>OX459008.1:14642387-17042387 GCA_949774965.1 Diarsia brunnea | reverse complement strand
AAACATTTCGCGCATATTTAAATTAACCAAATTTGTTTGTGTTTTAATATCCCCTGTGTTTAAATAATACGGGGTACAAAACCTGACTCCTGGCCGCTACAAATTTCTGATGGAAGAGCCTAAGAGCGCTTTGTCAGATTTGAAACGTTGCAGGCCAAAGTGACAGACAAAAAGATGACAAAGAGGTCATTAGTAAATAATGCGTATTAAGTAGCAATATAATTATGGTCATGTTTACCCCGCAAACAAGATCAGATCGTCAGACCACCTTCACCGCGGTCTAGGTTTTATGTTAAATGTAACATGCAAAAAATTAAATGCAACAGTGCAACAATCACTTATAAGTAAACTCCGCATGCATAAACAAGTTGTACAATTTTATCTCGACGGCGACTTCCTCCGACAGCCGTCTAGTGAGTGACGATCGTAGCCCACCTTTAGTGCACATACACTAGTGCTACATGTATATTCTCAGCTCTAACTGAAAAAAACTCACGAGGTCTATTCTGCCTTTTTTTTTGAAAAATCATCAAATAACCTCTCCCGCTCTTGGACAGAGCGGAAGGGAGTGTCAGCTTTCTGCTGACTAAAAACCACCCATGTTCCTTCTTAGCCCTTGCGCCGAGGCCGCGGTATTTCTTTCGAACCACCCGCAGCCCCGACGGGGACTATTCTGCCCTCGTAACAGCAAATGCAGTAGGTATTCGATATTATTACGATTTTGCGTTTATGTCAAAAATTACATGTAGAGACTTTAAACTATACGTACCTGCTAGACGTAAGTAGCATTATTATTTGTATTCGTTTTGAATCATAGTGAAACTGTAAGGAAAAATGCAGTATTGCAGCGTGTGAAATTAATAATTAGCAGCGTTTTTCCAAAAACCGCCATTTTGCAAGTTGTACTGCACTTACTGTATGCAGTATTATTACCGTAAATATTATACTGTTTACAGTCCCAGCTCCCGGCCTGACCCTCAAAACGCGAAAGTGCGACGGTCGCCGGCAGTTGTATTATGCACACGTACCTCTCCAGCCGCTAGCGATAAACTGCTCGACACGTACCCTTGTACAAGTTTCGATTGGATATTGGTTTTAGTTCAGAATATTATGTCGTAATGTTGGCAGTTCTGGAAATTATGCCTGCCCAATAATTTTAGACGAGGAACATGGGAAGTTGGTGTGTTCTGTCTTGGAATTAGTTTGTGCTTACAATGCTATTTTGGAAAATTACAACAAAAAAAAACTTGAGAGGTGTCAAGGAACACCCGGATGGAACGAAGTTATTGTTATTATTTTTAATTATGTAAAAAAAAAAAAAAAAGAAAAAAAAAAAAAGAAATGTAGAAATGAAAATATAGAGAGAGAGAGACAGACAGAGAAACATGCGACGCCGCACAGCTTACAATAGCTTACTATAGCAAAAAGTGTCGTGACAACTTTTCGTAAGAATTTTTTCCGTCTAGCCCCCTTTAACGCGCGATAAGGAACTTCGTTCCAATAAAGATGTTTATTTAAATTACATTGAGTTATATCAAACACGATTTGGATGTCACCTTGTAAGTAAGGAGATGCTTGTGTTAGCTACACTATGGTGTGCTATTCTATAATAAAATGACTGAAAATCGTTGACTGCGCGCTGACGGAAAGTTTGTTATTATATATCCCGTCGGGGCTGCGGGTTGTTCGCAAGAGATACCGCGGCCTCGACATGAAGGGCTAAGAAGGAACATTGGTGGTTTTTAGTCAGTAGAAGTCTGACACTCCCTTTCGCTGTGCCCAAGAGCGGGACTTACTTGATGATATTCCACGAGCGAAAAATAAAAAAAAGTTTTATTATTGCATTCGAGGCGGATGTTCATGGGGTCGAGAAATGCAATAATAAATTCCCACGTGTATCGAAATACACTTTGTAAGAAATTAACTAATAACGATACTTAAGTATTCTTGACATCCAGTTTTAGGAATTTTTAGGGGATTTCATTTGCTTTTTTTCCGCGGTTTGATTTCGCCAGATTGAAGAACAAGCAAAGGTGTGAAGCCGCTAAACAGCCTCATAGGAAAGCCTTGCATTGTTTTGTTGGACTGGATTTTTTTTTGCACTTCTGACCTCTACAAATGAATGCGTAACCTTCGGGGATAACAACTGTGTTTTTTTTAAATTAAAACATTAATACTACACTGAAACGCATACCATCCTTTAAATAATGAACTTAACAAAAAATATTTGTTTAAATTATACCCTCATTCATCCCAACAGTTTATATCGCAACTCATATTCATAGTCCCAATATGACATAGCAACTGTAAATATTAAGCTATCTATAGTCCGTTCAATATGTCCAGACGGGAAAAACTGACAAGTTTCCAGTTGTTTCCACTACACAGAATTGGGTGTAACGAGTAGCCATGGTTTGTGACAGGACATAACGGATTCACTGATATTTTGGCATGATTTTGTGGCTGGTTTATTTAGGGAAATATTGTGTGAATTGCGTTTAAAAAGTGTAAAATGAACCTTGCATAATAGTAACTGCGTGCGTGACCGTTTAGGAAAATAGATCTTAATAGGAAAAATAATATGGATTGCGTTAAAATCTGCAAAATGATCAAAGACGCAGTTACTAAAAATCAAATCAAATCATTTATTTCATGAAATATGGGTACACTTATAGATGAAAAAATACAAATAATAGACCTTTAAACCATATCCTACCCTAACAGGTGTGCAAAATTGGATCACACATTAAAATAAAAATCTAAAACAAAACACGAGAAAATGGGATGTTAATAATAATAAACAATATAAATTCATTAATTAATTACATTTATCAATTAAATAATCATTAATTGAATTGTAGGCTTTACTAATTAAATACATTTTAAAATGTTTATGTTATAAGAATGGTTCATTTTACGAATTTTAACGCAATTCATAATATTATGATTTGCTAAAGTGGTCATTTTAGACCTCCTGTACATGATAACAAAGAGAATAAGAATTCTATCATCAGCATCATTTAGTCTTAATACAAGTATGTTGGGGTCGGTTTCCAGTGTAACGAATACAATCATCGGATGCATAATATATACGATTATTTTACACGGAGTGACTGCATACGACACACTCTGGCAAAACTGGAGATCCTGGAACCCTCTTGAAAGATTCTAGCATTACATGAAAAAAAAAGTGTAAGGAAACATGGCAGCATAAAATGTCTTCCTGTAAATTAAATTTTTGAGATAAAATAAACAATTGCACGCGATTGGACTGCTGCGCTGCGTGTCGCGGGTTCGATCCCCGCACGGAACAAATATTTGTATGACCTACAGATAGTTGTTTCGGGTCTGGGTGTGTTTGTGTATGTGAGTTTAAATGTTTGTAAACGCACCAACGATACAGGAGGAATTCCTAGAGTGGGGCAACGTTTAAAAAAAAAATTAAAAAAAATTAAGTTCTGGAGTGGCGAACCAGAATACGTTGCGTTGGAAGGTCTCCCACTAGATGGACCGTTGACCTGGTGAAGGTTGCGGGGATGCGACACGCACGGTCCGGTGAATGTGGCGATACTTGGGGGAGGCCTATGTCCAGCAGTGGACGTCTTTCGGCTGAAATGATGATGATGATGATACACGCATCAACAACAAACGCTAAAAAGCAACTAAAGCATCGAATCATTTTATAACTTCGTGACTAAAACTAAAAATGCATAGCCACTTTCATTCCAACATGTATCCAGTTGAAAAACCAACCATACAATTTCGCAAAAAAAAGAAAAAAAAACATTCATTGAAACCAACAAGTCCCGTAACATACTTCAATTCAAACCTTCAATTATGGAACGCCAAAAATTTTGACGGACATCCCCATATAGAGAGCCAGTGAAAAATGTTTCATTTCGCCAAATTTTCTAGTGACACGCGTGTACTCTTTGGCGTGACAAATTCAATCAACGCGGTGACAACACGTTTCGTATATCGGGGACGTCCCTTGAGTCCCTGTTTCATTATACAACAATTTCATGCACGCTGCGTGTAGATGAAATACGTTTTTTAGAACGAGCTTTTGTATTGATGCAATTTTGGATGTGTGTAGCTGTTTTTTGGGAACAACACCATTAGTTCTATAGGGAGTTATAGAGGACTTATGAATTGATAAGGAAAATGCGGCTGGTAGTTCTAGAATATTAGAATCAGGGGTGCAAAGGCGCTGCGGGTTGTTCGAAAGAGATACCGCGGCCTCGACACAAAGGGCACACAAAAGTCTGCCTCGCTAGGAATATGGGTGGTTTTTAGTCAGTAGAAGTCTGACACTCCCTACCAGCGGGAGGAGAGAGTGATATCCCATCGTCCAAAAAAAAAAATTGTTGCAAAGTTGGTAAAATTTTACAAAGCGCGACTGCTGAGCACGAGGTCCGGGTTCGATTCCCGGGTCAGGATAAGTGCTTTTCCATCAGAATTTGTTTTATTAGGCGCCGCAGAATCGGGATTTGTGCCCGTATGATGGCAATAGGATCGCCCCAATTACATACCAGTCGAAACGTGGGTGTAGTTTCCTATAATACACTGTAACACTTTACCTACAGTCTTTTAAGACAAGTGATCAAATAACGTTTTAATCCGATAAATATATTGTTTTAGCATACACTTTTTTTTATAATTTTATGTCTCTTTTTAGATTTTAGTCGTAATTAGTTGATAAATTTATAGCGATACAGTTTTCAAGACCTTTATTTCGTTTTAATTTTTTATGTATGTTTTATATCATGTTATCACTTATTTTTATGAATGCTGGTTAACCAGTTATTGGCGACTGTGTAAGTTTGAGACTAAAAGACCCACATACTTTATGATATGTTGTACACAGAAGCTGTTGGTAAACCTATATTAATAAATAAATAAATAAATATCCAACAGCAACTTCTTCGGCTTTACAAAGTACTACTAACTCCGGACTATCGGCGTACCCTTCGCAAAAAAAAGAACTTTTAACTACTCAAGTTTGCGCATCCTTTGTTTAAGTTGCGCTAAGTTACGGTAAGTTGTGCTAACGGTTGAACTTAGCTCGCTTGTAGTGCTTCGATGTTTGTCGTCTGTCTTCTAAGTTACATCAATCACTTTTGTTGGGAGAATAAGTCGTGGCGGCTGTGTTATGATAGCTTAGCTTGCTTACAAGGGTTTGTTTTTGCAAGGACAGAAAGCTTAAGACAGGTTTAAAACTTTCGGGCATCTTACTGTCCATCGCGTGACGTCTGTCAAAGCTTCGTGGCCATTGACTTATATATTACTGCATAAGGACGGGCGGACGGCACGTTAAAATAACGCCTCGAACTTGGTCCTAAAACAGTCTTTCCTAAGCTGAAGTGAACTAGTCCACGATCGGCTCTCTTCGGGTGCGGTCGTAAAGTTTATTAAAAGCTTTGTTTATGCTCTTTATACCTCGAAAATACCACGCCGCTTATACAAGGTTACGTTAACGAGCAGACTACACCGATTCTCTGTATGGCGAACGCATCGAGCAAAATGTTCGGACGACCGTATCTTTAATTTTAATATCAATGTTCGTGGCACAACGATTTTCGGTATTTAATGAAACCTATCTACAAATTCACCTCGGCTTTTAGTATTTAGCTAAACATCCATAATAAATAATATTTCAAAACAAATAGTTCATCTAGTAACAATTAACTTTTGCCCGTGGCTTCACCCGCGTGGTTGTCGGAAATATCAAAAATACGATTTTCCATACAAACTTTCATCCCCTGTTTCACCCCCTTGGGGGTTGAATTTTGAAAAATCCTTTCTAAGTAGATGCCTACGTCATACGAGTACGTGCGCGAAGTTTTAAGCTTATAGCCTAAAGCTTTAGCCTGTGCGTTGATCCTCAGTCAGTCAGCTTAGCCTTTTATATACACAGATTACAACAATTTTGCGACAGTTCATTAATTTACACTGAGGCTACGAACATTGCTAGATACAAAGCAAGCTATAGAATATGAGATAGCACTTACGAAATCATCTTCTACGAAGCCTTTGTCTAACTGCGTTTGGGTCGGCTTTCATTCTAACTAGATTTAGCTGAATACAGCTACCGTGATACCAGCTTTTCGAATAACTGACTACCTGTACAAAAGGTTTAACGTACTCTTCGGAGCAAGACGAGGACCCATCAACGGATTAACCTCAACTGTATCATTATTTAGTCACGAATATTCGGTAAAAAATAATATTTGAAAACCGTCAACTCATCATCATCAGCCTATAATGTTCCCACTGCAGGGACTCAGGCCTCCTCTCTAGGAGAGGAATGGGTTATAATCCACCACGCGGGCCCAGTGCTGGTTGGCAGATGTCACATGTCTTCGAATTTTTTGGTTCTAAGACATGCCGGTTTCCTCACGATGTTTTCCTCCACCGTTTTGGGCTCAACTCATCTACTTGTATAACATCACACCAGTAACCCCGAAGGGTTAGGGGGACGTGTACCCATTAGGACACTCATATTTCGCCAGTGAACTTTAAGTATCATGTAATAGGGGTAAGCCCATCAACCGGACACAATTCCTGACTCCGTGGGTACTACAGGGAAATTCCTGATGGACAAACCCTGAACCTCATCCACAGCAGTCGCTCTTGCGACCAGTATACCAACCACGCATTCAATTAGCTCCCTAAAAATTCAGTAAAAATCACTTGTTCAATACACTTCCTCGAAAACTGGCTCTTATTGCACTATGATTAGGTTCGACATGCATCGCACGCGTGCGTTTTTCTTATATTTCCACAACCATGGGCGGAAACAAAAATACCACAAACAACTATACCTTAAACTAAGTCCAAATCGATTAAAACATAGGAAATTAAAAAAACCACCACCACACTATAGAGTCGGAAATGTTTTTTTTTTTTTAATTTCGTCATTTTGATTTGCGTCTTTACAGCATAAATAATTTTTGAATACTTAAATTGTAAAAAAGAATAATATAAAAATAAACATGTTTTTTTTTTTAATAAATATATACTTTTGAGAACAAGTTAACTTTTTCTTAATTAAAAAAATATTTGATTTTTATATTTTTCCTGTGAGGCTGTTTAGCGGCTTCATACCTTTAATTCTTCTTCAACCTGGCGAAATCAGACCGCGGAAAAAAAGCAAGTCAAATCATAGTCTCATAAAAATTGATGACAATAGTATATTATGCAACTAGTGAATAAAGGACGGATTTAAAGCGAGGGCCGTAGATGAGTCACGAGCAAGTGAAGGATTCTAATGATTGAATCACGAACGCAGCGAGTGATTCAACTGTTAGAATCCTGAACGACGCGAGTGATTCATGGCCCTCGATATAAATTCGTACTTTATTCAGGAGTTGCATACTATACTTTATATCATGACTACGCGAAAATACATAATTTAAGCGAAAATAGAAATTTAATCAAGAAATAAGAATTGTTACATGAATTGAAATGGACATTAAAATTAGAGCAATGACTGAAATTAAGCGTAATTTTCTTATTATTATCATTAGGGTGGTCAACTTGTGAAACAATATTTATTAATCTAATGCCAAACTCCTTGTCGCAAATATCGACCAATCAAATCTCGAGAATTTATTTGGACCAAAGAGTTTTGAATTTCGAATCTTAGCGCAAGGAGTTTGTGTAAGCATTGAAATAGAGACCGGATATATTTTTGTGTTCCAAATTCAAACACCAAAATAGTGAATAAAAACAAAACAGTGAATAAAAGGCCTTTTTATTCACTGTTTTGCGTGAATAAAATAAGCTTTTTAGAGTAGGTATGGTATAATAGTATATTATCCAACTAGTGAATAAAGGACGGATTTAAAGCGAGGGCCGTAGATGAGTCACGAGCAAGTGAAGGATTCTAATGATTGAATCACGAACGCAGCGAGTGATTCAACTGTTAGAATCCTGAACGACGCGAGTGATTCATGGCCCTCGATATAAATTCGTACTTTATTCAGGAGTTGCATACTATACTTTATATCATGACTACGAGAAAAGACATAATTTAAGCGAAAATAGAAATTTAATCAAGAAATAAGAATTGTTACATTGATTGAAATGGACATTAAAATTAGAGCAATGACGGAAATTAAGCGTAATTTTCTTATAATTATCATTAGGGTGGTCAACTTGTGAAACAATATTTATTTTTCTATAAAGGCAGCAAAGAACACAAAACAGTTTTTAATCTAATGCCAAACTCCTTGTCGCAAATATCGACCAATCAAATCTCGAGAATTTATTTGCACCAAAGAGTTTTGAATTTCGAATCTTAGCGCAAGGAGTTTGTGTAAGCATTGAAATAGAGACCGGATATATTTTTGTGTTCCAAATTCAAACACTAAAATAGTGAATAAAAACAAAACAGTGAATAAAAGGCCTTTTTATTCACTGTTTTGCGTGAATAAAATAAGCTTTTTAGAGTAGGTATGGTATAAAAATACTTATCGTTTCATTAGTTTATTTCTTGGAAAGTGTATTGAAAAACGTCGTTTGATACACGTGGGAATTTGTTTTTGCACTTCTCGACCCCATGAACACCCTCGCCGTACGGCTCGGGTGCACTTGTTTTAAAATGTACTATTATTTCAAATCTCACAGCTCATCACTAACTTTAACTTGTCTGAAACAATAATTTACACTTACAACTCACTGACATTGCTATAAACATAGCCCAATAAACACCACAAAACGGTGTCACAGTGGAATATTAGCAGTAACACACGCGAACTAAATGCATAAATTAATTATAACTTTGCTGTAAGTTCGCCTCGGTGTTGTTCTAATAGAGATAGTGGCGACTTTGTATGTGCTTGTACTGAAATATGTGGGGAATATAATATAGGCACGTGGGTGTATGGGTGTTTAGTGTAGTAAGGCTAAAGTTCGCATTGATTTGTCAGCACATTATACAAAGGCATTCTACCAATCTTAATGTATGGAAGCCAAACATACTGTGGCCCTAAGACACTGCCCTGGGGTACACCATAAGAACCGTGCGATGACTAGACTTAGACTTCGTTTGGGATCTATTTCAGTTAATTGTAAGACCAATAAAATTGCCACCTGCCAACGAGCAATGGAAAGAAGCATGTTGGCAATAAAGAGGGGGATAGAAAAAGGAACATCACCATTAGAAAAAATACTAAAGCACAGGATATAACCCTAAAAATAAAAACACTGAAATAGAACCGGTCTGGGCACATGACCAGGGGAAAGGACAAGTGGAGCAAAATAGTCACACAATGGTAGGGAAGGAAAACCCTAAAAACCCCTCCGGGCGTCGGGGGCCACGTGTTGGCTTCCGGCCACCGTAGACGCGGGCCTGTGGACGGTGAGTGATGGGCTAGCTCGCCGTCCGTCCGTCTTATGACGACGACAGGCCGTGTCGATGGCGCGTTCGTGTTCCACTCGCGCCTCAAAGAGATGTCAGCAACATGGAAGGGGCCGACGCCCGTCGGGGCTGCGGGCTGTTCGCAAGAGATACCGCGGCTTCGACATAAAGGGCTAAGAAGGAACATGATTGGTTTCAAAACACACGGAAACGACAAATCATCAATACTCACGTGTATCATACGAAGTTTTTCAACACACTTGTGAAGATAATAACACAAAAAAAAATTCAGGGAACCCATGGCGGTGGCATAGCAAGGCAGACACGCAACAGTGTAATCCTATATAAGGGTTTCTTTTTTCTAAAAAGAGATAAAAGTGAATTCGTCTATATGTGTTACCGCGCTTCTGGGACACAGGTTTACTCTTTATAACAGCACTATGCGGGCTTAATACCTACCGGTTGGTATAACTCATAGGACTTTTTGGTTGTTACACAGCAGTCAGCTTCCTTATAATATTTTTATTTAATTATTCACTCTCTGTGATGGCTAGACCAGCTCTACCATCTGCCTAGCCTTTTCCCAACTATGTTGGGGTCAGCTACCAGTCTAACCGGATGCAGCTGAATACCAGTATTTTTTCTAGACCAGCTCTACCAATGCCCAATAATCATCTACTTAGCCCTTTTCTCATATATGTTAGGGTCGGCTTCCAGTGCAGTATTTTACATGAAACGACCTCTACAACCTAGTTAGTAATGGGCAATACGACAAAATCCAATACTCGAGCAAAAGTAATCCAAACTCACAAGAAAGATAAAGCACGTTTCAAACGAAAACATCAGCCTCATTTCCCACAATAATCGCTGACAGATATTCCACTCCGTACTTCATTAGCACCGCTTCGAATTCTGCCTACTCGCCCACTACGCTCGCTACGCTCGCTCCTATTAAAATTGCACATTACACAGTATACGGTCCAATTACGTGCGTCACGTGTCCCGTAATTATTTATCACCATTACGCAACGCGTAATCACCGCCACGGATGTCGTCGATAGCCAACAAATATAACCTTTTTTAGGGGTTCGTAGTGAAATGGTAAAAAGGGAACCCTTATAATTTTACGTGACCGCCAGTCGATATTGCACACAACTATTTTACTTAAGAAAAATACAGTGTGTTAGGTTAAACGAGGGGCATATTGAAGGATCAGTATTCGATTCTCGTTCCAAATATGTAAAAAAAAACCATAACCTTAATTTGTGACGTACTTGTGCCATGGCAAGGTTTACGAGACTTTTCCAAAATATTTTTTTATGGTTCTCTCTGTTACTCTTATTGAACAGTGTGATTTTTGTTCATATTTTGATTAGTATCATTGTAAGCATTGTGAAACTAAAATACTGTATTGACAATTAGGGAGATGAGTTTGTGCACCGCTAAACAGGGGTTTAGTGATGTGAGGAATACATTACCATTATTTGAAAAACATTTTATAAAAACAAGATTTCAAAAAAATTGTGAAAAAAACACTATACATCTTAGAGTAAATGAATATCATAAAAAATAACATACAATCACGCCTGCAATTATCCGATAGGTTAGATGGCGGTGTACATAATTGTACATCCGTCACTCATATATCGCCAGTTATATTTCAGTCATTGTTTTCGTGTAAAATACAATACAATAGGGAGCAAGCCTACTGTCATCAAAAGTGAAATTAAATTTTTCGTGATTCTTTCAATTGGTAGAAGAAGTTCATGCAGTGGTCCCATTTACATTTTATTTTATTTACTAATTTAGTTGGATACTTTGTAAGTTCATCATCATCTGCCTAGCCTTTTCCCGACTATGTTGGGGTCGGCTTCAAGTCTAACAGGATGCAGCTGAATACCAGTATTTTTTATGTAGAGCGACTGCCTGTCTAACCTCCACAACCAAGTTACTACTGGGTAATACGATACCCTTTTGGTCAGACTTTCAGGTCACTGTTGTCATGTTTAAATGGCAGCCGGGCGGGACCAACAGGTTATTGTGCTTTCCGAGGTACAGAGGAAACTCGGTATGTAATGGGTGGTCACCCATCCAGCCTCGCTTGTCTAGGTTGGTACCTAGACAAGGGCGGCTTAACCTATAGAGCGGTCAGAGCGGCAGTTATTATTAAGCCACGAGCTCCTCCTCCTATGAGTTTTCTTCTTTAATACTCTTTTCTTTTTCGTTGCATGTGTCAATATTCATCCCGACTACGGAACCTTTAAATGTGCATGGTCCAACACGCTAGCCAGTTTTTAAATCGTTAATGTAAACAGCCAGCGATTTAGATGCCTTTCGCTTTTTAAAAAGTAAATTCTAATGATCGTTGGCGACAGTTGGCGTCCGTGTTTATGGTTCGGAATTTAAATGTGGAACACATAGCTGTGGGTGGCTGCAAATGATAAAAAAAAATGTTTGAGAAAGAGTTGTAGTAATAAAATATATCTGCAATTTATTAAATAATACATATTTAATTTATAGCAGATTTTTTTTAATTGTTCGACTGTCATATAGATCTATGACATTCGTTACGTGTAGTCTGTGGCCTGAAATTCTGACTCGTTGTCTTGATGCATCACCCAGTACAGACCTACTAACTGGTTCGTGTAGAACAGATAGGCAGTTGCTTCATGTAAAATACTGATACTCGAGTCAGCTGTATCTGGTTTAATTGAAAGTCAACCCCAACGTGGTTGGGAAAAGTCAAGGCAGATGTTAATATATATTTTTATTGCATTATTTATATATATTATTTATTATTTATTATAGCTAGTCTATGTTGTCCCACTGCTGAGCTCCATTCCTTCCAACGGTCATGATTCAGTGCAACGTCTCTCCAATTCTCAAGGAAGACATTCAGTTCGTCCCGCCATCTCTTTTGTAGTCTGCCACGACCTCGTGTAACTGTTTCAGGGCACCAATCCTGAGCTTTACGGGCCCACAGCTCGTTCGGCATACGACAGATATGTCTTGCCGAGTCCCATGTAATGCATAGTATTATTTTATTTTTGAATATGAAAAGAGGATAGATTCTATAGAGAATCCCACTTTTCGTAAGTCACCCATCAACAATTCATCATCATATTAATGGATTTTTTTTTATTTGGAGTTTGGGTAATCATCAAAACGACTCCTCCCGCTCTAGGAAGAGCGGTAGGGAGTGTCAGACTTGTACTGACTAAAAACCACCCATGTTCCTTCTAAGCGCTTTGTGTCGAGGCCGCGGTATCTCTTTCGAACAACCTGCAGCCCCGACGGGATTACAATCAGCCTGAAGAGTGACAAAACTGGACATCAACTGGTCCTGTGTCTCTCGCTTCCAGCTAAGTTAAAGATCTAGGTAAGTGCATGCTTCAAAATCTGTCAGTTGTTTGACTTTGATGAACAGCCTACTGTAGAGAATCCTGACAAAAATGAACGATTTGAAGAAACACGTGGAAAAGATTTTGCACATATTAAATCATGATCAAGTTCACGGGAAACAAAGGGAAGTTTTACATATCAAGGATTTACATAACATCACGTTTGTAATCCCATAACGGTTTGGCAGAGTCGTACTAAACCTATAGTACAAATGGAAGCCGACCCCAACATAGTTGGGAAAAGGCTTGGCAGATGACGATGAATGAAGATTTGATTAACAAGACAAGAAGATAAAAGGATGGGATGTGTAAAGGATGATATGACCAGAAAGAAAGTTACTTCTGGGGTTTCGAGTAACATGACATAACACAACATAGCGCCAGTAATCCCCGAAGGATAAGACAGAGGTGTAACTAATGGCCTGTGGACGGTGAGTAATGGGCTAGCTCGCCGTCCGTCCGTCTTATGACGACGACAGGCCGTGTCGACGGCGCGTTGGTGTTCCACGCGCGCCTCAAAGAGATGTCAGCAACATGGAAGGGGCCGACGCCCGTCGGGGCTACGGGTTGCTCGCAAGAGATACCGCGATCTCGGCACAAGGGCTAAGTAGGAACATGGGTGGTTTTTAGTCAGTAGAAGTAGTCATAGTAGATATAACCATAACCACACACCGCAAGTTATGTTTAAGCCCCATTAAACGGAGTGATAAAGGCTATTCCAACTTATTCCAGACTAGGAATAGTTCCCAAGACCTCAACAGTAGCGTTTCCGAAAAAAACAAGGCACTAGATTACCATACCACTACATTTTTTATTCAAACGATATTAACAGTATACAGGGTGTAAATCAACCCATCACACAGCCGTCAACCAAGCACTCTGTACATCAAACTAAGTACCCCGCAAAAAATTTTGCTGGGAAACGACCTTTTTTTTTGGGTCAAAAATCACATTTTACGGTAAAACTCAAAGTAGCACTTTTAAAACATTGTGCTATTGGATGCTTTGACTAGTAAACGGGTCATGGAGGTAATTTAAGTAAAGTTATAACCTGAAAAACTAGTATTTACAAAAACAGCTGTTAAAAATTTGGAACTTTGACCCCCAAATCTCCGTAACTAGGAGGTTCCCAGGTATGGTCTAGAACAAAAAAAGTATCGTAGTGGTCGGGAAAACAAGTACCTTTCGTTTACGTTAAGGGTACATTTACACCCTTTATATCCCCATTCGGATCACAAGATAGCACACGCCCCAGTAACTGGCCACCCGAGCACCCACGCGACTGCTCGCCGGCCTGTCGCTCGCCGTAACGCAATCGCGTTCTTTCTAAGCGATTACTCTCACTTCACGCGCGACTTACGCACAATCAATTTATTTTTCAATTTTTTCACGCACAATGTAAAAGAATCTCAGTAATGCAAGACAATTTTAAAGTGCTTAGGATTGTATGCGTACCATTTTGTATGTGTTAATGGTTAAGAATAGTTGAATAGAAATGATGTACATAGTCTTCACAGGGCAATGACTTTCAATTGCTATTAGTTTTTCAATAGTTTATATCAACATTGTTGTATCTTCTGCAACTTTTAACGCTGCTAGAATGATTCTTTGTATAAGCCACTAGTTCACTTTATAAGCAGTTTATTTAGGCATCTACAACATTCATCAATAAATTGTTACTCTCAAGTAAGTGTGTTTAACACCGTGTCATCCACACAACGACACAGCACAATCACAAAAGCATTCCAGAACATTTAGCAAGACAATTGTCTCAAAACAATACTACTGTTTTCCAGCTGTTCTGTGCGCGCACCACGTAACGGCTCCAAATTGGATGTCTGGCCGATTTACGCGTGACAGGGGATTGAGATTGCCAACTTTTAATTCGAAGGGTTTCTGGACGAACCTGAAGATGTATTGGAGTAAGTTCACTTGATTCTGTCTTTGGATATAGAAGAATATTCATGTCCATTTAAAAAAACAAATCATAATAGCTGCCTTTATTTGGTTTTGTTTTTTTTATTATCTACCTTTACCTACTTACGAATACTTTACATTACAATCCATACTTATATACACAGGTTTTGCTGTTCAATTGTAAGTTTGTAAATAGGGGGTCATCTCCGGAACGAATAATCCAATAATTGATCAATAGTTCCGGAGTTCCTAAAAAATCTTTCACCGGCAGAAAGACACATTGTTTTTGGGTCCTATAAGCTATATTATATTTCTATCATGCATTTTAATCGCGCTATCACAATTTTGGGGGGCGAAGTCGCGGGTGAAAAGTGAGTATAATATAAAACTGAAAGTTTATATATTTTGTTTGCTATTTCTTCATGGCTTGATGGCTGAATTATATAATGATAAGTACCTTTATTCCTGGCAATACGAACCCGTAGAATTTTCCCAAATTCCAGACGACAATTGTTTATTAACTGACCTGTATTTGTAAAGACCTCTTTGCAAAATAAACATGATTTATTTATCATATTAAATAAATAAATTATCTACATCGCCATCAGATTGCAGTCTAAGATAACAACTTCCCTCATCTTGCAAGTCAGCGAATTTGAAACCTGCTTAAAATGAGCAAATAGCGTCGAATTTAAGGAGCACCCTCGCGTTCTGTAAAACCAGATTAGATTGCCCCGCGGCTGATTTCAAATTAGATCGCGTTCAGAATTTTATCGCAAACGCGCCATCAAAATCGAATGTTTTTTTACGAAATTACGACGAACCTTTATTATTTCAATAAAACCGGAAACTTCGTCATTAAAATATGAAAACCAAAAGAAATCTGGACATCATTTGTGTAAGAGCAAAACAAATCGAAAACGTTAAAAGCCATCACTTTTTATAATTCCCTTCAAATTAATTAAGTAAAAAAAAGAAAAAACAATTAGACATTATACGTTTTTACTCAACTTCCTGTTGCCATCACAAAAAGAAAATAAGACAAAGGAAAATAAATAAAATTGTAATTTGAACGTTTCGAAAAAAAATTGTTTCCAACAAACGCCTAACGAGTTTATTCAATAAAAACGGCTGTCTATCACACCGGAACGTAATCTTACATTTTAATTTCGCGGCTGATATTTAGTTTACAAATCATTTAGTTAGATTAACGATTTGACGTTAGATGATAACTAAAGTATAAAATGCATACTTATGAAGTGCTAACCTAAACCTAAACGAAAATAACTCATTTACACATGACACACACACACACTAATACATATCCACACCCCCCCCACACACCGACACAAACACTCAACACCCCACATATAATAAATCACACAAGTGCTCTACTTTTCGTATTTTTGTAAATTCTCTTGTTTTTCAAATGCATACATTGTTTAATATTAAGTGGAAGTGCGGAGTCATCTAACACAAGCATTTCCTTGCTTAAAAGGTGACCTCCAAATCGTGTTTGTTAAAACTCTATGTAATTGAAATAAACATTTTATTTTTTATTATGTAGTTTTGTTAACGTTAATTAACTACTTACACATTAACCAATAACACATACATACATGTTATTTACTAGTATTCTTGAATCTTCTCTAATAGTGGAAAGGAACCCATACTTAAAAGTATAGCGTTGAGTTCAACGATAAAGTGATTCAAAAATCTGCAGAAACTCACGACAAGAGACTTCACCAGCATGTGAACGTCGAGGCGATCAAGCTTCTTGTGTGATTGTGTGTGTAGCACAAATGTTACTAAATAGACACAAGAAAAAGTGTATTCGCCTTAATAGAGACAATAAGAAAAGTGCCAATGGACACATTCTTAGTACGTCAAGACAATTTAACAGTTATAATTAAATGACTTATTAGTCTATATACAAGGCTAGATTGTAATAAAATTAGGGTCCATCATTTTGATGAACACTAGGATAAGAGAAAAAAAAATCTGCATCCAACATAGTTGGGAAAAGGTTAGGCAGATGAAAATGAACCCCATCTCATTAAAAAAATTACGTTTTCAAAAATTAAAGATCAAGCTGTCATCTGTTTAGTTATACTCGTATTTATATTTTTTTCGAAATGCCACAGTAAATTTTTAACTGCAGATAATTTCCATAATATTAAAGAATTTTACCTTTTTTTCAAGTGTCTCATAAGATGACAAGAAACAGAGAAGTATGGAAGAAGAAGACAATATGCTGCGCCGACCCCAAATGAATTGGGATAAGGGCAAGAGAATGATGATGATTTTTACCTGGTACGCTACAATTCGTTCTCGAATACATCGGTGTGACAGTCAGCTCAAAAACTTGATTAAATAAAATTATTTACAAGAAAATAATACGTCGCGGCATTTCTCTTATAATCATATTGTCAGTGAGTGACACCATTTTTACCCAAGAGAAAAGCTTATTTAATCAATTTGTATAACAATACTTTTTCTCTCTCAGTCTAGATTTTGTCTTGGTTTAACGAAAATTTACTCGACATTATTATTCTTGTCTTGTAACCAAATACATTTTTGAATTTACTTACGACAGTTGGGACAACGCGAACTAAATTGTAATTATATAACATCACGCCTGTAATCCCCGAAGGGAGGTCAGTTATGTTAAAGTCCCATGTAGTAGGGGCCGAGCCTATTGCCATCAACCGGGCACTAATCTAGACTTCGTGGCTGCCACTGAGAAATTCATGATGCCAACTTTACCCGACCTGAGGAATCGAACCCAGAACCTCATGCTCAAACATGGCTGATCGGGGAGTTTTACATTTGGGATTTACTTATATTGTTGCCAAGATTTTAGATTTATATGGACATGACGATTTTTTTTTTGCGCGTGGAAAATCATCAAATAACCCCTCCCGCTCTTGGGCAGAGCAAAAGGGAGTGTCAGACTTCTACTGACTAAAAACCACCCATGTTCCTTCTTAGTCCTTCATGTCGAGGCCACGGTATCTTTTGCGAACAACCCACAGCCCATGGACATGACGCTCACCTACAATTTTGCGAGACTTCAACATGACTAGCTAGATATGGATTGTTTAATACATAACAACAACATTATATGGATGTATTAAACAGCTACTAACCCCTTCGGGAAATACTGCCAATATGTATATAAAGAAACAAAAGTAAACAAACCATTCCAAATTCAAATTCAAAACCGTCCCGTCATTCGTCATGCAGCGTCCCTCAATTGTCACCGACATCTCTTTGCGAGCGCACGTCGAAAATCAACGCGTCACGTTGCTATGATTTCCCTTTTTCTCTTGTTACCCACAAAATTTGCTTGCGAACACGCTACGAGCCGTTTGTCTTACTCCAAGGAACCGTAAATCCGTGACTGAAATAACTTCGCGACAGTTTTCTTGAGGAAAATACCTTATTGAGTTCCCAAATGCCGTTGAGAATATGAACTGTCATACACAGTGGTTCTAGAGTGCCAGTGTTTCAAGGATTTCAGTTCAGTTTGTATTTATTGGGGGATTTTAGATATTTGAATATTCAAATTATTAACGGGTTTTCTGCGTGTTGATCTCAAGAGATTAATTCCTCAAAGATATAAGAGGATTATGTGCTTACCGTTTAGTTTAATGAAAGAGAAAGATTACGTTGCAAGTCCCGTTGATTCCCGCTTTTCGTAGATATTGCGCGGTTGCTTTTATGATGTGGAAAACCACTAAAAAAGGGATTTCCCTAAACCCGCGGGAACATAAAAAGGGCTGTTATTCAAGTAGAGGGAACAAAATCATGTGACGTGATCTAGTCGTAAATAAAATTGTTTTACTTTTCTTTTAAGATTTTTGAAAGAGTAAAGTTTTATTGCAACCTCTTTGATGATTAATAGTCTTGCATTCTCTTTGCTACAATATGGCTAAAGTGTTTTTTTCTTTCATAACTCTTTTATTTTTTAATATTAAAACTTTTTAAGAATCACCTCTCCGCATTGTCGAACTAAAAGAGAATAACTTACACTCCACAGAACAATAACGGTCATGAATCTGCGTCGGCGATTCAAAAATTTAAAATAAAACTAAAAAAAGAATTCAATTGTGATTCCCGACATGCGAGCCTGGGGCGCGAGGATGTTTCTTTGCACGTCGTAAAAATGTCCCTCCTCCCTTCCCCTCCTTTACTCTCGATGCACAAAACAGACAGAGACAGAAGTTTGGGTTTATTTAACGTCCCAAAAAACAGGCACGCTTTACATACAGAGAGTGGAAACACACTCACGACTGTATGTTTGTCATTTGTTTCACACACTTATGAGTGACATTTATTTCACATAGTTTGGATAGGGTCACTGGTTATACATTTTAAATTATAATTAACACTGAAAATGCCATGCAAGTACCATGATCACTTAGTTAGATCACTCACTATGGTTTAGGCAGACGCTCCATTTAAAATACTAGTTTTAAGCTGCATCCAGTCTACTTAAAGGCCGTCTCTAACATAGTTGGGAAGAAGGTAGAAATGAGTATACGATCACCGTACGCTTTTATTACGAAAGATTCTCGATTTGGAATGGGCAACTACAGTACTTTCAAAGCTTGTATGCCTTATGTGACTGGGACTGTAGCTACATTTCACCAATTTCACAGTTGTCTTTGTGTCGACAATTCAAAAGTCCCTGTAACTGGCCTACATGAAATAAATGCTTTAATTTTGATTATGTGTGCGTCTCACTCGTTGTGTTATGCCTTTTTTTTTTCTTTTTGGGGGGTGGGAAATCATCAAATAACCCCTCCCGCTCTGGGCAGAGCGGAAGGGAGTGTCAGACTTCTACTGACTAAAAACCACCCATGTTCCTTCTTAGCCGTTTATGTCGAGGCCGCGGAATCTTTCGAACAACCCGCAGCCCCGACGGGGTTGTGTTATGCCTTCTGTTATATCTGTGTTGTTGCTCTGGGTACCATCGTCCTCCCCCTTTTGAGAGGAGACAAAAGAAATAGCGCGTGACGTGAATGGGCCCCGACACGGATTGATGTCCACGGACTAAGCAGGTTTTTAATATAAAAAAAATTGGTGCGAAACGATAAATGACGTTCTTTGATTTTATGAGGGCTTTGTTAATAGGGTATGCCCCATAGAGTAGCTTCTACATTTCTTTTTGACGTTGTTTTGTGAAAAAATATTTTTATGCTATAATATTTTATTTATTTAGAAAGCTTTGCACATTTTTACGAGGAAACGGTAATTAGTAGTTTTCACATTGCTTTACAGCTCATTTACCCTTTTTTTTTTTCATCATCAAATAATCCTCCCGCTCTTAGGCAGAGCGAAAGAGAGTGTCAGACTTCTACTGACTAAAATCCACCCATGTTCCTCCTTAGCCCTTC
The DNA here is from genome assembly GCA_949774965.1 of Diarsia brunnea. NCBI lineage: Eukaryota > Metazoa > Arthropoda > Insecta > Lepidoptera > Noctuidae > Diarsia > Diarsia brunnea. The sequence goes on along the minus strand of OX459008.1, from coordinate 17,022,303 downwards.
ATGTCGAGGCCGCGGTATCTCTTGCGAACAACCCGCAGCCCAGACGAGCTCATTTACCCTTATAGTGTTGTATAGTCTTTGTAATGTATTTTTAATCTCTTTTATTTACGTTTCTATGAAACAAAAAGAGAAGAAGGTGAATAATAAAAAGACAATTTCTCTGAACATTTTCCTATATCTTAAAATACATTCGACCAGCATTCGAAAATACATTTGGACCGATGACCTGGTGAAGTTTGTGGGGATCCGCTGGATAGGAGACGCACGGGGACAGTCAATGTGGCGACTCTTGGGCCTTGGGAGACCCAACTGTCAAATAATGATGATGACGTTTGAAACTGACATAATTGTTCTAAAAAGATTGGTTGGATCAGACGATAGAAATAAAATCATATCGCAGTTTTTTTCTTAAGTAGAACAGCAGGGCTATTGCGTATCTTTTTAAATGTCAGTGGTTATCATAGTGTCCATCAATTAACTGTCAAATGGTTATGGTTTGGTACAAAGTGGAACCATTTGACAGTTAATCGATGGACACTATGATAGTCACTGACATTCAAAAAGATACGCAATAGCCCTGCAGGACGCATAATTAGTTCCTTACACACACTAATCAACTCATTAACAAGTTAGTAAATCTAATATATAAAATTCTCGTGTCACAGTTTTCGTTGCCATACTCCTCCGAAACGGCTTGACCGATTTTGATGAAATTTTTTGTGCTTATCCGGTATCTATGAGAATCGGCCAACATCTATTTTTCATACCCCTAAGTATTAAGGGTTGTCCACACCAAACATTTTTTTAGTCACCCATCAAAGTTACCGGGAACGAAGTCGCGGGCATCAGCTAGTTATCTATAAATATCGTTCCAAATAACAATAGGTAGGTATCTATCCCAATATTCCATTACCCGCCTACTACCTAATTATTTACGCTGCGAACGTTAAGTATAAACAATATGTTCCCAGCCATACATAATGTAGCCACCGCTTTATATACTTGCCACAGCCTATTAATTCAATTAAGACCCGGGGCCATTGGGACGCTGCATCGTGAATTTATCTTTTTTCCACCACATATTGGTTAAATGGATACTTCGAGGCGATATTTATGTTGAAATCATTAATTATTATATTGGAAAATGGAGTCTGAATATTTTTCTCGTAAAGGTAGAACATAAACCACTTAAATATAATTGGCAAAATGTGGGTGTAGTAACGATTACACTTCTGTCTAACTATTTGGGGATTACAGGCGTGATGTTATGTTATGTTGTGTAATGTTATGTAAGAGGGAACAGCTGGGTTGTGATTCTTTATTCAAATGTACCCCTTTTGTCTTCCTGAATAATCCCTGTAAAGCAATCATTTTTTTTTATCGTAAAATCAAGGTCTACTGTGGATATGCCCATGTAATTTTTTTACAGCACCTAATAATTAAAGAAAATATGGCCTTCCAAAAATTACAAAAAATGCCCGATTTTTACGGACTCAAACTCAAACTCAAACTCAAAGCATTTATTTCAATTAAACCATTACAGGCACTTTTGAATGTCAGAAGAACAATTCATAAAACAAAACTAAACTACGAGTGCAATACGTCATCCCGAAAGCCACCACGCCGAGCCACACGCCGCCGAATGCCCGCAACAACGAACTCCGCGAGCACGAAAGCACGCAGCGACGCACACCGCAACAACGAATGCACGAGACTCCAAATCACGAAACAACGAATGCACGTCGCAACGCGCAACCGCCGCCCGCGACCCGGAGCCCCGCGCACCCACCGCCACGGCACGCGCCGCCGCGCACCCCCGCACCCACAGCACTCGCCGCCGCAGACATCCGGCGACGCGCAACCCGACGCAGCAACCCCCAGGATGACGTATTGCACTCCTAAGCTACAGTCACAGTCACAAGGCATAATAACTTGTGAAAGTACTGTAGTTGCCCATTCCCTAGCGTAGATCTCTATGGAGAAGAACGGGCAAGAAACTCCATGGACACTCTTTTAAATCAGAATATTGTTACAAAATCTTGGTACATTACATCATTCATGTTGGGATGGTATATTATGTGAGAACTATGTAGCAAGACGTGCAAGTTAAGAGCGTCCGGAGTAAAAAGGGTACAATAAACAAATAAAAAAAATTATACCATGGCAACTAAGAGATGACCAGTCTCCACTGACAGCGCCCGTTCACGAACATGACGCATGGATCTGCACCATTCAACTCAACCATTTTGAAGGGAACTAAATGATCCGACACACGCGCCACCATCCTACTACCACCAGACAAGAAAAGTTTTTAACATAAAAGAAATTGATAGCAGTTCTTTCTTAAAATTTTAATGAATTATGATTTCAAAAATGATTGAATCAGCTCAGTTTTCAAGGAGAAACAAAGAGAATACGAAACGTCGATCTCGTCAAAAAGTTGTGCAGTTAGAGCTGCAGCGGTTCCTATCACACTCTTCGGGGCAGGTCTAACGCAGCGCGACGGCAATAGTTCCATCAAATATCTACCTCACAGGTCCTGTTACCTGTTAACAGTGCAGTGCAAAAAAGCAAGTGAGCCACAAAAACCAAGTGATTGTAAATTACTGCCGGCTTTGGATATCTGCACTAGGTATCCGAGGTCTGCGGGTCCCGTCGGGGCTGAGGGTTGTTCGCAAGAGATACCGCGGCCTCGACATGAAGGGCTAAGAAGGAACATGGGTGGTTTTTAGTCAGTAGAAGTCTGACACTCCCTTTCGCTCTCCCCAAGAGCCGGAGGGGTTATTTGATGATTTTCCACCCGCCTAAAAAAAAAAAAAGTATCCGAGGTCCAGATCACCAGGTCCCCCCCCACCTGTTCAAAGTTACACATTTGATGAGCTTACATTATCACAGTAAATAACAAAACTTTCAAACAATTAGTAGTATTGAAATGTGACTGACATAATATTACAAAGGTAGAGCTTTTATTAATCTTTTCAAAGTAATTGTATGAAAATGCTTTGAAAGCGACTGCGTATAGTGTAGTCATATAATTTGCTGCTATATCAAAAGCTGACTTTATAAGTGATTCGGTACCGTCTACGTACTTGTCAGGTTTAAATCTGCCTCAAACAGCTTAACCCGCGGGCCCGTCAATTTATTCAAATTTCTCCACCGGGGTTATCGGTGGAGAAATTTAAACAGAAAATTTCACCGTAAAACCTCTCCCGATACTAAAGGGCTAATACGTCGCCTGATTGGTTACCAAACTTAAACTATCGATAATCCTGACGTGAATATCCCGCTACACCAAAGTGATCAGTGATCCAGGCAGCCTTATTAAAAGTTAATCAAAATTTCTAATTTCGACCGAGCTCAGCTCTAAACTTGGCTAGTTATAACCGGTACGTACCGGTTATGTGTGTGTATGTGTGTGTGTTGGTATTGTTTCCATGTTTCTTGTACGCAAAAGTACATACGCTCCATGTATTTACACCCTAGTGATTGAATTATGAATGCTGGCAATGATTTGATAGATTTGTTCTCACCGCAGTTAGGTCGTGCAAAAAGTGAGCTTATTCAGGGTGTAACAAGACCTAAAGTCATCAACAAAGTATTAATTATATCAAACTAAGTCATCATCATCATCTGCCTAGCCTTTTCCCATCTATGTTGAGGTCGGCTTCCAGTCTAACCGGATGCAGCTGAATACCAGTATTTTACATGGAGCGACTGCCTATCTGACCTCCACAACCCAGTTAATACTAGGTAATACGATACTCTTTGGTAAGACTGGATGTCAGAATTTCATGTCACTGACTACCTGTAACGACTGCCAAAGATCTATATATGGCAGCCGGGACCAACAGCTTAACGTGCTTTCCGAGGCACGTTGGAAACTCGGTATGTCGGGCGGTCACCCATCCACAGGCCACAGACCGACCTAGGCAAGCACAGCCTTACCTAAAGATCGACCCGAGTGGCAGTTCTTATTAAGCCACGAGCTCAACATAAACTAAGTAACAGTGTGCAAAAATGATCGCTAAGAAACGATATGTTTTTGGTGTGAATAATTACGGTTTACAGTAGCACTCACTATAAGACACCCAATATATATGCTGCTGATGGATGCATTGAATTGTTTTGACCCTTATTATATACAGGGTGTAAATCAACCCATCACACACCCGTCAACCAAGCATTCTGTACATCAATCTAAGTACCCCAACGCAAAAAAAATTACTGGGAAATGACTTTTTTTTTGGGGGTCAAAAATCACATTTTACGGTAAAACTCAAAGTAGCACTCATAAAACTTTGTGCTAGTGGATGCTTTGAATAGTAAACGGGTCATGGAGGTAATTTAAGTAAAGTTAAAACCTGAAAAACTAGTATTTACAAAAACAGCTGTGAAAAATTTGGAACTTTGACCCCCAATATCTCCGTAACTAGGAGGTTCCCAGGTATGGTCTAGAACAAAAAAATGATCGCAGTGGTGGGGAGAACAAGTCTTAGTGCCCTTCGTTTGCGTTAAGGGTACTTTTACACCCTATATAGAGGTATTTAATTTATTATTTAATTCAATTTTTGTATTTAATATCTAGAGATATTAAATACAAAAATTGAATTTAAAAATTGAATTTAAAAAAAAAACGTATTAATACATAGTTTGTGTAAGACATTTTGGATTTTAGTATCTCTGCAGCTAAAAGTTTCTAAGGTATGGTCCAGTACAAAAAATGTCTGCCTCTCGGCTCTGTTAATGGTGTTTCGATAATAAAATTTAACTTGTAGAATAATTATCCTATTTAGATGCAACTTGCATTTAAAATTTAACTTGTAGAATAATTATCCTATTTAGATGCAACTTGCATTTGTCTAGTAATAAAATATGTTAAGGCCGTTGCAATGGTCAAATCCCAAAAACGACGTATGTTTAAAGAAATTTGTTGAGGAATCCTTCCGTACGATTTCCATATAAAAAATATATGTTATACTTAAAGTCATCACAAATAATTCGTATTGTTTAAAATTTTAATAAACCTTCACATTATTTAATAAAAAATCGTAGTATGTCTTAACCTAAATCGAATTTTGTCTCTGTAACGGCTGAATAGTTCGGTATGAATTTTATACCCAAAAATACGTAGTGATGTATTTAACAATCCGTATTGTTTACTTTCTCTGATTTGTAATAAAATTTTATAATAATAAATTAATCCCCGACATTTTGAGGCAAATGCGTCGCGAGACCCGTCGCGCATACTTGGAACGCGCTGCGCCAGTGTCTCGATGACTGTTGTCACGGGTGGACTGCACGCATGTCATTACTTCACAAATAAAATTCAAAAGTTCACGTTTTTAATGTTTTCTGAATTAAAACATATTGTAAATTGTATAGTTATCAATATTTCGTGAAATAAGAACAGAAAATAAGTTTGTAAATATATTTAAAGTAGTTTGTAATTTCGTTTTGTTGTTTGCACCTATCATAGACTAAGCTGACTGTGCCTAATAAACGTAAAGTGACGCGTGGCCGAGGTCTCCAAAACTATTGGTAAACTACCTACGTTTCTTAGTAGATATTTTGCTATATAAATATATCTATGATATTATTTTAATTTTGGACTGCCTCGTTGGTCTAGTGGTCGTAAGCACGATGCTGAGCATGAGGTCCTGGGTTCGATTCCCGGGTCGGGCAAAGTGTTATTGGGTTTTTCCATCAGGAAATTTTAAGTAACAGCCACGGAGTCTGGATTTGTGCCCGGTTGATGGCAATAGGCTCGCCCCTATTATATGGGACTTAAACATAACTGGCGAAATGTGGGTGTACTATTAGGTACACCTCTGCCTAACCCTTCGGGGATTACAGGCGAGATGTTATGTTTTCTACTGGTGTTTATTGTTTTATCGCTTTTAACTATTTTGTCTTGAGAATTTCGTTTGATGGAAGATGGAAATCTGGATGACTGATGATGTCTCGTACCTAATGATGGACTCTCATACTACATGATACATTTTGAAGGTCTGATGAAGACCAGGTAACTGCTTATCGGTTTTCAGTCACGGAAATAGTCAGAATGCTCCAGCTTTCAGCTTTTATCTAATTGAGCAGGGATGCTAATAACATGATACATTTTGAAGGTCTGATGATGACCAGCTAAGTGCTTACCGGTTCTCAGTGACGGATGTAGTTAGAATGACCTAGCTTTAAAATTTTATCAATCTGAGCACGGATGCTACTACATAATACATTCTGAAGGTCAGATGATGACCAGCTAAGTGCTAATTGGTTCTCAGTGACGGATGTAGCTAGAATGACCTAGCTTTAAAATTTTATTGATCTGAGCACGGATGCTACTACATGATATACTTTGAAGGTCTGATGATGACCAGCTAAGTGCATATCGGTTCTCAGTGACGGATACAGTTATGATGCTACAGTTTTCTGCTTTTATCTTATTGAGCACGGATGCTACTACATGATACATTTTGAAGGCCTGATGCTGACCAGCTAAGTGCTTTTCGGTTCTCAGTGACGGATGTAGTTAGAATGACCTAGCTTTCAGATTTTATCTTATTGAGCACGGATGCTACTACATGATACATTTTGAAGGTCTGATGATGACCAGCTAAGTGCTTATCGGTTCACAGTGACGGATATAGCTGGAACGACCACCATCAGGTAAATGGCACCATCAGTCTCCAAGGCCTCTTCAAGCTCTTTCAAATGAGTCCACACGCGACGGTTCTACGTGGTGCCATCAATGAGATCCTATACTTACCTTCGGAGTCTACCATCAGGTAGCTCGTATCATCAGTCTCCAAGGCCTCCTCGAGCTCTTTCAAATGAGTCCAAACACGATAGTTCTACTCAGTGCCGTCAATGAGATCCTATACCCACCTTCGGAGTCCACCATCAGGCACGAGACATCATCAGTCATCCAGATCTCCATCTTCCATCAAACGAAATTCTCAAGACAATATAATTAAAACGATAAAACAATTAACACCATTAAAACAATAACATACATTACATAACATCACGCCTGTAATCCCCAAAGCGTTAGGCAGAGGTGTACCTACTAGTAGGCGTGATGTTATGTTATGTATGTTATTATTTTAATGACTTTAATTGTTTATCGCTTTTAGCGATAAAACAATTCAACAAAAACACCTCTGCCTAACCCTTCGGGGATTACAAGCGAGATGTTATGTTTTCTACTGGTGTTTATTGTTTTATCGCTTTAAACTATTTTGTCTTGAGAATTTCGTTTGATGGAAGATGGAAATCTGGATGACTGATGATGTCTCGTACCTAATGATGGACTCTCATACTACATGATACATTTTGAAGGTCTGATGAAGACCAGGTAACTGCTTATCGGTTTTCAGTCACGGAAATAGTCAGAATGCTCCAGCTTTCAGCTTTTATCTAATTGAGCACGATTGCAAATAACATGATACATTTTGAAGGTCTGATGATGACCAGCTAAGTGCTTACCGGTTCTCAGTGACGGATGTAGTTAGAATGACCTAAATTTAAAATTTTATCAATCTGAGCACGGATGCTACTACATAATACATTCTGAAGGTCTGATGATGACCAGCTAAGTGCTAATTGGTTCTCAGTGACGGATATAGCTAGAATGACCTAGCTTTCAAATTTTATTGATCTGAGCACGGATGCTACTACATGATACACTTTGAAGGTCTGATGATGACCAGCTAAGTGCTTATCGGTTCTCAGTGACGGATACAGTTATGATGCTACAGCTTTCTGCTTTTATCTTATTGAGCACGGATGCTACTACATGATACATTTTGAAGGCCTGATGCTGACCAGCTAAGTGCTTATCGGTTCACAGTGACGGATATAGCTGGAACGACCACCATCAGGTAAATGGCACCATCAGTCTCCAAGGCCTCTTCAAGCTCTTTCAAATGAGTCCACACGCGACGGTTCTACGTGGTGCCATCAATGAGATCCTATACTTACCTTCGGAGTCTACCATCAGGTAGCTCGTATCATCAGTCTCCAAGGCCTCCTCGAGCTCTTTCAAATGAGTCCAAACACGATGGTTCTACTCAGTGCCGTCAATGAGATCCTATACCCCCCTTCGGAGTCCACCATCAGGCACGAGACATCATCAGTCATCCAGATCTCCATCTTCCATCAAACGAAATTCTCAAGCCAAAATAATTAAAAGCGATAAAACAATTAACACCATTAAAACAATAACATACATTACATAACATCACGCCTGTAATCCCCAAAGCGTTAGGCAGAGGTGTACCTACTAGTAGGCGTGATGTTATGTTATGTATGTTATTATTTTAATGACTTTAATTGTTTATCGCTTTTAGCGATAAAACAATTCAACAAAAACACCTCTGCCTAACCCTTCGGGGATTACAAGCGAGATGTTATGTTTTCTACTGGTGTTTATTGTTTTATCGCTTTTAACTATTTTGTCTTGAGAATTTCGTTTGATGGAAGATGGAAATCTGGATGACTGATGATGTCTCGTACCTAATGATGGACTCTCATACTACATGATACATTTTGAAGGTCTGATGAAGACCAGGTAACTGCTTATCGGTTTTCAGTCACGGAAATAGTCAGAATGCTCCAGCTTTCAGCTTTTATCTAATTGAGCACGGATGCTAATAACATGATACATTTTGAAGGTCTGATGATGACCAGCTAAGTGCTAATTGGTTCTCAGTGACGGATATAGCTAGAATGACCTAGCTTTCAAATTTTATTGATCTGAGCACGGATGCTACTACATGATACACTTTGAAGGTCTGATGATGACCAGCTAAGTGCTTATCGGTTCTCAGTGACGGATACAGTTATGATGCTACAGCTTTCTGCTTTTATCTTATTGAGCACGGATGCTACTACATGATACATTTTGAAGGCCTGATGCTGACCAGCTAAGTGCTTATCGGTTCACAGTGACGGATTTAGCTAGAATGACCACCATCAGGTAAATGGCACCATCAGTCTTCAAGACCTCCTCGAGCTCTTTCAAATGAGTCCAAACACGATGATTCTACTCAGTGCCGTCAATGAGATCCTATAACCTTCGGAGTCCACCATCAGGTACGAGACATCATCAGTCATCCAGATCTCCATCTTCCATCAAACGAAATTCTCAAGCCAAAATAATTAAAAGCGATAAAACAATTAACACCATTAAAATAATAAAAACATTACATAACATCACGCCTGTAATCCCCGAAGGGTTAGGCAGAGGTGTACCTAATAGTAGGCGTGATGTTATGTTATGTATGTTATTATTTTAATGGTGTTGAGATTTCCAGGACGCCTTGGAGACTGATAATGTCATTTACCTGATAGTGGACTCCAAAGGTAAGTAAAGGATCTCATTGACGGCACTGCGTAGAATCGTCGTGTTTGGACTCATTTGAAAGAGCTCGAGGAGGCCTTAGAGACTGATCATGCCATTTACTTGACGGTGGACTTCGAAAGTGGGTACAGGATCTCATTGACAGCGCTGCGTAGAACCATCGTGTTTGGACTCATTTGAAAGAGTTCGAGGAGGCCTTGGAGACTGATAATGTCATTTACCTGATGGTGGTCAGCCTAGTTATATCCGTCACTGAGAACCGATAAGCACTTAGCTGGTCATCATCAGACCTTCAAAATTTATCATGTAGTAGCATCCGTGCTCAATAAGATAAAAGCTGAAATCTGGAGCATTATAACTATATCCGTCACTGAGAACCGATAAGCACTTAGCTGGTCAGCATCAGGCCTTCAAAATGTATTATGTAGTAGCATCCGTGCTCAGATAGATAAAATTTGAAAGCTAGGTCATTCTAACTACATCCGTCACTGAGAACCGATAAGCACTTAGCTGGTCATCATCAGACCTTCAAAATGTATCATGTAGTAGCATCCGTGCTCAGACAGATAAAATTTGAAAGCTAGGTCATTCTAACTACATCCGTCACTGAGAACCGATAAGCACTTAGCTGGTCATCATCAGACCTTCAAAATGTATCATGTAGTTGCATCCGTGCTCAATAAGATAAAAGCTGACTGCTGGAGCATTCTAACTACATCCGTCACTGAGAACCGATAATCACTTAGCTGGTCATCATCAGACCTTCAGAATGTATCATGTAGTAGCATCCGTGCTCAGATAGATAAAATTTGAAAGCTATGTCATTCTAACTACATCCGTCACTGAGAACCGATAAGCACTTAGCTGGTCATCATCAGACCTTCAAAATGTATTATGTAGTAGCATCCGTGCTCAGACAGATAAAATTTGAAAGCTAAGTCATTCTAACTACATCCGTCACTGAGAACCGATAAGCACTTAGGTGGTCATCGTCAGACCTTCAAAATGTATCATGTAGTAGCATTCGTGCTCAATTAGCTGAAAGCTGGAGCATTCTGACTATTTCCGTGACTGAGAAGCGATAAGCAGTTACCTGGGCCCCGAGTCTGCTATTCAATAGTGTCAGAATGGTCTATCATTGATCTCATAATTGTTGATTTTGACAAGTTTGGTGTTGTCAAAATCAACAATTATGAGATCAATGATAGACCATTCTGACACTATTGAATAGCAGACTCGGGGCCCTGGTCTTTATCAGACCTTAAGAATTTATCGTAGGAGTGAAATAACTAATGAAAGCTAGGTTATTACTTCATTAGTCAAAGTGTATAATTTATTATTAAATATTAGTGCTCAGTGAAATAACTAATGAAAGCTAGGTTATTACTTCATTAGTCAAAGTGTATAATTTATTATTAAATATTTTATTCATACATTATGATGTAGGTACTCCAAGAGAAACAAAATATGTTAGGCAAATACGATGACTACTCTGCGACACATTTCTGTTCTTTGGTACGTTTTTCTGTAGTACAGTCGTTTGCCGGTAGGGGCCGAAAAATAAACAAGAGCCAGTACAGAGGTCAAATCGTCAAAGTCATCTACTGCTGTGATCCCCTTAAGGGATTTTACTGTTTGCCAAGATACAGAATACTACAAGTACGTCCTAGTTCGGCAACAGAGGATTCCATATTAAAAACTTGTATACTAACCCTATCAAGTCATCTACACTAATATTATAAAGAGGAAAGATTTGTTTGTTTGTTTGTAACGAATAGGCTCCGAAACTACTGGACCGATTTCAAAAATTCTTTCACCGTTGGGAAGCTACACTATCCCCGGGTGACATAGGCTACTTTTTATTGCGAGTGGAACCGCGTGACGTCCGCTAGTCTAATATATTATTGTATAATTTTTTATTAAAGATCTATCTGTATATTCAATTTCAGCTCCCTGGGTTTAAGTAGTAGGTATTTCAACAAAACTAAAATCAAACAAAAGAATATTTGAAACAAAGGTTATTGAGACTGGCAGTTAGTAATTGAATGTCTGTCGGAATTTTAGATTTTCCAATAGATTCCCAGTGTTCGTTCTATTGGAAAATATAGACAGCGCGGGTACAATCTGTATTTGATGTTTCTGAACCAGATGATTTATGTGAAAAACTTATTGAGAGTAAAAATGTAATGTTGCATTTTTATTGTCAAGATTTTTTCCATTTCAACATTACATACCATCACGCCTGTAATCACCGAAGGATTAGGCAGAGGTGTCCACCCACATTTTGCTAGTTATGTTTAATTTCTATGTAATAAGAGGCGAGCCTATTGCCATCAACTGGGCACAAATACAGTCTCTGTGGCTGCTACTAAGAAATTCTAGATTCTAGATTTTTTTTGTTTAACATAGTTTCTATTATATACTTTTTTTTTATTATTGATTTGTATCTGTAGTAAATCTACACCTTACTATTGTATCGAGTCTGGTTCTTCTAACCAACCTAACAGACAGATGTGTTGCTGGGGAGTTTGTTCCGCCACTTCTTCTTTCCAGCTAAAACACTAGGAAGTGTCGAAGGGTGGGCGTTTCGTCTCTCGTAAATAAGTGAAGTAAATTTTGAAGTTCGAAAAGTGCTGATTATCAGCCTAGTTTGAATAAATGACTTGATTTTGATTCTCTTTGGAAAAACAATAATACTTTGCCTGACAAGGGAATCGAACCCATGCTCTAACTAGACCTACGTGGAAGAAGAACTCCGGGTAACTTAAGTTAGTCAGTCTGGCAGACAGTTCACATCCATTCAGTATAACCACACGTAAAAATAAAAATTCCCTGGACGATTCCATTCATTTATTTTTCACGCCGTCACTATAGCAATTCGCGTGTCACTTAAGGTCGTGGCCAAATCGTAAAATCCAGGTTAAAATCCAGTTCATCCTACTTTTCAACCTTAATACCGTATCGGAGATGGTAGTGGCTGTAATACAGTTTAGTATCCTTTACTATCCCCGGCCAACGTTTTGGAATACGCCCAATAAAAATAAGGATTCCCAATAAAAATTCACTTAAACACGAAATTTTAAATTTTCAGGTTACGATGTTGTTCTAAGTGACGAACAACGTTGCATGTGCCACAAACACCTTGTTAATTCTGAACTTTATTTTTTGTTAGTTAAGGTTGGTTTTTGGTTGGGAGTGTATAGCAATGTAGATCTAATAGTGTTGTGTTGTTAGAAATTGGAAGTCACTGTTGGCAAGTAATGGCCGATCGTGACAGGAATAGCATTTGAATTTCCCCGATAGATACTCTTTATATACTGTAGTACGCAGAAAAATTTAACACGGTCCCCCCTTAATTTTCTTTTGTGGGAAAGAAAAACGTGATCGAAATACTTATAGTGTTTGCCCAGGGATCGGGATTCGCTGTTTTTGTACTTTTTTTTAGTTATTTAATTTCTTAAGTTGGTAACACCTTTTTTTGTTAGTTCTTTTTGGTTGAACCTCCTTGGGGTTTAGCGGGAAATTGTTCTTTTTATGAATATTTGATGTTCTTTTTTGTATTGTCCATTTACGAGTATAAACAAAATAAATAATATGGTTAAATCTAACTCTTAAAAAACTTTCTACAAAAATATTCAGCTAATGTATTCCAATATAATTGGAAACATCAATCAAAAATAAATAAAAGTCTTAAAAATCTGAGCATACTCGTAGTTTCGTTTCGCAAAAAGCTGGGGCCTGATTAAATTGAGTTACGGTAGCGAACGAAACACGGGTAAACGTTAAAATCCAATCAATATTCATCCTGGGAGACTGCAATTTTGAATTTTCCCTCATCAGGCCCCGAAAGTTGTCAATTGTTTAATAAAAAAGCTGTAGATCGTAAAACTGTTTTATATCGCAGGACTAACAAAAGTTTATTGAGTTTTTTTCCATTAAAAAATTGCCTGCATCCTAGTTTCTGCATTAGTGTTTGGTTAACGGCAATTGGTTTGCACCCAATTTCAGGTACAATCACTAGCACAGTAGCATCAATATGTATGTACACGAAGCAACGTGTTGACGAATGTTATCTATTTTCACGCACATAGCATATTGGTACCTTTACTATTACGAAATAGACCTTATCTCAAAGTAGGAACCGTTATTTCCCAAAAAAAGTTAATTAGTAAACTAAATGTTATAATGTTATGTGAAATTTTGCTATGTGTTAACATATTTTTGGTCATACCTAACCATTCAGGGAATACAGACATTACCATAATTATTCTGGTTTTAAATAGGTAAAGAATATTCTTTATTGCTATATAACAATAACAAAAATCCAACCATAAACAGCGATGGGTATTCTTTTAATTTCCCCTACTGCCCACGAACAGCAAAAAGGTCCGCCATATTGAGGTTTTAGGAGGAAAAAAATCGAATAAAGGACAATAGGAGGGCCGGTCCATGTCATAATCATATTTTTCTCGCACAAAAGAGTTCTTACGTTAATGTGGACTGGTAATAAATGAAAGTCAGGACCATATAAAGCATGGTTTTTTATTTTCCCCGTCGTGTTACTAGGACGAGATTTTTTGCGCGGGAATTTTTGCAGCATGGCGGGTTTTCGGACAGCGTGATAAAGGAAACAAATTACTTGATAGATTATTCTGTTTGAGACGTGTTGACCCATACCGTTTAATAGCTATGAATTTTAATTTGTTTTCTCTTTGTTGATGGAGTTTGTGTATTGTTCCTACAACGATGGAAAAGTTTTGGTGTGTTCACTTGATTGTACCTGGCGATTTTTGTATGTAATAAGAATAAAGGCCGATTTTCCAACAGTTGAATAACTTCAAAGCTATCATAAACAGTCTTAGCATACTGTCCGAAGCACGGAGCGGCTGGAGAGGTAAAAAACAGAAGGTTTTTCAAGATGGGAAATCATCAAATGACTCCCCTCCGGGAGTGTCAGACTCCTACTGACTAAAAGCCATGCGTGTTACTCCTAATGCCCTTTGTGCTCCAGTGATTACTTCGGACATATCCGCAACCCTGACAGGAGTCGATTAATACGCAGATTTGAAAAAATCCTCAAAAATTAGGCTTCTTACTTTGTTAACTTTATAAAATGCTTGAAGAATCTTTACAATAACTGCTCAACTTTTGGCAAGAAATTATATTCCGCCGTAATTTTAGTGTATATTTGACAAGTAACATTACCTCCCAATGTAGTCATAAAGATTGGGTTATAAATCATAACGAGACGCGGTGGAACCCGTCTCTCTCGGTTAACTTTTACAACCTAAGTAGCAACTACCTACCCATCATTTTGAAGAGGTTTTAATTTATCTGACATTACATCTCGCCTGTAAGTATTCTTTGCCGGTGTAGGCAGAATGTATATTGTCTATATTATTGCCAGTTGATTTAATCCACGCTACTATAGGGGAGCGGACTGAGTCAAAAACATATGATTATGTTTAGTTCGTCAGTTAGATTATCGAAAAATATTGGATACGTGTTTTTTGTTTTATTAAATTAATAAAAATTTACGTCGACAATATGCGTCAAAGATCATGAGTGTTGGCTTGTGACGTCACTTGTAGGTAAAAATGTACTGGCATGTGACGTTTTAGAAGCACTGTATCGTCTTCATTTATTGTTTATGTGAAAAAAGAAAAAATTGTGTTCAATATTTTTTGGAAATCTATCTGACGGACTAATTAGTTTTTTTTTTTTGTCCGATCCTTCACCAGGTGTTTCCTGGGCCTAAGGGGACGAAACCTTAAGCTTATGTCATCACTCAGTCAAGCATTGCTCTATCTCCGCGTGGGGCCTGATTTCCACCCAAAGCCTACACGAAGCGCAACGCTGGGTTCCCGCGCACAAGCCCCCACTCATAATTTTTGACACGTTTTATTTTCGTATTTTTTTATTAATTTGATAAAACGAAAAACACGTATCCAATATTTTTCGATAATCTAACAGACGGACTAATTAGATTGTTTTGGTGAAATACCCTATTATCACTTGCATCACTGAAGGAAAAGATCGTAAGGAAACCAGAATGCCTAAGAGATACTTCTCGACGGCATTCAAGTCCGAGGCCCATGAGCGGCATAAAACTTTGACACCAGCAGGGCTATTGCGTATCTTTTTAAATGTCAGTGGCTATCATAGTGTCCATCGATTAACTGTCAGTTTGGTACAAAATGGAACCATTTGACAGTTAATCGATGGACACTATGATAGCCACTGACATTTAAAAAGATACGCAATAAGCCTGCAGGTTAGACTCTAACCACACGATAAAGTAAGTAACCTGGTCTTTTTTTATAGTACGTCTCTTTCGCCACAAATAATTCAATTAAGCATCAATCTCCCCGATCCAATCAATCCTTGAATGTTACAATTTTACACGGAACCCTAACAAATTTTTATTACTCCCGTCTGATTTTACTTTGTAGCTTTGATTGAATTCAATCACTGCGTATTAAAATAACGTGAGAACAGAAGGTCAACTCGGTCAAATCAAAGAGGGGTTAACACCAATCGTACCTTTACTGCTATCAAACATTGTTGCTGATGAGATGTACGGGCATTGACTTATATATTACTGCGTAAGGACTGGGCGGACGGCATGTTAAAATGACGCCTCAAACGTGGTCCCAATATGGTCTTTCCTAAGCCGAAGTGAACTAGTCCACGATCGGCTCTCTTCGGGTGCGGTCTTAAATTTTGTTAAAAGCTTTATTTATGTTCTTTATACCTAGAAAATACCACGCCGCTTATATAAGGTTACATTAACGAGCAGACTACACCGATTCTCTGTATGGCGAACGCGTCGAGCAAATGTTCGGACGACCGTATCTTTTTAGTTAATAAAACAATGTGTACGGGTTAATTAATTTGTTATTATAACAATTTTCATTTCTTAAGTCCTAAGGAAGAATAAGAATGATAAGGCAAGAAAGGAGGTGTCTCATGAGATGACGAGAAACAGAGTAGTATGGAAGAAGAACACCCAAATTAATTGGGATAAGGGCAAGAGAATGATGATGATTGTGGAACTGATGCATTTCAACACAATAGGGATGTTTACTGACTAAAAAAGAAATGATTCCAATAAGTCCGTCTGTTAGATTTTCGAAAAATATTGGATACGTATGTTTTGTTTTATCAAATCAATAAAAATTGACGAAGATAAAACGCGTCAAAGATTTGAGTGGGGGCTTGTAACGTCACTCATCGGTAAAAAATGTCATACTAATGTCTTAGAATATGACGTCACACGAGTTTTCAAAGCCCTGTATTGTCTTCATTGTTTGTTTACGTGAAAAAAGAAAAAATACGTGTCCAATATTTTTTTGAAATCTATCTGACGGACTAATTACATTTTGTTAGTTAACTACCCTATTGTAATAATAAATAGGTTATTAATTTCATTCAATATTCTTCTGGTTGTGATAGAGAAATGTGTCAGTTGCATTAATTGAACTGGACCTATTCCTGGCACAGCCGTGAGGCACATAATATTTACATTATTTATTTCCTTGTTCTGTCTCACAATTAGGGCCCGAATGTCGACACCATGTAAGGTTTATGAGACACCACCATGTCACACCTTTAGATGCAGTCTTGGTGCAACATTGGTCCATATACCCTAAAAACTAATTTCACCATCATCATCACCATTTCAGCCGAAAGACGTCCACTGCTGGACATAAACCTCCCCCAAGTTTCGCTGCATTGACCGACTGTGCGTCTCGCATCCAGGGGATCCCCGCAACCTTCATCAGCTCAACGGTTCACCTAGTTGGAGGCCTTCCAACGCAACGTTTTCTGCGGTCACCACTCAAAATTAATTTGCTTGAAGCTAACCAAGCTTATCTTCAAATGTAACGTCCATACAAAGAGCATCTGGTACTTCTCTATTTTCTAATCTTCCACATTAGGTACCTAAGTGTAACATTTGTACCCTCACACATTGCGCCCTCCGGCGGCACTCGCAAAATTGGACCGACATCCGATCTAAATTTGAATAAAATTACTTTTATTTCATTTTTTCGTTTCGCCTCGCCATGTGTGCCAGTGTGCGACTTTTGCCAAAGTCTGCCAGCCGTCGCCTAATGTCGTTTCTACAGAATTATTTATGTGATATTTTGGGTGTGTACTACATTTTTTAGGGGTTTAGGGGTATTTAAATTTGTATTTGCGCACATGCCTAGTGCCTACCGCTTTTTCTGGCTATATTTGCTCGTACTGACATTATGTGACCATTTTTCTTCTGAAATTCGAAATAAAAACCTTTACTTTGGCATAGAACAGCCATGCAGTGTTAGATTTGTTTATCTTTCTTCCTGAAAAATTATTTTGCAAAACATGACATAACACCACGCCTGTAATCCCTGAAGGGTTTAGCAGAGGTGTAATTAATTTGTACGCTCACATTTCGCCAGTTATGTTTATGTCCCATGTAACAGGGGGTGAAACTATTGCCATCAACCGGGCACAAATTCAGACTTCCTGGCTGCTACTGAGTAATACCTGATGAGAAAAATAAAACCGACTTAAAAAAAAACAAACAAAAAAAATACAAAAAGAAAAACACACAAAAGTGAAAAATAATTTTAGCTTCAGAAGCCGGTGACAAAAACTCCAAATCAATCAAACAAAGGTCAAGCTTCAGAAGCCGGTGACAAAAACACCAAATCAATCAAACAAAGGTCAAGCTTCAGAAGCCGGTGACAAAAACTCCAAATCAATCAAACAAAGGTCAAGCTTCAGAAGCCGGTGACAAAAACACCAAATCAATCAAACAAAGGTCAAGCTTCAGAAGCCGGTGACAAAAACACCAAATCAATCAAACAAAGGTCAAGCTTCAGAAGCCGGTGACAAAAACACCAAATCAATCAAACAAAGGTCAAGCTTCAGAAGCCGGTGACAAAAACACCAAATCAATCAAACAAAGGTCAAGCTTCAGAAGCCGGTGACAAAAACACCAAATCAATCAAACAAAGGTCAAGCTTCAGAAGCCGGTGACAAAAACACCAAATCAATCAAACAAAGGTCAAGCTTCAGAAGCCGGTGACAAAAACACCAAATCAATCAAACAAAGGTCAAGCTTCAGAAGCCGGTGATAAAAACACCAAATCAATCAAACAAAGGTCAAGCTTCAGAAGCCGGTGACAAAAACACCAAATCAATCAAACAAAGGTCAAGCTTCAGAAGCCGGTGACAAAAACACTAACCTTGACATTTGTTTGATTGATTTGGAGTTTTTGTCACCGGCTTCTGAAGCTAAAATTATTTTTCACTTTGTTTTTCTTTTTGTATTTTTTTTGTTTGTTTTTTCTTGAAGTCGGTTTTATTTTTTGACAAAAAGATTTTTATTTTTCCATTTTTAGTTGTTCCCAAACAAATAATAGGTTTTATTTATCCCCAATAAATGGAACATTACATAATATCTTACTATCCAAATCTGGGTGTACACATCTGCGTACCCCCTCAGATCATACAGGCGTGATGTTACGTCATGATGTTGTATAAACAATAAACATCCAAGCGATTGCAGTAATCACGACAGATTTGCCGTCTATTTTTGAAGAGTTCTATTGTATATCTCCTAAGATCAGGATCAGATCTTCACCAAATTTAAATGGGACCACTTCAGGAGTATACTTATTCAAATAAAAAAAGAATTTTGAGAATCGGTTCACAAATGGAGAAGAAATCAGGTAACATACATAAAAAAAAAAAAAAAATACATACACACGAACATAGAACCTCCTCCTTTTTTGAAGTCGGTTAAAAAACCAATAACACTTTGTGCACCCGGAAAACCAGGACCTCTTGCTCAGCATTCGCGCTTGCGGCCACTAGACCAACGAGGCTGTCCAATCTGCTACTTCTTTATCCAACCCTTGATTGAAATCACCACATAGTGCTTACAAACACCATTTTGTTCACCTTTGTTGTTGAGTTGTACCACTTCGATAATTGTTGAAGGCTTTTTTTTTGGGGGGTGAGAAATTCTCCACTCTGGGTGGAGCGGAAGGGAGTGTCAGACTTCTACTGACTAAAAATCACAAATGTTCCTTCTTAGCCCTTTGTGTCTGGGGCCACGGTATCTCTTTCAAACAACCCGCAGCCCAATTGTTGAAGCCTCCCAACAGTTTCTACAGTAAAACCAAATTAGAATCACAAAGTGTTGAGGTACGAAAAGAAATGAGCCTCCTTGATTGGTTTGATCAAAGTTTAGTTTATTTCTGATCAAAGTGAAGTGAACAAAGTCAAAGGGTTTCTCAACTTTTAAAGCGATCCATTGTACGGCTACCAATTAATATCTCAATTATTTTGACTGGCATTTATTTTCAGAGATATTTTTTGAGGTAAATCATTTTCTTTTGTTGGTATTGTTCTATTCAATTAAAAATGATCGAGGAATTCTGTTGCTACGTCTCAATTTTCTGCCTAGAAACAACCGCAGATTTTTTGATCGTCGGAAATAAAGAAAATAATGAAGATATTAATTAGAAATACGAAGCAACAATGGACGCACTGTGTGGAGGGTGATATGGCTAGAAAGGAGGTGACTGCTGATATGATGGGTAATATAGAAGTATGGAAGAAGAAGATATGCTGCGCTGACCCCAAATGAATTGGGGAATCGATTCATTAAAGTGAAGGTGTGGAGTTCCCGAAGGAGAAGTCAAGAGGTAGGCCTTTGTGGAACGAAACTCCACAGTCGCACTTTTGTCATCGGTAAATCCCCACCGGAACAAGTTATACCTACTACGGCTCAGGTGGCTTCGAAGCCGGTTTAGAGTCTTCCAATTGGGTCCGTATGGTGTCGGACGTAAAGAATAGCACCATCCCATATCTTCCCGTGGGTGTCGTAAGAGGCGACTAAAGGACTTACCAGAGAATGGGCAGCAGCGTTCTCTGTGCCTTCGTAACAACTATACTGCGATCGCCAACCCGCCTGCCAAGTGTGGCGATTATAGCTAATCCCCCCCTTCTGGGGGAGGCCTCTGTCCAGCTGTGGACGTCTTATGGCTGAAATGATGATAATGATGAGGTGGGTCATGGCAGTTGGTGACTCTCTGGGAGCTTTTATGCAGGTATAACATGAGCCGGAGGCAGTTGTCTATGGCGCCACAACTTTGTGCGAACTTCAGAATCAGAATCAGAACTTTATTTGCTTCGCATCCTATTGTCCTTTGTGTCTATTGGCTTTGTTTTGTTCTGTCTCCTGCTGACATGGAAATCATGTTTTTCCTACTTCTTCGCTATTCTCTTCTGATTAATTTAGTTGCGGGATTCAAGATAGTTACATTGTTTCTGTGGGCCTTTGTCGAGCTTTATTGTCTTGGCGTTTTTTCTGGTTCTTGCCTCTGTTGATTCTGGTTTTCAAAACTTGCAGTGGTTTAGCAATAGAGTGGCGGGCTTGCCCCAAAAATAAACCCTTGTTGGTGTCGCTTACTGGCTTAGCCAACTATTAAACCGGTTAAAATATCAGTGTGTGTCAATTCTGCCAACAATATCTGAGAGTACATTCTGAATTTCGATGCAATATCAGTCTCCGTAATATATTTAACGCTTAAAATCAACACATCACGTAAAACCAACACAGATAACTAAGATAGGAGCAACCGTTTAAAACGAACAGCTAGTACCGAGTAAGACTAGTTCGCATTAACTAGGTATGTAGTTCCCTCTTGTTCCTGAACTATTCGAACGCGTTGCAAAACAAACTGACTTGCGATACGAACACGAGTTTTGCTACTAAGCGTCGCTTAAATTGATGCTAAAATATATACTACGCTAGTATGTATTAGAATTTCTAGAGCTTAATAAAAATCTATATCTATCTATCTATATCTTCTATACATATAATAAATCTGTAGAGAAATCGTTTTTGTACATCGAAAATATTTAAAAAAAAAATTGTCAGGGTATTAAAGTATAACCAACAGAACACATTTCCAGCATTTTTGGAATTTGTGTCTGTTTGTCTGTTTATCTGTTTGTCTGTTTCGATGACTAAGCATCACGTCAAATTTACGAAACGAATGTAGGTAACTTTTATACATAAATATTGTGCGTAACTTGGGCTATTACTTAGTCTTTGTTTCATCGTAATCGGTGCTCTCTATCAAAAGATATATGAATTTATAGTTTTCAAGAAGAACTTATCGTTATGGTCAAGAATGAGACAAGCAACGACATCTATTGAACGAATATGGTACTGGTACTTATTACTAAACTAGCTGTGCCCGCGACTTCGTTCGCGTGCTTGTCGGAAACTAAAATGCGTCGCTTAGATAAAAGTACGTTAAATCATTGCCCTTTTTTTTTTTTTTTGGGGGGTGGGAAATCATCAAATAACCCCTCCCGCTCTTGGGCAGAGCGAAAGGGAGTGTCAGACTTCTACTGACCAAACCACCCGTGTTCCTTCTTCGCCCTTCATGTCGAGGCTCGGTATCCCTTGCGGACAACCCGCAGCCTCGACAGGCGTCGGCCCTTGCGGGCCCCTTTCATGTTGCTGACATCTCTTTGAGGCGCGCGTGGAACACGAACGCGCCGTCGACACGGCCTGTCGTCGTCATAAGACGGACGGACGGCGAGCTTACCCATCACTCACCGTCCACAGGCCCGCGTCTACGGTGGCCGGAAGCCATCACGTGGCCCCCGACGCCCGGAGCGCCTCCCGCGGCGGCTGGGACGAGAGGTTCTCTCCCTCTCACGTTCCGCCACCTCCTTCGCTAGCATCACTGCTTCGCAGAAAGAGGCGACGGCGTCCCATTCCTCCTCGCCCCGGACCATGGCTTGCACCAGGGCCGGACGCGAGAGGTCGCCGCCGCCGATAAATCATTGCCCTGCGTTAACTTACTGCCGCTGTAGAAAATAAGAAGAGGGTAATGCAAAGTACTGACTATGTCTAATACTAAAGTTTGGATGGATGGGTGTTTGTTAATCAACCACGTCTGAACGGCCGAACGGATCTTGAAGAAATTTGAAACAGGTACATTATAGTCGACAGGCACTGTCGTTGGCGCCTTTGTGTTCCACGCGCGCCTCAAAGATATGTCAGCAACAATTAAGGGGTCCTTTGGGGCCCCTTAATTGTTGCTGCCGTCGTCTGCCGGGGCTGACGGTTGTCCGCAAGAGATACCACGGCCCCGAAACACAAAGAGCTAAGAAGAAACGTGGGTGGTTTTTAGTCAGTAGAAGTCTAACACTTTCTTCCGCTCCGCCCAGAGCGGGATGAGTCATTTGATAATTTACGAACCACAAAAAAGGGGGGATTAGAGGCTGTTTCGAGAGGTACCTGTACCGAGTCTGGGACATCGAATCTGAAATGGAACGCCGTCACCTCCTTCTGCGAAGCAGTAATGCTAGCGAAAGAGGTGAACGTAAGAGGGATACAACCCCTCTTCCCAGCCGCCGCGGGAGACGCTCCAGGCATCGGGGGCCACGTGATGGCTTCCGGCCACCGTAGGCGCGGGCCTGTGAACGGTGAGTAACGGGCTAGTTAATCGTTCGTCGCGCACGCGCGTCTCAAAGGGATATCAGCAACATTGAAGGGAGCCCAAGGACCGACGCCCGTCGGGGCTGCGGGTTGTTCGAAAGAAATACCGCGGCCTCGACACATAGGGCTAACAACACACCACATCTATATAAAGACATGTTTGGTGCAGTGGCTGGACAATTAACAGTAGCACTGCGTGTCGCATATTCGATTACCACACGGTACAAACAAAATATGCCGTGGGTTTTATCCAATTTTTATTTAGTTTAAAAAAAAATGTATTTTTATACTGTGTAATTGGTAAATCTTTATTTGTTGACTATTCATGAAACATATGTTTATTTAATTACACCGCGGTTTAGAAAATGACATCAAATGAATAACGCCATCTGTCGAAGACGAAGATAAACTGCTAAAAAAGAGTGATCAAACACACTATAGGGTTTATGCTATGTAGATTTTGAAAACAGCCTCATTTAGACTAATATCTACGTACCTTTTGCTATCATTACTGATTTAAAGTTATCTTGTGAAGGCATTTATTAATAACTACCATATTCGTTCAATAGATGTCGTTGCTTGTCTCATTCTTGACCATAATGATAAGTTCTTCTTGAAAACTATAAATGCATATATCTTTTGATAGAGAGCACCGATTACGATGAAACAAAGACTAAGTAATAGCCCAAGTTACGCACAATATTTATGTATAAAAGTTATCTACATTCGTTTCGTAAATTTGACGTGATGCTTAGTCATCGAAACAGACAAACAGACAAACAGATAAACAGACAAACAGACAAAAATTCCAAAAATGCTGGAAATGTGTTCTGTTGGTTATACTTTAATACCCTGACAATTTTTTTTTTAAATATTTTCGATGTACAAAAAAGATTTTTCTACAGATTTATTATATGTATATAGAAGAAGATATAGATAGATAGATAGATGCCTTCACAAGATAACTTTAAAAAAGTTATGATAGCAAAAGGTACGTAGATATAAGTCTAAATGACGCTGCTTTCAAAATCTACATAGCCTAAACCTTATAGTGTTTGATCGCTCTTTTTTAGCAGTTTATCTTCGTCTTCGACAGATGGCGTTATTCATTTGATGTCATTTTCTGAACCGCGGTGATAGTAAACATACACACATTATGTTTCGTGAATAGTCAACAAATAAAAATTTACCAATTACACAGTATTAAAATACTATTTTTTTTTAAACTAAATTAAAATTAGATAAAACCCAAGACATATTTTTTTTGTACCGTGTGGGAATCGAACCTGCGACACGCAGTGCTACTGTTAATCGTCCAGCCATTGCGCCAACCATGTCGTCATATAGATGTGGTGTGTTGTTAGCCCTATCTGTCGAAGCCGCGGTATCTCTTTCGAACAACCCGCAACCCCAACGGGCGTAGGTCCTTGGGGGCCCCTTCAATGTTGCTGACATCTCTTTGAGACGCGCGTGGAACACGAACGCGCCTCCATCGTCATAGGACGGACGAACGATTAACTAGCCCGTTACTCACCGTTCACAGACCCGCGCCTACGGTGGCCGGAAGCCATTACGTGGCCCCCGATGCCCGGAGCTGTAATGCGCGGCGGCTGGGACGAGAGGTTGTCTCCCTCTCACGATCTGCCACTTCTTTCGCTAGCATTACTGCTTCGCAGAAGGAGGTGGCGGCCATTTCAGATTCGATGTCCCAGATTCGGTACAGGTACCCTCTCGAAACACCCTCTAATCCCCCCTTTTTTGTGGTTCGTAAATTATCAAATGACTCATTCCGCTCTGGGCGGAGCGGAAGAAAGTGTCAGACTTCTACTGACTAAAAACCACCCACGTTCCTTCTTAGCCCTTTGTGTTTAGGGGCCATGGTATCTCTTGGGGACAACCATCAGCCCCGGCAGACGTCCCTTTGGGGCCCCTTAATTGTTGCTGACATATCTTTGAGGCGCGCGTGGAATACGAACGCGCCAACGACAATCTGTCTGCCTGTCGAATATAATGTACCTGTTTCAAATTTCTTCAAGATCCGTTCGGCCGTTCTGACGTGGTTGATTAACAAACACCCATCCATCTAAACTTTGCATTACTCTCTTCTTATTTTCTACAGCGTCAGTAAGTTAACGCAGGGCAATGATTAAATGTACTTTTATCTAAGCGACGCATTTTAGTTTCCGACAAGCACGCGAACGAAGTCGCGGGCACAGCTAGTTAGTGAATAAAATAGTACTGAGAAAACATCAGTGTAGGTACTTTTATGTAGACAATATTTTAGGTGTCGTACTATACCAACAAGGGATTTTGATGTTTTATGAAAAACTTAAGTAAGTTTAAACTGTTTTTTGTATACGTTTTTTTTAGTTAACCCATTTTGTCCCACTCTTCTTCACTTCCCACGATGGTGTACTTTTTCCACTTCGAATATATTAGTAGATTTAATATTTTAATATAACAAACATAATTATAGTTCACCCACATTAATAATAATAATAATAATAATAATATTCCACAACTATCACACAACGCCATCTAGTCCCAAGCTAAGCAGAGCTTGTGTTTTGGGTACTTGACTGTTTACATTGACTGAACTGTGTTTAAAAATATTTATGTTTATAACAAATCTTATTATTATGAATGTTATATCTATTTTTATGTTTATTTTGCGAAATGAGTCAAAGAACATTCTCGGTATAGAGTTAAATTATTGTAAAAAAGATTATAATTAGTCCTTTAAAAGCTAGATAAAAGTAAAAAGAACTGGCCTCTCTGAAGTTTAAATTGCATTACTACTTCTCGCGCAGTTTAAAAATAAAAACAAAAATATAAATCCTATCATTTTTCTTTTCTGTAACGAACTTCATTAAGACTCAGAATATTTTTCTTTGCTTCAAAGATATTTAAATTCTAGATTCGAATCATTTACAATTCAACAAAAAGAAACATAGTAACTGCGTTTGTGACCATTTCAAGAATTCAAACGTGATTAATATTATTTAGTTAGTCTACATTGATATAAAAACTAAAGATACGGTCGTCCGAACATTTGCTCGACGCGTTCGCCATACAGAGAATCGGTATAGTCCGTAACCTTGTATAAGCGGCGTGGTATTTTCGAGGTTTAAAGAACATAAATAACACTTCGGCTTAGGAAAGACCGTTTTAGGACCAAGTTCGAGGCGTCATTGTAACAAGCGGTCCGCCCAGTCCTTACGCAGTAATATATAAGTCAATGTTAGTCTGTGTGTATCGAAGAGTATGCTAAGCTGTTGATGCCAACTGTCATTTAAAGATCTTTGAGAGTAGTTACAGGTAGTCGGTGGCCTGAAAGTCTGACAACCAGTCTTACCAAAGGGTATCGTATTACCCAGTACTAACTGGGTTGTGGAGGTCAAATAAGCTGTCGCTCCATGTAAAATACTAGTACCTATTTACCTTCATCCGATTAGACTAGAAGCCGACCCTCCCAACATAGTTAGGAACAGTCTAGACGGATGATGATAATTCTGCTTAAGCGGCCATTTTAGACCTACTAGTATTTTACTACTAAGGATCTTATTGGTACTAAAATAAAACACAAAATCGTCTTATAATACTTTAGTTTGATCATTTATTTTTGGTGGCATCGTCCTTGAGGAGCTGGAAGACGTAGGAGAAATCTTTCTGGCCGTATCCTCGTGACTGGACGATACGGTACAGCTGTGTCGCTACGGCGCCGAGTGGGATGGGGGAGCGGATGCCCAGAGCCATGGTGCTGGCTAGCTCCAGGTCCTGGGAAAAGAAATAATATTGTTAAATGTTAAGTAAGTTGCATATTTTATCACTCCAACATATCCCGTAGTTGTAGAGGCAAGTGTCGACGAAAGTGTTCTCCTACGTAAGGGGTGAGCTTACTCCGCCGCGGGAGACGCTCCGGGCGTCGGGGGCCACGTGGTGGCTTCCGGCCACCGTAGGCGCGGGCCTGTGGACTGTGAGTAATGGGCTAGCTCACCGTCCGTCCGTCCTATGACGATGACAGACCGTGTCAACGGCGCGTTCGTGTACCACGCGCGCGTCAAAGAGATATCAGCAGGCGGAGCTGCGAGTTGTTCGAAAGAGATACCGAGACTCCAAAGGTGGTTTTTCACCCGCTTTTTTGGTGGTAGACAGTCAACTTCATTTCACATTGTTTCTGTTTATTTCGATCTTCTTTATACGTTACGTTTTCATTTGCATATTTCGCTAAGGCAAGGCTTGACTAACGCTACCAATGCAATCTAGATATTATAACGAATAAATCAGTATATGTTTTAATAATCGATGCTAAAATGACGTGGTGGGACTATTATCTGAACAAAAAAAATGTCTCCTTTCTTTAATAGATTTTCAACTTAACCGCCACAGCATTAGGTTCAAAATTGATTGGGTAAACTTGATAGTTTCGTGTACCTTGAAGTGCTGGTGTCTGTACGAGAAAATACAACACGTAGTAAATATATTATTACGTCACAGTTCCTTATTTACTTGTGAGAAACAGAAAAACAAGTTCTTATCATATCAACTTGCGTAGATGATTAGAATTTAATATACGAATAGTTGTTATTCAATTAACATCTGTTTTTCCAACACAACATAATATTATTATACAACTTTTACTTGTATTGCACACTGTTTTACTATCACCTAACAGTAGGGTATAATTATAATGTTATTCTGCTTAAACAAATGTAATTATTTTTTATAAAATTAAATGGTAAATAAATGATTAAAAAAATATGTGTACTAAGTATTATTACTATCCCGTCGGGGTTGCGGGTTATTCGCAAGAAATACCGCGGCCTCGACATGAAGGGCTAAGAAGGAACATGGGTGGTTTTTAGTCAGTAGAAGTCTGACACTCCCTTTCGCCCTGCCCAAGAGCACGATTTGATGATTTTCGGCCCCGCCAAAAAAAAAAGTATTATTAATATTTGAACCAAATGTTAATCCCGCCGACAAACTGTTACGCAGATTGAAGGCTGCAATAAATGTAGAAAATTTTTGGTCCTGTATAGATGATTTATCTATATTTACTGCCTCGTTGGTCTATTGGTCACGATCGTGATTGCTGAGCATGAGGTACTGGGTTCGATTCCACCAACCGGGCACAAATCCAGCTGCTGCTGAGTAATTCCTGATGAAAGAACCCAAAAACAATGTTTCCATCCTGGAAACCAAACCCAAGGCCTCAAGCTCATCACTTGCGACCACTATACAACGAGGCATCATCATCATTCTGTAAAATAGCGCAACAGTGGTGATGACCAATAACTTCCCCAAACATTCCTCATTCCTCTGCTTCTGAAGCCAATGATAACCCTCACCTTAACCATGAGTTCATTCTTGAATCCACCATCGTAGTTCCTGCTGGAAGGTGCAGTAGGGACCAGGCCGGGAACTGGACAGTACACCTCGGTGGACCAGGAGCGAGCTGAAGAGTTGTTTAGCACGTCGAGCAGCACTTGAGGGTCGAGACCCGCTCTATAAGAGAAAGATGGGTTAATGGTTAAGAGGATTGCAGATCCTTGTAGAATAAGGTTAAGGATTACACATTTTTTGATCCTTAATTTTCTTTGTAAACAGCCAAGATTATTACAAAAAACATCTCCAAATGACCAACCATCTACTATAATTTCCGAGCCGCATAGTACTAGACTGTACTAAGCACTGCTTTGGAGGGAAAAAACCTGTAATTTAAAGAATATTTTCAAGAAACTATTGTCGCGCTGTGGAAGGCCTGCCCCCGTTCCCACTGCAGAGACTCAGGCCTCCTCTCTAGAAGAGGCAAAGGCTATAATCCGTGCCCAGTGCAGATTGGTAGATGTCACATGTCTTCGATTTTTTTTAGTTCTAAGACATGCCGGTTTCTTCACGATGTATTCCTTCACCGTTTTTTATAGCAATGGTGATGAATAAATTACACAAAGTAATGCGCCTGCCTGGGATCGAACCACGACTTACTGTTCGTAAGTTGGGGCCGCAACCACAGGACCACCACTGCTCCGACCGATTATGTCATAAAAATTTAACGAGAAAGACGTTTCGTATTCACTTTTTCTGTTCAAAAACACGATCGTAACACTGGGGCATTTTCTATCAATTTTGGCGGGTCATATTTTCTTTAATTCAATTATTGGTTGCTGAAATGGCAAGGACAGGTGACCTTGACTTTATGAAAAAAATAATGCTTTAGAGTCATTCTTCAGGAAGAAAAATAGAGGAATGCGTTTATATGGAAAATCGTCCTCGTAAACCTGTTATTATTTCGCCACTGGCTCAATCAGAATCATTCTCACACAGCTGTTTAATCTATGGCAAAACAAAATACTCACTTAATACCCATATGCATACACTCAGCAGTGGCCATGCCAGTGATACCCATGAGCATGTTATTCGTCAGCTTGGCAACCTGTCCAGAGCCAACGTCTCCACAGTGGAACTGCTTGGCCCCCATGGCCTTGAGGAAGGGCAGGGACCGCTCGAAGTCTTCCTTGCGACCACCAGCCATGAAAGCTAGGGTGGCGTTTTGGGCACCCATTACACCTGGAATGGGGGATAGAGTTTTGTATGGTTTATCAAGGGTTTAAAAAGTAGATATTTCAGAGCCGACAAGCACGATTTTTTTTTCTTGTTCTGTGTGTTTTATATATTTTGTTTTATACTTTTTGTTATTCCTCATTGCAGTAATATGTTTCTTTTAACTATTCATACTCGTACATTAGTTTGGATTTACGTCCGTTAAGTTGTACATTTTTTACTCGACAATAGGGGTTCGGACAAGAAAAAACTAATTTGTCCGTCAGATAGATTTCTGACTGGTGAAATTATCCCAAAATAAAATTCAGCTTGAATCACCTGGCAGGAAAGTGGGAGCTTTAAACATTCTTAAATCCCCACGAAGTCATAATCAGAAGGCTGATATTTGCGTAACGCTTATTAATAATAAAAAAATAAGACTATTTGCGCTGGCGTGATATAGCTAAGATTTCATTATCTAATGATAAGTTTAATTTTGTCACCTTACGTGACACAATTATCATAATTTAGGCGTTGCTAGGTAGTGAGGAGCTCGTGGCTTAATAAGAACTGCCACTCGGGTCGATCTTTAGGTAAAGCTGTGCTTGCCTAGGTCGGTCTGTGGATGGGTGACCGCCCGACATACCGAGTTTCCTCCGTGCCTCGGAAAGCACGTTAAGCTGTTGGTCCCGGCTGCCATATATAGAGCTTTGGCAGTCGTAACAGGTAGTCAGTGACCTGAAATTCTGACATCCAGTCTTACCAAAGAGTATCGTATTACCTAGTATTGACTGGGTTGTGGAGGTCAGATAGGCAGTCGTTCCATGTAAAATACTGGTACTCAGCTGCATCCGGTTAGACTGGAAGCCGACCCCAACAACATAGTTGGGAAAAAGCTAGGCAGATGATGATGAGGCGTTGCTAGGTAGTGATAATTAATGTTACACCCATTATTAGACATGGCTGAGGTTTTCAATATCCGATACATATTCTTATCTTCAGTACACCCACACGATATGTGGGCTATTCTTAATTGTGGAGTTTATTGCCTAACCTAATCGTACAGCTACCGAAAAAGTCCTCATGGAAATCGATCTCGACAAGGTGTTGCATAGCTTATCAGAGAGGCTGGATGGACCTACAATGGGGAGGTTTACCAAGCCTCATTTTGGCAACAAAGCTTATTAAACCGTCCAGCAGGGCTATAGCGTATCTTTTTAAATGCCAGTGGCTATCATAGTGTCCATCAATAAACTGTCAGTTTGGTACAAAATGGAACCATTTGACAGTTAATCGATGGACACTATGATAGCCACTGACATTTAAAAAGATACGCAATAGCCCTGCTGATATTTTTTTTTCGTTTTTTAATGTTTCTGCAAGTTACTAATATAGTTTTTAAGTAAGATGTAATACTGACCCCTACATGCTTTGATGCCTGACTATTATTTTTTTATAGCATTTTCGATCCAGCCTGCATTTCAATTTGGGATAAATAACTTAGGCTTGCCTACAGCATTGGAAATCGTGCCTGAAGAACTTTAATTCTGATATAAACTAAGACAATTTAACAAGCAAATAATGAACTAGTTTATAAAATACAATATCATCAAGGTTAACTGCTGTGATAACCTTATCACAGTAACAGTGATGCAACAAAAAGATTTGATAAACTAAATCACGTTTGTCAATCTAGTTATTTCAGTCAATGTTATATTAATCGTTATCACATTGCAGATAAATGTTGAGGTATGTTTGTGACACGTATGTTTTTATCTTTATTTTTTTATAAAAAGCAGCAGGTGGCAAACATGTTATTTGGTTTGATAGAAATATCATTTGAAGGGGATTTGTATTATGATAAAAAAAATATGCGTTACTAGGTGGAACATCGACGAACAAACAGTTACCACTTGTTCAGATTATAAAAAAAGAAATTCTGATAACCTCTCTCTCTCTCTCTCTGATTCTGATTCTGTTTTCTGTTTTGACAGGTATACCGTCGGCCTTGTAAAATACAGGTATTCAGCTGCATCCTGTTAGACTGGAAGCTGGGCCCGACTTAGTGACAAAGGTTATGTAGATGATGAGATCGCCTGTGGATGGGATAGGGATGTGGGATCTGCAAATTAGTCATTTTACAGGAGAGCGCATCAAAGTTTAAATTGCTCATATTTTTAAATACTTACATAAAATAGGTTTACAAAAAAAAAACCGTTTAAAAGCTCATGTACATAGTAATTAAATATTATTTTTCCTTATCTAAATATTTAAACAGTCAGAAATTACTTTTATAGCGGTTTAAGATTCACTGTATTTAGTCGGATCTGTTATATCCTACAAAGTTATGCGGAAAAACTTATCGTTAAAGCACTAACTTTTCGTTAAACCTACTGAAAGACAATGCTTTTCTTAGGTCAAAAGTTAAATAAAACCAAATTCGAAAATAACGTATAATTATGCGCCCTTGTTAATAGGTAAAGGTGAGAT
Organism: Diarsia brunnea; assembly: GCA_949774965.1. Classification (NCBI taxonomy): domain Eukaryota; kingdom Metazoa; phylum Arthropoda; class Insecta; order Lepidoptera; family Noctuidae; genus Diarsia; species Diarsia brunnea. The sequence goes on along the minus strand of OX459008.1, from coordinate 16,990,393 downwards.
ATTTCTGCCTACCCCGTGATAAAAAGTATATTAATAATATATATAATTAATAATATTTCTGTAACTGAGAGTTCGTTTATTAAACTGATACAAAGTAAGTTCATATTTGTTCCCGACATAACTTATTTACGAACAACGTTCCTTCGTAAATAACTTGTTATTTGTTACTTACCGTTTGACAGCTTTCAATTACTTTGAAATGCGTGGGAGCTGCCTAGGGTTGAATGAAGTTCACTTTTACTTCCATTGTTATTATAAATGTGTAGCAACTTCAAATATTTGATTGTTAAAACAGTAAACAAGATAACTTTTTAATGATTTTTCCAAGTATGGTAAAATACACTACAGACACATTCCACTCGAAATAAAAAAAATCTGGTTGACATCAACTGCACTGCTGGTATACTATGGAACAGGAGCATTATTTTTCGGTAGCCGCACAAACTCATGAGAGACCTAGACTATTGGTTTTATTTATAGCTTAGTAATTAATGGTATTACCTAGTATTAACTGGGTTGTGGAGGTCAGATAGGCAGTCGCTCCATGTAAAATACTGGTATTCAGCTGCATCCGGTTAGACTGGAAGCCGACCCCAACATAGTTGGGAAAAGGCTAGACAGATGAGTAATTAATGGTATAGTTCTGTTCAAACTTTATGGCGGCTCGGAAGTTTGAAGATCAGCGGTCAACCGGTTTTATAATACTCTAGTATTTTTTTTTTATTATTATCTATTATGAGATGGCGGGACGAACTGGATTATTTTCATAGGGATTGGCAAACCGGAGCACTAGATAGGGATAAGTGGAAAGAGGAAAGGGAGGTTTTTGCCCTGCAGTGGGACACAAATGGCTGATATTATTATTATTTATTATTATGGTTTATAAAAAAACAAAACGCAAATTAAAAACCTACGGTCGCAACCAGCGAGCATCGTAGTATCTGTCTACCTCAATGGGATAGAAGCCTCACGCTTTTCCCCCAAAATGTGTGTGTGTAAAGATGTTTCTTTCTTTGAGCTTACCTCCAGAAACAGGTGCGTCTGTGAAGCCCTTGCCACTCTCGAGGGCGATGGGAAAGATCTCTTTGGGCACGTTGGGGTCAACCGTACTCGAGTCAATGAGGAGAGCTCCTTTACGTGCCTACAAACAACAAAATATTCTAATTACATATTTATAATTATTATTATAAATATATGAATTAAAAAAACATATATAATATATTATGTTAATAAAAAAAAGTATGTTAATATATGTTATGTTATAAAAATAAAAAATAACATATATTATATGTTATTTTTATTATTTTTTACGAAATCTGAGTTTTACAGAAACGGGCAGTATTTCATACTGAATCTTGCAGCTGAGCAACCTAGGAATCAAACGCAAGCTGGACCCCATACCATGTAGTCGCGAATACATATTAAATAAGGACAAATTAGTTTCAAGTTACCGTTGCCGCCCTGTAAATCTGATTTCAGTTACAATAATAAATACGGTAATTAATGGGGCGTCAAATTAAAAAATAAAATACAACAGGGATATTTTAAAGCATTCTGAAGATAATATCGTAGTTTCTTAAAAACGAACTCTGTGATTCGTTCGAAAGGTGGGTTTACAAAACGAGTGACTATCTTTGCTCTCAACGTATTGTTTCAACAATTTTGCGCTCACATTTTAAGTATTCGCTGATAAAGGGCCCAGTGGCACGAAACATAGTTTAAACGCATTTATCTAAAACGTCGTTCTATTCGTGTCATATTCAAACAATCCACAGAAATGAACGATGATTGACGCTTAATACATTTAGTGCTTTGTAGTGCAATTGGGCCTATTTAAGCTTGTAGCGTGAACTCAGCACACAGGTTACTTACGCCCCTGTATCAACGGTATACCAACACAAAAAGATTTTTGTACCTCTGTAAATATATCGAGACTACCTTCCACAATTCTATCAAAACAAAATGATGTGGTTGGTTGAAGAACCCAAAAGTTTCTCCATAAAGACCGAATAGTTCTTAAACATGAGTTCTTGCAACCGAATGACAAAGTTGTTTTCTCTGTTAAGTTCATCTTTTTGACTTGTTTGATGTTCCAAGTTAAGTAAGTACTGTTTGTCAAAAGTTTAATAACTTAGGAAAGTTGTACTGTGGTCAGGAGTTCGTAACTTAGTAGCGCAAGATCTTATATTTCCGTAAATATCGTATTACTTGACCGCATGGCAAGTTAGACGTGATCTCCACTTTCACTCACGGTAATATTATATTTCTGCGTTGCTCTTGTAAACTCTCGCACGGTTTTGCAAGAAATGTAATGAAATTCAATATTGTAATATTAATTCAGCAAGTTTTATGCCATGTATATTAGTTTTATGTATTAGTATATCAAACGTGCTCAGAGAATACTCATACTTTATTGAAATCCATCATCCTTATTTAAAACTGAGTTTAGTATAATTTCTGTCACTTTTTCAGCAACATTCAGGATTCGTAATTATTTTAAAATTCCACCAACAGATTATACGCGAACGAAAAAGTCAAAGCTATGTAAAAATTGTTATAATTTTCAATCTCTTTCCTTTTCACAGAAAGGCGGCCTCAAATCCAGCAGTTGGAACGTCCTAGAATTTCATACTTCTTCATGATTCGAATCCGATCCGAAACCGGTTGGATTGCCATTCCTTCTATGTGAGCCTATCAGTGACTTTCTCTAGGTCATTGGTCCACCATATGTTAGTTCAAATTCCACTACAACACAGGTTATACTCACATGCTTAACCACTCCATCTTTACCAAGGTACGCGTCCAGCACGACCTTGTTGCTAGGCAGAATGGAGACCACGACATCAGCACCATCTACAGCTGCAGCGATGGAGGAAGCTTCAGTGATGCCGTTCTTGGCGGCTGCTGTCAGAGCCTCTTTGGATGGGTCGTACCCACGGACTGAGAAACCCTGGAAATAATGGTACATATTTAAAATTAAGAAGCCAATCCTACCATCCTATGGGAATGTGATGAGAAATGTCTGATCCACTCTATGGTAGGAAGTTGTGGTGTCGAGGGTCTGTATATTTTAGGAATTTATACTTAGTTTTGCGTACAGCCCGCGCCAAACTTTGTGACCGCCCCGAAACTAGGCTCTTGCATTGCGCAGAACACAAAATCAGGGTATTAGCGGGACGCACAAGAAAATAAATTGAGATAATAAAATAACTATTAAAAATGTTAGAAAACGAAAATTGTTTGGTTGATTACGTATTGTCCACTCGACGGTATCATGTGCAAGTTCGGACTCGCGACTATATTCAAGGCGGTCACAAAGTTTGGCGAGGGCTGTACTATTGGTGTAACGAAATAGTAGTCTTTAAATTAAGTAAATAATTAGATTAAGTGGATTGATTTTTTTAAGGGTTAGTTCACGTAGTTATATTTTATTTTCGGTCTGGCAATGGCAGCACTTTCTTTAAAAAAAGTTGAGAAAGTAGATTCAATTCGAAATTCTAAAACTAAAATACTTTTCCAGGAATCGACTTACAATTAAGACCTGTCCACTTCTAAACAATGTAGTTATCGAACACTGGAATCTAACAGCTGTTTTGTTCCAGAACGAAAATGTTGAGCACAAAAAATCCTCCAGAAAACATTAATACCTCTAATGGACAAACAGGTTCTACCCATAATCATCAATACGGCCAAAAGCACAAATAATAAAAAGGAATACCCGTCTACAAATACGGTTATATTGGTACGCCGACAAAATAAAACTATTTGGTACACTTTTGCTTTGCCGTTCACCATTTTCTAGCTAGAATTCGCTTCATTTGTCAAAGAGACTGGGATTTTCGTTGAAATCATAAACACTCACTAGGATATACCAGGATTTTCTTTTTCGAGCTAAAACTCCAGGAAGTGTTGAACAGTATTGGGTAGGTAATTGTTCTATGTTCTGACGTTCCAAAAATTCCATTTCTTGGCTGAATTTGAATATATCACTTTTGACTTTGTCAAATGGAGCTCACATATAATCAGAATAGTGGGACTAACTTTAAATACTTATATACTATACTTTATATTTCTGCTATATTCAATGGTTATCTTCATAAATATACCTGTTACAATGAAATCACAAACATCATATTCAAAAGTTAACATAAAAATCGATATCTTCCTTCCTGTATTACTATTTACTTTGAAGCTAGAAAGCACTATTTAATAACAGAAAATACTGTCTATTAATCTAACAAACTATGACAGCTACTGTCCATTTTATTTCGGTAAGAGAAAAATAGGCCAAGAAAGAACTGACAAAATAAAACCTGCTTTAGTACTAAATTATTTAGCTAGACCATTTCACCACAATGTCCATTACTCAAGTCCGAAGTGTGTATTACTGACTGAAATCTTATTCTGCAAACCTAAACTAAACAATCGACCTAAAAACTTAGATCATCATTATCTGCCTAGCCTTTTTCCCAACTATGTTGGGGTCGGCTTCCAGTCTAACCGGATGCAGCTGAGTACCAGTATTTTACATGGAGCGACTGCCTATCTGACCTCCACAATCCAGTTATTACTAGGTAATACGATACTCTTTGGTAAGACTGGATGTCAGAATTTCAGGTCACTGACTAACTGTAACGACTGCCAAAGATCTATATATGACAGCCGGGACCAACAGCTTAACGTGTTTTCCGAGGCACGGAGGAAACTCGGTATGTCGGGCGGTTACCCATCCACAGACCGACCTAGTGCAGCAAGCACAGTGGCAGTTCTTATTAAGCCACGAAAAACTTAGATCTGAGAAAAAAAACAATTAAAAATCATCGCCTATTTTTCATGTTTTTTTATGAAAATTATAAAAATCTAGCCACAGTCTCTATCTTGACAAAATCAAGACTATCATAGCATGATAAATGATAACCGCTTTTTATAAAGACAATCACATAACATCACACCTATAATAATCAAAGGGTTAGGCAGAGGTGTAACTAGGCACTAATTACCCCTTTTACACGGCCCGCGTAATAGGGGGCGAGCTATTGCCAACAACCGGGCTCAAATCCAGACTCCTTGGCTGCTACTGAGAAATGTCTGATGGAAAAACCCAATAACACTTTGCCCGAACTGAGAATCATACCCGGGAGCTCATTCAGAGCAGTCACGATTACGACCACTGAACCAATGAGGTAGACTCAATTGAGAATGGACAAAGTACATATAAATTTAATCTTGTTGGTAGCCACTAGGCGAAAAATACTAAGAATTAAATGTTCCCGATTTAGTCCATCGGGAAATACGCACATTATTATAACAAGGCTTCTCGGCTTCAACCCAAATCACCTACAAACAGACATGTTGGAAGTTATTGATAAAAAAATCCCTTTTCAACATGCATTACCGAAAATGTGACTTTGCTTACAATTTTGTCCATCTGGTTTGAAAAGGAATTGGTAATATTTTAGATGTATGCCAAGGTTAAAGACTATTTAAAGAACTAATTCATAACTGTGAAGGCTCGTATTCCATATTCATGCTGATCAAGGAGTATTTTTTAGTTCCCAAAATGAAAAGAGGCAAGGGAAGCCCATAATAATAAAAACTACCTATGTATCACAAATTCGGCAAACATCTCCAAGATGACTCCGAAAGTGCATCCAAACCGAAGTTACTGTTTGTAGAGCAACAGTTTAAACAGATTTAGCATACATACACACAAACAGCACACAACATACAACAGTATACCTACATTGCAACAGCCATAGTTAGCAACAGGATGACATAGACTTCCAATAACATTTGCGGAGATACAATGCTTTTTATTTGCTTTCCACTATTGCCTACTACTACTTGTAAAAGTCATCATCCTATAATATTCCCACTGCAGGGACTCAGGCCTCCTCTCTTACGTGGGCTAATTATAAACCACCACGCGTGCCCAGTGCGGGTTTGTAGATGTCACCTGTTTTCGAATTTTTTGGTCTAAGACGACCTCACGATATTTTCCATCACCGTTTTGAGAGCTAAAAGTAGCTCAACAAAATCTTAAGTCGGTATGGGTACACTTTAAAACAAATTAACACAATTCCCTTAAAAATACAAGCTTAAAAGGTCTTAAAAATCCTTTTAGAATTAACAGGGCGTGCCCTTAAATCGAACTTATTCTTGTTCGTTGCGAATCCTTAAAATGGTTTACGTAAAAAACCAGCCATCTACATAACTTAACATAATCTTTGAATCAAATGAAAGGATTTTAATTTTAAATTACAGTTAATGTACCATTAAGCAGTGGAAGAGGATTCTGTCTTGTCGTTTTTCCGACACTTATTGGAAATTCACTTTGTGGCCGTTCGTTTGAGATGCCAGTAATGTTTTTGATGAATATTTATAGCTTTCATATTATACATATTGAGATACAACAATAATAGGTTATGTAAGTACTCTTTTTCAGGATATCGATATTTCTATGTTGTTATCTGATTGGTCGTTTAGTGGTTATCACCTTATTTTTTTGTAACAGTAAATAAACCGTAAAAAGTTTTTCGCGAAAAAGTCTTTCGAAATAGCGGTTTTCGACTAAATGAGTTTTCGAACTGGCGTACCACTCGTAATTTTTTTCGAAAAAGCGTGCGGCGCAATAACGTCATTCGAATTTTCATGTCACTCCCGCGCTTGCCAGGTCTGTTCCAGCGTGTTCGCGAAAACGTCATCGTTTTCGACTAAATGAGTTTTCGAACTGGCGTACCACTCGTAATTTTTTCCAGACCCGGAACAACTATTTGTTGAGATGTCAGCAACATGGAAGGGGGCCCCTTCCATGTTGCTGACATCTAGGCCGACGGGCCGACGCCCGTAGGGCTGCGGGTTGTTCGCAGATACCGCGGCCTCGACATGAAGGGCTAAGAAGGAACATGGGTGGTTTTTAGTCAGTAGAAGTCTGACACTCCCTTTCGCTCTGCCCAAGAGCGGGAGGGGTTATTTGATGATTTCCCACCACCCCAAAAAAAAAAAAAAGGGGATCGAACCCGCGGGGATGCGAAGATGGATGACTCGTACATTATTATTGTTCCTTTTGATATCAATTGTTTTACAGACCCCAGTCAGACTGATGCTAACATAACGCAAGTTCATATATTCAGAACTTCATATAAATCTCTCAATATAAGATAAGCCACTGCCGAAAATATTATCTAGTTATCATTCCCGTTTTCAGTGAAAATGATAATGTTAGTGACCTTATCAGTATCATAAGTGCCTATATCGTTTTATTTAGGTCTTTGTAAACCAAATAGTTTGATTTTGAATTAAAAAACATAATATGTTCTCTACTTATTAAAGACGATAACAGTTTCAATTTGCACAATGAAAATTCAGTATAACTTAAATGAATCCATCAAAATAAAGTAAGAGCATGAGAAGAAGCTTATCAAGCTGTCAATCAAATACATTCGTTCTCTCTTTCGCCCGTGATGCTAGACACAGGAGTGAGTGAGACAGTCACTCGGGTACTCGGTCAGTACAGTGGAGTACAGTCGAATGTGTTCGGTCAATGTCAAACTGTTTATTAATACAATGACTCGTTTATCGTAAGTTGTGACGTCGACTTGATTGTTAGATACAGACCAAATTATAAGTTGTGATAGATTTGGAGGCGATTTCTTGAACACTTCTGTAGAGGGGGTATGTTTTTGGTTTTTGGGTCGTTTTAACCACAGAACAGATAATATCTGTTCTGTGGTTTTAACGATATCGTCGTTAAAGTAATAGTACTACGTAATCTAATCCATGTTTGGTGATTTTGAAATTTTGCTGCAGTTTGCCAAGAATCGGAAGACGCATTGTCATTTTGTAATTTTGAAGTAAACACAAAAAACTTTTGATTTTGTACCATTACCTAGATATAATCGTGCAGTTATAAAGTCGCTATTTTTGATTTACTCGGTTAGAACTTCAGCGAAAATATGTTGAATTTATTCAGCAATAACAATGACATCATTTTGTTTGTTTGTTTAATAGTGAAGTGGCCATATCGTTGTAATCTAGCATTTATCCGATCAGAAATCATGCCCATTTTTCTGTATCTTTATTATAATCTTACGTGTACTAAAAAAATACAGATTTCACTGACGGTCTATAACTTTCACCCTTATACCCATAGTTATAAACTTCAACAGTAGTTGACCGTCAGTGAACTCAATAGTACATAAACTCACGCCTTTTTCTCATGGGGGTAAGCAGCCACCAAAGAACGCCACGTGCTCCTCTGATCCTTACTTATTCATGAGAGTGTATTAGGTATACTTTTGATATGTATTAAAAGATTCTTGCTAAACAGGGCGTCTACTCTCTAAGCACTAAACCCGTAGTTTCGGCCAAAGATACGGGCGTTTCTTACGAACATAGATTTAATTAGGTACCCGAACTAAAAAAAGAATGTCAACACATTGGACAGTTGTACTCCGGGTGTATTTTCAAAACTCATAAATCCGAATATTATAGGGAGTAGGGTTCATTTCAAAGTTACTTAGTTCATTCGAATGGGCCCGTATTTTCGTTGACGGCAGGCAGAGCGAAATGGAGTGTCAGACTTCTACTGACTAAAAACCATCCATGTTCCTTCTTAGCCCTTCATGTCGAGGCCGCGGTATCTCTTGCGAATAACCCGCAGCCCCGACGGGACCCTCATCACCTGCCTAACCTTTCTCAATTTTGCTGAGGTCAGTTTCTAGTCGAATTGGATGAATGGAGCTTAATATCTACTACAATAAATAATTTAGGAGCCGTATGCATCATTTTCATGACTGACTGAGTGTTATCAGAGGTTATCAGCAGAATTTACAGTTTTAATATTATTAATGTAGCTCCGTATCTGTACAATTAAATAAAATTGAAGTATCTGTTTGTAATTTTAAAAGAACAGGTTTTACTGAATGCATATGAAAGTAAATGTGCTTATAATATTTCTTTTTTTTTTCAGTTATGCGGTCTATCTGTTTGTTCCAGCTAATCTCCAAAACGTCGGGATCAATTTTGACTGACAGATAGCTGATAAGTTACAAGGCATTACGTAGGCTTACTTTTATTTTGGATGAAGATTGGGGTTTTTTACAAAACAAGTAAAACTCTTGAAATTATTAACAAAATCTGATTCAAATTGGGAAAATAATGTAGAGGAAGGTCGCGGGCAACAACTAGTATATGCATAAATGTAATTGTATATATTTGCCAGTTATCTCGTCTGTTGACCGTACCTATCTGTTAATGGCAATTACACAATAGTTATGATAATATAACGTTAAATCGTTATAATCAGCTTTGATTATAACATTACGAGCATACTTATTATCTTTTGTTCTACTTATGTAATACTTAATACACTTTTAATAGTGCTTAATTGAATAAAAAGCTGTAACTTTGAAATTACAAACAGACACTTCAATTGAATTTATTTATATAGATTAGGGGGCGTCCATTAATTACGTGAGGCATTTTTGAGAATTTTCCGACCCCCCTCCCCCCTTGGTAAGATTTCGTAAGATTTTCCTCAACTCCCTCCCCCCTCTCTTAATCTCACGTGAGATTCTTCAAAATTTATGTTTTGGCTGTAAACGTGTTGGATTATTGAAAAAAAAAAAACAAAAACAACTTGTTTTATTACTTATATTGAAGATTAGCAAAGACTAGTATTTGTGAATATTACCGTAATTTAAAATCTTTCTTTTCGCTACTTTGTTGCTCTGCGGGGTTCAGTCGAATACGACGAACACTGTTGGCTCAGATTTGGCCATATTTTACTCTTGAAATAATTTGTCACGCAATTTTACACCGTTTTCTGCTAGGAAAAAAATTACGTGATATTTGCTAAGACCCCCCCTCGCCCCTAAGTGAGATTTGAAAAGATTTCGCTTGACCCCCTCCCCCCCTAGAACAACTCACGTAATTAATGGACGCCCCCTTATTTATAAGTAATGTTGAAATTAGTAACTAACTTGAACAGTTCGTAGATATAAATAAATCCCGATCGTCATTCTTTGACGTGAATTTGTTTAATAGTTCCCTGACGTTACCTCCGAGTGTGGATAAGTATTAGAAAGTGAATATTACTTTCATGGTGCAATTCTTACATGCATAGTTACCGCAAACAAACTCTATTGTTTACGGTAACCATGGATACAGCCATAAAAAACAACGTAGGTTGAGTTGTAAGCAGAACGCTCACGTTTACCTAATAAATAAGATTTACTCTTTTTTAGTATCCAAGATAACATAATTATATTATATCTCTCTGTTTCTTGTCTCGTAGGTATGTACGCTATCGTAATAATAGTATCTTAAAACTTAACATTTTCTTGAATAACTAGTAAAAGAATAAGCCATTGAATCACGTCTGTAGATTAACTTACTAATCCATTCAAACTATTCTAATGTAATCAAAGAACCAACAGGAAACCTTGAAATTTACTTCATTAAAATTCAAATACATACGCAAATACATATTTAATGATAAGTAATTGAATGAATGAAGAACCATTATTGATAAGAAATGCTCTAACAAGACCGTTTATCCAAACAGGTATAAAATACAAACCGTGTCTTAAATCAAGCATGTATTTATTTATAAATTCCAAAAACAAATTTGAATACAGAACCACATTATTGACATTAAAATTCCAGCCAGTACTTTTTATAACCTACCTGTTTGGCCAAATTGGCAGCCATAAAGCCTCCCATATTCCCAAGGCCGAGGAAAGCCACATTTTTGTCAGGAGCTGAGCTGTATTTCCTTGCCACTGTTAGAAAACACTGTGTGCCTCGCGACGCCATTTTGGATTTCTTTATTTAGCCGCACGTTGTTTAACCGGCGCACGCGCAGAGCAACTGAACCGGCTGGTCGGGCCACGTTGGTGTGATACTATTATCAATAATGCTATCGGCATACGACGATAGTGGGAGTCGTTAGTGAAATGAGTAGCGTAATTGATGAAGGCGCGAGGCGTGGCAAAAATGTCATAGATTCCTGGTTTCAAAAATTTTGATAGTATTTTAATTGAGACACTTTTATAAATGAGAACTTGATTTCAGACGATCAATCTAATAGATACATCTTATTAAAATGTTGTATTGGTAAAGGTATTATAACATTGTTTAAAAAAAAAGTTACTTAAGAGGGGTGTTTCCTGACTAAAAAAAATATGATTCTGTATAGTCTGTCAGTTAGATTATCGAAAAATATTGGCTGCGTGTTTTTTTGTTTTATCAAAGTAATAAAAAATGACGAAGAAAAAACGCGTCAAATATCACGAGTGGGGGCTTGTGACGTCACTTTCTGGTAAAAAATGTCATGCAATATGACGTCACACACTACAATGGATTAGAGGTCACAGCGGATCACTCGGAAACGATGCGGCTGACGAACTTGCCAGAAGAGGATCCAGCACAAAACCCTACGGACCCGAACCCATTGTGCCCATTCCTTTCAAGCAGCTAAGAAGCTGGTTAAAAGACCACACTCTAATACAAGCGGAGAGGTGGTGGAGCTCGACACCAGGATGTAGGTAATCCAAGGAAGCTATGCAATCCCTGGATATAAAGCTGACCAGGCGCCTTCTGCGCCTGGACAGGGATAGCCTGCGTCTGGTGGCGGGGACCATCACTGGACACTATTCACTGAATAAGTACCTCCACACCCTAGGAATCACAGACAGTCCCCTGTGCAGAGCATGCATGGAGGCGGAGGAAACGGTGGCGCATGTGCTCCTTGAGTGCACAGGCGTTACCAAGATTCGTGAGGAAACCCTAGGAACACCAAAATCCCTTGCGGATGCCCTGAGGAGACCGGGAAGTCTGATCTGCTTCTGGAGGGAGGTGGGCTGGTTAGAGTCATCGGCCAACATGGCTCACGCACAATGGACCACTTCAAGGACCAAGTGCGGAAACCCAAACCCCCAATAATAGAATAGAAATAATAGAATGACGTCACACAAGTTTTCAAAGCACTGTATCGTCTTCATTGTGTGTTTACGTGAAAAAAAAAAATATGTATCCAATATTTTTTGGAAATCTATGACGGACTAATTAGATTTTTTTTGTCAACTACATTATTCTTTATTGTTAGAACTTGAATGTTTGTTACATCCAAGTTCTAACAGTGAAGAATTAAGTGACATATAAATCGGGATATTTACTTTGTAACTTACTGTTTGTTTAAGTTCCCGATATTTTGGCGCTATTACAAGCACCATGATCACGGATAGCTGGAAGTAATAGTATAATCGGTGTACTGTAGTTTTTCTCTCGCTCTCTCTGGTCGGTCCCTCATATCTGAGGATCGTGGTAAGTGTGGGTTGCGTCTGTAGTTTTTAACCGACTTCAAAAAAGGAGGAGGTTCTATGTTCGTGTGTATGTATTTTTTTTTTTATGTATGTTACCTGATTTCTCCTCCATTTGTGAACCGATTCTCTAAATTATTTTTTATTTGTTATCTTTGTCAGTTTTGCTCTAAAACTACAAACTTCTCGATATTTGTTTGCATTTATATGGTCTTCCGGTAATGTTAAATATTTATAACATGGCGATTATGTATGATATAATGTTATATTGTTCCCCTGAAGGCTCGAAATGGGAAGACCTCTGAGGTGTAAGTACCTACACAGTACCTACTTTTACATTTTGTCAGTATCGTAATTATTCCCTCAAAAAACCCCGTAGCAACTATCGTCGTGTGTAGCCGGCCTAAGCTCTTAATCATAATAAATACCACACGGTGGTGTCGTTATGTCAAACATCATGTTTTTGGATCAACATTAACACAAACGAGTTACTTATTCGTAGATATAACAAAATTGATTAAAATATTTATCTGATTGAATGAATTGAATTGAGTTTTGGTTTACGAAAAAAACTGTTAATAAAATTTTAATTAAAAATAAATATTTTATTTTATTTTTGTTAAAAGAATATGAAATTAAATTACTTACTTTGAAAAAAAATTATGTTTTTTTTTAAAAGATTCAGTTCTATGAGATTTGATACTTTCGTGTTGTATCTTCTTATTTTAATTCATTCATTATTTAAAAGAAATGTATTGTTTAAATTTTACAAAATTTAAATAGACTTTAGACTGGTTTGAGGTGGCACGGGATAAGACCACATGGATTTGGGGGAGGCCTTAACCCAAAAGTGGGACAGCAGCAAAAAAATTACATAAATAAGAATGAAAATAAGTACAAGTATCAAAAATGGAAAATAATTACAAGTCGTAAGTCTTGCACGTTTGAACAAATAATTTTTTGTACTCTTTTTTTTAATGCATCGCTCATCATCATTCACAAAATAAGTAGGTACTCCAAAAGGTTGGCAGTTTAACTAAATAAAAAATAAAATAAATGGTTGATTTAAAAAGTACAAGTCCTAATTAAAGTAATTTAATAATCTCCAACATAATCGCCACGTCTAATTCGACCGCAGCGTTATCATTTGCTAAAGATATACCTACAAAGATTTGTAAAACCAAGGTCACTGTCAAACGCTCCTAAAATAACAGAAACCTGTTTAAAATTAAATTGAAGTCTATCTTTGAAGGCTCGCTTTCTATAATATAAAGGGGTGTGGTCCATATCTGTATGGATTCTGTTTCTCGATATTTACTTAAACGTTGACTAGATACTTTTAAAACATCAAGATAAATAATGTCTGGATCAAAAGGATTTCATTCTTCAAACTTTTGAAATTCGAAATTATTATAATTTTGGGATCTTATAATTTTATATACCCAATTGTAGATCTTTACTGGCCGTTTAATATCATCTGCCTAGCCTTTTTCCAACTATGTTAGGGTCGGCTTCCAGTCTAAAAGGATGCTGCTGAATACCAGTATTCTACGTGGAGCGACTGCCTATCTGACCTACACAACCCAGTTAATACTAGGTAATACGATACTCTTTGGTAACACTGGATGTCAGAATTTCAGGTCACTGACTACCTGTAACGACTGCCAAAGATCTATATATGGCAGTCGGGACCTACAGCTTAACGTGCTTTCCGAGGCACGGAGGAAACTCGGTATGTCGGGCGCTCACCCATCCACAGACCGACCTAGGCAAGCACAGCTTTACCTAAAGATCGACCCGAGTGGCAGTTCTTATTAAGCCACGAGCTCCTCCTTTACTGGCCGTTTAAGTTAACTCTTAAATAAATACCTACCTATCTATACATCTATATCTATACATATAATAAATCTGTAGAGAAACCGTTTTTGTACATCGAAAATATTAAAAAAAAAAATTGTCAGGGTATTAAAGTATAACCAACAGAACACATTTCCAGCATTTTTGGAATTTTTGTCTGTTTGTCTGTTTCGATGACTAAGCATCACGTCAAATTTACGAAACGAATGTAGGTAACTTTTATACATAAATATTATGCGTAACTTGGGCTATTACTTAGTCTTTGTTTCATCGTAATCGGTGCTCTCTATCAAAAGATATATGAATTTATAGTTTTCAAGAAGAAGGAACTAATCGTTATGGTCAAGAATGAGACAAGCAACGACATCTATTGAACGAATATGGTACTTATTACTAAATGCCTTCACGAGATAACTTTAAAAAAGTTATGATAGCAAAAGGTACGTAGATATAAGTCTAAATGACGCTGCTTTCAAAATCTACATAGCCTAAACCTTATAGTGTTTGATCGCTCTTTTTTAGCAGTTTATCTTCGTCTTCGACAGATGGCGTTATTCATTTGATGTCATTTTCTGAACCATTATGAAAACATTATGAAAACATTATGTTTCGTGAATAGTCAACAAATAAAAATTTACCAATTACACAGTATTACAATTTTTTTTAAACTAAATTAAAATTAGATAAAACCCAAGACATATTTTTTTTTGTACCGTGTGGGAATCGAACCTGCGACACGCAGTGCTACTGTTAATCGTCCAGCCATTGCGCCAACCATGTCGTCATATAGATGTGGTGTGTTGTTAGCCCTATGTGTCGAGGCCGCGGTATCTTTTTCGAACAACCCGCAGCCCCAACGGGCGTCGGTCCTTGGGGGCCCCTTCAATGTTGCTGATATCTCTTTGAGACGCGCGTGGAACACGAACGCGCCTCCATCGTCATAGGACGGACGAACGATTAACTAGCCCGTTACTCACCGTTCACAGGCCCGCGCCTACGGTGGCCGGAAGCCATCACGTGGCCCCCGATGCCCGGAGCGTCTCCCGCGGCGGCTGGGACGAGAGGTTGTCTCCCTCTCACGTTCCGCCACCTCTTTCGCTAGCATTACTGCTTCGCAGAAGGAGGTGGCGGCCATTTCAGATTCGATGTCCCAGATTCGGTACAGGTACCTTCTCGAAACACCCTCTAATCCCCCCTTTTTTTTTGTGGTTCGTAAATTATCAAATGACTCATCCCGCTCTGGGCGGAGCGGAAGAAAGTGTCAGACTTCTACTGACTAAAAACCACCCACGTTCCTTCTTAGCCCTTTGTGTTTCGGGGCCATGGTATCTCTTGCGGACAACCCTCAGCCCCGGCAGACGTGCCTTTGGGGCCCCTTAATTGTTGCTGGCATATCTTTAAGGCGCGCGTGGAACACGAACGCGCCAACGACAATCTGTCTGCCTGTCGACTATAATGTACCTGTTTCAAATTTCTTCAAGATCCGTTCGGCCGTTCTGACGTGGTTGATTAACAAACACCCATCCATCTAAACTTTAGTATGAGACATAGTCAGTACTTTGCATTACACTCTTCTTATTTTCTACAGCGTCAGTAAGTTAACGCAGGGCAATGATTAAATGTAGGTACTTTTATTTATGCGACGCATTTTAGTTTCCGACAAGCACGCGAACGAAGTCGCGGGCACAGCTAGTCGATAATAAATTACTTAAAAGAAATAAGACTGAAAAAACAAAAACATATGAGTTGGCAATGTATTACCCAACAACCTTTATTCCTACACAGATCATTCATTTTACAACTCTTTATTAATAACTGTACGTGGAATATGATTAATATAAATGTTATAAAAACTGCAGTGCCATTTATGTTCTCCCGCATCATATAATCTGGAGAACACAAAATATGGTGATACGTAAAACGCCTCTTCGCTTTTGCTAGCATTACCACTCAGATCCACCCTGTCCCCTTACTGTCCTCTCCCAGCGATGCCCTGAGCCGAGGCTCGTACCCCAAAGGGGCTGCCCTCAGCGTGTAGCCTCAGACCAAGAAAAAAGGTGCATGTTCGCTTCATGCTTCACTGTTAATGTTCGCGGCGCGCCGTCTTCCTTTTTTTCTAGGTCTGGGCTTGTCGCTTAGTTTTTAAGTTTATTTGTCCTGGCTGGAGGCCTTAATTTCAAGGCATCCACATTAAAGTCCGGTTAAGCAGTAACACTCCTCTCTAGGATGAAAAGCGAGATGCATTCAAAAAAATTGTCTAACATTCTGCTTTGTTTCGTTCACCAACAGCTTGCTGATCTGGTGTTACAGGCGCCAAATTTTGAAGTAAAGTCCATTTCATGAAAGAAGTCCCGCGGACAATTGTGGAACTAAATTTAACAGATCGGCCATGTTGTCGTTTGTCGATGTTATCAAGGTGCGTTTGTTGTGGTAGATATTTTGTGAGTTTATTATTGGATTAGTGCGTTATAAGGTTTATTTACGATGCCAAAAGTTGTGAAACAACATTATGTCGCGCGACATACAGCGCTGCGTCTGCGGGACTTCTTTCGTGAAATGGACTTTAAATTCAATCAGGGACTCTGGTAACAACAAATAGATTTAAATAAAGTGCCTATTCGTTTTTACTAATATTCTGCGTTGTTTCACTATCAGCCGCTTGCTATACCTTGTACTACAGGCGCTATATTTTGAAGTAACTACTTACATCGATTAAACGGGTTTATGGAGGCCCAAATGATTAATTTTCTAATTCAATATGGCTGATTAACCAGAATGAAAGAGACAAAGCACCGAGCGCGGGCTGATTCCATCACTTTATTGCATATTTTCTTGTACAAAATTAACTCCATGCGTAAACCGGCCATTATAGGCTAATTAAGGTTTTTTCACATAACCCTCACAAATAACGCGTTCAAAACCTTTACTTTTAAGTATCTGCCCCCAACAAATAAAATATTTAATTCTGAAAAGGTACAAAAACTCGCTTAAATATTTCAGAAGTAAATCAAAACTATAAAGAATATGGCAATTTTTAAAACTAAAAAACGAATAAACCATCAAACATAAATAAAAGTCAAACACCAAAAACTTCTCGAAACTTTTTTAATTCCCTTCCGAAATAATATGAAAATTTTATGACACGAACATGACATAATACCGATATACGTCACCGCAGAACAATTTCATTTGCATCCAGACACATTTTTATTTACATTTCATTTGTTTTATAACTACTGTTTCGCCAAATTGCTCCGTTGAATGAGTTCAACCATGGCGCGCCAAGCTATATTTTAACCAGTGATTTAAGTACTAGTTTGGTCTAGTTTAATTAAGTCTGGCTTTGGCAGTTTAAGTTTTTACGCTTATCTTGTGAAGTTCTGCTGTTGCAAGAAATGATTTTGTTTGAGGGAATTAATTCTAATGAAGTATGATGAACAACATGGTGGAAAGTCCCAAACGCACTATTGAAAAGATGAACGTCTGATCAGAGGAGTGCTGGGTCTCCTAGCCGTCGATTGTTGCCGTGCTGGTTTTTGGTGTTGCTGCTGGTTTACTGTTGTATCTAAATTATCCTAGATAGTCTAGTGATGTGAACGAGTTCGAGAAGAACGACACGCACCTCTGATTTTTCGAATTCATGTGCGTATTGATTCATTATCACTTGCTGCGGTGAAGGAAAACATCGTGATGAAAACCACTTTGTGAACAGATATTTCCCGAAGGCATGTAAAGCCAAGTCAGAGGTCCATGGGCTGTTTAAAAAGTCTAGCACCGGCCCCGAGTCTGCTATTCAATAGTGTCAGAATGGTCTATCATTGATCTCATAATTGTTGATTTTGACAACACCAAAC
Organism: Diarsia brunnea; assembly: GCA_949774965.1. Taxonomy (NCBI): domain Eukaryota; kingdom Metazoa; phylum Arthropoda; class Insecta; order Lepidoptera; family Noctuidae; genus Diarsia; species Diarsia brunnea. The sequence goes on along the minus strand of OX459008.1, from coordinate 16,972,359 downwards.
TTGTCAAAATCAACAATTATGAGATCAATGATAGACCATTCTGACACTATTGAATAGCAGACTCGGGGCCCAGGTTAGACACTCATCATCATCATTCTCCTGCCCTTATCCCAATTTATTTGGGGTCGGCGCAACATGTCTTCTTCTTCCATACTTCTCTATTTCTCGTCATGTCAGCAGTCACCTCCTTTCTAGCCATAAATCATCCTTCACACAGTCCATCCATCGTTTCTTTGGTCTTCCTCTACTCTTATAGCCATCTACATTCATACTCAACCTTTTTCTCACAACATTTTCTTCATTCCTTCGCATCACATGTCCAAACCACGACAATCGATTACCACACAACCTTTCGTTTACCGGCGCCACTTTCAGACTTCCTCTTATGTACTCATTCCTTATTTTATCCATTCGCGTCACACCACACATCCCCCTTAGCATTCTCATCTCAGCCACATGCAATTGCCTTTAATTTATCCCTTTTGTGACCCAACATTCTGATCCATATACGACAGCAGGTTTAACCATGGTTTTATAAATCTTCCCCTTGAGTTTAAGGGGAATGCGGGAGTCGCAAATTGTTCCCGTGACCTGCCGCCATTTTTATTACTTTGATAAAACAAAAAAACACGCAACCAATATTTTTCGATAATCTAACTGACAGACTATACAGAATCATATTTTTTTAGTCAGGAAACATTCCTCTTAAGTGACTTTTTTTTTAAACAATGTTATAATACCTTTACCAATACAACATAATATTACTTTAATAAGATGTATTTATTAGATTGTTAACACCGTAGACTTCTTATAGGTTTTCCTGTAATCTATAAGTGTTAAACTAATTTTGGTATTTTTTTCAAAATGTTATGCGCAGTAGTTTCGGAGATAAGGGGGGAGGAATGGTCGGACAGACATAGACACACGAGTGATCCTATAAGGGTTCCGTTTTTGTTATGAGGTACGGAACCCTAAAAAGAATATTTTTATCTCGTGACTGTCATGTATGGTGCTGGTTAGTAGTGTCCAAGATGCAACCATAATCCAACGAAACATGTTAATACTCCTACGTTGTCCTACGTTCCCGTGGCATAATTTCCGACATAGCTGGAGGGAGTAGCCGCGGGGAAAAGCTAGTCCTAAATGAACCGCCAATATTGGCATCACCGAAAACTTACCAGCGAATCAATTTTAGTTAGTAACAGTTGAAGCAGCAACGGAGGCGTGAACACAACAATTAAGTTTCAGCTTTGTGATCGCTTTTACTAGTTTGTAAGTCGTCAATAGTGCTCCCAATATTAAACATGGCGCTTTACTGCCTTGCTAAGTGCAAATGCGGTATCTCAAAGTAAGCCAGTTTTGAGAAAATTCAAGTTTAGTACATATACTTTGAGACGCATGAGAACCAAGGTTATCGACGTAGCCCGAAGAATTGCCAAACCCGAGTAGTTCTGGAGTGGCAACCAAAAACCGGAAGACGTTGCGTTGGAAGGCCTGCCACTAGGTATCCCGATGACCTGGTGAAGGTTGCGGGGATCCGCTGGATACGAGACGCACGGGACTGGTCAACGTGGCGACTCTTTGGGCAGGCCTATGTCCAGCAGTGGACGTCTTTCGGATTTTCGGGATGTTATTTGAAGGTCTTTGACAGTCTTAACAGGTAGTCAGTGACCCGAAAGTCTGACAACTAGTCTTACCAAGAGGTATCATATTTTCCAGTGCTAACTTTGTTGTGGAGGTCAGATAGGTAACCGCTTTATGTAAAATTCTGGTACTTAGCTGCATCCGGTTAGACTGGAAGCTGACCCCAACATAGATGGGAAAAGGGTATGGGTAGATGATGATGAGAAACATTAGGGATTTATTTTAGTATGTATATTAGCTTTTTTATATTTTAAAAAGATGCTTTTTGGCTAAGTTCATTCAATCACATCAAAAAAGATACTGCTTTTTGGCTTAGTTCATTAGATGCATGTTTTTTTAAGGTATCGGATGCGATTAACATTTATTTTTTGAGATACCGCTTTTGAGCTTAGCACGGCAGTTTAGTTTTAGTACGTGCTGTGTTTCTAGGACAGCTCTTTGTGAGGTCGATTGTTTCGTTAAGCACTAACTAGCAATGTACAAAATATAGTTATGTATTTCTGTTGAGGTATGGAATGCAGTAATCATATATACTGTACATATCAGATGTGTCTCTGTTCGATTATTTAGTAATAATAGGAAGATCATTCGCAGAACAAGAGATTATACTTTGTTGCATTGTCCTCGATGATTAGGATTATTAATGTAGTCACGGCTTTAGTCTGTGGCGCCAACACATAAGTTTAAAGAAAAAAGTTTATCTGTGCTAGCTTTCTGTCACCGGCTTCTGTAAATATCTTCATTCGGATTTTATGTCTTAATGGCGTCACTCTTTTCGATTATTTTTAGATTTCTTTTAGGTTTTTAAACTTCATTTTAAAGTTAAAATGGAAAAATAAGGTTAATATTGACAAAGTCGAGGCCAATGAAGAAATCAAAGAGATTACGAAAAGCGAAAAGCGCATTAAACATAATTAGCTCTGATTCGAGTGTTACGTGTTTTTATTAGTGTGTTGTTCTATGTAAGAAAACAAAATGGCTTACCTTGTGTGTGCCTTGATTCGTTTTTTGCCTACTGCTGAAGAATTGGAATCAAAAGCCTAAAGCTCTGTTGTGTGGCAATAATCGCTACATCGAAAACATGGTATGTTTTATATGCCTTGCGCTTTGCACGTGTTTGCAACTAACTGCATGCCTGCCACGTGGGCACTACATCGAAGTTCAGAGAGTAACTATTAAAATGTTTGCCTTTATTGGCTGCTAGCATGACCTGAGACCGCTCTGTTGGAGCTTGCAACGGAACTATGAAGCCCAAAATGGATACATTATGTACGACTTGCCTGGCCTGGGGACATCCTGCGGGGGTGTACATGGCCTGAAACGGCAGTGTCGTGAACTCAGCAACCCTAAAGGGGTGTCCTGGGGGGGCACACACGGTTGACTGCTATTATAACCTTCATGGATACATTATGAACGACTTGCCTGGCCTGAGGTCATCCTGCGGGGGTGTACATGGCCTGAAACGGCAGTGTCGTGAACTCAGCAACCCTAAAGGGGTGTCCTGTGGGGGCACACACGGTTGACTGTTCTATTATAACCTTCATGGGAAGTTCTGCGGGAGCTTACTTGGTTATATAAGTGTAATGTTGTTCTACAACATGCATTGTGTTTTATCCTCGAGAAGTTGATACCTATAACATTTTTAAGGAGGTTACCTTATAGAAGACAATAAAATTGTCCCTTCACAGTCATTAGAAAATATCCTCCCGTTATCGGTTGAGAAGTTGAAAATGCAGATCAAGATAAATGAAAGTGAATTAAGGTGGTAAGTACCATATAAAGAATTAATATATAATCAAGTTTCTTGAAATACTTGGTGTGGATCTATACCCAGAGAAAGAAAGAGAAGATTCATATAAAAAATATTAAATAAGCAAGTAAAACACAAAATGAAAACCCGCCATTCTCTATTTATAAACAAATGTTTTATTAATTCTGAAGATCATACAGTGGTGAATGAGGTATCCAAAAGGCATAAATAGACATAGTTAAGAAGTTGTATCTACCAACCCACACTGGGCTGGCGTGGTGGATTCCTCGCCTAGAGAGGAGGCTTGAGTCCTTACAGTAGGAACATTACAGGCCGATGATGATGATGAAGAAGCTGAATGATGCTTCTGTTTTGTGTGTATACATATATATACAAGCAGGGGGACGTAGATCTCTTATTGTTGGTAACCAACAAAGACAAAAGAGTTTGTTACAATCAAAGACGGAAACATAAGATCAGCAAAATCTATAAATAAATCTGGTTAAGGATTAAATATGAGTGTACCATAAAAGTTCACTCATAGAGTGAGCACATGGGAGCCGTATGTGCTTCAACAATAAATTTTTAAACTGGCGGGGCCCTCCTCCATAAGTGCAAAGAAAGGGGGGGCTGTCATCAAAAGTACTAGTGCAGCAGACAGAATGCGGATGGCCAGGAGAAATCATTCCCTTCAGAAATAAATTCACAGGTTGGTGGACTTAAATATAATTTATGTGATTGGAAACCAATCACTCAAACAACCCAGTTATTCTTAATTGGATGGTGGTGATGGAGTTATAGGTACTCCTCTAGATGATAAATTCTATACTTGAATTTATTCAGATAGTATCTGAAATGAAGAAGTGAATTGCTTTCATAGCAATTAAAGTTTGTTACCTAGCCTTTACAATAACAACTTTGTTTACCATTTTTTCCTTGTCAAAGAGACAGAAATAAATTAAACTTACTGTCTTTTATATAAAAGACATTACATTATGTTTAGTTTGGTTGGAGATAATCTTGTATACAACAGTATACCAATTTTTTACAGAATAATGGTTTTTTCTTAGCACATTGGATTGGATGCTTATTACATGATAGACATAGGCAAGGATATAGGAAGCTTTATTTTTTCAAGGCAAATGTTATGTTTTCAATATGTCTTACCTTCTGGTTTATTTTCAGCCCCATAAACATAAATTACAAAAACATTGAAACCCATTACAGGTTTCAAAGCTTCCTTAGAGACAGAGAGGCTGTATAATGTTTAGAAAACATGAAATCATCAGTACCAAAGAGAAATGTGATTTCATACCTAAACAACACAGTAAACTTCTAGGTTTACTTTTTTAATACTATTCACTAAGCTTTAACATCACTGAAGAGAAATGAAATATAAGAATTTATTGATAAAAGGCTATTAGAACTTTAATATGCTTGCCCAGTTATTAACTAAAGGACTCTTTTCACTAAGAAACTCAAGTGGCACAAAAACCTTGTTCTAAGTGATAACAATGATAAAATAACATCATGCCTGTAATCCCGAAGGATTAGACAGAGAGGTACCTACCTAATAGTACACCCACACTTTTGCCAGTTCGTTTTTTATGATAATTATGATATAAACACTATGTTGTATATATTGTATCATTTGCTGTGGTCCATAGACATAGCCAGTTATTTTGAGTTAATAATTAAAATACACACATATAAATATGCTTCATCTGCATGGTACGGAATATTGTGTGGCTCATAGATTGCTAACAGACTATGGACTGTAGATTCAGCTCAGTTTTTTAATACCAAAATTGAGTGCTGCCCCTTTTTTCTGGGCTAAAGTGTTCTGTCAGTCATTTATGAGATAGTGAAATTTTTTGCCAAGAATTGAAAATATAACATCAGAATCAGAATTTTTATTTGTTAAACATAGGTATGGTACATAATGGATACAGTATCATACTCATTTAAATAAGGAGCAGTTAAATAAATTTCTAAAATCCTTGGCAATAGTGTGAATCTAGGTATATATGGTTACTCGATATTACTTACATTAATACCAAAGGTAATAATATGATATCAGCATATTTTGAATGTGGAAGGGAATCTTAGGTGTTTTAAATTATTAAAATATTATATCCGTATTGGTGAACTTACAATTGATTAATTGTATCATGGAATAACACTAAGTATCACAGTTATGTATTGTGGCCCCGGTATCTCCAGGGGTTGTAGCGGTGATAAGTGGTGGATGCTCCTTGCCAATACAAGGTGGCATTGGAAGGAATGGTATTTAGACCAATATCATTTATTCTATACTTTTTCCACTATTCTCTACTGGGATTGATGGCAGGAGTATTATCAGGAACATTTTTTAAGATTTTGGAATTAGTATTGAAGCTGTTGATATTATTAGGAATTCAATAACTAAAAGTACACAATACCAATGCTTGCCTCATCGCCTGCAATTGTAAAGACAAGATACTGTCATTAAAATATTATAAGCATTAGCAAACCATCACTGAAGTTATTCAGTTTTTTCGCTTTAAGGATTAATGAAGGTTTCTTCCTCTATTTTCATATTCTGTTAGTTCAGTTCTATCTCTAATTATAAGACCACATATAGGTACAGATGATAGTATCAAAATACGGTTCAGAGACTTGTCCTCCAAGATCCGGAGAATTCTTGGGAATTGGGATGTTTTTCAGTTTTTTTATTTTCTCTCTACTGGATCACATTCAACAAAGTGATTTACAAATAATTACCAAAAAAGCGATAACTATATTACTGCTAGCCACAGAAAGAGTACAAACAATACCCATCTCTATTTTATACTTATGATATAGTGATTAAACAAAATCGTATTACTTTAAGGGTTGATACGCTAATTAAATTTGTGGGCCAAACGAATACCAACCTTTTATAACTGTTTCTTTCTTTAGCAATAGAATAGGAGTATGTAAACCCAGCTATAGGGGTGGTTAAATATTTAAAATTAACGCATGGCCTGTGGGACTGTACTAATTCATGAATAATATCCACAAGAGGCCTTAAAGATGTGTGAACTCAATTACAATAACGTGTTGGAAGATATGGAATTGACATTAGTACATGCTCAATAAACAGTACACCCGCCATGCAACAACATTGGCAGCCTCCAGCAGTTCAATATAGACGATATTAGACGAGCAAATGTTTAAATTAATCCTACTTTCCTACTTATATATATATATAATATTATAAATGTGAAAGTTTGTGAGAATGGATGTGTGGATGTTTGTTACCTACTCTTTCACGCATAAACGGCTGGACCGATTTGGTTGAAATTTGGTATGTAGATAGGTTATACCCTGGATTAACACATAGGATAGTTTTTATCCCGATTTTATCTTCCCATGGGATAATTTTCGAGTTGTAGCGGGCGAAGCCGCTGGCACAAGCTAGTGATTTATAACTAAAACTTTAAAATGAAACCTTTAGTGAACAATAGAAGGTTCCCTGAAGCAATTTTTTAATAACACTGGTAACGATTAAACCTGAATTGTAAAAATACTACCTTTAGGTAACTAAAGTGGCCTTAACAAAATTCTAAAAATGACATATGACTTATAAGTTATATAATATTCATCTGAATGATTTTAGATGGATGTTAATGGATTTTATATAAATTTTTATTGATTTTGTATAAATGTTTATCGATTTTATATGAATGCTTATTGATTTTGTATAAATGTTTATTGATTTTATATAAATGTTTATTGATTTTACAACTAGTCTTTAAACATCTACATTAATAATCCTAATCATCGAGGACAATGCAACAAAGTATAATTGAATAGTCAAACGAACTTACCTGTAAGTGAAGTTCGACGGTAATTATACTTTGTTGCATTGTCCGAAGATGATTGGTCCCACCCGACCCAAAATCTCCATGCTATTTATTCGTATGAGCATGAACCCTATGTTGTAAAACCAATAAATTGCTATGAACTTAATGAAGATATTTACAGAAGCCGGTGACAGAAAGCTAGCACAGATAAACTTTTTTCTTTAAACTTATGTGTTGGCGCCACAGACTAAAGCCGTGACTACATTAATAATCCTAATCATCTTCGGACAATGCAACAAAGTATAATTACCGTCGAACTTCACTTACAGGTAAGTTCGTTTGACTATTCAATTTGTTCTCATCGGATGACCCAGTCAAACAAGCAAACGTCACAGAACTAGATACAGTAGTAGTAATAAAATTTCAAATTTCATTTTAGTTAAAACAGTTAATAATTATTACCGTCGGGGCTGCGGGTTGTTCGAAAGAGATACCGCGGCCTCGGCATAAGGGCTAGGAAGGAACATGGGTGGTTATTAGTCAGTAGAAGTCTGACACTCCCTGCCGCTCTGCCCAGAGCGGAAGGAGTCATTTGATAATTTCCCAAACCCCCAAAAAAAAAAAAGATGGTAATTATTTATCGAGAAACTTTATATATTTCTCAACATAGTATTTCAACCAACAGTTTCTAGGATAGGTCTCAATATTTGTCGATATTTTTTAATAATATCAAATATTGTAAAGAATGCCATTTTGCCATCCATCATCATTGCCATTGTCGATCATCATTTGTGACAGGTCGATGGCAACTGATGACATAATAATGACTTATTGACTTTTGACTATAGGACGTGTTTTTATTTTTGTTTCGTCTTATTGTATTTTTTTGGTATGCATTGTATGATCATTGTTTACTTTTTATTGTTGTTTTGTATGCACCTTATGTCCCAGCAACAAATAAATAGGTAGGTACTTTTTATTTCTACTTTTTTCCGTGATGTCACTGACTAGTAAGATATGATCAAACATTTGAAAGTCTTCAAATGTTTGGTCATATAGAAAAGAAAGAAAAGAAAGAAAAAAAAAAAGAAAAAATATATCTAGAACAAGCTGGTTTCCTGACAATGTGCTCCTTCACCGTTTTAAAAGCAATGGTGATGAAACAAAGTGCTTAGGTTCTCTACAACTCCTAAACTGCGGTCGTTACCTTTGAACCACCACATCTCTCAAAAAAGTTCTCTTAACACCTGCAAAACCATAGAAAATCATAATCCTACATAATAATGCGCTAAACACAGGCCCAAAGTACTTCCGCCTAATTTATTGGAGCAGACAATAGACTGATATTGCGTAGGGCGGGCGGCACACTTTGTTGGGCGGGCGGATAATAAAACTGCGCCACGTTAATCATTCGCATTAATCTAGATATAAATGATGGTGTATGATCAACTTGTGAGGGTTTTGCTTTGTTGTAGGTATGTAAGTTATGATTTTGGTCCTGTTTTTCAAGTATTTTAGAAATATTTAATTTAGATTTATGTGACATGGTGCCTTTGGCATGTCAAATGAACTCAGAATTTCGGTGTAAATGTAACACATAGAACTTCAGATTGTGTAATAATTCAAGCGTTATGAGCGACAAAGAGGCATCTCTCTACAGAACTGAACTTTTTCTCAAACATGTTGTGCTGGTTTAATGGCCATATACGGCATGGAAAGATCCCTGTGGGTAGTTTTAAAATATGCACATTTTTATCAAAAAAATAGTGTTATGTGATCATATATGCCACGTTAGTTTTCTGAGTATGCACTCTTTTCCCGGAAACTGAACCCAACTGGGTTCGTGTTTGATTGACGGTAATAGACTCGCCCCCTATTACATGGGACCTAAATAATCAAACATATCTGGTGAACCTGCATATTCCATCGGGAATTACAAGTGTGATGTCAGGATCACCATAAGGATGTGATGAAGTTAATGTTGAAATGGTTTGACTAAAAACAACTATTAAGAATTGTGTTATGTACACTAATATTATAAGAGGAAAGATTGGTTTGTTTATTTGTTTGTAACGAATAGGCTCCGAAACTACTGGACCGATTTCAAAAATTCTTTCACCGTTGGGAAGCTACACTATCCCCGGGTGACATAGGCTACTTTTTATCCCTGTATTCCCGCGGGAACGGGAACTACGCGGGTGAAACCGCGTGACGTCCGCTAGTTGAAGATATTTCGGTAAAAAGTCATACAATAAAGATTTCTGTGCAGAAAGAAGAGAGAAATATGGAAAATCAAAAATGTTATGTAATAAATAAGAATATTAATTTATTTACAAAAATAACTTTTGTCACTATTAGCTATAAAACATTTAAGTTTTTAAGCGTGTTCTTAATCCAAATTACAGCCAATAACAACACTCATTTATCCAACTGTGACAAATTCAGTTGGTGACAAAATGACTGCATACTTACAAATTACGTTTTTTGTACATTTTTATTTTAAATAAACACTAGAATACATTTTCAAGCTTTATACGTACCCAGCGCGTCAAGCTACTACATTTGTCAAAATTATTAAAAAAATCTATTTATTTAATAGATTTTCAACTTTATCGCTAAATCATTAGAGTCAAGGTTAACTTTGACAGTTTTTAGTAACTTGATGTGCGTGGCGTCTGTACATACAGAAACGAAACTTGCGACCAGCGCATAAGTTTCAAAGTCGTATTATTTTGTCTCCTACATACTTATATCTTAGTTTAAAAGACCTTCTAGGACCATTCTATTGTTGTTCTTCACTAAATCCTCGAGATCCACCCAACATTTTCAACTATGGAATCAGAAAATCGAATCTAATTTGAATCGTGCAAACAAAGACACATCAAGCTATTAATTTCCAGTATAACATGGCCTTGCTTTGTATAGATTTCCCATACAATGCGAAATCTGCTCAAACTGGGTTTGTATAGCTTGATTTTGAACCTTCCGTACAAGTAAGAGTTAAAAACAATTAGTTGTCAACCAGAGTCAGAATTTCAAATATCGAATTCAGAAATAGCAATTGTTTTAGTACTCATTTTGCACTGATTCGATTCAGCAAGACATCAAAGAAATAGAAAAACGACTGCTCTATTAATTATTCTATTAAATAATAAATTAAATATCTATTAATTATTTACACAAATATACAAAATTATATAATATAACAAAATGTTACTTCATTCAAAAATTGCCATGAATTGGTTTTTTCACTATCTAACCTCCGATAAAAATAATCTTAACTTTAAAATGACTGAAAGAGGTAAAAACGGTCATTTTTATAGATTGCAAAACCTTGAAACAAAATCTAATACCTATAGGTATATTATCTTATCTATGAAATGCGAAAAAACATTACTTTAAGCTATTGTCACTTCATAAAATTATGAAGAAACAACCAAGCATTACCTATATGAAAGACAATTTTACTATAAAACTAATCATCAATTAAAAGGTGGTTAATGATTTGTTTAAAGTTCAACCAAACCAAAAAGGATGCCTACATTAATTTATTATGTTAATTTAAGTACACTAATCCAATCATACAAATAAATACAATAATGAGTTAATACATTTAAACTTAAAATGCCGCGGTTGCCCAGTGGTGGCGGCCCCGACTTCGAGCAGTAAGTCGTGGGTTCGAACCCAAGCAGGCGTATTACTTCGTGTAATTTATTTCATCATCGCTCTTAAAAATGATGAAGAAGATGCACGGCCTTACTTACTCAAAACAAGAACATCGAACTAACTAGCTTTTCTTAAGTATTACAGACGTAAAACTTCTGTGCACGTGAATTCAATGAAACTTTACTAATAATTGCAATCACACCTTTAAAATAGTTACTTAATTTAGATTAAATTACTTCAGTTAATATTATAGCCGAGTAATATCGTGGATTGGGAAGGAGGGATACCGGAATTCAAGACCTTTAAGTCTTTCAACAAGAAACTGTTCGGCTTGCATCTGCATTTTCTCGTCAAAATGTTCTCGCCAGCCCCCAGCTTCACCTGCAAATAAAATAAATAATATATTATTAAATATTTCTTAAGCTAACTAACTCAAAAAAATAAGTAAAAAATAAAACCATAATTATGTCAATTATATCATGTTTGGCGTTAACAGTTTAATTATGTCAATAATATCACGTTTAACGTTAACAATTTAATAAATATGTCAATTCTATCATGTTTAGCGTAAACAATTTAATAATTATATCAATAATATCATGTTGAACGTTAACAATTTAATAGTTATGTCAATAATATTTCTTAAAGTTAACAATGGCTGCAGTTAACAAAATAATGAAAGGCAATAATAATTTTATTATTGCCTTTCATTCAAAAAACGTATTTACGTATTTTATGAATACAGTCAATTTCAGCGATATTTTGAACTAGACCTTCGGCATATTTTATCAATACTGATAATATATCTCTATGATAATACAACCGTTGGCTTAAATAGGTGTGTTTAGCATTGAGATAATCTTTACGTAAAAAAAGGTTTGAATATCATTGATATAATAATTCCATTGATATCATTTTTGCTCTTTGTCAATCAAAGATAAAAGTGTTTTCTGAAACAATTTACAGTTTCACTATTACTTTGACTGTTCATACAGCCCAGTAGTTGTAACCCAAAATGCTGGAATTGGGGTCCCAAGCTAAGTACAGCCACAAGTACCAGTATGTATACTTATCAACACTTAGAAGTAATTTTCGCCTACTGTATCGATTTCATTTTCATGTTAAGCAATGAAACTAATTTTATACGGTACAAAATTTTTCCTATAAGTATACGGTACTTATAAAAAAAAAACAATGTTTGTTTTATAAGTACCATCTAATATACTTTCATATGAATTCAGTAAGAAGCTATTATTTTGGCATTACAAACAGACGTCAATTTAATTAATTTGTAATTAGTAACGAATTCTCACCTTTTCTGACGAACTGAACTTTGTCGCCTGTGCCGTTATTCACAGTTTTGCTCTTTCGAAGGTTGTCAAAACTGAGGTGCTCCGCTAACTTTTTGATCTGGATATCTGAGTAGTCTTTCTTCAAGAACTTGCACACCTCCTTAACTTCCTTTGCTAAGTCCTGGAATTAAAGGTTTCTGTTAATATTTATGTTTCGAGAAAAGGATGGTATGGCCGTGCCGCTATTTTACTCGACTTGGCGGAGCCACTACCGTGCCCCTAGATGATTATTTAGAAGAATTATTTAAAATAGGTAGTGGACAGTAGTGGTTGTTTCCAAAATTAAAGTTTAAAGATTACTTATGTTAATTACCTACTTAGTAAAGATTTGACACTTTATTGAAAGTTTTGTGTGTCAAATCTTTATTACGTGACGCCTTAGGTAATAAAAATTAGTTTTTCAGTTGTAGCCCGGGTATGGGCTATGCCCGATTGACAATAGGCTCGTCATCTATGACCTAAGACTTCCATATATATTACTGGCATAATAAGGTCCAATATATGGAACCATCTCTGCCTAAATTTAAAGAGGGTAGATTTTAAAAGAGCGTGGAGGTTGGCACAAGCAAAGAGAGGCCTATCCCCAGCAGTGGGTGATGAGGGGCTGTGGATGATGATGATGACCTATCCAGTAAATACCTTTTTCATGTCTTCATAGTACACAAAGTGGAGGTTCGGATGATCCCTCTTTTCGTAGGCTTCGTTTGCGTGTGCTACAATTGGAGTCCACGGTACTGTAAATAAATGGTACATTATTGTAGATAGCAGTCACAACTGTAGTCAGAATATTTTACTGTTAGATTAATTGGGAAATGTTATTTGAAGAAACAATCTTATTTTGTGGCCGACCCTAACATCGTTGGGAAAAGGCTAGACAGATCATGATGAATCTTCAATGCATTGGTTTTGGTTAGCAGATTTACTAAGGACATTCTTGGTATTTGACCCAAATGTATGAAATTCACACTTTGAAGAGAGTTAAAAAAACAATTAAATACTTACACAGGTCTCTTCTGAAGGCTTCCCAAAAGTCCTTGACCGTCGCCCACAATAACATCTTCGTACACATTTTGTGGAGGTAATAATAAGAGACTGCCACATCTCGAGGATCCCTGGCTACATAAATCACTTTGGCAGTCGACAGCAGGGCTGGAGGTAGCATCGACAAAGGAAGATGAGTCTTAATAAATCTAGGTGAAGGTGCTTTGTCTATTGTCTTCCAACTATCAACTCTCACTGCTTGGTTTAGACCTTGAAAGTCTCCAAGATTAAAGAAGTTCATTTTGATGAGTTCGAATGCTATTTCTGGGAGTATCGGTGTGGTTCTGTGGAGGAAGAAAGAAATTGGTTAGTTTTTATTTTTTGTCATCTTTTTCTTTATCTGTTGGTAATTTTATATCTGGGGTATTGTATGGTATAATATAATATAAGGTATCAATTCAATTCACCGACCAGCGTTAAAATAGTTTGTCTATACTTAATATTATAACGAGATAGGTGAGTTTGTATGTAGGGGGTATTTCCAAAATTAATGATCCAATTCTAAAATATATAATATATTATCTTTTACTGGTAAAAAGCCACAATGTTAGTGTGGGCTTTAGGCTATAAATTATATGTATATCATGCATATTGACCATGCTACCACAATTTGTGGACAAATAAAATAGAAAACTCGGCTGGTTGCAGTTTTCTCGTCAATCTCACACAGAGTAACTCAAATCTCTTCAAACTTTTCTCGTCTTGTCTCGTCTTTTCTTGTCTTTATGAGTTCCTATGCACTAAGTAAGCCCTAATCAAGCCGTGATCAGATACGCGTTTACTTCAAAAACAAATTACTCATAAATCGATTAATTTCATACAATATTAAGAACTTCAATATTGATATTGGTTATTTTTATTATCATCATAATTGATAGTGACAATGACATGTATTTCTCGTATCTGTAATCTAAAACATTTTTGTTACTAAAAGATATAATATCTTATTTTCTAAGTGTGCCTACACGATAATGTGCGTACGCAAATGCTAACCATAAAAATACTTATGGCATCATTCGATTATTGTTCTTGTGATTAATTTATGATTTTAAAGTTCGACGATAATAAAATTCGTACGTGTTCTTTTTTGTGTTTGATGATATTCTGACATTTTTAATGGTAGCCTATTTGCCCTTCTTTTTTTTGACGGGCGAAAAATCATCGAATAACCCCTCCCGCTCTTGAGCAGAGCGAAAGGGAGTGTCAGACTTCTACTGAATAAAAACCACCGATGTTCCTTCTTAGCCCTTTACGTCGAGGCCGCGGTATCTCTTGCGAACAACCCGCAGCCACGACGAGAGCCTATTTCCCCTGGATCAAAAGAACCGAAATTCTTGAGGAACGAAGAAGCTTTTGACCAACATTAGGACGACATAGACTTATTTATGTGAGCTCTAGATGTTAGGATCGCAAGAGTTGCGAGGATCTTTCACGCTCGAATCGAGAAAATCGCTTTTGTATTTTGCATATGTGTAATATGGCGACAATATAACATTATAGATTATAGGTACTCACTCTAGCATAGGGAATCTCTTGTGAAGTGGTACTTCCTTAGCCGTTATGTAGTCTAAATCGTTCTCCGCCAGCCACACCATTTCTTGAACCCATGTTGTTCCTGAAAAATAAAAAAATTAACATTAAGACAAGTTTATACACATTCAATTTAGCTAATAACTACACATTACGACTACGAGGTTTTAAAACCATCATCATGGTGTGAAAAAAATGGTGGTATGCCGTGTTTGTCTTGTAAATATAATTCCCTCCTATTAGAAGTGGATCGGCCATGGCTTTGATATGGTTTTAATACGGTATTCATGAGCAGTCACCCGTGCTTAATTTTACGCCACCGGTATTTGAATAGTAGTCATTTCTAAAGGTATGACCAAAAAAATATATGTCGTATGGTCGGCGGCGTGTGGCTCGGCGTGGTGGCTTTCGGGATGACGTATTGCACTCGTAGTTTAGTTTTGTTTTATGAATTGTTCTTCTGGCATTCAAAAGTGCCTGTAATGGTTTAATTGAAATAAATGCTTTGAGTTTGAGTTTGAGTTTTGAAAAAATCTCTGGAACCAATTCTTCACACTGCATCGATCACTCCAGCATATTGGTTTACAGGTTAAAAATAGGTATTCTCCGGTTAAATACCCCTTCAAGGCCAAAATATTTAATTGATCAATGTTCTTTACCCTTCAAAATAACGTATCTATCATGTGATTCATAGCGTTATTTCATATACCTACATAAACGAATTTTTAGTCACTATATATAGGTATATCGGAAAACAACAGTTCACGTTGCTAAAGCCGTAACCAATATCAGTAAAATTTGTCGGGATTACGTCCGTCCTATATGTATTTTATCAGATGGATTGACTTTATCGTGAATCGTGATAACAAAAACCACGAATAAAAAAGTTACAACAAAAAAATGCAGTCACTAACTCCTGACGTTATATTTGAAAATGTTGTTTTGACATCTAAAATAAAAGCTTTTGAAATATATAGGTTTTATTAGTTGCATCGTTTTTAGGTTTATTTTATGCTCGATTTTGTTTGCAATGTTGACATGACAATCATGAGAGTTTGGTTAAAAATTAGCGTGAGTGGATAAATCATAAATACTAATGAAAATTGTTCAACAAATTTTAACTTGAACTAAGCTTGAATGCTATGAGATATTATGTGATCAGTTGGATGCTAGAAAATCTAATAACTTTATATTAACACTAAAAGTCACACAAACTTTACCACAAAAAATTTCACTATCAATATCGGACGGATATGACAGGCATACCAATTATAACTTTGACGTCATGCGTTCGACTAGATAAGCACTGCCACATAATCCACATTGTAATCAAAATTAATCATCGCATTGGAAACGCCTTAAAACGTCTATTATGTAAGTGCTCTGTTTCAAAGACCTACATGCTCAAGCTACTCGCGTCCTGTGACAGCAGCTGGGGCGAAAAGAGGGTTGAGGTTTTTTAGAGCAGGGCTCGACTGCTACGTGACGATGCTCACGTGGCCATGACTCACGTGCATGTGGCCGTGCATGCATGCTGTAAATCGCTTAAGGCGTTATAACCACACTAAAGTCGATTGCAGCGTTCACTGTGGAATCTCAATTTAGTCATCAAACTCATTCTTCCACACTTGCATCACTCGCCCACGTCAAACTTAGGGTTGCACCACACCACGGTATCGCACGTGGCAGTATCGACACATTCGGCAGCACGTTCTGTTTCTCGCTCTTACAAATGACTAATTTAAAGGACAGAAGCATGAAAAAATGTGTTGCTGGGGAGTTTGTTCCGCCACTTCTTCTTTCCAGCAAAACACTAGGAAGTGTCGAAGGGTGGGCGTTTTGGGGGACTGTCCCTTGTAAATAAGTAAAGTAAGTTTTGACGTTCGAAAAGTGTTGATTATCAGCCTAGTTTGAATAAATGACTTTTGGTTTTGATTTTGAATGCAAGTCCGTGCTGATAGAAGAGGTTCATGCTTTACACGTGGTGAATACAGTACGCTGTTGGGGCAAGTTCGCTAAGCGCCCGCGTCGTGTATCTATCGCACCTCACAACAAGTTGCATCATAACCGTTTTAAATACATTCCTCTTTCAAGTCTTGTGCAAGGCCACGTGTGATGTCATGAAGCCTTTAAGTAGAAGCTAATCGGAACATACGAATCTAATCTGTTCAGTCTGACCGATTTAACGTATGCACGAAATGATCGATTCACTTAATTACCTCTAGCTACATATTTTGCTCAGATGGGACAGAACAGAAGCTTCTAAAGGTAGTTTTCTCTGTGAATGGAAGTTCCTAGCTAAAAGTTACTAAGAACCCGTCAAGTACTCACCAGATCTAGGGAAAGTGATGACCCAGACATCGTCAGGTCGCACCTGCATGTTGTATATGCCCTCGGCGTGTTTCTTGAATTGACCGGGCATCAGATACCCGTTCTCTCCGCATCTTACGAAGGGCCGTGTATAGCCTGCAAAGAGAGATAAATTATTATAATTATTGTACAATAGATTTCAAGATTCTTTAACAAACAGGAAACTGAAATTTCTCTAAGGTTAAAAATAGTTGCAAAAAAGGCTTTAGACCTAGTCAAAGTCTGTCAGCGATTAAGCTGTAAAAGTCAAAAGGTAAGGTATCAACATCACGCGTGTAACCCTGTAGGGTTAGGCAAAGGTGTACTCAATAGTTCACGTATAAGTTGAAGTCCCATATAATACGGGGCGAGCCTATAGCCATCAACCGGGCACAAATTCAAATTACGTGGCTGCTGCTGAGGAATCCCTCAAGGAAAAACCCAATAACACTTTGCTCTACCTGGGAATCGAACACACTACCTTATGATCAGCAGTCGCACTTGCGACCACTTGACCAACGCGGCACTCGACCTACAATGCCTATTTAATCCATTAACATTCTATTCCAGAAGAGGTCTCTCATTCTATAAAAAATCCTTTTAAAAATTAATTCATGCTTGCCTTTACACGTGCGAGCACTTACGAATATGTAAACATTTTAAAAGACCTATTCAATGTTGCGAAAATTCTACCATATTTCATTCGAGGCCTGTATGAAGTGAAAATATTTTTTTATACACAAATATGATCGCACTAAAAGCTACCATTTCAAATAGTGAGAGCATTGCTGTGGATTTTTTATGAATTCTAATTTTAAAAGTGAGACTGTGTATGGAGTATTACTCTTACGGAATTCATGAACATCATTTTCTATTGGGAAGACTGTT
Source organism: Diarsia brunnea (assembly GCA_949774965.1). Classification (NCBI taxonomy): domain Eukaryota; kingdom Metazoa; phylum Arthropoda; class Insecta; order Lepidoptera; family Noctuidae; genus Diarsia; species Diarsia brunnea. Next base: position 16,954,312 of record OX459008.1, on the reverse strand, counting down.
AAAATTGTAGATAGATGGCGCGATCATCGCTAGGCCTGAAATCAGCTGTTCACTTGTAACCTAGCTACGAAGTTCATCGAACTTGTCGTCTTTCTTGCCGTTCGCTACGTATGTTTTGCCACGGTAACGATACATTGCGTATGAGGAAATACAACAAATCAAAGGTATTTAATTCCCATATCGGTTCTGAAATAATTCTTAAACATGTCATCTTAGTATTGCACATTTTAAAATAATTATCTAAGCTGCCAAAAAGGCAATTCGCGGGAAGTGATTTGCTTTTAGTTTATGAAAGTCATAAAAATTAGTCATAATTTGCACTTGATAATTTTCGCCTTTTCATCATTAGTTTTCAAAACTTTTCACGTAAGTACTTACTGAATCACCCAAAATTATATTACCTATCCTCTTGAATTATCAAAAGTTTTTTGAAGTGCCGTAGTACCTACTCCATTGGTATTAAACAACTAGTCCTCAAAGATAGGTACCTATTTAAGTATCACTTAAGAGATATTTGGAGCTTATCACCTTGATAAGATTACTTTAATTATATATTTTTGCAAGGAAATGCATATACGTGGGTGGCACGTATGTAGGCGATATCTATAGAGTGGGAGCTCTTGTTATCAGGACCAACGAAATGCAATCAGTTTCCGTTGTCTAAAAATTGTTATGTAAAATTGTATAGGAAACGTAAGCTCAAAGGTCCTACCACAAGCATTTACTCATTGCGTGTATTGCAACCGAGTCATTTGTATAAAAACAAATGACTATCATTTCAAAGGAACGCGGAACGTCACCTCACAAAGTTCAATGGAACGTCAAAACAAAACAAGATCGAGCTGACAAAAGAAAACTACAGTCAATAAACAGTCATTTCTTCTCTGATTGAATATCACATTGAACTTTATATAGTTTCTAATAAGGTTGATATTGAGTTGGTGTAACTGAAAATTCTATCAAAATAAACTTTTATTTACAACTAGCTGACCCACGCAACTTCGTCTGCAACACATAATATAGCTTATAACCTTTCTAGATAAATCGACTATCCAACTTATTAAATTGAGCTATATCGTACTCGTAACAAACAAAAAATCGTATCTTTCCTCTTTATAATATTAGTTTAGATTTATATTAAAGTGTGAATTACTATTGGTATCTCTTACTGTTAAATATACAGTAACACCTTGTAAACATTATGGTGCAGTAAATATTTTGAATATGAATTTCTCCGGAGTCCCCGGAGGCCAGAATCCCCACTAACCTACCGCACCGGACCGAATGACTGCCACGGCTTAATTATTTTGTCGCGCGGATATTTTTACAATGCGATATCTTCTAAGATATTTGTTTAAACTGTATAGAGTAAAGGGCACAAATATTCTATATTAAATTTCTGTGCTAACAAACACATTTATTTAGATATAGATTAATACCATATGGGTTAAATAAGCTTCGCAAAATATCATTATTTTTAACCTAACATTTTAATAGTAAAAAATGGTTACAGTGAGTCAATCTTAAAAGATAGACATATGCTGTCGCGGGCTTTTTTTTAGAACTTTTAAAGAGGAACAATTCTTTTATACGTGGTATTTGCGTAACTTAAACCGTTTTCGCAGCGCACGCAACGGAAGCTCTCAAAAAGGAATATCTTTTCCCGTTTTTGCAACATTTTTCATTTGTGCTCCGCTCCTATTGGTCGTAGCGTGATGTTATATAGCCTAAAGCCTTCCTCGATAAATGGACTATCCGACACAAAAAGAGTTTTTCTATTCCAACCAGTAGTCCCAGAGTTTACCGCGTTCAAACAAACAAACAAACAAACAAACTCTTCAGCTTTATAATATTAGTATAGACAAGCTCTTTTTGGGATAAATCATCATCTGCCTAGCCTTTTCCCACCTATTTTCCACGACTTCCCGTCTAAACGAATGCACCTGAATACCCGTATTTTACATGGAGCGACTACTTCTCTGATCTGCATAACCCAATTAGACCAGAATAAGGGTGCTTTTCCACCAGAGATGTGCTATGCTACGTTGCTATAGATGCGTTTGATATCAACCAATCATATTCATTGGTGCACATAGCTTAGCACTGGTGGAAACGGATTCAACTAAGATATGTTTTTTACATGGAAGTATGGATGTGTGCTATGGATGCGTGCTATTGGTCATCGCGAGTGGCTATGTGCAGAGCAGAGTACCTACAGCGCAGCTACGTTGTACTTCATAGCACATCTTACTAGCACCGCTACATAGCTTAGTATCAGTGACAATGGTCACATAGTTTCACAGCTTAGCTATAACAGCCTCGCATAGCTGTGTAGCACATCTCTGGTGGAAAAGCAGCCTTAGGCCACTGACCACTTGTACCGAGATAAAAGATCTTCAAATGAGTGACTTTCTGAGGTGCTTGTACAGTCGAACAAGCTAATAAGTAAGCCAGCTAACTTGTATTTACTTTTAAGACTATACAGATACATTAAGAAACACTTTATAAAACAATATTGCAATCAATATTTTCAGTATACTAGAATTAAAAAGTTTCCTGCCTGTTTCCTAACTTGTTCGACTGTACAAGTGTAAAATATGATTCAAAATCTGCACCCGTAAGTACACTTGGTACGTTGACAATTATAATTAGACTCGATTAAGCACTTGTTTGCTCCACAGAGTAAATACTTAACATTCTATCGTAAACAGATTATAATTTATCAGTGATTAGTGCAAATACGTACGTAATTAGTATTGAAACGCGATAATATAATGCATGTATCATGTGAAGAATATTATGTATGTATTAGCACTTTATGTAAGGGTACTACTGTAAAAACGATAACTTGAAATAGATCACTGAACTTGATATGGATATCAAGAGTTTCCATGGAGTTTCTTGCCCATTGTTCTCCATGGAGATTTACTTTCAAATGGACAACTGTAGACTAAAGTCATTTCAGTTTTATTATGCCTTGTACCTTGACGGTACCTTCACATTTTTGCTTTTGAAACTCGTATTCTATTCATACATACATACAAATAAAATTGAAGTGTCTGTTAGTAATTTTCATATAACAACATTTTACTTAAAACAATCTTTATTTATTTATTGAAACATACTATTTTGCCACTTTACATCACGTTTCGCCACATAATTTCATATCCAAATTAGATCTGTTGCTATAAAATTGTTTTATAATTTCGTGCAAAATGAATTTCATTAGCATATGTCAGAAACACGACTAGATGATAACGAAATATATTATTTACGAAGTTTTACATTTTCTTGGTCTCGTTTTCATTGAATTTACAGAAATACATTTGCTTTTTTTGTTAAATGTAATTAAGTTTCCAACAATCTTTATCTTTTCGCAATGATTAATGTAATCAATTTACAGTAACCATATAATCTTCAAAATTGTTTTTGTTTAGGTTATGATTAGGTTTTTGTAGAATAACTTTCAAAGCTGTTTTTTTACACGACTGTCCCCAAAAAAAGAGTGTTATGTTTTAGCGTTCATGTATTTTAAGGATTAAATAGAACTAGGCTCATGTTCTAAACTACACATTATTTGTGCATATATTTCATGTAAAAGGCTTATTAAGGCTACAGAAAATTTCACTCCCTTTTAGAGGAGATTTCCCCTTTCAGGCTTTCTCAGACTCTAGACTATCGGTGTGCCAAATTTCATTTAAATTGGTTTAGTAGTTTTGGCGTGAAAGCGCGACAGACAGACAGAGTTACTTTCGCATTTATAATATTAGTAAGGAAGTAAGGATTTCTAAGTGTATTTCCTTGGTAACCAAACTTAAGGAACAAGATTATTAGATTATTATTAATTATTATTATTACTAGATTATCAGAGTATCGTAAAAAGGAATTTGTTTAAGTACAACAGCACTGAGTGAGCTTCAAGCATTGATAAAGCGATCTAGAAGCGATAAATGTCTTAAACGATTAGCTATCTACCGATGTACACTCATAATTATGTGACATCATATCTGCTTAAAGTTTCTAGTATAGGGTGAAGGTCTGTTTTGTATAGAGAAAGAAACTAGCACTGTTTTTTGCATAATAAGTGCTTGCTTTTGCTACCGGGCAGGATATAATTATATATAAAAATCTCTGTGCTGCTCCAGATCTTCTTCTTCTTATCGTGTGGGTAGTAAGGTCTAACGGCCCCACACACCCTAGTGTCAGTTTCTAAACCGCCTCAAAGGCCTCTGACATGGTTTGACGACCGCCATTTGGCGGCCGGGACCACCGGCTTATAACTGCCTTTCCAACCTTCTTTCATCATGCTGCCTCAGATGAAACCGTAGAAGTTATGGACCAATAAAGTATAATGTCTCGCCAGAGACATGAAGGAAAATCTGATGTAAACCAGCATGGAGACCATTGATTTTATTTAATACTTGAATACTGTGTTCTGACAAAGGCACTCTTAAACTGTTCCATGCATTGAGATTTTACTGCAAATATTACCATAGAGGGAGGGATAGCCCAAAAAGAAGGAGATAAATAGTCAGCAATGGGTGAAAGAAAAATGACGAGAAACAGGGAAGTGTGGACGATGAAGACATGTTGCGCCGACCCCAAACGAATTGGGATAAGGGCAAGAGAATTATGATGATGATGATGATGGGTGAAACAAGGATGCCGTTGGTGATGATTACCTAACACTAAAAGTATAGCAGATAATCGTAACGTGCAGTAAAACACAATATGTTTTCACAATCTAATCATGACTATTTATAATTTAGTGTGCCTTGATAGCAACATTTATATAACGGTTTACCAGCAAAATGCATTAAAAACTGCGGAAATTACTTTGATTGGCGACCGGCCCCTGCTTCACACGCGCCACCTATTGGATTCAAAACTATCTTATCTTTCAAGCTAATACTATACCATGACCACAAAATTTCTTTGAAATCGGTTGGGTATTTTCGGAGTTCAGAGAGTACGAACACACACGTGATTATGTAAATAAAATAAGCCCAACCTGTCGCAATGTAAGGTAAAAACCGCTCTTCCTATTTTTCGCGATTGAATGCGTTTGTAGGACAGAGTCTTAAATATACTAGTAAAACGGTAACATAGCTAGGTTACCAAGAGAACTGGCTTAGAAACAACACAGTGTAATCAACATCTTAGCATACAAACATCAAATACTAAGACGCAAGATAACCTAGATCTGTTTCCGAGCGACGCGCTACAGATGTTGTCTTATCTTAAGATATTGTGCGAGATAAAGCCCTTTAGCTGTTCCTACAGAGGCTTAAGTTAGTAAGATGGAGCATTGAAATACGGCTTGGTTTAATAGTTCGGGTATTGATAAATCTATTTGCGTCTACCGAGATACAGAAATGTTGAAGTTTAACCAGTGTATTTGGAACAGTACAGGTTTAAAAATCAATGAATAATTTTGAAAGGTGTAAAAACAAACGTAATGTTTGACAATGTTAAAAAGTATCGATATGTAGCCATTGCAATAATCTGACCTTGAAATGACACGAAAATAGAAAAAAAAATTACGTCTTGATTTTCTTGATTCTTACTTTTTAACGAAAGGCAATTCACATTTTGGTTACGTATTACATTTTAACGAACGATTAAACTACCAATTCGAATGATGTTTCACGAAAAAACTGCGTTAATATTTTACGTTATAATAACCATTATTATTTTGACAAATCACATGTAAATTTTGATGTTATTATCAGAGTAAATCATGCATATAAGCAATAATGAAATCTAGTGGAAATTCAGACTAAGCGTGTATGAAGCGTTCAAAGTTTCAGTTAATTATATTGTTCCAAGTATTCGCCGTGGAAAATTTAATTACATTTAAACAGAATAGTTTCATGTTCATTATGAATGCTCATCAGACTAAACTATTTATTTGAACAGTAGTTAAAGCATTTAATAAGTTTGTAATTTAGAAAACTAGAGAGTTTTGTAACATTCTATGCAGTCTCTCTCGTAGCCAATTTTTTTGTTAAAAAAAGAAAATCCCATACTGTTTTTCCCAAAACCGCATCCAAAATACACATAAAAAACAAAAACAATAAGAACAAAACACTATAAAAATACACTACACGCACCGCTGAGACATTTTCTGACAATCTTCTCCTCTTCGGCGGTCACATTTTTCATTTGATACGGCAGTTCCAACCTAGGTGCCATCGTTACTGTTTCATGTGCGCACGTTCACGAACTGTGATAGTAATTGGCAATACCGAGCCTTTTCAATAAATGTATCTTTTGTAATCTTATCATTGTATCGATTCATCTATTGTCCTGATAGCACTGACTGGCCAACGGGAATGTCGAAATTTAACGCGGCCTGATAACGAAGTGTGATTAGAACAACATACAAATAAAAGTTATGCCGATTACGTGTATGAGAGATGAGTAATAGGTGAGTGTGCTGAAGGCTCACTCCCTTCCCGTCGGGGCTGCGGGTTGTTCGAAAGAGATACCGCGGCCTCGGCACAAGGGCTAAGAATGAACATGGGTGGTTTTTAGTTTGTAGAAGTCTGACACTCCCTTCCACTCCGCCCAAGAGCGGGAGGGGTTATTTGATGATTTCCCACACCCCAAAAAAAAAAGGCTCACTCCCAAAGACACGTTTATGTCACAGCTTTAGGGAAATCATATTCGGATTCTGTTGTATAGATTCACTCTTCGCATACTCATAGACTAGATTCATTACGGGATCACTTTGTTTACAAAGTACTTTATTATGTCTCTAAGTAGAACACAAAGGTTATATTATATACTAGCTGATTCCCGCGCTTCACCCTCGTGGATGTCGGTCAAATTATATACTAAAACCTTCCTCTTGAATCACTCTATCTATTAAAAAACTGCTTCAAAATCCGTTGCGTAGTTTTAAAGATTTAATATATAGGTACATAGGGATATAGGGACAGAGAAAGCGACTTTGATTTATACTATGTAGTGATGTAAAAATAATACAAAAAGTCCTAGAATATGTGGGCGAAGAATGCATATATTCGAAGATATCATCAATACTCTCGATGTACATAGGTATGTAGGTATCTAAGTTTCATTGATAAATAAATACTAGTAGGTGATTCATTTTCATTCAAACTAATAATTCATATTTAAAGCTAAGAAAAAGCGATGTTGTCATATTTCAAGTAAGGGTGTTTTATATTAATAATCGTGACTGTCGAATTATTTTGTATTAAAAATGAAGACCTAGTTTTCGTTGTTCTTGCAAAATATTATTTAGGACCTTGTGGTATATAACAATTACGCAATACAAAAGCCACGTGAGAAACAACACGTAGCGTCGATAGACGATACATACCCATTAATTGGAACACACGCATTTAAGGTTCCGCCAAAGCGTTACGGACAATTACAGGACTAGGCGCTGGACCCCGTACTTTGAAAAATATTATTCCAAAATTGGTACGTGTCAAAAGGAGTAGATATCCTGTAATACGGCCTAGTTCAAAAGTGATCTCATAAATTCATTTTTCGCTCTAAAAAGGTGACAAAGGTTGCATTTATATAATTTCTAACATGTCATGCATACCGCATAATCAGCCTAACGCAACGTTCCCACTGTCGGGACATAGGCCAGGAAGTCCCTGTGAGAGGGAGTGGGCTGTGATTCACCCCGTGGGCCCAGTGCGGGTTGGTGATGATATCACATGTCTTAATTTTTTTGGTTCAAAGACATGCCGGTTTCCGCACGATGTTTTCCTTCAGCCTTTTGAGAGCAGTGATGAAATGAATTATAGAAAGTAATGCGCCTGCCTCCCTGGGTTCGAACCCGACTTACGGCTCGTAAGTCAGTATCACCACCACTGTGCCACCGCTCTTTAATATGTCATCGAAACGAAATTAAAATGATAACCGAATTTATTAATTAGTTAAGTAGCTTTTAAAATGATTACAAGAAAATACCTATTACTCATCATTAAATAAGTCATACTTTACTTAAATCTTCCAATACTGTAATGAGTCAATCGCTAACTAGACCTAACCATGAGAGATGTAGATTCGTTAATTACTCACGTAGGCCAGTACCTGACAATCACTCGTGACGTAGGTACCCGTTGTATCAAATATTATATCAATCAAACTTTGAGGCCGATGATATCAATTCGTAATACGAACTGATATGGGCAGACAATAATGTTGTTCTGTCAGTTAAGGCTTGTATTCACGCCAATGACCTTGTGCATAGCTAACTACCCCTCTCGGTCGTAGACACGGACTTTAAACGGAAGTATTTTTAATTTATCATAATTAAAATAATACATGTTTTTGAAAAGTAACAAAACCAAATTATTTTCCTTTGTATTGCAAAGCAGTAGATTTTTTTTTTTATATTGTTTTGTTAAAAATGAAGGAGTAAAATGGTTCAACTCAACGATTTGGAGGTGATTTTGTGGATTTTTTTTCTTAATATGTGATACCAATAGAAAAATTATGGCTAAACCAAATTACGTGTCATGTCATGTAGATTACTAACATTTTTTTTCAGATGTAATTTCTTTGTAAGTGCCGGTGAAGAGCTGCTTCATCTGCACGCTGTTTTTAAGCTTTTTCGAGAGAGCAGCCTTAAATGTCTTTAGCTGTGGATTGCAGTTATTGGCATTGATGCGAAAGCATGACCAAAATAACATCATCGCCCTAAAAGGATGAGGCAGAGCCCGTCGGGGCTGCGGGTTGTTCGAATGAGATACCGCGGCCTCGACACAAATGGCTAAGAAGGAAAATGGGTCGTTTTTAGTGAGTAGAAGTTTGACACTCCCTACCGCTCTGCCCAGAGCTGGAGGAGTCATTTGATGATATCCCAACCTACAAAAAAAAAATTTAACAAAATGTTTAGGCAGAGGAGATACAACCACAATTTTCAAATACAAACAAGTACAACCATGGTTCGCCATAAACCGGGCATAAATCCAAACTCCGTGGCTACCGAGAAATTCGTGATAGGAAAACCAAATAAAACTTTACGTGACATAGGAATCGAACCTCATGCCCACAGTAGTCGCGCAAACTTTATCGGTTATAAACTCTTATTATTTATCTGAACTCCTCTTACTACTTAACACATCTACCAGTGAAAGCCCCGTCGATATCGGTCCAGCCTTAAATACTTTGATATCATCATCATCATTTCAGCCAAAAGACGTCCACTGCTGGACATAGGCCTCCTCCAGGTGTCGCCACATTGACCGGTCCCGTGCGTCTCACACCCAGCGGGTCCCCGCAACCTTCACCAGGCCGAAGACCTGATCCACCACTTTTTATATGTATTCAGTAAAAAGCTACTACTGCTTTCAAAACTGTGAACTTAAATAATTTTCTCTTTTCTGTAACCTAAAGAATCGGTCTAAGCATATCATCAAAGATATTGCATATAATTTACAATTAAGATATAAAGGATTGCTTTTGCATTACGTACCTATCAGTAAATCATTATTTATTGTCTTAATAAATACTTATTAGCTTTAGAAATTATTTAAATTGCTTACTAAAAGTACTGTATGAATCGGAATGCTGGGCTTTGAAAAAGATGGATGAAAAGCGATTGCATGTAGCGGTGATGAGAATGTTGAGATGTATGTGCGGAGTGACAAGAATGGATAAAGTAAGGAAGGAGTTTATTAGAAGAAGTTTGAAAGTGGCGCCGACAGAGGAATTTAAAAGATGTCGTATATCTTGGTATGGGATGAAACGCATGTAACTGAAAAAGTAATTGATGTTGATGGAAGGAGAGGGAGAGGAAGGCCAAATAAATTATGGATAGATTGTGTGAGAAATGAATGAAAGAGAAATGAGTAAATTCCACCGTGACGTCTAACAGGGAAGAATGAAAGAAGAAAACCAAATAGAATGGGATAAGGCCAGGAAGATGATGCTTACTTATTTATAAGAGCTACCACCCTTGCTTCTCATGGTTTTATAAACACCCAGATTTCTTATTTCATACCCACTGCCTCGTTAAACTAGTGGTTGCAATAGCAAAGGCTGAGCATGAAGTCCCTAGTTCGATTCCCGGGTTGGGCAAAATGTTAGTTACGTTCGGTTTTTCCATCGGGAATTTTTCAGTGGCAACCACGAGCAATCAGTCGGGCAATACTGTTTATTATTTCATTATTAAAATTTTAAAAAAAAGTAAACGTACAACGGCAGGCTAAAATACTTTTTTTGGATGGTGGGAAATCATCAAATGACTTCTACTGACTAAAAACCACCCATGTTCCTTCTTAGCCCTTTGTGTCGAGGCCGCGGTATCTCTTTCAAACAACCCGCAGCTCCAACAGGCTAAAACCTTAAGCCTTGTCTACAAGCTTGTCCAGCAATAAAAATAATAATACAGGTCATTATTTTTCTATTATTTTCCTTATTTTTCAATGAACTTACAAATGGTTATCTTTTTGACTATAATGAATGAAGTGATTATAATTAAATCGTGATTAATCGCTAATCATCTGCTTAAATCGTAGTATGTGCTATAAATAAAGTATTTTACCTTATTGTTATCAATTTATTTCTCCACGACACATATTTGCTGTAATCATTTTAGCTTTTATTAGTCATCATATTATTATAGTAGTTTGAGGAATATTATAACTTTTCCCAATGCTTCACTGAAAACTAAACATTAAACTCTTATTTTTATCACTTTCATTCTTGACATTAAAATTTTAAGAATGAGTGTGTCTATGTTCCTATAGGCATCATCATCAGCCTAGCCTTTTCCCAACCATGTTAGGGTCGGCTTCCAGTCTAACCGGATTCAGCTGAATACCAGTATTTTACATGGAGCGACTGCTTATCTGACCTCCACAACCCTGTTAATACTAGGTAATACGATACTCTTTGGTAAGACTGGATGTCAGAATTTCAGGTCACTGACTACCTATAACGACTGCCAAAGATCTATATATGGCAGCTGCGACCAAAAGCTTAACGTGCTCTCCGAGGTACGGAGGAAACTCGGTATGTCGGGCGGTCACCCATCCACAGACCGACCTAGGCAAGCACAGCTTTACCTAAAGATCGGCCTGAGTGGCAGTTCTTATTCAGCCACGAGCTCAATTTGTGTCAAAAAGTTATCGAATTTGTCTGGAAGTCAGTCACTGAAAACAAAGAAATGACAGAAACGTATCTGCAGTGGACCACGATTTTATTTAAAAAATGGTTTTCAAAAATGGTAATTTTTCGGGAAGAATTAATGGAGAATATTATTATTTGTATGGAGACTCGCAGCCCCTGTTCCGTCTTAATCTACCATCGCCCTCGACAACCCAGGTTGACAGGACTATACTGTGATGATAGTTACAGAACAAACAATTTTAAAGGACTTTTAAAAATATGACCGACTATCCCTTTCTATATTAACTACGTCTAAACCCAAAACGCCCAGGTGTGGGGTGGGATACCCATCCATTTAGAGAGGAATAAATAACACCATGTACGCCATAGAGAACACCTGTTACGATATAAATTATATTTATTGTTGACCAAATATAATATGGGTAGTGTGGCGGTTTTCTTTTTGAAAGCATATTATTCTATGTGTTAAAGTTGTGGTGGTTTCGATGTGGTTGCAACTGCATCGCATGACTTTTGTGTAGCGGTTCAAAGAAGACATCTACTCTCCGAATTCCAACTGTATTGTGCCAACAGTCTTGGAGTGAAATGGCTGTGTGTGACATACGAACGGACAGACAGACGGACAAGATGAATCTATAAAGGTTCTGTTTTAGCCACGCGGTTTCGGAGCCCTTAAAATACGTCATGGAAAGCTCACGAGATCATTCAACCAGGAAACGCTATAAACCACTAGTGAGCCGGTACACCAGTACCCTTAGAACAATTAACATAATCAAGAGAATGAAGTTTTCACCTAAAATTAGCGGTTCTCGCCAAGGTAACGTTATTAGATCAAGGCCTCGGAAATTACTGCTGTTAATTCAGTTTATTGCTTTTGCACCCGTATGGGTTGCCTTGGAGTAAAGTAATGATTCAGTGTGCCCATAGTAACACAGTAGGTACGTAAATAATTGAATATCCTACTCTAGATGGTATTTACACGTGGCAGTCGCTTTTAAAGCGATTGGAATTACTACAACTACCTGTCAATAGGGTTAACGTAAACTTTTCGATAGGTTCATCATCATCATCATTTCAGCCCTAAGACGTCCACTGCTGGACATAGGCCTCCCCCAGAAGGGGGGGAATTGCCATAATCGCCACGCTTGGCAGACGGGTTGGCGATCGCAGTATGGTTGTTACGAAGGCACAGAGAACGCTGCTGCCCATTCTCTGGTAAGTCCCTTAGTCACCTCTTACGACACCCACGGGAAGATATGGGATGGTGCTATTCTTTCCGTCCGACACCATACGGAACGATAGGTTATGTCAATACGATAGGTTATGTCAATCAAATAGTACGTATTTTTATCCACTCCCAGGCGTGAGATTATAATACACGTATGTTTTTAGATAAAGAAATGGACTTTCACCGACCAATCTTGTACTCAAAAGTGTCACGATAACTACTAATCAAAAGTTCGACGTTTCTTCGAATGTATCTATGAATCAGCAATGTGTACATTATTTTGTACACGTGTGTCAATTTTATGTAGTTTTTTGTTTTCCGTAAATGTACCTATAGTTATAAAATAACAATAACAAAGAGTTTTGAGTTGTCTTTACAAAAACTTTTTGTTGCTTTTATATGCAAGGTGCACTTACAGTTCCTGGCAATTTTTTTTTTTTTTTATTAATAAAAAAAATAATAATTTAAAAAAAACTTCATGCATGGACTATGCATGAAGTTTTTTTTAAATCGTCCTTTTTTTTTAGTGAAAGCGTCCTCACAGATGCCCTCCGTCTGGGGCAACATAAGAGTTTTGTCGGACCTCACCCTACTAAAGACCAAATGTTACTTCCATGAGTCGGGGGTCCGGGAGATATAAGTACCTTCGCGTGGACCCTCAACTGCTCGTTGCTATGGCTTTCGTCTCTTCATTACCAAGTGCATAGCTCAAACTCAAAGCATTTAATTCAATTAAACCATTACAGGCACTTTTGAATTTCAGAAGAACAATTCATAAAACAAAATTAAACTACGAGTGCAATACGTCATCCCGAAAGCCAGCACGCCGAACCACACGCCGCCGAACAACGAACACTGCGAGCACGAAAGCACGCAGCGACGCACACTGCAACAACGAATGCACGAGACTCCAAATCATGGAACAACAAATGCACGCCGCAACGCGCAACCGCCGCCCCGCTCATTCAAACTATTATATTTATAGCATAGCATATTAATAAAGCATTCAACCAGCGGCCAGTCTCGTTCTACAGCTACATGTATCAGGCTGCGGGTTGATCGAAAAAGATACCGCGGCACCGGACACAAAGGGCTAAGAAGGAACATGGGTGGTTTTTAGTCAGTAGAAGCCTGACACTCCTTTCCGCTCCGCCCAGAGCGGGAGGAGTCATTTGATGATTTCACCCTCAAAAAAAAAGTTTCATGTGTCATACAAACTCCCAGGTACTTGACGCACTTTCTATAAATTTTGTATGTACCCGGTACGTAGTAACTAATCTGTATTACTCATTATGTCAATAATGACAAGTGTGATCCTAATTACTTGACTGAAATCAATCTATCCGTTACTCATTAGTATCTACATTTTCTATGGGTGACTCAGTATTCATCAATCATTTTTAATTTAAACCGTTTTTTTTTTTTGGTACAAAATATATAATTTTCCACGTTGTATTGTTGGCTTAAAAAAAGTGAAAAAAAAAATAGAAGAAAAATCAGTTTCTGAAGTCGGTGACTTTTGATTTAATTTTTTGCCACCGTTTATTTTTCACATTTTTGTTGAAGTCGGTTTTAGTTTTTTGTTAAAATGTTTTTATTTTCACCGTTTAATGGTTCACATGCATACATCCTGACCTGATGATCATGGGACCACCCTTTCAAATAAAAAAAAATGTAAATCGGTCCAGCCATCTTCGAGTAATCGGGGAACATAAATAAAAAAAATTAAAAATATAATTATAAAAAATCCCGACGAATTGAGAACCTCCTCCTTTTAGAAGTCGGTTAAAAAGGTTAAATAGTAAGTTGAATATAATTATATGGGGTTGAAGGGACATCGCCATGAATTCAGCACATGAAATTAGAAACCCAGCGTCAGTATTTTTCGTCGGATATTAAAAAAATAACAGCTGTTCCCCACAAAAACGCACAACCCTCACAAAAATGTATGGAACAGTTATTTTCTATTCAGTGACTCAACTTCACAAAAAGGAGGAGGTTCTCAATTCGGTTGTATTTTTAAGCTATTGTATAGCTTCTATCGCGGGCCTTGAGCGTGGGGACCGAATCCAGAAATTCCGTAACGAAAAAAACCTAACACTCATTTATTTAATAAAATAAAATAAAAGGTTTTTTTATCGGTCACCACGCTCAAAGTGTAACTTGAATTAATATCAAAGAAAAAAACACAAAGGAAAAAAAATACTGCATTAATAAAATAAATAAATAATTATAATTGCATAAGTTGATAAAAAATGCTATGCAATAGCTTTACCGCGGCAGTCTCCGAGTGCCACACGTCTTTTTTTTTTATAATGTTGCCCCACACTAGGAATTTTTCCTGTATCGAGGGTGCGCTTCCAAACATTCAAACTCACATACACAAACACCCAGACCCGGAACAACTATATGTAGGCCGTACAAATATTCGTTCCGTGCAGGAATCGAACCCGCGACAGGCAGCGCAGCCGTCCAATCGCTCAGCCACTGCGCTAACCGTGTCGTCAAAATGATATTATAGGTGCTTTCCAACTGGTCCCATAGAAATTTCATGAAAATCGTTCTAATAGTTTGCTTTTTAACGCAGCGCAGCGAATAACGGCACGGTTGGCGCAGCGGCTGAGAGATTGCATGCTGTGCTGCGTGTCGAGGGTTCGATCCCCGCACGGAAGAAATATTTGTATGGCCTACAGATAGTTGTTTCGGGTCTGGGTGTGTTTGTGTATGTCAGTTTAAATGTTTGTGAACGCACCCACGATACAGGAGAAATTCCTAGTGTGGGGCAACGTTTAAAAAAAAAAAAAAAAAAACGCAAACAGAAAAATTGATTTATGATAAGAATGTAAGAAAGAAGTCAAAGTATAACTTTACTTTCGGAAGGCTGTGACTTTGTTTCATAGACCTTTTTGCCACCGATTTCCGAAAGTAAAGTTATTTTCGACTTTTTTTGGAAGTCGGTTGTTTTTTTTCTTTGCAAAATGTTTTTTTTTTTTTGAACTAGGTTTACCTGGTAATCTGACTATTTTCTATAGTAACACTATTACTGGATCAAGACTTCTTTAAATGTTAAATCTTATCTTTATTACTCACTCAACTGATATAACTTTTGGCGCGTGTTATTATGACTAGAATCAGTCGATACATGAATCACCAATGTTTATATTATAGACATTTCTTGTGACTCATCAAACATTTTTGAAAAATAAAGTTTTTCCTTAATTTTTGAAAATATTGATGCTCAACTGTAATGATTTTTTTCATAATTGTATTTTGATTAATTATCTCTTAATCTATTAAGTGATTTGAATCTTAATTATTAAGTTAGTACTACTTATAAGAAGAAAAACATTTAATTTTTGTCTGTGTGTCTGTTTGTTTCAGCTAATCTCCGAAATAGCTAAACCAATTTTGGTGGTACTTTTACTGGCACATGTGCGATGGTATAAAAAGTAACATAGGCTTAAATAGGCTATTTTTGTTATTAAAATAAACAGGGATCCGTGCAAAAAATAAAACTTATGAATTTGTTTATAAAATTCGGTGAAAACAGGAAAAAATAATTTTATTTTCACGCGAACGAAGGTCGCGGGAAACAGCTAGTCTAAAATAAAATAAAAGTTATAACTTCTAAGAAAAACCGAACAATAAATCTTATTTTAATAACGTAGGTATCGGTTAAACTTGGCTTAACTTATCTATATCTATTAGCAAAAAATCGAGCGCTTCTTTAGTGTCACTCAAAAATGCACCGTAATCTCCTTAACATAATCATCATTACTCATTACCCCACAACAGTCATACACCACTGACATGATTTGATCCGAATTTTTTGAGGACAATCACTTTATCTATATGAATCACTATTGTTTATATTTTATACGCTAAAAATTACTCATAATTGGCGGAAAATATCACCTGTAGCGTAAGAAAATGTGCGTGGGTTGACCGTATCGCCACACGCTCAAGTGCCAGCGGGAGAAACAAATCATAACATAACATCACGCCTGTAATCCCTGAAGGGTTAGGTAGAGGTGTACCCATTAGTACACCCACGTTTCGCCAGTTATGTTTAAGGCCCTTGACCTAGAGGGCGAGCCTATTGCTATCAAACGGGCATAAATCCAGACTCCGGGGCTGCTACTGAGAAATTCCTGATGGAAAAACTCAAAAACATTGCTTGATCTAGGAATCGAACCTTAAACCTCATGCACAGCAGTCGCGCTTGCGACCACTAGACCAACGAGGCAGCTATGTTGGAGTCGGCTTCAAGTCTTGACGGTATGGCGACAGCGACATCTATCACAATACATGTGAACTAAATTGACAAATCCTACATCGCGCTATCAACTTTATCCGCGACATTAGCGTATATGGAAAATCCAGACTTACAATTATGTTGTCGGGCAGTTAGCCCACCGGACACAACACCCATCTGGTCGGAGGATCCTCCCTTTTCTATGGGGGATGAGGAACTTTACACCCTGTTCCTCATACCCCCCAAAACGAATACAGCTCAATACCAGTATTTTATATGGAGCGACTGCCTCTGTGACCTCGACAACCCAGTTACTGGGTAATATGACACTCTATTTTTTTTTATGTTTGGATATCATCAAATTACTCCTCCCGCTCTGGGCGGAGTGGAAGCGAGTGCCAGACTTCTACTGACTAAAAACCACCCATGTTCCTTCTTAGCCCTTTGTGTCCGGGGCCACAGTATCACTTTGAAACAACCGTCTTTCCCGACAAGTTAATATGATACCCTTTGGTAAGACTGGTAGTCAGAATTTCGGGGCACTGACTACTTGCTACGTCTGTAGCCGACTGACAGCTGTGGTTTCTGAAAACATCATGAATTTTCTTTCTTTAACTTAAACATTGAACCAACAATGTTTTATTGAGAAACTTTTGTCAGACTGGAGCGTCCTCGGTAAGTGACATAACTTCTGCACATGATTAAATATTAAATTATGACTGAAATCAGACATTCTGAAGTGCAAATGTAATCATAATTTGCATAACAGTTGATTACCAAGTGTCACTCGAAAACCCACCTTAATCTTCTTAACATAATCATCATTACTCATCACCCATAACAGTAATGCATAACTGACATGATTTGATCCGAAGTGTTTGAGGACAATCAATTTATCTATTAGTCACCAATGTTTATATTATGTACTTATACGCAACTTGTGAATCATCGCACCTTTTTATAATACGCATAGGGAAAATATTTATTAAATTGCTGGTCGAGGTTTACTTTCATGACAAGGGAGACGCTGAAATAAAAGCACCCGTAGTTTTTCTTTTTTTTTTAATGTAATTCATTTTTATCATACACGGTGGTACCGACAATACGACAATAAATGAAACCACTGGTAGTTCTAGTTCATAGGAACATTTTTAAACTATCAATTAAATTCTAACACCGTCGTGGTGCCGACGATACGACAATAACCTACCTAAATATCTTTGCCAAATTCGTTTGCTACATTTTATTTCCACACGTTAATCGGTGCAAATTATTCCTAAGGTTAGTAAACCAATATTTGTTTGTAAATTGTAATGTATTTCGTTTACAGTTTTATGTTACTTAGTTTTATTGTTTTTTTTTATTTTGGTGTTAAGATTTATTTTATAGTTTAATAATGTTTCTAAGGACTAGAACTACCAGTAGTTTCATTTATTCTCATATTGTCGGCACCACCCTGTATATCTGAACTTTTTTTTTTTTTTGGGTGGTGGGAAATCATCAAATAACCCCTCCCGCTCTTGGGCAGAGCGAAAGGGAGTGTCAGACTTCTACTGACTAAAAACCACCCATGTTCCTTCTTTGCCCTTCATGTCGAGGCCGCGGTATCCCTTGCGAACAACCCGCAGCCTCGACAGGCGTCGGCCCTTGCGGGCCCCTTCCATGTTGCTGACATCTCTTTGAGGCGCGCGTGGAACACGAACGCGCCGTCGACACGGCCTGTCGTCGTCATAAGACGGACGGACGGCGAGCTTACCCATCACTCACCGTCCACAGGCCCGCATCTACGGTGGCCGGAAGCCATCACGTGGCCAGACGCGAGAGGTCGCCGCCGCCGATCGCCGTGTATATCTGACCTGGTGTCAGATTTTTTTAAGCTGCCCAAAAGCTTGGCTTTACACGCCGTCAAGAAACATCTCTCAGGCAAGTTAGTTTCCTCACAATTTTTTCTTTCACCGATGCTAGTGATAATTATACAATACGAATCATGTGAGACTACATGAATATTCACGACTTCTATCTGATTTCCCATCGAAAAAAAAAAATAACTTTCATCCCCTACTTATAACCCCTTCAGGAGATGAATTTTACCCAGTAAACAGATAACGATCTATGACTCATACATAACAGTAATTATTGAAGTGATTTGATCCCAAATAGTTTATTACAATCAGTTTATCTCTGAGTCACCAATATTTTGCTTCTTATCAGACCTTTTTCAGACAAGGAATACATTAGCGTACACCTGCAGTGTATAAAAAGGCTTGTAAAAATATATCTGGGAGGCAATGGCCTCAGTGTAGTGTCAACCAGTGGACGCAATTTTTAGTAAAATCTGTTAATATTTTTGGCTAAATCAATAATACAATACTTTTGTAGTCACCGCCTGAATTAATGCATGTTTTGCAAACACTTTTCGAGAAGAAAGAAAACTCATGAAATATTTTTATACATAAAGGGCCCTTGAATTTAATGTAGATTCAGTGTCATTGCTCAATGTTCGCGACAATTCTTAAACGTCAAAAACGCTTGCGGGTACCTACAAATAGGTGCCATCGGCAGGTCGTATAATCAGCACATCTTGAACTTTGGAAATCAAGTAACGGAGGTAAGACAAAAGTTTTATTTTTATTGAAATAAGTGCAATATAAGATTTAAGAGGGAACAGGGGCTGTGATTTTCATTATAAATGTATTCATCTTTTTTCCTCCTGAATATTTTTTTTTTCATAAAACCAACGGCACGTCCCTATCATTTCCTTTTCTTCAGTAAGTAGTCTTGTAAAGAAAATATTACCCTGCAAAAATGACAAAATAATGCACCTTTTTTACGGCCGTGATTATATTGTACATTCGAAAAGTTTTTAACATAAAAAATATAGGAAACTTGACATTCCCTAGCTTAATATGTCTATATGTATTATGTCAGAGTAGAAAAAAGAGGTATACGATACGTCGATTTCGTCAAACAAATTAAATACCTATGTCACACGCCCTGTTCCCTTTTAATTTAAAAGTTTCAGTTTGAAATGGCTTGCTTTCATCATGACAATCACCGCTTTCGTTCCAAATAATCGAACTTCAATGTGAGAAGCATCACCCCATTTTTTTGTGTTTGGGAAATCATCAAATAACTCCTCCTACTCTGGGCGGTGCGAAAGGGAGTGTCAGAGTTCTACTCACTAAAAACCACCTATGTTCCTTCTTAGTCCTTTGTGTTACGGGGCTGCGGTATATCTTTCAAAAAACCCGCAGACCCGACAGGAATATTACCAATAACGAACGAGTAATCTTTTATTGTGTTTTATTATTGAAAAGGGTTGCATTCTGAAAGAAGCTCGTAGGTAACTAATAACAGCCGTTTTTATCAATCTTCAGGTTAAGCCGCACTTACATAGGTTGATATGGTGATGGGTGACCACCCGTTATGGTTTCCTCCGTGTCTCGAAAAGCACGTTAAGTCGTTGGTTCGGCTGACATTTGTAGATTTATGACAGTCGTTACAGGTAGTCAGTGGCCCTGAAGTCTGACAACCAGTCCCACCAAGGGGTGTCCTATTACCCAGTACTAAATGGGTTATTCAGGCCAGATGGGTAGTCGCTCCACTTAAAAAGCTGATATTCAGCTTCTTCTAGCTAGATTGGTAACCGACCACAACATAGTTGAGTCAAGGCAAGGCAGATGATGATTTGTTTCTCGGCACCTGAGCGTACGGTCAACCCA
Organism: Diarsia brunnea; assembly: GCA_949774965.1. NCBI lineage: Eukaryota > Metazoa > Arthropoda > Insecta > Lepidoptera > Noctuidae > Diarsia > Diarsia brunnea. Next base: position 16,933,986 of record OX459008.1, on the reverse strand, counting down.
CGCACATTTTCTTTTGCTACAGGTGATAATATTTTCCGTGCGAGTCACTTTTTGCGTATAAAATTTATTCATAGGTGACTCATAGATATAAATGAGATATATTATAGAGAAATTTATCTCTGTCTTGTACTAAAATATTGATCATGAATTACAATGTTCTATAATTATTTATTTTAGGTTTAAGCATGTCATCATCGTCATATGAGCCTGCAATCAACCAAGGCTGGGTATAGGCCTCCTCCAGTGCCGCTACACTTTCCGGTTCTATGTGTCCCTTATCGCTGTATTTCCCGCAATTTTGACGATATCGTCAACCCAACGAGCTTTAGGATGGCCCTACTTTCTTGGGGCTAACCTTAGCATTTCATTCGGTGGTAGATTTCTGTGTTACGTACTCGGTCGCAAAGGGTTATGCCCATGGCCCTTTATGCCAAAGCACTTGTCACTTTCAAATGCTTTTTCTGTTAAATCAATTCACGAAGTTATCAACCAATCATTTTGTACATCAAACTAATTCTCGCAAAAATACAGGATTCATGGAGAGATTTATTCGTTAAGACATTTATAACATTTAAAACTTGCGGGTAACAAAAAAAACGTGAAAAACTTGTAACCACAACAATCACATGCAAATCGCAATCTTGTCATCTAAATAATTCTGCGTCATTTTAATTACGTCAACGATAATTGTAAGGATTAGGTATAAATTAAAAGTCTTACTGCCGCACTCAGAGAGCTTTTATGATTACTTAGGCCATCACCTGCGGTACTCAGAGATATTTAATGATTACCTAAGCTGTCACTTATTAAAGATTTGACATACTTTTGTATGACAAAACTGTCAAAGCCTTTACTAAGTGATGGCCTAAGTAATCATTAAAGCTCTCTGAGTGCGGCAGTTAATGTTTCTCATACAATAGGGTAGTTGATAAAAAAAATCTTCGAATAGTCGTGTGACGTTCACAGCTTGGTATATTTTTTACAACACACGTTTTATTTTCGTATTTTTTTATTAATTTTATAAAACAAAAACCACGTATTCAATATTTTTCGATAATCTAACAGACAGACTAAACAGAATCATATTTTTTAGTTAAGAAACATCCCTATTGTTAGTAGTAAATTCGATTCCAAATTGAGGCAAGCGAATTTTGAAAAATATTTGAACGGAGATTTGATTTGATTTTTAAAAAAATAAAAGGATTTTTCCTTTGACTACTTGCTCTATCTAGTCTTGCTCTATTTAGAGTACTTTCCCTCCAGGTGAAAATTCCCCCTATAAACTTCTAGTTTGAATCTCTTTTTTAGCTGTAGGTAAGTCTTCCATTGATATACAATCCCGATAAGATATGACTCAAATTAGCACGTTCATGCTCGTCGATTGTGCAGGCGACACTAGTCATCTATCCAGCCGTCTGACGGTCGTCTAACCAGCCGGCTGTCGGTTTTCTATGCAATCATCTGTCGGTCGTCCCTCGAGCCGTCTTTCGGTCGTTTATCGGGTTCGATATACGACCGAAAGACAGACAGACAGTTGTCTGTTGGTCCTTTATTCAGCCAGTGATTGTCAGATGCTTAGCTACAGACGCAAGGAAAGGAGCTTTGCTTAGCGAGTAATGACTCAAAATTCTACGTACGCACCTGTCAGTGCGTACGTAGCCATACAGGGGTCGGCTGCGTAGCTTCAAATGGTTGTCAAGCATGCGTTATCGGTTGCTATGCTGATAAATTTTTGTTTCTGAGCGCACAAATGTCGACTAACTAGCTGACAAATATCGTATACGTGGCTGACAAATGCAATACATAACTGGCGTATGTCAGCTTCATAGTTCGCCTGTCCTACTATTTCAGCTTCTGTAACACTTAAAATTTTTTTTACAACATAATCATTTTGTCATAATTTCAGAACATGGAGCGTACAACGTTAGGTGAACTAGCCTCATGGGAACCACCTCCCGATGAGATTGCCTATTATCGTAGGTTCATAAACGTCATGGATGAATTCTACCCAGACGACTGGCGAAGCTGGGAAGTGAATAACATCTCGTATGAAGATCTGTTCGGCGATAGAATCTCGTCTGACGAGGAAAACCGATTACGTTTTGCAGTTCCAACAATTCATTTGGCATACGCCTTTAGCGAAGGCCTGCCTTCCTTGAGCGAACGCAGATACAAACGCATTAAAAGACAGTTGATGACGTGGCCACTTGGCAGAGCAATAATATACAGCCCTTTCGCAACAATGAAGAAAATTCATACATCCGACGCTGGGAACAGATTCTCAGAACTGCTTTCTGAATTAAAAGCTCAATTAATATCTCGTGGGGAGGCAGCCAAAATTCTTCAAAAACAAAGGAAATTCCAGTCACCGTTAACTATGCCATCAACTAGCCAGAAACGGGCGATTAGCTTAGAACCTATGCCGTACAAAAAACCTCGCAATGAACCATGTGAAACCTTTACTGATTTCATGAAACATCAAACTATCATGCTAGAGAAGCTGTGTCAACTTTCTGAAGCCCAAAATAAAACTATCAGACTGGTTTATGAAAAAATATGCAACAAAACCAAAAATCTTGACATGGAGATATCTGAATCCTGTCATTCATGTGCCGACAGAAATTGGTGTGGTCCTTTTGATAACCAAAAAGTACATGAAGAGACTGATAGAGAGCTAGAAAGTCCCATAAGTGAGCTGGTTGAAGATTATGCTAATGTAGCTGTTGCAACAGAAACTGAACCAACATTGAACGTTGCCGAAAATGGTCTAATAAAACAAGGAATTGCTTGCCAACGGCTAGGTACAGACGGTTGGCAGAATATTTGCTACGCAGAGGGACGAAAAAAGTTTCAAGCTACTCCTGTATTTACAAACCTTAAAGTCAACAACAGTCTAGCTAAAATCACTCCAGCTAGTCAACTTGTCTCAGTTTTGGAGAAAGTGGATCTCAGTTTAGGAGCCATCAGCCACGGATTACTGCAACAGCGAAGGGAGTTTCAAGAAATCTACCAAAAAGCCACATTAGAGGTTAAGTCAGTTGTAAGTAAATACTTCTTGTCTTCTGGATCATCGTTTCGTCAAATTTCGGACAGCCTACTCCAGTACACTTGTGGGAAGAGAGCAGAGATTATTCAACAAAGACGAAACTTCTACAAACCATCTAGTCGAATTTTGCAAGAGCTTTTGCATAGGATACCTCCTTCAGCCACACATTTGTTCGCCGAACCTAAACTCTCTGAACTCCTCACGGAACAAGGAGGTATCCACAAAATCTACCCTGGCAAATATGAGTCTATACAGGGAGGAAAATATTCTTCTCAACAATCAGGAGTCAGTGAAAAACCACAATCCTCGGAGACCTTTCGAAGACCAGAAACACCAACTTATACGAATAGACGAACAAGAAACGCCGTCAAGCCGAGAAAATGATGAAAAGAAATCCTAAAATTAAAGGTAAAGTCTTGCGGTTAGTAAAAAATTCATACAAAATTGAAAGGTTATGCCGAGGTGACTCACAGGGCATCCACATTTCGCCACATATGATTACGTCCCGTGTTATAGCGGGCGAGCCTTCTACCAAATTATATGGTTTCAAAATTATTGGGTTAATTATTATTGAGTTTTAACATAAAAATAGAACTTTCTCAGGCATAGTATACTTTGCCAAATAATTTACCTACGTAAAACAGATTCTGCGTTAGATAAGATATGATATGACGTCTTTGTCGATTGACTTAGCAAAGGTGCCATCGATTTTTGAATTAATGAAACTGCAGTTAAGCCAGCAGGTACTATATCATTTAAAAATCTCTGAAATTCGTTAAGTACAAATTATTATTAAACAATTATGAATACAATATTTTAGTTTTATTAATGCATTTTACATTACTGTAATAACTTTTTAGTTAAGTAATAATCGAATGATTGTGTCATCCCAGTGACTTCTACAAAAATGTGAGCGTGTTTATTGACTATACTAGCGGACGTCACGCGGTTTCACCCGCGTAGTTCCCGTTCCCGTAGGAATACAGGGATAAAAAGTAGCCTATGTCACCCGGGGATAGTGTAGCTTCCCAACGGTGAAAGAATTTTTGAAATCGGTTCAGTAGATCCCGAGATTACCCCTTACAATTTAACAAACACACAAACTTTACTTCTTTATAATATTAGTATAGATTATCGATTGCTTGTTATCTCTATCAAGATTGTTAGATACTTACAATTTTTAGCATTATTATATAATCCAAAGCGATTCAAGCACCATTAAATAAATGCAATTTTATTGTGAATTTTATATTTTTACATAACAACACATAAAATCACGTCACAAACCTTTTAAGGTGAGGCAGAGGTGGCTGCGGGTTGTTCAAAAGAGATACCGCGCCCTCAGACACAAAGGGCTAAAAAGGAACATGGGTGATTTTTAGTCAGTAGAAGTCAGACACTCCCTACTGCTCGGCCCAGAGCGGGAGGAGTCATTTCATGATTTCCCATACGCAAAAAAAAAAACAAGTTGAGGCAGAGGCGTACTTAATCGTGCAACTATACTTCAACAGCTATAATATATTTAAGTCTCATAACCGGGCACAAACTCCAACTCCGAAGAGCTGCTGAGAACTCCTTGATGGAAAAACCCAATAACACCTCGCCCGACCTGCTAATCGAACCGTGGACCTCATGCACAGCAGTCACGCTTGCAACCAATAGACAAAAAAGGCAGTCGCAAGTACCCATTACTTGTTTAAAAAACTGTTGGCAACCCTGTATCACAAGCTTAGAACTTTTTGACACCTGAATGAAGCACTTCATAAAATCCTAAAAATAATCTCGATTACTCACACCTGAAGCCAAAAATAGAATTATTATCTATGAATCACCACTGTTTACATTTTCTGTGCAACTTTTCCTACAAGGAAAAATAAATTATATTTTCACCAGTTGAATTTTGTTATGTAAACTTTATCTAACATCTGGCTGATAAATTCATTGCATAATACATAATATAAACAATAGTTAGTCATTTATTTTCCCATGTTTATTGAGTCTAAAAAAGTTTTCCCAATGGTTTGATTTTTATGTAGTTTCAGGAAAATCATAATTAAACAAATTACGAACTATTTTTACTACACAGTAAATTTTTCTTAACTTTAGCTCCCTTTTTTTTTTGGGGGTAATCATCAAATAACCCCTCCCGCTCTTGGGCAGACCGAAAGGGAGTGTCAGACTTCTACTGACTAAAAACCACCCATGTTCCTTCTCAGCCCTTCATGTCGAGGCCGCGGTATCTCTTACGAACAACCCGCAGCAACTTTAGCTCCCTTGAACTTAATCCGTGGGTTTTATTACTGGGCAAAGCTTTTAGTTAATCACAAGTATGGCTTTCCTGAAACATGGACACTCACGCAGGAGGCTGTGTTGAGACTGAAAGTTGCGCCGAGAGCCATGGAACGTCCCATGATCGCCATAAAGTTGGTAGATAGAAATCGTTGTTGTTGGCAGATATTGAAAATCGCGATACGGAATTCAAATGGACTTGGGCAGTGCACCTAGCGAGACGTTATGGTGGCAGGTGGACTTAGGCTGTCACCAAGAGCGGGGAAAAAAATGTTGGCCGTCCGGCGGCGACGGCGAGATGGCCATCGGGTGAAAAACCTGGATTAGGTTGCCACATTAACGTGAAGCTTGCCACTTGGTGCAGCAGCGGGTGAATTCAGGCTGTAGATGATGATGGTGATAGTGGAGAATACAAAGTCCAAGAAACATATCCTAATTACTCACAACTGACATAACTGTAGTGGTTAGATACGAAAAGTAGAATACGTTTATCTGTGAATCACCAATGTTTACTTTTTACTAGTTTATGTGACTCATCACAGAACATTACATTCGAGGAAATAATAATAATGCATTTCTTCAGATAGAGATCAGGTCTACCTCGTTGATTTAGTGGTGGTCATCGTGACTGATGAGCATGAAATCTTGGGTTCGATCCCCGGGTCGAACAAATTGTTATTGGGTTTTTCTATCAGCAATTTCTCAGTAGCAGCCAACAAAAAAAATCTAATTATTCCGTCAGATAGATTTCCAAAAAATATTGGACACGTAATTTTTCTTTTTTCACATAAACAAAAAATGAAGACGATACAGTGCTTCGAAAACTCGTGAACTCCTCGAAAACGTCACATGTCAGTACATTTTTTACCTACAAATGACGTCACAACCCCCACTCGTGATCTTTGACGCGTTTTATCTTCGTCAATTTTCATTCATTTGATAAAACAAAAAACACGTTTACAATATTTTTCGATAATCTAACTGACGGACTAATTAGAATCTTATTTTTTTGACTCAGTCCGATCCCGTATTATAGCTAGTTTAAGGCAACCGGCTCGCGCTATATTAAGTACATGAGACTTAAGCATAACTAACGAATTTTGGGTGCACTATTAGGTACCTACAATAAAATCGACTACAAAAATAACTTCAGTTTCAGAAGTCGGTGGCAAAAAAGTGCATAAAACAGACAAAAACTTACTGGCTATGAACTTAAATTCTGCTAAAAATCTAGTCTACATTTTTCAAATCCAGTCATAACTGGTGGTTAGATAACAATGTGTTAGATTGGAATCAAGTGGTCTATCAGTCACCAATGTTTACATTTTGTAACTACGAGTACATAGGTTGATGACTCAACTTCTATACTTAGGTTGAAACATTTTGTGTCTGGCTAGATATTATCATTACCTTCATCAATATGACTCACAAGTCACAACCTACAGTTTCAGACTTGTGGGAAAATTCAAACTGTGGCACGCGTCCAAGAATGATATCTGTAGTTATCGAATTAATAAAAAGCACGTAAGCGTTATCATTCAGTCATTTTGTTCTTATTTTTTCCGTGTTTACTATAATTATTTGCAAGACACATGTCCCATTTAAGTTCAATTCGTTGAGCGTTTAATTTAGCGTGCAAGAGCATTTTCGCGCCGTAATTATTTTTCTCCATTAGCCTTTTTTCTTTTTAGGGTTCCGTAGTCAACTAGGAACCCTTATAGTTTCGCCATGTCTGTCTGTCTGTCCGTCCTCGCTTAATCTCTGTGACCGTTAGCACTAGAAAGCTAAAATTTGGGACCAATATGTGTATCAATCACGCCGACAAAGTGCTAAAATAAAAATTGGAAAAAAATGTTTTATTAGGGTAGCCCCCCTATATGTAAAGTGGGAAGTGTTTTTTTTTTTAATTTTAACCCTAATGTGTGATATATTGTTGGAAAGGTATTTAAAAATGAATAGGGGTTTACTAAAATCATTTTTTGATAATGTCAATAATTTCGGAAATAATCGCTCCAAAAGTAAAAAACAAAGCGTCCCCCCCCCTCTAACTTTTGAACCATAAGTTTAGAAAATACGAAAAAAATCTGAAAAGTAGAACTTTATAAGGACTTTCTAGGAAAATTATTTTGAACTTGGATGGAAACAACAGATGGAAACTGCAGTTAACCAATATAATTTGGTCCCTGAATCGTATGAGCGCCTATACAATCCAGAGGTCAAGTTTCATTTGCCAGTATTTTTTTTTTAACTTCGTTTACATAATATTTTATTATCTACGGAACCCTACACTGAGCGTGGCCCGACACGCTCTTGGCCGGTTTTTTTTTTGTGGGGTGGGAAATCGTCAAATAAAAATGTATTTTATTTTTAGCTGACATAAGCTAGGGAAAAGAGAAGATACACTAAACGCCATTTTTTTTTTGGCGGGTGGAAAATCGTCAAATAACCCCTCCTGCTATTGGGCAAAGCGGAAGTGAGTGTCAGACTTCTACTGACTAAAAACCACTCCTCATGTTTCTTCTTAGCCCTTTGTGTCGAGGCCGCGGTATCTCTTTCGAACAACCCGCAGCACCGAGTTCTCCATTACCCTTGGTTAATTGTTAAGGAATGCTTTAAGTCCACATGAGTAAAATATACAAATCAATAAAATTGAAGTGTCTATTTAATTTTGTGATATTAAAATAACAGCTGTATACAGAATGCATTTAAAAGTAATACGATACTTATAACATTATATATATTTTTGTGTGTCTGTTTTTTCTTGTTAATCTCTAAAACAGCTGGACCGATTTTGATTTGGCCGATAGCTGATGTTATAAGGAGTAACTTAACCTTTTATTTTAGAAAAAAAGGATTATGATTATCGTACAAAAAAATAAAATTCAAACAAGAAATTAATATTTTAATAATCATATCACACGGACGATGGTCGCGCGCAAAAGCTAGTTAAAAATAATACTCGTATGTTTGATTCTAAACCCCACAAACTCCTTTGATGTACAAACAGTCACATAACGAGGACACAAAGTGAAGCTTACTATAATGCTCTCACATTTCCAGGAAAACTTTCGGTTGGTAACGGCATTACCCTACGTTCGCACTACTTAAAATTCCGAGTGAAGATAGCAAGTACCACAAACTACTTTATATAAGTTAAGTTCACAAGCGCCTTTGTACGTATTTCGGTTCACAGTTGTATTTTACGTGGTATTGATGTAACGAGTAGGTATATTGTAGTTTAAGGAGCTTATTTCAATATGGCATGTATATAAGCAATCACCAAATAAATATGTACTGAAAAGTTTATTGTGATTTCTCTCAAAATGTAATGCAACACGCCAATGTAAACTTCATTCTGTGTCAATATAATTTTCACTTAGGCTACCTAAAACTGATGCGGGAGAATGAGGAAAATGTTAAGTATGAATGGTGAGAGTAAGACCAAAGATTCGAGGGATAGACTGTGTCTTCGATTGTGCACCTACTTGATTTTTTTGAGCTAGCCAAAAAAAAATCATATCGATTCACAAAAAACTGGGCACGCGGGATGTATTTCGTTCGACTCCCTGTCACACTGAGGAGGCCTGTATTCTTTCAGTGAAACCTAACATAAGGTACTGGCTGTTCCCGTCGGGGCTGCGGTTGTTCGAAGGGCTAAGAAAGAACACGGGTGGTTTTTAGTCAGTAGAAGTCTGACAGTATCTACCGGTTTGCCCAGAGCGGAAGGAGTCATTTGATGATTTCCACCCTCCAAAAAAAGGTACAGGCTGTTTATTATGCTAAGTAAGCTCGCGGTTGGCCGCAAACACCTCGCTTGACGTGAAGCGTTGACGTGGCTTTGGGCGGAGCACGTTTGCTTTGAAGAAACCCACTCGAGCTTTGAACAGGTCTAGATTATAATGATCGGGTAACTGAGAAGCCGGCAGTGAATTCCACGAATTGGCTGTTCGCACAGTAATGAAAGCATAGCGCTTTGTTTGGGTTCGTGGAATTTCAACAATATCACGGGGACGCTTCGTCGTATCTCTGCTCAACCGATGATAGAACGGAGGTGGAGGAATTAGATTGTTTCATTTCATGTTTGTAGGATGCATCAGGACTAATGGCGGATAACGGGTGACGTCGCTGAGGGACGCCTTGAAAACGCTAGCGTGTCGACTTAAAAGTATTGAGAGTAGGTAGAGTGGGGTTATGGGGGAGGCTTTTGCCCAGTAATGGGACAATATAGGCTAAAAAATAAAGCACACTTTCCGAATTGAAACTGGTTAAAAACTGATAGACTGCGGCTAGGTGCTGCTGTATGCAAGTGGTGATCAATGCACGTGGCCTATTCCTTACGGGTAGAGGCGCGCTGTTGCCCTTTTTACTTTTTTTTTTTGGGCATGGGAAATCATCAAATAACCCGTCCCGCTCAAGAAGGGATTGTCAGACTTCTACTGACTAAAAACCACCCATGTTCCTTCTTAGCCCTTGTGTCGAGGCCGCGGTATCTCTTTCGAATAACCCGCAGCCCGACGGGGCCAGTATTATTGCCCTTCAGTGAGGACTTTAGTAGGCTCGTATGATTGTATTGTTACCTTATCAGAACTACCTGTTGTTTCCAGCACTTGAAACCAATCAATAAACACTTCAGGTGGCCACTTTACACTCATCGGCTTTCCCGAGTCTGTCATCACAACATTCACTCTAGGATAATAAGGGTATTTAAACAAACCAGGGTTTCTTCTAAGAACACCGCTTGCAGCTTTTGATCGTTTGATTTCAAGATTGAGATTGCAAGATTTGTATGTTTGAAATGCATTCACGATAACTTACAAACGGACAATCTATCTATCTGTGTATAAAAGGCAAAGCTGGCTGACTAAGGATCAACGCATAGGCCTTCGGGCGAGAAGCTTAAAATTTCGCACACGTATACCTCTTATGACGTAGGCATCCACTGAGGAAGGATTTTTTCAAAATTCAACCCCCAAGGGGTGAAACAGGTTATGAAAGTTTGTATGGAAAATTGACATTTTTACGCGGGCGGAACCGCGGGCAAAATTTAGTCTAATTATAATAATTGATTAAAATCAGAAACTACAACGCTATAATTCTTTTTTTTTTTTTGGCGGGTGGAAAATCATCAAATAACCTCTCCCACTCTTGGGCAGAGCAAAAGGGAGTGTCAGACTTCTACTGACTAAAAACCACCCATGTTCCTTCTTCGCCCTTCATGTCGAGGCCTCGGTGTCCCTTGCGGACAACCCGCAGCCTCGACAGGAACTTGCACTTAACCTTCATTACTCATTTATATCAAGTTCGCTTCCAAATATAACTCGACCGCAATCAGTTTATCTATGCGTCATCAATGTTTATATTTGCACGAAAATTGTAAATGTGACTCATCAGACCTTCAAAAGCAAGAATTATTTTTCTACGTTTTCCTTCCTCCTCGGAATATTTTGTAGGGTTTTCATTCTTTCATATTTTAAAGCAATAACAGGATCGGATTATTCTTTTCTAAAGTCCATTTCACGAAAGAAGTCCCGCGGACAATTGTGGAACTAAATTTAACAGATCGGCCATGTTGTCGTTTGTCGATGTTATCAAGGTGCGTTTGTTGTGGTAGATATTTTGTGAGTTTATTATTGGATTAGTGCGTTATAAGGTTTATTTACGATGCCAAAAGTTGTGAAACAACATTATTTCGCGCGACATACAGCGCTGCGTCTGCGGGATTTCTTTCGTGAAATGGACTTTACATGACGTTTTTAGAATCGGACGTTCTACACCAGTAGACTGATTATCAAGACTATAGATTGGAATCGTCATCATCCACAGCCTGTATTCATCCACTGCTGGGCTTAGGCCTCTCTTTTCTTCTGCCAATGTCCACTGTCCTGTACCAGCCTCATTCAGATTTTTCCCCCGATGGCAACTATCTCGTCTGCCACTCTCGCAGATGGGCAGATTGGAATAGGTAGACTTTATTTACCAAAACTTCAAGAACTAACAGTTGGATACCTTGGCTCAAAATCCTGGAATAATTCTTACTTTCTATAATGTGAATTTTTGCGAATTCGGGTGTGTGGTTGACCAAACAATTCGAAACAAGAAACGTATATTTTAAACATTTTACAGAGCAAACGTTACCGTCAACACAGAAACTGATAATTAAGTAAAAACTTTATTTTCTTTCAGGACTTAATGAAAACTGCAGACAAATACTACTTTCGTCTCAAGGATTTCTTTCACGAGAAATAAAACCTTTTAAGTGCATCTACTCTCAACTCATACATACATACAGAGTCATGGAGTGGGTTTTGGATTCCCAAAACACCTACACAGACACCTTTAATCCCCAATACGTTAGGCAGAAGTGTCCTTAATAGTACACCCACATTTAGCCTTTTAACAAACTTAAAAAAAGAGGAGATTCTCAATTCGGTTGTATTTTTTTTAATGATTGTTACGTCATAGCTCTGTCATTTATTCATGAACCGAATTGAAAAAAGTCACCGATTTTCATTAGTATAGTTATTTTAGATGTTTTATTGTTTTTTTTGGAATTCTGCATTCGCTGACGCAACACGGGAGTCGTTCATGTGTAGCTCTCGGGGATGCCGTAAACCGCTAGGGAAAATGTCTGAAAGTGTACAATAAACCGAAAGCACAGTAAAATCCATGGTAATTTAAAAATTTCCCGTGCTAACTTAATCCACGATTCAGTTTGGGCCACTCTCCCCTAGGGGGGTAATTACTCATTAAACTTCCTTGGGTTCGACGCTACTGATGCTTCTACTAAATTATCCCTGCACTAGGTATACACCTTACGTAGGTATAATAAAGGTGGTTTTGGAACGATTTAGTGGGTGAAAAAGTTTGTTTAAAAGTGCAAAGTTTTGAGTGGCCACCGTTCTGCGTTAAATTAGTTGATTTTGACTTGACTTTTTAGATTGGAATTATGAATATTGCGTTGTGTACATTTATGATAACATTTTCGTTTAAACGAATATAACCGTTTCAAAGAGTAACTTTGGAGTAAGAATGTAATCGTAACTTTTCTTTAAGTTGAAAAATAATTATGCTCTTGTAAAAACGGTGTCTAGTTTAATTTAGTTTATTTATTAATAATTTAAAAAAAAATACTTGTCAGGTTTTGAATAAAAAATTAGAACACAAATCATTATCCATTTTAACAAGCATACACAAAATAATCATACATTAAAGAAAAATAATAATAATAAAATTACCTAGGTCATAAAAATAATTCAGAATACAAAAACAAAATAATATGAAAATAGAAACAAGACAGTAACATTTAGCTTCATGAAGTAAGTATCTAAAACCATTATTTTAGGTCATTTAATGCCTGGTCCGTTAGCCAGTCTATCAGTTTAGCTTTGAAAGCATTTTCAGCTGTCGCACTTGTCTTCGTTGATGATCTGCCACTTATGTCTTTCGTAGTGAGATTAAAAAGTGATTGATCGTTGTCGACCTCGGTACTACCTGAGGGTACATGAGTAGAAAATCCTACTCATGTAGGGCCTTGATAGTAAAACAGGTGACAACCGTTTTCGAGGCGTTTAGTATTCCCGTCGGGGCTGCGGTATCCCGCGGCCTCGGCGCAAGGGCTAAGAAGGAACATGGTTGCTTTTTAGTCAGTAGAAGTCTGACACTCCCTTCCGCTCTGCCCAAGAGCAGGAGGGGTTATTTGATGATTTTCCACCCGCCAAAAAAAAAAGGCGTTTAGTATTTCTTCTCTTTTCCTTAGCTTATGTTAGCTATCAATAAAATACATTTTTTATTTCCCCAGCATTGGTTTACGTAAAATTCCGGCCTTTTATAAAATAGTAATTATAATATAGTTCATACTCATTTAAAAAATGTTATTACACTTCACACTATAATCAAATCACACTAATATTATAAAGGCGAAAGTTTGTGAGTGTGTATATACTCTTTCACGCAAATATTACTGAACGTATTTGGATAAAATTTGGTACACAGTTAGTTCATAACCTGAATTAACACATAGGAGTTTTTATCCCGGTTTTATCTTCCTGTGGAATAATTTTCGAGTTGTAGCGGGCCAAGCCGAGAGTAGAGTTGTTTTTTTTCAACACCTAGTTGAAAAAAAACAACTCTACGTTATTGTGTGTATTTTTCGCCTTTTTCATTACATTAATGATTTTCCATAATGATGCAATCAGTCTGCAGGCACCTACCCTATTACTTGCACCCCCATACTTAATAGAGTCAGGTGGTATTTAGAGGGGGATCCATGGATAATTAATGGTTTTTGGGGGAGGGAACCCTTCAACAGCCCTCAGCTTTCATAAGAGACCCCTCTTTCCTCCAAATATCATAGATTAACGTGGTGTATGGGAGAATACATCTGGCGGTTAATGGCATGTGTCAAGCAAGCATTGATCACCATGTATACTGTATATGTTAGGTTATCCTATACATTTACTAGCTTATTTAAATTTTATACTAGTTGTTCATAAGTTGGTGAAGACTTTTTTTTTTTGGTTGGTGGGAAATCATCAAATATGGCCTCCCGCTCTGGACAGAGCGAAAGCGAGTGTCAGACTTCTACTGACTAAAAACCACCCATGTTCCTTCTTAGCCCTTTGTGCCGAGGCCGCTTTATCTCATTCGAACAACCCGCAGCCCCGGTAAAGACTTCACTTAGTTTTCTTAAAATAAGAGATAAATTATGATTCAATCATCATCATCATCATCTGCCTAAGCTTTTCCCAAGTATGTTAGGAAATTCCTGGAAGGTGGGGTCGCCTTCCCATCTAAACGGAGACAATAGGAAAAAATATATAGTTATTGTTGTTGTTGTTGTTATTAGTTGTGGTTGTTGTTGTGTTGTTGTTGTTATTAGTTGTGGTTGTTGTTGTGTTGTTGTTGTTATTACTTCCTTTATTTCTTTCCTTATATTTTCATTTTAAACTATTTCTTTCAAAAAGCATTTGAAAATAGTGCAGGGAACAGGGTCTAAGCTACAGCACTAACTTTTGTGTTCCATCATCATCAGCCAATAATGATCCCGCTGGAGGGACTCAGGCCTCCTCTCTAGGAGAGGGATGATGATGATGATGAGAGCTATAATCCACCATGCGGGCCCAGTGTGGGTTGGTAGATGTCACATGTCTTCGAACTTTTTGGTTCTAAGACATGCCGGTTTCCTCACGGTTTCCAAATCAATATTATCGTAAACCATCTTTTTCCAACGTTTTGTCATCATAACATCATACTAACCAAACATTATCTTATCACAAAAATGTTACTGATATCCGTACAATATTAGAATAGTTATATTATTATAATTATTCATTGTAGCAAAAACGATGTTATAACATAACATAACAAACACGGTACTTCGTTAGTGTAGTTGACATTTACGTCCAGTCTGAAACAATATTATCAGAACATATTATATCCAAATAAATGAAATATACAAACATTGTAATATCAGTAGGAAGGGATGATATATCGTACAGCAAAGCTATGTAGTTTGTACTCAATGTGGACGCATTTGTGAGAGGTAGCAGTTTAAAGTACGAAGAGGTGGATAAGGCATCTTAAGGCGTGAATATATGTCGAGGCTGCGGGTTGTCCGCAAGGGATACCGAGGCCTCGACATGAAGGGCGAAGAAGGAACATGGGTGGTTTTTATTCAGTAGAAGTCTGACACTCCCTTTCGCTCTGCCCAAGAGCGGAAGGGGTTATTTGATGATTTCCCACACCCCAAAAAAAAAAAAAAAAAAGGCGTGAATATATGTGAATTGGCCTTTTTTTATGATACATTAGAACCTTTTTTTCCGCAACCATAACCGGATTTTTTTTCATAAAAATATGTGTCAATCTACACAATCTAGAACATGTCCTCTTCACTTCAAAAAAAATAAAAAATAAATTTAAACATCATAAATAAATATGCAAAGTAGCCTCTGTTTTTTGTAACTAACTACCATTTTTCTCCTAAACTATCAATCACAGGATCTTTTTATTGCCATCAATATATTGTATAAAGTCATGCCGAGGGGACCTTTGGCTTATTTTTGCCAATAACTTTCTTAATTATTTATATGGTTTTTTTTTACGTAATCGCTACTCACAAATCGCGTAACTACTACCCCTCTGGCGCGCAATAAATCGGGTGCGGGAGGGTGAATTGTCAGTGGCGTATATCCAGCTCTTAATAAAATATACAGGATATTTGCGGACCCTTCACGAAACCAGAAGCCAAGTATTCTTCAAATAAACTAAGAAACTCTACACAAAAAAATTGCTAGGAAACGACTTTGTTTAGATGAAAAATAACATTTTACGATAGGATTCAATGTTATGCACTCAAAACATTATGCTGATGAATGCATATTGTACGGATGTTGTGGAGGTAAATAAAATAATATTATAAACTTTAAAACTTGTATTTCGAAAAATAACTTTGATCTCCAATATCTTCGTAACTATAAAGTTCCGTGGCATGGTCTAGAACAAAAAATTAACGCAATAGTCCAAATCGGCCTTCTTGTTGTAAGAACTCATACAAGCAATACTTTGAACTTCACACAGATAAAAGACGTAAATCAAATACAATAGTGCTAATAGCAAGACGTTCCAGACCAATTCCTTGCTCGTAGCCGTAGCATAGTGCTACGCTGTGTTGCTACGCCGTAGCCACGCTACGACATTAAGACCAAGACCTTCCTTAATATCAAAATCCGCACCATTGACCGAATCTTGGTAAATATTTGTATAGGTATAAATGAAACATAAAAAAAAAACTTTTTTGCAAAAAAGAAAACCGACTTCACAAACACAAAAAATCAGCTTGAAGAAACATCCAGACGAATTGAAAACCTCCTCCTTTTAGGAAATCGGTTAAAAAAAACTACTTCAACTTACAGAGTTCTATTAACATTTTATTTTTTAAACCACCTTCTCCATTCTTCCTCATCTCGGTACACGGGCTCAAGTAAGTCAGGTTACACATGTTTAGTGATAAATGGTGTAACAATGGGGCTTCATTAGCGTCCCGAGACACATTAATTAATTCCACGTCACTGCTTACCCTCAGATGTGTTCCTACGGAACCCTCCGTCTTTTGCTGTGACATGTCCAAATACTCTCGGAAAAGAAATCGATTTGGTTGATATCGGAGATTCTTTTTTCGAGGAGGAGTTTTTGGCTAGATAATACAGGCGCTCGTATCAATCTTCAGGTTAAGCTACGCTTGCCTAAGTTGGTCTGTGGATGGGTGACCAGCCATTATACAGCTTGCTTCTTTAAATCTCAGTTTTGTCTGTAAAATAGCTTGGACTTTTCTGTTATATTGTTTACTAGCTGATGCCCGCGACTCGCCCGCGTGGATGTCGGTTTTCGCAACTAAAATTAATCATGTCATTTTGATCCCGTGTCCACAACCCATGGGAACCTATTCCAGAGATAAATTACATACCAACCTTCCTCGAGAACCACTCTACCCATTGGTGAACACACCATGAAAATCGGCGCAGTAGTTTTTGAGTTTATCGCGATCAGACAGACAGACGCGGCGCAGGACTTTGTTTTATACATGTTGTTGATGTTTTTTTATGATGTTTTTTTCTCAGATAAGTAATGCTCACTAACTGCCGCACTCAGAGAGCTTTAATGATTACTTAGGCCATCACTTAGTAAAGGTTTTGACAGTTTTGTCATACAAAATTATGTCAAATCTTTACTAAGTGACGGCTTAAGTAATCATTAAATATCTGTGAGTACCGCAGTAAGTATGTTATGTTAACAACTTGCGTTGTAATTAACAGTACAAAACATGATTTTTTGGTTTATTTGCCACGTTACGTGCAATTTATATCAAATCAAATTATGACTTTGTAAGAGTTGATAGTTTTTTGAAGTGCCAAATATTACTATCTTAGGGACTCTAGGCAGATAGACTATAGTATTTTTACTCATAATTAACAAAAGTATCCTTAAAGGATGGGAGAGAAGGTTCTAGATTAGAACGCCAAGACTTTGTTAATCGTCTTTGTTTCCACTAATAACATTTGTTTTCAATTTATTACCCTCACCCCTACAAACAGTTGTAAAAACATTAATTTCAAAGTTTTCAACTAAACTATAACCGAGTCTGGACTGAGTAAGCATGAATATTATAATTTTAATTCACTCCTGAATTCGCGAGGGAAACTTTAATTAAGAAATAATTTTAGAGACAAAACTGGACGCCATCTGCACGCGACTGTACTGATCCAATGTTTTAATATAAACTTAGAAATTTAATTAAACACTTCGTTTAATATAATTGTTTCTGTATTAACTTAGGAGAGCGATTGTACCTTACTAAGCTTTGGATTGTGCGACAATATTTTTAACTGTCCCAATGGCTTAGAGAACATATAGCTGAGATGCCTTTTATTTTGGAGGTTGTGAAATCATGAAATTGCTCCTCCCACCCATGTTCCTTCTTAGACCTTTGTGTCCGGGGCCGCGGTATCTCTTTCGAACAACCCGTAGCCCCGGCAGGCGTCAACCCTTGCGACCCCCTTTTTTTTTTTTTTTTTTTGAGGGTGGGAAATCATCAAATTATCCCTCCCGCTCTTGGGCAGAGCGAAAGGGAGTGTCAGACTTCTACTGACTAAAAACCACCCATGTTCCTTCTTCGCCCTTCATGTCGAGGCCGCGGTATCCCTTGCGGACAACCCGCAGCCTCGACAGACGTCGGCCCTTGCGGGTCCCTTCCATGTTGCTGACATCTCTTTGAGGCGCGCGTAGAACACGAACGCGCCGTCGACACGGCCTGTCGTCGTCATAAGACGGACGGACGGCGAGCTTACCCATCACTCACCGTCCACAGGCCCGCGTCTACGGTAGCCGGAAGCCATCACGTGGCCCCCGACGCCCGGAGCGCCTCCCGCGGCGGCTGGGACGAGAGGTTCTCTCCCTCTCACGTTCCGCCACCTCCTTCGCTAGCATCACTGCTTCGCAGAAGGAGGCGACGGCGTCCCATTCCTCCTCGCCCCGGACCATGGCTTGCACCAGGGCCGGACGCGAGAGGTCGCCGCCACCGATCGCCGCTACGAGAACACGGCGGGGCTCCGCCCAAGCGGGACACACCTCCACAGTGTGCTCCACCGTGTCCTCCGGCCGATTCTC
The DNA here is from genome assembly GCA_949774965.1 of Diarsia brunnea. Taxonomy (NCBI): domain Eukaryota; kingdom Metazoa; phylum Arthropoda; class Insecta; order Lepidoptera; family Noctuidae; genus Diarsia; species Diarsia brunnea. The sequence goes on along the minus strand of OX459008.1, from coordinate 16,915,490 downwards.
GCAATGGTGGCATCCGGGCGTTTCCTCCCGCCTGATTCGGTGCAGGTACCTCCCGAAACAACCGTGTCCGGTGAGTACCTGCGTCAGACGGAAGGTGAGGGCGCCGTGGCGCCTCTCCAGCCACTCCTCAAAGAGGGGACTTACCGCCACTGTCGTGGCGTGCCCTGCACGGGGTTGCGACAGTCGCTCTCTCCATGCCACCATGAGATCGCACCGGAGGTCTGTCCGCTGCGCAGCAATTAGCCGCGGCAACGGAGTGACCCCCCGGTGCAGCGCCTCCGCGCGCCATTCATGCAGGCGCGCAAGGACTATCGCCTCCAGATCCCACGGCGGCAATCCGGCAAGGAGGTTCGCCGCCTCGCGGGAGATCGTGCGGTACCCACGAACTAGCCTTACGGCCATCACCTTTTGGGGCGCGTTCAGGTAGTGGGCGGCCCGCTTCCTCAAAGCACTCGCCCACACCGGGGCCCCGTAAAGGGCCATGGACCGCACGATCCCCGCATAGAGCCTCCGGCAGGAGGCGTTTGGCCCCCCCAGATTGGGCAGGAGCCACCTGAAGGCAGCCGCCGCCCGCTCCAGTCTGGGAGCCAAAACCCTTGCGGGCCCCTTCCATGTTGCTGACATCTCTTTGAGGCGCGCGTAGAACACGAACGCGCCGTCGACACGGCCTGTCGTCGTCATAAGACGGACGGACGGCGAGCTTACCCATCACTCACCGTCCACAGGCCCGCGTCTACGGTAGCCGGAAGCCATCACGTGGCCCCCGACGCCCGGAGCGCCTCCCGCGGCGGCTGGGACGAGAGGTTCTCTCCCTCTCACGTTCCGCCACCTCCTTCGCTAGCATCACTGCTTCGCAGAAGGAGGCGACGGCGTCCCATTCCTCCTCGCCCCGGACCATGGCTTGCACCAGGGCCGGACGCGAGAGGTCGCCGCCACCGATCGCCGCTACGAGAACACGGCGGGGCTCCGCCCAAGCGGGACACACCTCCACAGTGTGCTCCACCGTGTCCTCCGGCCGATCCTCGCAATGGTGGCATCCGGGCGTTTCCTCCCGCCTGATTCGGTGCAGGTACCTCCCGAAACAACCGTGTCCGGTGAGTACCTGCGTCAGACGGAAGGTGAGGGCGCCGTGGCGCCTCTCCAGCCACTCCTCAAAGAGGGGACTTACCGCCACTATCGTGGCGTGCCCTGCACGGGGTTGCGACAGTCGCTCTCTCCATGCCGCCATGAGATCGCACCGGAGGTCTGTCCGCTGCGCAGCAATTAGCCGCGGCAACGGAGTGACCCCCCGGTGCAGCGCCTCCGCGCGCCATTCATGCAGGCGCGCAAGGACTATCGCCTCCAGATCCCACGGCGGCAATCCGGCAAGGAGGTTCGCCGCCTCGCGGGAGATCGTGCGGTACCCACGAACTAGCCTTACGGCCATCACCTTTTGGGGCGCGTTCAGGTAGTGGGCGGCCCGCTTCCTCAAAGCACTCGCCCACACCGGGGCCCCGTAAAGGGCCATGGACCGCACGATCCCCGCATAGAGCCTCCGGCAGGAGGCGTTTGGCCCCCCAGATTGGGCAGGAGCCACCTGAAGGCAGCCGCCGCCCGCTCCAGTCTGGGAGCCAAAACCCTTGCGGGCCCCTTCCATGTTGCTGACATCTCTTTGAGGCGCGCGTGGAACACGAACGCGCCGTCGACACGGTCTGTCGTCGTCATAAGACGGACGGACGGCGAGCTTACCCATCACTCACCGTCCACAGGCCCGCGTCTACGGTGGCCGGAAGCCATCACGTGGCCCTCGACGCCCGGAGCGCCTCCCGCGGCGGCTGGGGCGGGAGGTTCTCTCCCTCTCACGTTCCGCCACCTCCTTCGCTAGCATCACTGCTTCGCAGAAGGAGGCGACGGCGTCTCATTCCTCCTCGCCCCGGACCATGGCTTGCACCAGGGCCGGACGCGAGAGGTCGCCGCCGCCGATCGCCGCTACGAGAACACGGCGGGGCTCCGCCCAAGCGGGACACACCTCCACAGTGTGCTCCACCGTGTCCTCCGGCCGATCCTCGCAATGGTGGCATCCGGGCGTTTCCTCCCGCCTGATTCGGTGCAGGTACCTCCCGAAACAACCGTGTCCGGTGAGTACCTGCGTCAGACGGAAAGTGAGGGCGCCGTGGCGCCTCTCCAGCCACTCCTCAAAGAGGGGACTTACCGCCACTATCGTGGCGTGCCCTGTGATGCCTTGCCTTACAAATCTCATAAACTTTCTTAGCCAAGTTAAGTAGTACACAGAGGATTCCACGGCTATCACACGGAAGGAAAGTACGTTTAAGTTAAAACAAAAAAAAGACAGTATAAAATGTGGAAGAAAAACAGAAGCATTTATTTTGAGAAAGAGTCAAAAGAGTTAAGGGTTTTTTGGCGAATTTTCCTTCCTTGTGGCATAGCCTTTGAAATATCATGAACCACAAACTTTGTGAGCCAAAGATACCAATACGAAAATAAAATAAAAATGAAAAATAAAGAAATAAAAATGAAAGTACCTACTGTGGCTCTCTTTGGGACAAGCCTACCACGTTATATCAGCATTATCATATCTAGAAAGGTCCAAACTACGTACTTGTGTTCGGATGTATTAACAATTTTTCTGACAGAAACTGACGCGTCTATGGTTTTGACATAGTAAAATCGAATTGGTTGTCGTGAAATTTTGGTCCGTCTTGTAGCAAACGTGGAACAATAAGGTGCTTCAGGAGTTTTCCATATTTAAGATTGTAGTAGTGTTGTAAGCCGGTATGACTTGGGGGCGTATACAGCACGGCGCCATATACAACGAAAGTACTTACTGTGACTGCGGTGACCACCATAGAGACCTGTCAGCTAGCCAGTATGCAGTTTGTAAAACCACATGAACCACTTTCCACCACTGTTTTGTGGTTACCACCGTGCTAAACGTGACTGCACTGACCATACATTAAAAATACCTTTGTATAATATTCAGGTATAAATTGTCATGATGTATATCAGCTACATAATAACAGTCGCACGGGTTGATCTTTATGGATATACGCATTGGCCACCATGGATAGGGGACCATCAATTTCGTGACTAGCTAGTTATGTAACCTGAACCAAAACGCATGACCGTCGTGAGAGCATAAAATGCACCGTTGCAGTTCCTAAACTCCTCTAGAACCTTCCATGCATTTTTGTCAATTTCGCAGGTAAGTGGTGTTAAGCCCCACGTGTAGCGACTAAGTTTAGTACCAGACATTACATGAGAGCATACACTTCTGCTCCTAATGTAATTCTACTCTTTTATTTAATATGGGGTGACTGGTAGGAGAGCAGTGGTGCCTTAGTGGTAGCGGCCCCGACTTACGAACAGTGAGTCGTGAGTTCGAACCCAGTCAGGCGCATTACTTTGTGTAATTTATTTCGTCACCACTGCTCTCAAAACGGTGAAGGAAAACATCGTGAGGAAACCGGCATGTCTTGGAACCAAAAAAATCGAAGACATGTGACATCTACCAATCCGCACTGGGCCCGCGTGGTGGATCATAGTCCATCCCTCTCCTAGAGAGGAGGCCTGAGTCCCTGCAGTGGGAACATTATAGGCTGGTGATGGACTAGTATCGCTCACTGTATCAGTCACTCTACATAATAACGCTCCCATAACTTGACTAGCTTCTAACGCCGTTGGTCGCAGCTATTATTTGTAAATATTTGACTGTCATACGCCAAAGAATTTTATGTCACCTTGAATAAAACTTGCAGAACGATTGCAGGCTGCCTCAAACTGAGCCCAATCAGCGCACTATACCCCACAGCTATTATAGTACTTCCACATGTGCGAGGAGAAGTCACAAGTGCATATGCGACACAATAACACGAGTCGGACAACAGACACCCACTATACGGCGTCCGACTTCCAAAGCACTTTGCACGGCCCGGGAATCGATCACTTGAACAACGAGGCAGACATTAATAACCTAATACACAATCTCTCGCGTCATAAAATATGTCAGGATTAACAAAGATAATAATATTATGATACCAACTACTCGTAAAATTCCAAACACTATCAAATTCCCTTTTAAGTCCGATGAAACTATTCATCTGTAACAAAACCAGTTATAATATAAACGTATAAAGGCAGCCCGGAATATCTGCAATTCCAACGTTATGATTAAAACTCGGCACACAATACAGGTATAAACCAACAGAAGACCTTTTAACTCATTCAAATAAATTCAATTGCGAATTACTTGACTGACTAACAGCCAGTAAGTTACAATTTTACCAAGTTACTGTAACACTGGGATATTGGAAGATGGGGTTTATGAAGATAGAAATAAGAGCGGAGGAATATGAAAGGGTAAAGTTGTAGGATTTATCCACGGATTAAGTCGAAATGGCTGAAGGAAGTCGGCGAAACGGAAAGTATTAGATTATACACGAATCAATAAGAGCGCAGTTTGCTCGACGGTTTCACAGTTAGGCAGGCTTTAAGCTCGAATTAACATCAGCCTGTGATTAGGTGCCATTTCCAGCTATGGGGGCTACGGGAGCTTTGGGGGCTTTTGTAAGCGGTTTCAAGTGCGTGGGTATAGGGATATTTGTATGTGGGTGATTGGGAAGCCGGATGAAAGGAAAAATGTGCGTAAAAGGGGCTTCTAGGCGCATTTTTACAAGGAAAATACAATTTGGAGAATCTTTAAACGTCTTGAACAAGGGTTTAATGATGGGGAAGATTGAACGTCTGATTTTTTATGTTTTTTTTATCAATCTATACATACATACAAAATAATAAAATTGAGGTGATATTTGTAATTTCAAAATAACAGCTTTTTATTGAAAACATATGAAAGTATACATGCGGTACTTGAAACAAAAATATACATAAATATGAAAATATGTTTTTGTCTGTCTGTTCCGGCTAATCTATGGAACGGTTGGACCGATTTTGGCTGTATTTTTACAGGCAGACAGCGAATGTTATAAGAAGTATGGATGTTATGTTATGAAATTATGATTTCAGATAGGTGGGAGACCCTTTGAAATTATGACATAGCTCCATAATTTAGTTTTTCGATCCATGATATAATAATATATATAATTATCACCATAAAGCGTATCATAATCATACCTTATCCAGTAATCAAGCTATCTTTTAGCATTTTTTTTTATCAAAATCGATTCGATGACTCAATCGTGAAATAATTTGGCTCATGCCACACTTTTACAAATAAAACCATTACAATCAACATTAGAACGTCAGTAATTAATCATAAAGAGATATTATAACTCAATTTTTAAGTCCCGCCATAATCAGCAAAATAATTCGGTTTGGACAGTATTTAATATCATTCTTTAACTTGTGGTTAGTGACTAAACTGGTGCATGAATTTTTATACTGCGCATAGCACCTCTGACTTGAAAAATATTTCCCAGGCAAAGGGCTAAGAAGGAACATGGGTGGTTTTTAGTCAGTAGAAGTCTGACACTCCCTAATACTCTGCCCAGAGCGGGAGGAGTCATTTGATGATTTTCCAAACTTCAAAAAAAAATGTTAGTTTCCGATGATTTTTTTGCAGGAAAACGATGTTTTCCTGCAAAAAATACAATTGGAATGATATAAGCTACCCACCTGTTCAAAGTCGTTGCAGAAATACGAAATTCTTGCAAACTATAGTCACTTGTCTTGTATTCTGTAGCAAACCAAAAGAAAGTCACTTTACAAACATATAATAAATTCATCTTCGTTCATAGAAACCACATGACAAACGCATTCCATGTATTAAAACATATTAGGGACAAATAGAATTGCACAGAACTAAATTCGTTGGTAACGTTGGTGAAAACAAATTTAATAAACGCATTTTACTCTGACTTCCCCGAAATGCAACAAAGAAAGTCTGACTTTGTTAAATCCTGTTTTAAAACGGCGTCGTGTAAGGTACAAGCGGAAAGCGATTTAATACAAAAGTTTCGGCGATACTCAGTACGTTAGTCCTGAACAAATCGTATCCCATTTATCCCGGGATTAGCGTGGCCACCAACTGGAACCTAATCGAAACAATATTAACTCGAAAACAAGAAAAGGTTGTGAGTTTGTCATCATAAATAAAAAAATAAAAAAATACTGACATGTATCAACGATAATTCTAAGCAAATCACACAATAAACAAAATTCCTATGAAACACCCACACAGAGATACATAATTATAATAGATTGACTTAATATTTCCAGAATATATGTTTTCTAATAAATATGTTTTTCTCTTGTTTGCGACTTACCTGGTTTCAATAATCCTTCCTGTACCTGTAATTACAAATATTATCTAAACCATGAATTATAATAGGAATGTTAACTGACAAAAAAAATATGATTCTAATTAGTCCGTCTGTTAGATTATCGAATAATATTGGATACGTATTTTTAATTTTATCAAATCAATAAAAAATGACGAAGATAAAACGCGTCAAAGATTTGAGTGGGGGGTTGTGACGTCACTCACTGGTAAAAAATGTCATACTAATGTCTTAGAATATGACGTCACACGATTTTTTAAAGCACTGTATCGTCTTCATTGTTTGTTTACGTGATAAAAGAAAAAATACGTGTCCAATATTTTTTGGAAATCTATCTGACGAACTAATTAGATTTTTTTAGTTAACTACCCTATTGGTGATTTTAGACCACCGTTACGCATTGTGATAGAAATAGGCCAACCAGTAATTCCAGTGATCTGCATAATGAGAAACGTAGAATTTTATTACGAGGAAAAGAAAGTTCTAAGTACTGCAAGGGATCAGCATCAGATTTTACTAGATAGTAACGAGAAAAAAACTAAACCACTTTAAGAATAGGGAAGGTCCCTTACTGGGTACCCGGTACTAAACGGTTCTTGAGGTCAGATAGGTAGGCTGCGGGTTGTTCGCAAGAGATACCGCGGCCTCGACATATAGGGCTAAGAAGGAACATGGGTGATTTATAGTCAGTAGAAGTCTGGAAGAAATCTACACTCCCTTTCGCTCTGCCAGCAAGTGGCAGTCGGCTGGGCATAAGTTAAGATGAGAAGCAAGATAAGAACCGGAAGACGTCGAGTTTTTTTTTTTTTGGGTTGGAAAATCATCAAATAACCCCTCCCGCTCTTGGGCAGAGCGGAAGGGAGTGTCAGACTTCTACTGACCAAAAACCACCCATGTTCCTTCTAAGCCCATCCGCCGAGGCCGCGGTATCTTTTTCGGAACAACCCGCAGCCCAGACGGGTGATAAGTTGGAAGCTGTAGTGGCGTTCGAGAACCCGAAGCCGTTGCCTTGGAAGGCCACTAGGTGGACCGATGACCTGGTGAATGTTGAGGGGATTCTCTGGATGCGAGACGCTTGGAACCAGTCAAAGTAGCGTCACTTGGGAGAGGTTTAATTATGTCCAGTAATATTTCGGCTGAAATGATGATGATGATGATGATGAAGCAATCACTCTATATTAAATACTGGTTAAAAACTGCATTGGGTTAGACTGGAACCCGACACCAACATACCTGCTTGGGTAAAATTATAATAATAATAAAAATAAAGCCATTTATTCCAAATCTCACATCCGATATATATTACAACTAGCTGTTCCCGGCATGCGTTGCAATGCCCTTTTTCTTACCTACTACCTGCCTACGTACCAACTACCTACCTACCTACTACCTCCTACCTTACCTACCTACTACGTCCTACCCTACCTCCTACCCTACCTACCTACTACCTGCCTACGTACCAACTACCCTACCTACCCCCTACCCGACCTACCTACTACCCTACCTACCTACTACCCTACCTACCACCTACTCGACCTACCTACCTACCCCCTACCCGACCTACAGACTACTACCCTACCTACCTACTACCCTACCTACCTACTACCCTATCTTAAAACCACCAAATATAATAACAGTGCCTGAACTTTCGAGACATAGACAATAGCTCAAAGAGTATATAACCACTACGTATGAATAGCTTATCAAGAAAAATCATAGACAACCTATAAAAAGACATTTTCACTTTTGTTAACTTGTAGAATAAATCTTAGGTATTATTTTCGGAAATTAAAAATTAAATAATTAATAAATAATTTACACAAATTAATGTCTAAAACATACAAATATAACAGTACCTGAACTTTCGAGACATTTTACAAAAAATAAATTTCTGAACGCACACATGAATAGTTGTTACAGTATTTGACAGGATTGGACAACAAATGTTTGACATGTAATAAACAAATCATCATTTATTGAAATGATTAAGTATTCATTACACATATCGAGTTTTCATTGTTTTTAAGATGTATTATGCTATTCGGGACGGAGACAAATCCAACGAATCAATAACTATGAAAATTGGTTCAGCAGATCTCGAGTTATAAGTGTTGTAACAAACCCGTCTTTGTTTTATATATATAGAAGATTTTACATATATAGAAGATAGAAGAAGAAGAAGATGTGTGTTAGTAAGTTGTGCTTAAATTTAAGAAAGTTTACTTATAATTAATGTTAGTATTATTTATGAGATTTGGACCCCTGTTTAGGTAAAGGCCTCCTCCTTCCTTTTCCATGACTCCCTGTCCTTGCCTGACTGTATCCAGTCCTTTCCTGCGACCTGTGTAATGTCATCAGTCCACCGTCTTAATTGTCGACCAACATTCCTTTTCCCCATTGGTCCTTTCCATCGTGTGGCTTCAGATGTCCACCTCCTGTCTGGGTATCGTGAGATGTGTCCAGCCCATATCTTGGGTAAAATTAAGGTAAATTAAATTAAAACAGCTGTTCTTCTGTAATCATTTTCACATAATGTCAGTACACAGACTAAAATAAACTGACATGGATATGATTACCGGAATTCTGATAATAATATGTGTACAGTCGTTGTACTCTGTGGTTAACATTATGATATCGTGACACATTCGTACAACTGGGTATTTGCTGTGGTTTAGTAACGAAATCCAATATACAGTTATTGTTTGTCGTGGTTCCTGGTTCTAGGTAAGTTCATATTTTTTATTGGAAGTTATATTAATGTTTCCGTAGAATAGATTAAATTAAATAAAATAATTTTAGCTGTAAACAATCTACAATATTTTTTTACAACCCGTATCTTATGCACACATACAATATCTACTTGTTGTCTGCAAATAAACTGCAAACACGCTGTTTTTATATTTGTGGTTTATGTAGGTATTTTTGCATCTTGTAGCCTGAAAAACAGGTTCGACCTAGTTCAAGCAAATAAGCGAATCATTCCCACTGGTTCTACTGCACAGTCCTACGATAGAACTAGTGGGATTTTTTTTCCACTAGTTCTACGATTCGAGGTGGTACGAAATCGTAGAACTAGTGGGAACAAAAGTCCCGTTAGTTCTACTGGACCTATTAAACAATATATAATAGAACTTTTTCTTTTTTTTTTTTTAATTATTATAAGAACGAAGTTCTTAATAACTAATTACAATCTAGCCTAAAAAGACTAATAAGTAATTTAAATCTGACTTATTATGTTACATTATAGATTATGTTAAAACTAAGAATAGTGTCCATATTTCTGCGCATATACACAAGTCCTTAGCACTTTCTTAGAGTCTGATATAATTATAAAAACACCATGTTCATGTGTTATATAAATAGCACAACATTGTTACTATTATTCACTCACTTTGCACTTATACTACACTAATTCAAATGGTTTAGTTCTCTTAAGTCTACGCACTATGTCTGTATTGTCTAGCAGCTGAATTGCCTCAACATTCACGTGTCGATGGAGTCTGTGTTCGTGGGCTTCAGCAAATTTTTGAATGATGGAGGTGACGACTTCCATGTCAAGGTCACGGTGGAGGTCATCGTTTCTTATGTACCAGGGTGCATTCACTGCAGCCCTGAGTACTTTATTTTGGAACTGTTGAATTATTTTGACGTTGGTTGGTTTAGTACAGCCCCAAAGTTGGATACCATACGTCCAAATTGGCATCAGAATATGCTTGCATATTATCAACTTATTATGTATTGATAGACAGGATTTCCTTCCAAGTAACCAATACATACGTTTATAACGTATTTCGAGTTCCTGTCTTTTCTTTTTGACATGAGCTTTCCAACGCAACTTAGCGTCGAGAGTTATGCCTAGGTATTTAGCTGTATTATTATAGGGTATTTGCATACCATTTATGTAGACTGGGTGGTAGTTACAGTGTTTGTTTGTGAAGTCAATGTGAACTGATTTTGACTCATTCAGTTTGATCTTCCACTTTTGTGTCCAGTCGTAAACTTTGTTCACGGCTAGTTGAACTTTTTCTACTGCTTCTCTGTGGCTTGACCCGGTAGCCATAATAGCAGTATCATCTGCGAAGGTCGCAATGGTGTTGTTTTCCAGCTCTGGGATGTCACAAGTGTATAACAAGTACAGAATTGGGCCAAGCACACTTCCTTGAGGCACCCCAGCTTTTATAGTTTTTAGCTCGGAATATGCATCCTCTTGCCGTATTCTAAACATTCTATTCTAACAACTACAGTTATTTACAGCATTTTATTTGTAATTTACTTGTACTTTTTTTGTGAAAGAAATAAATTATTATTATTATTATTATTATTAGATATGTACGACTCTAGGATATCTGAAAATTCTGGTAGCATGCGTCTGAGCTTAAATATAAGACCCTCATGCCATACTTTGTCAAAAGCTTGCGCGACGTCTAAAAACACGGTAGCACAAACTTCCTTATTTTCAAGAGTTTTTTCAATTATGTTGGTTATTCTATGTACCTGGTCTAACGTTGAGTGTTTTTCCCTGAAGCCAAATTGATGGTTTGGAATAAGGGATTTTTCTTCTATTATTGGTTTTAACCGTTTTAATAACAGTTTTTCAAATAGTTTTGATAAAACGGGCAACAGGGAAATGGGTCTGTATGATGATGCTTCATGGGGTGGTTTCCCAGGCTTCGCAATCATAATTACTTCAGCAACTTTCCACGGCCCAGGTACATGTTTTAATATAAATGCAGCATTGATCAGTTTGGTCAGCTTTACTATGGCTTTGCGCGGGAGGCGTTTCAGAACTTCCCCTGTAATGAGGTCGTAACCCGGAGACTTTTTTGAGCTAATATTATTTTGAATTTCTCTCATAACTTCTTTTGGAGTCACAAGCTTAATTCTTTGGTTTTGTGGTAAATTTTCACTCTCAGGTATTTCTACAGAGCTTTCATTGGGTTGAAAGGTTTCTTCCAAGTGTTGAGCAAATCTTAACGCCTTTTGGTCATTGCTTTGTAACAATTAAAAAATCACATTGCATTTACAGAGGCAGGTAGCGACCTCTTGTGTACGTGATGGAAAACTATTCTGTTGTTCGTTCCAAAAAGCATGCCTAGATGGCGTTAGTAGCAAATCGATGGAGTCAATTTCTTTATTCTTCCGGGAAAACATCATTATAGCTTAAATAATTCAATTAATTCATAAAATAAATCAATATTTGAAATAAAGCTAAATTAAATAGCTAATTGTGATCGACTGTATTAAAAGGCAGGCTTCGGTGTAGCCATCAATGAAATTGAGATTGACGCGTGGCGGTTTTCGGATAGCAACGCTTTTTTTGCATGGCGTCTCTAAGTGAAGGTCACGAAGAAGGAAATATAATCGAAATAAAAAACTTTAAAGCATATCACCTGACCACTATGTGGTATAATTAACCGCAAGGAGCCAGCGTATGGTTCGAAGTCATTAACAAGTGCCCATCTGATGTCCACGCTGGCTCCACATTACGTCTACGGCATATCTAAGACGCCATGACGCATTAAATAAATATAACCATAAAAAACAAAAAAATGTCATACAACTTGGTACATGAATGATGAAGGCAAGTCCATCGGTTCCAAACAACAGGGATAAAACCAGAGTGCGCTGCCACTCGTTGTGAGGATACGAAGCATCTTCACACGGGCAACGATACTGGTTGGATCAGCGAGTTCCCTGTGTTGAAACAGTATATGGTAATCTTGTAGTTAAAGTAAGTTTCAAACCTGCATATTTATGATCTCCACAGTGTTTTGAAGAAGGAACTTTAGGTGTTTGTGTAAATTGACATTCATCATAATTAAACCATTTGTATGACAATGTTGTATGTTTTCTTTCATGAATCCCTTCAAGCTCATCGCCCGTTATAAGTCTCATGCATAATATACTACCCTGACTAGCTGGTTTGGGTAAGGAAAAAACCAGCCTTACAATTTGGCGCCCAACGTGGGGCTTGAGGAAGTCATGAATGAAAAATAATTTAAGTAAAATTAAAGTAAAAATTCAGACCACATGGTTTGTGGCTGAATAATGATATATTAAAACTAGAATATTAACTGTATTTTGATTAAAGTATGATTTAAACACATTTCTTTGTAAGTGTCGCATATTAGGTTATATATGCCACATGTTCATGTTCATAAACTGCAAGCCACTTTTATATTGTTCAACTAGTAGGTAAGCAGTACTGGTGCTGGCTGTAACTTCGTAACAGTAGAAATTGTTATTAATCGTATTCTTATTGACTTGCTATCTATTAGATAAATAGTTTAAAAATTAATTATCACTTAGGAACTTGTAATTTCTCCTGATCTTAGTATATAACTACAACTTAGTAGTCGAGAAATTAACCTTGTTGGTGTTTGAATTGATAAGGAACAGAGCTCCTGTTTTTTTTCAAACATGAATAGGGCAATGTGGATTGACCACCTCCGTAAAGAGGAATTGTTACATGAGCTTAAATATTTCAATGTTTCTACAGATGCTGGATCAACCAGGGACGCGCTCCGCAAGCAGTATCGTTGCTTGTGTGGTCTGCAGCGCAGAGGCAGCATAAAGCAGGACGAGTATCCGACACCCTCTACTTCAGACGAGGTACTCTTATGTTCGGAACCGATTGACGAGTTGTATGCCTCATTCAACAATTTAACTGAGGAAGATATTACCTCAAAGAAACGAATATTAGCTCGTGCTCAATATTACATAATGAGAATTGCGCGTGTAACCAGTTCATCACCAGAAATATCTGGGCTTAGAACTAAATTAGTTAATGTAATTACCTCATTGCAAGACGACTCTGATGATGAAGACACGCGACCTACTCGTGGACCCTCATCAGAAAATGATGTAGTGGAAAAACCACAAGTGGTATTTGTTAATGACAGACCTATTAATTTATGTTCGCTGAACCTAAAGTATGATGGCACCACTTGTGTAAGAACTTTCTTAGAACGTTTAGAGGAGTTAAGGCAGGCTAGGGATATACCAGAACAACGTGCATTAATTGCTTTTTCGGATCTGTTAGAGAATTCGGCATTACATTGGTTTAGATCGAATAAACAAACTTTTACGTCCTATCAACATCTACTTACTTGTCTGCGTGAAGACTTTGATATTCCTGATTTGGACTATAGGTTGACACAAGAAATACGCTCGCGTACACAGGCTAAGCAAGAATCCATGATGATTTATTTATCTGTTATGAAGGGTATGTTTAATCGATTATCGCAGCCTCTCTCTTCAAGTGAACAGCTTGAAATATTAATGCACAACATCAGACCGGAGTATATGAAGGAAATGGCCTTACTCGACATTAAATCCATTAGCGATCTCCAATTATATGGAAAGAAATTAGAGCTTGCTCGTGCTAGGGCAGATCAGTTCGTTGAACCCAACCTATCAAACTTGAAATTATGCGCCGACTTCCACCCTTCTAAAAAAGGGGACAAAGGTCAAAGAACGGATAGGTACGGGAAATCAGTTGCTGCTGTTGACAGCCCATCTACCTCAGGTCCATCAGCAAAGAAATGTTTTAGGTGCGATAAGACGGATCATGACACCTATAAATGCAAGGTTTCTAAGGACTTAATTTGTTATAGGTGTGGTGAAAAGGGTTTTAAGAAGCCTGACTGTCCTAAGTGTACAAAAAACTAAATAGGCTGAGCCATAAAGATCTAACGATAAATATTACATCTAGTTCACCAGACTATGGTACTATGGCTCTCTTTCAAGCAAATACTGGTGACATTAGACCACATTTGTTAGTGAACATATTGGATGTGGACGTATACGGCCTATTAGATACTGGAGCTGTTTGCTCGATATTAGGAAATAATTCCCATACATTAATTATGAAATATGGGTTTAAATTGAATAAATTACCTAAGGGACAAAATGTTAGGACTGCTGACGGTTCAAAGGTACAATGCCTGGGTTTTATGCGTTTACCAATAAAATACTTGGACCAGATTGAAATAATTAAATTCTACATAGTTCCCAACATAATAACTTCAGTTATCTTTGGAATGGATTTTTGTAAGTCATTTTCAATAACAATTAACTCATTAAATAACAATGAAATTTTTAGTGTACCTGATAACTACATTAACTTATTAAATACAGACCATGGTTTGGAATGTTTTGAATCATTGACTCTTCAACAACGATCATCCTTACAGAAAGTCATTGATAGATTTGAAAAAATAAATACAGAAAAGGTTGGTCTAGGTAGGACTAAATTGATTACACATAAAATTAACACTGGTGACAGTCCCCCTATTAAACAAAGGTATTATCCTTTGTCACCGACGAAGCAGTTAGCTTTAGAAAAAGAACTTGATAGAATGTTGAGTCTCGGTGTAGTTGTGCCATCTACCTCACCTTGGAATTCCCCAGTTGTTATGGTAACCAAGCCAAATGGTGACTTAAGGCTTTGTTTGGACTGTCGTAAACTAAATGCTGTGTCCAAGGCGGATGCCTACCCTTTACCATACATCCATCAAATACTAGACAGCCTGAGAGATGCGAAGTACTTGACATCAATTGATCTCAGTGCTGCATATTGGCAGATTGAATATGATAGCGAGGAATCTGCTGAAAAAACTGCATTCACGGTTCCTAGACGTGGACTTTTTCATTATGTGACCATGTCGTTCGGTCTGGTGGGAGCTTCTGCCACTATGCAGCGCCTGATGGATAGATTATTTGGTCCGGAATTTGATAATAAGGTATTTGTCTTTCAGGATGATATTATATGTATCTCAAATGACTTTAATGAGCATATCAAGTTGCTGGAGAGGGTACATCAGCGTTTGGCAAAGGCGAACTTAACAATTAATATGAGTAAATCGCAGTTTTGTCGAGGGGAACTTAAATATCTTGGTTACATGGTGGATAAACATGGTCTCCGAACTGATCCTTCCAAAGTGGAAGTAATACTAAATTATCCTACTCCTAGTACACCTAAGGAGGTTAAAAGATTTGTAGGTATGGCGGGCTGGTACCGTAGATTCATTCAGGATTTTTCGAAGATTAGCAGACCATTATGTAAATTAACATGTAAAAATATAGATTTTATTTGGACTGATGAAGCTGAAGAAGCTTTTAATAAACTGAAATCAAGTTTACTCTCAGCTCCAATTCTTAAATGTCCTAACTTTGACTTACCTTTCTCAATACAGAGTGATGCTTCATCATATGCTATTGGTGCAGTACTGACACAAACTTATGATGGATTTGACCATCCTGTTGCATTCTGTAGTAGGTTACTCAATAAACATGAGGTTAACTACACCACTACAGAACGTGAATTATTAGCAGTTTTGTTTGCTTTGGAACAGTTTAGGATGTACGTAGAAGGTCAAAAATGCAATATTATTACTGACCATGCGTCACTGCAATGGTTTTATAAACTAAAAAATCCTTCAGGGCGACTAGCTCGTTGGAGTATTCGTCTGAGTCAATACGATTTTAATATAATACACAGAAAGGGCAAAGAAATGGTTTTACCGGATGTATTGTCAAGAATTAAAGTAGAGTCAATTGAAATTTCGGATAATGTTAAAGATAAATGGTACTTAAAAATGGTAGAAGAATGTGAAAAGTATCCTCATAAATTTCCTAACTATACTGTTAAAGATAACAAATTGTTTAGACATTCCAAGAATAAATATAAATTAACTTCACAATTTTCTTGGAAACAAGTGATACCGAATGAGGATGTGGGTCCTCTACTGAAACAGTTTCATGATGAACCCACTGGCGCCCATAACGGAATATTTAAAACACATAAGCGAATAGCACTACACTATTTTTGGAGAAATATGTATGAAGATGTAAAAAATTACGTTGGCAATTGTCAAACTTGTAAAGAATATAAACCGGTAAATACCTCTCGCCCAGGTTTAATGGGAGATCCCAAACAGGTGGAGAAACCTTTCGAAGCAATTTGTTGCGATTTGTTAGGACCCTTTCCAGTCTCAACAAAGAGAAACACCAATTTACTAGTTGTTTCAGATTATTTTAGTAAATATGTCATGTTGTTTCCTATACGGAATGCAACAGGCAATGCTATTGTTAAAATACTGGAAGAGAAGGTGTTTCTTGTACATGGAATCCCTAAATTTGTATATGTAGATAATGGTCCTCAATTTATTTCCAAACAATTTCGAGACTTAATGTTTAAGTACAATGTGCCCAATATTTACTATAACCCTAGATATCATCCACAAGTCAATCAAGCAGAAAGAGCTATCAGAAATGTTCTGTATGCTATTGCCTCATATGTAAAATCAAATCATAGACAATGGGACAATCACATATCAGAAATTCAGTGTGCATTGAATACCTCAGTGAATGAATCTACCCGATTCTCACCTTTCTTTCTCGTCCATGGGCGAGAAATGTTTATAGATGGTAAATTGCATAAAAATTCTGAAGTCCCTCAACCTGCTTCTGATCTATCCGTGGTAGATCCTAGAATTCATGGTGATAACTTAGAGGAACTTAAAATAATTTTTCAAAACGTTAGTAAAAATTTAAAACTTGCGCATGATAGAAATAAAAAACATTACGACTTAAGGAAACGGCCATTGGAATTCAAAGTTGGTCAAATTGTCTATAAAAGAACTTTTACCTTGTCAGACGCTAGTAAGCACTTCACAGCAAAGCTGGCTCCTCGTTTTCTGAGATGCGTGGTATCTTATAAGCATTCACCTGTTGTGTATAGTTTGAAAGACATGCAGGGAAAAGATTTAGGTAAATTTCATATAAAAGATATAATAAAATATGAAGACTCTTAACTTGTTTGTCCTAGTGGTAGTTAGTTAATATTTGGACGAAAGTATGACAGACGTGGAAATATGACTACAGGTGGTAGGAGTCCACTGGAATAAATGCAGGTTAAAGCTTCCTAATGGTAATGAATCTAGGTGTCCAATTTACTTCGTTAACGCGGTTATTCATATGGACTACCTAGTGAACTAAAATACTATAACTCTCTGGTAGTTATTTGAAAATGTGCTGTGATAGGTAGAGAGCACTATTAGTAATTAATTTATCATGACTCCTTATTAGGGAGGTTGTGTATTGTGTCGACCTGCGAAATTGCGAAAGCTCATTTCGGGTCAGTGTAGTCTTGTTTATTGCGATTAAGCATAAGCTTTGCAAGCATGTACTTTATTGTTTAGGTCATGCAATTTTAGTAGTTAGTAAAAGAAGATAAGTCTACGCGGTCTTATCGTACTTACCCTATCTTATTATTATTTTGGGATTACAATAATTAATGTTGTAGGTTTATGACTCAACATTTGAGTATTTAGGAATAATTTATAATTAAGATCAATACATCTCACTTCTTAGTGCTCTAGCTGGACAAGGGATTGAAATCCAGTGCTAGGTGGGTGGAAACAAAAAAAAAATTTTTTTTTACTTAAAAATTTTTTTTTAAACAGGGTAAGATGTGCTGTAACAATTAAAAAATCACATTGCA
The DNA here is from genome assembly GCA_949774965.1 of Diarsia brunnea. NCBI lineage: Eukaryota > Metazoa > Arthropoda > Insecta > Lepidoptera > Noctuidae > Diarsia > Diarsia brunnea. Next base: position 16,897,691 of record OX459008.1, on the reverse strand, counting down.
TTTACAGAGGCAGGTAGCGACCTCTTGTGTACGTGATGGAAAACTATTCTGTTGTTCGTTCCAAAAAGCATGCCTAGATGGCGTTAGTAGCAAATCGATGGAGTCAATTTCTTTATTCTTCCGGGAAAACATCATTATAGCTTAAATAATTCAATTAATTCATAAAATAAATCAATATTTGAAATAAAGCTAAATTAAATAGCTAATTGTGATCGACTGTATTAAAAGGCAGGCTTCGGTGTAGCCATCAATGAAATTGAGATTGACGCGTGGCGGTTTTCGGATAGCAACGCTTTTTTTGCATGGCGTCTCTAAGTGAAGGTCACGAAGAAGGAAATATAATCGAAATAAAAAACTTTAAAGCATATCACCTGACCACTATGTGGTATAATTAACCGCAAGGAGCCAGCGTATGGTTCGAAGTCATTAACAAGTGCCCATCTGATGTCCACGCTGGCTCCACATTACGTCTACGGCATATCTAAGACGCCATGACGCATTAAATAAATATAACCATAAAAAACAAAAAAATGTCATACAACTTGGTACATGAATGATGAAGGCAAGTCCATCGGTTCCAAACAACAGGGATAAAACCAGAGTGCGCTGCCACTCGTTGTGAGGATACGAAGCATCTTCACACGGGCAACGATACTGGTTGGATCAGCGAGTTCCCTGTGTTGAAACAGTATATGGTAATCTTGTAGTTAAAGTAAGTTTCAAACCTGCATATTTATGATCTCCACAGTGTTTTGAAGAAGGAACTTTAGGTGTTTGTGTAAATTGACATTCATCATAATTAAACCATTTGTATGACAATGTTGTATGTTTTCTTTCATGAATCCCTTCAAGCTCATCGCCCGTTATAAGTCTCATGCATAATATACTACCCTGACTAGCTGGTTTGGGTAAGGAAAAAACCAGCCTTACAGCTTATTGCCCATTTTCCGTTGCTATCTCTGATAGGTGGTATTTGTAAAATAGGCCTTTTTAAATTTCTTGTCGCTTTCCAAAGGGAGTAGTCCGTTGATTTGTCATTGGTAAGCTGAAGAAGATTGGCATTCAGAGAATCCTCCTCAAACTGTAAATTTTTCCTCTTTAATCGTTTAGTTAGGTTATTAAGAGTTGTTTTATGACGCGGACAACGTGTTTGCTGCCAGAGCTTTCTTTGTTTTCTTTTCTCTGATAGTAAAAGTACAATTTCCTTTGGATAGATAAATCCCTTATATTTACGTCTTAACTGAGGTGTATTGTTCCACGCACATTGTTGAATAATACCAATAAATTTGTTTACTTCTAAGTCAAGCTGATCTTGCGTTTTTATCGAAGTTTTAAGGTCAATTATATTATCTAGATCAAGAGCAAAACTGTGCCAATCTGTGGACTTGTTAACCAAGGTTAAGTGGTTTTCTTTTAGTAGGATTTTTTGACTTAGCATTAGCATAATCGGAGAGTGGTCAGAGTTCATATGAAAACTTTCCTCCAAACTGACGTAATTGGCGGATATATTTTTGCATATGAAGAAATCTATGAAATCCGGTATTTTTTGGTGGTCAGTGGGCCAGTACGTTGGTTTGCCTGTGCTCATAACTTCACAGTGTGTTTCTTTAACTGCACTTAAGAGTTGCCTTCCTTTAGTTGTAGTAAGTCTTGATCCCCAATGCGTATGCTTAGCATTAAAATCGCCGCCTAGGATAAATCGCTGGCCTAATAGTTCAAAAAGATGTACATACCGCTCTTTTCGTATCATGTGTCTTGGAGGAGAGTATATGGCTGCAATGGACACTTGACAAAATTTAGTTTTAACAGATACTGCCACTGCTTGAATGTCTTCTTGTTCATATTTACACTGCATATAGTGACTAATGTTGTCTTTGATTATAACCGCGCTACCTCCCCTGGCAGAGTTGGCAGGGTGGAGGGAATTATATATCATGTATCCTCTAAATTTGACAAAAGATTGCTTAGTGAAATGCGTTTCAGAGATTAAACACACGTCTATATTTTCTGTGTCTAGGACCGCCTGCAACTCATTTTGATGTTTAAGGAGCCCATTGGAATTCCACGCCATTATTTTTAGTGTGTTATTCATTTTTGAATGTTTGAAACAGCTGTTTTAGTGCTGGATTCTAATTTCTCTAATCTCTTGTCAAATGAGGTAATGCACTTTAAGATCTGATTAATCTTGTCCTCTAAGTTCAAAGATTGTGATCCTTGTTTAGCAGCTTGTGCGTAGGAACCAATGTTGGTAACTTGCATGGGGTTTGCAGTTGACTGGATACTTGCTTTCTGACCCTGCTTGCCCGGGTTTTTTATGGGAGGAAACTGCTGGGCACTTGGGACCGTAGGCTTCTTTTTAATATTTTTGTTTTTCATCATTTGTATCTGTTTAGCTACTTCACACCCTCTATAATTGGCAGGGTGGGGTAGACCACAGTGGACGCATTTAGGTTTCTCTTGCGGAGATTTGGTACAGTTAGCTGTAAGATGCTTGCCAATGCATTTTACACACCTCGGCTCTTTTTTGCAGTATTTATGAGTATGCCCATATGCTTGGCACCTCTTGCATTGTGGAATCAGTTTTGGGTTTTTGAGAGGATGAATTTCAATTTTGCACCCCAAAATGTATTTTATGCCATAGATTTTATTGACATCTTCTTTGTTATTAAATGATAGAACGAACATGTTGAGTGGTTCTTTACTCTTCCAGCTCAATTTGTTATCTACTTTTTCTATATTGAATCCTTGGGTTGTTAAATCTTCCAAAATACGATCTGGTTGGCAAGAAGAATGTAATTTCTTTACCACAACTCTTATTGGTCTAGCCTGCTTGTTCTCGTATGAATGCCAGTGGTAGTCTTTTTCAGACAAAAACCTGGCAATTACTCTATAAGAGTCTTCGGTTTTGGCGTTAACCTTAACACAGTCCCCATTCATCATTTTTGCTGTAAATGATTCAGCTGGTTGAGTTTCAGTTAGCGAGTCGTAGAACGTTTGGTAGTTCTTGACTCCGTCTATTATGATTGGCGGTGGTGGAGGCACTTTTTTGACCGAAGTCTCTCTCTCATTTTTTTGTTTATTATCTTGTTGGGCGCTTGTTCCGGGTTGTTGTTTTGGAGAGAGGGAGGTGTTAAGCTTCCTCTTCTTCCTGCTCTTGGCCCTAATCCATTCAGTCTCTATAGCGAGTTCATCCTCGTCTGTGCAGTACTCAGCGTCACTTTTAGTACGCGGGGCAAGTACCGTGCTCTCTTTTTTTTCTTTGAGGCCGTGTAATTCCCCTTGTAGAGCCTGTACTTGTTCCTGCAGGGTGTTAATCTGTACGTTCAGTTTACGTACCATAACTTGCAGATTTTCTCTATCCGTTTTTTCCTGGATGTAGCAGTCATACAACTGCTTTTCCAGGTCAGTTTTTATCTTAATAGACTTTGTAGCCATTATTTAGTTGTAAGGTGAATTTATCACCAACACAATAAATTATTGAAAACACTTCATGATTTCCGCACTTGTAACTAGGTCATGACAGTGACCCCGATATATCGACGTAGGTACACCGCGAGCACGACGACGCGACGGTGTTGTGATGCGTTCGCAACTCTTAAGTAGAGCAAGCGCGCGCGCGATCGTACGTCCGTTCAATATACTAGGTAAACAACAACTGACTTTTTGTTCCCACTTTCTTTCTTTCTCTTTTTCAGTTTCTTTTTTTTATATTTAAAAGGCAAAGCTGATTGACTGAGGATCAACCCTTAGAGCTAGAAACTTAAAATATTGCACACGTATTCCTGATATGACATAGAAATCCACTAAGGAAGGATTTTTCAAAATTCAACCCCCAAGGGGGTGAAATAGGGTATAAGAAGTTGCGTGGAAAGTCGTCATTTTTGATATTTCCGACATCCACGTGGTCGAAGCCGCGGGCAAAAGCTAGTATGTTTATATTATGACAGACGTGCCATTTTTGATCTTGTAGTATGCACAATTTTAGAGTGAATGATGTAAGTGTTAACTGTGTTTGAAGAGTGTGTGTAAATGAAGCGAGTTAAGTTAGTATTGTATATTCGAAGCGGTGAACGTAATTCTTTGCAAATGCATTTTTTTAACTTTGCCCTGCTCTAGGAATTTCTCGTGTATCGTGGGTGCGTTCACAAACATTTAAACTCACATACACAAAAAACCCAGACCCAGAAAATATTACACACAAATATTACATACAAATATTTTTGTTCCATACGGGGATCGATTCGCGACACGCAGTGTAGCAGTCAATTGCTTGAGTCACTGCTCTAACCGTGCCGTCACTCGTCAGTACCTACTATTCACACAATAATAACAAACAACTCAAAGCTCGCTAGAAGCTTATAACTTATACAAAAAAGTCCCCGAAGTTAGCACAAAGATTTAAAGTATTCATTATACGGGCTGGCGAGAGCTGATAGTTGTTCCTCGACCAGCCCTGGTACGCCTGGCGACTACACACTGCTACTTAGTGCAAGAGAAATAAGAGGAAGAAAATAATATTTATTCATTTAATTTGCAGCCAGCACTATTAGTGGGAAGATAAAACTCTTTAGCTCTTTATGTAGGAGCTCATCCGGGGTAATACTAGGACCTGCAGGGCTATTCAGTACCTTTTTAAATGTTTGTGGCTATCATAGTGTCCATCGAATAACTGTCAAATGGTTCCATTTTGTACCAAACCATAACTATTTGACAGTTATTCGATGGACACTATGATAGCCACTGACATTCAAAAAGATACGCAATAGCCCTGCAGATTATATAATTCTTTTCGTAACTGCCTCGAATGACCAAATGTATGCACGTGGACGATACGAAAGGTGTATGTTAGAACCAAGGAATATGTAGGGATCGCAGCTGGTGGTGTGCTTTAGTTTCTGTCTACCCCTATGGGTTAAATGCGTGAGCTTATGTATGATTTTTTTGTTATTAATTTCTTGTAAAAAAACAGAAAGCATAATAATCTTCTATAACCTAATTTTATCAACCAGAATGATATTTTCTATTTGCTGGAGTTTTACGATTAGGTAATGTTTTTTTTTATTATTATTATTTTCTTTTCATTTTCAGCATTTTTACTTTTCTTTTTTTTCATCATAATTTTTAGATCATTTCCTAATACATTTAGGAGAAGTAATTGCTTCAGTAATATTTGTTCAAAGTCATTAAATGGATGATGGGAAATGCCCTGGTCTTTAACATAATTTATTTGTGGTCGGCGCATGTCTTCCTCTTCTATACTTCTCTATTACTCGTCATCTCATAAGCTTTCTCTCACCTGCTTTATTGCCATATCATGCTTCACACAGTCTATTCATGGCTTCTTTGGTATCCTCTTCCCATAAACCCATCGATATCCATGCTCCATATACATGAATATGAGACAGTAGAAGAACGACAACTTAGAGAAGGCACACGCAGACAAGACATTTTACGGTACAGGGTACAGCCAAACCTGAATATTGTGAGACGCAGTCCTAGATACCAATCGGTTATATTATTTAATAAGTAGCTTTTACATTTAAAAAGCGCTATTTACTCAAGTTCTTTTAAAAAGCAGCTTAAGAGTTTCCTATTGAATAAGTGTCTATATGCTGTTGAAGAACTTTAGCGGAATTTTTATAATAAGTATTTAGTGTTTTTGTGCAGTGTTGAAATGTTTTAGCTTGTTTGTATTTTGTATCATTGCTTATTTTTACTTTTTTTTTTTCACTTTATATAATTTAATTTTCTTTTTATTAACTTGTAATTTCAAATACAATTTATTGTTTATGAATAAATGACTAATGACTAATGGCTCAAAACTTTCCTCACGACATTTTCCTCTCCCCTCCGCATACCAAGCCAACCGATTACCACACAACTGTCAAGTTCACCCACTTCCCTTAATAATTTACTACAGTTATTTACTAATATTCATTTATTTGTATGTAATCATTAATCATAATCATAGCTTTCAAAACGGTGAAGGAAAACATCGTGAGGAAACCGGCATGTCTTAGAACCAAAAAATTCGAAGACATGTAACATCTACCAACCCGCACTGGGCCCGTGTGATGGATTATAGCCCATCCCTCTCCTAGAGAGGAGGCCTGAGTCCCTGCAGTGCGAACATTATAGGCTGGTGATGATGAAGTAATCATTTCATATTCTATCCATTCGCGTTTCGTAAGACCGCACATTCCCCTTAGAATTCTAGTCACAGCCACACGCAAATGCCTTGCTTAACCTTGTCCTTGTCACAAATAGTAGGTAGGTATCATAATTAAGCATATCTGCTACCAAATGCCAACCTGTCATAATCTAATCACGTTTTAATGCGTGTGACGTCCTTTCAGCTTGGTGTATGACCTTTCTATATCTCGCTGTATTTTATTCATGATTATCAAGGATTAGGCTCTTGGTGCAATCCAAGTGTGAGTGTACTCCTCTAATAAGCACATTTTTATTAATTAACTGTCACAATTGATTAAATTTGGGTACATTATTAGTACAGGTAGGTTCAAGGTGAAGCATCACTTGGCAAGATCGGCCTGTGGATGTGTGATCATCAATTGCATACCGAGTTTCCTCCGTGCTTTTGAAGGCACACTAACTGCGGTACTCAGAGATATTTAATGATTACTTAAGCCGTCACTTAGTAAAGATTTGACATACTTTTGTGTGACAAAACTGTCAAAACCTTTACTAAGTGATAGCATAAGTAATCATTAAAGCTCTCTGAGTGCGGCAGTAAGTCTTTAGTCCCGACCGTCATTTGTAGATATTTGACAGTAGGTACCTACAGGTAATCAGTAGCCCTAAATAGTAACAATTAGCCTTACCTTGGAGTATAGTTGTGGTAAAACCTAGTACTAACTGGGCTGTGGAGGTCAGATAGACAGTGGCACCATATAAAATACTGGTATTCAGGTGCTTAGGCTGGAAACCGACCCCAACATAGTTGGGAGAAGGCTAGGCAGATGATGAATGGCCGGTTCATGTACAGAGTTGCTGGAAACCGATCTCAAAGAGAAAAGGCTAGGTAGCCGATGGGTCCTATTGAAGTAGGTACCGTTTCAGTGACAGCACGTTTGGCGCAGTGGCTCAAGCAATGGACTGCGCTACGTCTCGCGGGTTCGATCCCCGCACGGAACAAATATTTGTATGGCCTACAGATAGTTGTTCCGGGTCTGGGTATTTGTGTATGTGAATTTAAATGTGTGTGAATGCACCCACGATACAGGAGAAATTCCTAGTGTGGGGCAACGTTCTTTTTTTTTAAATATAAAAAAAGTTTGTAAGTTTAGACGAAGCCTAGGAATAATCTTAAGTACTACAGATCCGATTAAATTAAAAGCCACTTACTGATACAATTAGTACATGCTCTACAAGTACACAAGCCCTCAAATGTTTATTGTTCTTTGGATTATAAAGAGATTAAACGTAAGTAACTGCGTAGTACTAAAGTCCATTAATCATCTGATGATTATGTAAAATATTTGTAAGATAAAATTATCAGCTATCATAACATGTGATTATATTACTCAATGATTAGCGAAATTACCAGTCACTTTGAAAATGTTTTGACAAAACGTCCGATAAATCGAACTGATGATGGAATGAAAATTATGAGATCCGACTAAGCTACGTGGCCATAGTCTATACTAAAGCTAACGGATGTCACACAATGCAAAGTCATAATTTGGTACTAACTTGGCATACCATATTACCCAATTCTCAGGAGGTCTGATACGTAGTCGCTCCATGTAAAATACTGGTATTCAGCAGCATCCACAACGATGGTGTCTTCGCTCTCTACCTCTTCTTCTTCACATTAGATAGGTAGTCTTTAATACAAGACGAAGACGACGGTGCCCAACCCAGATAAACTGGGCTCAGCAGGGCTATTGCGTATCTTTTTAAATGTCAGTGGCTATCATAGTGTCCATCAACTGTCAAATGGTTATGGTTTGGTACAAAATGGAACCATTTGACAGTAAATCGATGGAAGTAAATGGGAGTAAATGGATGGTGGATCGATGGTGGATCGATGGTGGATCGATGGATGGATGGATGGATGGATGGTGTCTTCTGTTGAAGACAGTATTTATCTTGACGATTTAATATGATAGCCTTGGCTGATTAGATAGTAATCTAACATTCATGAATTATTATAATACGATTGACGTAAATCTAAAATAATACCTATCCCCATTTTTTTGCCTAAACGTTGCAATCTACACGGGTCATCGGTGGCAATGCAGAGGTCACTTTAGCTGCTTGTTTTGGGGTGGAGCATACTCCACCTGCTACCTGCTATCCTGATCTCTGGTGGCCACAGGTAGTTTGTGTATGTGAGTTTAAATGTTTGAAAATTAAATGACTACTGTAAGAGAGATTACGATTTCAAACTATTTATTTCCACGTGCGTTCGCTCGCTCAATATTATTGAGGCAAGGCTTATGTGAGCTAGGTTTACGTTACTTGCTCGTAAGTTTTGGTCTAGTAGTACCCCCACTCGAATTCTGAACTTTCAACGGTAAAGTAGTTTTATAGTATGTTTTTTATCTGTCAAAGTTTATTGGTTTTCCAATTTTTAGTCTATTTCCTTAGGGCTCTATCATACTAGCGGATTGCGAGCGTCCTCAAAGCGGAACGGGCGCACAACGAAAACGTTACGCGCGCGCAACGATTACACCACGGATGCGCAGCGAATTCGTTGCGGACGCGCAACAAGATCGCCGCAAATAGCAGCGTGGACGCCAATTGACGCTGTCTCGTACAAATGTGTGTCTTCATGTCTTAAGTCAGTTTGTATCAGATGCAACCACTCATAAAATGTAGGGCTTGATATTCGCAGGTAGGAACGAAATTGTTTTAGATTATTTTTTATTCGTTTGCAAAACAACACGAAGACGTCGCTCTCTTCCATTCGATTAAATAATAATGGATGTTCCCAAATTCTTCGATGCTTTCGTTTTCGTCACCGAAGTAACAAAAGCAACAGCAGTGTTTCATCGTCGTAAACCTTGAGTATTTGCCACGCGTCCGCGACGTGTCCGTTGTGCAACCGCGGCGTGTCCGCGACGCATTCGCTGCGCGCCCGCTCCGCCCGTTAGCCGTTCGCAAACCGCTAGTATGATAAGACCCTTAGGCAATTGGTATGGGGCTATATTTAAAATATAATATATTAAAATATTTATTATTGCTGAACACTAGCTAGTACGGCCAAAGTCTGTATTTTTTTGTTAGGTACCTAAGTCAGCACGTACTTATCTGTTATCAAACGATTATCTCGGAATAAAACATTTATGCCGCATTTGTTTTTATGTGTGGATTAGATAATTGTGTAATTAGGGTAATTAATTTAACTTTTTTTTTATTTACGTCCGGGTATTAATGCAGAGTCACTATGATGAAAAATTTGAGAACATGGAGAAAAGCCTTTTGCTTTCAAGAACCTTAACAGTGTTGGGTAATGTAGGCTTCGGAGTAGTAGGACCAGAAAGTTACTCATCCCCGCAGAAAAGGGAGAATACTCCAACGCGATGAGTGTTTTTTTTTTTTTTTTTAAAAAACGTTGCCCCACACTAGGATTTTCTCCTGTATCGTGGGTGCGTTCACAAACATATAAAGTCACATACACAAATACCCAGACCCGAAACAACTATCTGCAGGCCATACAAATATTTGTTCCGTGCGGGGATCGAACCCGCGACACGCAGCGCAGCAGTCCAATCGCTTAGCCACTGCGCCAACCGTGCCGTCGTGTTGTGTCTGGTGGGCTACTGCGCGATGTTGTATATTGGCTTATCTCGTGAAAAACTCTGATGGCACGATGTCGGATTGTAGGTCTTAATTTGCGTCACACCACTATAGGGCCAAGACAGACATTATCGATATTGGAGATACTCGTAAGTCTGCGAGGTTAAATTGGGACCGACGGGCCAGATAATTCAAAACACCCGAGAGTCTTGGAAAGCAATGAAAAACACAAATGTTGTTGAACTGGTTTTGACCGAATCTGTGGTATGCGCCTGCGATCCTGTTCTTACTTTGTTTATTATTTTGTTTCATCTTTATTCAGTGTCAGCGGGACTCCTGTGTAGTGAGGTAGATGCAAAAATATTGTTTTGAATATTTAATCTGTGACAAAACTGTGAGTTAAATACCTAGCAATTAAGATTTTTATCTTTTTAGATAGCTGTGATTGCCAAGTTAAACATTTTTTAAAGTAAATCGGTTGATTTCATAGTTTGTACTAGGTTTGTACTAGTTGCCTACTTATATGTTTTTCTTCGTAATAGTTCATATGTAATCTAAGCCAGGTTAGGTTTGTGACCGCTTCTTGAGCGAAAACCTGGTTACCATTTGTCATGTTAATGTTATGTAGGTATTTTATATAGCCAAAAATCAAGAGCATTAGATAGCTTTAGGGTGGTAAGGTCTTACTTCATCGTACGACCATCGCCTAACCGTAGCACTTGAACACATACAAATAGTTTTATTTGATGCACAGAATGCTGATGATGACGGCACAGTTGCCGCAGCGGCTGAGCGGTTAGACTACTGCGCTGCGTGTCGCCAGTTTGATCCCCTCACGGAACATATATTTGTGTGGTCTACAGATAGGTGTTCCGAGTCTGGGTGTTTGTGTATTAGACTTTAAATGTTTGTAAACGATACAGGATAAATTCCTAGAGTGGAGCAACGTTATTTTAAAAGAATAAAAATGGTTAAAACTTGTATGTACTAAGAGATCCTTCACCAATAACTGAACTTATGCGTTTAACGTATAATTATGCGAATTTCTAATTGTTAGGAACGGTAATGAGAAGGCATAATCAGTCAAAGCTAAACCGTCACGCAATTAAATGAAGACGTTGATTAGAACTGGAGTCCTGTGCGCTCTGCCTGCAACACCCCTCCGCTTCCCTCGTTATCTACTGCGACACTTCAAAGCAATTTCACCTTTGTGGCCCACTTTGATCTCGACACGGTTCGATTTAATTTTATCTTTCTTGTTATTAATATTGAGAAACCGAAGTGTTTCGTTTGAGCACTGTTGGCCAAAAATATTGGGATATTTAAATAGGACTGTATAATTAAAATGTGTTTTTAATTTAAGCTTTTTCTATAAATGAAATTATTAAAGGTATTATTCAGTTTCAATTCTAAAAGGACAGAGCTTAATAAGAACAGTCACTTGAGTAATTTTTTGGGTTACGCACTGGTTACCTAAGTTGTTCAATAGGTGGGTGACCACCCTTTACATACCGAGTTTCTTCTGTGCCTCGGAAAGCTCGTTGAACCGTTGGTTCCGACGATGATTAATGGATCTTTGACTGTCGTTACAGGTAGTCTATCAATCGGTATCGTATTACCCAGAACTGACTGGCTTGTGGAGATCAGATAGGCAGTCGCTCCATGTAAAATACGGGTATTCAGCTGCTTCAGGGTTGACTGTAAGGCAACCCCAATAAGGATAGGTAGATGACAATTTTAATGTTAAATTCCGAATATTAGGTGGGTCGTAAGTTAAGGGGAAAATATACAAGTCCGTGATTAGACCTGTCGTACTATGGATCAGAGTGCTGGGCTTTGAAAAAGATGGATGAAAAACGATTGCATGTAGCGGAGATGAGAATGTTGAGATGGATGTGCGGAGTGACAAGAATGGATTAAGTAAGGAATGAGTATATTAGAGGAAGTTTGAAAGTGGCTGTTACAGAAAAATTTAAAGGAAGTCGTTTATCTTGGTATGGTCATGTAATGAGGAAGGATGAGACGCATGTGACTAAAAAAAGTGATGGATATAAATATTGATGGATGGAGAGGGAGAGGAAGGCCAAAGAAAAGACGGATGGATTGTGTGAGGAATGATATGAATGAGAAAGGAATAAATGCCACCTTGACGTGTAACGGGGTAGAATGGAAGAAGAAAACGTGTTGCGCCGACCCCAAATAGAATGGGATAAGGGCAAGAAGATGATGATGAGTTTAATTGGTTAATGTTTTAAATTACCAAAATCATGTCACTTTCCATTTACACGATACAGAAACCAACCATTGTTATTTAAAATGATTGAGTTCAGTTTTCAGAAGCCCATGTAAACTTTTAACTATCTTGATCGAAACTATTTTTCAATTTTTTTGCCAACAATGACCTTCTAGCAATGTCATTCAGATGCCATAGTACGATCATTCATCAGTATCTATTACTTTTAAACTAAAATATCACCCAAAAAAAGTCTTAACTTTATAAAAAAATTATAAAGTTAAGACTAGACCAGACCAGATTCCCAGACATCGAAAGGTTAAGAAATCTGTCCGTATTTCTTAACGTACCTACGTTCCACTGTACCTATACAGTGGAACGTAGGTACGTTCATAAAGTATACTGGCCACAGATATAGATAGACCTAGATAACGCAAGAGCAACACTTCGCGTGCCATTTCGCGTGCCTAGCTTACGTACAAAAATCGTAAGTGGCCACTTTCGCGCTCAGTTTGCATCGGTGTATATCGCTAGTCGGATGTCGGCGCTGGTGCAAAAGGCGGGGTATGGGGCGAAGGGGGCGCCGTACACGGCAGTGTCTTTGAATCGATTTGATTTTCCAATTTTCCATCACTAAATAGTGCTTGTGACGTTATAATTGGTAGTCAAAAAATGGCAAGCTTGGTTTTCATACAGATCGTGATACTTGCGTTATCTAGGTCTATCTATATCTGTGATACTGGCAGTAATGCTTTATTCATTAACATTGTTCCGATGAGTTCGCGACTGTACTCATCTGTCTGCTGCTGTCACCGGCGATTCATAAGTAATGAAACGATCCATTAGTATTCACTTGTAAAAGCCTCGAATGAATCTGAAACGATTTCTTTGTCTGAGTTTTTATTTTCATCTACACTTTTGTAAATAGAGATGAAGAACCGTTTAAAAAAACCAACTTCAACAAAATAAAACACTTACTTATATTATGTGAAAAATAACTTTACTTTGGGAAGTCGAACTTTTATTTTGTTTTATTGGCTTTTTTGCAAATGTCGAAAGTAAAACATTACGATTTCTTTGAAGTCGGTATTTTTTTTCGCTATAATGTTTTCATTTAATATCCTCGTTAAGTATAAATTTAACATTGTTACTAGAATTTATTAGCACATAATCCACATAAAAGAAGTGGAAAACATGAAATTATTTTCTAAGAAATTATGAGTTAAATACAATCAGAATCAGTTAACATTAGTTTCATTTCCAGGAATACAAAATGGCCTCCAAAGAATTTCCGTATGAGATTACAAATGTTACCGAAGAAGAGGACAAAATTATTAAAAAGTATTATAAAGGTAATATAATAACATGTTATTTCTTCAGATTTGTTATTACGAACGAAGTTCCTTATCGCGCGTTGTGAAAGGGGGCTAGACGGAAAAAATTCTTACGTAAAGTTGTCACGACACTTTTTGCTGTAGTAAGCTATTGTAAGCTGTGCGGCGTCGCATGTTTCTCTGTCTGTCTCTCTCTCTCTTATAGAAAGCAAGCCAGATATTTTCATTTCTACATTTTTTTTTTTTTTACATAATAAAAAATAATAACAATAACTTTGTTCCATCCGGGTGTTCCTTGACACCTCTCAAGTTTTTTTTTTATATTTATCCTTTTGGTATACAGTCCTCTTAAATATCGCTTTAGAAGGTTCTCCCTTATAAAGTCTTAATAATTTATTATTGTTTATATAAGCTGGAAATTGCAAATAATATAACCTCGTATTTTTAGAAGGCGGTTAAAAAGAGAATCGGGTCTCGGGAACGTAATATAATATGTGTAATAAAGCCTCTAATTTCGGGCAAAGAATGTCACCTCTCTTTTTGTTTATTTTGCACGCCATTGCATACAGAGTGTTCTGCAAAGGTAAATGACCTTCGAAAACGGGATTTTTAGTTTTAAGGTACAATCCCGAAGCAATATCCAACTGTTACATCATCACATTGCATCGACATATTATACAAAAAAAAAACATTTTTAGTACGGCATTATTTTATTTGTATTTAGGTGTTCCAAAAAGTTTGACGTTGTAGTGTGTCGTGTCTGATCTAACACTCTCCTCCAATATGATTCTCTATCTAAATTACTGTTTATTTAGCACTGTACACGACATGATTCCGGTTGACGATGGAACAGAACGAACCCGTCGTCATTCCATAGACAATAACATATTTTTATAATCATAGACTACAACAATTACAATCGACTTACAGGTTACACCAGACCATTCATCCGAGTGGGTCCGAAGGGATATATCTCAAATGCAGGCTATGGGGACCACGCCGCGGAGATATACAACCTGGAGGTCAGACCTGATGATATTTGGGTTGCCACGTTCTCTAGATCCGGTAAAAAAATATTATTGTATTAATAGACAACAACAAATGTTTGACATAACTAATTAATTCAAATGTATCACTAATTATATAATAATTAGATAGTAAACACGGGCGCCATTGAATAAATTAATATTATGACGTAACTTCACTCCGGTAAACCTAATTGGTAAGGCTGAAGTGTACCAGCAGTACCCTCATGGATTACCAGTTATTTTTATTGCCATGAAATAGGTGCTAGCCTATTGCCAACCATCAGGCTCGATTTCCGTCTTGGGAACTGTCATAGTAGTAGTGTTGCGACCATCGCTACCACCTTACCACCACCGTTGTCGTGTTTTGAAATAAATAAGGTTATTATTAATATTTCAGGAACCACTTGGTTGCAGGAGCTAGTATGGTTGGTAGCGAACAACCTTGACTTCGACACAGCGAGGGCTGTATCAGTCGCCAAGAGATACGCCTATATTGAGTAAGTTCTTTGTTTTCAAAAGCGGAATGTGGACCTAAGGATCGTAGCAGGTGGTTTCTGTGGTTTCGGCCTACCCCCATCATGGGAAAAGGGCTTGAGTTTATGTATGTTTTTTTTACTTTCACTCTTTTTCACATTACCTGCATTGGCCGATTGATATTCCGTATCTTATTCAATCAAATTGCTAACACTGCAGATTATGGTCTTGCTATAAGTGAATTATACTCATGACGTCACTTGTGATTCGATTCCAAATAACCACTATAATTAATATTCCAGCTTTGAGATTACCTAAGTCAATTGGAAACGTGGAATAGTTTCTAATTAACCTACGTTCGCTTTTCCTTAATCCACTTTTATTTAGGGGTTTGTTCATTCATTGATATAAAAACAAAAGATACGGTCGTCCGAACATTTGCTCGACGCGTTCGCCATACAGAGAATCGGTGTAGTCTGCTCGTTAATGTAACCTTGTAAAAGCGGCGTGGTATTTTCGAGGTTTATAGAACATAAATAAAGCTTTTAATAAAATTTACGACCGCACCCGAAGAGAGCCGATCGTGGACTAGTTCACTTCGGCTTAGGAAAGACCATATTGGGACCACGTTTGAGGCGTCATTTTAACATGCCGTCCGCCCAGTCCTTACGCAGTAATATATAAGTCAATGAGTTTGTTAGAAAGAGCTTTTGTCCATACACACACATAACCTAACATAACGTCTGTTATCCCCGAAGGGTTAGGCAGACGTGTCCCATGTAATAGGGGGCGTGGATGTGCACCGAAATATTGGGAATTCAAAACAAACAATAATAATATTCCGTTTTCAGTATTAATGATAATGAGTTCTTCAGAAAGGTCAGGTATGTAGTACCTACTTGCAACCAGCGTACTTGTATGACCCTGGACGAGGGGAAGAGGGAATGTAGGGATCGTAGCAGGTCGCGTTCTGTAGGTTTTGCCAACCCTATGGGAAAAAGACGCGAGTATTATTCATTCATTCATTATTGGGAGTTTGGGTTTCCGCACTTAGTCCTTGAAGTGGACCATTGTGCGTGAACCATGTTGGCCGATTACTCTAACCAGCCCACCTCCCTCCAGAAGCAGATCAGACTTCCCGGTCTCCTCAGGGCATCCGCAAGGGATCTTGGTGTTCCTAGGGTTTCCTCACGAATCTTGGTAATGCCTGTGCACTCAAGGAGCACATGCGCCACCGTTTCCTCCGCCTCCATGCATGCTCTGCACAGGGGACTGTCTGTGATTCCTAGGGTGTGGAGGTGCTTATTCAGTGAACAGTGTCCAGTGATGGTCCCCGCCACCAGACGCAGGCTATCTCTGTCCAGGCGCAGAAGGCGCCTGAACGCGCGAACACGCCTGGCGCGTTAACAACTGACGCGAGTCTTATAAATGTAGGTAGAACTCGACTGCTAGGCCAGTAGCGATTAAATTAGAATCCAAAGATATAAATCAGACAACTTATCAAGTTAATCCTCGGCTTAGAGTTAACATCAAACTTTCCACAGGCACATAACCCATAAGTCAGAGACAAGAGCTGAATCTACAGACCCCAATGCTCCCCGAGCGACCTACGAAGACTTCCGAACTTTGCCGAAACTGACGTCACCGAGATACGTCAAATCACATCTACCGCTGTCACTTCTCCCGCCAAAATTACTTGAAACGGCCAAAGTTAGTTTTTTTCTTTTTTTTAATGAAATTTTGCACGAGATTTAGTTCACTGATTTTTAATATCCCAAGAGGATTTTATGTCGGTTCCAATAAATTGTGACCCATATTTTCGACCGGATTCCATAGCTCCGTAATAAAATTGCTTCACTAAATTACTTGTGTTCATAAAACAATATTTTCGTAATATTTTGTTGGGTCTTTTGGAGACACGCATTCTATAAATTACCCGAGATAATAAATAAGTAAATAGTAGGAACTGTAATAATGTTCATTTTTACTAACTTATACATGCCTAAGTACATAAATTATAGTAATTAAAAGTGAAGGAATTTATTTAGATAGCGTACTGGCGTACTTAATAATAACTGCCACTCGGGTCAATCTTTAGGTTAAGCCGCGCTTTTCTAGGTAGTCTGCAAAATTAATAAAAGTGTTTTGGGACCACCGCGCCAGCCCTTCTTTGACGGAAAAATCAATGAACATAAAAAAATGCTGAAAATACATCACCACCACTTTTTTAGAAATTGGTTAAAAACTCAAAAACTGTTTCTATCTTTTTCTCATTGAAAGGTATTCTACATAGCAAGAGACCCTCGGGACGTGGCTGTATCTTTCCACTTCGCACACAAGCTGTTCAGATATTTCGACAATAGTGTCGAGGTAAAGGAATTCTGGGAGTTGTTCAAGAAAGATTTAAGTGAGTATCAGTCAATCTCTCACTTTTGCCTTACGCAGCTAACCAGCTGTTGAACATGTGTCTACCAAGTTGCGTCACAATACAATAAATGAGGGTTTAGGGGCATGAGGAACAGGGTCAGGCTGCCGTCCTTTCTCTAGAAACCCGTTAAGTGCAAAAAGTAGTTTCCGAGATAATGGCGAAAATGTGCAACTCGTTGTTTCTAAAAAATCAGATGACTTATTTGTAGTTAAGTAAAAGACCAACAAATAATGGTCAAATTAGGCAATTAAGGTATTATAACGTATAGATACGAAGAAGTGTGGGTTAGACGCTTTCAAGAGCTGGAATCATCATTAAAATCTAATAATTAACAACTTTAAAAGTTTTTATATCTCTGGAACTATTCATATTCTAAAAATGTTTTTTAGACAGAAAGATAGAGAATTTTGAACTCTATAAAGCTGTATCAAAAAGTCAAAAATTGACCATTTGTCGGTTAACGGCTTTCTAGTGATAGGACGGCAGCAGGGTGTTAAGTTTATCATACAGCAATAAAAAGGGAGGATCATCTGACCACACTGGTGATGAGTTTGGTAGAATACTGCCCGACGGTTGTTGCAGAACTTTTTATTTCTACACTTGTTCCGAGATGTTTTTTGGGTAAGGTCAACCACAAAGACAAACTAAACTCGGAAACTAATTTTATCTCAATCAATGTTTTCTTTTTCAGTATTGCACACACCTATATTTCCGCATGTGGAAGAGGCTTGGCAAAAGCGCGACCATCCTAATATGATGTTTCTGTTTTACGAAGATATGCAGAATGTAAGTCAGAAATAAAATAAATATAGCATGAATCGTGAGAACATTAGTGTAGGTATAAATTAAAAATATCTGATTTGTTGTTAATTGATGACTTTCGTCAATGAAACATGCTTTCCTGGAAATAGATATTTATTCACAATATCTTCGAGGTCCAGTTCTGACGCAACCTGTCTAGGTTGCGTCAGAACTAGACAGTTCGTCCCGCCATTTCCTTCGAGGCCTATACCGCGACCCTGCCTCACTTTGTCGGGGCACCAGTTTAAATTTTTTTAATTATTGTGTAATAGTCTCTCACCAAGGGGCATTAGCCAACGCTAACTAGGTTGATGAGGTCAAATAGGCAGTCGCTCTGTGTAAAATACTGGTATACAGCTGGCAACCAGCTGGCAACCGGTTAGACTGGATGCCGAACCCAGGTTTGGCAGATGATAAGTCCATGAACGCCAGACCTACGTGTGATCCTCCGTTTTTATTCTTTTTTAGAACTTACGCAACGTTATAGACAGAGTATGCCTGTTCATGAATAAGGAGTACACAGACAAACAGAAGCAAGATCTCATGGAATATCTCCATTTTGACAATATGAAGAAAAAACCCGAAGTGAAGGCGGACAATGCAAGAGAGAACGAGGTTACTTTCTTTAGGAAAGGTGAGTTAGTAAGTTTTGAGTACCTATGAATGTGGATTGGTATAAGAGTAGAAGAAGACCAAAGAAACGTTGGATGGACTGTTTAAATGATGATTGGAAGAAGCCATGCTGCGGGGATCGGCCCAAATAAATTGGATTAAGGGACAGGAGGATGATTGTTTCTATGCTCATCTCACTCTTTTGGGACGTGCTATTCTAGTCTGTTTTCGGTGAAAATGACTCTTGGTAAAAGATTATTTTATTCACTAAAATGCTGCAGGATAATTGTATTTTTTGGATTCAAAACTTGACATACGTTCGTACGTTACGTTAAATTTTCACTGCGCGCTCATGCTAGTGTCTCAGAACTCATAAAAATCTATCATACAATCCTACATCGAAAATCATTCATGCACCACGGATGTAGCACTTGGATAGCAAACGGGAGATTAGCTAAATCAGTCAGATTAGATATCTATATCATGTAATATTTTATCAAACCATAGATTATCGGTTATCTTAAATCCAACCAGCCTAATGGACAAACCGGATGAAACCGAATTGCTATCAATTTCATCTGAATAAACTGGAAGCTGAATCTAACAACACGGTTACTGGGTACCACGATACATCTTGGAAAAACTATTGTCAAACTTTCGGGGGGTTGGGGGGTTTGGTTACTCAAGATCGACATTAAATGTAAAAGTTTGGCGAGTTTAGCATCTGTATCAGAGCAGCGGTGGCACAGCGGTGGCCCGGCCCAGTGGTGGCGGCCCTTTTTTTTTTTTTTGGGTGGGTGGCAAATCATCAAATAACCCCTCCCGCTCATGGGCAGAGCGAAAGGGAGAGTCAGACTTCTACTGACTAAAAACCACCCATGTTCCTTCTTAGCCCTTCATGTCGAGGCCGCGGTATCCCTTGCGAACAACCCGCAGCCTCGAAGTGGTGGCGGCCCTGACTTACGAACAGTAATTCGTGGGTTCAAACCCACGCAGGGATTACTTTGTGTAATTTATTTCATCACCGCTGCTCTCAAAACGGTAAGGAAACCGGCATGTCTTACAACCAAAAAAATCCAAGACATGTCACATCTGCCAACTTGCACATCCCTCTCCTAGAGACGAGGCCTGAGTCCCTGCAGTGCAAACATTATAATTATGATGATGATAAACACCTCTGTATCATAATTTCATTACCTAAATGATATGAAATATCCATTATTACAAGCTCCCATTCTTACGGGATACCTTGCGTGATTATATATTATGTTTTTTGGGATCTTATAATACTAGATAATAACGAAAGATATCTCGTAAATCAGTTATGATGAACCGTGAAAACTAAAAACAGAATTTTGGTGTGTTAGGGATGGCCACCTATCCACGAACCTAATTCAGTAAACGTTGCTTGACACATTATATAGCCAAGAGCCCCTAAAAACCGGTTAAAATTAATGTTGACAGGTAAATCCGGGAACTGGGTGAAATACTTTGACGAAGAAATGAAGAAAGAAGCTGAAGAATACTTAGAGGTGAATCTGAAAGCAACTGGTATACGATTTCCTGATGTAAATCAATAAATAGTTTTATGATTTAATTTTGCATCTTCTACGGATAATAAGAAATTTCTATAGTGTGAAATATATTCTTGTAAACTCACTTTCCTTTGTTACCCATAACTGTCTGTAAGTTACGTGAATATTTAAAATCGAATTTTGTTATAATTATATTGTGCAACGAGAACAACTGCCGACAATCTGTTTTGCAGACTTTCTATAATATATGTTAAGGCGGGAAAACCACTTAAGGTGAATCATACAGGCTGCTCCCAGCCATTTTCCCGCTAGATGGCGTTGAAGTCAACATTTTTAGTTTATTTGTGTTTTTGTGTAATTGGAAAACTATTAAGTCGTAGGAGTAGCAATTGCGGTTATCGGACATTACGTCTTATCGAACTGGGTCACATCATTGTCATAATATCCACCTAATTCGACACAAAGGTGTAATTTAAAATCTGCCATTGAATAAAGCGTCGTTTACACATACAGACGTAGACGTGAGCGAGTACATTTACGAAGATTGAACACTAGATGGCGTGAATGAAAAAAAATGTTTTTCATTTTTCTTTATGGGTAGATTGGGTTGGCAGAACTACAGAACGCCACCTGCTACGGTATATCATCATCAGCCTATAATGTTCCCACTGCTGGGACACGGCCACCACGCGGGCCCAGTGGGGTAGATGTCACGTCTTCAAATTTTTGGTTCTAGGACATCTCACCATGATTTGCTTCATATTTATTGAGAGCATGTGGTGATGCAATACATTCCACAAAGTAATGCGCCTGTCTGGATTTGAACTTACTGTTCGTGAGTCGGTATATTTTATTATGTACGATTGTTAAAAAATAAAAGGTATATTTGTTGGTGTAAACTATTTAATTTTGGGAAATAAATTATGTCAACAATAATTACAATAAAACGCAGTTTTATTTTACTCAAAAAAATCTAAATCAAAACTCATTTATTCAAACTAGGCTGATAATCAGCACTTTTCGAACGTCAAAATTTACTTTACTTTACTTATTTACAAGTGACAGTCCCCCAAAACGCCCACCCTTCGACACTTCCTAGTGTTTTTGCTGGAAAGAAGAAGTGGCGGAACAAACTCTCCAGCAACACATCTGTCTGTTTGGTTAGAAGAACCAGACTCGATACAATACTATGGTGTAAGTTAATATTACGATTGACTACAATCAATAATAAAAGGTATATAAAAATAAAACATAAAAAAGACATAACATATTATCAGTAAACTAATTTAGGAGAAAGAACATAAATTACAAACATTGTCTTGTGTTCAACTCAACGACCAGCTATTCTTATCATTTTAGTAGTTGTTAATGGAATAGTAAGCTTTTGAACAAACTACATTAGGTACACTATTGATTTTTTTATCAAACCAGAAGAATTTGAAGTAACATAATTAAATGCTGATACATGCATAATCACTCAAAACTAATAACACTTATGATTAGTAACAGTACCAATTATTACAATAATTATACATTTCATAACACGTAAGAAACTATAATTCCTAGACAAGAGCTACAAATCTAAAACGATTTATTATGAGATAATAACAAGGAAGGTGAAAAAAATTTTTCCTAATTTGGAAGCACTCAACAAAAGCATATAATAAAACGAAAATATAAAGCTCTTTATATGAAGTAAGTATACCTAAGAAGTATTATTTCACCTTTTGATACAGAATAAAAAGAAATATACAATGATAATGTAGATTCTAAACAAACTACTACCATAATACAATTAGAACAAAAATCTTTTGATTTGTTGATTTCGCCCTCTGCCTTGAAACTTTCTTTGAACCAACTGCTACACTGCTGCTGCAACAAAGAAAACATACTTAGCATATAATTCTTACTTTTTGACCAATATTATTTACCATTCACTTCAAAATATTATTTACCGTCAATCTCCAAAGCTGCTCTGAAATAAAACTTTACTTCTCTTATTTGCTTGAATTTCTA
The DNA here is from genome assembly GCA_949774965.1 of Diarsia brunnea. Lineage (NCBI taxonomy): Eukaryota > Metazoa > Arthropoda > Insecta > Lepidoptera > Noctuidae > Diarsia > Diarsia brunnea. Next base: position 16,875,465 of record OX459008.1, on the reverse strand, counting down.
ACTGATGTTGATGTTGCAGAAGGATTTGAAGCCTTCAAAGCAATTTTTTCATTGGCTGCATAAATGAGAGCCCACACTTCTGGAGCAGTATTTTTCAAACTTTCTACGAGATCTTCTTCCTTCTTTTCAGTTCCATCTGTCTATGTTTTATTTACATTGCAGTAATAATCTTTGGCTTCAAAATATTTCGCGAAGAAAGAAGGAGCTTAGTGTTGGCCAAGATCTAAAAAGAACAAAATATAAATACAGAATAATATGCTTCACTGATCCTGGGATGACTTACAAATTTGATTTATTCATTTACCTTGTAGAGTGCACTGGTATAGTTTTTGATTACGTCATTCTTGCATGAATTTTTGTTTATGATGTTCCCATATGACACTTTCTCTATCAATTTTGCAAACACAGAGGAGTCTCCGTCACCAATAAAACTCAAATAGCGAAGTTGATGTATTTCTTCACTCTTCTGAAAGCCTTCCACAATAATTTCCGATTCCATTGCTGTAGATGGTCCAGTAAAATTTTTGCAGCAATTATGTGCTTTCATATCCATGTTTCTCCTCCCATAATATTGACATGTATAACAATATTTGTTTCTAACACCAAGAAGCAGGCCTGGAAATGAAAAGCAACACTTGTAAATAATGCACATAATAACATACATACATACATACATAAACTCACGCCCTTTTCCCATGGGGGTAGGCAGAAACCACAGAACGCCACTTGCTACGATCCTTACATACTCCTTTTGCCTCGTCCACATTCATACATCTGGTCATACACGCACGCCGGTTACGAGTACTACGCACCTGTCCTTTCAGAAGAACGGCACCAATATGATCAGTGTATGTCTTTCTAGGGCGTCCCCTCCCGGCATTACCACTCACATAATAAAAAAGTCATAAAGAACCAAATTTGTTTTTAGTAAAATATTAACTTACCTACCATACCAGATGACGAGTCAAAGTTATGCCCGTATGACCTTTTTGAATAGCAATTGATCTTTCTTGTTCACCAGCAATTTTAATTTCCTCTGTCATATGTTCTAACCACACACTGCCTTATTTTCTTTCAACTCGACGAAATTTATTGGCTGACATTGTTGGAATATCCATAAGACTTGTTATGTGAGCTGCTTGAGTGTAAAAGCTACCAGAAGTCACAGTTGCCCACAAAAATGCAGTTTTTATTTTATTACTGCTACCAATGTTTCCACGCTCGATCACAGCACTTGAAAATTAATTCACTTCGAAATCCATCATGTCTTTCACTAACAAATTCAATTTGTGAAGATTCACACATATTTCAATGTCTTTCCAGAAGAAATGCCCACTCTATTACATGCTTCAAGTCCACTATGCGATACCCAGATATCTCAGATAAGCCTTTATTTGGACCAGCTTCCACAATCAATTGAAAATGATCGCAAGTGCAGGAGAAGTGCAGACGGATTTTCCTTCAACTCTCAATGTCAATTGGGTTGCGTTCAAAAGATGTACTATAGTCGGGATGGGTCAGTTCTTAAAATAAAGCCTTGTTCACGGTTTAAACTTTAATTAAAACTCAGGAATAAACACATTACACAAATTAAAACTCTGCCATCTCAAAAGTATCTCTCTTACCCAGTGCCAACATTATAATTCAAAACAACATTAACATAAGAACTTAAAACTATAACGCTACGAAAGCCAATCAGCGGCCGAGTAGCGGCGCGACGACAGATCAGTGATTGGTCGGCGCGACGCGCGGGAGCAAACATGCTAGCGCGTTGGTGAATATCTTTGAGACGGCTGTCCTCTATTGGCCCTCTTACGGCCAGGGAAATGGGAGCGTTCGGAAACGTTTTCCGCTATAGTACGTAATAAAATTTTACTTATCTTTATATTTCAATGTTACCTTTAGATTCCTCGTAGAACTGGTCAACGAATAAGAAAAAAAAACAGATTATAATAACTTGTTCAAAATAAAGCACGGAACAGAAAAAAAACAGATTGTAACTGAATTATATTTGTTTCTGAACGCACCATAACAAATTTCGACGTGAAAAAGCTTGGTAGGTATCTACTACAAAATAAAACAAACTATATAGATTTAAATATGTGTGTCTGTTTGAAACTGTTTGCAAAATGCGTAAAAGGTGACGTAATCCGGCAAAACCATATTTTGCAAATGTTTGCAAGTTTCATTTTATGATCACCTACTTTGGTAGTTTACCGATTTAAAATAATTTTATTTATTGTTGACCAAAAACATATTATTCAAATAATACTAAGAAACACTGACTTTGTACTCATCACTGACACGTATGACGTAGGTAATTAGTATTGTGACGAGATTTCATAAAAATCACGGGCCAACTTGATGTTTCTAATACCACCGAAAATAGAATTGTGTTTTTAGAATATTTAACTATTATACCTACGATAAATTAGAATTACAATAATACAGTATAATAGATAATATGAATCAAATGTATACTGAAGAAATATTGCAAATAAATCAATGAAAATGCATAGCATACAAAATAATAAGTACGCAAGAACTTCCGCGCGCAAATCATATAGCGCGGGACAACCGAGCTAGGAATGTATTTTCTAAGTTTCTAACAGTCAAACAAGTGAACGAAGTTTGGCAACGCCTTTTTTTCGTCCACATATTGCATGTAGGTCAAGGTTACGAAGAACGGCATCGTTGCATAAAACCTTCCTACGACTACTGGTATTTATGTTGCCATACAACAATAAAATTGTTTACATTAAAAAAAAAACATAACATTGATGTCATCAGTTTTATGTTATTTTATATTGTTATTTTTTTGAACGGTTGGAAAGGAAATAATTAAAACTAATTATTGATTTAACAGAATTATTATAAGATCGTCTGCACCTGCACGCCATCTAGCGTGCCATAGTCTAAACAAGTTTACTTGTCATTATTTGTCAAAAGTCACGCACACTACTAAAGAAGTGTCAAATTTTGCCGGGATTTCACTATTGTTTTTCTCGCTAAATAATGTAAGATAATGCCCAAAAAGGTCGATTGCGGACACTTTCCATTGTTGAGAAGTGATAAAATGATAAATTTTAAAGAAAAAGTCTCTGTGTGTCGTGTAAAGGTGTATTTCAAATATGTATGGAGGGTCGGTTGACACATCCACCTTAAGGGTCCTCTCTCGAAAAAGCTTAAAAACAGCGTGCAGATGAAGCGGTTTTTCACCGGCACTTACAGAGAAATTACATCTGAGAATTTTTTTTAGTAATCTACATGATATGACACGTAATTTGGTTTAGCCACAATTTTTGTATCGGTATCACATAATAAGAAAAAAAATCCACAAAATCACCTCCAAATCGTTGAATGGAACCATTTTACTCCTTCATTTTTTAACAAAATAATATAAAAAAAATATCTTCTGCTTTGAAATACAAAGGAAAATAATTTGGTTTTGTTACTTTTTAAAAACATGTATTATTTTAATTATAATAAATGAAAAACGCGTCCGTTTAGAGTCCGTATCTACGACCGAGAGAGGTAGTTTGTATGCACAAGGTCATTGGCGTGAATACAAGCCTTAAGGAACGCTGCTCCTATACATCAATGGCCTCCGCCATATTGTCTTCGCCTTAGATTCCTCTTCGTGGTAGATGGGTATATGGGTAGTTGAAATCACACACAATACTTGACTCAAACACCAAACGTTTATTTACAATAGTCCATTTACAGGCACTTATAAACTTTTCAGGGGTTGAGACCCATTCACATGAATCATTGTTACTATGGAGAAGAATGGGTTGAAGAAACTCCATTTAAATCATGTTACAATTCTCGTTTGCACTAATTAATGTTAATCACATCAAAAACCACTTTCATTTACATTATTTGCTAAACGCGAGATAATGTGCATCTTTCGTCACACGCGTGTCTACTTGTCTAGTCCGTCTAGCGGAAGTACCACGTACTCAGTATTGTTATTAATTACTTTTAATCAGTTAAAACTAATAAACAATACTAAAATAGTTCACAATTGATTGTAATAATTATTTAACAATAAAACAATACCAATATTAATGCGAAGGTGTTATTAAGTTAATGTCTAATTAATAGGTTCATTACTTTTTACAACAGAATGTTACTTACGCCATTTCCGGCTAATTAAAGAATTTAATACAAAGAACAGGTTTTCTACTAATAAATTGCTCTACAAAATAATCTTATGACTTTTTAGTTTATAATTACATAAAGAAACTGATTTAGTCGTGGTTTCAGATTATAAATTGAGTTATTGATCATTAAAATCGTATTCGCCGCCATCTTCACAACCACGGAATAGTTAAATAAGGTTGGAAAGGCCCTCTCTGCAATTTTGTACTAGGACCAGTGTCGCCGCTTGACTCCCACTATTTTAATTTCTACACATACGCAATACTATGTTTACAAATATTTCGCACACAACCAAATCACACACACATAAATCTCAGGGCAGATATTCGTTCGCCCACTAGCAATAAGCTCCCGTAGGCATAGACACTCAAACACGCATAAATGCAATAAAAATTTTCATACACGCTAGTGCTTGACAAAGCCGATATTCTTTGTCGATAAATTATCTGATGAATTTATGGGGAAAAATGAAACATTAAATAAATACTAAGAAATAATTTTATTTTACTTTGATTAATTACAAATAATCACTGTCCTTGGAATAAAACATATTTATTAAGTAATTGGCGCTTGCTATTAATTGCGAACGAATTTTTCAAAACAAAGTGTAACTTCAAGTTAATATATTTTTCAATAATTGCTTTGGTGAGGTCTGTGACGTGGTTTGCTGTAGGATATTGGCCAATTTGATGATAAATTATGTTTTTGAATATTTCACTCCCAACAAAGTGACGCATAATTTTTGTCACCAACATTTTTTTATTTATATTATGGAGAGTTTCCGTATAAATTTTGATAACAGATTCTGATATTTTACAGATCTGTATCAAATCTTTTGAAGGGTATAACAGACCACCCTTATCTTTAGCAACTATAAATTTATGTTCTTCATTTATGCTATTGGACAATAGCGCTCCAATACATATATCGCAATCTATTTTTTTAATTAAAATATGCGCTATGTAGCCTGCAATATGGGTAATGATTTGATTGCTAAAATCTGAAATGGTATTGACAAATGCGTTAATATCTTCTTCGTTATTATCATCATCGTCATCCTCATCCGCAATCCTTCGTATGGATCTATTAATCCGTGCTACAGGAGATGATGCACAATCAAGAATTGAAATGTGTTCAAGCGCAGTACAATTTCCACTATCGAGAGCCTTTAACTCAATATGAACTAAAAGTTTTTTGTATGCAGCTTTAAACTGGCGGGCCGTGGGGTTATTATTGGCTCCACCATGTGACCTTATATTACCAAACAGCATTTCAAGGTGATCCTGGCTTACTTTGTAAAATGGCATAAAAATCAGAACTCCGGGACGTATTAACGTTTCATAAAAATGTTTAACAGCTGCAGCACATCCAATAAAACCATTGAAACCAGTCTTACGTAAACTATTTGTCAAAAGAGTTCCTTCTTGTGTTCTCAACTCGGATAGGTATGTCGTCGCCATGTCTAGGTAACTAAGCAGCATTGCAGCGTTGGCTTCTGTTAGAGCTTTTTTGTAATTATATTCATATGTGTTTCGGGAATTAAAAATGTCAAACATATTATTAATTATTCTTAAAAAAAACGTTGTGCTTTCACTATTTTTGAATGAAGGCAGATTTAATTGGTCACGACAAAAGTCTATAGCGTCTGCGACACTTAGGCTGAACAATTGCGTTGCAAGCTTAACTTTCATCTTATTATTTTGAAAATTAACATGTTGGTAACGGAGCTTGTTCGCTAAATGAAAGTTCTCCTTCATTTGAAGGTTATTTAATGCCTCCAAAAATCGCCATTCTATGGTATTACCATCTTTATCTAAAAATTTATTATAACATTGAAAAGCATTACGGATTAATTTTATCATGTGTGATGGGTCTAGCAGTACAACTACTGGATGATTCGTAGACGGGTTTGGAAAAGAAATTTTTTTATCTTTGATTGAGCAGTTTAAGCATTCCACCATTGCCATATTAGCAGCGCATCCATCAAAAGTTAGGGAAATTATTTTTATGCCTGTTTCTGCAATAAGTTCCAAACATTGTTTAATTAAGTCTGCACGCTGTCTTCCGTTAATTCCGTCAACTAAGAAATATGCAACGGGAACCTTAAAATTACAATTTATGCCTGTCACTAGAAATACCAGAGCCTCTTTGGCTATTCCTACATGGTCTCCTTCGACGCCACTGCCAATATCGACATGTCCAAGTAATTTTTTTCCGTCCCATTCTATACGACGGCGTATAGCCATTTCATCCAAGGAAAGGGCTGCAATAATGGGATATTTGGTGCTTTTCACTTTTATTTTTAACGCGTCTATGGATTCTGAAGTAAAACCAGGATCTCCTCCCATATTTTGGTACCATTTTCGGAGCGTACGGCGATCCGGTAGGCATGTATCGAATGTTTTGCGTACATACTCATAAGCCTTTGGGGAATAATAGTCCAGTGTTAGCGCAAAACTACGCAGAGCTGGACTATATTTTTGCTTAGATGGCCCGCCAGTATTTTTTGCGATCATACGATTTGTCAGTTCTTGTACCTGTGAATAAAATTATAATCTTAAATATAAAAATCAATTGCTAATCGTTAGTCTCGCTAAAACTCAAAAACGGCTGGATTGATTTGAATTTTTTTTTTGTTTTGTTCGTCCGAAGACAGGGAAGGTTCAAAAACAAAAAAAAAATGGTAGGAAGTGTGTTTAGGTAGGGTAGCCAGTTGACGGGAGAGAAGCCGCGGGGGACAACTAGTAATAAGAATAATCTTTATTATCTCTGCTATTTTTATAAGGCCTCGTCGAATATAAAACGTACCTTAACATTTATATTTTTGAGAACAGATATATCTTCGTCCTGCATCGAAAATTTTTCTTGAAGATCATTTAAAACATCTTGCATTTTATTGATTTTTTTTTTCAGTCTTCGGTTTTGTGCTTGTATTTTTCTTATCTTCAATCTCTGTTTCTTTATTAAAAATTCTTTATTGATAATTATTTTTTGTAGCTTTCTTTTCCTAGGAGTGGTTGCATTTGAAGGTGACATTAAGTTTTCCTACAAATAAATGAAATATAAGCATAACTTAATCTCTGTATATATAAAGTGTTATTATGACGGATATGACAGATTGATTAAAACCCATATTAAAGCAGAAGCAGAACTAGAAGCATGACATTAATCTTTAAAAAACAACTATGAAACGATTCTTGACCATTCTTTATAGGCATTTACTTACTTCAGTGTCTTTTCTTTTCAAAGATTTATCTTTTTTTGGTGTCAACAAAACTGAAGTTGAAGCCTGTGCTTGTAAATCCTATAATTAAAAATAGCATAAAATATCTTGAAATGTAGACTTGACAAGAGCGATTATAATTCAAGACAAAATAAAGGTATTAGGTAACCTGAGCGCCTTCGCAATTTTGCACACTGGTGTCAATATAACTGGGCTTTTTAAGCGTAACAGCATTGCAAGAATTAGTTGTCTGAAAAATAATGCAAAAGTCTTTACATGCCACTTACAGTTATACAGCAGAACTACTTATTTCAAAATTGAATTCTTTTTATAAAGCTGAATGCTTGATTTACCGGATTGAAATATTAATCTAATCAATAAATAAATATGGAACTTAATTCCAACAAGTTAGCATTTTTACAAAACTTACCAAAGAATTTGAATAAATCTGAACAATTTGTTCTCTTGGGATCGCCTCTGGTTTTAAGTACCTATAACCTGATTTTTTTATGATAAAATCATTTTCACTAAAATGTTTAGAGCAAATAGTACTCGTCTTTGTCGGCATCCAGTTTCCTCTACCTGTCACGTCAATCCATTGTTCCCTGGCGTTAGGTTCTTTAGGAAACCTAAAATTTATAATTTATTGCATAATTCAAATTCCTCAATTTAAACTTACTAAATAGTGTAAATAAAAGTTTTAAGAATATACACGTAAATATTTAAATATAACAATATTAATACACATAATGCATAAACTTAAATAAAAAATCAGAGATTAGTATATTAGTAGATGACAGGTCTATGTCCCTTTATAACATTCGGTAGGATTCATTCAAAATACGTCTAAATAAAAATATACTATCAATAATCATTAATTAAATATAAAATAATCCAAAAATTATCTTTGTCAAACGTAAATATAGTCGAGAATTCTATCGATGATTTTATTTAACCACATGGTTACCTCACTATCGATAAACATGCGCCGTGCATCACAGCCAATCACAGCACAGGACGAAACGTCAACGGTTGAAGTGTAGAGGACGCAATGCATGCAGTACATTGTACGCGTACTTGTTCATTGTGTTGATTGAGCGAGTACACAGCGGGCAATGTATATTTTTTGTAAATTGTTGCAATAATGTTGTAAATGTTTGGTATTTCATAATGATCAGTATATTTTTATGTTTTTGACAAATAATATTGTAATTAAATGTTATTTTGGACTTACCGATGGAAAGATATACCTCCTCGCTTTATACTTGAGGTCTGACTTTTTGTCTTACATGTTATAATTGCACAACACGGCATTATTAAGCAGAATTCTGTTCTCCGAAGTATTCCGACGCGCACTGATCGCGGTGAATGATTGAATCGGTCGAGTTATGATTTTCGAATCACAAGTGTGGCGCGCTTGCCCCGCCCACATTACCATTCCAACCTTATTTATCTATTCCGTGTTCACAACAATGTGCAATGACGTCTCTTATACAGCCTAATTTCAAGTGAGCAATCATTAAAATCCCAATATTCATAATCAATTAGCTTATCTTAATTTTAACTATAGTTCTAGTTAAAGACCTCTGTTTAATAAATCATTATTCGAGCCGTCGAACATTCAATTACAAACCATCTCTGTAGTAGTTAACACAAAAGCTAACAGATGGCACTGTCGCTCATGTCTTTCAATATCGATCCCGTAATAATTACTGTACAAATATCTCAGAGATGGCAGGTTCATTAATGATTATAAAAAACTAAGCTAAGCTATTATTATAAGCTGGTTATTAATTAGATTGCCTAATGATCCCAGCAGATAGACACTCTCGCGGCGACACGGCCATTCTGATCGGCGGTGCGCGCTCTGCACTTGCCGTTGCCGTCCGCTCGTCCGTCCGTTGTCCTAAGTGTAGTCTCGTGGTTGTTATCTGAAATAGTGGAGATAAATTTTGTCGGCAGATTATTGTTGCTTTTATTATCCTACAATGTTTATTCAATTGTAGGATTTAGTAACATTCATTCATTGGTTTATTCAACATAGAAACCTTGTAATAGATCTGACATTCAATGCATTTTTGTATCACCTTGCTAGACACACATGCACAGTTACAGACATTTATAGCTGTTTGGAATTTTTATTCAAGTTATTAGATGCTAAGCTGTTAGCTTAATAAAACAATTGTTGCCTGAATGATTCAATTACATTAATTGAATTGAGTTTATTGATATTGTTTGATCAACTTCTAGCTCACAAGAATTTTGTTGGCAAAATTATTCAACAGCATTAATTGAATTCATTGATAGTTTGATCAGCTACTGGCTGAATAGAATATTGTTTGATTAGCTACTAGCTAAATAGAATATTGTTGGAAAAATTATTCAACAACATTAATTGAATTATTTTATATTGTTTGATCAGCTACTAGCTGAATAGAATATTGTTTGATTAGCTACTAGCTTAATAGAATATTGTTGGCAAAATTATTCAACAACATTAATTGAATTTATTGATGTTGTTTGATCAGCTACTAGCTGAATAGAATATTGTTTGATTGCTACTAGCTAAATAGAATATTGTTGGCAAAATTATCAACAACATTAATTTAATTTATTGATATTGTTTGATCAGCTACTAGTTGAATAAAATATTGTTTGATTAGCTACTAGCTAAATAGAATATTGTTTGATTAGCTACTAGCTAAATAGAATATTGTTGGCAACATTATTCAACAACATTAATTGAATTTATTGATGTTGTTTGATCAGCTACTAGCTGAATAGAATATTGTTTGTTAAGCTACTAGCTAAATAGAACATTGTTGGCAAAATTATCAACGACATTAGTTGAATTTATTGATATTGTTTGATCAGCTACTAGTTGAATAAAATATTGTTTGATTAGCTACTAGCTAAATAGAATATTTTTGACAAAATTATTGAACATCATTGATTTTATTGATTTCATTGATATTGTTTGATAAGCTGTTTGCTTTTTCAGCAAACAGATAATATTGTTGCTTACTATGACTTGACTTTGCAACCTTGTATAATAGGTCTACTGTCTACTAGATTTGTTTTAAATAAAATTATTGATAGCTTTAGACATTGTGATTTGTATTTGGTAAATGTAGTGTGAGTAGTATGTTTTTATTTGTTCATTCTCACGGGAAGGTAATGCTCTGTGATAGACACAAAGTCTTGGATTTGACAGGATAAAAGGATAGGATCAGGAACACCGCTCTGTGATAGACACAAAGTCTTTGATTTGACAGGATTAAAGGATAAGGAGTTTAGGACCATTGCTCCGTGACAGGCACGAAGTCTTTGATTTGACAGGATATAAGGAACCAGGCTCTGGGCGTTTAATACGCCGTGGACCCAGCAGGATAACATGAGAGTATTATTTTATCAGTTCCCTCCACGGTTGCTGATAGATCATTTGTTGTGTTGGTTCATTACCAGTCACCTCCACGGCTTCTGATAGATCATTTGTTGTGTGGGTTCATTATCAAGTGCCTACACGGCTGTTGATAGATAATTTGTTGTGTTGGTTCTTTACCAGTTGCCTCCACGGCTGCTGATAGATTATTTGTGTGATTCATTGTGAGTATTACTTATTGCGCTAGTTGTTTCCTCCACGGATAAAATTAGCTTTTTGTGAGTATTATTATTTTATACTTCATTAGTTACTGTTAGTACTAATACTTTGTTTTTGTTAATAGTTGTTGCTTACAACTGGCAGGATTGCAAAAAACATTAAAATAATGAAAATGGAATACCTGATACTCATCACACATGAGCATCATGTAGGTAGGTAGGTTGATTGGCGATTGTATTGAGCCTTTTAATGCAACACTGTTTGATATCAGTGGTGAAGTGTTTGAAGTAGTTTGAAAACTTCTCACCTTTTATGTTAACTTATGGTGTGTAAACACTGAAACAGTCATTCTGGGTTGGCTGTCCTCATGCTGTTTCTCATTTGTTAGCTTCATAGCCGGCGACACGGTCATTTGTTCACCAGGCTGTAGTACTTGATGTTGTTTATATTTGTAGTGAATTTGCTCTACTATCATTTCCTCTTTTATAAGATAATTGCCTCGAATCTGGAATGTAAAAGTCATGCAGGTAAATAATAGAACAAGAAAAGATGTTATGTAAACATCACACCTGCTATCCCAGACGGGTTAGGCAGAAGTGTACATCATCACTTTGCCAGTAATGCTTAAGGCTCTTGTTAAAGGGCAAGACTGTTTGCCATTAATATTATTGTCTGGACTGCTACTGAGAAATTCCTGATGGAGAAACTCAACAACATTGTTAGACTCGGGAATTGAATCCAGGCCCACACGCTTTAATTGTATGGTGCATTACTACTAGGCCCTCAAAGTAGTCTGACTAAATGTTTAAATTAGTAATGAAAATTTGGTAATCAATTGTTTTTAAATAGTTATCATACTTAGATGGTAATTAAACTAAGATGGGAAAGTTAATCTGATTAAAACTACTTTAAAAACACTATTGGTTGTGTCACTGTACTAGTGAAACATTCACAATTTAACTTCTTTAAAGCTTTGCTTTCTGTTGAATTATCGCACTGAATTTCATTGTCACAATTTGTTGAACAACGTTGATGTTTCGTTAATTGTTTTGTTATAAAACACACATAAGTACCAGTTACATAACAAAGCATTACTAATGTAAAACATGTGCACCCTGGCATTGAATCCAACTCATATGCTATAATGGGAAATAGTATGATGTTATCATTGCGTTTTCCCGTTAAAATAATGTTTATTGTGGATCAATTGTTTATCTATTTATTTATTTTTTTTAAAACTTTAAGCTAATCAATTAGAGATGTAGTAAGGTCAGATGTAGATTCGATTGATAGATATTGAATAAATAAATAATTATTGTAATATTTATCATGACATATTGTGTCATTACAATACAAAGATTCACATCTGCCGGGTGTCCAGTGACGGACAACTTTGTTTGTTTTTAATGAATCTTGAAACATGTTATCCAATACAAATGTTTACAAGTTTGTATAAAGTATTTAATTGTAATTCCTCACTTGAATGTCAATTAGGAGGGATTTCTAATAAGAATTATTTCTATTAAATGTTTTATTCTGAATGAAATTTCAAAACACAACAAGATTTAATACTGGTTAATTAATTAATGTGTGAATGCAAGTAACTAACTATCATTTGATTCATGAGTTCAGTTTGTGACACATTAAGTACTGATTTATATTTTAATCATAACTTTGAACGAGTAATGACCTTATCACTCCTTAAGTGATTAAAGATGTCTTAATATTTTAATCCCACGGGTGTCAATTTAAGGTGGCATTAACCTAGCCAGTGTGTAATGTGATAAGTTAAAATATTGTTAACTGCACTACAGTTACTAAAATGAATAAAATAAAATACTTCCCGGGTTTGATGTTTCATCCCGTAGGTTCATTTTTATTGATATGCTTTCCAAGTGTTCATGTTTCTTTTATTTTGCTGCTTCGGTCATTCTGTGCTGTACTGTATGTTTGTCATTTTGATTGGACTATGAAGTTTTCTGTCACATAAAACTTCATTGTTTGTTTTCCCATGTGTCAACTTATTGTCTGACTGGGTCATGTGTGTTCAAGTTGAAATAAGCCGTAATTAACATGTTGGTATCTGTCAACCACTAGGATGAAAATACAGCCAAATCTTAGACGTCATAGTCTTCAGTTCAATATTTTCCTGTATGTCATTATTTGGATGTTCCGGCGCATATTCATGAGCAAAGCGCAGATAAAATCCCTTTCTTCTGATGTTAAGGCGGGAAAACCACTTAAGGAACGCTGCTCCTATACATCAATGGCCTCCGCCATATTGTCTTCGCCTTAGATTCCTCTTCGTGGTAGATGGGTATATGGGTAGTTGAAATCACACACAATACTTGACTCAAACACCAAACGTTTATTTACAATAGTCCATTTACAGGCACTTATAAACTTTTCAGGGGTTGAGACCCATTCACATGAATCATTGTTACTATGGAGAAGAATGGGTTGAAGAAACTCCATTTAAATCATGTTACAATTCTCGTTTGCACTAATTAATGTTAATCACATCAAAAACCACTTTCATTTACATTATTTGCTAAACGCGAGATAATGTGCATCTTTCGTCACACCGACACGCGTGTCTACTTGTCTAGTCCGTCTAGCGGAAGTACCACGTACTCAGTATTGTTATTAATTACTTTTAATCAGTTAAAACTAATAAACAATACTAAAATAGTTCACAATTGATTGTAATAATTATTTAACAATAAAACAATACCAATATTAATGCGAAGGTGTTATTAAGTTAATGTCTAATTAATAGGTTCATTACTTTTTACAACAGAATGTTACTTACGCCATTTCCGGCTAATTAAAGAATTTAATACAAAGAACAGGTTTTCTACTAATAAATTGCTCTACAAAATAATCTTATGACTTTTTAGTTTATAATTACATAAAGAAACTGATTTAGTCGTGGTTTCAGATTATAAATTGAGTTATTGATCATTAAAATCGTATTCGCCGCCATCTTCACAACAATGTGCAATGACGTCTCTTATACAGCCTAATTTCAAGTGAGCAATCATTAAAATCCCAATATTCATAATCAATTAGCTTATCTTAATTTTAACTATAGTTCTAGTTAAAGACCTCTGTTTAATAAATCATTATTCGAGCCGTCGAACATTCAATTACAAACCATCTCTGTAGTAGTTAACACAAAAGCTAACAGATGGCACTGTCGCTCATGTCTTTCAATATCGATCCCGTAATAATTACTGTACAAATATCTCAGAGATGGCAGGTTCATTAATGATTATAAAAAACTAAGCTAAGCTATTATTATAAGCTGGTTATTAATTAGATTGCCTAATGATCCCAGCAGATAGACACTCTCGCGGCGACATATATATGTTAATGTTATACAGATTTTTAATAAATATTTAAAAAAAGAATAGGTGCTGTTTATTATTATTCTTATTTCTGACATTGGTCGACTTAGAGAGCAGCAGGAAACTGCCGTGACTTAAGTTCAAGTTATAGGAACCTACAATCTCTCGGATTCTATCAATTATTTTAAGCGATGGCCCAGTGGTGGCGGCCCGACTTACGAACATTAAGGCGAAAGGCAGGCGCATTCATTTGTGTAATCCATTTCATCACCGCTGCTTTAGAAACGGTGAAGGTAAACATCATCGTGAGGAAACTGGCATGTCTTCGAACCATACAATTCAAAGACATGTGACATCTACCAACGCACACTGGACCCGCGTGGTGGATTATAATAGCCCATGCCTCTCCAGACCCAGCAGTGGGCAAATTATAGGCTGATGATGATGATGAATCAGTTATTTAGTAATGAATAGCACTCAAAACGGTGAAGAGAAACATCATCAGGAAACCGGCTACCGGTAACAAATTCGAGTAAACAGGTAGGTATCTATCACATTACAAAAGCTATGCCGTACGAGGTACAACTCCTCATTATACAATATTCTTACAATTCTTTTCTCAACACACATTGACATTTTTCTCCGAAATAAGCAAATAAATAAGGTGTGAAGACGCATAGCAGCATAAACAAGGGAGCCGAGCTATCGAGTGCATTGTTGTGCAAATTGCCACTCATACCCTAGGGCTACCATGCGTTCTGATCAGTCCGAACATTTACGGATTTTTAGCTCCCCATCCGTTCTTTGGGTGGCATCGCTAGTTATCCGATCGTTTCTACTTTATATAAATACCTATTTAAAGTTTACTGAGTACTAAAAAAAGTAAAGATTTTTTGTTTTGTCAGGAATTTTCAATTCTCGAAATGGTAACCCTAGTCGTCCCATACGATACGACGCGCGCAAAGTGTTCCAGAGACAATTATTTATTTTGTTCAAATGGTGCGATGCGATGGCGGGAATAACGACTATAAACTTTTGTCTGGATGTTGCTTTGTTCCCTTTGCGCTGAATAGAAAATGGAAAAATACTTTTACTTATAATATTGTATTTGTAAGTAACTACATACCTTCTCTCTGGTACCTAATAGATAAATTTAATTCTAATCAACAAGTTATGCGTGAGTTTCCAATGAATAATTGTCTCACCGCCTTCCGGTGAACATCGGAAGTTCAGTTACCTGTACTGTTAATAATAAATATTGAGTGAGATAAACAAGTAAACAGCTAGAACTTCTTGTTTGTGTTACTATCATGTTTTGACGTGGTTTCGGGGGCAAACGTTGATGTTTACATAGACACGTAAACCCTTGCAGTGTTGATAGTGATACAATCTTTTGATCATGCTAATTGGTAGCAAATAGTCTTATAGATTTCGTATTAGGAATTTTCAGATTTTTAGAATTCATGTACGTATTTACCATTTGTTTTGACGAAGGAAATCAAAACAGCATGCCTGAGGGATGTTTCTCGACGACATGTAAAGCTATCTCAGGAAACAAAGCGCGGTTGTATTAATAGCCTGCGGCTTAGCCCACGTAGAGTTTGGTAATCATCCCACGAGATCGTACTCCCGGGATAAAAAATATCCAGGTTTATCGTTGGTATCAAAACTAATTTAGGCTAACTATCACGTCACACGTCACATCACACGTCACATCGCTGGTAACGCCTGGAGATGTCCAGCCGGCTTAGCATGACCACCGAAGAAACGGGTTTTGTCGACGGAAGAATCGACAAAATGACAGATTGTCGCAAAATTTAATGTCAAAATGTATGGAAAAAGCTTTGTCTATTCTTGGTAGAATAGAGATAGAATCGCCATACTACGCGTGCTGGTATTACCATTGATGTGTAGTCGTCTATTCAATGTAGATACGGTTTTTGGTGGTTCATGCCCACCAAAAACTTGTGAATCCCATTTTTTAGTTTCTGTCAATATTACAAAAACACTAGCGTTCTAAATAATGAAATCTTTGTGTTTGCCTTGTGTCACAACCCTCGGAGTTTTATCTCATATTATCATAATTTCAGCTGAAATCTGTCCAATGCTGGACCTTGGTCAAGTTTCGCCACATTGACCGGTCCTGTGCGTTTCGCTTCCAGCGGATCCCAGCATCCTTCATCGGTCCACCTAGTGGGAGGCCTTCCAACGCAACGTCTTTCGGTTCGCGTTCGCCACTCGCCGAACTTTTCGACCCCATCCGCCATCAGTTCTGCGAGCAATGTGCCTTGCCTACTACCACTTAAGTAGCAATTCTTCAGGTACTCTTATTATACTAACCAATAATCAAAGCAACTACTTGTAAGTTTTTATTTTAAAATTATTGGTTGTGTATAAAATCAGTGTGTTGTTTGTAATTTTTGTTGGTTAACCAAGAACTTAGACAAAAACTTAATTCTATCTTAGTCATCTTCAAACGATTGAAAGAGATTATGATACTCGACGATTACGATCGACGACGATTAGTGCACGCCTAGCGGCCTCCAAAGTCACACTTCAAAATCGATACAGAAATGCTCGTGAACACTACAGAACGTAACAATAGGGATGTTTCCTGACTAAAAAAATATGATTCTGTTTAGTCCGTCAGATAGATTATCGATAAATATTGAATACGTGTTTTTTGTTTTATCAAATTAATAAAAAAATACGAAGATAAAATGCGTCAAAGATCATGAGTCCCCACTCTCACTTTCTGGTAAAAAATGTCATGCAATATGACGTCACACGAGTTTTAAAAGCAGTTCATTGTTTGTTTACGTGAATAAAGAAAAAAATATGTGTCCAATATTTTTTTGGAAATCTATGTGACGGACCAATTAGTTTTTTTTTTTGTCAACTACGATGTTCCTAGACCTTCTTTCAACTAACCTGGTCTCAGAATTTTTATGCTGCTCATGGGCCTCTGACTTGACTTTATATGACGTCGTGAAATATCTCTAAGGCAGTCTGGTTTCGCCACGATGTTTTTCTTTACTTCGGTGATAATTATACAATACACACACACATGAATTCATCCGAAAAAAAAGAGCCGTAACATAGTAGTCCGAAAGTCACCCTAGGCCGCCCTAGAGTATCACTGCTCCCGTCGGGGCTGCGGGTTGTTCGCAAGAGATACCGCGGCCTCGACATGAAGGGCTAAGAAGGAACATGGGTGGTTTTTAGTCAGTAGAAGTCTGACACTCCCTTTCGCTCTACCCAAGAGCGGGAGGGGCTATTTCATGATTTTCCACCCGCCCAAAAAAAGGGTATCACTGCTTTATGGCTTCCGGCCACCGTAGGCGCGGGCCTGTGGACGGTGAGTAATGGGCTAGCTCACCGTCCATCCGTCTTATGACGACAGTCCGTGTCGACGGCGCGTTCGTGTTCCACGAGCGCCTCAGACAAGAGATTGCAAGGGCCGACGCCTGACGGGACTGTTCGGAAGAGATAGGTACCACCGCCCCGGAACACAAAGGGCTAAGAAAGGAACATGGGTGGTTTTGAGTCAGTAGAAGAATGAAAGGTGTGGTAATAAAAAAAAAATTGAAATATTTTTTAATCCATTTATTATTTTCATTGTAAACTCATACACTTGTTCTAGCATCAACCGTTTATAATTTACGTTAAACACGTCATACATCACGAGATGAGTCTTAAACACTAACGCTTTCCAAACATTGTAAGAGACGGCAACCATTTTGAAAATACTAAGATACAAAGAATACTGAGAATGAAGGAAGGAAGGAAATAAGAGAAAGTTTAAGTATGAACGTATTTAAATATTTTGCTTTAAAGTAATCATAAACAAATTCGTCTGCTTTCAAAACTTTTACTCAAAAAATCAAAGCATCATCATCAAAGTCATTTGCCTGAGTGATTACTTTTAAACTTGAAAAAATCCAACTTCAATTTTAAGTGTCACAAGTATCTTAATTAAATTATTCAAGGGATTCCATATGCTAACATATCATTAGTAATCGAAACTTTAAAAAAAGAAAACAGATTCTTAAAGTGGCAAATTGTCTCTTACAACGTCTGAAGTTTCAAATGCATTTACTTTACGTTTAACATACTCGGGCGCACCATAATTGACTTGAAAAAGCAAAACAATCAATAAAGCGAGATTTCCAAAAAAATAATATTTATAAACAAAAACAAGTACATTATAAATTCAAATAATTGTTCCACTTGGAACCGCTGCAAAATAATCACTTGAATTTTCAGTAACAATATAATTTATGGCACTTTTTTTACAGAAAGGAAACATAAACACTGTACTCATCGACATTTTTAAAAAACGTTAGTAATTAGGGGAAGCTATACACTTACTCGGGTCGGAAATTCGATTCGACAGGATTTGTTGAACAACAAAGGCAATCTCGAGCAATTACCACAAATATCTGGCTTTCATTCGGCTCGTGCCGATCGTCAATCTCCAGTCGGCGGCATCCACACTCGTTGAATCATGTTCGGTGTTCGGGTGGCCTCGGTACGATTCGAGCTAAGCCAGCTTTGCAAGTGAATTTTTCCGCCCGGTAGTTCCGATCCGAATAAGTGTATAACAACCCTTTAAATTATGAACTGAAGAAAAACGACCGAAGTTAAGAATATGAATTTTTTAGTTAGCAATGGAACAGCCAACTTACTACGAAAATGCGGAACCAAAGTTACTAATCCTTATATTAATTGATGTTCATTGACATTATTTTAGAAATAAAAGGCTAATTAATATATTCGAAAATTCGCGTCTCTTAACACTTCCTATTTAGGTAAATATAATTACCAAACTACGGTAACTTTATTGTATTGTAGGCAAATTAAAAGCAAATAAGCTTTCGAGCTTCAAATAATTGAAGCAACTTCTATTCCCGGATTAGCTAATAGAACTTTAACTTTGTAAAGTTTTGGCGCGAATTATTCAACGATCGGATACATTGCCCGGTAAGGCGTGCTTTACACTTATTCGGGTCGGTACGATTCGGCATTCCGACCCGAATGAATGTGTAGCATCCCTAAGAAATCACCTCGTTAAAACCGTAACATATTTTACAACTGTCTAAGTGTTATTATTTACGATTATAAATAGTGTGCAGTAATTACATTGAAAAAGTTGTGTATTCTTACAATGTAGAGATAGTATAGGTTTTGTTATTGCATATTTATTCGCTTCGTTTTGAAATATACACACTAGAGCGAGTCACATTACGACACCACAATTTTACGTTGTAAAAAAGAGTTTTATATAAAAAATGTCGTAGTCTCAAAAGTGACCGTTTAGCATAACCATTCAGACAAAAAAGAAATCACAATTATTAACAGCCGTTTTCTTCATTCTGATCCCAATGACTACGTAGAGTACTAGAAAGCTATTGCGCTATCTATTGGCCGAAATAAATTAGTTATTGGATAGCAGAAATATGAATTAACGTAAAGGATATTCGTCTTTCAGTGATGAGCGTAGCTAATCGAGCAGCAAGCTCAATAGCCCCTTACGGCATTTCAAATCTCTGCCGTTCTTATTGTTGAAGCTACTGGGACCGAACGCAGTTAACTATGATATTGACGAGTAACCCTCCTTGCTGTACAAACTTGAACCTTATTAACTAACTAGACCTTATAACATACTTAAGTTAAATTATGCTTTATCTTTGGCGATTACACTGCGTATGGTACCGTGAAATTTGAGAAAACTTAAAAATACGTTTGATCATAAAAAACCGTACGAACGTCGTTGTAAAGTCTCACAAAGTTCCCTATTTTAATACTGAGATACAAAATTGTTCGCGTTACAGAATAAAATGGTACCATTCTTACTTAGTTCTACATATAAGATACAGCTAATAAGATTATCCAGGACACGTATTCTTGAAAACAATCCTTTATGGTTAATACACTATCCGAACGAGCATCTAAGCGACGCCAGGCGCCATTTTGTATGCAAAGGACGAAATAAATATTTGTATTTTTTTTTAGATTATTTTCAAGAATACATTCCTCCTCTAAACGATTAATAGTTACATTTTGTGGTGTTATAGCGAGAGCAGTACTTTTCATTAAATTTAAACTATGTTGTTTATAGATAAATCTCAGATTAATTCTTGTTCATCAAATGGCAGTATTCATTTGCACCTTATTTACAATTTATTTTATTATTATATTTTTATGTAAATTGCTTCTACCAATTCCACTTCTTACTAGTTCACACACGATGGAATGCTTAATTTTATTATTTTATTTACAAATAATGGATTAGCTGTAAATAAAATAAGTTTAAATTCAAATTTAAAATTAAATAGCCCTAACTTATATTTACATTAGGTCCACGCAATTTAAATCAGTTTAAATTTTGAGCCATAAATATGAAAGCTAAACAATATAAATAACTATACCCAGTGGAGATTCCAAAATTATTTCTTCTAGTCCGAATATTGTTTTTTTTATTGTTTGTGGAAGATCACAAAAAAGGATGAACGTAAATGACAATAAAATTATCTACTGTTAATATTATGTACATTCTTATGTTATTTAGAGATATACAATGCAATAAAATTTCTACGGTCGGGCTCCGAGCCTTCTACTTGTTAATGTATTAGAACCATGCCAAATGAATAATTAATTCCCCAATAATTTGGCATATTTCATACTAAATTTAGCGCTAAAAAGCGTTAATCGATAACTAACAGTTCGAAAGTTAGACCATATCCGGATTTCTTCTTAAAAACTATATTGAGCGAAAACCCGAGTCCAAAAACATACGAAGTCTTGCTGACACAGTCATATCAACTTTAACGTGAAAGTTATCAACAAAATTGTTATAAAATATTGGTCATCAACATTTGCTAACACAGCCTTTTATGATACAGATAAATAAAGATATACATTAGTCACTGACAATTTTTAAACAATACAAATGAATTTTGTGACAGTCAAAGCTATCAAAAGATTATGTAAACAATAGGCCTCAATCAAGATGATTTAAGAGAGTAGTTACCACAGTAACGTTACCTAAACATTTGTGCTAAAATGATTCCCTACAAAAATTCGAGACGGCAAAAACAATGTTCGTCAAAATATTTTACGACATAAATATTAGACCAGTATCCACAATAAATTACAAAGATTTTGAGCAATCACGCACAGGTAGAAGTTATTCGTTCAATGAAACATCTGCGCTGACAGAATGTTTGCATAATAAAAGATTTCCTCAACAAATCACTCATTTTAAAATCAACTAATTTGAATCGATTTTCGTTCATACCATTTTTTCCAATCAATTATTGTAATGTCCTTCTTTAAACCTTTGTGTTGAAATATTCTGTCAGCACAAAGACACAAGTATCCACAGTTGAGAGCATTTTCAGTCACATATTCACATAAACTCATTCAAAGTATATCCACTCCGTATTCGCTATGATTGTCATAGCGAGACATCGAGTGTCGAGAACGTCACGTAGGTCGAAGGTTCACTGGGGTCACATAACAGCGTCATAGGGGTCGGGGGCACTAGGGAGGCGTCAGCGTCAGAGGAACACATCCAGAGGAATTAGGGAGGCGCGGGGTTGCCCCTAGAGCTCGGTCACGGCGTATAAGTCGCGCGAGTCGGCGTGCGGCGGGTGGATGCGCTCTACGCGGTCGCGCTCGCCTCGGTCGGGGCGCTCGAGTCGCTCCGCTCGCTCGGGGCGTTCGGCGCGCTCGGGTCGTTCGGCTCGCTCGGGCCGGTCGGGGCGCTCTTGTCGCTCGGGTCGTTCCGGGCGCTCTTGGCGTCGGCGGTGCGTCGTGTGTGTGGAGTGTGGCTGTGCGGGCAGGTTGTTGCGGCGCGGGCGCTGCAGCGAGCGGTACTCCAGCGCCGCAGCGGACAGCGGCTGCGGCTGGTCGGGGTGCGGCTTGCGGGCGGGCCGCACGGTGGCGTACTTGTCGGGTGCAGGGGCGTGGGGGGCGTGCGGGGTATGGGGGGCGTGTGGGGTGTGGGGGGCGTGTGGGGTGTGGGGGGCGTGCGGGGGGTGCGGCGCGCTGAAGGTGCCGAGCGACACGGCGGCGGCGGCGGGGCGCGGGCGGGGCGCGCGCGGCCCGAACGATGCGTACTTGGGGTCGAAGCGGTTCAAGCTCGTTGAGCGCCCGGATTGACCTGGAACGATTTACATTTATGAAGATTTTTGTACATGAATGGTTCTTAGTTGGACTTGGAATTGGGACAGGACAAAGTCTTTTGTGTGGTTTAGCAATTTTTTCTATCAATTCCTGTTAAACTAACTCACGGGGGAAACCTGGATGAGGTTCGCACAGAAGCGTAGATTGGGTGCGGATGATGTTTAAACAAAAACCCACTTTATTGCTATAACAATAAGGCATGAACACTTACCTCCGTTGTGTTCGGGTGGGCACGCGCCGCCGGGCCGGTCTCAGTAGAAGTCGCTGGACTCCAGCGTCTTGCACTGCTTGCTGAGCGTGGCGTACTTGCCGTTGTGCGGCGCGCGGCCCAGTGTGTGCGCGCCCGAGTGTGCTGCCGCGCCCACACCGCCGCCCGCGCCGCGCCCTAGTGTCGCGCTGCCCGACATACGCGACCTGGGGATAGCATTAACTAAGTCTAGAAAGGACCTGATGTACCGCTGTACATCAGGTCCTTTTTAGACTTGCCAAGTCCTATCGCCCGCTCGCTAGCGGGCGATAGGACTTAGCAGGTGTACTTGGTTTAGCATCGTCGATGTTGGACTTTATCAATGACTAGCTGACCCACGCAACTTCGTCTGCATCACATAATTTAGCTTTTAGCCTTTCTCAATAAACCGACTATTCGACATATTAACTTGAATTAAATCGTACTCGTATCAAACAAAAAAATTTACCTTTCCTCTTTATAATACCTATTAGCTTAGATTTTCTTCGATTATATTATTAAAGTGACAATTACAATAGGTATCTCTTACTGTAAAATATACAGTAATCCATTGTACTTGTAAACATTATGGTGCAGTAAATATTTTGAATTTGAATTTCTCCGGAGCCCCCGGAGACCAGAAACCCCACTTACCTACCGCACCGGACCGAATGACTGCCGCGCTCGTAATTATTTTGTCGCGCGGATATTTTGATATTGCGATATCTTCTAAGATAATTGTTTAAACTGTATAAAGTAAAGGGCCCAAATATTCTATATTAAATTTCCGTGCTAACAAACATATTTATTTAGATATAGATTAATATCATATGGGTTAAATAAGCATCGCAAAATATCATTCTTTTTAATCTAACATTTTAAGTCTTCGAGCGTCCTTATGATCACCCGGTGGATCATAAGACATTCAAGCAATGTTAGCGGACGTTCAAGAGGTTAATAGTAAAAAAATGGTTACAGTGAGTCAATCTTAAAAGATATATAATTATATGCTGTCGCGGACTTTTTTTTAGAACATTTAAAGAGGAACAATTCTTTTATACATGATATTTTCCTAACTTAAACCGTTTTCGCAGCGCACGCAACGGAAGCTCTCAATAAGGAATACCTTTTCCCGTTTTTGCAACATTTTTCATTTATGCTCCGCTCCTATTGGACTTAGCGTGATGTTATATAGCCTAAAGCCTTCCTCGATAAATGGACTATCCAACACAAAAAGAGTTTTTCTATTCCAACCAGTAGTCCCTGAGTTTACCGCGTTCAAACAAACAAACAAACAAACAAACAAACAAACAAACAAACTCTTCAGCTTTATAATATTAGTATAGATAATAATCTAACTGCAGTACTCAGAGACATTTAATGATTACTTAAGCCGTCACTTAGTAAAGGTTTTGACTGTTTTGTCATACAAAAGTATGTCAAATCTTTACTAAGTAATGGCTTATGTAATCATTAAAGCTTTCTGAGTGCGGCAGAAAGGACGAATGTCACGATCAACTTTGAACTTTGCAGAAGAGCTGTCAGTAACATCGTTGCTTTGGAATATTGGCACAACTATTTAATGCGGCTTACATGTATTGATCTCGGTCAGTGTTATTAATGAAATTTTTCCTGAATGTTTTTGCTTTACAAAATTACGTCGAATATGTAAAGTTTACCAGACGGTATACTAAACTTCCTAGATACGTCCATAGGTGATCAACGATGCTAAAAGAAGCATACCGCTTTAGGTCCCCAACAAATCGAATTTTAGAAAACATATCTCTATTGAAAGTAATACATAGATGATAATTTCTAAAAACCGATTTGCCCTATTGGTGGCCGCGTGATGTAATTATTTTCGAAACACACAAGTATGGGCTCAAACTTTTTTTCTCATTCAACCGTTTTTTTTTTGGTATGCTTACTTTACAAGATGCGACTGAATTATTGTATTTTGTGTAGGTGAGTAGAAAAAGATAGAGATAGACATAGATCAATAGATGAGTAGAGAAGGATGGAGGATAAGTGGAGAAGTATAGGATATGAGTGGAGCAGGATGGTGAGTGGAGAAAGAAGGGGACGAAGAGGAGAAATATTGAGGATGACTAAAAAATATCGAGGATGAGAGAAGGTTGTCGGTTTGAAAATATTATTGTCACATGAGAAATACAAATACCAGTCTTTGTCACACAGAGTGTAATGAAATGACAAAGAATTACTTTAAATGCATATTTCGAGTTTTAAGATAATGTTGTTTTATAATCAACAACTCAAGGTTCTAAACTCAAAATATGCAAGTAAAATAAACAGAACCCCATCGGGCAAGGACGTCACAAATGATTTACCTAAAAGTTGTCATAGTTACCTTGGCTTCTCGAAGTCCATGAGTTGAACATCAGCTCCGTAGGAAGGTGGCTTGGCCGGGCTAGACAGAACGTCAAACATAGTTACCGTGGCAAAGGGGTTTCTTGCCTGGTTAGGCATCAACCACGTAGACCTAAAGATCTACGCAGTTAGAGGCATTTTGCCGCGGATTTTTTTGTGTTAGTGACAATTTTTTTACTTTACACCCCTGTATACTTGAAAAGTATGTGGAAATCATGGTGTTTATGGTGTTTGAAAGCTAGTGAATTTAGTCAGAGAACTTCTGACAAGCGTTAAGCGGACTAGTTTGCTAATTTTGTAGTTTAATAACAAAGATGTCAGTCATTATGAATGATGATAAGTTAGTAATTGATGTGAAGCTAGAATATAGTTCGTGTCGAATAAGATGGCAATAGCGGTCATGGCCTACCTTCGTTTGTTTTGCTTATTCTAGTATTTCTTATTTAAAAATCAAACTTGTAAGCCTAAAGATAAATAATTGAGATATACTTACTTGTTTAAATATATTAAATCGATACCCAGGTAATGGTTTTCCAAAATAAAAATCGATTGAGTCAACCTAAACTTTAAATACAAATGATTTTGGCAAGCAATGGCAAAGTTCATTGTAGATCTTGGCTGGCTTGACTATAGTAAAAATCCAATCATACCAATGAGATTAATTAACGATTTTGAAATATTATGTAAAAAATAACAGTTTATCAAATAATGACGATACTTGGAAACTAGCTATGCTAGTGCCATTACTTTCACAGTTACCTTCTTCTTTAGACACAATATCCGCAGTATAAATCCCATTATCACTACAACCCATTATTTGTTGCTTTAACCTGGTTAATATTACACAATTTGATGAACAAAAGGGCAACTTAATATCAAGTCCTGCGTGTTCTGTAGTATTTACTACAGGAATTGACGGACTGTACCGAAAGCGCCAAGCTACTATCTCAGTTCTGAGCCGACACTATTTAGTCTTTTTTTAATGGGTCCAGCCCGCCAGTTCCCAAACCACTGTAACATCTGAAAGCCAGAATCAACAGTGGCGACCACCAGAAAAGCACCGGGACAATGAAGCTCGACGCAGTTCCAGAGAAGAATTCAACTGTCTTGAATCCCGCAACGAAATTAATCAGCAGTAGAGTAGGAAAAAATACTATTTCGATTGCCACGCTAAGAAGAAGGGCAATGACCGATATTATCACCTCGACCGACAGATACCACACATGTGGCCATATCACCTGGGGCGCTCCAGGTCCATGAGCTGCACGGCGGCGCCGTAGGAGGGCGGCTTGCCGTTGTTGTAGGGCGCCGCGCGGGGCAGCGAGCGCGAGGCCTGGCTGGAGCCCGACGACAGGAACGGCGCCTGCTCCTCGCCGCCCGCGCTGCGTCTGCGGCCGGGGGGCTTGTGGCTACAGGGGCACGGCGAACTCACACACGTGTTCCTCATACCACACACAAGGGACGATCCGACGTGGGATCATCATTTCAGCCGAAAGACGTCCACAGCTGGACTTAGGCCTCCTAGGATTACCATCTGGATTTTCTTTTATCAGTATTTTTCTGGGCATTTGCCTGGACTTTCTCCAGTCATCTACCACCTAGCTTTCCAACCATGTTGGGGTCGGCTTTCAGTGTAAACGGATGGAGCTGAATTTCAGTATTTTATATTGAACTAGCTACTGGCTACCCGACCCAGTGTGGAACTTTCTGCAGTCTTGTCCTTTATCCGGAATTTTTAACTCAAGAGGGTTTTTTTAAGTAAAACTACTGAATAAACAAATCGAAATGGTAACCCTAATCGAACCAGACGGGTGTTGTGTCCAGTGGGCTATAGCCCGACGGTTGTTATTGGGCTGTTCTAATCTCGCGGATATTATATTTCCACGATATGTCAGGAACGTAAGTCATATGTGGCGTTGTAGAGGCCACCACAGACGACCTAAGTGCTATAAGGCAAGACTTTATGGCCAATTGACTTATTTCTAGATCTGTTTAAAAGTTAGTTTAGGTTAATTACTCTTATTGTTGTTAAGGATTAAGTTAAATGGTGATCAAAAGCTAGGCGAATACAACATTGTACGATATGCAATGTGCAGTGTGTTAATAAAACACATTCTGTTAATTCACATTGTATGTTCGGGAAGTATTAGTATAATTTCGAAAAAAATATCGTATAGTTTGAAATAGCCATGTTCACTTTTTGCGAACAAACGCTTGCGGCTAAAAGCACGAAAAGTTAAGTGTTAGAAAACATATGTAGTTAATTTAAATTAGAACACAAATTCAACTAAAAAAAAACCTTTACTATCCTTTTTTTTATCTTTTTGTCGAAGTAAACCCACCACCAGCCGAGATGCTAATAAAGTTAAATTATTATGATGTAGTGCCACTTACTTGGTGTTGATATATATCCAAGCATGCGAGTCGACTAGCACTATGGCGGTGAAGAGGAAGCCGGCTGCGACGGCCGCTAACAGCTGGAGCGATAAGGCCTGGAAGAGGTTTTAATCAAAATTATAATACACTAGCTGTTGCCAGCGGCTTCGCCCGCTACAACTCGAAGATTATCCCACGGGAAGATACAATCGGAATAAAAACTATCCTATGTGTTAATCCAGGTTATAAACTATCTGTGTACCAAATTTTATCCAAATCCGTTCAGTAGTTTTTGCGTGAAAGAGTAACAAACATACACACTAACAAAGTTTCGCCTTTATAATATTAGTGTGATGTGATATTTGGTTATTCTTTCGGTTTGTAATTGAAAATCATGTTAGATTCTCGTTTAGCATAATGAAAAAGAAGAAATAATAAAAGAAAAAATATTTATTTTTGCAAATACATGACTTGCATACAAAATGACAAAAAAGAACAAAAAACATATCACGCATAAAAAGTATTTATAAACTTAACAGGACGGAACAACAACAAAAAAAAAACAATTAACGGCTGGCACGTCTTGACCGCGACAGGCAGGTTAACACTCAGAGCATGGTCCATTGCTATGGGGACCTGTGGTCATCCGTGAAAAACGTACAGCATAAATATTTAAGTAAGTACATAAGAACATTAAATAAACAGTAATGCTGGTACCTGCAAGCCAGCATCGCAGGCAGCGCGTGCGGCGGCCACGAAGTAAGCGCGCGCCATGCGACACTCCAGCGCACCGCTCAGCGCCACCAGCGCCCGCTCCGCCTCACCCGTGCCCGCGCCCAGCGCGCCTAGAGCGGGCTGCAGACCTGTACATACACGGATTTATGTTTTTAAATCGGTTTTATAATACTGTAGAATAAAGACTGTTCTTAGGATTACATCTCGTAAGAAACTAAAATCACGTAATTTGAAACTGTTTTTAGGTATGAAAATCACATGTAACGTACAAGACATTGTAGTGATGGATGCATTGAATAGTACGGGGATCAAAGTAGTGTTTAAAAAAGTAAAGTTATAATTATAACATTAGAGCTGTATCTTTTAAAAATTTATGAAAAATTTGTAATTTTGAACCCCAATACCTCCGTAACTAAAAGGTTCCCAGAAAAGGTGTAGAACAAAAAAATATCGCAATGACAGGAAGAACAGTCTGTTACACAGACCGACTCGGAGAGAAGAGCAGATTTTTATCACGTTTAAAACAAAGTTTTGAATCATTGTAATAAGATTTACTTTTACATGAACAAATAGAGTACTTAACAAAAAAATATCTAATTAGTCCGTCAAATAAATTACCAAAAATATTGGACACGTATTTTTTTTTTCACGTAAACCAACAATGAAGACGATACAGTGCTTTGAAAAGTCGTGTGATGTCATATTACAAGACATTAGTATGGCATTTTTTACCGGTGAGTGACGTCACAAACCCCCACTCAAATCTTTGACGCGTTTTATCTTCGTAAATTTTTATTGATTTGTTAAAACAAAAAATACCTATAAAAAAAAAAAAAAACTTATTACAATGATTCAAAACTCTGTTTTAAACAATCTGATCTCCTCTCCGAGCCGGTCGGTGTGATCGGACCCTAAAAAGAAGAAGAACTCATTATAAAAGTGTGGTGTTACCAGGATCATTAAACAGCTGCGGCGCTCCCCGTGCCAGCACAGCTAAGGCCTGTCGCACTGCCACCACGGCTCGCTGCGCGTTCCTCAACTCGGCCGTCAGGACGTTCTCACGGGACACCTTGCATGACAGGTAATAGTGCACCATCTGAAGAGAAACAATAAAGAAAGGTGTTTGAAACTGTATATGGCCTACAACTAGACAGGGTTCGAAACACCATAATTATCATTATCATTTATTTATTTATTTATTAAGGAAAAACAAACAGTAACATATTACAGGTTAAAACAAGGTTTAAATACTAAAATATAATAAATATGTTACCCACTACATTTTCCACAGATTACTTTAAATGATTAATAACTAGAGAGACATTTATGTACTTATCTATACTAATATTATAAAGCTGAAGAGTTTGTTTGTTTGTTTGTTTGAACAGGGTAAACTCTGGAACTACTGGTTGGAACTTAAAAATTCTTTTAGTGTTAGATAGTCCATTTATCGAGGAAGGCTATAGGCTATATAACATCACGCTACGATCAATAGGAGCGGAGCATAAATGAAAAATGTTGCAAAAACGGGAAAAGATATTCCTTTTTGAGAGCTTCCGTTGCGTGCGCTGCCAAAACGGTTTAAGTTACGTAAATACTATGTATGAAGAAATTGTTCCCCTTTAAAAGTTCTAAAAAAAAGTCCGCGATAGCATATGTTTATCTTTTAAGATTGACTCACTGTAACCATTTTTTAATAATTAAATGCTTGATTAAAAATAATGATATATTGCGAAGCTTATTTAACCCATATGGTATTAATCTATATCTATATAAATGTGTTTGTTAGCACGGAAATTTAATATAGAATAATTGTGCCTTTTACTCTATACAGTTTAAACAAATATCTTAGAAGATATCGCAATGTAAAAATATACGGGCGACAAAATAATTAAGCGCGTGGCAGTCATTCGATCCGGTGCGGTAGGTATGTACGTGGGGATTCTGGCCTCTGGGGGCTCCGGAGAAATTCAAATTCAAAATATTTACTGCACCATAATGTTTACAAGTACAAGGTGTTACTGTTTATTAAATAGTAAGAGATACCTATAGTAATTGTTACTTTAATAATATAATCGAAGCCAATCTAAACTAAAAGGTATTATAAAGAGGAAAGTTAAGATTTTTTGTTTGTTAAGAGTACGATTTAACTCAATTTAATATGTTGGATAGTCGATTTATCGAACCTTTATAAGCTATATTATGTGACGCGGACGAAGTTGCGTGGGTCAGCTAGTATGATATAAACTAAAATAACAGTTACAATAAGTGATGCATAATATACGAAAAGTTACACAATAGGCCACACACACACATTTTTATACCTACATATTATTACATCACAATGGTCGACTGCCGATCCTTAAAAGCTGCGTGGATTTGCTTCCTCATTTCAGCCGAAAGATGTCCACTGCTAGACATAGGACACAGTAGGGGGGGGGTACCATAATCGCCACGTTTGGTGGACGGGATAGCGATCGCAGTACGTTTGTTACACAAAGGCACAGATAACGGTAAGTCCCTTAGTCGCCT
The DNA here is from genome assembly GCA_949774965.1 of Diarsia brunnea. Classification (NCBI taxonomy): domain Eukaryota; kingdom Metazoa; phylum Arthropoda; class Insecta; order Lepidoptera; family Noctuidae; genus Diarsia; species Diarsia brunnea. The sequence continues at coordinate 16,844,680 of OX459008.1, read as the reverse complement.
CTTACGACACCCAAGGGAAGATATGGGATGGTGCTATTTTTTACGTCCGACTTAGCTTGCCCTTATACCCCTCCCGCCCTTCATAAGACTTCCAGTTCACTGGTACAGTCACAAGCAGTTATACGTATATTTGGAGCATGGAAATATAAGTCAGTACATACGTCGATAGGCAGGTTATGCGGCGCGTGCAGCGCCAGCGCGGCGGCGGGCTCCTGGCACGCGTCGGCCGCCGCCACCGCGCCCGCAGCTAGCACCGCGCCCGCCAGCCAACACACCACCAACGCACCCAGTGCACCCACCTGTAATACACCACAACTTCACTATCAAATACCTTATTACACAATGTAAACCGTTTATAGTCAGTCTCAATCTCAACATAATTATGGAAACTACTCCAAAAGTCTTGTCAGCGAGGGCGAATCCATAGAACCTAACGTTGGGGCGTTCGAGGCGAGATTGCAGTTACTTGAATCGCGCCGCTACGTCAACTTTTAGGGCTCGTTTACGGAGACGCGGGGCGTCGCGCGGCGCGTGCAGAAGGCTCGTCTCGAGCTTATCGCAACGTACGCTGCATTTTAAACTAACGAGCGAAAAATCGCTTCTCGTAAAATCGACGTTTGAAATCGTTAACGTTTTCATACATCGCCATGTGTTTGAATTAAAAACGCACAACGCGCCCCGCGTGTCCGTAAATGAGGCCTGAGGCGTGTGTGATGCGAAAATCAACATGGTATCTGCACCTCGTCAAAAGTTTTCTTTCAGAAGACTTTTGGCCGCAAGTAGTGCTGTTCCTTCGCTTCCACGAGCTAGTGCCACATGCACGTACAATGACATAGTACAAGTAAGGGTATGTATGGGTCTATTTAGTAACACAATTTATATAATATCATATATTATATTATGTTACAATCATGTTAGTCCTTACAATTATGTTCGCCTAACGAGTGAACATTTTTCGCGATTTCAAGTTTGGTCTCATAGTAAAAGTTGGTTGATATCATGAGCACAATCACGTGTTTAAGTATCGGTCACTTATTACCAGTCGCCGAATACCTATATGTATGGGCCAAAATTGACTGAAAATAAATAAATGTTGTTATTTTATAACTCACACATAGCAGTAAGAGCGCCCGTCTTGACCGTCGTGCGGCGGCCGCCAGCAGAGCCACGCAGACCGCACCGCCGCAGCACCAGCCCGCCATGCCGCCTGCCCAGCGCGCCGCCTCCCACACCCATGCACGCTGGAAACGAAGTTAACGATAAATAAATAACTAGTTGATGCCCGCGGCTTCACCCGCGTGGATGTCGGTCAAATTATATACTAAAACCTTCATCTTGAATCACTCTATCTATTAAAAAAACCGCATCAAAATCCGTTGCGTAGTTTTAATGATTTAAGCATACATAGGGATATAGGGACAGAAAAAGCGACTTTGTTTTATACTATGTAGTGATGATGATAGTGATATAATATGAAACTAACTGCCTCCGTAGTCGAGTGGTTTAGGCGTTCGTCATGTGACCCGGTGGTCCTGGGTTTGATTCCCACGGGAAGCATACTTTGTAAAGTTGTTTGTGCTTCGGAAGGCACGTACAAGCCGGTGGTCCCGGCCGCAAAATGGCGGTCGTCAAACCATATCAGAGGTCTTTGAGGCGGTTTAGATACTGACACTAGGGTGTGTGGGGCCGTTAGACTTTACTGCCCACACGATAAGAAGAAGAAAATGAAATAGATTGGAGGATAGTATAGGTATGATATAACTATAGAGGGCTTGCCTCCATTATCATTATTGACTGTATGTCATATAATCCACAACAAACTCTAAATTAAAGACACACCGGCCACATTTTTTGGTCCTTCGAGCCGGATATTAGACACACACAAATTAATGTCTATGGTTGTTCCGTTAAAATCAGAAATACAGTATCACATGCAACACAAAACATCTTGCAAACAATATCTTGCAATTTTATCTACTTAGTTCTTCATCTGTGTCATAGATGGCGCTGTATTACTGTAAATTTCGTAACACGTTGCTGTAGTATTTTTTCCAAAACCAACTATTTAATCTTTAAAAAAAACCAGCTCTATAAGACTTTTAACTGACAAACCTTCATAAAAGCATCAAGATTCAGCGCCGCCAACGGCCGCCGTAGGTTGTCAGCGGCTGAGGCGGCTGCGCTAGCGTTGTTCCTCAGCGCTGACAGCGCGCGCAGTAGCGTACCCAGCGCCGTCTGGTTGGACACGGGCGCGTCCAGCGCGTCCGCCAAGCGGGCCAGTGGGGCGCGCGCTCGGGAACCCATCGCTTCTTCTAGGATGCTTGACTGGAAGTGAGCAGAAATGTTAATTAGCTTGAGATTTACTTATCTGTTACTTTTCAACCATAAATGGTATAACCACTAGGGTAGTTGACAAAAAAATCTAATTAGTCCATCAGATAGATTTCCAAAAATATGTTTTTTCACGTACCTAAACAAAAAATGAAGACGATGCAGTGCTTCGAACCTTCGAAGCCCCCCACTCATGATCTTTGACACGTTTTATTCTCGTAAACTTTTATTACTTTGATAAAATAAAAAGTACGTATCCAATAGTTTTCGATAATCTAACAGACGGACTAAACAGAATCATATTTTGTTTGTCAGGAAACATCCCTATTTCCATAGGTTAGGCAAAGGTTCACCTATAGCCACTACATATTGCCAATTATATTAAAGTCCCATAAGATAGGCAGCCAGCATATTATTGCCTTCAACCGGGTAAAATTCCAAACAGGCTACGACTGTAATTCCAGATTCGAAAACTACTCAAGTCTTTGGCCAACCTGGGAATCGAACCCACGACTTCATATGAATGAAGTCGTGGCTCAGCATTATTAGCACCTGCAACCACTAGCCCAAAGAGGCAATTAAGAACAAATTATATAAAAAAATTGGTTTATGAGGCATTTGGCGAAGCTTCGACTATCGATCCTGACAGTAAACGATTGCCTTTAAACAACACTAATCTCGTTTCAGGTGAAAGAAAAAACGAGTCATCAAACACTGAAAATAACGTATACTTGCAATCAATCTATCTCGCTCTACTACAGGTTAACTTAGCGTCAGAAAGTGATCATCATCATCATTTCAGCCGAAAGACGTCTCTGCTGGACATAGGCCTCCCCTACGTGTCGCCACATTGACCGGTCCCGTGCGTCTCGCATCCAGCGGATCCCCACAACCTTCACCAGGTCATCGGATAAACAGGAAAAGGGTCAGGGTCAGAAAGAGACAGAAATGTTGAATGATTACCTGGTTCTTCACAGTGTTAACGAGTGCTGCGAGCTGGTTGCCCGCCTGGATGCTCTGCAGCATGGCGTTGTGCAGGTCATCGTTGCCGAAGAGGCCCACGCCGATCGCGCCGCAACACATCACCGATAGGATCATCAGCGTTATCTGGGAGAAATTGTGCTGGTTAGACAAAATTAAGGTGTTTTAATAAATTTTTTTGACGGCACGGTTGGCGCAGTGGCTAAGCTATTGGACTGCTGCGCTGCATGTCGCGGGTTCGATCCCCGCACGGAACAAATGTATGGGCTGCAGATAGTTGTTTCGGGTCTGGGTATTTGTGTATGTGACTTTATATGTTTGTGAACGCACCCACGATACAGGAGAAATTCCTAGAGTGGAGACGTTTTTGCAAAAAAAAAAAAAAAATAATCAATAAGAACATTATAGGCACCTTTGGATGTAAACAAAAAGAATTTTGAAAATCATTAATTATGGAGATATCCGGAAACAAAACTACAAAAAAAAAACATACATACGAAATTGAGATCCTCTTCCTTTTTGGATTTGTTAAAAACAAAATTAAACGAAGCTACAGCCACGCACGAGGCATAATAATTTGTGAAAGTACTGTAGTTGCCCATTAAGGGTACATCTCTATGGAGAAGAATAGAAAAGAAACTCCATAGACACTCTTTTAAATCAAAAATGTTGTTACAAAATCTTAGTTTACAGAAGGTAAGCAAACTTTTTGAACTTTCTGTACAATTGCACAAGTTATTCTTTTAAGTTTTTTCTCTAGGAAGAAGTTGCGAAAGTAACTTCCCTGCTAAATAATCGCTTTTGACTGTGTATTTTAGGATCTACAGAAACTACTACAGAACGGTCAGTTCTCTAGCTAGTTAGATTTTATTAGTACAGTCAGTACCCAGCATTTTCTGACCCCTCTTTTCACACCACTTGCCCTCTTTTCTTTATACGAGGGGTCAGATAATGATGGGCCAGTGCAATGAATTTAAGAAATCCAGAATGCCATGATTTCTGGCTGACGAGGAATTTCATTAACAATCGCTTCGTCTTTTGATCTATCCACCCACAATTTACGAAAACTAAAACCTCTTCATCTAACGTAAATTGATTTAAACTAGACGCACTAAAAAGCCCTTTGATAACCACCACAGAACAGATAAATAACCACCAATTCCCTTTTGATCTCCAAATAATGACAGCAGAATCACACACTTCTAAACTACTCATAAACTCAGCCTAAATAAGATCTTCAAAAAAATATTTACGCTATCTCCAAAGCGAGAGATCAAAGCTGTCTAAAGTTCAGTGTCCTATTTTATTCCCTTCATTAAGTAAGTAACGGTTTTAATAAGAAGATCATACACAAACCATCTGATCGGTTGAACATTTGATTCGTATACGTCACAGTATATAAATAGACCAGTAAAGCAATCGGGCTTTTTTGTGGCGCGGCTGTGAGGGTTACAAGCCCGCCATACTATTCCCAAATAACTGCAACTCTTAGAAGCCAGAATCAACAATGCCGACCACCAGAAAAGCGCCGAGACAATGAAGCTCGACGAAGTGCACAAGAAACAATTTTACTGTGTTGGATCCCGCAACGAAATTAATTAGAAAATAATAGCGGAGGAGTAGGAAAACCATAATGATTCTGTTTAGTCCGTCTGTTAGACTATCGAAAAATATTGGATTCGTGTTTTTTTGTTTTATCAAATTAATAATAAAAATTGACTGAAATAAAACGTGTCAAAGATCGTGAGTGGGGGTTGGTGACGTCACTTTCTGGTAAAAAAAGTCGCGCGTAAAGTTCGAAAATTCGCGCGACGCCACAGTTTGGTACATCAAACTGTGACGTCGCGCGAATTTTTGAAGCACTGTCTAGTCTTCATTTATTGTTTACGTGAAAAAAGAAAAAATACGTGTCCAATATTTTTGAGAAATCTATCTGACTGACTATTTAGATTTTTTTTATCAACTTGTTGTGGTTTGAGGGGTGTCCACCAATATTTTTATACTACACACATAAAACAAACCACTTGTCTCGATGCGTCAGCCCCGACTTACACATACGAGTTACCTACTACCTGAAGCAAGCTTAGAATTCGTGTAAACGATTTATATGTGTATGTGTGTGTTTGTGTGAGTCAATTCCAATCATTTTGTTCTTATTTGAAATACTGTAAGTTAATACAAATATCACATGTCTACTTCGAACACGTGTTATTCTCTGTGAGAATTATTTTGATTGTGTTTGCAGACTATTTATAGAGCAACGATACCCTCGGGGCGAACATGATGAGTTTATCATTCCTTGTCGGGAAATAGCTTTGAGATGTGTTCGTATTGAGATGTCAGACTTTAGGCCTGTAAGGTGTTAATGCTATTATGATTTGTTGTATGGAAACTTTTAGTAGGTATCCGTGATTGAAGATGGTTCGCATGGATGGAGATTTCTAAAATATAATGTTTCCCCTGATGGCTGCCGAGGCAAAGGTGGCGAGATGATTTGGTCGATTATCGCGAGGGCTGGTTTGCGGAGGCTGGAGGATGGAGCACATGGAAGGAATCGGGGAAGGCTTTTGTCCAGCTTTGGGACAGAACAGAAAAATGTAAGCAAACACTTTCTCGTGAGACAAAACTGTGATAAAAATAACAGAGCACCTGTTTGAAGGCAACTTTACCACCTTTTTTTTTATGGTGGGTGGAAAATCATCAAATAACCCCTCCCGCTCTTGGGCAGAGCGAAAGGGAGTGTCAGACTTCTACTGACTAAAAACCACCCATGTTCCTTCTTAGCCCTTCATGTCAAGGCCGCGGTATCTCTTGCGAACAACCCGTGTGTAGCAATTTGTCAGTCTGCCAAACATCTTCTCATTTTCAGTTTTCTTGTACGAACCGTGACCGTGATTTATTAATTAAACTTCGGGTAATAAAGCTTTATTTAGGGGTCAACCGATGAACTCAACATGAAGAATAGTAATAATTCAATGTTCACGTGTTCTGAAGGTCGTAGTGTACGTAAACAATGAATAATAAATAAACTACGAAAAGGTTACGTCAGTCATTGAAGTCGAGTGACGTAGACAAGCGTAAAATTAATGAAAAAGAAAAATATTATGTACATAAGTATCTATTTTGGTCAAGAGCTGAAGACTCAAATAATACTAAACAGAAGCAAAAAGTTGAATGGATGAATCACTAAGTCACACGTACAAATCAACAAAATGTTAATTCAGTCTATGATAATCAGCCATAGACCACACATGGGCCTTTCTTGATTTACGCCGTAACTGCACAGCATGAATGGAGCAAATTACCGTGAGGTTGCTAATGAGTACAGCACTAATTATGCAATTAAGGGACTCTGGATTCCAACAATAGGACGCTTGGAAAAGGCTAGAGCGGTGAAAGTTGTCCGTAAGTACTTCGCTAAGTAAATAAGTCTTGTTTAGTAATAAGATTTCGCTGTCAGACTAACTTCTGTTGTCCCTTTTGCATAAATTTTGGTGCCAAGACTTCCAAGTGAAGGATGTCTTAGAGCTTTTAGAAAGGAGGGAGAAAGTACTGTCACGATAAGTACCTATTTCTTTTTTTCTATTTCCAACTTCGGTTTAACTTTAAAGGTAGGTAATTGGCAATAACTTTAACATGGTCGAAGCTAGGCAATGCATCCCGTCGGGGCTGCGGGTCCCCGTCGGGGCTGCGGGTTGTTCGCAAGAGATACCGCGGCCTCGGCATGAAGGGCTAAGAAGGAACATGTGTGGTTTTTAGTCAATAGAAGTCTGACACTCCCTTTGGTGATTTCCCACCCCCCCAAAAAAAAAATCTAGGCAATGCCGATTCAGTACTCAGAACCGGGATGTGACGGGTTCAGTTAAAAGTACCGGGATATCAAAATTTCCCGGTTCCTCTTACGGAACGTGAACCGGTTCTGCATTCCATAGCTTCGATGTACGTATCTTACCTTCAAAGCGGTGATGCTTCGCGGCGGCCGTTGCTTTCTGTCGCAGCATCGTGTTAGCAGGTATATGAGCAAAACGGTCAGCGTCAGGATCAGCCATGCGCCTGGTATTGAGCCGAGGATGCCCAAGCTCTGGAAAAAAGAGGAAATTATGTTATCTATATATATAAAACAAAGACGGGTTTGTTACAACACTTATAACTCGAGATCTGCTGAACCAATTTTCATGGTTATTGATTCGTTGGATTTGTCTCCGCCCCGAATAGCATAATACATCTTAAAAACAATGAAAACTCGATATGTGTAATGAATACTTAATCATTTCAATAAATGCTGATTTGTTTATTACATGTCAAACATTTGTTGTCCAATCCTGTCAAATACTGTAACAACTATTCATGTGTGCGTTCAGAAATTTATTTTTTGTAAAATGTCTCGAAAGTTCAGGTACTGTTATATTTGTTTGTTGTAGACATTAATTTGTGTAAATTATTTATTAATTTTTTAATTTTTAATTTCAGAAAATAATACCTAAGATTTATTCTACAGGTTAACAAAAGTGTAAATGTCTTTTTATAGGTTGTCTATAATTTTTCTTGATAAGCTATTCATACGTAGTGGTTATATACTCTTTGAGCTATTGTCTATGTCTCGAAAGTTCAGGCACTGTTATTGGCTGAAAATTGGTAGGGAAGGGAGGTAGCTAAAACCAGGAGAAGGATATAGGATTTTTTTCCCGTTCCCGTCGTTCCCGTGGGACGTGACATAAAACGTGGTATAACAAAACGCAACTGACAGAATAACAAAACACAACTCAGTACGTAGGATAGTAGACTAGGTAGAGTAGTAGGTAGGGTGGTAGGTAGGTAGGGTAGTAGGTAGGTATGTAGGGTAGTAGGTAAGTAGGGTAGTAGGTACGTAGGTAGGGTAGTAGGTAGGTAGGGTAGTAGGTAGGTAGGTAGGGTAGTAGGTAGGTAGGTAGGGTAGTAAGTAGGTAGGTAGGGTAGTAAGTAGGTGAATAGGGTAGTAGGTAGGATAGTAGGTAGGTAGGATAGGAGGTAGTAGGTAGGTAGGATAGGAGGTAGTAGGTAGGTAGGATAGGAGGTAGTAGGTAGGTAGGATAGGAGGTAGTAGGTAGATAAGTGGTAGGCATGTAACAGGTAGGTAGGCAGGTATTATGTAGGAAAAAGGGCATAGCAACGCATGCGGGTACAGCTAGTAAAAATAATATATTAAAAAGGCACGAATAGTTTCGTCAGTTATAGTAATGAAGTATGATAAAAAGAAGTAGGAATATTACTATGAACTAGATACGAATCCAGACAGACGTAATATGGGTTTCTACTGAGGGTTTATACGGACTTCTGATGAAAACTTCCGACGTGAAAATCGAACCGAGGACCACCGTATACCCACCCAACCCATACTCAGTACTTACTCAGCGCTGGAGATAACTGTTTTCTTTTTTTACCTTTGTGTTCCAGGGCCGCGCCCCGCGGTGACTCGTTGGAACAAATTCCGTAACCCTAGCATGCGCTGGCCCTACCGGGCTCCATCTACCATTCTGACATCTTTAGATTACTGGATGCGATCTGTTTAGCTTCACACGTGTCGTAAAATAACCTTTATTTTGCACAATTGCCGCTGTAAAGCTTACAGCAAGTCTGCAAGGGCAACAGTAAGGCCAACTGCTCAATCTACCAAAGGACATCATAAAGCATCCTTGTTAATTAAAACTGATCAAGTATTTCCTTGCTAATATGTCTATTTGCGTACTCCGCTCTATGTAAACCTGAAACAGTCGTGCCAAGTATAGTAAAGTTCAATAACGAACCTGCCTATCCCCCCTGGCGCAAACAAGCCGTAATGAAGTGTCATGTTGTGTTGACAAACGTGTCGTATTGAGCAAGTATACGGTTCCGGGACATGATTTGTTGAGCAGATGAAGTGGAATAGCGTTGTTGCTTTTATTGAGATAGTGATCTTTCGTAGCAGAGTGCTAGGGACGTATTATACGCCTTAAGTACTTGGTGGTTGTCCTGGCCTGTCACAAGACCCAATCCTTTCTGTTTACCAACTTAATTTGAACTTTATTCTACAAAATATGAGGCTTTCCAGTCAAAGAATATCCGCTATACATACAGGGTGTAGTGTAACAATAAACGCAGAACCTCTCGTGTGGTGTATCAGTTCATGAAACTAAACTGCTTTTGTTTTTTTTTTTCACACCGTCGCGTCGTGGTGCCGACGATACGACAATAACCTACATAAATATCTTTGCCAAATTCGTTTGTTCGTTCGTTTCCACACGTTAATCGGTGCAAATTATTCCTAAGATTAGTAAACCAATATTTTGTTTGTAAATTGTAATGTATTTCGTTTACAGTTTTATGCTACTTAGTTTAATTGTTTTTTATTTTTTATTTTGGTGTTTAGATTTATTTGATAGTTTAATAATGCTCCTATGAACTAGAACTACCAGTGGTTTCATTTATTGTCGTATTGTCGGCACCACCTTGTATATGTATACTAGATTCTACTTCTTGGTTTTGCTAATAATTCTTCTATCTAAATGGATTTCGACTAAACTCTCGAGATACACAGTAGTAGAGATAGTCAAGTTATTATAAACCTTACCTCCAAATAAACCGGCGAGTTGGGTGCGAAGGTGTCGTTGACGCGGTGCAGCGTCACGTTGATGTGCGGCAAGGCGTGCAGCAGCCGCGAGAGACGCGGCGGCGAATACTCGTCAGAGATGCCCGGCGCGCCCATCGCGACCTCTCGCTATCACACCTGGAGAACAAATGACATCATTGTTAAGTTGTGCGGAGGATATATGACATCATCAAAGAGCAAAGGCTCTCTATGACTTCTAGTTCTATACATCTAACTAAGGCTATCGCGAACTTTCACTAACATCACAGCCTTTTTTTTGGTAGTTGGGAAATCATCAAATAACTCCTCCCGCTCTGGGCAGAGCGAAAGGGAGTGTCAGACTTCTACTGACTAAAAACCACCCATGTTCCTTCTTAGCCCTTTGCGTCGAGGCCGCGGTATCTCTTTCGAACAACCCGCAGCCGCGACGGGCGTCGGCCCTTGCGGGCCCCTTCCATGTTGCTGACATCTCTTTGAGGCGCGCGTGGAACACGAACGCGCCGTCGACACAGCCTATCGTCGTCATAAGACGGACGGACGGCGAGCTAGCCCATCACTCACCGTCCACAGGGCCGCGTCTACGGTGATCGGAAGCCATCACGTGGCCCCCGACGCCCGGAGCGCCTCCCGCGGCGGCGTGGCGGCTGGGACGAGAGGTTCTCTCCCTATCACGTTCCGCCAACTCCTTCGCTAGCATCACTGCTTCGCAGAAGGAAGCGACGGCGTCCCATTCTCTCTCGCCCCGGACCATGGCTTGCACTAGGGCCGGACGCGAGAGGTCGCCGCCGCCGATCGCCGCTACGAGAACACGGCGGGGCTCCGCCCAAGCGGGGCAAACCTCCACGGTGTGCTTCACCGAGTCCTCCGGCCGATCCTCGCAATGGTAGCATTCGGGCGTTTCCTCCCGCCTGATTCGGTGCAGGTACCTCCCGAAACAACCGTGTCTGGTGAGGACTTGCGTCAGACGGAAGGTGAGGGCGCCGTAGCGCCTCTCCAGCCACTCCTCAAAGAGGGGACTTACCGCCACTATCGTGGCGTGTTCCTATTACTTCTAGTTCTTTCCATCTAAGGATGTTCATTCGGCCTGCCACGATGGATGGACTGTGTGAAGGATGATATGGCTAGAAAGGAGCTGACTGCTGAGAAGACGAGTAATCCCACTATTTTACATGATGCGTCTGCATATCTTAACCCCAGAACCAAGTGTTGACAAACAACTGTCTGCATACTCTCACAAACTTCATAAGTTCACGCTTTTCTTGTACGAACTGTTCCGAATAATGATATCATTAGAAAAACGAACCAAGTTGCAGGAACGACTTAAGCACAATTATTTCAGTGACCTAATTAACAACGAGCTAACCTAGTTGTCTCCGATCTGTTCACACGAGGACATATTCAATGAAAATTTAATTTAAAAGCGAACGAACATAGCTAGCTAATTGTGAACTAAAATAACTCTTACTCGCAAATGTGGACCATCTGGTGTGAAAGCTCACACGAACACTCAAATCGACTATGAGTCATTGAATTAACATAACATAACATCACGCCTTTAATTCCCAAAGGATTATTCAGAGGTGTACCCACTAGTACACCTACATTTTGACGGCACGGTTGGCGCAGTGGCTGAGCGATTGGACTGCTGCGTTAAGTGTCGCGGGTTTGATCCCCGCACGGAACAAATATTTGTATGGCCTTCAGATAGTTGTTTCGGGTCTGGGTGTGTTTGTGTATGTGAGTTTAAATGTTTATAAATGCCTCCACGATACAGGAGAAATTCCTAGTGTGGGGCAGCGTTTTTAAAAAAAGAAAAGAATTTCGCAAGTTGTTTTAAGTGTCATGTAATAGGGGGCGAGCCTATTGCTATCAACCGGGCACAATTCCAGACTCCGTGGCTGCTACTGAGAAGTTCCTGATGGAAAAACCTAATAACACTTTGCACAACCCGGGAATCAAACCCAGGACCTCATGCTCAGCAGTCGCGCTTGCGACCACTAGACCAATAAAGCAGTCTCATTTATATATTAGGTCAGGAGAGTTCAAAACAGGTTTACAGGTCTTTTATCTTTGGCACTAGGTCAAATGAACGTTATCGTCTTCACAAACCCACTACTGCATACTTAGGTAGTTCCACTTTGATAAACGCCAGTGATATAAGTTTTCAAGTGTGTTTATACGAGTAAGTGGGTAACAAAGTGTTGTCGGTAGGTGCAGCTCGAAATACTTGAATCGGTCTGATAAAACGTTGTAGTAGCACGATGCCTACTTTCCCACTGTGAATACTTTTAGTGCTTAAATAAGTATGTCGGTCGTTAAAAAATGGTAGCACCTGCCTTGCCTTTTCCCGACTATGTTGCACATTGTTCAAAATGCACATGGATTTTTAGAGCGTAAAACTCGGTACTTGTTCCGCCATCTACATAATTCCATGAAAAGCTTTTACATAATTATATTGCCAAACATATTATGGCTCTCCTGTCAATTTCATTCATACACCAAGAGGTTCTTGTAGGAAAACAAAAATTACACTACACCCGACCCTGTGTGCCTGTGCTTACGATCACAAGACCAACGAGGCAGTCCCAACTACAACTGCATTATATCATCATCATCATCTGCCTAGCCTTTTCCCAACTACGTTGGGGTCGGCTTCCTGTCTAACCTAGTCTTTTGCAAGTAAAGTTCCATCGTAGTAATAAAGGAAAGACCAAACAAACGATGGAAGCATTGGCTAAGTTGATGAATTGGCAAATAAAAGAGGAGCATGGAAGAAGACATGGACACCAAACAAATAGGGATCATCATCTGCCTAGCCTTTTCCCAACTACGTTGGGGTCGGCTTCCAGTCTAACCCTTTGGTAAGACTGGATGTCAGACTTTCAGGTCACTGACTACCTGTAATGACCTGTGATGATGACGTGTGAGTGATCTTTATATGACAGCCGGGACCAACAGCTTAAAGTGCTTTCCGAGACACAGAAAGCACGTTATGCACAACTGCATTATACCATTGTCCATTTAAGTAACCAAACAAATGCTTTCATCCAAGCATCTTCAAAAAATCCGAAATAAAACTGCTAGTAATGATATTAAGATAATTATACTTTTGTCTTGTTTACTCGCGTCTTCACGGGTAAAGTGTAAACCTTTTTAAAAGAGAACTCATTGTTAATCTTTAGCACGTCCTACCCGTCACGTTCTTGAGACGAGAGGACTTAAATGCACTTAATAGAACAACAGGAATGCAACTAGTTTAAGTGCATTTCAAACAGAGTTTGGAACTCGGAGATCTTGGATTAAAGTGAAATACTAATTAATTTTGACATAATCTAGTCTAAATATTACAAAGAGAAGAAAATCCGACTGAACAACTAAAATCAAGCTCATTTGGAAGCAGGCCGGACCCATTCTATGTTTTAATCATTTTATATTTCAATGGGTTCCGTTCTTGTATTTTACATGGAGCAACTGCCTACTTGACCTGCACAACCCAGTCAGTGCTGGGTAATACGGTAGCCCCTGGTAAGGAATCGAAGTCAGAAAAACCATACGTAGGTACTTATATAGGCTGATAAACACGTTACCTTCAGTCCGGCAAAAACTGACTAATTTGGATGTAGATAATCTCCGAACTCCGAACGCTAGTTATCCAATATTTCACTGATGGAAAGTTCCACTATTAATTATATTATTACTAGCTGATGCCCGCGGCTTCACCCGCGTGGATGTCAGTCAAATTATATACTAAAACTTTCCTCTTGAATCACTCTATCTATTTAAAAAAACCGCTTCAAAATCCGTTGCGTAGTTTTAAAGATTTAAGCATACATAGAGACGGACAGACAGCGACAGGGACTTTATTTTATACTATGTAGTGATGATTCCCTTCCTTCTTTCCTTCCCTTTTTGACCTTCCATGCAGACAAATTCGGGGAAAGTAGCTTGTCTGTAACATCAGGGCATTATGCTAAAAGATTCGTGGTTTAACCTGACAGTCCTACAGTTCAAAGAACCTTATAAAGTTACTACCATTCAAAATGAAACATCGTGACAGACTGTTCTATAAAAAAACTCCAGCAAAGGCGCAGTAAAACAAACAATAATATCTCTGAAACATATGTATACTTATATTACGAAACGTAATCACTTCACGAGACAGAATTTTCCAGACAAACTTTTGATATGTGCGCAAACTTTTCTCAGACAAACTGTACCCGATGTATCAAAGGATTCCAATCCTATTCCTTCGAGCTTAAAGTGCATTCTTGCTTGACAGACAGTGGTCCGAATATTAATGTTTTCCTGTCTTCCCAATGTCTCCCGCTAGGTTTTGATATACATAGGTACTTGTGCTTGGTACTTACCGCAACTATGTATCAGTATCTCTGCTTACGACGCCATGTTGGGCCGGACCGATGGTGCTTCACTTTCACCGAGAGGACATCTGTAACAAACGATGGGGTAAGATTAATTTATGGTGTACTGCATGGTATGGTTCGCTACTATGGCAAATAGCCAGCGTTTGCGTTTAGTAGGTCGAAATTTACCCTACGGGTTCGTATTCCTGGGATAGAAAGTACTTCTTTGCCCAGAGCCATGCCATAATCTATCCGTACGTTTTGATTTTCATCCGTCAAACCATTTATGGAAAGTTTACAGACAGGCAGCGGTCACAGTAACGCATAATTACAATAAAATATATATTGGTTTGAATAGGGAAAAAGGGATTCCAGAAATTTTATTAACACTCATTGATGTGTTAATCAATACCAAACAGGAAAACCAAATAGGAAACAGTCACAAACAGCAACACCAGGAAAGTGATTCGATTCTAAATAAACAAGAAAGTCAAAGTTGGACGTTAAACACATTCTTACAATAAGGTAGCTTGTAGCGTGGAGCTTGCCCTAGTCAAAACACGTCGACACTCTGACATACTGTTTACTGGAAACCAACCGAACACATAAATTTCCTTTAATTCCTCGACGGTAACAAGAAACCACCATACAGGAGTGCGATTCACTAAGGCAAAACATCTTTACAACCAAGAAATCATCGTTGAAACATCTGATGAAAACATTTCCGTATTCTTTAGTTAAAACTGCGCGATCGTAGCGCCTCAACGATGTCGACGGCGCGACGTAGAACTAAAATATGGTTCCGAATGTATGAAAAACGGTATTCAGGAACACAAATCATCCTCGCCTTCGACGACAACGGCCCCTTCGCCTTCGATTTTAACTGTCAAACCGTTAGGCTTGTAAATTGTGGATGTTTCCTTGGTTGTAGACAATTAAAATGTAAGTAAAAAAAGTATTTTTTTTAATTTAAATGCTTAGTATTGTTTTGTTTATCGTACTTTAATTCCTGAAACCTATATGCCCATTTTTAATGTTTTAGATGGCAGTTCGTCTTTCCTGTATGATTTTTTTGTTGGAAGAAGCTAAGCGTCAAGATAATTTAGAAAAAAGACGTCAGGCACATGTGATTCGTAATATGGATCTTCTTACTATTGATATAAACTATATTAAGATATTCAGGTTGACTGAAGAGCTAATTAAACAATTGGAAGAAGATATTTCCCCATTCTTAGCAAAGGCGAAACGTCGAGGAGGAATTAGCAACCGAACCAACCAAGGTATTACTATTAGATCAATATAATATAATATAAATCACCATAGGCACAAACATGTCTGAAACTTACTCTTATTCCAGGTTTTATGCAGTCTCGCATTTTTAGCTAGTGGAAGTTACCAAAAAATATTATGTGAGAATGAAAGAACCTATATCTCGCAAGCATCTGCCTCGAGGGCTATAAGAACCGTAGTAGATGCCATCAACCACCCAGTTATTATTAATACCTAAGTACCTATCGTATGTAGGTAACATACGATTTCCTCAAAATACAAACAAACTGTAGAAAAGAGTATCATTCTCGAAATGCTGTTATTGAAAGTTTTTTTATTATTTCATTAAACTTATTGTAGGGATAGGAACGTATCTGTTTCAAACCATATTTTAATCTTTTATTTTTGCCTTATAGGATAAATGATCCAGACTTAAATATGCATGTGGATGTAACTTTTGGAGGTGCAACACATGACAGCTTTATATTTAATAATTCAGTCATAAAATGCATTTGGAGCAGCTAAATAATACAGGAGAAACAGTGTATTGCTTGGTATGTATTTTAAAATGTTTCTTTACTTTTACCATCAGAAATTGAACCTGTTTACGCAGGTATTTAAATATTAATAATAAAATAAATTAGATTATTTTAAAATTAAATTAAATTCCTATTTAATTTATTTCAGGGTACTCCGGCTTAACTCATGATGGTTCCATGTAACAACCCTGAGCCTGGATCAAGGGAAGAATACTATAATGATCTGCATGCAACTGCAAGAAATACTGCAGAACGAACCATTGGCATCCTTAAAGGCCATTTTAGATGCCTTTTGGTTCATCGTGTTCTTCACTATGATGGTGGGAAAAATTATTAAAGCTTGTTGTGTGTAACATAACATTTGCAATCAAGCCGGAGTTTCTCCAGTAGAATTACGAGGTCATTTACAGAGACAAGAAGGGAGGGTGATCCAGTCACTACAAGGAAGCCAGAACTCTATCAGTGATTTGGATAGTGGACGTCTTGCTAGAGGTTGTCTAATGAATAGACTGAGGCGTGGACAAAATAGTTAATAATAGAAGTAAATACTAACATAGACTTAAGATATTACTAATTCAGGTTATAAGACAGTTTGTTTAATAAAAATTATAGCGTATGTTAAATAGTAATGTATATTGTTCATCATAAAATATAGATAAGTGGATGTTTTTTTAAATGTTGTTTTTTATAATGTTTTACTTGAAGATAAAATTAATATAGTCTAACAAAATAGTATGTACCTAGTAAAAGTCATTTTAATATAATTAATTAATAAATAAAACAATCTTTTAGCATACATTTTATTTTTATTTATTTATTAAATCTCGAATTGCACTACTTATTCTATATAGAGCCTGAACCATAGCCTGATAGCCCTCTACTTGTCGACTAATTGCTTGGGCAATCAAAAGTTAAGCTATGAAACGCTCTGTGATGCTAACCATTTCAGAGCGGCGTAGTGACGAAGGTAACCTTCTCAATAGTCGCCGGCGCGCTGCAGATTGACGCGGCGATACTGGTGAATGCGTCGGCGACCCCGTAATGTCTCTCTATGCACACGCTGAGTAGGAGCTGCAATTAACATTTTGTACTTATTAAAGTTATTCTTATCTTTTTATATTAGCCCATGGTGTCCCACTGCAGGGCAAAGGCCTCCCTTCCTTCTTTCCTAGGCCCATAGCCAACCAAAAGTTATTCTTATCTTATTATATTAGCCCATGGTGTCCCACTGCAGGGCAAAGGGCTCCCTTGCTTCTTTCCTAGGCCCATAGCCAACCATGGTTTGCTTTCCAAAAAGCTTACTAGCTTTTCTAGCTGATTAAACGAAGGAGCTGCGTTGCGAGACACTAAAAGATAAATATTTTCATATTTTGGTTACATAGATAGTAGTTACAGAAACTGTGCCGTATATTTAAATAGAAATGTTAATGTGTACTTACTTTCGATAGATGTGAAACCAAACTAAAATACAGAACAAGTAGAACGCCATTGGGTTGGGGTGCAGAGTTTTTTTTAAAGTCCACTTAGCCACTCAAAACTACTTGGAACTTTGGAATTTCGAATTTTGATAAAAAAACTAATCAAGATAAGATGAAGTTGTTTGTTTTGAAACACATAACCTACAATTACAAATGTCAAAGATTTGGAATTGTTTTATTGCTATAATCCAAAATAAATATTTTCCAAGTCGAAAATGATATAATTAATTAAATATTTGTTGCATAATAAATATAACGGGTTTTAAACATACATTTTGTGCATTTGTATTAATTTAAAATGACGAAATAACTTAAAAATAGGTTAGTCGAGATTTTCTCGATTATAACTCGAGATTAAACAGCAACACTGTAAACATCGTACTCATCATCGTTGTTCGGCAGATCGTCGACGAGCATAAGTAGCTTAGCGAATACGGTTTTTATCAACGTTGTTTTTAAAAGCGATCTTTACGATGCAACATCAGAGAACTCGTCGTTGTTAACATCTATGATGAGTCTGTTAGTGAATCGCATTGCAGTTCTCGTCAAAGCTTCGCGCCCGCGCCGTGGCATTGTAAAACAATCACAACGAATTACGTACATAGTCCATTGAAATCCTTGTTTCCATTTGCTGCAGTTATCATCCGAAGAAATTTGAACTTCATGTCTTTCAGTATTAAGATGATTTTAGCATAACTTGTAATTTCTATTCAGGTCATAAAAAAATTAAAAATTGCAGCAGAAACTGAACTTCAAGTGTGTGTATTAAAGTGTTTTTTTTCAAAAAAAGGTGCCCAGTAGACCTCGTAGAAGATAGCGGGATGCGCTGTACAAAATCAACAATCAGTGGTCCATATTAACCCAGGATCGAACCAACTGTAAGTCATGGGGGAATCCTTTGCCTAGCAATGGTATGACGCAGATCAGATCAGTTACTAAAAATACATATTGGTTCTTTCTTTTCTTTCTTGTATAACCTAAGCTGGTATTTTATGCCGCCATAGCCTATGACTTAGCTTATTATTATGGTTGACAGTTTTGGATACTTAATCGTGACCGCACTGTTCCAACCAATTGTTCGGGTGTACGTCTACGATCCATACGTGGCCTCCGACCACACGCAGCGCGAGGCCTCAGTGGTTCCCATTAAATACGCCAACTACGGCCCGTTGTTGCCCTGTGGACTCTGTGGTGTTATCGCCACCATTAAAATTATCTCGAATGCATTCGCTCGCATTTCTCAGATAACTAGGGGACTATATAAACTAGAAACGCGTGGTCTAGGATAGTGTTTCGAAACCAGACGAGGATTTTGTGACGGAGATAAATGGTTGTGTGATATCTTTAGTTATATCATAGGTACGAACGTGGGTTTTGAATTCTGAGTATTTTTTGTTTCATCTACTCTATTATACTCCACTACTATCCATGCTGATATTTATAAATGCGAAAGTAACTCTATCTCTGCAAAAAACGCAGGATGGATTTGGATGAAAATGGCATAAAGATAAACTATGACTTGTAAGTAAGAAATATTAGCTTGCAAGAAATATGTTTTTTTTTTTTTTCGCTAACTTTACTCACTACGCTAACTTTACCAATTCAATGCGAAAGAAGCAAGCCGAATTCTACGGAACATTAAGAGTCCAAGATGCAGATACAACCGATGGTATCTTACTCTTATCCCATAAAACTCATACTAAAGAGACATTACGAGACTTGCGCTGAGCGGTGTCACGCAACAAATTACAGACAATTGAGACGAGAGTGCGGCGCCATTGAGCTGTTTGTGCGCAAGCAGCTTTTAATTATAATCAAATGTGATGGAAGCTGAGGGCTTCGTAAAAGGCTGCCCTCTTACTGCCGCCAGTCCTCAAATCCGAAAAACGGCATCTGCCGAAAGTTACGAAATACGAAGTCGAGGACCAGTGGCATCCACTAACCCGTACTGAGAACACGTGGTGGATTTAGAAGGCCCACTCCCTGTCACAGAGAGGAAACCTTTTTTTACCTGTGGAAATTCACGTGGATATTCTCCACCCTGAGGCGGTCGAAAGGGATAGACTTCTAATAATTAAAACTACCTTTGGCTGTAAATACGTTATGGGGTTGGCATATGCTATGTAAAAAAAAATAGACAGATTTTAAGTGTTACGAGTCTCCAGCATACTTCTCATCGTCTATTCATAATTTATGGGCGAACAGGACAACAGCGTGCTCATAACTGGTCAAGCACGCGCCCATTAATATTTCGTATTGAAATTCCAATACTCTGACGTCCAGCGCGTTCCAATGCATCTTAGCATCTGCAAGAGTCGTTCGAGAATAATGGCCCGGACACGACATTAGAAATACCACAAGTGTTCAACGCCAGTTTCCAGAGTAACTGAATTCATTTTCCTTAGGTATATGTATACATTCGTCCGCACCTAGATGCTAGTTTATGCAAACTTCGAAATCAGGAAGTGAAGGAACGGAAACGTAGTGAGGAAACGGCATGCGCTAGAACCAAGAATTCTAAGAAATGTGACATCCACCAAGTCACACGGCACTGGTCCCACGTGTTGAAACAGCTTACTCCTTTTCATAAAGAGAAGCCTGTGAACCAGGAGTGTGAACATTATTGCCTGATTATGCAGTCATAAAGCAATCACATCCAGTTTTCGAAATCGAATTCAATTTCAACGGCAAAAAAGCCAAACATTCAATAAAACACTTAACTTGATTGCATCATAAAACGGTCACGTTAGCATTCCAGCTGCGAAACACTTAATATCGTAGCCTAGACCGTGTCGAAAGCTGGGAGCTTCTGACTCATGACTCGTTTCACAACTTGTTGACGCGAAAAGCACCTTTTTTACTGTAGCTGAACTTGGTCCACATTCCCTTGTATGACCGGTGTAATCTCGACTACTAGATGCTCGGCATTCTTCGTGTGCCTTCGTATTGCGTGTGAGAACTTTAGCAAGGTAGATTGATTATCCAATTAAAGATGTCGATATAATTTGCCATGGAACTGGTTTCTTTGTTTGTATTGGTAGGTAATTCTAAGATTTAAAACGTCAATATTACAAAGCCACTTGCTACTTTTTAGATGATTCATTAATTTCGGCCAAACGGACCGTTGCGCTGCCATCGACGATGGTGCGAAAGAGGTGAAAACACCAGGATAAGACAACATAGACAGACGATTGGTCACGAACATTTGCTAGGACCTGTCTTTGTGGTTGCTGTGTGGAAGAGACCTAAGTCCATGAGTGGAGTTTGGCTTAACAGTTCCTTACATAACCAGTGTGGAAACTATAAAAGGATTTTTTTAAATCCACTCCTACCCAATCGTATGGAAGTTCGTAATTTTGCCGATAAGAAAGCCCATCAGACAAGACGGCTTGTTATACAGAACGGCACTTGAGTTCTATCCGTTTCTAAAAATAGCTAACGCAGTATAGCCATGCGAATAGTTAGAAGTGCTAAAACTAGATCGATAGAAAGCTCTAGTCGCGTATGGCCTCGTAAACTTTTATTGCTAACATAAGGACAGAATGCTCACATCGACACACTGTTCTGAAGTACAGAACACTCGGTTAGTTATTCATGCATGTTCATGGGAATATGAGGAAAAGTTTCTCTTGTTGTTCAATTCCGGAGAAACGGAACAGGTACTATTGTAGTGCCACCTACAACTTACGAACTATGCATTATGTTAGGCGCACAGATGAAAGGTGTTATTTCTGATCTGACGTAACGAAAGCTCCTACAAGTTGAGTTATCAGCGAGATATGAATGACACATTACTTTAGCTCCAAAATCTCGGTCAGGCAAACAACATCCATCCATTCATTATCAAAAATCCGGATCAGGATTCTATGGAGACAAGACACATTCCACCTAACATCGTGGCAGTCTTTTTTTGGAGAGTAGGTCATAACTTGCACAGAGCTTTGAGGAAACCCTATAACTTTTTAAGTTTTATACTTCCTACTGTGCACCACGTACTTACTACACAAAGTAAGTTGGTCATAAAGCTGACACGCTAGTAAAGAAGTTTTCACGCTAACCACTTAGCTAGAACTTCATCAAAACCGACATAAAACCAAGAAAATGCCCTTAAGAATTTCTTCATAACGCTATCACTGTTTGACTGCCCCGTTGGTCTCGTCGACATAAGCGCTCTTGCATGAGCTTGAGGACATAGGTACGATTCTTAAGTATGGCAATTTTTTACTGGGGTTTTCAGGGAGGATTTTCTCAGTAGCCAGCGCGAAATCTGGATTTATATTCGGAGAGGAAAGGTAATAAATAGCCTTACCCTCTATTACATTGGACTTAAACTTGCCTAGCAAAATATGGGTACACAATTAGATACACCAATCCCTTCTAGAATTACAGGCATACTGTTAAGTTATTATCGCGCTTTAACGTCTAAAGCTATTACCGTACGGTTCGCAGCGAATAAAACAATAACTGTGCATTATTATACAAGCGATATTGACCTATAGTCTGTACGGACTCACGGAGTCACGACAGCGAAGTAATAATGTTATCATGACTTGAAACATTGTGGCCAGTGCAATTTATCTATTGAGTTCGAGAAATTGTGCTTTATAGACCACAGACTAAGGCCACTTACATCACAAGTCACTCAATGCATTTACCATCGTCCAATTTTCAACAATCGTTTCATGACATAGTGGTGTTTTTAATACGTATAACGTTAAATATGTAAAAGTATTCATGGTGTAAGTCTTACTGACGCACTCAGAGAGCTTTAATGATTACTTAAGCCGTCACTTAGTAAAGATTTGACATACTTTTGTATGACAAAACTGTCAAAACCTTTACTAAGTGATGGCCTAACCTAAGTAATCATTAAAGCTCTCTGAGTACGGCAGTAAGAGTAGCACTTTATAACGAACTAGCGGACGTCACGCGGTTTCACCCGCGTAGTTCCCGTTCCCGTGAGAATACAGGAATAAAAAAGTAGCCTATGTTACTCAGGGTGAGTGTAGCTTTCTAATGGTGAAAGAATTTTTGAAATCGGTGCCGTAGTTTTTGAGTTTATTTATTACAAACATACACACACACAACAATACAAAACTTTCCTCTTTATAATATTAGTGTAGACCAGCTTTTGCCCGCGGCTTCGCCCGCGTGGATGTCGAAAAACATCCCAACAAACTTTCATCCCCTATTTAACTCCCTTAGGGTTCAAATATCGAAAAAAATATATAATATACTAAAACCTTCCTCGAGAACCACACTATCCATTGGTGACAACAGCATGAAAATCGGTGGAGTAGTTTTTGAATTTATCGCGAACAGACAGACAGACAGATGCGGTGGAGCACTTTGTATTATAATTATGTAGTGATGATAGTGATGGATGTAACACAATAGACAACATTAGGGAGGTTTAGTACTAGTCTCATAAAATCTTTAATATCCTACAGACAGAATGCCGCAATAAAAGTAACTATTGAACGGTATACTATAATTATAGTACAGACAATAAGGAAAATGTTACCAAAATAACACCAAAGTCCTCTATTACTATGTCTATTTATTTCTGTTCAAACCCTTTGGTTTGTGGGATTCCTCATCGGACGACGAAAGGATTTTCAAAAATGTTTCTCCAGCTCTCATTTTACTTTACTCATTTACGTATCTCAGCTCCATGCTTTTACGAATCCCACCATCAATAGTGGCGACAAAACTGACAGATCAGATAGCCATGGGGATACGGGTATAGACAAATGAGAAACATCAACGACTGTCGGAACTAATCAATGCGTTCCCATTCCAAAATGCGTTGCCAACGCGGCATATCCGCGTATTGTTCCCAGAAAATCCGAACGAACTGTGAAAATTGGAACATCTGCCAATGTTTGGTGTCAAATGTATAGAAAGCTACATTATCTGCACTTTATAGATATGTTCAGCGAAATTGGCCGAGATCGACAGCTTAATGTATACTTTAAATCAGCAAAGAGATCGTGTATTATATAAAACGATGACTCACTATAGCTTCGACGAGATTTAAAGTTGCTTAACTGCCAAAATCTATCGGAAATGCAACGTGACGTGACTCTTATTGCTATTTAAATAGCAGCTTTTTTCTAATATCGTTTAGTAGTCTGCTACCCAAAATTAGCCTTACCCAACGAGTGCAAGTGGTATGGGCGAACCAAATATAGAATAGGATATTGCACCATACATACCGTTACTCGATCTCGAATGCTGGCCTTTGTGGAGGGGTACAAGCAACTTGATTCAAAGTTGTTCGAGTTAGGTACATGAGCCGATAGCATGTCATCACCACATACACAGTGAACTGCGCAAATCGATACGTGAGCTATTAGATCATGCAATCTAAGGTAGACTGTACTGTGAGGATGGAACTACGTAGTTGCATATATACAGCGATGATCTGTCCTTTTTAAATTTATTTCGAAACCAAAGTCCATCTGTTTTATTTTTGTAAAAGAGCAAATCCAGTATGGATTTATGAATAAAGAAAAGAGTTTGTTGGGGTGAATGATAATGTGACGATACACAAAGAGAATAGGAAATTAAAATCAAAGACAACTTTGCAAATAAAACGAATAATTAAAAAAAAAGTTCCTCCAGATCTTTCACAAATAAATAAATAATTTAATCTTGAATTTATAACAATATATTGTAATGTAAACAAGCGAGACGCCTCACTCGTACATAATCTTTCAGAATTAAGATTAAGCGATGTGTGCTTAAAAAAAATTAATGAAATGTTTTTGAAATAAAATTTTTTTTTTTTTTTTAGGAAAACGAAAAACGTGTTGGGCTAACACTAAGTAACATATTATTATGGGACAAGGCAGGGTGATAAACTAATAAAAGGGCAAAAGGACGATAAGGTCAACAACCAGCACACAGCTTAAACAAAGAAGATAATACCATCTTCATAGCCAAATTATTCTTTCAAACAATACTTCCATTAACCTTCTATTTGAAGCGCGCGCCCAATCAATCAGTGTTGGCTATTGTAAGAGATAATTATCACTTTTACAAGCTATTGTCTCCAGAACTTTCTACTTCACTGGACAATGATAGAGTGTGACCGATGGAAGTTGTGTGAACTTTGTTTTCTTCAAAGTTGGCCTTTGAAGCTTGTGTGACTCCAAGACTAACCCTGGTAGTGTTGGTACAGACAGTTTATGTACCCATACTTAAACTCACATCTTTTTCCCATTGGTAGACGGACACTACAGAACGCTACTTGTACGATCCTTACATGCAACTTTTTTTTGTCCACAAAGTCTATCTTTCATTTAATACGGTATCTTTTGATCATTTTCCTTGGATAAAGACACCGAGAAATTACGCAAGAATTTGGCATTTGAACGTGTTACTTTTACGAGAGCATTTCAAAACGAAATGTGCCGTTGTTACTTTTAATGCGCCGTCGTTCATTCAATCTTATCTAACCAACACATCAATGTTCCAGCCAGACAATAATTTATTTGCCACAATTACAATTTCCAGTTTATCTATTGTATCACGTTACGAATTTTCGCTTCCTATTCATTTTTAAGTGTCATTTCGGTATCATTTATCAGTGGCGTTGAAATATTCAACAAAATACAAAACCGCCGCATTTCCAATAAAGCTACGTTTGCCCATTCACTTGACTTGATTGTGGTTCTCGATTGTAGCTATAAAATCACCTATTACTCGTCGCATCGTAAACACATGGCGAACTTAACTGTGCCAACGGCAAAGTACACAAATTTCGAGCCACGTAAAACCTGACTGGGAAACCGGCGCAAAGTTATAAAGTGACGTAGTGCATGAGCTGTCTTATAAAGTGTGAAAATTTACTCCCCAGGCACATTTGGCAACGGGACCCTAGAGTTGGGAACGAGCCAAGTCTGCCAAATGAAATGCTATCAAAACAGTTGCCCGTGAAGCTCACTATGACGTATCTTGGAGGAGGGCCTTATGTTGGGTAAGTTCAGCGTGCTTGGCACGGGTCAAGTAAGAAGTTAGTCCAAGAACCTATTACTTTTGCAATTAGTTAGATCCAGGAATAAAACCGTACCATGACGCGTTCGTTAGTTTCTACCATCTCCTATTGGAAACAGGTGCCCAAAAACAATATTTGCAGTTTCACAGGGGTGAATGGAAGAAAAACACGTGTTCCACCGACCCTACATAACGTGGAACATGGGCAGGAAGCTGATAACAATGAATGTAAATGCTGCCCTGCGTTTTCACCAACCAAAAGCCTTCCCAGAATGTTGACAACCTCTCACTACCCCCAAAAACAGCCATCACCATTATTTTCTGACAGGAACAAGCATCAATCCATCATTGTCCTGAACTACAGTATCTCATCAAACAAGTCATCCACTCGAGCCGCTCGTATGTCAGTTTTATGCATCGCAAATGGTTTGGCGACAGCAATACACAAGCGGCCGCATACAAAGCTATCAGGAGCTCGACAGACTACGGGACGCCCATTGTGAGACGTAGTACCATTGTGGTTATTTGGCTATTGTGATTCTGCACACGTGTCACTAATAATAATGCGTACGTGTCCGTTGCTACTTGATTAGTAGGTGATCGTCAACGTTAGTCTCATGCCTATAAATCTTTGCGAATTAGCGTACGTACTTAAAGTAGTTGTTTAACAAGGCCAATTTATTGTTCCAATAATTGTTTGGTTATTGAATTACAAGGTCTTTCCAATGATCGTTGTCTAGTACATCATAATTTTATCTTTCGAACTAATGACATTCTCTTCGTGGCTTCAGCACTGACATAAAGGCACATTTTTTAAAAGGACCAAGCATTATTAGCTGTTACTGTACCAACTACTGGCAAGAAACATTTAGACAAGACCTTACTATACAGACATCCTCACCAGCTACTGCACCACCTCTAATAAGCATAGAGCTCCAACATTCACTGAACAGAGTAATTGGATAGCATCGGTCTAAAGCCCAGCCGTATCGAATGCAGTATTGGAGCCAAGCTCCAGTGTGACATCTCGTAAACAATTTCATACACCACTACCTCTGCATGGTAGACGCAGTCACGTACTGTTGCATCCATCCGAGGCCGTTTACGTCACATTCACAACCTCGATACTAAAATCGACTCACTTGTTTCCATCGCGTGAATACCGTCGGGTCTACTTCTTCTTCTACTGTAGTGTCTTCTTCTTCTACTGTAGTGTCTTCTTCTTCTACTGTAGTGTCTTCTTCTTCTACCGTTGTGTCGCAAATTGCATTGCGGGAACTCATGACCTGCTCTAAGCCATTTATTTTCTCCGCAGTAGCTGTCATAACACGCGTCGCTTTACCATGAAGCTCGTGATCATGCGATGCCGCAGCTAGATAAAGCCATATTTCTTGGATTCCGTATATTCAATAGCTTACATCATAAATTCTAGTCTAATTTGGGATAAAACTGACACGCGAACACCGCTTTACTTGTAGGAAACGGGAGAGATGATTCATTACAGGATTTCCCTCAACGGTGGGTGGTTTGTTGCGGTCGATAATGCGTGACGTTAAGCACCTACATAAATAAAATGGTAACGCACAAAGGATTTGAACATGCCTGCCTACTTTCTGTTGAAGCTATTTATATCATGCGGCTATTTTGTGGTGTTAACCAGATAATGAGGTTTAAGCCAATTATTTTCAGTTTAATTTTTTATGCTTGATTTGATCATTCTTTCTTTCGTTTATATACTGGGTAAAACTTTCTGGACCGGAAGCCGAACCCAATATAGTTGAGAAAAGACCAAGCAGGTAATGAATTTCTTATTATGCAATTTCTTTTTTTCCAATAACAGGCAAGGCAATTGAAGACCGTCAATTTAATTTTATTAAAGCGACCAGTAAAAAACCTCGTTAGAAAGAAACGAACAATAGGGGAATCCCCGATTACGTCCATAACCGCAGGTTAGACAACAAAATACTATGTAGAAGTAAATGTAACAGAAGATTGAAAGCAACTGAAAAATGAACTGACTCATCAACGAGTAACTCATCGTACTAATGTAGCTAATGGATTAACAGAACCGCTGCAGTGGACAGATGACGGACACTCGGTAGATAACGTCCATCCGATATCCGGACGCCGTCCGGCTAGTATCCGGTACCGGGCACCGGACGCTACAGTGGAACTTTATTCAGCTGATGCCAAGTTTCGGCAACTCTATTTTCAGTAGATTAATATTTAAATTATAGTAAATGTCAAATGCGAATAGTGTGATATGGGAAATCTGGTTTTACTGTCAACTGCAGTGGCACCATACAGAAGAAACCATTTCTCTATAAAATTACGCCTAATGTTTGTGATAACTGATACATTTTACGTCAGAGAGTTGTAAACGGAAATTAGTTTTCACTCAAGCATTGGGACCCCGCAGAAATCTATGAATTTCGAACCGGAAATCCAAACGGGCATCCCATTTAACTCAGCTAAGCGGACCGTAGAAACATAACGCAGTCCCAACAAACTTTGAACAATATGTAGAGTACATAAAACCGTCGGTTGGCGTAGCGTGTGCAAAATTAAACGGACAACACGGCGAATATTCATAGAAACAGGCCGACGGGACCCGCGTAAAAATTCAAAGTCATTTTGCTCGTACAACACTGACATTTATACGTAGGTACCGCATTAAATAAATAATATATTACCTATCTTCAATAGTCTTTTCAGAAGTAAAAGCATCTTTGCATTCATCTTATATCAGACCCTCCTCTTTCCGTTCTGTAAGTTTATTTTTTCGATCGAGACTCCGTAGCATCCGATGCGGCGATGTTACAAATTGATTTTATTTCCACGTCTTACTTTCATCCCTTTAAAACATCTTTGGGTGCATTGCAAATTAAATTGAATTTTACCGAAACTAAATCAATAAGACACTTCTGATCTTTTGCAAAGAATCGAATACCCTTTGGATATGTTTTTTGGAATATTTTTGACTTACGCCGCAAGACAGGGCAGTAAACGTTAATAGAATATTAAAGTCCATCTTCATATAGGGTGTAAAAGTACCCTTAACGCAAACGAAGGGCACTTGTTCTCCCTACCATTGCGATCATTTTTTTGTTCTGGACCATACCTGGGAACCTCCTAGTTACGGAGATATTGGGGGTCAAAGTTCCAAATTTTTCACAGCTGTTTTTGTAAATACTAGTGTTTCAGGTTATAACTTTACTTAAATTACCTCTACGACCCGTATACTATCCAAAGCATCCACTAGCACAATGTTTTAACAGTGCTACATTGAGTTTTACCGTAAAATGTGATTTTTGACCCAAAAAAAAAAAATCGTTTCCCAGCAAAAATTTTTGCGTAGTGGTACTTAGTTTGATGTGCAGAATGCTTGGTTGACGGCTGTGTGATGAATTGATTTACACCCTGTATATATCATCTATCAGTTCATAGCAGACTTCTCCGTCTGTAGGGATCCTCTAAGGAAATCGCAACGCACGGCCTACAATCTAATTATAAATCAATTGTCTTGTTAGGAGCCGCCCGAGCCGCCAATCCGGCGGACCGCGGGACCTAAGAGCTCAATTTGTAACTACGTACGCCCAGCAACTGTTCGCTCTAACCTAGTTTAGCGCGTGAGGAAGTGTCCAATCAAATTTTAATGTGTAGTCAAGGCGATCTAATTGAATTACCTGACCAGATTCTGTGTCGCGTCTGGAAACCAAACTGGCTAATTGAAAGCAAGAGGTGAGGCAAATACCGCCTTGGTAAACCTATTTAGTTACCTACAGTATTCCTGCAGGTTCACGAGTGTTAATTATCATTCATGAAACCATGACGAAATATGTCCAAGTCGTAGGTTAGGTACCTATTGAATACACGCACTCTTTTCTTATTAGGAGTTAGGCCTAAACTACTGATCACTAACTGCTAGTATACTTAACTACTCTTTTGATAACAAAATGGATATTTTCAGTAAATTGACTAACCTGGCTGGCCTGTTGAACTACCGCTTAAAAGATACAAACATCAAATAAAAACATTTCAAAAATCAGATTATTCATAAACATCGCAATATCAGAAATTAACCTTCAAGAAAAGAGCAAAATCAACGATGGTATCTTCCAGAGCTAGTGCCAAACATAATCGTCTTAATTTGACGTTAATAACTTGAGTAACATCAAAGGGAGTCATTTAAGTTCCAAATGCGATTTTGGTGCTTGCCAATTTATTTTATAAATATAAGGTCACATCAAGGGCATTAAGCAGTCGTTACAAGTTAGACAGCATATTGTAATAAAATTTTGGGCTTTTTAAAAGCTTGTGATAAAAAAAACAGAAGTAATACAGCGAGAACCTTCTGAAGCTTGACAGCATCGTAAATCTTTGGGCAACCCTTTCAGTAAGCACGTTACCATATGTTTGTTTGGGATGTTGTTACGAATGCGACCATCCCTGTTTTTAACGCTAACTTTCTCATTTATTACTTCATTAGTTACATTTTTGGTTTAATTAAAAGGCAGTAAACAGCAGATAAGAATGTTTATGACATGGAAGTTCGTTGTTTCTTTCATCGAGATCATTATTCTTCAGTACAACGACCCGCTAATTCCGACCGTGAAAAGAAAACTCCGAGGGTCTAATTAAGAAATGCTGCTAATATTTCATCAAGAGCCGCGAAAATTAATGGTTCTCTCCGCCTTTTAAATGGTTTCGCGCATGCGTGGTTATAGTATAATAATAAAACAGATTTTTAAGAAAAAATGGGGACTCACTTTGGTAATTCATCTGAAATTTATGTTTCCACTTTAACTGGTATGGTTAGTTAGACTAATAATTTTCCCTTCGACAAAGATTTTAATACATTAATTATGCAGTACAACCCATCCTTTCAAATTCAATTAAGTCCCATGTTGGGCGTCATTAATACATTATAAGAGTTGGCGCCCAAATGGGACTAAAAAGCTTAATTTTATTTCGACCACAATTCAGTGTGTTTATAAAGCTTATGCTTAATATGGTTTGATTGCGTGTGGTAGCCGCAAAGCCAATTACTACCTATTATGGTATCGATTAAGTTAATTGAATAAAAAGCACCGTAGAGTCTACACCAAGTTATTCGCATCGTATCGTATAGAATCGATACAATAGCCCGGCAGACCGAAACTATTTTTACTCCTACTACGAGCTATTTAACCGATACTATGGTCGAACACACGTGGTAGTGGGTATAGTACCGGTGAATGGAGCACGTGGTTGGGAAGGCGCGGCCGCTCGATACAACGGAGGCTGCGCCCTGAGCCTCGGCCCTGGCATTGCCTCTCCGACGACTAGGGCTGCTTTACGTCCGGAATTTTAGCTGTGTCCCGAATGTGGAAAGAATTTAAAAACGTCCGGTTCTCTCAAAAGTAGATAAAAGTATTTTGGCAATTAAGGCATTGAGTCGGCCTTTGTATGATTATTTTTACTTGAGCATTAAGTTTTTAATAAATAAAACCATGCATTTAATACATTTAACATAAAATCAATAAAATTACACTGCACAATTCTAAAGAAAAAACAGGTTGGAATTTTCTTCAAATGACCGCATTTTTATTCTTACACTTTGGAACCCTTCGGACGGCGAACATTGTGAACGAACTCACACTGTATGTACGCAAAGCGATGGAATTTAGGTTAAAGCTTTTATCTTACTGTGTTTTTGTCTTTTGAAATAAAATAATACTAAGGCTGAAATAAGAAATTCAGGCTTGGCTTTGAAGTAAAGAGGGCGTCGAAGTAGAGTCCAAAGCCAAAGACTAGCTAAAATAATATCACATTTTATCAAAACTGTTATTTTTTATTTAAAAAAGATAATCTTGAACCTTCTCCACACTAGATAGATTCACAATCACAGTCCTACACAAAACGGGTAGAAATTACATCACCAGTTTAAGACGGTCCTCGAAACCGTTTCAGTAACATAACGAATGTTGCACATCAAAAGCTCTTATTGGCTGGTCGAGTATTTAGATAGGGACGTGTAGGGTCAGAGCGTTTAATTAACGTGCCCTTATTAAAGTGTGGATTGAAATGGGCCTATTGTCGACATATCATCTAGGGAA
This sequence comes from Diarsia brunnea, assembly GCA_949774965.1. NCBI lineage: Eukaryota > Metazoa > Arthropoda > Insecta > Lepidoptera > Noctuidae > Diarsia > Diarsia brunnea. Next base: position 16,813,018 of record OX459008.1, on the reverse strand, counting down.
AGTGCTGATAGTTAGACCTTTTGTTCCTTTGAAAAACTAGTATTTACAAAAACAGCTGTGAAAAATTTGGAACTTTGACCCCCAATATCTCCGTAACTAGGAGGTTCAACCATTTTTATTATCTAGAACGCTCGATGCAAATCTTATCAGTGCTGGTAAATGCAAAATTTAGAAATGTTACAAGTAAGACATTTACGTTCGCAATTGTTTTTCAAAACAAACCTTTAATACTACACAAAAACTCCAGTTTGTGCTACTACTTCAACATCATGTTTATGACATTTTTAATAGCACTTGTCTTTTCACAGAAGCATAACGTTGATATTTGATTTAACGAAAATAACATTAATTGGGAAAAGAAATTAAGTGAACCTTAAGTTTGAACAGCTAAAACCTAAGTAACATGTTAACTTATTGTGATGTATATTTTCGATATTTTATCTTTACATAAAGCCATTTATTTTTATCTGTGAATAACCACAACATTCCAGTTGTGTTTTAAATAAAAAAAGCCCTCGTTTGTAATCTAGCGACCATTTTCCCATTAAGGAATTTTAAAGTTAATGTCACTAACAATCATTGCATTGTCCCCAAATTGCAAAAACAATCTCAGTTCGATAATATCACGGAAAAAGAAACAATTAAACATTTTTTCCACCACATAAAATACAATGTTATCAAACTTTTGAATACAATTAAAACTAAATATTTGTTTTTGGGCAAATTGACAAAAACTTTTAATCTGTTTAGCTTTTACACTTTCAGTTTTATAGCCGGATGCACATGTTGAGAATAATGTCGTAAATCAATGAAAAAACTTGAACTGTGTATTTGGACAAGAACGTAGCCTTGCTGCTAGATATTTTAGACGCACCTAACCCTCATAAAAATACATTCAATATTCAGTCCTACCTACCACATCATCTCAACATTCAAGGGCAGCTACAACAAACAGCTGTTCATCCGTAGCTCTTCCATCTGGCGAGCCAGTACTTGAAGGCCAAGAGAGATCTTCACACGACATACCGAGCTTAGAACCTTCCAATAAACCAATCACTTGACCGACATATCTTGAGATGCGGTGAAATTTATAACGACGCGCGACGCGACGTTTAAAATAGTAGACAAATAGTACGCACGGGATGGACGGTGTTATGGTTAAGTAGTGGAAGAGTTCGGTCCAAGGGTGGGTCACCATCATTTTGTAAGTACATTTGGAAAGCAAGATCTACAAATGATTGGATCAACACCCGTTGGTCTCTGCAGACCGGTTGATAGTCGTTACGAACTGTCAAAATACCGTAAGTCACAACCAGTTCTGGCACGGAGTATCGTATTTAGTAACTGGGGTTTGTAGGTGGTAGGCTAGACTGGAAGCCGACCATCACATAGTTGACTAAAGGTAGAAGATGATAAAAATGTTCAACATTTGACAGGTGGTAACTTTTTCCTTAGCAAACAGAGCGCCACCCTGATGTATCAAGTAACGTTGGTCAAGTAACACTTGTTTATTGCCAAGCCGATAGCCACGGTGCGGGAGATAGGCGCAAAGCGACGGGATGGAAGGACCTGATAAAGCCATTTTGGCCTTGTGTTTTGTATAAATGTTGGCCTTTTATCATTTCCGTATGATGGGGGTTAGGTTAGTGATACGTCGGGGATAACAGAAAGGGAATATAAACGCTAACATGTTGAGAATAAAAGTATTTTTACTCACATTCACACTTTTAGTTCCCACTTTATAAATATTCTATCTAAAACTGTCGCATTCATGTTGAATGTTCCATTTAGTATGTTAGCTGAAGACGCAGTAATTTTCAGATAAGTACTGTTATTTTCAAGATATTAAGGCTGTTCTATTACTACATTTCAAGCATCATAAACATAGCAATTTGCTTTCTATTTTCTTTTGCAAGTAAAGTTCCATCGTAGTAAAAAAGGAAAGACCAAACAAACGATGGAAGCATTGGCTAAGTTGATGAATTGGCAAATAAAAGAGGAGCATGGAAGAAGACATGGACACCAAACAAATAGGGATTACCATCTGCCTAGCCTTTTCCCAACTATGCTGGGGTCAGCTTCCAGTCTAACCGGATGCAGCTGAATACCAGTATTTTACATGGAGCGACTGCCTATCTGACCTCCACAACACAGTTAATACTAGGTAATATGATACTCTTTGGTAAGACTTGATTTCAGAATTTCAGGTCACTGACTACCTGTAAAGACTGCCAAAGGTTTATATATGGCAGTCGGGAGCAACAGCTTAACGTGCTTTCCGAGGCACGGAGGAAACTCGGTATGTCGGGCGGTCACCCAACCACAGACCTACCTAGGCAAGCACGGCTTTACGTAAAGATCGACCCGAGTGGGAGTTCTTATTAAGCCACGAGCTCAAACAAACAAATAGGGATAACGGCAAAATATCGATGAAATAAAGTTCGTTTAAAAAAGAGTGAAAAAGCTCGTTCGCTTCGAGCTTGTATTTTGAACCCCATGACGTTCCATCGACCTTCAACTAACGCGAGTACTCCAAAAGTAACTGTGTCTGTTTGTCCGTCAAACACTACGGAACTTAATGATTAGTAAATTGGTTGTTTGCAAACGACCGCTTAGAAAAGCTTTATGATTGCTCACACTGTATATTTTGTGTGTAAGGCAACACTGGTCAGATTTAAAAGAACAAATATGCTTAGAATTAGTTTGTGGTTGTGGCTACTTTAGCGGTTGTGTGTTGATGGCGATGGGCTTCATTTTCTTTAACAAGTTTTTAATTAACTGTGTTTGACTTTTTTTGAACACTGTTGTGGTTGATCAGTAAACCTATCTTTACGTTTTTAGAAAGCAGAAGTTTATTTTAGGTTCTGCTACATGTAGAGTAACCAGAATTTCGAACGTCAGGGGCGTTATCGGTCAACATTCGAGATTTGTTTTAGTAGTGTGTAGCGTTACTTCGAATTTTGTTCATCCACCAAAAGATATTGTACATCTCAACAATTCTTGTCGCAATGAAATGTCAAAGCCATTTAGGTTATAATGTAACTCGCCAGGACGCCTCGGATATACTAAAGTATCTTCACACGATGGGGGGGTTCATTTGAGTACCCGAATAAAACAAAACATACGCCATTTAAAGTCACTTCACCTCTTTAGTAGCTTTTTATAGGTCTCAGAGCTAATTTGGTCCGAAATATCGTAAATATGGACTTTAATACGATTCTTAAAGGTCATAAAACTTATTGTATCAGTAACTTCAGCCTACGCAAATCGTAAAGTAAGCTATATCCGATAAACGAGATTAATGGACAATACGATGGACACACTGACCAAAATACGTTTTAAGTTTCTTCCGTAACGCACGGAAGACATAAAAACTAACCTAAATTATGAGAAACTAGATTGATTTATTATGGCAGTAGATGCAGTTTAATTCACAATACATCCAAAAACCTCTTTAGTTTTCGGGGTCACCAGACACACCACGTAAAGGTTTTTAATCGTACATTTCTGAAACTCAATCTTTTTCATTCACAGTTACACCCATAAGCTCTTATATATCCTTTATTATTTTAGATTAAACTCCTATCCGGCTCGAAGGACCAAACTCTAATAAATAAAGAAGAATGAAGACATTCGACCTCCATTATATTTACGATCGTGATTTAGAAGCAATAAGCGAAAATATCCTTCAGGAATATCCCTCCGGTTTACGAATATTTTCGCCCATCTTTCCAATTTTATATGCAAGTGAATTTCCCCCTTGAAACTCGTAATAAGTCATTTGTAGTTAAGTGATGCAAGTTAAGGCTCTCCAAGGGAATTGCAGGAAAAAAACAAGTGACAATAAAGCATTGGGAGAGAAGAAAAAATAAAAGCTATTCGATCTATTTATTTATTTAGCATATGAACTTGATTTACGACTTATCCTATCCAAAAAGGTTTATTAATAGAATTATTGCTAATTCTATGTCTCAACTGCAGAATTTTTTGTAGCTTTATTATAGTTAATTTTACAAACTCTCTTTTCAATTTAGATTTAGAGAATTTTCAATTATTTTTTTTTGCGAACACCAGAGATTTCCGATGTCAAATTCGAAAGACCATAACACCGTTATGCAGCTTTCTATTAAATTTCTTGGTACAGTCACGTTCTGGGATATAAGCTGACTCATAAACGAACCATCGAGCACGGCGCCAAAGAACTCAATTATTTCAAAAACTTCCTATTGTACCATAAAATGAACGCATTTTCACTATTTTTTAATGTCACAATGCAACGCCGCCATTATAAACCGATATCAGTCGTTCGAATTTCAAACGAGCAAATATTTCCAGCCAGTGTTTTATTGGAACATTATGGCTAGTCGAGTATGACTCGGAATATCGATTATTTTATCTTGACTATTTTACCCTTGCGGGCATGATTCAGCGAAATTCGAGAGAGTGCATTATGTAGTATCAAGTAATACGACTTTCATCGAGTTTGAAGAAGTAGAGAACAGAAAACAGTAGTAAATTAGCAGACGGATCACTAAAGGCAATCAAGAATACATTGAAAAAATATTAAATACAGGTAAGCCCTGGATCAAAAGAACCGTAATGGGGGAGACGCCTTTGCCCTGCAGTGGGATGACGCAGGCTAACAGTAAAATGAGTAACACTAACAGTTATATTAAATGCAAAAGTTAGTATTCCATAAAGACCACGGAATTCTAATTCTAATACAACCATAGATAGACATCGATTTTATTTATGGCACCGAGTCTCTACATAAGGTTCGATATTTGAACTTGATATGTCATTTCATGATAATGGAAGTATGTTCGGATCGTGACATTAAGGATATTCGTATCACGTAACACGATTTATTGACGACACAGGCGGAGCGAGACCAAAACAATTGAATGGGACACCATAACATAAAGGAAGACTTGATGACTCGCGTTACTTAAATACTAATAAAAAGAAGTCAAGTGTAAAACAATAAAATAATTATAGGAGATATGGTATCAGCTTTGAGACATTATGGCTCATACAGGTAAGGGAATTGCATATTCAAAGGTTCGGTCGTTTATTCGCATTCTTGAGATAAATAAAGTAAAACCAATACAATGACATGAAACACGTTTATTTTTAATTCCCCGCAAAAATATTATGAGCAGTGTTATTTAATTATTATTAAAAACACTTTTCTTAATACTTTTTTAATCACCCTTTATTATAATAAAAATTAACATATCGTCACGCCTGCAGTTCCCGAGGGTTAAGTCATTGGTACATCATCATTTCACCAGTTAAGTCCAACATAATAGTGAATGAGTCTATAGCCGCTCCATCATCGCAGATTATGGGTGCAACTGAGAAATTCCTAGGTGAACTTAAATAACAAGAATAAAAGAAATCAAGCCGGAAACTTTCAAACTGCATCGAATGCCATCAATTTTAAACTGTCCAACTTATAACCGTGTCCCCTGAGTCACACAGTGACTCACTGTCTTACGGATCAAAAACAAAAACAATGACATATAATACAACCTTTCGAACAAGAAAAAGCTCCGTAATTTATTGCTTCAAGAAGCGCAAAAATAGTTTCTCCAGCTGTCAGCGAATTTAAATTATTGTAGGTCTGTATAAAATATAATATTAATCTCGAAAATGATGATCACATTATAATAATTTATTAAGATTTTAAAGATTCATCTTCATCTGCCTATAATGGGCTTTTTCCCAAGTATGTTGGGGTCGCATTCCAGTTTAACCAATTTCAGCTGAAGGACTATTGTTTACATGAAACGAAAATGATACCCCTTTTTGTAAGACTGGCTGTCCGACTTTTTAGCTTCTTACATAGCTATTAAATTATAACTATTAAATATACAAATGAGGGTCGAAATCCACAGGAGAGAACGTAAGCTTTACAGATTGTGATATATCTTAACAAAATACCACATTTCTAACGCTAGGAAAAAGTAAAAAAAAAACAAAAGCTATTCTGTCTGCCATTCACTAAACGAATCAGATGTCGTGGGCAGACGCTGTTGTCGATAAAACGTGCTACATATGACAATTGCCTTGGCCACGACCTACGCGCTCCAGCGACACACGTCTTGCAACAGAGAGTACGGGGAGTAAAACAATGAAAGAAGCTGTTTAGGGATTGCCACGACACACGACACATCGTGTTGCAAATTGCTGAGTGTACGGTACTCATGGGAAGAAAACAAGTGGCTTTCGCGTCTGTCGCTTGACGCAAGTCCTATCGTGCAATGTACAAACAAATAAAAAGGCAACAACTACAATTATAAAAGAAAAAAAAACCAAATCACATAGGTTCTTATCATCATTTTTTGATAAAGGAGAAAACCCAACTGAACACTGTCGAGTACAGTCGTATATTCACGTAACCCTACGACTTCCGAGGGTGGGTCCAATGGGCCTTTGTCCCAGCTAGCCCTTTGCAAGCCTCGCCTAATGAACCACTAGAGATAACAAATTCACAGCCACCGGGACGGACTGAATGCCAGCCGAAACATCAACGCGATCGTCACAATTTACTGTTTAGTATAGACGAAGCAGTTGAAATAACTATGAGATAACTTTAATAGCGGGACGCTAAAAAGGGCCCTCATAAAATCCTATTTTAAGGGCTGCATATCATTATGTGCCTAGCCTTTCCCAACTGTGTTATGGTCGGCTTTCGTACCCGGGTGCAGCTAAATACAAGTATTTTACATGGAGTGATTGCCTATCTGATCACTCATAATCATCATCTCATTTTATAACTCAGTAGGTAAATGCTTGATACGATATCGCCAGGCAAGACTGGCTGTCAAATTTTCAGGCCTCTGAATATCCTTAAAGATTTCCGAATTTTTGTCAATGGTAGCTGGAGTACTACTCCTTAAAACTGCCACGTTTCCATGGACCGACCTCGGTAAGCTGCATAAATACGAATATTGATTCGTACTGCTGTTATTATTAAGCCATTAGCCCCCTATTTCAAGGGCTAATTAATAATAAAGTCTTGGTTGTATTTCATTATGTCTCTGGACTGTCAATATGTATGCTTAAATCTTTAAAACTACGCAACGGATTTTGATGCGATTTTGATGCGATTTTTAATAGATACGAGTGATTCAAGAGGAAGGTTTTAGTATATAATTTGACCGACATCCACGCGGGTGAAGCCGCGGGCATCAGCTAGTTTTACTATAAAGCGGAATTGGCCGAAGCGTTGTTTTAAATAGCCCGTAAACGCAATCTGCCACATAAAAAAGTCGTTTTAAAAGAGTTCATTTCAGTAATGGCTGCCGGATCGTGATTGAAAACTCCAATGCAACCGTTAAATAAAGCAATCAGATTTATTAAAGCTTTTTAAAGTGAGTAAGCTGTACTTGGTTACTAATAAAACGTTATACGGGAAATGGATGTCTTTATTAATACAATATTTTGTTCACACGATAAATGAGACAGTAACTGTGGGTCTGTCTCTCCGTTACTTTTCACGCTTTAACTGCAGATGGGATTTTGTCTTTGCCATTTTGGGCAAAAATCTTGTTTTGAATTATCATTGCACATGTTTTAATACTTTTAATATTAGTATTAGTCGATTCAGTTGAGATGTAAGAACCGCTAAACTCCCATATAAATGGGTATTCGCCTTTGTCACACAGGTAGAGCAGGCCTCAGCCCTTTTATCCCAGTAGTAGTACGATTACGATCCCGGGATCCGGGGAGATTTTCAACCAAAACGTGGCCGAAACGCGGCCAAAATCTAGTAAGTACTAAAAAAGATAAACCTTTCAGACTTACTTCAAATAATATTCAGCAAATACTTTGATTTGGGATCAAAAGACCAATACACAAGCAGTGACAGGTTAAAGCCCTCAGTCAAGCATAAATTGCTAACAAAAGAATTCGAGGCTAATACAATTTACAGCGGCATGTGGGGTTTTCAGCGGCTTATTGATTTAATAACCCGCTGGAAGGCACGCACTCACTTTATTTTTCATATTAAATCGACAGGGAATTCCCGGAATCCTGGGATATAAAATGGAATTATAATTGCTTTTAATCCATTACCGTGTGTAGGTTTATGTCCGTTAGACACTAGGGGTAACCTAAATGAATGTCTAAATAAAAACGGTAGATATCGCTATCAGCGATAAGACTGCAGTTGTCCACATAGAAGAGCAATTTAGAAATAATTTTAGTATACCATAAAGTATGCATCTATCAACCACTAATTTGATATCAGATTTCCCGTTGGATTTTCGGGGTTAAAATTCAAATAATGCAATAATATTTAGGTATTTATTTTGATGTCGCTTATTAATACCGAAAACGGGCAAAAAAAATCAATCAAAAAAAACAATCAATCAATCAATTAATTGTGGTTTTGTTGATAGTTTTAATATTTAATAGATATTGGATATCGCTTGCAGGCTTTTCTGAACCACGACTACAGTTAGAATCGATGCGGAGTGATTATTTTAATCACACACATTATGCTCGTTGATTTAGTATTATCGATTTTTCCCTAAGGCCGAGTTGCACAAGCGAAGCATTCAAAAGAAAACTTTAATGCAATGCCCATTCATCTTACGAAGAAAAATAAATTAAGTACCGGATATAGTGACTGCCCATTAGGTAAACTCCTAGTAATATTTCGTAGGAAAAGATTTCATCCTCGTACGTAAACGGTGAATCATGTTTTCATGAATTGCCACAGAGCCTTTACGTTTAGATGTCCCTATAATATACAGTTAGTAAACGTTTGTGACATTGTCTGTGGAAATTGTATTGGAAAAACAAAGCATCAGTTCCGACTATGGCCACATGCGAAAAAATCCCTGTGCAACTAAACCTTCCTACATTGCCTTCTTTCGAGCGCCAAAGGCTGCCTGTAGCTCTATAAATACTTTATTAAAATCGTTCAGACATCAGATTTCAGGGTTCTCCATCTAGACAGTTACCCACGCTTCGCCGTAATAAGGCCCGGTTTCCACCAAAGCGGAGAGGAGCGGAGACGAGAGGAGATGTGCGGAAATCGGCCAATCACATTAGTTAACATTTACACCAGGTCTTTCGCCCTTCCTGTGATTGGTCAAATTTGGCACATCTCCTCTCCGCTCTGCCCGCTTCGGGCCGAAGGCCAGTTACAAACCACCGACACTACGACTCCTAACAAACGTTATAATCCATGTTGATATTGTACTTAGAATTCCTCAGACTTATTTACTGATAAACGCAGCCTTATGGTAGGCGCCGCGCACATTACGTACAAACAAAGGGCGATCCCCACACATGTGTTTATTTAGCCATCGTAATTTACATGATACGTGCAAAATACGTTATTTTATTAATAAACAACACGCTCGTAGGAATACGTTGAGCTCAAATAAAGATATTTCAAGCACGTCTTTTGGGTACTTTAGTTATTTACTTAGGTATTTTAATGTAGTCTACCTCAAGTTGTTGTTCACATTATTAACGCGGCCAACGTTTTGTTCGTGAAATAATAAAATACCGTATGAGACCGAGATTGTATACGTAGCTGCAGCAAAGTTTTATAATTATATCATCATTCTCCTGCCCTTATCCCAATTTATTTGGGGTCGGCGCAACATGTCTTCTTCTTCCATATTTCTCTATTTCTCGTCATGTCAGCAGTCACCTCCTTTCTAGCCATATCATCCTTCACACAGTCCATCCATCGTTTCTTTGGTCTTCCTCTACTCTTATAGCCATCTACATTCATACTCAACATTTTTCTCACAACATTTTCTTCATTCCTTCGCATCACATGTCCATACCACGACAATCGATTACCACACAACTTTTCATTTACCGGCGCCACTTTCAGACTTCCTCTTATGTACTCATTCCTTATTTTATCCATTCGCGTCACACCACACATCCCCCTTAGCATTCTCATCTCAGCCACATGCAATTGCCTTTCATTTATCCCTTTTGTGGCCCAACATTCTGATCCATATACGACAGCAGGTCTAACCATGGTTTTATAAATCTTCCCCTTGAGTTTAAGGGGAATGCGGGAGTCGCAAATTGTTCCCGTGACCTGCCGCCATTTCATCCATCCAGTGCTAATTCTATGCTTTACACTACGATCTATTTCGCCATCGCTTTGCACGAGAGAACCGAGATACCGAAAGTCGGAGCAAACTGGAAGAAGCACGCCATCTAGCGCTATGGCTCCAGAACTGGAGAGACCGCCGAAATCGCAAAACATGTATTCGGTTTTACTACTGCTGATTTTCAGGCCAACATTCTCCAGCTTCTGTTGCCATTTCTCCAATCTGCTCTGGATCTCAGGTCATCAGGTCAAAGTTTTATAATTATAATAGAACAAATTTTACAATTGTTTACCACCATGCCATTGAGGCGCTAAAAGATCCATAATAGTATTCACCTGAAAATTCATGACAATAATCTATCATTGTACGCGAAGCATAATGTGTCGTCGAGGGAACTGCTGAGTTCGCTGAAGGTCTGCTGCACTTTTCACTCTTTTGCCCCGAGTAAGGTTGAAAAGTCGTCGACCATCAGTGAATTCGCCAGTAAGTAAAACTAACCAATCAGAGCTCATCATAGCTCATGCTGTATCAAAAGAAGTGATGCTTCTTCAGAAAGGACAAGTGCGTGCGGTTGTGAGTGTAGTACTCACAACCGGTGCGTGTATGACCTGCAGGGCTATTGCGGATCTTTTTAAATGTCAGTGGCTATCATAGTGTCCATCGATTACGTGTCAAATGGTTCCATTTTGTACCAAACTATAACCTTTGGACAGTTAATCGATGGACACTATGATAGCCACTGATATTTAAAAAGATACGCAATAGCCCTGCAGTCGTATGAACGTGGACGAAGCCAAAGGAGAAGGTAAGTATCGTAACAGTTGACGTGGTTTCTGCCTACCCTCATGGAAAAAGTCGTGAGTTTCTGTATGTATAATGAAAACGCAGCCTAAAGGGCCTGCCATGAAAGAGTTCCATTCCATTAGGTCGGTCGATTAGCGATACACACATATCAATGTCACAAAGGAAAGTATTGCTAATTATCATCCATGTGCGTGCAAGGTCCTCGCATAAAAGATAATGTACATAAACGGTGGAGGAAGTGGAAGATAAGACTTGTCATTGGTTGTATGTGGTGGAAAAAAGATAAGGAAGTAAATAAATGTGAAATCTGACAATGAGATACAAAAAATCGCATACGAGGTTGTGGACATTGTGATGTCGTAACGGCAAATGTTCTGATGCATAAGAGCCTCGATGAACATATTTCGTCCGGTTGGATCAAGGGCCTGATTTAGAAGCCAGTACTCTTCGATACGGCTTGCATTGTGAAGAGGTTCCTGTCTAATTAAAAATTCTGTCTAAAAAAATCTAATTATTCCGTCAGATAGATTTTCAAAAATAATGGACACATATTTTTTCTTTTTTCACGTAAACAAAAGACGAAGACGATACAGTGCTTCGAAAAGTCGTGTCAAGTCGTGTGACGTCACAAGGTTAGTACGTTTTTAACCACAAAGTGACGTCAAAAACCCCACTCATGATCTTTGACACGTCAATTTTTATTAATTTGATAAATCAAAAAACACGTATCCAATATTTTTCGATAATCTAACAGACAGACTAATTAGATTTTTTTGGTGAAATACCCTATTGCCATTAAGGTGAATGCTTCAACCACCACGCGAAATTCAAATATTTTTACGTTTTTTGCAATTTGCAGGCCAGTGCTAGTTTGTATGTTGATTAAAATATGAATTGCGGCTGTAAGACGTATGTAGTTACAGAAATATAATCATCAAAATCATCAATATAAGCCTCCAAGTTCATAAAGGTGCAAAAATGACTTTTTCAAGTGCACCTTACATACGTCTTACAGCCGCAATTTATATTTTAATCAACATACAAACTAGCACTGGCCTGCAAATTGCAAAAAACGCAAGAAAATTTGAATTTCGCGGGCTAGTTGGAGCATTCACCTTAACCGGGCTCAAATCCAGATTCCGAGAACTGAAACTGAGAAATTATCGCTGGAAAAACCAGTAGCATTTTATCAACCTCATGATGTACATACATGCGCTACCATTCTTATGATGGTACTACCACTAAACAAACGAAGACTAACCCAATAAAATAATTTGTTTTGCTTTCAGGATTTTATCTTCGTAGAATAACAATTAACTGTAATAATAATTGAGCTTTGTATAATAGGGTGTAAAAGTACCCTTAACGCAAACGAAAGGCACTTGTTCTCCCCACCACTGCGATATTTTTTTTGTTCTAGACCATACCTGGGAACCTCCTACTCGTAGTTACGCAGATATTGGGGGTCAAATTTCCAAATTTTTCACAGCTGTTTTTGTAAATACTAGTTTTTCATGTTTTAACTTTATTTAAATTACCTCCATGACCCGTTTATTATTCAAAGCATCCACTAGCACAATGTTTTAAGAGTGCTACTTTGAGTTTTATCGTAAAATGTGATTTTTGACTCCATAAAAAAAGTCATTTACCAGTAAAAAAATTTGCGTAGGATTACTTAGATTGATGTACAGAATGCTTGGTTGACCGGTGTGTGATGGGTTGATTTACACCCTGTATACTTACACATTTTAATTAGTCATCTATTTTGTTTCACAATAATAAACACGAATTAAGGGAAATAATAATTTTCTATTTTTAAAATCTACCTACCTATTGTACATAAAACCACCAGTACCTAGACCTACATATCGGTTAGTGGCTGCGGGCTAACCACTAACTATAAGTAGGTCTATCATACCTAATGAATGGTTATCACTATATATATATATATTATAATTATATATTTATAGTATAAAACAAAGTCGCTGTCGCTGTCTGTCCGTCCCTATGTATGCTTAAATCATTAAAACTACGCAACGGATTTTGATGCGGTTTTTTTAGTAGATAGAGTGATTCAAGAGGAAGGTTTTAGTATATTATTTGACCGACATCCACACAGGTGAAGCCGCGGGCATCAGCTAGTCATCATCACTACATAGTATAAAATAAAGTCGCTTTCTCTGTCCCTATATCCCTATGTATGCTTAAATCTTCAAAACTACGCAACGGATTTTGAAGCGGTTTTTTTAATAGATAGAGTGATTCAAGAGGAAGGTTTTAGTATATAATTTGACCGACATTCACGCGGGTGAAGCCACGGGCATCTGCTAGTCATAAATATAACATCTACAGGCAGGATTGTTCTTGAAATGTAATAAAAACAACCTTGTTTACGAAACCTATTTTTTAATTAAAAAGTCAATAAAAACAATTATTTTCGGAATTGTTTACGTAACTTTTCTTAAAATTACGTACAGTCTTCTCAAAGTTATTTTACCTCTGACAGCTACAAACCAAAATCAACCTTATTTTGTCCACACTTTAATTCTGCTAGACTTGTCGCTATAAATAATATGCTATGATAGTGTTCAAAAACTTGAATATAACAAAGTACACTTTAATTCTGATAGGCTTAGGCAGTGGTAGTAACCGAACAGCGACCTTATTCCTACGACAGTAAAGATCATTGTGATTATGGCAGTAATGCTAAGTCATAAGAAAAATAACTGTGAACGTACTGTATTTTACGTTGACTTTCACCATCACATCGGGTGGTTAAATAATAGTCGGCTATCGCGTAGGCGCTTATTTATGGTCTAAAACGTGTCTGAGCGACAGCAATATGTGCGTTTACCCTAAAGATAACGCTATCTCTGATAAGGTAAGTTAGTGCTAGTTGGAAACGATTTTCTCTTACTTATGGCTTCCTTATGGGTGGTTAGATCAATTAAGACTAGGTTATTCCTAGACAGACTACGAGTAGGTACATTACCTGCTAGGAATTTTGAGAGTTTACAACCAACGAAGGTATTTCAGATTTTAATTTTCATATTTATTTATTTATTCTTATCAAAAGAAGACAAATCGTTTAAAAATTTAAAAAGGAGTCCATCGGCATTAGGAACAAGGTCCAAGCTGTCGGCGGTCAGGGCTCCAGACTCTCCAGAGAGAGACCTGCTCACTATGCTTGTCGTGTTCTCCTGAACACGCAGTACTCCTGTACTGCTTTCTGAATCAAGCCCTTGATCCAGCCACCCAATGAGTCTCCTAAGGAGATGATCGAGGTGTTGGCTCTTTGCTATTAATTAAATAAATTATTATTATAATAAAAAATCATAAACTTCGTAAAAAAAAACTCGATACTTTTCGTTAATTTATAATTTATTTATAGAAATACAACCTTTATGACCACTTGAATTAATTAACAAAACAACTTATACATCACATTAACATAAGAATTTTAATCAGATCAAAACACTACGTGAATTATTGTAAACAAAATAAAAAGGGTGATGCTTAAAATGTTTTACGTTTTTTAATAAAATGAACTGGACAACTGGTTCTTTCTCCTTCGAATGTTTATTGCACACACATCAAGCTGTACATTTCCAGCAAAACATGGCCTCGCTTTGTACAGATGTCCCGTACTATGAGAGATCCGCTTATACAGGTTTTGCATACCTTGATTGGTCATATTCCAAGTACAGGCAAGCTGAATGTTTAATTGCCCTCGTAAACTCTTAATTCTGCGCGAATTTGTCCATACAAATGTACAGTCCGACATTTTCCCGGTAAACAACCTTATCTGAAGAATTAAATAATATAATTCGGAATTCATGTTATCCTTTCAATCAGGCTCTTGTTATTGCTGTTGATTATGGTCCTTTCTCTTGGAGTGAGGTAAAGAGAGGTTGCTGAGAAATATTGGCTTTATCAGGTCTCGGTAGATCAATTGATGGTACTTAGTATAATCAGCTTAAACCGTCACCGTTCCCACTGCTGTGGAACAGGGGGCCAAAATGGTTGTTTTTGTGAGCAGAATCAACGTAGGAAATTAATCGAATTACCTTACAATTCGTAAAATGGATATTATAAATTGCCAGTGAAATTTATAATATTCACTGCGTGACCATTTTAAGAATTTTAGCCTGGTTTAGATTATTATTCTATTATGATTCTGCTAATTGTTTTTTTACTATCAAGTTTTGTCAAAATTCGTTTAGTGATTTTTGCGTGAAAGAGATAAAAAACATCCATCCATACTCACACAAGCTTTCGTGTTTATAAAAGCCGTAAGAAGTTAAATTAACATAAAGGAGAATTATCAAGTCATGTGAAGAGTGGGTGCACTCTTCTTCACATGACCGTGTTGTATTTCCGACACTTACAGCAAAACCCCGCATTTCTAAATTAAACGGTAGTCAAATAAATATGAAGACTTAATCCAGTAGTTCAACAAGATAGTAATCTCCGACATAATCGTTAAGTGATCAAACGGGCCCTAAGATTAAAGCGTTAGTTTGTAATACAGCGGAGACAGCAAGCAAGGTAAACTTAGTTTAAGTATCGTCATCTATTAGAATACGATGGTTATCTTGTACCTCCGTCTGTGTCGTGTCAAACTGCTATAGAATACAACGATGTCTTTAGGCTCAAAAGGCGTATCCACCAACACACGACGTTTCAGGAGATCCAAAAAACAAAATAAACAGTTTTCTGATATAACTTTATTTGTGTTTATAGCTAGAAAAAAAAAGCAGAAGACAAAACTTGTTAGAATCTATACTAATATTATAAAGCTGAAGAGTTTGTTTGTTTGTTTGTTTGTTTGTTTGTTTGTTTGAACGCGGTAAACTCAGGGACTACTGGTTGGAATAGAAAAAATTTTTTTGTGTTGGATAGTCCATTTATCGAGGAAGGCTTTAGGATATATAACATCACGCTACGACCAATAGGAGCGGAGCATAAATGAAAAATGTTGCAAAAACGGGAAAAGAAATTCCTTTTTGAGAGCTTCCGTTGCGTGCGCTGCGAAAACAGTTTAAGTTACGCAAATATTATGTATGAAAGAATTGTTCCTCTTTAAATGTTCTAAAAAAAAGTCCGCGACAGCATATATCTATCTTTTAAGATTGACTCACTGTAACCATTTTTTACTATTAAAATGTTAGATTAAAAAGAATGATATTTTGCGATGCTTATTTAATCCATATGGTATTAATCTATATCTAAAAAAATATGATTGTTAGCACGGAAATTTAATATAGAATATTTGTGCCCTTTACTCTATCCAGTTTAAACAAATATCTTAGAAGATATCGCAATATAAAAATATCCGCGCCACAAAATAATTACGCGCGCGGCAGTCATTCGGTCCGTTGCGGTAGGTAAGTGGGGATTCTGGCCTCCGGGGGCTCCGGAGAAATTCAAATTCAAAATATTTACTGCACCATAATGTTTACAAGTACAAGGTCTTACTGTATATTTAACAGTAAGATATACCTATAGTAATTGTCACTTTAATAATATAATCGAAGCCAATCTAAACTAATAGGTATTATAAAGAGGAAAGGTAAGATTTTTTGTTTGATACGAGTACGATTTAACTCAATTTAATAAGTTGAATAGTCGATTTATCGAGAAAGGCTAAAAGCTTATTATGTGACGCAGACGAAGTCGCGTGGGTCAGCTAGTTTTAAGATAAAGACATTGATATAAAAACTAAAGATACGGTCGCCCGGTCGTCCGAACATTTGCTCGACGCGTTCGCCATACAGAGAATCGGTGTAGTCTGCTCGTTAACGTAACCTTGTATAAGCGGCGTGGTATTTTCGAGGTTTATAGAACATAAATAAAGCTTTTAATAAAATTTACGACCGCACCCGAAAAGAGCCGATCGTGGACTAGTTCACTTCGGCTTAGGAAAGACCGTTTTGGGACCAAGTTCGAGGCGTCATTTTAACAGGCGGTCCGCCCAGTCCTTACGCAGTAACAATGGATAAAGAAGTGAATTTCTTTAGCTACCACCACTTTTTGCGAATATCTAAATTTTAAATTATATACCAATCGATAGGCAGACAGTTATCCAGATAGGCAGTCGCTCCATGTAAAATACTGGTATTCAGCTGCATCCGGTTAGACTGGAAGCCGACCCTAACATAGTTGGGAAAACGCTAGGCAGATGATGATACCAATCGAAAGAGAACCCTATAACTTGTATGTACGACTGCATTAAAATCTCATTTTGGCCAAAATGGCGGTTACGCCCTTTGATCCTAAAGGTATCGACCTAATACATAGTTTCCAGAAGCTTGCTACTCGTAACTTTGAGTGAAGTTTAATGAAATTTCGCGGAAAGCTACAGAGGTATGAAATAACGGTAGTTTAATACTATACCGAGTACTTACATTTACTTTCTTTGGCAAAGTGTCAAC
This sequence comes from Diarsia brunnea, assembly GCA_949774965.1. NCBI lineage: Eukaryota > Metazoa > Arthropoda > Insecta > Lepidoptera > Noctuidae > Diarsia > Diarsia brunnea. The sequence continues at coordinate 16,795,683 of OX459008.1, read as the reverse complement.
AGCTTTTACTTGGTTATTATAGAAACTTGAAAATAAACTGAAACTTCCTATTGAATGGATTAATTTGCAATTCTAGATTTTAGATTTATTATTTTTTATTTTATTTTATTATTAGATTTTCTTTAAGAATCAGTAATATCCGTCGAGGCTGCGGGTTGTTCGCAAGAGATACCGCGGCCTCGACATGAAGGACTAAGAAGGAACATGGGTGGTTTTTAGTCAGTAGAAGTCTGACACTCCCTTTCGCTCTGCCCAAGAGCGGGAGGGGTTATTTGATGATTTCCCACACCCCAAGAAAAAAAAAAAAGGATCAGTAATATTCAGATTAAAATGAAAAGGGGGGAGAGAAGGAGGGAAGGGGAGGGAGCTATTACATGGGACTTAAACATAACTGGCGAAATATGTGGGTACACCGTGGCTGCCTAACCCTACGGGAATTACAGGCGTAATGTTATGTTTATGTGTGAATAGGAAAAGGGAGTGAATGATAACGAGATAGGTACATAAATACATAATAGAAGACTACCAAAGGGAAAAACATTTTGGATCGACCCCAAAAGCCGACAGAGAAAAATAATTTCCGGATATTGTTACTGTTCCAAAATAATCTGATTACTTTATTTTTTTATTCATTTCGATGCGGGGTCCGAGACAGTTAAATTTGTTTCTCGGGGATTTCGTCGAGCTTCATTGTCCCGGCACTTTTCTGGTGGTCGCCACTGTTGATTCTGGCTTTCAGGAATAGGGGATCGGACAGAGTCAAAAAAATATGATTCTAGTTAGTCCGTCAGTTAGATTATCGAAAGATATTGGATACGTGTTTTTTGTTTTATCAAATTAATAAAAATTGACGAAGATAAAACGCGTCAAAGATCATGAGTGGGAGGTTGTGACGTCATTTGTAGGTAAAAAATGTACTGACATATGACGTTTCCGAGGAGTTCACGAGTTTTCGAAGCACTGTATGTCTTCATTTTTTGTTTATGTGAAAAAAGAAAAAATATGTGTTCAATATTTTTTTGGAAATCTATCTGACGGACTAATTAGTTTTTTTTTGTCCGATCCCCTATTTCTGTGGTTTGGGAATAGTGTGGCAGGTTATTTAAAAATATTTCAGTTCCTTTTCTAGAAAAGTCACAGTAATTATCGTCTCCCTGGATCTTGAGACTTTAAATATTGTAGCAAAAAAAACAGTTTCCATAATTAAATGGAGATCAACTTCCAGTCAAAAAAACAGTCGTCCCCAGTGAAAATCAGCTGAAACTCTTGTCTACCCACATCCATCCTACATGATGTAAGTAGCCGTAGGTATATTACTATCAGACGCACGTGGGCTATCTATTTCCGGGCGGGTCGTTGACCGGCGGCCTTGCTGACTGACCGTCAAAATGTTGCACTGCAGACGCTTAGCACTGCCAAGGTCGCTATTGTTTACCGAACGTGTGACTCGGACTGTTACATTTCCCTTTTTCGGTCGTTTGACAGATTTTTTAAAATTATGAAAAAAATTGATTAATGATGAATTTACATGTCTTATAAAACGTAGACCTATGGCATACATAAGCTATTAACTTTTGAAAGGCACGGCTGGCGCAGTGGCTGAGCAATTGGACTGCTGCGCCGCGTGTCGCGGGTTCGATCGCCGCACGGAACAAATATTGGTATGGCCTAGGCTACAGATAGTTGTTCTGGGTCTGGGTATTTGTGTATGTGAGTTGAAATGTTTGTAAACGCACCCACGATACAGGAGAAATTCCTAGTGTGGGGTAAAGTTTTCAAAAAAAAAACGTTTCTCCAAATCTTACTTGCGAGCAAAATTTTGAAAACCCTGCCCGGAGCCCCGGACTAGCTCGTTGTGGTCGCATGCGCGACTGCTGAGCATGGATTCTATCCTAGGTTCTTCGATTCTCGGGATGGGAATGTTATTGGCTTTTTCCTTCAGGAATTTCTCGGTAGCAGCCACGGAGTCTGGATTTATGCCCAGTCGATGGCAATACGCGAAATGTGGGTGAACTCGTAGTACAACTCTGGCTAACCCTTCGGGGTGTACAGACGAGACCAGGGATTTTTTTATAACTTGCTGTTGCCAGCGGCTTCGCCCGCTACAACTCGAAAATTATCCCACGGGAAGATAAAATCGGGATAAAAACTATCCTATGTGTTAATCCAGGTTATAAACTATCTGTGTACCAAATTTTATCCAAATCCGTTCAGTAGTTTTTGCGTGAAAGAGTAACAAACATACACACTCACACACAAACTTTCGCCTTTATTATATTATATTATTATATAGTGTGATTAAACACCAATCTAGCTAGAAACAACAGTAGGTATTTATTATGACATGTCAGCTTTAAACACTGCAATTGAGTAAGTCGAGACTCTAGATTCCTAGATAAAGATAAATTGAATGGCTGACCATTATTGTGCCATTATAACACTATAGATCTAGGATAGCGATAATGCCCTAAGCTATTACTATCAGGATTTACTTTATGCTGTTCCAATATTAACTTCTATTGTGTACTCGTTTCTTGCCTATTTATAACAGCGGTAACCAGGTCAAGACCTTAGACGTAAATAAAAACTCGTTAGTTACTTTTATGACATATCTCAAAGAAAAAAATGTCATTACATACAGGCTGAATGCTGCTGGAAGCCTTAATAAAATAAAAGAAAAGAAACAAAGCACAGATTCCCATTTTAAATTCCACGACATTTTACGAGTGCCATCAAAAAGTTCTGTACAAGCTTTTCTTAAGCAACTCCTACGTACGAAACTTTCTTCTCATTCCAAGGTAACTTAGGCGACTAACAAATTAGATACTTACAAGCTATACAATTTTGGCAGAAATCGGAACATACGACACCATTTTGCTTTTTCTGTACGCAAAATATTGTCAAAAATGTTCATCAACAGCGCCTCTTTCAACGTCATTAAATTATAACGCCAAAAAACATTCCGGCACTGTCAGAGCGATAAAAGCTTTTGAAAGCAACTTCAACGTAGGTCGTACGAAACTTTCTTTTCATACCAAGGCGAGTAACAATTTACATTTACAAGCTAACAGGATTCAGAGAAACGGGTCTATGCAAACGGGACTGTGACGTGTGGGCAGGGTTCAACAGGGCAGAGATTCTGTGAGATATCTCGCATCGTTTCGCCCCCGAAGCATGCTGTTTCTGTAGAAGCAACTTCAATGTACGGATGGCCCAGGAAAAGTATGCGTTTCGAGTTTTCGACAATAATCGAGAAACTCGCAACGATAGGTGCACTACTATAAAAAACGGCGCGCGCCTCGACCCGCAACACCTCGACTCTTGCTCGTACCAGCGCTGAGTTTTAAACCAGCCCCTAAATAATCTTTCTCAGATCTAACCTGCCCTTTTGCTGCCTCCCTAAGTGACCCCCTAAGCCAAGGTCCGTACCCCACGGGGGTGCCCTAGCCTGGAGGCCTTACACTCATAGTATCGTCAGGATTGTCCGGTTAAGCAAAGCCAGGCTCAAAGGCTGACCTGCGAAACAAGTCATGCAGATCTCCGACGTTCGTGCTAATTCGGTTACACGAAGATTACCGAAGAGCATACCTTTTCTGGATTTACTTAGATACGAAACTATCTTCTCAATTCCAAGGCGCCTTACAAATTACTTACGAACTACAAGATTCAGAGAAACGGTCTATGCAGACGGGACTGTGACGTGCGGACTTAGCTCAATCTCAATAGAGCAGAGATTCTGTGAGATGTCTCGTGTCGTCTCGCCCTAGATGCAGCTAGCAGCATACATCGGTAATGCCAAGTCGTTCGGCAAGTGCATGCATAAATACATGAGTGAGAGGCGTTCGAGTGTGAACGAGTTCAGATCTACGAGTAAAGTTCATTCGATGTTGGATGATGGAAATATTATTCAGTACAGTGATTTTGGTATGAGGGGTTGTTTGTTTATTTTTCTCTGAAAATATCTTGTTTAAGGGAACAAATTCGATAATATTCAGTGCAAATAGATAGTAAGTACTTGAAAAGCGCTTTGTCAATAAGATTCTCACGAGGATTAAGCCAAGTGATATCTCCAAAGCTCAATAAAAAACCGATTACACAAATCCCGTCTCATTACAAAGCTGATCTAAACGAGTAACAAAAACACTCGTTTTTTGCCCAGTCGTCTAAAAACTTACTCTATACACGTAGTAATGTGTCAGAAGTCAGAACATCGATTCATACCTGAAACAACAAACAAATCATCATTATTATATATTTCAAAGCTCCATTACATTAGTTACAAAGTATCATTTAGTTACGAACCATTAGTTCAGAGATAGTCGCAGTACGTAAACAGAAAACAATGTAGCTCCGACCTTAGGCCGACGACCTCGTTCGATCAGACGGAATGCCTGCAGAGATTGTTACTTAGAACAAGACATTGATTAGCGAGCTACGGAGGAACATGAACATAAAAAGTTGCACTAGAAAAAAAATCTGACGGTAACGTTCGTCGCCATTTTTATTATCAACGCGTAATTTATGTCGCAATCTGTGTGTGTGTGACTGCTGGCTGAGTATGAGGTCCTGGGTTAGGTTCCCGGATCCGGTTATTAGGGCTTTCTATTAGGTATTTCTCCGTAGCTGCCACGAAGTTTGGATTTGTGGCAATCGGCTCGCCTCCTATTACATGGGACTTACACATAACTGGCGAAATATGGGTGAACTATTAGGTACTACACATCTGCCTAACCCTTCGGGGATTGAAAGCGTGATGTTATGTTTATGTAATGCAAAGAATGTGAATGAAACGCTATTTTTGCACTGTCAATAAAACAACACAAGCCTTAAAAAAGAAAATGATATAACTAAGCTTTCACTAACATTACAGTCCAAAACACTGTTGTTAATTATATTCTTGATATATGTTTCATTCTGAATTAGGTCGTGGAGTGGTTATTTTTGTACGAATTAAACTTTGTCACGCACACAAAGTTTTTCTATTACTTCGCACTTACTTCATTGTGTCAAATAAATCGAGTTTTTGTTGCTATAATATTGCAAAACTGGACTTAATTCAAGTTCTTTTACATAACACTACGTCTGATAAGATTAATATGGGTGGTACACACGGCTACACATCAAGCTATACATTTCCAGTTTACGCTGATCTCGCAATGAACGGAAATCCTATACAATGCGAAACCAGCTTATACTGGAAATGTATAGCTTGATGTGTAGCCGTGTGTACTATAGATAGAACAACCGTATTTTGAGCGAGCCTATTGTGATTCAATCTGGGCACAAATCCATACTTCCAGCTGCTACTGGGAAATCCCTGATATATAAACCCAATAACATTTTGCCCGTCTTGAAAATATAACCCGACCACAAAAGCCTATCTACCTAAAATTTAAACACGTGATCTAGAACAGAAAACGGACATAGAATCGAGTTGGCTTCTCAACGCACATAAAAGCCGCGAAATGATCACATAAAACCGTACCAATCTCGCCTCAGAGAATGAAATAGAAACTATAGCCTATCTAGGAAGTGTCGAAGGGTGGGCGTTTTGGGGGACTGTCACTTGTAAATGAGTAAAGTAAAGTAAAGTAAATTTTGACGTTCGAAAAGTGCTGATTATCAGCCTAGTTTGAATAAATGACTTTTGATTTTGATTTTGATTTTGATTTTGATTTTACAGCTAGTTATTTACTGTGTCCCTATTCCGATACGATTCTTGGCCTGCGGACAAAATGTCCTATATAATACTAAATATATACTCCTACATAATAAGTGGTGTTGTAAGTAGCAGTCTGTCGTAAGTCTCCACCCACGTAAGGTAGATCCTATAATAATAACTCTGGCTGTATCTCGATACATCGCTTACATTGTTTAATTTAGTTTAATTTATTGATTAAGATTAAATCAGTGCAACTTAGTAAGTTACGTTATATCTTAGATAGATCTATCTTAGTATAGTATTTTTGTTTCTATTTTTTTCTTTGTAAGTTACAACAACGTTTTGTGTGCATGCAGAGTTTACCTGTAAGTGATTGTTACATTTTATTCTGATTTGTTCATTCTGTTTCATTACCATGTACCAGTGTAAACAATTGTTGGTGAACCAAATAAATAAATAAATAAATAAATCGCAGGTGAGACAGAGCTGGTTTATAAAGAAATAAGTGCCAATATTTCGAGATATTGCGAGTATTTATAATGTCTGTCGAGTTTGAAATTATGAAGTTCGAGAAGTAGAAGATTACACACCAACAACCTGTGTGAGAGAAGGTACGAAAAACGAGACGAGGTATCGAAAATTAGAAGATCAACCTGCGTGAGAGACACAAAGTCTTAATAAAGTATAAAGTCAATATTATTAGCAAAATCGCTCATGATCAGTACCCTATAAACAGCTACCTTAGAACTTCTCAGATCAGAGTATTTACTTTTTAAAAAGCCTTTTCTCTTATTACAAAGCTTCTAATGATTTATCAAACGAAAAACCATAGATTATCTGTTTGCTTTGAAACACTATGTGCTCTGATTTACGCCAACCCGAGAAGACTTCCGTAAAGGTTTTTAAATCGCAGTTTCATAAGATTTTTGTGCCTAGTTTAAGTGCAAAACCGTATCGACTGATATTAATGAAAGCTAGTAACCAATAATCAAGGGCAATAGTACGGCGACACACAAGTTCAGACTACAAGGTTGTAGAGTAGTATCAGTAAATATTTATCGAGACTGCAGCGTCGGTCATCGATGCCGTATCGATTACGGCATTCGCGGCAATTGCGGTTCTACTTCTCGGAATAAACCATCGATACACACATAATACAATGTGTTGTACGAACGACCCATTGTTGTACCCCATTCATTGAAGGCTTTTCAATTCACGCCGGTTGTTGCTTTCCATGAAATAAAGCAATGGAGAGAATGGATGACCATTTTTCGTAATAACTCAGCGATTGTTGGATTACAATGGAGTTTTCTGATTGGAACTTTCTTTTTGTTAATGTTTAGCGTTTTTTGTTTGGATTGAAAAGGAAAATAAGCTTCAGACTTTTCAATTGCGATTAATCAAAAATATACTTTACTCTTATACAGCCATTTCACCGTTAGTGATAAAGTTCACTAACCTGAAGTTTAAATGATTCACTAACTGCGGTACTCAGAGATATTTAATGATTACTTGTCTTAAGCCTTCACTTAGTAAAGGTTTTGACAGTTTTGTCATACAAAAGTATGTCAAACCTTTACTAAGTGACGGCCTAACTAATGATTAAATATCTCTGAGTACCGCAGTTAGACAATGATTTTTTTCCACAAACGCAGTATTTAATTAATTTCTGTAGTGTCATTATACTTTTCCGTCTCATTCCAGCGGCTGGTTATCGGATGTTACCGTTACTTATCTTTTTACAGCTTTTCCAACAATTGTTTGGACAATGAATGTCAACAGGGCGGAACGGAGGCGACAATCCGTGAAATCAGTTTGAGCGAACAGACTGTTCCACTGCTTAAACGAGGATTAGCTCGTGCTCGACTTGGAATAACTTAGATAGCTTTGAAAGACTATTATTCAGTTTTAACTTGAAGCTAGCCCGGATCAGCAGTGTTTCGGTGGCGAAATTCCACGAATCTTTAATTATTTTCAACAACAATAATTAATTAAATATGTTGTACGGAGTTCATGAATATGGATTGTTTCGCTAAAACTACTGGCTACTGGCCAGCTTTTATGGTTATAATGAAAGATAACTTTTTGCAGTTTTATTTGAATTCCCAGTAACTACACATACCTTTCATATTTTCAACACATACATAAACTCACGACCTTTTCCTACTACGATCCTTACTTGTATAATACTTCATTTGCCTCGTTCACGTTCATACATTTGGTCATACAGGCACACCGCCCGGTCGCTAGTACTATGCACCTGTCCTTTATGAAGAACCTCACCAATAAGGTCAGTGTATGTATTGCTAGGGCGTTGCCACTCACATCTGCCTTGTAAATTACTTTTGTTGGTCACCTTTTACTTCCAAGTGCTACTTAATAAGTAGAAAACACGGAACATCATAATTGGGGCCCTATCAGAATACCAGCGCTGTGACATTTGTCAAAAATGTTACAGCACCATGCTGAGATAGTAGCATTTTGCTCTCGCACGGGACTTATTTTAATTCTGTATTATTTTTTAAGTGTTTCTCTTGTTTTCTTTTTTTTTGTGTCAATTTTTTATTATTAATTTCTTGTCCTGTGTGAGACCAATAAATACATTTTCTTTCTTTCATAATATTATTATTTATGATCGCCGCAGCAAATCTCCTTCTTTCATACTTCTCTTAGAAACAAGGGATAATTATAAGTATCTGTACATCCTAGAGCAGTCAATTGAAAACTACTGAAACTGCAGTACCGATAAATAACGTTCTTCAATAAACTTTAACGACAGACAACAAAGCACTCTACAAATATAGTTCTTTGACTGAAATCAGAGTGGAAGCATTTACATTTAACTACGTAGTCCATAAATTATATTCAGTCTACAAAAGTTACTCTTTGACGTATAAACGGAATTCAGCGAAATTCGACCTTAGGACAAAGTGCAGCAATGCAGTGATGGAATTTCAACCCTCGATGCAAAGCCGAGGCTTGAAAATTCTACTGCATTCTTTTTTATTATGTTTTTAAAAACAACAAACAATTTTCCAGGTAACATGGGACTTATCCTTGGACAAGGAGATGATTCAGGTGTTGCCTAGTGAATAGTTTGTAGATGCCTAGAGTTTTCCCAACTTTGTTGGAGTCGGCTTCCATTCTAACCGGATGCAGCTGAGTAGTAGTGTTTTATATGGAGCGACTGCCTATCTGATCTCCACAACCAGTTAGTACTGGGTTATACGATGCCCCTTGGTAAGAGTGGTTGTCAGACTTTCGTGTTAGTGACAGCCGGGACCACCAACTCACGTGCTTTCCGAAGCACTAAAAGCAGCTTTTATTATTTAGCCACGAGCTATAATTAACCCATATTATATTAGCCGACCCCAAAACTACTGGTGCAGATTCAATTACTTGTTTTACAACGTTTCCAATTATACGGTATGGACCGTAATATGGCATGATAAATTAAATTAACGTTTTTGGCGTTCATTTACACAAGGATAGTACTGAGTGGCTAAGCAGTAAAGTCGAGGCAGATCAAATTAAAATGATGACGAATTATGAGCAGTCAAGTATGAGATGTGCAACCAACTGTATAATTATCTTTTTTGTATGTTTTATTTTGCATAATCTGTGCAACATTTCCAATTAGAAATTATTAATCAAACAATCCTAGTAAAAATCATTATCATGCCCTAATCCCAACATACTCGTATCTAGGGTCGGAGCATCATGTCTTCTTCTTCATCATCTAATGAATCCACCTACTTTTTAGCCATATTATACTCTTAATCAAACAAACACTTACACTAAACAATTTGTTTTATTTAGATGCTAATATGTAAATGTGTCGAAGCTAACCCCAAAACTAGCCACAGCCAGTTATTGTTTATGAGGCAGCCACTAGATCGCGTGACACACGGACAGACGGCGGCGGCGGTAATCAATTACAAGACCCTGCCTCTATACTGGTTCCCTGTACTCAATACAGTGCTAAATAATTATACATCAATAAAGACTTGATATAAACAGTAAAGGTGAAAAACGTTAGCTATGAGGAAAAAACGTTAGTTAAGTATGAGGAATTTGAAAAAGTACATGAAGTAAATATTTTTGAATGAAGCTTTCAAAACCTTGACAAGCTTTTGAAGTAGACTGAAAAAGCAACAGATTTCCTCATTGCACCACTAAATAATTTAACATGAGTAAAGACCTGATACAGTAAAGTTAAATAACGTTAGCAAAGTCGACTGCTAAGATAGACAACCTGGGAAATTAAACAAAATATTAAAGGAATAATCCTTTTTCAGTAAACTAGTAACTGTGATGGCTTCTCAGTTACTAGTTTACAGTATACACTACCAAATAATATACATCGATAAATAGTTGATATAAACAGAGACAAATGTAAAGTAAACGTTGGCAAAGTCGAACCTGATTCAGAGGAACAACAAAGAAAAAATATGATGATAATTTAAAAAACATGGACGGCAGAAGAAGGGAAACTGTCGTAATAAATAGATCGAGACAGCAAAAGACACGACGAGGACACGACAGATAATAATAAAATAGAATGCAACAAAGACAAACAGGTCCGGAATAAAAATAACATTAGGGGATTTCCACTGATGCCGATGTCTATATCAACTTTAGATCGTCAACCTCTACATGATATTTCTCAACTTTGAATATGAAAACAGCTGATGTCATGTTTTTACAGATAAACTCCATAAAAACAATATGACTCGAATTCACATAATACACCACACCTAAATAAGGAAGGGCTAAACATTGATTTAGACATTAATCTTATCATTCAATTGAGCCAATTACAGGCCAGTAGTTTATCAATAGACAATTTGCCAAAATCTGACCAATCACACGGTGATGCCCGAATTATGACATCATTTATTTAATATTGATAATTTTATTTGCAATGTGCTCGACCTAGTAATGATAAATTCGCGAACGTTGAACTTTTAAGTCGGACAATGACTGATATAATTTTTTTAAGACTTGTAAAAACAACTACGGTTAAATTGATTAAGAAATCGGATTGAAATTAAAAACATTGAAGATATCATATCTTCAATGTTTTTAATTTCAAAACAAAGAAACAATTTAAATTCATACAAAGCCTGTCATCAAACCCATAATAATGAACATAAACTAATGTAGATTTCCCTTCAACATCTTGTTTTGTTCAACTCAGACTCAACAAACTCATTAACTACAATGGGTGTTTTAATATACATATAATTGTACAAATATAAATTAAATAATACCTACTATAAAACAAGTACAACCAATACTGAACCCAATGACGCATTGTGATGAAACAATAACATCGAAGTACCATTGTGATGCTATTGTGATTCTAACTAGTTCTAACAAAGTTATGGGAGCCCACATAATACATGTGGGTATGTATGTTGAGAAAGATCTGACGGATAACACAAGATAGCGATCAACGTCAAGTAATGGAAATGTCGTGTAAGTTGAACTTAACTATGTAGAAGCCACTTAGTCTGCAGGAGCTAAAATCTTAAATGCTCGCACATTTGCCGTCTTATATTTTACCTACAAACGGGTATCTGGTACACAGGCAAACATCTAGCTTGCAGTAGACGAACAAAGAAGGAAGAAAGTTGATGAAACTAAATTATCAGGGCGAGTCAGAGCAACAATAGTTTAAAAGATACCACAAAAAGCTTGACATTCTAAAAAATCTAGGATAATCGTGAGAGAAACTGCTGCAGGTAACCGCAGATCGTTGGACAATTATAATAAGAGCAATAAAGCTATTGAAGAAACCGGTTTCATTCAATCTACATTTATAAATATTATGCACATGAGAATAACAAGAATCAAAAATACAAAACGTTATAAGGAAGTACTTACTAGTGCTACCAAAAAGCATTAAAACGATGTGGTATGATAACCAATAGGGGACTATAGAAAGGATTCTTTAAACGCATGTTACATAATACATAGTTGGCACGACCCATACAACTGCTCCCAAAATGGCGTTAAGGAAATCCTTTCTCTAAAAGGTTACAACGCATTACACGAATAAAAATATGCTATTATTCATATGAAATGTCAAGTAACGCCGTCGAGGTTTGTACGAGTCTCCATCGGAGGCTTCAACAAAAGGAAGACGCACGTGAGCATTTCGCCGACTCCTGGCGAAGTATTTTAACAAAGAATTCAGGGCACATTCTGGAATAAACCGTAACTCATAGCAGCTACGTTCTTTTTTACTATGAAAAAGCAAACGTCAAACCCACCAAAAAAAAGAACGTGTCGCCATTTGGAGTCAAAGTTCAACCTTCAATGCAACGTGTGCCGTATTCGACGCTTTACTTTTCGACTTTATGTTCAGAAAGTAAAGGTTTGCATTTGGGTGAGTATCTGCAGAGACTCGGGGTCCGTACAGGGTGGTTTTTTACGCGGTCGTGTGCCATATTGTGCCGCAGCCGGTGACGGAGGGTTTGTTCGAAACGAAATGCATGGCTTGTTTATAGGTGACGAGGTTTTGCCTTGCAGTACGATGGGTCGCTATTGTTTCGAGTTTTCGCTGACTCACAGCCAGCTGCCTAAAGATTTTTGAAGCCTTACCGGTGTTATTATTTCTTACAACCATAAAAAGCAAGCTTGTATGGAGACAATGACATGGTCTATATTGTCCTAAATAATTTATAAGGATTGGATAAACCGCTTAACTTAGCTGCAGTATTGCGAGAATAAATATTCTCAACAAGTCTCCCAAAAGCGCCACATGTGTGGACCACACCGAACATTATTGAATATCTATCATATCTAATCTAACCGAAACCCAACCCTTATCTGAAAACTGATTAAAACTCAGAAATACTTGGACGGAACAAACTTTGATTCGGTTCCGGTAGTTAACCGAACTTTCTTGTCGTTTTGGTCTGTTTCGCAAGTTGGTTCTTGTGCCAAGGGCGCGGATAGCCTAATTAGGATGCTAGTAAAATTCTGGGTCCCTGCCAGCTATCGTTATCTTATTCTGTAACAGATTATTAACGGTCTACTAGTGAGGAAAGGGGAGCATGTTCCTGCGAGGGTACCGACTCGAATGGAAACGCATTTACTTCGTATCGTTCCGTAATATTTTTGCTTCGTCTGCTTTCGTTGGTCGTTAATGCACGTTTTCTTTAGGGAATATATTTTCCTGGTAGAGTATAATCTGAAAGAAATAAGCAATCAATACGTACCCGTAGACTGTGGTTATTTGCTTGATCGAATACGTCTAGTATTCCGTATTCCATCAAGCAAATAGCCACAGTCTTTATTGAGGTGGACTTCGTAGTTACAAATCACAGAGCACGTTCCACGATGCTTATTAATAAGCGTTCATAATAGGGGCATAATGCCCGTGAACTGAATACCAATAAAATGTTCGTATCTCGTATAATCAATTTGTTGACCAGTGATTTCATCTACTCGTGACTATCAAGTCTAGATACGCCGATGACATTATCGTGCTGAGGCTACCGTTATCGTAATTTGTTTTGAAAAATCATAGCACTATAATTGAATACCGTTAATGGAAATCTTGATATCGATATTTATCATGTTGATGTCCCAAAAGAATTGTATAGCAGGAGTAACCCTAGAAAGATTGATGCGTTGTCGAATGTCTATATTGCCTTCCGGCAACACTATACGGCTATACCTGTGTTATTCCGAAGCTTGTTCAAATCAAAAGTCCTACTAACCATGTAATTTTTTACACGTTAAAATTATACCAATTCATTGTAAAATTATGACTTTATCGTCCTTCTTTTTTTTCTTTTACTTAGTAAAGTTCCCGTAAAAGGGAGTCAGGTATGGAAATGATCTCGTATTTTCCTGTTTTAGTGAATGAATAAACAATATGCATCATCGATGACGCATTTAACCTTAATTCCACGTTCCTTTTTATTGATTAATGGGCTCCCGAACGATTCGTCATTCATTTGTGGACGTCAGCATTTGCTTTTCTTCCAAAATTATACCTAGAACATAATTAAACAAGATTGTTAATTATTCCCTATCTAAAATATTCTTAGTTAGCTCCCATAAAAAGAATTTATCAAAAAGTTTTATCCCAGAAAAGCTTGTACATACGGTGCGACAAAATTGCATGCAGAAGAAACTTTGCTAATTTTATCATAACCTAGAGTTTGCTGCTAACTTTTACAACAAGACACTTTTTGCTAAACTTAATAACTGCAGTAGGTATAGGGAAGGTATGAACTCAATTACCTAAAACATTTTCTTTAAGGAAAAGGGAAGCTTAAAGTTGTTTGTTACAGCCTCTAGTAACCTCTAGTTCTGACGTGTGACGAGTGTTTCTTATCTCTATCCTATTAAATACGTGCGTCAATAGTTCAGTAGTCAACAATTCATCTTCATTCTAGTATTTTCAGGATTCTATTAGTAGACATATTACCAGAGATCGATACATTGTGACTCGTTTTAGTTTCCGTACCTCAAAGCATTTTGCAAGCTTCCTTTAGTGTAAAGGCGAAGATATAATACAGGTAGACGTTAAGAGGTAGATGCTATCGGAAAGTCCCCCATTACGACACCGATAGGGTAAGCTGAGGGTTCACCCTCAAGTTTAACAAGAAACCTTTAGTAATTATGTATTCGTTATCAAACTCCAAAGACTATGTACTTGTAAAAAAATCCATATGTGAAGAAAAACAGATGGTGTGACACTTTCTTACGAAAAAGTATTAGTAGTATACAATGGAAATAAGTACACGGATACAAATACTAGATCTCAGAAACTCGGTGCGTGCTACACCAACGCCACCTAATTTGTAAATGAAAGGAGAAACGCCTTGAACCTCCTTTAAATATTTAAAAGAGATTCTCTCAGAGATGTTAAACGCTCCGAGGCTGGCCTATATGCATAATAAATTATGTTTACAGCTAACTTTATTGTTTCGGTTAAGTAATAAAATATACGTGTGTATATTTTATCGGAAAACGTAAACCGAGCATAACTCCTTTATGACAAATGCGACTAGACTTTCAATGCTAGTGGGAATTAGTTTAATGTCTTAGTACGAGTATACCCGGATTCTGATTTATTTGTATTATTATTGAAAATTTTAAGTTTGGAAAGAGTCAAACACTAATAGAAAAATAATGAAGAGAATTAAATGCATGCCCGCTCTCGTGTGGGTGTGTGAATGCTTGTGTGTGTCTTCTCGAATTTAGCATTAAATTTTCGAGACTGCTTAGAATAAGTACACATTATCACAATTAAAAACGACGACGACATCGTTCAAGAAGAAAACGCTTTAAAAGCCTCACCCAATTTTTTTTACAGCTAAAACATTTTATTCTTTGACCCGTCACATTGCATCAACTGCTCCCTGTCAGAAAACCACATCACTTTAACCTTACACGCAGTTCGTCCTCAAAATAGGACATAATGGAAAACCGTCAAAATCAATTAAGTCTAACGTTAGAAGGTTGATTAGTGGTTGCAAGCACTACTGCTGATCATGTAGTATTAGATTCGCTTTCCAGGTCGGATAAAGTGTTATCAGTGATGTCTTAACTTTTGTCTTACCATCATCATTCTCCTGCTCTTTTCCCATTTAATTTGGGGCTGGGGCGGCATGTCTTCTTCTTCCATACTTCTCTATTATTCGCCATCTCAGCAGTCACCTCTTTTCTAGCCATATCATCCTTCACACAGTCCATCCATCGTTTCTTTGATCTTCCTCTGCTCTTATAGCAGAATTTCTGTCTTACCAATTTTCGTATTAACCGGTGCTAACAGGGTTGTAGAGGTCAGATAGGCAGTCGATCCATGTTAAATACTTGTATTCCTCTGCATCGTTAGACCGGCAACCGACTACTTCATAGTTGAGAAAGGCTAGGCAGATGATAATGTCTATACCTCTGTCTTGCCTATTAAGGATGACAAGATCTTCAAATATTCATGTTAATTACATAAGCGACAGTTGAATAATTAGAAACACAACGCGTCATCAAACAAGTCGTTCTCACATGGGCAGTATGGGCACATTCCTGAACTTAACACAAAACTGGTTTACTACAAGTACAATTACCATAAGTCATACCGTCTGACTTTTATTTGTTGATTCTATGGAATCGGTAGCTCGTTGTTGTATTTGAACAGTTAAATTCACACCTCAGTATATTTTATTTTTATTTTATATTTTTAATTATAGCATTTATCGGTTACCACTATGCTAGTAAGCATACGACATTGACTGTTTGTATTTGCATATTTGTAAACTAGTCAATTATAGGCTTACTAAATGCATAAAATTATGGTCACAAGATTATTTCGCGTATTAACTAATAGTGACCCAACTATTTTGAATGTAACTAAAATTGTAGCGTGTACAAGTCGAAATTGTTCGCACAGTTCCTAAAGTTATTCGTCTAGAAAACATTTACTTATTGTATTTCTCAAAAGCTAATCAAAACTCATAACGGCAAGAACAAGACAGACGGAAAAAGAAATAAAGAAAAGAAACCCGATTCCTTTACACAATAAAAGCTGTATTCAATCCAAACGAAATCAACATACAAAAAGGGAAGAACCGAACAAGTCCCGTAGGCGCGGGTTCAACGACCCGTCTTATCTCGGACACCAACTTTTATCTATCTACAATCCGCATCTCCTCACGCCTTGGAACTTAATCGATTTTTCAATACTAAGATATGGACCTTATCTCCTGTAACAATAAGGCATATTTCAACCCTAAGCAATCTTATGGGAATCTGGCACTTCTACTCATAGGATTAGAGGCTTCTATGTTTTGCACGTGTCTTCTCACAAAGGTTGGTCCCAATTTCGCAATGTGCCAAGTCAAAGCCAATATTTGTCTAGATTAGATAAAAGATTTTGGGTCCGGCTGTGCAAACTCGATTTTGTATTGAATCGCTTTCCGGTTTAGTGTAATACGATCGGAAATGGATTTAAATGTGTTTGCGTTTCCGTTTATGATTTAATCAAATTCGCTTGCAATATTGAATTTTGCAAAATTATATTAAAACACATAAATATTGAAAGCAGTAGCGTTGGATATTTATGCGTTTAATTTCGTTTTAGAGCTTTGTTTGCGAGCTGTTCTGAACTCAATAATGAAACCGACCAAATTGAATTTTTATCCAACGTTCCTCATGCACCAAAGATTGTTTAGAAATAATTATTTTTGTGTTAACATAAAGCTAACCCTTCCAATGGACTCAATCAATACATAAAAATCTCAACAGTAAAACAAGAACACTACAAAACCTTTTGCCTACAAAACCAAAAGCATGAACAAAATGGGGTCACACACTAAAAAACTCAAGAAAAAAAGTCGTCGAAGTAAATACGAGGAGACCTCTCGTACATCCGTAGAGGGTTTCTTTATAATTTATTCATCTCTTACCGAAGAACAAAACTACGGTCTAAAAGCTGCCTTAGTGCGTAGTAGTTATGTGCTATAGGATTACGAGGCTTCCCCTCTCCGACCACTTCCCTTGTGTGGCGACCTAAAAATAATCAAGGATGCTGAGACGTAACTATTCTGTTAGCGGACATTTGTAGCCGGATTAGATTTGAGGATGTGGCGTTTGATATCTCTCGTTGAGATTTCGCTAGGGTTGAATGGAGCAGTCGTAAATCTGAATCTAGTTGACTGTGAAGATTTTGGCGAACGAGAAACGTCAATTCTGATTGTGAATGATCAAATTGTGAATTTCATTCTCTTTATCCTTATAAATAAAGACAAGTCTTTAACATAGTGAATGCAGAGCTATGACGGGTTAATTCTTCCGCTATGAACAACAGAATGGCTTAATTTACGTAACGTTATTTGCTCTTAGAACACATTCGCAGACCCCAGTTGAATTCCATTCCACCCCAATTTAACGAATGAAGACGTTATCTCCGTAGTTTCTCTTCGATGCTGCAGTATTTACAAATAATGGAAGGATTTTAGAATAACATCCTTATAGTTTCGTTGAATCGTTATAGTTTTATTCTGCAAATTGAATGTCAAGCAATTAATTATTCATCAAAACCGCAAATGTTCATCTACTGTCCCTATTCTCGGAACGTCCTCTAACTAATGAATAACATCGAAATCCATTAAGAGTCCATAAATCATTGAACCACATCTTAATTATAGTGCAACATTACACTTAATGTTATCAGTCTGAAACCATCAATTCGTGAATATATGCATGAAATTATAAATACAATAGCGTACACTGAAAGCTTATCGTAAATCAAAACAGTGTCATTAGATACGAGGCTCGTACGCTCGTACCGGGAGAACGGAATCTTTAATATCTGCATGCCCAGCTAATTGAGACCCGTATCTGTTTAGAAATTGCATTAATTTTCTAGGACTACCACAGGTCTTATGTGAATGGTCGGTGTTTAGGCGTCCAGTCGTGAAAGAGCTCTGGATTTTGGTGGTGGCTTCCCTCAGTTGTTGGTCAGTGAACTGTGTGACGGGAGCGGGGGAGGTCAGCGAAGATTGGGTGGTGGAGAGGTTGTTCCGGGCGGGAGCTCAGCGCGCAGCCTCCGCTGTATCGAGCGGCCGCGCCCGCTCCTACCCACGTGCTCCATTCACCGGTACCACCACGTGTAAACTGTCTTTCGACGAAAAACCACTTACTTTCGTGATTTGCAGGTTATAACGTATGAAATATTTAGGAATATGCGCCAAAAAATTAGCGCCCTACGTGGGGCCGGCTACATTGGGAGCCAGTATTTTCAACATGATATGAACGATATAATAAAATAAACAACTATTCACTAATGGATTTACACAAACTTCACTTATAACAAACTCATACGTCGTGTAACAAGAACTAACGATTTTACCCCTGACCAGTTTTCTATGAAAACTCAAAATCACACATAAATGAATTACCACCTGCACGCTACCGATAGCCGGCCGTGTGAATTGACATCGGAAATAAAAGTGACAGCATGCACCCGATCCTGTGGGCTCGGAAGTAGGCCAGCCATTCATTAAGCGAACTGGTGTCGGCGCATATCGAATTAGCCTTTGCAACGAAGTCTACATCTGCTTGCAAATCACGCTCTTGTCAAATTGATGAAATATTCGAATGGAATATTAAATTAATTTAGATTTTTTATAACTTTGTTCTTCTTCTTTCTCAATTATTCAATGTTGAGTAATCTAATCATCTTAGATTACATCTCTCATTTTATATTCAAGTTAATTTTCATTCAGAATTGACTGTGTTGATTGTATCTGTCTCAAAGTCTCAAACGCTTCAAAGATTATATAATATCCACTAACATGAGGAAAACAATCTTATTTTTTGGTAAAATGGTATTAAATAAATATAACACACGGAAACCGTAAAGTGTATTATATTTTATACAAAGCAATCCCTGAAATTTATATTGATTTCGGAAGATAAAACGCAGAGTTTCAAATATATTTTGCGGTCTTATTAAAACAGTGCACAATTTAACCAATTAAACATCCAATCATGTCAAATAAACGGATATCAACTAAATTGTAATAGAATATACCACAGATCAATTGATAGCTGATAATAAAATATGGCCAATTATCCATATTGAATAGCACTGGATAAATGCAGGACCTGCGGCGTACGACTGACCGACTCAATATTTAGATGGAATCAAATTAATGCCGATGAATTAAACTGGAATAAATGTTGACTCAAACACCGATTATCGTAGAGTCATATGATGCGATAAAATCCAGCTTTCCATTTGGTAAATGATTACCTACTAGCCTTTTCCTGCGGCTTCGCACATGATTGCGATCGGTAATTTTATCATACGGGGAGGCACTACCGGGTGTACACACTATAGTTACTTTATTAACAATGATGTAAAACAAGAGAATCTGGATCTCCTAAACTTAGCTTCTGAAGCTGAAGTTTATAGCAAACCAAAGACTAAAGAATGAACATCCGCGAAAGATGCTGATCTTGGCATATTAAAGAGGGTCCTCTTATAAAATAATACACATGCGTAAGAAAAACTTTGGCGTATCGTAAAAATGTAAGACTTATAATCTCATCTCAGATAGACATATTGAGGATAATCGACGGATTAAAAATAATTAGCCATATTAGAGAGCAAATTATACAGCTCTCCAAAGCGGTAATAACGCTTAATAAATCCCAACATAATTATAAGGCAATAATCCCATAGTAGCCAGCTAAAGTACCGTTAAGCTTGACCTCGCGGTCACATCCGTCTGCCGTTAAATCAAAAGATGATGTCAATGAAGAAAAAACAGAAAGAAATAAAAATTGGCTCATCAATAACCTTGTGGTCGACTTCATCACAGCTAAATAATTACGACCTTTTGATATTGAAAGTAACACGTACCATCAGAATAAACCAAATATTCTTTGCAGACAATATTCGTTTACAATAAACTGTCTGACAATTGAATGAAAAATGTTGTTGGCTGTCTACGCCTCAACTACCATTTAGTTTTGTTTAGTCTAACTATTATAGACGGATAGAAAAATAAATTACTCGTCGTGTAATGATGTTTTCAAACCCTTTTTTATTTCCTTTACCGGGTATCAATCTAATATATAAAATTCTCGTGTCACAGTTTTCGTTGCCATACTCCTCCGAAACGGCTTGACCGATTTTGATGAAATTTTTTGTGCTTATCCGGTATCTATGAGAATCGGCCAACATCTATTTTTCATACCCCTAAGTATTAAGGGTTGTCCACACCAAACATTTTTTTAGTCACCCATCAAAGTTACCGGGAACGAAGTCGCGGGCAACTTACAGCTAGTAATTCATAAAAAAATTATATAGAAGAAAATTTTAATTTAAAAAACTTTTTTAAATAGATCATCTTTTCTAGCTAAAACTCGCCCTACATCAAGGAAAAAATAGACCACAGCAGTATCACATTTTTGCCTCATTATGGATACCGTCAAAGACATTCCAGCATCTAATTAGCGCTTCATCCCATAAATCTGACACCGCTGAGAACAGCCATTGCTAACAAGCTATCTATCCAACTGCAGTTTTGAGTCTTGACACCATTTTCTTCTCGTGCTGTATTCATATGATGTAGGTACAGGCCATTGCTGACATACTGAAGGAACAACTGTGGCAATGTGTTATTTGGATGGATAGTCTATCTCTATGTCATCCGAAATATAAGCGGGTATTGCCTGGGTATATTGTATTCTACCGTAAGCATTCAATTCAGTAGAAGACAAGAATGAACTACAAATTCGGAACCCATCTATTTGTGAAGACTTGTTATAAGACCATGAATATCATCAAAATGTTGATACTCAGACTTCAGGTACCATAAACGACGGCATAACTAAAGAGAAACAGTATTGAAATCAGAAGAATACAGTAAAGAAAACAGAACAGTGACTAGAATAGCTAAAAACTGGAGAAGGTCTACGGTTAAAACTGAAGAATTTCATCAAAACATTCCTTGGCATTTTAATTTTAATCCGACACCATTCAATATGGCGTCCTCAGCTCGAACAACCATTTGAACATGAGACATCAGTGGGCTTTTGTAAAGAAAGAACTACACGCAATATTATTTCTACTAAAGCGCTCATTGTGCTGCATTACTTTGTGCACTTTGCAACAAGGTGATATCACGATAATGCGTGAAAGGTCGCTATGTAATAAAGTGCTGCAGCGCTGCTATAACTTTATAGATGACTAACGTGTACCGGTTACTAACAAGGTCTGCCTTTGATGTTATTGTTTCTTTTATAGGCAAGTTGGCTAGGTTATTAAATGTGGGGACCGTTTCTTGACAAGCCTAGGTATATTTCAAGGAATTCAGTAATGTGATTCAAAGTTTTTGTGTTTATATCACAGTTGAAACATCGCTACTTTACTGCTAAAACTTCAAAAATGTTCAAATCAATTAAGCATTTTTTAAATTGTTAAAATATTGTTCTTATCGTTGGAAAACAAGCCTTTTTTCTCTTTTCGCGAGGACCAGCGCAACACGCGGGCACAGTACGGCTTTGTGGATTTTTGGCCCCGGAGAGCAGGTTTCATAACGATGTTTTCCTTTCCTTCCTAAATTACTCTAACAATTCTACAACAAATCTTAAGTCTGGACTGAAATCACTGGGCCATCAGTGCGCCAAGGATGATTATGATTTGTTTATTTGGTCGTTTAAACGTAAATGTTAGATCAACAAAATGTTACGCCTGACCCTGGCACACAACCTTGGCAGCCTCAAAGATTTTGACATCAGAACAACTAATAACGTTATGTTTACAACCGTTTATCGTTCTGCCTGGCTTTGAGTCAAGTTGTTATTGATTCTGTATTTTACAGATGAATGGAATGAGTAATGAAACAATCATGCAACTGCTGAGACTAAACTAAATGATACCTAAATAAAGGTGAATATTATGCCAGCTTTTTCTTACCACAATAACCATTTGAACTACTATGATACAGCCTAAGACAACAAATATGATTACAACTAGAGATATCATAGCTACTTAAACGGAACTACTAAACTGACCACTTAAAAATCTCCAACAAAAATACTTTTTTCTTCGCAACTGTAAAGGCAAAGAAGCGAGACTGTGTCGGGGCTCAAATCACCGGGGAAGTGCTGCGACTGGCGGGAAACTTCCAACGGAAACAAGTGGAAAAGTTTGCCACGATTCACACCCAACGACTTCTCAAACGCTTTTAGCGACGTCGAATACGCTCGATAAGACGTTCTGGTGATCGCGAATATGGACGATTTGGTAATGACGAATGCGAGATGTGAACGAAAGAAAGTGAACATCGAGATATAAGCCTGAACGATACTTATCTCAGCAAATAATCCAGGAACTTCAAGTAGAAGGCAATCAGTAATACTCATTTTTATCTTCTTAAACAAATAACAAAAAGTTAAACATACGCAATTAGATTTCACTCATATTCATCATATTTCAGCCACAATTATCACATCAAATTTACACTTAGCGTTTACAAACAAAGGCGCCTCTTAATGATACAACGTTGAACGTTGCCAAAAATTCATTAATCACCGACACACGCTTAGCAAACTCATAAAGTGAACAGCGAGACGGCCGGAATTACCGTAAAATGTACAGGATAAGTTTCTCGGCTCGCGAAGTTCAAGTTGCATTATCCTCGGTGCATCCTTCGCATGAATGATATATGGAGGCGTCTCGAGCTCCTCATGCATAACATTAGGGATTTTGTTGGTAACATTGCTCTTGCAATCCGACATCATCTTATAGAACCATCTTAATATCATATTGAGTTTTCTGCTAGGGTTAAAGTGCAGCAAGTAGAAAACTTAAAATCCGGCGTAATAAACAGTCGAGTATCGAATTGGGATGCATTTATTCAATTTGTTCCAACGATCACTTTTAAATCATCAAAGCTATTAACAGTTTGGAATATTGATTCATTCTACTGTGAAGGACCTATAAAAGAGTCGATTGCGCTGCGGTATTTATTTTCTGTAGATTTCCCACGAACGTGATGCAATGGAGCATTATTGGCTTAACTTAGCTTCAAATTACGACTGTACTGTTTGCTAATAGACAGTCAACCTGTTCTATTGCCATTTTATCTTTAGTGTTATTGTTATCGATATCATCCAGTAAACTATTCTTACATCCTTTTGAAGTCTCTTCGATTTCGATTGCTAAATGTTCTGATTTAGATTTGCTTTACCATTTGGTTTCTTTTTATTTCAGTAGTCATGTGTGCCGTTCACATAACGTATTCACATTCACACGAATCCACAAAATCAGCCTATCCATCTCCATATAAAAACCATTATGATACTCAAATCAATTGCTCGGTATCATCCAGTTTATTCCGAAATGATTCACTTTCTATTTCACACGTTGCAAAACCAGCTTTACGGCTTACCTCCAGGTTTCATTTTTGATAAAAGAGCCAGTTGAAAAAATGTGAAGAACTCAAATCGGCGATTAGTTCTGAAGAAGACACGAATCGATTAATTAAATTAGTCCGTTGAGGCGGATCGTCGGCAAGTCGCCAGCCTCCTCGAGAGCATTTGAAGCGTTGTGGAGATATTAATTTTGCTCTTTTCAACGCAGTGAGAATTTTTTGCTTTGTCGTCTTCCATGTTTATTTATCTTTGGGCTCTTTTGAATATTATTAATAACTCGTACTTTGTAACTGTCGTTTCTGTGGAAAAATATTTCAACACTGATAAGAGCCGTATACAATTTGTTTAATTAAGAATAGTAACTCATTGTTTATAAATATTACAGAGGAAGTAGAACTGTAACTCTTTACTGCCTATGTAATGTAACACAGCAGTTATTCATCTATTATGAATGAGTGTTACTTACATAGTAAACATGAGTAGTGCCGCAATATTATCAGTGAATGACGTTTCTACGTATTTCACAGCACCAATGTAATTGTTCGAGGAACAACTGTGGTCACAAATTCTAAAGGAATTGTGTACTGCAGTAACGATAGGGTTTCGCGCGAAATGTTTCAATTTATTTAAATAGATGATTGTATTTGTTTGAAGAGGTTTGATTACCCCAGGTTTTACTCTTTTTTCACTTCTGGGGAAAGGCCATTCCTTTCCAACTCTTCCGGTGTTTTGCCGTCTATTCCAATCGGTCAGGAACGAGTCCAAATCGTTTAGCCAGCTTTTTTTGCACTAATTATATTATATTGAAGTTAAAAATAGTTCCATGTTCTTTTTGTGATAATACACAATAAACAAAAAATGTGATAGTCTTAGAATACGAAGACAGTCATCGACATAAAACAAGCCGATAATTCTTTGTAAATTGTTTAGTTTTCAAAGTAACTGATGTTAAAACCATTCACGGTTTACTATCAACGTGCATTGAATACCATTAGGCTCAGGTTATAGTGAACCACTTTCCGAATGTGTCGATGAATAATTCACGGTACAAAAAGTTTATTTGATTAAACCCGCCGCTTGTGCCGGCTATCAAAAATTAAATGATCCTTCCCTTATAAAATCTAAAATTGATTTAGGGATATTGTTGTTGTAGAAGACGTTGAAGCTAATATTTTGAAATTGAACTTGCTGGTGGTGGTTTATTACTACTGATATGCGGCCTTCTGTACATAATTGAGAAAATTATAGAACAGTTTAAAATTACAGAAATAACTCGTACAGAACGTACATCTGAATTTCATGACCTCGGTCATTTTATTCAATACAAGAAGTTAGACGTTTCAAAACATTGCTTAATCACCGACACATTATAATTAATAGCAATCATAAGTTCCGCACTGAAAAATACTAAATCAATGGAAACTCAGCTAGATATAAATCAGTAAGAGAAATCACCATTATACCAACAGTACATGAAAAACACATTGTACTTGAAGTCATTAATAATGCAGAACTTAGGTTTGGTACTCATGATCTAGTTTAGAATAGGCACAATAAATACTATACTAATACAAGTAACATAAAATATGGTTTTGTGTTCAAATAGGAAGGACGAGAACCAAATACATAAGACATTACGGCTATTCAATGAACAGAATTGTCCCTTGAAGTGTAAATATATTTTGAAGTGTTAGCAAATAAGGCGTTAACAATTTTCAAAGCCTCTCCAGGCCCACTAATGGCCTCCTTATATTTTACGAAATCTTGGGTTCAAAGGTAAGTCAGGATTAAGGTGTTTTGCGTTTACTTTTAAGGTACGGATGAGTTGAGGCTTCTTTCAGATCAGAAACTTCGACCTTCTGGGAAAAAGGTGCGTGTTGTTCCAATTTGAGGATTTGGGCAGAGATTTGTGATGAAGTATTTGATTTTCGGACTCAATCTGTTTTCTAATAGCGCCCATCTAAACTAAACATCACATCAGCAAAGCTTATCATCAATGCTGAAATTATTCCGGATCTAATTTACCAAATGAGTGACACGTTCACCGTGGGAATTACGTCCAAATATTCTCATATCGGACATTCGGTAATTCAATACATAACTAGACATCATTCACTCTGACACTGAACTAGTAATTTATCAAACGACATGCTTCTATTTTCCTACTAGCTACAAATTTTTGACGATGGCCTTGAGAACGAGTAGCTAATTAAGTACTCAATAAAAATGATGTATCGGTTATGTTAATGACGGTCGGGTTTTTAAAATTACCATAAAATCTTAATGTGGTACTGACCCAGATCTGATAGCAAAATCAAACATGACACGGGTAGAATTGGACAAGTCCTAGGCAATCGAAGTTTATGAAGCAATTACACGTAATTGCATACAGGGTTTTGATAGAAAACAACAAGCAAACAAGTACAAGCTTAAAAAAATCATGAGTCAATTACGAAGAACATCTCTCGAAGTACAGGCTACAAAATTCAAATAAATCCTGAGTACTGGGCGTACTGGCTAACGGATTTGGCTTAAGCTTTTGACACATTAAATCATTCTCAACAAATGGGAACTTTTCAACGAATTCGCAGACGACAGCCGGTCATTATTCCTAGCACACGTTTTAACAGACTTTCGTCATGTTATTTCAGTTGACGTCATTGCGTCTATGAGACGCATCTGTAAAAGTGACCACATTGAAATTGACGCTCGATGCCAATAAAAATATGTGTCATCATCAATCAGGATGTTTTTCATGTTTAAGTACGTAACTATTATGTGTGTTATTCATCACTATGAATTTTAGTCTTAATGTCAATCAAACTAAATACGTACGAGATTCATTATAAAATTACTTACTGTCAAACGCTTATCTTCAAAGCCGACTAAAGATGAATTTAAATGGATTAATGTTAGAACTTTTCAACGTCCGACCACATACAAAGGGTTTAAAGACCGCATTAACGGTTGATATCATTTAGTATGGTAAGGTCCTTACCTTCGCAGACACCTTTGTAACCCTATAATCGCCGCATTATTTCAGAGCCTTCGCTCTATAAGGGAAGGCATGACGTTGCGTTTACTAATGCCCACATAACGAGCTACCAGTTTTAGGATTCAGATAGCGTGTTGTTACCCCGTGCATGGGTTGTGCACAGAATATTACGTGGACTATGCAGTTAATCGATTTCAGACATACGTTGTTGGTGAACACACGCGAATCGCTCGTTTTGAACAAAATACTGACTAGATTCAAAATGTAATGACTAATGAGTCTTAGTTGCATAAGATAGTCACATCCTTCACCATTTCCTAGACTTTTAGCTGGCGAAAACTAGCGGAACAAACTCCCCAGCAATTCGAAGAAGTTGGTTCCTTACCATTCCCGTTAAATTCGTGTATTGACACGAGCGTGTCTCGGCCATGGCTTAGTCCTAAGCATCTTTATTAATATTTCATCATTGGACTTCGGAGTAAGTATGCAAGGCGCGGTACATGGCATCCTATTTGTTTGTGCTGTCAACACCGACGTATTTGGGCAGCGCGTCTTCGGCCACGGGAAGCGTTGATTCAATGCACTCCTACATCCGGGCAAGGTTATAGCATTGTCTACCATTGGTTTACTTAAAGCTTCCTGTTTAAATTCCTGATGGATTCCAATGGGATTTATTATAAGAATTCTAAAATCATACTTCAAATTAGTCGTTAATCGTTTTCTTAAAGCAGGAGTGTCTGTACTAAGATACGAGTAAGCCTCATCTTTCATGTGGTTAAGCCTCGCTCACCGCGTCGGAATTGCTGATATTAATTATTCATCAAACATGCCAGATAAAGCTTAATGTGGAGAGCCGTCTGCTCTTGATAAATTGCTTTGTACATCCAATTTAGAGTTTGACAGATTTTAAGGCTGGAATTTTCTGAAACCTTAATGTTCAACACATAGGAATTTCAACACAAGTGTCGGTAACGCTTCGAAAAAATGATAAATTAAAACCAGTATCACAACTTAATTCGTCAATCAAATAGACATAGCAGATAAATATAAATCAAACAGTGGAACAAATAACAGAGCGGTAAAACAAACAGTTACGCCTGCTTGCGCAGGCGCCGCGTATGCGTTGATTTGCGAACGTAAATTAGCGTGACTTCAAGCATAGGTATAAAAAAGAAGTTAAAATAACAATAAGGATTCTAAGTGACTGACTGTTCCAGCAACACAACGGAGCATCACAATCGTTGTCCAATGTTCGCCTTTCTCTAATTTTGTTTTCTTCTTCCATCTTTGAGGCTTTATCTGAATAGTCACCTTCTTTCTAGCCTTATGCATTTATCGTAAAAAGTCTCTTCGCATACTGTATCAAAGTTCTATCGATTATTTTGCTCTCGCATGTCAACCTAAGGTGTCGTTTTCTACTTAACCGGGGCATTCTTTGGATGCCTTATTTATGAAACATCTAGGCAGGCCAAGGTCCTTAGAAAGCTACGGGTTGTGCGAAAGAGATGCCCAGACACAAAGGGCTAAGAAGGAACATGGGTGGTTTTCAGTCAGTGGAAGTCTGACACTCCCTTCCGCTCCGCCCAGAGCGAGAGGAGTCATTTGATGATTTCCCACCATCCCAAAAAAAAGGTCTGTAGAAAGCAGTGAAATATATTCCTTATTCCTTAGAGCTCAGGCTCTACTAACTTCTGCAACAAAACTGCAAGAGTAACCCAACACGTAGCAAGTGTTGCAACGGTACACCGCGCAATCCAGATAATGCGATTACAAGCAATTATACGCGAGCTCATGATTGATCGCCCGGATCGGTCGGGGCGCAGGAGATGCTAATTGCACCAATGTGTTAACGTTAACGCCTTCGTTAACGTTATTGTTACGTTTGAGTGGTTTTTGTTTGTGGTTACACATCATATCAATTGTGTTTCATGCGGGTTACGGGTTATCGTTTGCGGTAGTTTATTTTTGACAGTTGAATTGAAATTGGGAGTGACATTTTGTCGATGTAATAGTTTTTGGGCATTAAGTTTTGTTTGTGGAGTAAGCACCGTTTGCACAACTCATACAATTATTTCAATGCGTTAAGTGGTAAAAGTATTTAATAATAGCCCCATTTCTGTCAATGTTTTAACTGTATTCGTGTTTTTTTGGTGCAAACGGGCCTAAGTAATTAAATTTTACGTTCAAATTACCCAGCGGAGTGTTATTAGGATATTGATTGTTAGCAAACATATTTATTAAGTCCACATAGGCATTAACGAGCTTTAATTACTTCGGTATCATGTATGTCGGGTTAATTGTTATTACAGCCCGAACATCGTTTACAACTTAGTGGTATATATGGCACGGAATTTCGGTTACCGAGTAAAACCAATTTTGGAGCCGTTATTTTAAAAGCATTGATATAAAAACAGAATATTAAATGTAGGTAGTTTTAACGATAACGGATCGTAATAAAGTTGATATGAAGGGTTTTTCCAAACTACAACAAACCGAGTTTTATAAAAACAAAAATAAATGTTTACTTACTAACTGGACACATACCATAATTCCGTCACAAATTACTTAAAATAGTAGCATTAAAAATTCAAAAAACCAAACTAATCTAAAATCATAACATTACATAAAAGTAATCACCGATTCGGGAAGAAGAAAAAAATAGATTGTTCAAATAAAAAGGCAAATAGAAAACCAAATACACAAAAGGCAACCTATTAAATTACACCACACATCCGATCGGGTCCAAAGTTTGACTCATCTACGAACGACTCATCCTTCCTGCCTCCAAATGATTTATTTATATATTAGCTATCAAACAATGCAATATGGGTTATTAATTTATCACCCCGGCTATCGGAGCGGGGCAGCGATGCAAACGCCAACGCGCCGCGATAACTGAGAATTTATGATAACAACTATAATTTGCAACTATGTTCCCAGGTTTGTGTTTAGGGGAAAGGGCGGGTAGTGTCACTAAAGAGGGGAGATACCAAAGGGCTTTAATAAAAATAGTCATATAATGTCAAACGGGAGCGCGATGAAGACCAGAAGGTATTGAAGTAAACTAAAAATTAACGCAATCGCCCATTCATTTACATTCCGTAAAAGAGCTGGTATCCGTCAATATTTCTTCGCAACAATGTCACTGACAGCTCTTGAACGCAGTTTAAATATTTGTGCTAATCGCGTTCAGTTTAATATTGGTGTAATCCGACTTTACTAAATTTATTCGAAATTGTTAAAGTCAGGCCAGCAAGATTCCGAAGAGGTCGCATTTTGACATAGATGCTTGACTTAAACAACAGACAATAATAATAAACAAACTTAAGTGACACATAGGTTAGGTACTCACGATGCCAATAAGCTATTACTAAGCCTTTCTCATGAAAGGCTTCATCACACCTTTACGAGGCAGTTTGAACCCACGGCCTTTCTGTTAGAAAAACCCTTGATGGCTTACCCTGATTGTATTAAGTCACCAAGTAGTAGACAATTAATTAATTAAGTACCTACCTCAAAAGCAAAGGGCCTTCGTCCAGTAGTGATGTGATGCAGGCTAACAGTAACAAAAGCGAAATCCATCTTGATGGATGTTTTTAATATGTATAATAATTAGTCGAAATATTAAACTCAAATTTTAGCATCTAGAAGCAAACGCACTTGCGAAACCCTCGCAAAGTTCTTGCTTGTTCGTAATAAACGAGCGACTTTCCAGGCGAGAAAACTCCAAAGGCTAAAACACCGAAGCCAATAAATTAGCAAGTACTTAAAACACGGAAATGGAAATCAGTGCAATGAGAAAGGAACGAAGTCAGTTAAAAAGCCGCGCTTGAAGTTCCACAAGTGGCAGCGGCAGGTTAATTAGTTAACTGCCGAGCATTTAACTAAATCACACGTGGTTTGTAATCCTTTAACCGGTGTAACGTTTCGGTAACTGCTGGCCTTTAAAACGTTAAGGTCAAGACGGTTCCGATGGTTCCAATATTTATTAGGATACATTATGTAAAACTTCGGTGGTCATCATAAAGTTCGATTTTAAATTAAACTGTTTAAGATTTTTTTTCATAATATTTAATGTGATTATGTGACTGAATTAGCAGATACTTATGTGTGAAGATTGAGGTTACGATAACATCTATGAATTTAATATTGTCGTTATCAAAAGTTTTTAATTAAAAAAATATATATTTTGTGATCGAACTGGTTGCCCTCAAAGAAACACAGGTAGGTATCACGAAAAACTAAATTTAATTTAACTGTGGACTTCACTGCTTCATGCTTTTGGTCAGGATCGTATTTCGTTGACTTTCAGAACATTAAACAAGTCCTGGTAGATTTAAAAGTGTCATGAAAGGCAATAACAATAAATTTGATGACGCATTCCGTCGAGTCAATGGCTTAAGGGAATCGAGACTTGATTGCATTCCCACCCTAACAACACGGGGCTATAACGACATTACTGGACTCACAGCCACCCCAACTGCATACCCTTGCACTGCACTGCACGCAAATTATCCTCTGCAATTGCTTATTTTATTTAATCTGAACAGAGGTCTATCAATTTCTTGTTAGCAATTTAATTCTGTTGTCTATATTATTCTTGACCATGACTGTTTGAATTGACTGTTTAATAAAGTAGTGTTGCTTGAGTTTAAAGACGCTACGGGACCGGGTGTTAATTAAATCAAACCATTAAAATCTTGCAATATGAACAATTAATTCACCAAGCATTTAACATCTGGTTTCCTAGCTCCTGACAACATGACAAACTCAGACCGTTCTGAAACTGTGTAAAGTGAAACAATGTTTTATCCGTGACAGATGTAGTTTTGCAAAAAGAGACATTAACCCAATTCACAGCGGGTCGTTAGTGTCACAACTCACAGTCTGCGAGTCTGTTATCTCAAGAGCCATCTCTGCGGTCACCCAGCCGCTGTACCGTCGAGCACAGCCTTTATATTTTTAGTCAACAATATTATAACACTGCGAAATACTTTAATGACGCCGGAAAGAGAGCCTAGGGATTGTGCCCCTCCTCCTTTCGTTTATGGCGGAAAAGGAAGCGAAATTAATGATGTTTTCTTTAATATCCCCAATTACTAAGAGCTTAACCGAAATAAGAAAATAATAATGAAGGAAGACAGGGAATTGGAAATAAGCAATTGGTTCTTAAGTCTTCGATAAACCGCAGCCACATGACACATCAAACTTTTCAAAGCCGTTTTGAACATGATCATTAAAACGCAGTTAATAAACTCCAAACAGAACCGCTATTAAACTGTAATTGATTTATAATCACACGTCATTTATAATCCAAAATCTGTGCAAGCGGTTTAATTTCGTTAGGAGACTAATCTTCCTAATCTGGTTTAGTAATAGAGGAAGGAGAGCAATAGCCGTGTGCATCTGGAGCCCCTCCCGCCACGTAATCATTATGATTTATGGCGCACGAGTTGGCGCGCGCGTTCCAGCCTGCCGAATGACGCTAAATGACGAGTTCCGCTACACTATTCTTGGTGACTTCCTGGATAGTGCATACTCTTCTTGGTTAAGAGCTTCCTGGAGTAATGCGTTTGCACTTTTTATTGCATACTTACTTACTAGGGAAGTATACTAGTAAGTGGTTCTTAAACCGCATTGGCTTTAGCAATTCTTCGCTGAAGTAACCAAAAATTCATAACATCGGTGGTTATTGGCGGAAGAACGCAATCTTGTGGCGACTGTCCGCTGTTTTTTTTGCCAAAAACATGCCATGTTTTACTACCTCTTAAAACTTTGCCGAACCCATAAAAGTATATAAGTGATCTTTTGTTTTCAACCAGACATGCGCAACAGTTTAAAAGAAAACTGTCAAGCAGATAATGTGTCTATCAAAATGATAGCTCTGAATGCTGTTACCATGTAGGATGAAAAATGAGTGCTTTGCCCCCGCAGCCTTGTCATTTATCAGTGTCGTCAGCTCGCCATATGTCCAGTACCGATTGAAGTTTCATAGCATCCGGCCACGTGCACGGAATGACCACTGCTATGCTTTGGTAGTCAGTAACATAATATCTAAATGGATTTCATTACAGACAACATTTTGGGCGACTTCCGAAAAGTTTAAAATTAGATGGATATGCTATCTTATACTTCTTGATTGGATAATATCGTCAAACCTTAATAAAAATCGGAGTTATTTGAACCTCGCTACTGGTGACTATCGGACAAAAACAGGATAATATGTACACATCTGCAATCTGTAAAAGTAACTCGAGTATACCCAAAGTTGTCCTAATGATCGTGGTAAGAAAAACCAAACTTTTAATGATCCTCATAATTTAACAACACTTTAGTAGAACGGTGTCAAGAAGAAAGCTTTTACAAAAATAAAATGAGGAAGGGGACCAATAGAAGACCAGGTAGCATTAAGGCGGGATCTGCGGTCGACTTCATTATAAAAATCTCAACAACTTTGGTCCGTAATTATGCAAAAGACTTTTTCCGTGCCATTACAGATTACGGCTGCAGTTTCATAACGCGTTGGCATTTAGTTTTTACGCAACCGCACTGAAGTGCTCCGAGGTTGAGCGGAACAACTGTTTCACTCGAGAGATTTAAACGGTGTTAAACGCCATCGAATCATGGTGGTTACGGAATTAATCTTTTGATTTATTACTTGAGAAGTCGGCTAACGCGGTTCCGAATTGATATCGCATGCTCGCGAGTAAAATGGGTTTATTGAACTGATGGTGGAAAATATAACTTTCTAAGTATTAGGGTACATTACACAAGTTTCTCTCTTGTGCTTAAGTGCAGCTTTCGTGCATGTCAACCTTTCGCGCTACTGTTCGAGATTGCCATTGCGCTCGGTATTTAATTTATTGTCTATGCTTCCCATAAAGGTTAATGAGATCGCGAGACTGTGCCAACACCAAGTTTCCCTCCCGACACACTTGAGTCGTGCATAGCTTTAGCATAAGTACTGTATTCAAAGATCAGAGGGGCCTACACAAGAGATCGCGATGCATTATTTATACTGATTAAAAAATCTGAAGGCCACGATTCAGTTGCTTTTCAACCAACTTCTTGAGTTTCTATTCGTGTTCAGTTTTTACGTAGGTGTATGAATCATAAAAATAAACCGATGTCACGGAATCAGATTTCGGGTGAGGTTTGTGCATAAAATATGACGCGACATAATCCTCCCCCGGTTGAACTCACGGGGGGTGACCAGAAGTAATAACTTCACCCTTATTTATACTCGGAGCGGCCTTGGGGTTGTTCCCAATTAAGTCTAACTGGGTATCCCGTAGACGTTATTTTTAGATTCGTCGCACAACTGTGATGGTGAAAGTGTATGGTTTGTTTAGCAGTCGCGTGGTTCTAGTCTAAGAATAGATTGCCATTCTATTTCTTCTTGTTGGTATCGCAAGAGGCGAGTCTAGAGCTGTTTTTGAACTTAGTTGGATGCGCGGCGGACACTTTGTAACCTAGTAGCTGAATACAGACTTCTATTCCTTTGTAAAGCAAAGCTCAGTGGAAAACGAAAATATTGTACATGCAGAAGGACACATACGTGCAGAACGTTAACTTTCTGCGAAACGATTGACGCAGTAGCGAATCGCCCTTCTGAAACTCAGCCAGATCGGATTACCTGCGATCAGCGATTTATGAGTTTAAGCACATCACAAAATTCTTGGAACATCCGAAGGCAGATTATACACGGCACGTGCAGTTTTAGTCGGATATCGATAGTAGTGTTCAGTTTTTTCTTTCATCGGGAGAAAAAATATGAGCCGTCTCTAGACCTAAGTATCAGCTTGAGAATCGAGGAGTCCATTCACTAGAACGGTGAAGTGTAAGCCACGCGCAGGGTGACTCACCCCCCGGTGGTCGACCCGAATTGAGGTCACCGCTGTGGCCTTCCTAGAGACGGCATTGTTCCTTTTATTTCAAGTCTATTCGGTTCTATTACGTTTGAGTACCGAAAGTTATAATGATATTTGGCAACGAGGTTCATGGTGAATGTTTTGAATTAACGTTGTTTCGAATAACTATTGGTTAATCTATGATTTTAGTTGGGCCGACTTTGAACTTTGATAATTCCAAGTGTGGGCAGAATAGGTATGTTTCCTGACTTAAAAAATATGATTATGTTTAGTCCGTCAGTTAGATTATCGAAAAATATTGGATACGTGTTTTTTGTTTTACCAAATTAATACAAATTTACGAAGATAAAACGCGTTAAATATCATGAGTGAGGGGCTTGTGACGTCACTTTCTGGTAAAAAATGTCATGCAATATGACGTCACACGAGTTTTCTGAAAGCACTGTATCGTCTTCATTGTTTGTTTACCTACGTAAAAAAAAGAAAAAATATGTTTTTTGGAAATCTATTCGACGGACTAGATTTTTTTGTCTACTAGTTATTACGTTTTGAATAGTTTCTTTCGCCTTGTTGCGGTTACGATGGACCCATGCTACAATGTTACTTGCATGAGTTGCATATTGAACCAATTTGAACTTTTAAATTAATTTCTCATCCACATTTGCGAGGTTTTACGACAATCTCTTGAGTTCCTGACACTTGAAATACGTTTCGGTCAGTCCCAGGCCTAGTTCTAGATTAATTGAATTGAACATCTAAAATGACGTTTAATTTCGTATTTGGCTCGTAACTACATCCATAATCTATATTATGGCTTATGCAGACGGCGTCTTTGTACGTGCATTCGTCAGTAGAAGCTCCGTCAGCAGTTATTCTGATGCACACCATAGGAGAGGAGGTTCCTGGGAGCAGTGAGAGTTTCACTTATTCTTTACCAGTTCATTCACGTCTTTCTTTCAATGTTATGTTACCAGAGAATAAGTAGCACTACAACTTACATTAGTAGGAACATAAACATTCATACATGCATCATCATCATCGTCATCATTTCAGCCATAAGACGTCCACTGCTGGACATAGGCCTCCCCCAGAAGGGGATGATTTGCCATAATCGCCACGCTTGGCAGACGGGTTGGTGATCGCAGTATGGTTGTAACGAAGGCACAGAGAACGCTGCTGCCCATTCTATGGTAAGTCCCTTAGTCGCCTCTTGTCGTCTACCCACGGGTAGATATGGGATGGTGCTATTCTTTATGTCCGACACCATACATGCATAGTGTACGTAAAACATATGATATGCAAATATTTACCAACTTAATTTGTGTAAACGTAAAAAAACCGCAAGATTAGCATTATTTACACAATATCAAGTTGAAGGACGGCTCACAGTGTTTCTCTAATCATTATGCAGTGCTTGTAAAATGCAAAACACACACATTTGGCATACTAAGTGATTTGAGTATAGTTTGCATGTGTAGGCGTTGTACCATTAGATGGCTATCTCTAATGTAGGTAAATAAAAATGCTATTGACGATACACTGTTGTAAGTCACGTATGGAACAATTTTTTTTCTCCATGCGTGACCATCGGCTGTTCAGTATATTTTTATGAAAGAAGAAGAAAGCATGAAATCTAGTTAACTTATTACTTACCTTTTAGTAATAAGTTTACTAGATTTTATACTTTATCAGGAAGCATGTCAAGCATGGCACTTTTACTAAATCAGGAAAAATAAGTAATACTAATACAATACTAATCTAATAACTGGTTTAGTTTTAGTATTGATTTCTAACTGTTGAACTTACTTACTATTTCAATTTGATGGTATTAAAGTATCTTCATATTAAAGATAATGTTTCAATGAGTTTCAATGAATTATTCAGTAGTTTTTCAAACCTGTTTATAACAGCTATGATATCTGTTTTTTTACTGTGACTGTATCTGTAGCTATTAACTGTGTTTGTACTGAGTCATGCAGTTCTTGTAACATGGGGCATTGTAACACAAACTTTTACCATGTGAAATTAGTACAATGACATGATTCTACAACTTCTAAATTCTAAAAAAAACCAGTGTCAGTCCAACATGTATTTACTTTTAATTAATAATTAGTTAGTTATTTTTTATTTAACTGAGTTACAGAAGGGAATTAGACTTTAACATAAAAAGAAGTTAAATAAAGGTGTTGTGCCCATTTACTTTAACTTTATTTATTACATCTCATTTGCATAAATTATTATGTTAATTAGAATTAATATTCAACCTCTACCCATTTTACTTGAATACAATAAAAAAAGGTTGTATGTGGGATTCCCAATGGGAAATTATTATTAGATTTTCGTGTCTATAAAAAACTTTGAAATGATGAAATAAAAACGCGTTGTTTACACAAATGCTGACTGAAAACAAGACAGACAACAACCACTTGCCTTTCGTAAACGAAACGAAGAATGCACTTGTTTAAAAATCAATACTTAGGATTAAAATGTAAGAAATAAAGACCCCTGTTACAATAAATAATGACATTTAGCACACGCACAGTATTATCCGTTCACCGATCCCCGTCGGCTTAACCCAGGGGTGGGTCTAATGATAAATGCCCGCATCGTAAGAATTTATTAAAACACCACTCGTCATGCCCGAACATCGTGACATAAAACCTTCGTATATTAATTAAAACTATAGTTTCCACGTCTAGAAATTCTCATAAATACCTCATAAAATGCAGATCAAGGCAGCAAATCAAGTGTCGATGGGACAAATCCTTGCACAACCACTAAACTGAAATTATACGAAA
The DNA here is from genome assembly GCA_949774965.1 of Diarsia brunnea. Taxonomy (NCBI): domain Eukaryota; kingdom Metazoa; phylum Arthropoda; class Insecta; order Lepidoptera; family Noctuidae; genus Diarsia; species Diarsia brunnea. The sequence continues at coordinate 16,758,444 of OX459008.1, read as the reverse complement.
ATAAAACACACTAACACAAGGCGTTCACTACTTTTGTTAGAGCAAATCAACACATCAAACTATAACAAGAACTAATTGTGTCATAAATCGTCCAACAAACATATATAAAATGTGAAAAATGTTGCATTTCCTATTTTATGTGCACCGGCAAACGATCAACACAACCACCGCTACAAAAATCTTTATAAAACTGAAAAATAAAACGAAAACGATGGTGGCGCTGCGATCGACGATTAGCGCAAGCGCTGTCAAAAAGTTTATTATAAAGACCCCTGTACACGTAACAAAACTAACCGATGTAGTGCTAAATATTTGGTTATATCATTTATAAAACTGTTAACTATTAAATTAATTAATTAACTGTTATATATTTTTAATTTTACACACGAACACAGGTTTTTCAAATTATTTGATTCATTTCATTTTGCGTTTTGTTTCAATCCCCACTGATCCACTCATACTCTGTGTGCCAGTCTGTCAAAATATAAGTGTCAAAATCTTGGTCAAAATAATTCCACTTTTTTATTTACTTTGTAGTTTTTAATTTTTTGGTTCATTACAGACAGAATAATATTGATATTAAAAATGCTTGACTCTGTAAAACGTGTAATACTAGTTCTTTCAGGGAAAGGGGGTGTTGGAAAATCTACAGTTAGCACGCAATTGGCGCTAACTTTAAAAGAAAGAGGTTATAAGGTAATTGTTCAAGTGGATTTATTCTTTACCTTTTAAGAAGACAAATGTATTTGTGTAAATCAACTTTGTACCTTAATTGCTTCCAGGTTGGATTATTGGACATCGATTTATGTGGGCCCAGTGTTCCATATTTGCTTAACTTGGAGAACCAAAGTGTCCACCAAGGACCTGAAGGCTGGATCCCAGTGTACTTAGACAATGAACAGAGGTTGGGCGTCATGTCAATAGGCTTTTTACTAGGCTCTCGAAATGATGCTGTTGTATGGAGAGGGCCAAAAAAAACTTCAATGATAAAGCAGTTTCTAGAAGATGTTTGCTGGCAAGAACTTGATTTTCTTGTGATTGATACTCCTCCAGGTAAATTGTTATTGTTCTTGAGGGCTCTAATAGTATATCCACACATTGTGTGGCTTTTGTTTCAACTTTTTTGGATCTATTCTTACCTGCCAACTAAAATTAAGAACACAAAAAAACTCATTGAAAAGTTATTACAATCAGACAATTTTTGTATAAGCCATGTTCTAAACACAAATTCTCATGTTTCAGGAACCTCAGATGAACACATCACAGTGATGGAGAATCTCCGCCAAGTGCCGCAATGTGGTGCAATCATAGTGACCACACCACAAGAGGTAGCCATAGAGGATGTCCGCAAAGAGATCACCTTCTGCAGAAAAACTGGCATACCTATATTGGGTATTATTGAAAATATGAGTGGGTAAGTCTAAACAGTACCAAATTCTAGGTTGAGACTAAAAAATGATGATTTGAAAATCCAAATTACACTAGGCAGAACTGTTGGGTAATCTGGTATTTGAATGAGGACGGCATGTCTAACAAACACTAGATTAATGAGGCAGTCTTGTTAATAAGTTTACAAAAAAATACATCTACACTAATATTATAAAGAGGAAAGATTTGTTTGTTTGTTTGTAACAAATAGGCTCTGAAACTACTGGACCAATTTTAAAAATTCTTTCACCATCAGGAAGCTGCACTGTCCGAGGGTGACATAAGCTACTTTTTATCCCTGTATTCCCACGGGAACGGGAACTACGCGGGTTAAACCGCGTGACGTCCGCTAGTTTCTAATATTAAAAAATGCTCTGTCACTGTACCTAACTATCACTATTACTACGTCACAAGCACAACCCCTGTCCCCCTCCATGTTGAACTACGTTTTTTAGTTGAAATAATGGGTCAAATCTTTGGTAATATACAGAAATGGGCAACATATTTTAACTTATGTACTGCACAGGCCTCCAGTCTGACAAAAAGTGGAAGCCATATTTAACCAACCAAACTTAGTGTGGGTTAGTAGATGACACTTCAAAATATTGATGGTTGATAACACAACATTTTTATCATTGTTTTGTGGCCTGATTACATTGTTTGTGTATGTGGGCGAATTTTATCTTTTAACAATGACATTGTAATTTAACTACATCCTGTGGCTATTCTTATCACCGTGACTATGATGCCCACAGCTGGAGGTCAATTGATAGGTCAGAATTTATGTATGTACTCATGTGATTTACTACGCATAATGAGGGTCCCAGACAGCAGTAAATGGCAAGGCGGCAGGCTTAGAAGGAGATGGCGGGACAAACTCTACTCATTTCTAACTAGCCATGGTGGTAAGTGAAATGGGGAAACCCATCCCTCTCCTAGAGAGGAGGCCTGAGTCCCTGCAGTGGAAACATTATATGCTGATGATTTGCCCAAAAATACAGTATTTTTTCTTCAATCAAACTTGGTGTTCTATCAACCACTTTTAGTATAATGTTGATGTTTCTTTTCCAGTTACGAGTGTCCAAACTGCAGTGAATGCACCAACATTTTCTCAAGTGGCGGAGGCAAATCCCTAGCAGATATTTCTAAAATACCCTTCATGGGCAGTTTGCCAATCGACCCCAGAGTTGGCAAACTAGCAGGACAAGGGTTAGCTGCTGTCAAAGAACTGCCAGGCTCAACAACTAGTAAAATCTTCAGTGAACTGGTTGATCAGCTTGCTGAGACTCCCAATGGTCTATAATTTATAGGGTTGTATGATAATGTTACTATGTTACTGCCAGTCTAGGCCACTCCACTGCTGAGCCAAGGTCTCTGACCTTGACTTCTCCCTTCATCCATAAAAATCGATTGTATAAAAAGTATGTATTTATAATCATGGGCATATTTTTTTGCGTAACAAATTATTATGCATTGTATTTTTTTACTGTCAGGAGGTATATTCACTGAGTCATGGCACTTTGGCAGTCTAAGTTAAATTGACACCAAATGTATGTGTGATACATAATAATATTGTTTGATAGTGATACTTACAAATTTTCTGCTCAGATTGTTTTTTTATCATTGATATTTGAGAAAGTCTGACAATGTACTATAAAATATAGTGTTACTTAGGCAAGTATTGGAAACTGAATAGTATCTAAGGCAGAAGGCACATCAGCCATTTTATTCCATGAACACCCACTTTCTGACTGCCTATAGGTACTGATAACTGCCTCAATATTGCTCACTGTGCAATATTTAGTTTTAAGCAAAAAATGTAAAATATCATTCCGTTGATGAATTATGGTGTAAATAAAACTGCATCCTGTTATTACAAGTCTATTTATTTCATTTACTATCAAATACATAAAACACGTTCTAAAAATGCATTGATTTCTGGATTTTATATCTTAATAGTAGTGTGTAAAACTAGATTTTTGCTCTACTGTATACTAAAACATAATATTTTTGTTGGAGACACCCTGATATTTAATATTCAGCATGCAAGTGGTCTAAGCTTCTGGATTACGATCGACTCGACTCCACCAGTAGCTTGGCGAGTTCAATTCATATCATACTTACATACAATTTCTGTTTTTAATAGATGATTTCTGTATCACAGTCTTAACATAATGATCAGTCGAAACATATTTTTGGCAATTGTTTTCGATTTTTATCTGTTCATGCGTTTAAAATCGAACATCAAAAATATTACATTAATAATCTTATTTTTTTAAATATCGTATCATATTATATCCAATTTCTTTTTTTAATAAGTGATCCTAAAATATTACATAAATAGAGTGTTGCTTTAGAGTAGACTGCTATTACCAGATAAATAGGGTATTATCGACATTCTTTACCACTGTCCAGATATATGGCAAACTCTGGAGGATGGTAGAACAGAATACCGATTAAATACCCTTCTAAAATAGGAACGGTTAATAGCCGTTACATACGGATACAACACCAATTTGTCAAGCATAGGAAAGTGAGCTTTATATCGTGTTTCATATGGTCACATTTACAGCGTTACTTCGCGTGGACCATGGCATTGCTGATGCGTCGTCGAAAACTTCAAGCAATCTGAAATGATGCTGTACGCCACATGATATAAAGTTCAAATTTCAATGCTTGACTTAAAGTTAACATAACTCATTTATAAAATATGTCACAAGACTTAACGCAAGCTCAAAATAAATTCAAATAATAAATTCAAATCAAAATAATACAACATTTTTTGAGACCAAAGACTACCAATATAGGTTCTCTCTCTTAGTTCATAATCTTGAAGCACTAATTTAATAAAATTGGTAAATAAAGATAAACTGTTTTAAAACACAAAATAAAACATTTCCTACACATTAATCTCTTAGCATATTTAATCCTAAAATACACTAAACGAGACATAATTTCAATAATTTATCTAATATCAAAATAAAATCATCACATATCTGTTCTATCACTTTACCAATAGGGTAGTTGTCTGACTTAAAAAAATATGATTCTGTTTAGTCCGTCTGTTAGATTATCGAAAACTATTTGATACGTGTTTTTTGTTATATCAAATTAATAAAAAATGACGAAAATAAAACGTGTCAAAGATCATGAGTGGGGGCTTGTGACGTCACTGTCTGGTAAAAAATGTACCAAACTGTGACGTCACACGACTTCGAAGCACTGTCTTAATTTTTTATTTACGTGAAAAAAAAAATATGTGTTCATTATTTTTTTAGAAATCTATCTGACGGAATAGATTTTTGACTAAATAGATTTTTTTTGACAACTACCCTATTCCTACATAATATTATTTTATAAAATCTAACATTTGAATACTAACAAGTACACAACATTTACTTAAAATAAAAACTATATGTTTTTTTTTGGTTGTTTAAAAAAAAACCTTTGGTTTTACAATGACAACTAGATTTAATCGATCTAAACCTATCTTGTACAATACACAAACGTAAAACAGATCCATCAAAATATTCGTTTATAGGCCCGCTTGCACCACCTATCACTACATAAAACCGAAAACAAAACGGCGTTCTTTCTCTTTCTTTCGTTCGAAAACTACAAAGAATTATGTTTTAGGAACGTTTAGGGCCTGTTTCACCACCTACGGGTCAGTTCCCGTTAACTGACTTGGTAGATAATTTCAAACAAATTCAGTTCCAATTTTTTAATTTACTATTTGGACATCGTGAAATAAGGACCATAGTGTATTTCTTAATTGGTAGAGCAACCGGGTGCGAAAGTGCGAATTTCAGCGATGAAACTAAATTCGTTCGTTCGTTTCGTTCTGTCAGTGTCATTTTCCACAGCATTGATGACACTCTTACTGCGGTACTCAGAGATATTTAATGATTACTTAAGCCGTCACTTAGTAAAGGTTTGACATACTTTTGTATGACAAAACTGTCAAAACATTTACTAAGTGATGGCCTAAGTAATCATTAAAGCTCTCTGAGTGCGGCAGTTACACTCACTCAATTTAAATAATGTGCTAATCGCGTTCAGCTTAACCGGTGTAATTCGCACTTACTTTGCAACTTATTCATAAATGGAAAGCAAACTTAGGACCCAGTAATATTAATGACAATCCGTGGTGCTAGGCAACTGGGCCTATCCCAGTTGTATACGTCCCTGTATGCCTATTGGCCTTGTTCTGTTCTGTCTCCTGCTGATATGGAGGGAAGTGGAAATTATGTTTTTCCTACTCCTCCGCTATTCTTTTCTGATTAATTTCGTTGCGGGATCCAAGACAGTTAAATCGTTTCCCTGGGACTTCGTCGAGCTTCATTGTCTCGGCGCTTTTCTTGTGGTCGCCACTGTTGATTCTGGCTAACAGGAGTTACAGTGGTTTGGGAATAGTGTGGCGGGCTTGTCCCAATTAAAAAAAAAAAAAAAAAAATGGAAAGCATTTTTGCGAAAATACGAAACAACTAAAAAAAATGCACTGGCAGTTGAAACTTGTTTCGTATTTTCTCCTTAAATCAATACAAATAGAGTCTAATTCCGTACATCACTGTTTACTCGTTGAGCCACATGAATTGCCGAATTTCGTCTTCTGAGGAGGGGCAGCAATGGGGGGGAGCTTTTTGCAGAATGTGGCGCAGTTCCTGAAGAAAATAAAAAAATATGTATGAATATACTTGACTAAGACCAACTCGATGAAGAAAAATTATCATACGAGTTTGATGTCCCCAGTGAATGTTAAGAGTTATTTAAGACCCAGTACACGGCTATGGTCAGTGGGCGTTAGTTTTAGTTATAATACCTTTTTTTTATGGTGGGTGGAAAATCATCAAATACCCCTCCCGCTCTTGGGCAGAGCGGAAGGGAGTGTCAGACTTCTACTGACTAAAAACCACCCATGTTCCTTCTTAGCCCTTCATGCCGAGGCCGCGGTATCTCTTGCGAACAACCCGCAGCCCCGACGGGTAGTTTTAATACCTTCAAATATTAATTATTTGAGCGCGCAAGATCATTTAATAGGAAAAAAAAAATATTCGGGCTTTCCCCTTGACGGTGTCGAGTACGTGTACTCAGGGATAAAAAACATAAAATAAAACAAATTATTTATTTAACAGATCATAAATTGTTAGTCAAACACTAGTGTGAGTAGCCTAACTGTACTATGTTTTATGTAGGTACTGTGAAAAGGTAACCGCCAAAATATGAAGTATCATAATTATATAGTAGTAAAATTATTCAGTTAAATCGCCCTGTCAGTGGGGTCTCGGTCTCACACGGAAAAACTTGAAGAAATTGCATGGCCAAATATTGTTCTATTTCAAATTGAAAACTCATATTCGAATGAGTGTGCAGCACTTAGAAAATAAAAATAAATAAATAATAATATGAGTAGGTAAGTGAATTAAATAATAGACATTTTACATAGTGTAGAAAATAATTACAAATGAGAATGTAATTTTTTTAATTAAAAAATAAAAATTGCTGTAAAGCTTATGTATGAAGTATGTAAAACTGCTGAGTTATATAGCAACTACGTACGAACCCCGACTATTTCGAACCAGTTTTCTTTGTATAGGCGGCCAGCTACTGAGCGGCCCAACCACGGCGGAAGACAAGGGGACATGAACTGAACTACTGAAGCTCGATACGTCAAGCACAAACTATTTGTGTGTAGCGCTTTTGTGACAAATCGGGGCGATTTAACTAGAATTGGAGGTTTTTCAGAAAAGAAAAGGCGCGTAGTACAAGATGTATGAATGTGGACATGGCAAAAGGAGTAAGGTTCTGTGGTTTCTGCCTACCCACATGGGAAAAGGGTGTGAGTTTATAACAAGTAAAATTAAACTAGTTAGCGAAAGTCTGTAGACGTGATGGGTGAACTGGCTTGTGCAAAACTTGGGGATTTAATACCTACATAATATATTATAGAACCAAAATACCAAATAGTTAATATTGTATAAGATGAATGACGTATAAAATCTTTATGATGGGTGTAGACTTTATCGTCTTTAACAAACTCCTTCAGCTTGTTTTGTCAATATAATTTCTACATACAATTTCGGATATATTTAGGGGGTTTCATTCAATTTTGAATTGTTGTATTGTTGGAAGAATTCCTGAGAAAATAATAAAGTTTTTTTTTTAAATAAACAGTATACTATACTGAGCAAACCTAAGTGGTGCGTTTTCACTTTTCTTGTTGTGAAATTATAAAAGATTATGTCTATTTGAATACATTAATGTAGATGTAATTATTTTTATCCCACATACCCTTTGGCATTTTAAGTTACTAAAACAAACGACATCAAACAGAAAAAAAAACACGGGTCACGAAGAACACATTTAAACAGTATAATATACACTTCTTCGTCGACCTCCATTTTCAAACTGACGTTATCCCCGCACGAAAATCGCATAATAACCGCCGTGTCTGAATAGCATCACAATTTTGCGGGTTCAAACCGCGCGATTCGTGAACGCGCGGTTCCCGCATGTCTGACTCTGAACTAGCCTTATAGGCATTGGCCTGGCCTGGCCTAATAATTGTATTACACAACATACCTTCATAGCATTCTTGTTCCTCTGCGCGGCAGTCAGATGGTTCACCATAGGGGCGGGGTACTCCTTGCCGATGACGCAGGTCGCACGCTCTTGGACGTCGATAGGAGCCTTCCATGGTTCGTAGCTAGAAGAGAGATTATACGGAGGTCAGAGGGTGGTCAAAGGAGGTCAAAGGAGGTTTTTTTAAATATATTTAAAAATGTAAAAATAAATAAAGGGTATAATAAGAAGAATAAATAATCCTGATGTAGTGTTCGTGGATCGATCAGAGCGGCGCGCAATGATTGACCACATAATTAGTTGTCCCGCTTGACGAGAAACATGTCAATGCCAAGAAAGATGAGCAAATCAAGTATCTTGACTTGGCCTGCGAGGTCGAGTCGACATGCGCGATGTGGATTCAACGATCATTGTGCCGATAGTCGTTTCAGCCAATGGCTTAATTGCGAAAAGCCTCGCCCAATACCCGATGAGGCTCTCGTTAGACAGCTGGATGAAGGGCCTGTAGAAAGCAGTACTGGATACGGCTCGTATTGTTAGGAAGTTCCTCTTTCTAGAGCCTTGACCGCCACCGTCCGAGTCCTGCAGTTGCTCGCACCAGTGGCGGTATAAAAGCTCAAAAGTCTGACATGCTCTTATAACCTCCTACTCTTCATAAGATTCTGATCAGTCTACTAGCCCCAGCTTGGCACAAAGTGCTGGTACTCACATGTAATCGACGGGCATGCTAGCCAGCTCGGGCACGTAGCGCCGCACGTACTCCCCGCTGGGGTCCAGCCGCTGCCCCAGCCGCACGGGACACGCGCACTCGCCCGAGTCCAACAACGCCTCGAACGCTGATGAGGATACCCACATCCAGTTGCCGGCGCACACCGACCTGGGGACACACAGACATGAACATTATGTTTTGCCCAGTAATTTGCATTTCTGATTAATGTCGTTGCGGGATCCAAAGATAGTTAAATTGTTTCTCTGGGACTTCATTGTCTCGGTGTTTTTCTGTTGATTCTGGCATTCAGGAGTTGCAATGGTTTGTCCCATTAAAAAAAAAGATACAACATGAAATACGAGACAAGAGAATGAGTGAGCTAATAGCAGTGGCGTCGGACGCTACAACCACATTCCTACCGGCTTCGTTTCGGAGATTCAGAACCGCGATAGTCAATAGTGCCTATTGTGAAATATTATCGATATACCTACTACGGGTGTCACTATAATATTTAAACAACTTTTAGTAATATCACCTGTAACTATGTAAAATGGTAGGTAGAGAAACTAGTTCGAGACGGAATTCATAACCGAGCCGAGGGCGAGGTAGTTATGGAGTCAAAAACTGTAGTAAGCAAGGGCGGATCCGGTTATGGAGTTTCCATCACAGTACATACTTATTAGCCAAATCGAATTATCCGAGCATTATAACAGAAAAATAGGATTTTGTCCGGAGGAGGCACATGTAGTCTAGTCAACAAGTGCTTTTTGGAAAAAAAAATCTCCGCATCCGAAACATGAATAATGAAAAAAATACCAAAAAAAAGCTCTTGTTGACTAGACTACATGTGCCCCCCCCCCCCCCCCCGAAAAGAAATCCGCCCTTGGTAGTAAGTAGCAGTTTTAGCAAGTTTCCACTAGTTTACGTTTAAGTCCCATATTTTAGGGGAAAAAAATCAAGTACCTAAATATGACACCATTTGGTTGAGACATAGGCACTACTCACCAGTCAGCGTCCAGCAGATACTTGAGGAAGTGGTTCAGGCCGTGCTCCCAGGACAGCCAGAGCGTCCCGCGCGTGAGGAACGACGCCACCGTGTTGCGGGCTGCGTGGTGCAGCCAGCCTTCCGTCCGCAGTTGGCGCATCGCTGCGTCTACGAATGGGAAACCGGTGCGGCCTTCCACCCATCTGAAATAATGGTAGTTGACTAAGTTTCAGAAAAGGGCAAAAAAGAAACTAATAAATGAAAAACGCGATTTCATTCTTTCAAAATAAAGACGAAAAGGCGTATTCTATTGAAAAAAAAAACTAGGCGTGTGCCTCACGGGTTGTGCTCACGGTTTTTCAGAAAGGTCAGGTGGGTTGTACTCACAACTTGCGTGCGTGTATGACTTTTTGTAGATATGACTGAAAGTGGACGAGGAAAAAGCAGTATATTATTGTAAGGATCGTAATAGATCCCGTCGGGGCTGCGGGTTGTTCGCAAGAGATACCGCGGCCTCGGCATGAAGGGCTACGTAGGAACATGGGTGGTTTTTAGTCAGTAAAAGTCTGATACTCCCTTTCGCTCTGCCCAAGAGCGGGAGGGGTTATTTGATGATTTTCCACCAAAAAAAGGATCGTAATAGATGGCGTACTGTGGTTTCTGTCTACACTCATTGGTAAACGGTGGTTTATGTATGTATGTATTTATTAAGTTTCTAAAACGTACCTCTGTAACTCATTTCCTTCAGGATTCTTCCAGGGGATGTCCAAACAGATGGGGTTATTTGCCATCTGGCCGTAGTTAGGGTTGTTCACGCTCATCGTGTAGAAATATTCGCGCCAGATCAGCTGACCTAGAAAAATATTGTTTGAGTGATAAAGAATGCCACTGCTGTAGTAGTCTTTAATACCCGGGTTGCGGGTTGTTTGAAGAGATACTGCGGCCCCGTAGCACAAAGGTATAAGAAGGAATATAGGTGGTTTTTAGTCAGTAGAAGTCTGACACTCCCTTCTGCTCCGCCCAGAGCGGGAAGAGTCATTTGATGATTTTCCGACCACTAAAAAAAAGGTCTCTAATCATTATCATCATCTGCCTAGCCTTTTCCCAACTATGTTGGGGTCGGCTTCGAGTCTAACCGGATGCAGCTGAATACCAGTATTTTACATGGAGCGACTGCCTATCTGACCTCCACAACCCAGTTAATACAAGGTAATACGATACTCTTTGGTAAGACTGGATGTCAGACTTTCAGGTCACTGACTACCTGTAACGACTGCCAAAGATCTATATATGACAGCCGGGACCAACAGCTTAACGTGCTTTCCGAGGCACGGAGGAAACTCGGTATGTCGAGCGGTCACCCATCCACACACCAACCTAGGCAAGCACAGCTTTACCTAAAGATCGACCCGAGTGGCAGTTCTTATTAAGCCACGAGCTCCTCAAAAAAAAAGGTCTCTAATATTGACCGAAAATGAGTATTATTATATTTAATAGACTTTCAAGAGACTGACGGTTTCTTTCGGTGTTTCTCATCAGAAGTGGGATAGGAAACACCCACCCTAATCCTTTTTATAAACGTAGACGTTTTGGAGATTAGCCGAAACAAACAGACACAATAACAAGTTCTTATAAGAACCGTAAATACTTTCACATGCATTCAGTACAAAGCTGTTATTTTGAAATTACAAACAGACACTTAAATTTTATTTATTTAGACAACGTAATATATTAATAAATATCTTACCTGTAATAACATGCGAAGCAGATTCAGAAGAGAGTCGTCCCTCATGCACTTGACGGAATAGGTCTTGTACAGCCCAATAGAAGCTGAGAACAACATTTTTATATTTTATAATAGGGTAGTTGACAAAAAAAATCTTATTAGTCCGTCAGACAATTTCCAAAAAATATTTTTTCACATAAACAAAAAATTTATACGATATATAGTATATCGAAAACTCGTGTGACGTCCTAATGCAGTACATTTTTATCGGCCAGTGACATCAAAAGCTCCCACTCATGATCTTTGACGCGTTTTATCCTCGTCAATTTTTATTAATTTGATAAAACAAAAAACACGTATCCAATATTTTTCGATAATCTAACTGACGGACTTAACAGATTTTTATATTTTTTTTTTGTCAGGAAATACCCTTAGGTTCTTTATATCTGAACAAAACTTGGTAATTTTATAATACGTTAGACAATGTTTGTTATCTTACCTCCTAACGGAGAGACATCCAAACCGCAGTGCTGGACTCAATGATATCGGTCGCCCCAACAAGTCTGGACTGCCATGCGTAGGCAAATACGAACCCCTGAAGACAGTTCACACTTCAATTATTAAAAATTAATTAATCAAATGAAAGGTCTGTAGATACACCTACATATTTCTCTGCCATGTTTAAGTTAAACAACTTACACTGAGTAATTTTGGTTGAAATAATTATTTTGCCGGTGTTGTAACAGGCAGGAAGTTTTGCCTCTAACCTAACGAAAAACACGACATTATGGTCATGGGAATAATTGTCCTTATAATATGTATATCTAAAGTTTTGTTATAGGATACAAGTAGAATGAGCTAAGAGTCGTAATAATAATAAAAGGAAAATGTAGTGACAAAAATTGAAAAGAGTATGCTAAGGTGGTTCGGTCATGTGGAGAGGATGAATGAAAGTCGAGGGGACGCCCTAGAAAGACATACACTGATCTTATTGGCGCCGTTCTTCAGAAAGGACAGGTGCGTACTACTCGTAACCGGCGTGCGTGTATGACCAGATGTATGAATGTGGACGAGGCAAAAGGAGTATGTAAGGATCGTAGCAAGTGGCGTTCTGTGGTTTCTGTAACCCCATGGGAAAAGGACGTGAGTTTATGTATGTACCTATGTGTGTGTAAAAAGAAAGTGTCTCGACTTGGAACATGGCATGAAGCTCCGCTAATAGTCTTACCTGAGGAAGGTCTGGTATTCCACAGTGAGCCGTTGTTGCATCTGTTTGAGCGCGGTGGTCTCGCCGCCTACCCAGCGGATCATTCGGATATCCTCGTTCTCGAGGAACACGCCCAGGTCTTCAGGTTTTGGGGTCTGGATGGATCAAGTTATTTTGTTACTTCTTCAAAACTTCTAAAAGCCGCGTTCGTCTAGTGTTCGCAAGAGTTACTGTAGGTATGGAGTATGAAGACCTGGGCTTAATTCACAGGATGGACACATTGGACTTTTACAGGAATCAGAATGTATGCTCATAGCAAGATATATACTAAAATCTACCCCAGTTGTAAACCTCTCTTTTTGCCTATTGGCCTTGTTTTGTTCTGTTTCCTGCTGATACAAAAGGAAATTAAAATTATTTATTTGTAGTGGTTTGGGAATAGTCTAGAGAGCTTGCCCCAAAAAAAAAGATGGCAGGATATGTTCGCCCCTCCTATTACATTAAATATAATTATTTTGGGAAAATGTCGTAGCACTAATCAAATACCTGCTTTCGGAAATACAGATGTGATCAAATAACGCATGCGAACTTCAACACTACAAATACCTAAATGGTAATCTAACCTTATCGAAGACCGTAAACTCTTCGTAGAAGCATTCCGGCAGGCTGCCGAACTTGACTCCCCTGAAATCGAAATCATCGACTGGCCGCGGGGGATCACCGATAGTCGTGACCGTATGCTGAAGAAGAAAATAAACATGATATTATTTAAGTAATTTACCACGTAGAATACTTACCTATTCTTCTCTGAACATCATAAAACCAAACATTTTGAAAGATTCTGCAATGGAAAGCTAAATATTGTAGTCTTATTTCATTTGCCGTCTATTTTTTTATAGTACTGCCTCGTTGGTATAGTGATTACAAGCGCGAGTGCTGAGTGTGAGGTCCAGTGCTTGATTCACGGATCGGGCAAAGTTTTATTAGGATTTCCGTCAGGACTTTCTCAGTAGCGGCCACAGAGTGCCCGGTTGCTGGTAATAGGCTCGCCGCCTATCACATGAGAAACAAAACAGGTGCAAAAGTGGATGTACGGTCAGCATCAGAAGTAGCTTAACATTTCGGAATATAAATTATTTGATGTACAGGACTTCAGCTATTATTTTTAATGTTCCAGACGATTATTTTTTTAAATATTCCTTACTCTTCAATAACTTGTTAGTAACGAGTAATATCTAACAAGTTTTTATTAAAAAACCTGCTTTAAAACTTTGAGTAGTGTTAATCTACTTCTGATGCTGACTGTACTATGAGGTAATTACCTACCTATGCCTAATTTATTTTGTCTAAAAGTTAACTCACCAAAAACATCTGGTAAGTGAGCGGCGGAATGCCCCCGTTGGCTTTGATGACGGTGTCGGGCTCCCACAGGGTATGGGACACATGCTCCTTGCAAACCACACCGATTTCCTTGCACGCAGCCTTCACGCTGTCATCTCGAGCGCGCCACACTGGCTCGCAGTCTTGTTCAAAGCACAGTTTACGGATGCCTGTAAGACGTTGTTGATAGTATAGATTTATATTATTAATTTAAGGTGTCGATTCCATCCAGAATTGGAATCCTGTAACACTAGAATGTAAGTGGCGTTGCTCCAGTACCAGTGAATTTCAGCGCTGCATTCAGGTTAAAATAAGCTGTAGTAAAGTTAAAGGTCTTCTGCTACTCCTACTATCAATCGTCAATAATAGGGATCCTGACAAAAAATAAAAAAAATCTGTTTAGTCAGTCAGTTAGATTATCGAAAAATATTGGATACATAATAATATGTTTTATTTTTCCACGTAAACAAAAAAGTTAAAAGATACAGTGCTTCGAAAACTCGTGTGACGTCACAGTTCAGTACATTTTTAGCGGCGAGTGACGTCATAAGCCCCCACTATCTTTGACGCGTTTTATATTCGTCATTATTCATTAATTTTATCAAATAAAAAACACGTATCCAATATTTTTCGATAATCTAACAGGCAGACTAAACAGATTTTTTTATTGTTAGGAAACCTCCCTATCATGTAAGTATGAGACTAGTTTTGAAAATTTATAACGGAAATAAAAACAAACAGTCAAATCTGGAGGTTTTTTTTATCATCATCAATACGACTATACATCTACTGCATAACCGTGATTTCACAATGCAGCGACTTCACAATCTGGTACGAAACCCTGAAAAACTGTTAAGCATTAGCCACATACCGAACTCCTCCCAAAGTCTTCGGAAGACGACGCTAGGTTTTCCCTTCAACATGATAAGTCTTCCGCCATAACTCTTGAACTGGTTGTCCAGGTCATCGAGAGCTTCCAGGAGATACCGCATACGATTGTAGCCAACCACCTTTGTACCTGTGAAACAAGATACGAGCATTTAGTGTACAACCGAAACCACTGGCGGTAGACCACTTTTCACCCTTATGCTCTGAGGAATAAGAATGAAAAGTGGTTGACAATTTATTGTGAGCGCGATCTCGCGCGCGACGATTAGATCAGACATAAATAAAATAAAAAAGAAATAGTGTGCACATCAAAATACATCAAGTAAGTGTGAAAAAATACAGGTTGAAAGGGTCAGCCCTTCGCAGACTGATCGGGTGAATTTAGTATCATACTAAAATGACCGGTACAATAAATTATTTCAGGAACGTTATGGGACTTCAATAAAGTTGATTGGTTTTATTTCCTAATACACAACGTATCGTTACCGTGGCGTGGCAAAACTTACGTAGCGAACGGCAAGCGGTCGACGAGTTCGATGAACTCTGCACCTAGGCTGGCAGTGACCAACTAATTTGACGCGTCGTTCATTAGAGTAGTTCAATATCCATTGCTTGTTTTTGATTTTAGCCGTATTATTTACATAAATGGAGTGTTGCGTACAGAGAGTGTATTTTTACATTGAATTAAAGGTACTTAGGTAAATAAAATAGTAACTGAAGATAAGATAAAATAAATAAAATATTCTCGAGAACAATTCCTGCGCAATATAATACAAAATAAGGAGCTGAATTCACTTTGACAGTTTGCGGAGGCCTATCTGGCTGTCTCGTACACCCTGTTTAATCACACGTTACGTAACGTAATGTCGTTTGACGGATTTAAATTTTGTTAGCATAAATCTCTGCAAGTCAGACTATATTATGTCACCTAGTTTGTATTTTAAATTGAATAACATTCTATGAAATAAAATTATGTGATACTAAGGTTTTAATTAAAAGGTCTAGTTACTTATTGCATCAACATCATTTAGTAATAAGTATTATTATAAACATAACATGCAGTTTATCTGTTTGATTTGCAAATTATATTTACTATGTAAACTCGCCAGTATTTAGAGAATGTAATTTTACACTGAAATAAAGGAATAGTTACTGAAAAACGATAAAGAAAATAACTTACGGAGAAAAAATCCGGTAGAATATGATTCACAATAAGGAGCTGAATGAGGATCCTGTCACTTTGTGAAGCGAAGAGCTATCTCTTACACACTGTATTATACATTTTATTATAAGAATGTTAGTGTGGAGATCTAGGAGCTCGTGGCCTAATAATAACTGCCACTCGGGTCGATCTTTAGGTTAAGCCGCGCTTGCCTAGGTTGGTCTGTGGATGGGTGACCGCTCGACATACCGAGTTTCCTCCGTGCCTCGGAAAGCACGTTAAGCTGTTGGTCCCGGCTGCCATACATAGATCTTTGGCAGTCGTTACAGGTAGTCAGTGACCTGAAAGTCTGACAACCAGTCTTACGGAAATGTATCGTATTACCCAGTATTAACCGGGTTGTGGAGGTCAGATAGGCAGTCGCTCCATGTAAAATACTGGTATTCAGCTGCATCCGTTTAGACTAGAAGCCGACCCCAACATAATTGGGAAAAGGCTAGGCAGATGATGAGTATCGTTCATAAGACACTGCGGGTGCGGACCAAAGGCTTTTTGTATTTCTAAAATCCAATCTGACTAAACACAAGCCCACACGGCCTTTAGTTCCAAAACGATGATACGAGTAATAAGTTCAGCCCTAAGCTTCCAAATGACGTAGGTATACAAGGCATTGTGTCTACCTAGATATAAATGTAGGAACATCACTGAAATAGATTCATTGATTGACCCAGTTACGTCCTGTGATAATGCTCTACTTGTTTGTTAGCAATCGAGGTTCCTTCTCTGACACATTTCTCGAATGTTCCAGTTTTGATTTACAGGTTTTGCTTTGGAAACAAGAATCTATGAATGATTAATCTGTAGAAAATGTTCCATTTAATCTAGATAGCACTTCATATTTTTGAGAAGAATTAACATATCTGATATTTGTATTTTTTTTTCAACAATATCTCTACAGATAGTTGTTTCGGGTCTGGGTATTTGTGTATGTGAGTTTAAATGTTTGTGAACGCACCCACGATACAGGAGAAATTCCTAGTGTGGGGCAACGTTTTTTAAAAAAAGAAAGAAAGAAGAAGAATATCTTGGTTGGATTCCCACTTGACACCGGATGAAATGATTCTTCTCTCCTATTCATCGGTAGTTCCAGATTATTGGCTAGCTCCGATTTTCTAGTTTGTAATTTGTTCGATGAAAACGCCATAAGTTAATAAACTTTCGAAAAAACCTACCCGCAGTTTCTCCATCGAAGATGAATATAGGGAAGAAGGGCAACCCTTTCTCCTCTAGCGCCGCATGCAGGGAAGGATTGTCATGCAGGCGCAACCCGTGCCGGAACCAAAGGACGCTTCCACCAAGCATTGTCGCGATTGAGGGTTACACCTGTGAACAAGGGAAAATAGATTTATAGGAATATGTATACTTTTTCATAAACCCTTTAGGCATCGTCATAACAAGAAAGGAGTAGCTGACTAAAAATAAGGTTACCATTTCAAAATTTTGAAACGTCTTAAATTCCTGACCAAAAGCTGTATGTATATTTGCAAAAACTCCGCAGAGTTAAATTTTATTGTTTTCAGAATTCATTGTCCATTTTTATTACTAAAAGAAATAAAGTCGATAACTTCGCTCAAAATGATAAGTTCGAACGGGCCATCAAAACGCTATACATCTTCGGACAAATATACAAAAAGCTAGTTAGTAACTCTATTTATCCCAATTCCCATAAACATCATAAACCAGCAGTCAGAAAAATAATTATCGCTGAAATATTATCCCCCAATCATTAACAGTTAAAATTAAAATGAACCCGTAAAACCCAAGTCTAAGGAAATATAATACGACTTAATCACAGAAGAACCCTTATAAGACCGCCCTTTAAAAGTCCTGGAACAACCTCAGAAGTTTACGTAAGCACAATGGGAAACAATTTCTGTTTTAAAATCGTTACATATCGAAGCCAAAAGAATGCGTAGGAGGGGAAATTCTGAAAAATTTCGATATGGATCGCGACGATCGAAATACGTAATAATGAGATTTATAGATGACTCTGCCCTGGAGCACAATCCATATTTATACTGTGCCTGGAGTGTGAATGTGGTGCTGCCCCACAAACGACGGGACACTTGATATCATGTCCTGCGATACTGCCTGTCTGTTGCTTGCACATCACAGGAGCATCAGTTGATCCAAAATTTGGGCACGACTTTGGCACTTTCAGTAGCATCCTGATGGATCAACTCAATTTAAATTGGCATGGACACACTAAAAAGAAGAATCGTAATAGCATATAGAAAGGCTAGCTAGTAGTGTAATAGTGTTGTCAATATAGTGCTTGATTTAGTGAAAGAAATAAGGACTTTTCTAACAATCCAAAAAAGTTTTGTGTTAGGCTATTGATCAATAATTCGTTCAATGAGAATTCGTTATAGGCGGCGTCTTGTTCCCAAATCTATCGATAAACAAAAAAAATATTTTATAGTTTTTGTTTTGAAGAAAATCAGCCCGAATATCGTATTTGGTTCAGTCTGTCTCTACAAGCAAGTCTTATAATCATTAGCAAATGAATGATCCTGAAAACTGCAGCGTAAGTACATAAGTGCATGACATAATAACCGATAGGCGATAGCGTATGCAACTACAGTATGTTAATATTGTATACAATATAAAGTTATAACATAAGCGGTAGAAAACGAGGAAACATGATATAAAGTAATGTGATTTGTTTTGTTTCCTCACTCTTTTAATGTGCTAATACTCGTAGTACCATGAAAATAATGAGCTAGTAGGTAATACATTCTTAAACTTATTAAAAGTTTTTAAGTAGTTGCATTTTTTGGCAAAAAAACAAAATCCAACAAACAAATGCCACCGACTTCAGAAGTTGATTTTTCTTCTGAAGTAAATTTTTTACTTTTTTGTGTTTTTGTTCTTTTCACTTTTTTGTGTTTTTGAAATCGGTTTTTTTCCACAGTGTCATCATCTGCCTAGCCTTTTCCCAACTATGTTAGGGTCGGCTTCCAGTCTAACCGGATGCAGTGGAATACCAGTATTTTACATGGAGCGACTACCTATCTGACCTCCACAACCCAGTTAATACGATACCTCTTTGGTAAGACTGGATGTCAGAATTTCAGGTCACTGACTACCTGTAACGACTGCCAAAGATCTATATATGGCAGCCGGGACCAACAGCTTAATGTGCTTTCTGAGGCACGGAGGAAACTCGGCTTGTCGGGCGGTCACCCATCCACAGACCGACCTAGGCAAGCACAGTTTTACCTAAAGATCGACCCGAGTGGCAGTTCTTATTAAGCCACGAGCTCCTCTTAGGCATTAACCATACGATTTAGATAAAAATATTCAGTTATTTAGTAAAAATACACTGTTTTTTTCCACAGTGTATTTTTACCAAAAAAACTCTCGTGAAGACTTGTAATTGGCTGTCTGATTATCATACTGTTATTTATCACTATTGTATTTAGCTGTAAGTCTTCCAAAGTCTTTAAATAAATAAATAAAATACATACATAAAAGAATTATATTTGTGATCTACTGACGGCAGGTCAGTAGGTTGACCACTTGAAGGAGTTGAATGTTGTGCATGAGGACCTCACCTTTATCACGCCATTAATCCCCGAAGGGTTAGACAGAGGTGTAACTTATAGCACACCCACATTTTCCAGACTACATGGCTGCTACTGAGAAAGTCATAATGGAAATACTCAATACCACTTTGCTTGATCTGGGAATCGCACCCAGGACCTCATACCCATGCACTCGCGCTTGCGGCCACTAGACCAACGAGGCAGTCTTCAAAACAAACGTTAGATAATAGATAACACAACTAGGCTATGGCATAATCAGACACATTACAAATTCTAATACGCCCACTATGTAAATGTATGCTGGTTCTAAAATAACAAAATTCAAATAAAATGTACCAAAATAGCTAAGGCTGTTATTGATGTCAAAAAAGAAAAAAAACTAACATTGTAATATATAATTATATTTCAGAATACATTTATATGGGTATGAAAAGTGTGACTGCCACGTTGGTCTAGTGGTCGCAAGCGCGACTGCAGAGCATAAGGTCCTGGGTTCGATTACCGGGTCGGGCAAAGTGTTATACCCACATTTCGCCAGTTACCTAAGTTTAAGTCCCATGTAATAGGGGGCGAGCCTATTACCATCGAGCAGGCTCCAGACTCTGTGGTTGCTCTTTAGAAAATGCTGATGGATAAACTCGACAACAGTGAGACATTGACGCGCCAATTCCACTAAAATAGCGAAGCCTAACTAGTTTCAGACTACATTCAAGCCTGATTGAAATATTGATCCAATTAGTCGAACTCTGCGGGGCACACTACCATACAAATTGAGTAAAGAGACGAATACGTCGTTTGAATACTCTATGATCTATGTGATGGTTAAAACAGGTTGGTGTGATAAGGCTGTAAAATTTTAATAATGCTTTTCTGGATATGATTATTATTATCTTTAATTTAAAATAATATTAGGTTGGGGAAAAAGTCTTTTCGCAATAAAGTATGTATGAACTTGTAATAAAATCTCTTTGACTATACTATTTGTATCTGGCTGGTTTTGGTATCATTGAAAGTTAAAATTTTAAAGAACATAATTCCAAATTCAAATTAGGAAAATGTGTGATTTTCATTTGTTTTTCGTACCGTCAAGATGAGTGAATCTAATGAAGAAATTCGACACATTTTAAAATTTTACTACAAAAAAGGTAAAAATGCAACGCAAGCCGCGAAAAAAATTTGCGATGTTTATGGACCTAGTGCAGTGTCTGTGAGAGTAGCACAAATTTGGTTTAAGCGTTTTCAATCCGGAAATTTTGATGTCAAAGATGCACGTCGCTCTGGTCGCCCTGTTACGGATAAAATGAATGCCATTTTTGAAAAAGTGGATCAAGATCAGTAGTTACGACGTAGCTGAAGAACTGGGAATTGACCACAAAACAGTTTTGGCGCATTTGAAAAAAACTGGGTACACAAAAAAGCTCGACATTTGGGTACCTCACGAGCTCACTGAAAGAAACCTAATGAACCGTGTACTCATTTGTGATTCTTTATTACGACGTAATAAAACCGAACCATTTTTGAAGAAGCTGATAACTGGTGATGAAAAGTGGATCACGTACGACAAGAACGTGCGAAAAAGGTCGTGGTCAAAGGCCGGTCAGGCTTCACAGATTGTGGCGAAACCCGGGTTAACTCGCAACAAGGTGATGCTGTGTGTGTGGTGGGATTGGAAGGGCATTATTCATTATGAGCTGTTACCACCAGGCAGGACCATCGATTCTGAACTCTACTGCGAACAACTGATGAGATTAAAGCAAGAAGTTGAGAGAAAGCGGCCGGAATTAATCAACAGAAGGGGTGTGATTTTTCATCATGATAACGCTAGACCTCACACATCTTTAGCCACTCAGCAAAAATTAAGAGAGTTTGGCTGGGAGGTGTTAATGCATCCGCCGTATAGTCCTGACCTTGCACCTTCAGATTTCCGCCTGTTTCGGTCTCTTCAGAATTCTTTAGGCAGTGTCAGGTTAACATCACGAGAGGACTGCCAAAACCACTTGTCGCGGTATTTTGACCAGAAGTCCCAAAATTTCTATAGCAATGGGATCATGTCCCTACCTACAAGATGGCAAAAAGTTATCAAACAAAATGGTACCTACATACTTTAGTTAAATGTAAATAAACTATATTAAAAAATGTTTTGAATTTTCTTAAAAAATGCGAAGAAACTTTTTCCACAACCTACTAATATCCTCGCAGTGATTTCTAGTTCAATTTAAGTACCTGCCCAGCATAGATATTTGGAGAAAAAGGTATCTTCATCCTTATAATTTCACTCTATTGTTGGGTATCGTGGCGTTCTGTGGTTACTAACTACCCCTATGAGAAAAAGGCGTGAATTTATGTACATGTATGCGTATATCCTTCTAGGTAGTAGAGTCGGTTAAGTCTTCGAGCGTCCTTATGATCACCCGGTGGATCATAAGACATTCAAGCAATGTTAGCGGACGTTCAAGAGGTTAACCTCTTGAACGTCCGCTAACATTGCGTTTTCTCTCAATCAGACATCTAATAACAGGTATGAATTTCCAATTTTAAGTCCACGTCAACTTCAATAAGATGCTTATTTAATTTAGTTTCACTTTAATTCAATAATGACGAGCAGGATGTTAAGATGTCGTGACATCTTAATTGCTTGCAAGCCTGCTCTGCAATAATAACTACATCTATTCTAAATCCACAACATAGAGAACTCGTTTACCGTGAGATTCACAACTATAGTTAATATAGGTATTATTCAAGACTATTACAACATTGATAATAATTACCTAATCATAGTTCCGTAAACACTACAGAGAATCTAGCGAAGTTATGCAGTCGACGCGTTGATTAGAACGCAAACACATACCTCAATGCACCGGCTATATACAAAACAAGTTGATAAACTAATAATCCACGTAACAGCCTTCATTCAATCTTATTTAATGACGAGCATAAATATACTAGAATAACATAATAAACAAGCCATTTTAACACATACTCACCACAAACTCGTTCAACTTCAAATCGAGATTCCCATAAAACAAAACACGTGCCACTGGTCTGAGAGACGAATGCGTACTGACGGCAATATCGGGCTGTCGGCAGTACTCCGCAAAACTCAGAAGCAAATAAAAACATACCTTCTAGAATTTTCTACGTTTCCAATATCGCACAATAAGCAACCTTTCAAAGTCAATCGACCAGTGAAAATTGAGCTTCGGGAAACCTTAGTCTCCATTTAAAATTAAGATGAAAATAGGGCTGGATAGGTCAAGGAGAGTTGGTTACGGAAAATTTTATCCAGACTGTAAAACCACTGGGGTTAAGGGGTATATAATAAGTAAAACAGTTGTTCCAATTCAGGGACGGTTTCATGAAACATGCATGTGACTTTCAAGGAATACGAGACGTGTTTTAGCTTATGAAGTCAGCCCCAATCATTTGCAATGCAACAGCACAAATGTGGTCTTTTTATCAATTTGAGTCGTGAGGAGCTCGTGGCTTAATAAGAACTGCCACTCGGGTCGATCTTTAGGTAAAGCTGTGCTTGCCTAGGTCGGTCTGTGGATGGGTGACCGCCCGACATACTGAGTTTCCTCCGTGCCTCGGAAAGCACGTTAAGCTGTTGGTCCCGGCTGCCATATATAGATCTTTGGCAGTCGTTACAGGTAGTCAGTGACCTGAAATTCTGACATCCAGTCTTACCAAAGAGTATCGTATTACCTAGTATCCAACACAGACTAGCCTTTTTCCCAACTATGTTGGAGTCGGCTTCCAGTCTAACCGGATTCAGCATATTTTACATGGAGCGACTGCCTATCTGACCACCACAACCCAGTTAATACTGGGTAATACGATACCCTTTGGTAAGACTAGTTGTCAGAGTTTCAGGTCACTGACTACCTGAAACGACTGCCAAAGATCTATATGGCAGCCGTGACGTGACCAACAGCTTAACGTGCTTTCCGAGGCATGGAGAAAACTGGTTATGTAATGGGCGGTCACCCATCCACAGACCAACCTAGGCAAGCGCGGCGTAACCTAAAGATCGACCCGAATGGCCATTTCCGAAGCAAAACGCGAGGAAGTCGCGGGCAGAAGTTATAAGTCTTCTATAAATGCTTACTAACAATCTAGCTATCCAGAGTTGCATGACGCAAACGATGCCCTTGACAACGAATGCACGGACAACAAACTGAGGATCGCAAATGAAAAGTGCAGGCAAACACACAAACCGATAGATTGTACAAGTCGAAGCATAATCATAGCTTATATCATTCCCACGGCTGGGTCTTAGGCATTTTTTTTTATTCCACGATATCATCAAATGACTCCTCCCGCTCGGAGCAGAGCGATAGGGAGTGTCAGACTTTTACTGACTAAAAACCACCCATGTTCCTTCTTAGCCCTTTGTGTCGAGGCCGCGGTATCTCTTTCGAACCCGCAGCCGTCCTCTCTGTGAGAAGGTGTCAGTCCTACTGGGGACTACTTAGGGCCTAGTGACCCGGTCTGCCATAATACACAATGTGGGCCTACTGCGGATTGGTAGATAGTACATGAACTGGGATTTTCCAGATTACTGCTAGTTTCTCATCCAGCATAGATAAAGAAGGATCTTCTAACCACTCGAGTGTTGGGTCTGATAGATTTCTACCCAAGTTGCAATTAAAGAATAATTCTTAACTTTAACCAACTAGCATAATTATCTCTTTCCTCTCATGATATACGATCATTTTCCCTTTTGTGTAAAACCGAGCCAAAGTCAAGGCATTTATTTTAGAATTAGACCATTACAGGCACTTTTCAATATCAGAAAACAAAAATGGACAAGGCATAATAACTTGTGAAAGTACTGTAGTTGCCAATTCCAAGGCGTAAATCTCTATGGAGAACAATGGGCAAGAAACTCCATGGACACACTTTTAAATCAAAATATTGTAAGAAAATCTTGGTTATATCATTCATGTTGAGATCAAACATATAATTACGAGTATGTCAGATACCTCATTAATAATGTCACCAATGCAAAATTTTACACCGTGTTGTTTGTGACCTACACTGCAATTTAACCATGTATTCGCGAATATAATAAACACAATATTAACATTATTGAACAGTACTAGAACCTTCCATGGCTTTATTATTGTAAGAAAACTTCTGTCTTGACGGATCTTGATCCCTAGGTAGGAGATGCAGCTCGCAAGGTAGTAAGTAGTTATTTCTTATAAAAAATTTCCATAATGAATTCAGGAGAGTTACTCAAATGATACGAGTAATTTAGATGACAGAATTCAATATTGGAACATCGTAATGAAAAGATGGAACTAAAAGAAAATAAAATCTTCTTGTATCAAGTTCAAACAGTAAGGATTTTCAAAATTAATACCGTTGGGAATGCGAGTGTGTTACACAATAACCCCGTTGTGATATCAGAATGTCGCTGCGTCTTGATAACTACTTGTATTGGACGTCGGGTGCAGTCGAGGTCGGCTTGATTGGTTTTAGTTACCAGTCTAGATATAGAACTGATATAGCGCTCTTTCAATCAGTCTCCGTTGCAGAAAATAATAGAATAATTCGATGAATGTTGGTTGGCAAACAAAGCGAGTCCTTTCTGATTGAACTCAACGGGTTCATCGCCGCCTATGTAGCATGAAAAACTTTGGAGGCTCTGAGGTTATTTCATACATAAATACATAGGACCCATCAAGTCAAATGAATTACAGATGAAAGAGGAAGAACAAGTAAAAATATATAGTATTCCTTGCCGAATTTCAGTCATAGCATAGACACGGCAGATTTTATAGTGCATAGGTTTCTGACACAGGTGCACACTCTCTGTCTTTGCTCAATGACGGAAGCCTCAATCTCATGGTCCAATGGGATGGCAATTTGACACGAGCGAAGAGAGATCACGAACAGGACCAACGACTTCAACAAGAAACAAGCAACACAGATAAAAATAACAGATTTCTTAGAACCTAGATTCTATGCTGTGCCGGAGAACACTGCTTAAACGCCAGAGATGTTAACTGATAACTCCCAGAAGATGTTATCTCAGCCCAAATTATAACCAATTTCAAAATCGACAAGACAAGCGTACATATTATTATATCATTAATAAAAGCTAGTAAAAACAAAAGGATACAGGCAGCTTTCAGTAGAAAAAACTGCCTGCCTGATAATAAATACATGTTTCAGGGAAAATTCCGTTTTTAATAAAAAATAGTTCACGGGATTCGACAGAATCTGCTGTCTACACAGTTCAGCCTTTTTTTTTTGGGGAGTGGTTAATCATCAAATAGTCAGTCAGTTTTAGTCAGTATAGCGGGAGGGGTTCCCGCTATACTGACTAAAAACCACCCATGTTCTTTCTTAGCCCTTGTGCCGAGATCACGGTATCTCTTTCGAACAAGCTGCAGCCCCGACGGGGTCACAGTTCAGCCTGAATTGTCATATAACTATGATATAATACAATAACACACACAATAAATATGATATAACACAGTTTCGAATGAGGCCATCTGGTTTAGTTTAGAAAATCAATGGCCTGTCACTTGCAGAATGCCCCCCTATGTGGTCAACACAAGGTTCTTTGTTATTCTCATACTTAATAATTTAGTTCTATAAAGGCTCTATTAAATACCTATTGGAAACTTATGAAATAGACAGGTTGACATTTAAATTTACCTGTGTTTAGTTCTAGTGAGTTTAGGAGGCTCTGTTGTGTAAGCGAAGCGTCTGGTTCTGTATTAAAATGTTTTTCGACATCAATTATTTAGCAAATTTTATTATTTTGTGGATTTATTCAAGTATTTCCAAGAAATTTAATAATGAAGGACTTGTTTTCCATCAAAATTGATGACGTAAAACAGTATTATAGAAGAAATAAAATACACAACATTTTCAGGAACTACAACAAAGCAAGGCAAAATATTATGGTTTCTGCAACTTTTGTAAAGGTTAATTTTCAGTTTAATTTATTTGGAATTCCAAAGAAAATCTTTACAAACATTTGAACAAACAGGGTTTGTTTACGTAACTAATTGGAAACGGTTTTCATGAGTATTTCTTGAAATTGCGAAAGTGATCTTACTATGTTTTCCACAATTCCATGGATAGCAAATTGTTGAGAGGATGAGAGGACAAATAAGTTAAACCGTAAAACACAGAATTGTTGACCTGGAAGCTGAAAACGTAAGACGGAAAATCTAGAAGAACCCACTTGAATGTATTCTTGACGAATTGGTAAGAAGTGGTCCAGAACTGGGATCGGTGGAATAAATGGAGGCCTTTACCCTACAATGAGACACAGGAGACATAAGAAAGGAAAGAGAGGAAATACTGGAGAGCTGAAATAATAATAATACTGAACGGATAGAAAGCCTCCAGGTATATATAATTGTGTATCCTTCACGAATATGTTTTCTCTAGCACTATTGTAGTTAACTCACTAGTCGTCTACTCAACAAACCTTGGAAAGTCTCGATATTACAGAAAATCTAGAAATTATGCTTTCATAACTAACTACTCACTTCTTACACCTACTTCAAGCACACTTCAAGGCCATCAAACCCTACAAATCGAGAAATCCCACTTCTGAAAGTACCGAGACTTGTATTTACTAATAACATTCTGAAAATTAGGTCACAGCAACTCGGAGAACGTACGTCCTTTTGTAATGAGCTACGTCGCTTGTCGACTTGAAAAAGGAAGAGATATGGAAACTGTTAGAAACGAGAGAAAACTTCTAAACCTAACCAACTTTTCATTATCATAAAGTGGATAAACTAAGTTCAATTCCAATTGAACAGACTAGGTATAAAGGCCTCTGGTGGTGAATTTCCACCACACAGAGTGTCTGGCAGTGGACGAGGTTAGGAGCGATTAAACAAAAACTTTGTTACCTGATATCTGCCAAAGCCAAAACAACCGAGTTTCCGTTTTTAAGAAATTCGGAATTTTTAGTAAGGAGCATCCACAGAAACAGTTTTAGCTGTTATAAAATGTCGTACATTCATGATATCTTGGGCCATTAAATGTGGTTATACAACACTTATACAAATAAATGAAAATCAAACCAGTATTGAGAAATACAGTACATTCTGAACCTAATAGTAGCGATATAAAAGCCAGTTTTGGAGGAAATGCATTGGAAACAAAATTGACATAGAATTACAGTTTGTAATAACAACAAACAGCAAAACAATGCACAGGGCGGACAATAAGAAGCTCTCCTCAGATCCTCTGCTAATTACATCGCGGATGATATTATGTAAGTCCTCGTATTATATAAGTACACAGTTACATCATTCACGTGACGAACATTTCCTCTATTATATTATAGAACTAATATACCTAAGTCTTGTATGTACATAGTTAACAATTTACGAGTAGGTATATCGGTACATAGTGAGTATGGATAAAAATGCTGTATGCTATGCTGAAGCAATCGCTGGACTTCTGAAAAAATATAAACTGTCGAGCCACAGAACAGAAACAGACACACAAAACAGACGCTTTTTCAATTATACTTTTTACTGCACATTAGACTTTCATCTCTTACTGCCGCACTCAGAGAGCTTTAATGATTACTTAGGCCATTACTTAGTAAATGTTTTAACAGTTTTGTCATACAAAAGTATGTCAAACCTTTACTAATTGACGGCTTAAGTAATCATTAAATATCTCCAAGTACCGCAGTTTGGCACATATTTTGAACTGTCAGTCCAAAATATGTGCCAGGTATACATAGGCTTCTTGACTGAGTTTCCAGGGAAATTTAATCAGGACCCTGTTAATTTCATTCTAAAAGATCATAATAATATGATAGCGGACCGAGAATACGCCCTTGTGGTATCCGTGTTTTATTTGCAGGTCAAGCTACAAGAGTACAGGGAAGCCAAAGAAATATTGGATGGACTGTGTGAAGGATGATAATATGGCTAGAAAGGAGGTGACAGCTGAGATGACATGCAGCGCCGACCCCGAAATATATTGGCATAAGAGCAGAAGAATGATGATGATGAGTTGCAATATAAGCCCGCCTTTAGACTGGCGACGCGGTCAATCTTGTTCAGCGGAATATCTTGTACGGGATCGACAGGAACCTAGGCACTTACTTAGCAAAGGTGTGAAGTGCACGCTCATTTTACCAGAAATATTTAACTGAGGAGCTCGTGGCGAAATAATGACAGCCGCTCGAGATCGAAGATCGATCTTCAGGTTAAGTCGCGCTTGCCCATGGCATACCGAGTTTCCTCCGTGCCTCGGAAAGCACGTTAAAACCGTTGGTCCCCGAGCCCAGCACTACAGCTCCATGTAAAATACTGGTATTCAGCTGAACCCGTTAGACTGGAAAACGACCCAAACATAGTTGGAGAAAAGGCTTCCAGGTAGACGATGATAACTGCGGCAATATTGATTTGATACTTTGGTATTCTATTTCGACTAATCACGTAAAGCCTGTGTGTAACTATTGGCATTAATGACCTAGATCCAACCTGTTACGCAATAAATCCCAGTGCCTACCTAAACAAAGCTGTTACACAGTAAATTCGCTTTTATTACTATAACAATAAGCTCATTTTCGCGTGACAAACCGATTATAAAGGGTTTTATTTTATTTAATCCTATTATTCGATAATTTCGATAGATATATACGAGTACTAAGCTAGAATAAATGCCTACTTAGGTCTCTCTGGACGCCTAACAAGGTTAGATAACTAATTCTTATCATCATCTTCCTGCCCTTATCCCATTCTATTTGGGGTCGGCGCAACACGTTTTCTTCTTCCATTCTTATAAGCTAGATAACAAATTTTTATAAGCTATTTTATATTTTTTTATTTTAAGCCAAAGATATTCAAATATGTCTTAAATCTCTTTGTTTTAAGCATATCATTAAGAGGAACTCTTTTTTTTTTTGGGGGGGTTGGAAATAATCAATTAATGACTCCTCCCGCACAGGGCAGAGCAGTACGGAGTGTCAGACTTCTACTGACTAAAAACCACCCATGTTCCTTCTTAGCCCTTTGTGCCGAGTCCGCGGTATCTCTTTCGAACAACCCGTAGCCCCGACGGGATCAGGAGAAACTCTCCAATGGTAAATAGCATGCACGGATACGAAAATAGTGTTGAGATAATAACGTGTTAACATAAATGATTACGAAAAAAGAAAAAAAATTATAATTAAAAAAAGTACTTAATGAGAAGAAAAAATTTTCTTTAGCTATAGGTACTTATACAGTGTAAATGAGGTAATTCCATCTTGTTGCTCAAGCTAATTATTATACAAGGCTTTAATGATTCTGCTATGAGTAATATTATACATGGACACTTTTTACTGCAGGTTTTGCCTCGTTAGTCTAGTGGTTGCAAGCGCGACTGCTGAGCATGAGGTCCTGGGTTCGATTCCTGGGTCGGGCAAAATGTTATTGGCTTTTTCCATCAGGAATTTATCAGTAACAGCCACGGAGTCTGGATTTGTGCCCGTTTGATGGCAATAGGCTTGCCCCCTATTACATGGGACTTAAACATAACTGGCAAAATGTGGGTGTACTATTAGGTATACCTCTGCCTAACCCTTCGGGGATTACAGGCGTGATGTTATGTTATGTTGTTTTGCAAGATAAAATTTAAACCTTGCATTCATTGATCATAATTTAGTTTGATAAACATGGGTATTAAATTCCTCGGATTTAGCAGAAAATAAAATTAACATACCTTTATGCAATGCTTATCTCCTTTTCAGTATCACAGGGAATTCTTTTAATACATGTTTAATTATTATTGGACCTGGTCCCGACTGATTGGCCAAATAAGGGAGACTTGGAAAGGAATGGCAGAAGCCTTTGGCCAGCACTGGGCCAGAACAGGCTTATTATTATATATTATATTAATGCAGTTACTGTGGAAATTAAGAGTTAATTTTATTTCAAACATTCATTTTATACTTTTATGGAAGATATTCACACTTCATGGAATGTAAATACGAATAATGAGTTTCAAACCCTGCTCAGCAGCCACAACTTAAACAGGCAGAACATTTTGATTTATCAACAACATGTCTTCAGTTAGTTTGTATTTGAAATAAACAAGGAGTCTTCAGTTTATTGAGTTTCAGCATAAAAGAGTGCACTAACTTCAAAAAAAAACTTTTAAAATGTAAATTGTTTAACATAAGAAGCCCATATACCATAGGTACTTACCTACATTTTCTTTAGCTATAGGTAGGTACTTAGACAATAAATGAGGTAATTCCATCTTGTTGCTCAAGCAGAGCATTTATAGAGGAACTCGAAATTTGGATCTTTTCTCTGATAAGCTGCTGGTGAAGAGAGGGTCAAATATTACAGTTTCCCAAATTGGTCAGAAAGTTGTGTTATTTTACAAAATCCGGTTTAAATATAAATAATAATCAGTGCTCTACCTAATATTTACTAACACTTATAGAATACACAAACTTACCTCGGTAAACAGAAATCAGCTGATCGAAGTTTTACCTGAATTTCATATATTTCCGTATTTATCGACTTGCACATTTAATTACTAATAGCTGCTACATAACACTGCACTATGTGACTGTCAAGAATTATCTAGCACGTCTCAATAATAAAAGAGAAATAGATAAAATCTTGAAAAACAAAACACATTTTCAAGGCAAAATATAGATATCGCGCGTACATGGATTAGTGTTGCCAAGACGGTGATAAAAGTGTTTTGCATGAATATATGTAAATATTTAAGTTTTGGAGCTACAATCAAGGAGGTAAAGTTATGAAAAACGAAAGGTTAGGTGTACACGCAACCGGTGTATGTGTTTGATGTCCACGTATTGAAAAATTGATGTATTTATCGATTTTGTGATCAAGAGTGTTACAGCGGAGTTAATGTCACATGACATTATTTGCATTTACCGATCAACTTTTGAGTTAAATAGGACAAAATTGTAGTTTTATTAGACATAAATAGTTAATAAAAAATAACTATGAGCGTGGGCAAGGTGAAACAAATGTGTTAGGATCATAATAATATCAAGTGGCGTACTGTCAATTCGGCCAACCCCAAGGGAAGAAGGCGTCACTTTTAGTATGTACCTTTGTTATTGTATTTAAATTTTGGAAGTTGTGTAAAAGTAAAAAAAATAATGATGAGCCTTTAATTTTGAAGTAATAACGTCAATACTTTCAATAAACTTGCGATAGCTGTTTGGGGAATCTATTGTTTTAGAGCTTGGAACCCTTTTTAGAAGTTGGCGGTTGTTGTCAACGCATGTCACTTGTCAGTATTTAGTCGCAAGTGTCAAACATAAGGATGCCCACTAGAAAATCGACTACACATGGTAAATCGCCTAGTACAAATATATCGTCTAAAAACTAGTTCACCCACCGATAGACACCATTGTGTTTCGGTTATTGTTGGAAATAAGACAAGTGCACACTTAAAATAATTAATTTAATGAATAGAATATAATAGTGTAAGAAGGAGTTCTCTCAGGGTTGGAATATTTGGGCTATTTCAATGAGTCACGTACGTTAAATAAGTAAAAGTATATTGTAAAGAGTAAAACACAGAACTATAGGTAAAACAACAAACAAACAGGGGTTAAACAGTAAAATTAAACGAGCGTTTCGCGGATGTGTTCAAAGCGCGCGCGAATCGTACTCCACTGTCCTTGAGTTCGCGCGTCGCGGGCTGGGTTGCCAGGAATCGTGAACGGTGTTGCCAGATCACAAAAATGATTTAAAAAGGTAGTGCTACATCCTCCCCCTCTGACCCAGACATGCGCCCTCGCGTCTGAGTCAGACAAGATAACGCCTTGGTCTACCGCGCCTACGCTTTTCCTTGACTGGTCCTGGCGCTACATCGCCTACGAATGGGGTCAACTGAGGTATGTGGTACTTTCCTAACGTTCCACCGCTACTCACCTCCATATAAGTGGTTAAGCTTAAGGGCTCCATAATACGGCATCGTCCATTTGTATAGCCACGATTAGACCGTCTCCTCCCCCTAAACGGATCGTCGGTTGGTTTTTGGCCTTCAGTAATCTTACACACGTCAGGATCCTGCAACTTCTGCACCCCTTGTTCCAAGAGAGCTCTCTTACTAAGAGACATCCGGTACGTTGGTGAAGCGCTGGGTTCCTGACGTGGATCCATCTTCAACCGGTGCCTGGCATATTCTATTGGTGGCCCACCCCTTTCGAAGCGGTTGGACCTCTTCAACAGAAACCCATTCAGTTGAATTCTATGATTCGCTGTCTTTGTGCCTTCATCATCCTTCAGCATAAGGTTTGAAGCTTCCACTTTCATCAGCTCCTTTTGGCCGCCGGTAGATAACTTGAAACTAGTGATAAAAGGATGCCAGCATTCCGGTTCGTTGTTAAAACGCCAGCTGCTCTGAGGTAAATCTAATATGATTCCCGCTTTCATAATAAAGTCCCTACCTAATAATGTACGGGTTTGCGCATCTGGTAGCACTATGAACATAATAGGTATGACGCGTCCCCGTAACATTACGTCGGTGGTGCATTCGAGCACAGTACCCTCTTGCTGTGATCCGTCAGCAAGCCCTATGGTACGTGAATTTTCTTTAAAAACAACGCCGGCTTTTAAAAGTAAGCTATAAAGCATGGGGCCCGCTATAGAATGCGAAGCCCCCGTGTCCAAGATAGCAACCCCCTTGCGATTTACTACCTGAATATCCACCAACGACTGTGGATCGTCACTATTGGCTACCTGAGCGCTACAAAAGTTAGCTTTTTCCGAGGTCGACGTATCTTTGCAGTTGCTACATTTCGAACGTATCACACCCAGCTGACCACATCCGTAGCAACGCAACTCGGAACTTTCGTTCGGTTTGTCAGAAGGGTCAATGACCTTACCTTCCTTCGCTTTATTGCGGCATTTTTCGACGGGGTGACCGAATGACCGGCAATATGTACATTTCGGTCTAACGCGCTTTTTCCCATCACTATTGTTATCTTTTGTAACGGACTCAGACTTAGTGTTGTTTACATTGTTATCAGGGATAAGGATATGAGCACTTACCTCCGCCAACGACTCCTCGACAAACCTGGCCTTCGCTAACAGCTGTTCCAGATCGTCCACTTCGTCGCGAGACACTCGTTTCCTTATCCTACGGTGTAACAATCCGTAAACAATGTCTATCAACATCACTTCGGGCACAACATATGGCAATTTGGAAATTAAAGCGCGCACTCTACATATAAATACGTCGCACCGTTCACTATCTTGCTCTGTACGAAAAATGTCACGAAATAGTTTGTAACCCGGTCGCGGCACTCCGTACATCCCTCGTAGCCGTAACAGTGCGTCGGACCACGACCTCACCGACGCCTTCACACCTTGCCACCAGATGGCGGCCTCGCCGACCAACAGCATAGGCAGCCCCCGCAGCGCGTGCTCGTCGCTGATGTTGGTGCAGTCGCGGTATACTTCAATGGCGTCGATGAACGCCTCGAGTTCCTCTGCATTTTTCGATACTCCATCGAATCGCGCCGTGCACTTGGCGAAATTACCCGATCGCTTCACGTTTTCCCGCGCATCGGGAATTCGTGGTGATGATGTGCACGGGGCATCCTTATTCGCCAGTATGCTCTCAATAAGGATGCGATTAGCTTCTGCCTGGTTGTTGGTAATGGTGCAAACCAAAGACTGAAGCATCTCCTCGGACATGGTGATGTTCTTCGATGATGATGTTGGCACCATCGTCCGGTTTTGTTCCGCGTCCGTGTCGGATTCCGATCCAGCATCTCTTCCGGTAGGTTTCTTCGGATATTTCGGCGGCATGGCAACAGGGTACTATATCTCCTGTGAGTGTGACTCGCTCGAACAACCGGATTTACACGGGTGATGTTTATGGGCGGTACGATTGTAACGAACCACGTATTCGTTAATATTCTCGTTGCACAACACGAACTGAACTTTTTTATTATTCGCGCCAAAACACTATGCGCACTGGACTCCCCCGACTGCGCGTCGCGTCACATGCACTTTTTGGCGGCAAAAGTTGACTTGCCCACCCACGCGTAGCGTCGGTTGGAATTTTGGCGGGAAGAGTGGATTCGTCCAATGTTTTACTGTTTGGTTTTGCACTGTTTGTAATTATTTGGCACTATCGGAATGAGTTAGCACGATATAGGAGTTTGCACTAATAGTCACTGATATGTTTTTACGGGTTTTCACTTATAACGTAGCCACAAGTTGGGCGTCACTGTAAGAAGGAGTTCTCTCAGGGTTGGAATATTTGGGCTATTTCAATGAGTCACGTACGTTAAATAAGTAAAAGTATATTGTAAAGAGTAAAACACAGAACTATAGGTAAAACAACAAACAAACAGGGGTTAAACAGTAAAATTAAACGAGCGTTTCGCGGATGTGTTCAAAGCGCGCGCGAATCGTACTCCACTGTCCTTGAGTTCGCGCGTCGCGGGCTGGGTTGCCAGGAATCGTGAACGGTGTTGCCAGATCACAAAAAATGATTTAAAAAGGTAGTGCTACAATAGTAAATTAAAATATGTATTGGGTTCCTGTTTTGAAAAATGATCCCACTTGTAATCTGCAAAACCATCGTGTTTCGGAAAATAATCATGTTCAATAGCTAGCACTAGCATGGACTAACCCTTTTAATTTAACTACAATGTCGAAATAACTTACCATAGAAAGAGGGGTTTGCACCAGGGACTGAAAACGGGTTACGGTTAAAGGTTAAGTTAAGACACCTCAAAAATATACCGGTTCCGGTTTATATAAAGGTTGAGCTATACCGGTACCTTTATAAATAAAGGTTGGGCTTAACCGTTATTTAACCCTTTTTTTTGGCGGGTGGAAGATCATCGAATAACCCCTGTTATTCAATGATTTTCCCGCTCTTGGGCAGAGCGAAAGAGGCCGCGGTATCTCTTGCGAGCAACCCGCAGCCCCGACGGGACAACCCGCAGATTTTTACCTTCAAATATCTCGGTAACGTAACACTGGGGGTACCGTGTTACTGGACATTTTTTGTTCGTCTATGTCTTCTATCTATACATACCACTTCGCAGGTTGATTATTCCATATCGGTTCTATCCCCTTTGTTTACCTTGGTAGCTCAAACATATTCCAGCGGCTAACAGTTAGTGTGGGTGTACCTATAGCGAAAAAGTATAATATTACTATGTCAGCTGGCAGCAAGCTGGGACATTGAGAACGTATGAATAATAAGAAGTGGCAGAAAATTTAGTTAGGCGATTCACTCCTTGTTTTCTCCATAGCCTATTCCTTTATTTCTGGAAATATTTTTTTCATAATGTCAATCTGCTGCTGTCAAGTGTCAACTCTCTATTCCTAACCTAAAACAAGAAGCGATTTTTATTGAAGAAGAAAAGCAAGATAATAACAAAAATGAATGGCATAAGAATTATCAAGAGCCTTCCTCTTCAATGGCGTTCGTTTTCACGATGGTAAGGGGCCGATTGTAATTATCTCAATAGCGTAGGAAAAAAAAAATAGGTTATCGACACAAATTCATTTATGAATTAATACTTACACCTGTATTAAAATATATGGAAACAAGTCAGTGTTTGAAAGCTTGGAAGATCTATACAGGTTTATTAAAAATGAATCCTTCAGTAACATAATTGTGTTATTTTTCAGTGCAATCCTCCGCCAAGAGGTAGCGCAAGCAGCGACTCCTCTGTCCATACCGGTACCTGAGGGCGTAGACAAACCTGTATCCCCGAAAATCGAAAAGATTGTCTCTGAAATCACCAACTTAAACCTCCTTGAAGTATCCGAACTTAGTCAAGTCCTGAAGAAGAGACTGAACCTTCCTGACGCTCCTGTGATGCCAATGGGAGGCTTTGCCATGGCTGCCCCTGCACAGGATGAGGAAGAAGCCACCCCGAAAGCTGTGAAGACTAGCTTTACTGTAAGTATTTTTTAAAGGCTCCTAAGACTGTTTTTCCCATGGAAAATATGATTATCGGGTGGTTTTTTTGTATTATACCAATTAATTTCTTAAATTTCCAGGTAAAACTAACAAAGTTCGACGACAAACAGAAAGTGGCTCTCATCAAAGAAGTCAAGGGTCTCCTAGAAGGATTCAATCTTGTACAAGCAAAGAAGTTTGTTGAAAGCGTACCCACCATTGTGAAGGCTGACGTGTCTAAAGATGAAGCAGAGAAACTGAAGGAGGCCCTCAGCAAAGTTGGCGGTGTAATAGAAATAGAATAGATGCAATATAGTCTAGGTTAAGCTTTTAGTGTGTAAATTATTTAGAGATATACTGAAATAAAAATATGAAACTGCATTTGAATTAGTGTGTTTCTTTGTTCCTATTTAACAGCGAAATTGAAGGTGCCACTTTTCAGTTCTAATATTTGTTGATATCAAGCTTGAAGATTGACAGAAGTAGATCAAGCAAGATTCCATGGTTAAATTACTATAATCTTTGAGCAAGATGCCTTTTCACAATGGTCTCACTGTTCACAAGAGCACTACACAAGTAATGAGAGTAGAGGAGTTTGATTCCCTGTTTAGTTAATATGGTTTGGTCATCACACTAATATTATAAAGGCGAAAGTTTGTGTGAGTGTGTATGTTTGTTACTCTTTCACGCAAAAACTACGGAACGGATTTGGATAAAAATTGGTACACAGATAGTTTATTAGCTGGATTAACACATAGGGTAGATTTTTATCCCGATTTTATCTTCCCGTGGGATAATTTTCGAGTTGTAGCGGGCGAAGCCGCTGGCAACAACTAGTTGTTAATAAGTACCTAAATCGGCAGTACAATATAGGCTAACCCCCTTTTTATTATAGTAGTTAACTTACGGTACCTTAAGTGGTTACCAACTATAGCTGGATTAATAATCGTTATTGTTTGATTCAGAGCTTGAAGATTTATTGTGAGATTTGTATTTGAAACTTGTTTCTACGAGAAAATATTTGATTTATTCTTTTAGTTTCCTTCTGTAGTACTAAACTTTGGTGTCCTTCCCAACAATTATGGATTGTGAATGGACAATCATTTGTTGAATAATAAATGTAGCACGTTACAATACAACCTTGACTCCTATCATTATGTCATTATCTGAATATATGATACCAAACGCCTGTCTTTATTACTTGCGCAATCTACATTGCCACCACAACCTGCCTGTCATTTATTGATAGGATAGATTTTTATGAAACGTTCAGCTCAATTACCAGAAATGGCTAATGTAGAATTGCTTTTACCTAATTACCCATTTTTTCACTAAGATAATATAGCTGCTTCCTTTATCAAACCTTCATAATAAGTTGGTAGAAGTTCACACTTCGCCATATCAACATTTATGGAATGTTGCGTAGTAAATCAAGTTATCTCTAATTCTCATCTCAAGTTTTGTACAAATAAAATCTACATAATATCTGCTTATTTATTATAATGTAAATGTATACATTTTATTTTATGATCATGTAGATAAAAAAGAGAGGCATACAAACATCGGTACAAATACGAGTACCAAGTACCAGAAAAAACCTCCTTGTATGATGGTTGTGATATAAACACAACGGACCTCGAGATTGCGGTGATGGACAAAAACTATACAAACATATCCGAATATAGCTATACATTACATGTATAGGTAGACTCTAAATACTTACATCTGAGTTCCATAAAAACATAATAATATCTACCAGTTAGTACATGAGCACACGTAGAGACGGACGGACAGTAAAAAACGTGATTACCATAATTACTTATATAATATCTACGATTTTAGTTTTTCGACCTTGCTCAGCTACAAACAAGTTATCTAGCCCCTAGTTCGTGTTTGAGTTGCAAGTGGAACCGATGACTTTATGTGATTTACTAACAGATTGTTTAATGATAATAAAATAGACATTTTATTTAACTTATAGCGAGAATTATGCCTGTAGTGTGTTCAATTTTGTGTGAAAAAACTTCATTTGCAATGCGTCAGTGTTTGGGTGCGTTATCAAATCTATAAAGGTTGATAAAAATGTAATCGTAGCGGGGACAAAATAGTGCCAGTAATCATTATTACTCAGAAGATGGAAGTGAGCAACTACTTGAAAAAGTTCAAATTGCTTGTGGAATACGTTTTTGAGGGGAAAGTGGTGTTAAACGAGCATACAACCGAGAAATTGTTGAATTTTCTTGAAGATCGTAGTGACAATAGTGAGTAGAACTGTTTTATATTGTGTTTATGTGCATTTTGTGTTATCTATGACTTTTAACAAACAGTAGGTAACCTCAACTTAATAAGTTGTTTTTAATAATAATATTGCATCAAACATAGGTAATTATCGTCTTAGAACACATCGACTCATAGATTACACTTCGCTAGATAAAAACACACATTACCGAGCTAAAATGAACGCATTCTGTACATCAAACTAATCACAAACATTGGTGGGGAACAATCTTTCTCAGCTGCTATGAACCACAGTCGTGCACAGCACGTGTATGTATACATTTTTGCTACAGTCATAAGGACTTGAGGGCGTGCCTACCCTACGATTTTCGTTTGGGTCTCTACTATTTATTATCAGCTGTACTTATAGAACTGAACTAATGGGTTATATGTATTTTAAGTTTGGCAATTTAACAATTCCCTAACATATCATCACGCCTGTAGTCTCTACGGGGTCAGATGCATGTATAGTGTAATCCCATGGGATATCGTTCATTCGCTTCGTATCCTATGAGATGTAATAATAATTGGGGTTGGTTCTATTGCCATGGATGCTGGTGCTCAAATTCAGGTTCTAGGGTGCTACCGAGAAATTACGCGAGGCAAAACTCAATAATTAACCCGGGTATCGAACCCACTATACAGTTTTGATTAGTAGGTTTTTCTGTTTCTTTATAAGGTTGTAGAGGACGATCCTAAAATAAATGAGGGCTTTTCTTTATATTCTTCCGGTCTGTCTACAACCTTACCTACCTACTTGCACACATTCCTTTTTACTCTCTCCGTTTATCCATGCAAGAGGTAGTCGCGAAAAAAAGAAACGTAGTTTTAGGATCCCGCAATACGGAGAACAGTAATACTAAAATCCAAGAAAGGTCAATCGGACCTTTTCGGGAAATTGTTCAACTAGTTATAGAACAATCCAATAATCGGTACTTCTTATTTTTGTTTTCTTCTATATGGTAGGGCATAAGAGGACCCTACGTGGGGTGCGTTCAGTGAGTGCGGTGACCAGTAACCTTCGGGTAGGCCGCTCACATTCATGACATAACAAAATCAGCTGGATGGTAGGGTCAGCAACGTCAGTGTAATTTTAATTGAATATTTTGCTTGCCTAATTATTATTTTTTAAGATCCGTACCCAAGCATTTGACCTAGCTGGTCAAAAGCCTCTTGCAAATTCTTCGAAGATCGCTTACATTACGCTACCTCGAACCAGCCCTCGAAGTACGCATCCAGGTCGTTTCGCCACCTCTTTCTGGACCCATCTCGACGACGGCCATCTTGCGGAAACCTACCTGTGTTTGGATACTCTAGCCCAGGCGGTCATAGTGCTTGCGGCTAATGTTACCCACCCCATGACATTTCCGCCTGGCAACCTTCTTGTCAAAGTGATTTCCCCGTCATGGAACGCCGACAGGTGTCTCGAACTCTGCCCTTTGGGAAACTCCAAGACAAGTTATTGTGACTCTATGAGGGACCAGACTAAGCACTGCATGTTAGGAATCCTAATCAAGATTTTTAAAAATGTTTTAATCGACTTATATTTTTTGGTTTCTAAGTACTTATACTAAATAGAAGTTTTCAAAGACAGCTAAAGGAATGTTACTCGTTCACGGTGAAGAGTCCGGACAGCCGAATCTTTTTATTTATTTGTTTAATCTTGACCGTGACCGAAGTCCTTCCTCTTGTAATCGGTCGTA
The DNA here is from genome assembly GCA_949774965.1 of Diarsia brunnea. Taxonomy (NCBI): domain Eukaryota; kingdom Metazoa; phylum Arthropoda; class Insecta; order Lepidoptera; family Noctuidae; genus Diarsia; species Diarsia brunnea. Next base: position 16,717,875 of record OX459008.1, on the reverse strand, counting down.
TCAGGGTACCCCGAACATTTTCACTCAATATCTATCCTATCGCCTTCTCTCTTTGCTAATCTAATCAATCTGACGTTAAATATTCACCAATCCTACGACACACTACTTGCTCTGTCATGCCGCCAGTAAAAAATACCTACGTAAAACTTGCTTCGTTCATTATTACACAGCTTTTTTGGCAATTGAATGAATTATTAATAGGCAGAAACCCTCTATTCATTATTTACCTAATACTAGGGTCACCTGCATTAATTGTTTTATCTCCGCCTGAATCACTGGATATATCCACGTATAGTCAGTCATTGTGACAAGAGAAATAATAGCAAAATAATTCGGTGTTTGAACTTTTTTGACATCAACTTGTTTGTCCATCCATTTTGCGCAATGGGGTAACCAATGACCATGCCACTTCGGTTCTTTGCCCTTTTTGCTGTACCAAGCTGTATTACAATAGTAGCCGTTCACATTCGTTCTATCTAACGTGCGTTTTGTATGTTAATTCCAGGTCCTGGAAAGTGTCTTCTGGAGAACCCCTGCTTCTCCGACGTTATATTTGATTCGGTCGCAAACTTGAAAAATGCTACGACGTCGGTCAAAATTTTCTTCTTTGAAATCATTACGATACTCTTCAAGAATGAGCTTCAGTTCACCAAAATGCAAATGCATGGATTACAAGGCCCGACGTTCAAATATTGTATTCTCAATAACTTGAGTACGAAGATTAAGAGCCGTGGCCTTCACCTGGCTTGTATTAAATTGGCAACTGTTCATATAACACACCTTTCTGGATTGAAGTTACTGCTAGAACATAAAGTATGGGAATACATACTTCATCCCGATACCCACCGAGCACCCGCCCCAATTTATAAAGCAGCCTACAAATTCATCACAAAATTAGTGAGAGAGTTGAACGAATACGAAATGGAAGCAGAACTGACGGAAGTGTTGGCGTACGTTGTCAAACCGATCATGACGAGCGAATATCAAACAGTGAAAGTTATAGATCCTGAAATGGACAAAGTTTTTGCTGAAAAAATTGGCTCGCACGTGTATGCGCTATTACAAATTTTAATTGAGATGGAAAATGTACCTGTCAACCATGTAGTGTCTATTTTGCGGTCATACTTTTTAATAGAGCGGCCTCTGATGTTCGTTGTGAAAACATCTAGGTTCTCTTGTCTGCTGGGCTGTGTAAACGACATATGCCTCAGATTTTATTACGCTTCTCATAGACACTTGCTGTTCAGTGGTAGAATAGACGAGTTTTGTAATGAATTTACTGTTTTTTACCATAACAGTATACTAAGGTGCATCAAGAAACGAGAAATCCAGGCTATCACAGATTTATCTATAAAGTGTAAGATATTCTGGTCTAACTTCGAGAAGACTTACAAAGATAAATTACCTTTACCGCTTACATTTGAGAGGAACGGGCAGAAATTGGAGCTGTCCAACCAGTTTGTAGTGTACTGTGTGGAGCCACTGTTGATTTATGCATTTGAGAACAAGCCTGGACGTACGCAAGAAGAAAAACACGAATTTCTGGATAAGTTCCTTACGAAGATTGGAAAGACTTTGACGGAGCATATCTTCACTGCTTGTTATACATACAGGATACTGATAGATTCGAATGATTTGACAACAGTCGCTATTGCAACGATTAGAGAACTTTTTAGATTGAAGGGTCATCTTAACGCAGCACAAGCAGGATTATACTTCCAGAGTCTCTTCCACATTTTGGATATTTTCGTATTGTCGGACGGCGCAGGGGGACTGATTCTAACCGAGAGTCCTATAAAAAGTCCGAACGACGTGAGGCTGCTGTCGCTGGTACTGGATGCAATTCGAATGTTGCTGAAGGAACACAAGATATTCTGGTACGAGAATGTCGAGATCGCCAGCCTACAAGAGGGATTGATGAATTTACTGAGACAGAATTTTTTGAACACAAAGGTAAATAGAGTATTATATATTCAACAGACTAAGCGTAGATAAAAATAGGTAGTTTTGTAGCTTAAACCTGCCTAGAATTATTAATACCTCAACATTGACCTTCTCAAGAATTTTTGTTAATCTTAAGAATTGTATTTTACTTTATTTTGTTTCAATATCTGAATAAATTAATTTGTTTTGTAACACATTTTTAAACTGCCGTAATGTATGTTTTAATTATTAGGGGCTTAACTTGTTAGTTTGGTTGTTAACGTTGTTGTGCATTCTGTGGTCCTCCTATAAGTGACGGAGTACCCTAATACCTTTTTTTTTGTTTCCGGGTTGAAAATCATCAAATAACCCCTCCCGCTCTTGGGCAGAGCGAAAGGGAGTGTCAGACTTCTACTGACTAAAAACCAACCATGTTTCTTCTTAGCCCTTCATGTCGAGGCCGCGGTATCTCTTGCGAACAACCCGCAGCCCCGATGGGCACCCTAATACAATAAGTTGCCCATTTTCTAATAATGTTTTGTGGGAGCATATCTTTTGTTGTATCCTGAAATAAATAAACGTTGACTAGACAATTCCTTAGTATAATGGTTACCCAAACGAGAACATGTAATGTAAGAATAATACTAATTACCAACCCAACCAAAGACAAGATAATGACCACAAAACTGATACAATAACCGCAAATTGTATCTTCCATTACAGCAAGTAGTACAAGTGTTAGATCTGATAGACCTGTGCATGAAGAAGTTCCTGTCTCCGAACATGACCTTGCTGGTGGAAAGCCGGCAGGAGAGCACCCTGACAGTGATAGGAGCTGTGATGAAGATGTACATGCAACACGAAGACTGGGAAGTGAGAGACTCTGCGCTAAACCTGCTGCTAAGCTGTACGAACATATCTTTCATAAGTGAGTAACTACTTAGTTAAACACCCGTTATGGAACTCAAATGGAGTTGGACAGGACACCTAGCGAGGCATGATTATAGTAGGTGATGTAAAACTATGCCGGAGAGGTCTAGAACAAACAGCAGGTGATGTCAAATTGTGGATGATGATGTGCACAGGTGTTATATTAAGTTACTGCGTAAGGACTGGGCGGACGGCATGTTAAAATGACGCCTCAAACGTGGTCCCAATATGGTCTTTCCTAAGCCGAAGTGAACTAGTCCACGATCGGCTCTCTTCGGGTGCGGTCGTAAATTTTATTAAAAGTTTTATTTATGTTCTTTATACCTCGAAAATACCACGCTGCTTATACAAGGTTACGTTAACGAGCAGATTACACCGATTCTCTGTATGGCGAACGCGTCGAGCAAATGTTCGGACGACCGTATCTTTAGTTTTTATATCAATGATTCTAACACTAAAATTTGTTTATCGTCAAACTAATGTTATCTGGTATGTTTTTCAGATTGAAATAATAATTTATCATATCACCGGATATGACTTTGATTATGATATTATGTTGTTCATTAACCTTCCAAAAAACCGGGTGATTGACACGCAGTCAGTGCAGTCACATAATTGTTTTCTAAAGAAACCGGGAGTTAAAGAGACCATTTTGGACCCTAGGGTCCCAAACTAATCTCCTATCTAGGAGGCTGGGACTATAATCCGTGTTATTACTTAACCAGATCTTACTTCAGCCAACCCTAAATCGAAACAAAGTACAAAAAAATCATTTTTTATTTCCATAATTTACGTCAAGTTCGGATTACAAAACATACAACTTAGAATCGGAAAAGTGGTCAGCTTTGTAAAAAAGAACTCTATTTCGAATAGTCGAGTTGTTATTTCGGTTTATACCCGATTTTTCATAAAAGCCAAGGCTCAATTAAAATGCACTGTCATGCTTATTGGTAGGTAATCAAATATTAGTAAATCCTTGCATGACCACATGTTTTTACTTTGCTAACCGTAATTTTCGGGCTGCTTGCATCAGAAAATTATCACACATTATCCCTTAAAAATTGAAAGTGCGATATTTCGCGCAAACTTACAAATCTTCATTAATTAGCAACCATGGTAGAATTTTGTAAGTTTTTATTGGTATAAGAGGAAGTCTGAAAATGGCATCGGTGACTGAAATTTGAGTGATAATCGTTTATCATGGTATTGGCATCTGAAGCACCTAAGAAGGAGCAATGAGGAAAATGTGGAGAAAGTTTGGAGTATGAATGTATTGGCTATACGAGTAGAGCAAGACCAAAAACCGACCAACTGCTTATTTAATCTCCCTAACCCAATTATTAGAGGACAAAAACTAAGACATACCAACAACTCTACAAAAACTGCTAGACTTACAAAAACATGTAAATTTTATGTTAGCAGCTTAGGCTATATGCTCTAAAGGTGAATCGAAATTCTGGTTGGCTTAAAAGCTTTTTGACTTCATTTACGCAGCCAAAATATTGACACAAACATTTCATATAAAATTAGCTATAAGAGTACATAGACATATATTTAAGTGGACTAGAAATACCTACAAAAAAAAGGTGCATACCTACAACCTTGAACGGTACTCAAAATGGCTGCCAATGCTAGGGTTGTGTCAATCATGGAGCATAGTATTACTGTAACGAGTATCGAAACTGGTACTACATAATAGTATTACGAGTATTAGTAGATATCACGGTTGAATTATAATTAACAGTTCGTTGTAACAGAAAACCATGAGTAAATTTACTTTACTTCTGATACCTGAGAATAAAATTAATTTAAAGTGGTTTTCTGAACAAAATTAAAGAATGCAACGTTTGCGCTTTCGGTTATACCTGCAGGGCTATTGCGTATCTTTTTAAATGTTAGTGGCTATCATTGTGTCCATCGATTAACTGTCAAATGGTTAGTTTAGTATACCAAACCATAACCATTCGACAGCTAATCGATGGACTGTAGGTCTGTAGATTCTGGTAGGTATGCAGATCTTAGTGAAAAACAAATTCTTCTAATAGGAAGACGATTATGTTTCTATTATGATTAACATACTGACTGGTGGAGTAAAATAAAATAAGAATGATTTTTATTAAATCTGTTTATTGGTGTGATAATATCATTATGATGAATGATGTTTATTTTGCAAGAGGAGCTCGTGGCTTACCAAGAACTGCCACTCGGATCGATCTTTAGGTTAAGCTGCGCTTGCCTAGGTTGGTCTATGGATGGGTGACCGCCCAGTATATGCCGAGTTTCCTCCGTGCCTCGGAAAGCACGTTAAGCTGTTGATCCCGGCTGTCATATAAAGATCTTTGACAGTCGTTACAGGTAGTCAGTAACCTGAAAGTCCTGACATCCAGTCTCACCAAAGGGTATCGTATTACCTAGTGTTAACTGGGTTGTGGAGTTTAGATAGGCATTCGCTCCATGTAAAATACTGGTATTCAGCTGAATCCGGATAGACTGGAAGCCGACCCCAACATAGTTGTGAAAAGGCTAGGCAGATGATGATGATGTTTATTTTGCAAATAGGTTTTTACATACACTTTTACAAGTCACTTTTTATTAAAACTAGATGGGGTCGGTGTTTCGTTTCTGACTACTTTGAGAAGAAACTTCCGAAACAAACTCAGAGGTCATGGTCTCTTTTAAAGTCCAGACATAATCTTGGTATACACACATGAAAACTATGCAGATTAGTGTCTGAGATGGTCATTTGAAGAAAGCACCACACAGATTTTAGTGCACCCGTCCAGTCGGTGCAAGCATGCTGATGTCTTATTGTCAGATCACGTATAACAATCATTTAAGTCTGTGGGACGGTATCTCGGTTCTGTGAACCACGGGCCAGAGCACGGTCACTCGAACAGATATCGTTCCAGCGCAGCGAAGGAACTAGTATCGGAAACTATTACGCAACGGTACAACACTATTCATGTTTGTAAACAAACGAATAAAATTAAGAAATAACAAAAAGGTCTCTGGGACGGAAATAAACCCAAACATTAACACTATATCAATAAATTAATGATCGCTTAGCATTTTTTTCATCGAAAGTGTATTACTCCTAGATACTATTGCATGAAAACCGGCTTCTAACCTATGCACCGACAATTGAGGTTGATTTTTCTGGTTTCTTGCACCACACTTCACAATACAGCACGCAGGCATATTGAATTGCTGTTTTTTTAATAAGTATATGCAGTTTTATAGGTAACTCTTCGTAATTTTGTCACAAATCTCAATTTATCAAAAAGTAAACAACTATTTGACAGCAGAACTACCACGAAACTCGCCGCATAACATGGCGGAAACGGCACCTACCTACTATTGTGTGACTCGTAACACCAAATGTTGCCATTATGAGCAACAACTGAAATATTGTTGTCTCTTTCATCAAATATGATTACTGTATTAGAAAAAACGAAACAAAACGATATTTCACATTCTGTATCCTATTTCACTCATATTTGTATAAGCAAATGTGTCTATAGAATATTGCGGCGGCTCCACTATTTTTCCTTACTCATTGTAAGAGTAGGAGAAGATCAAATAAACGATGGATGGACTGTGTGAAAGACGATATGGCTACAAATGAAGTGGCCGGGAAGGACCAGTGAGTGGGAGAAGTAATTACGGAAGATGACCCCAAATAAATTGGAAAATAAGTTAGGGAAATGATGATCAAATTAACGCTGACTGTCCGATCTCACAAGGAAAAAAAGCACACGATACTCTAACAATACTATATTAAGTAACACAATTGTTTTTCCCAGAATACATACCTCTACAAAAGGTGATCAGCGAGAACAAGCTTCTGATCTTCGCTGCGAAAGCGGCGCTGACTGACCCGGAATACTACGCGCAGAGCACCGCGCTCAGGTGCCTGGCTGCCGCCTCGAAGATCGACAGCATATGGAAGGAGGTCCTCGTTGATAATCCTCATATTTATGTAAGTTTTTGTTAGGGCATATCTTCTCTGTTCAGTGCTTGATTTTGATAGGTTGCCTAAACTTCACTGATTGTTGCACTCTCAGGAAAGTGAAGAAAATATCAAGTCAGCATATACCTACTATGTTTTGTGCCGTGGACCCTATGGGGGGACAGAAACAGTACCTCAGCAGTTTCTACCAGTGATAGACTAAATAGTATTTTTTTTAGCTGTTACTTACAATTTTTCTTTTAGCTTCTCTAAACGCGAGACAATGTGTTCTATACAAATGCTTTGTCATTTCACTATACAAATGCTTGTCATTTCAGTTGCAACTAGTCTTCATACTAAGAAACCATCCGGAAGGAATGGTTCGGAAAGAAGCAGCGAATGTCCTGACCAAGGTCTACATGAACCAGAAGGTGGCACAGAGCTTCCAAACTACGTTACACGAGGTAATGCTGGCCGCCGCGTTGGACGACCTACACTGGGAGGTACAGTTAGCAGCCCTACAGTTCTGGAAGCACGAGATATCGAGCCAACTCACATATCGGGGAATGCTCGATGGAAAGTTCCCATCCGTCACATTCTCAAAAGAAAAGAGGAAAATCATTACGTTACATGACAAAGAAATTCTACGACAACTCACCTCAATAATGCACGATCTATCTGCAACAGGCTGTTTAACCGTACTTTACGAATGTATGAACGAAGTATACAACATAGAAATTATGGAAGTAGCCTACTGCATGGCTACAGAACTGATAGGAATACTAGATAAATACAAATTTGGAGTCATTAAAGATAACGCTATTGCGTATCCAATGGAAGCAAAAGTAGAAGTGAATGATGAAGACGAAGAAATGGCAATGGATTTGACTTTCGCCAGTAATACGGTCACAAGGGATAAAGTTATAGATAGTATAGTAAATACGAATCAAAGCGAGCTCATAATGAATCTACATGACAGTTATTTTCAAAAGAATGCGGATCAAATGGAAGAAGATTATAGATTGAACATTCCACGAAAAGAAATAATACATCCAAATAAGTTTCTAGAAACATTTAAAGGAATGGATTTCCGCTCAATCATAAAAGACAAGAAGAAATGGAATTCTGAAGTGTATAGTAGTTTAGACATATTGCTAGATGAAATATTAGATGTTTAAGTTTTAAGTTTAGGCACAGACAGTACTATTGTGTAAGTTTCCAATGATCTAAGCATTTAAATGTGTATTATTTATGTTGTGATTTTTTAAATAAAACAAAACATTGATTATAAAGAAAATATAATCTCAAGCTTACTAACAGTAACATTATTTATAAGTAACACAGATAACACCTGACCGCTAGTAACAATCTAAAGAATTGGCTTCATGATTCATTTCATATAAACCAAGAACATCGTCAAGAAGCGACGAGAAGCTTCGAATACCGTCGTTCCACTTTCTTTTATCTTCAATAATCTGCTTAAAATCATTGTTTTTGAAGTAAGTAGTAAATAAGTAAGGCGATGCGAATCTCATTAGTTTTATCTTTGGTTTTAAAGGTGGTACCATTTTGGTACTTTGTAATGTCATGTGTCTTTCGTATATGCTTGCCAGTAAGCTCACATCATCTACGTTTAGTATGTCTTCGATGACATTATCAGAGCTCTGCACGTCCAACATCTCTACATTATCATCTGTCTCTTCCTTTTCTTCTTTGATATGACTAAGTAGCTCTTCTACTGTGGTTATTTCTCCCGGTTTTGGAGTCAATAAATCGGGCACGTTATGCCTTTTGAGAATATCGTACAATTCCTGTACTATGGTTAGGGTAGCATCCATTATGCATACTTCAGTTTGGTCGTGAAGTAACGTAACGAAGACGGTGAGACATCCTATGGCTGCTAGATCGTCAAGAATTTTGAGGAGTCTCTTCTGTATTTCTGCTTCGTTTAGTGTGACGATTTTTCTAGTTTCCCTAGAAAATGTAACTGGGGGGAAGTTGCCATCGAGCATACCTTGTCCGCTGAGGTGGGAGCAGATGACGCGTTTCCAGAAGGTGAGGGCACTGATCTGCACTTCCCAGTGAAAGTCAGTGAGGGCGGAGGAGACCATATGGTCGTAGAGGGTCTGTGTGAAGTTGGGACACAGCTTCATGTTCTGGTACAAGCTGCAAAGGACACTGCACGCTTCTTTTCTCACGATGCCTTCTTCGTTGTTGCGCAGAATGAAGAGTAGTCGAATCTGGCAAAAAGTAATTGCAGATTTAATAACAGATGATAAATGGAACAGGTTTGTGTGCTGGAAGCTTAGCCGCGAGACAGCGCTGAGTGTTTGTGACTGGAATGAAAAGTGACCCATCGTCGACCAGACAAAAATATCGCTCGAGAATAAGATGTATAACTAGTCAGTTTTCTTTCATCAGTTACCTGTATGTCAGGGTACTCTTCGATCAGCTGCTCCCACACCACGTTGATCCGGCTGGCCGCGCCGACGCACTTTAGTGCTGACACCTGCACGTAAGACTCGTGGTCATTGAAAGCGATCGTTGCTGCTACGTTTATGAGGTTGTTCTCCAAAATCTGTTTCTGGAATGGAGGGAACTCTGAAAATAAAAATTTAAGGTTTATAATACTCATAATAAAATAGTTATTGGTTGAACATGAATTAAAGAGTAGGGGAAGGCCAAATAAACGATTTTATGGCTAGATGATAAGCTGCGACCGATGAGACGACGAATACAGATGTGTGGAAGAACACATGCAGCATCGATTCAAATAAATTAGTTTAAAACTACATTGATTTTGACATTATTTCACATTCCGCCATTTTTAACGCCTTAAGCAACCAAAACATCGACAAAATAGTACAGCTGCAATAAAATTAGAAACTACAGGTTCAAATTTAAAATAGATAAAGGAGTTAAACAGGGTGACCCGCTATCTCCTAAACTGTTCACCAGTACTCTCGACGAAATATTCAGGAAGTTGGCAGACAGTTGGAAGGAAAGAGGCATTGTTCTCGGCGAGACAAGATATCACGTTTCGCCGACGACATTGTTCTCTTTGCTTCCTCAGTCACAGAACTTCACCTTATGCTTCAAGACTAAGCTTATGCTTCATGACTAAGACATAAATTGAAGCGATACAAGCCTTGAGGTTGGACTGAAGATGAATATGTCGAAGACCAAAGTTATGTCCAACCGAACACCTAAAATAATAAAAGTAGACGGGGAGACAATATAACATGTCCAAGAATACCTTTATTACTTTGGCCAAGTAGTCTCTTTCCAGGCGAGGCAAGACAAAGAAGTCGCAAGACGAACAGAAAACTCCTGGAAGAGCTACTGGTCCATGAAAGAACTACATATTTAAGGGTGAGTTGCCCATAGCACTCAAAAGGAAACTTATGGACATGTGTATTCTTCCCGTCTTGACCTATGGTGCACAGACTTGGTCTTTGACTAACATCCAGAAGTCCAAATTCAAGGTTTACCAACGAGCAATGGAGCGCAGTATACCAGGTGTTAAATTAACGGATCGTGTTCGAAACACAATACTGCGTTCCAAAACAAAAATACTGACGTGGCCCAACTCAAATGGGACTGGGCAGGACATGTCTGCCGCATGCGACAAACTGTGGGCCAAAATACCAGGAAACTGGTGCCCTGACACAGTGAGACGAGGTCGCGGCAGGCCACGAAGGAGATGGCGGGATGAACTAGATCGCGTTCCGTCAAAACTGGAAGGAGGACGCGCGGGTTCGCGAGAAATGGAAAGAGTGAAGGGAGGCCTTTGCCCAAAACTGGGACAGCGCAGGCTAGTAAAAAAAATATATATATGTCAAAAACTTTCAAGTGTATTATGAATGTAAAATTATGATGATGAGTTTGGAGGTATATCGGCAACAAAGATTTTTTTTATTAAGTTTAAAGCGCTCAAAGGTAGGTTCGCTGCGGATCGATGGGACTGCAATATGCACACCGCAGTGCACCGAGTGTGCAATGAAGCATAGTAAATGTACGAAAGAGATGTTGAAGGATTAGTCTTTGGCGTCAGCATTTAAGTAAGGAAGAGCTGAGCACATTTGAGGAAAAAACTATCATAACAATTTGGGATAAAATAATAAAAATATCACATACTTATATACGCGATGTCGGTGCAAATGTGCAACAATTCCAAGGCAGTGTCCCGGATTTCCCAATGCCGGTCCTGCATCTTCCTGTATATGAGCTTGCCGAGGTCATGGATTGAGCCACCAGGCTGTGCATCCACTAATAAACTTAGGTTCGGCTGCAGGAACTTCTTCACCGTCAACCCTATCACTTTTAGGGATACCACCACGAACTGAAAAGGAAAGATTTGTTTATTTTATCGTTTTAAAAAATATCGATTGACATCACGTCTGCGTGTCTCAACCTATTTGTGAACTCACCTTGCAACTCAAGTTAGATCTCTCCAGATTGTTGATAACAATATTGTACAAGCACATGATTTCTACACTTTCGTGCCAGTTGATGTTTCTATGAGTGACTAAAGACAGCACGTTGTCCATCACATACGTCATCACGAGGTTCTTCTCCTCACCGTCTTCGAAATGTTCTAATTTCGGGTCCCCGTTCATATCCAGCGGATTGTACTCTTGTAGTACGTAAAACAGAGCTTGAAAGACTAAATTTGCTTGCTCATCATTCAAGTAGTCCTTTAAATGGATAAGTTTCTTCACACACTGCAGAATTACTGCCAACGTGTCCAACTCTCCAGTCAAATCTCTCAAAGCATACGCAGCTTTTGCTGTATACTGGCAGGAGAGGTTAAGAAGTCTCTCTATGTAATCGTGAATCCTTGCATCAGTCAGAGCCGATTGAGGCTTCCCATAAGTAACAAAGACCAAAACAGGCACTAAGAATACAAACAACATTTGGTTCTTCATTTTAATCCGCTTCTGGTCATTCTCCTGGTACATACCAGGTTCCTTATCCTGGCAAAGTTTATTCCATATGATATTACAAGCTGAACAGAAGTCTAAAACCAACGTTGCGCTGCGACGCTGCACAAACGATTGGATGACATTAAAATTGAAAGCTGCTACTTCAAGGAAGTCTTCAGCAGTGTAAAGTGTTCCTGGCGCCATCGGTTTTCCGAGGAAAACTTTCGCGAGTGTCAACCAGAACATTAATTTCAGAAATGCCAACGACAAGTCGTCTGTGCGTATTCGCTCGTGCGCTATGTACAAATAGGATAGAACTGAGTATTCTTTTATTAGTATACTCATCAGCAAAGTGACAGTCTCAATGCGACATTCCTTGCTTACTGTGGCAAGCAGTATCTGTACTGTGGGTTCTACAGCAATGCATATTTCTTCCTCCTCTTCACTTGTTAGTGACTGCACATTAATGAAATCGTATTTACCGATGGGTTGTATTAAGTGACTGACTATTATTCTGATATTTGCAGCGTCGCCGAGATCGTTGAGTCTCCAAAGGAATTCTGACATGAACTTGTATATTTGGCGTACAACAAATACTGTTGATTTCTCATTGCATATGCTCAGTATTTCCTTCCATACACCAGTTTCAAGAATCCAAGCTATACCGGAATTATGTGTTATAATTTTTAGAGCTGCTTCCATATATGCTACTCTTATGCTGGGGTTGGTGTTGGGTTCACAGATATCTTTGAAGCCTGCGCGTAGTCTGTCTCCCTGCTTGGCAATCATTTTGGCGAAATGTAGCTCTTTCTGTGAAGCGATGGCGAGGACCCTGATGAGGAACACTCTGACTGTATTGTGGGCTTTGTCGGCATGGTCTAATGCATTGATTATCATATCGGACAGTAACGGCGCGCTTTTGAGAAATGCCACCTCTGAAAAGAAAAAAGATATTCATGAAAAACTAAATAATGTTGGACAGTCGACAAGAAAGTAAATTTAGAACACACTAGCTATTGATCGACAGACTAGCTTTTGATCATATTTCGGGTGGGGTTGGGTTTTTTTTGTTAGATATAATACTATAATTACTACCTAACTAAAAAAAACACGTTTTATAGTCAACTACTAAAAACAACATAATGGATTTAGATTGACGTCATTTAGCTAGTCATGCATTGTCATCCAAAATAAACATGGACATATTCCGCTCAAACGGAAACCCGAAAAGTGGGTGAAATGTAACTTTTTTTTTACATTGTTCCAGGTGAAGCTAATAAAAGCGTGTTATAAATGATCAAGAATCATTTTTATTTGTTTGAAACAGAATTAACGTTTTAGGCACCAAAAAAAAATTTTGTCTTTTCAAGGCATGCAAGATGAAGAAGGGGCATGCAATTATAATTTTAAATGAATCACGCTTAGCTTGACTATCAAGTTTGGGCTTAAGAAGTAAGCTAAACTATTCTAGCCATTCTCTTATCGTTATTTAAACCAGTTAGGATGACATAGGTGTTATGGCTACTGATACCTAGTAAAGTCCATTTCACGAAAGAAGTCCCGCAGACGCAGCGCTGTATGTCGCGCGACATAATGTTGTTTTACAACTTTTGGCATCGTAAATAAACCTTATTATAACGCACTAATCCAATAATAAACTCACAAAATATCTACCACAACAAACGCACCTTGATAACATCGACAAACGACAACATGGCCGATCTGTTAAATTTAGTTCGACAATTGTCCGCGGGACTTCTTTCGTGAAATGGAGTTTAATGCTACTGTGATTAATTTTATAAATCTTCTTACGTTCTCACGACGTAGTTTTTATTTTAGTGTTCAGTTTTTCGCCAAATCATGATCATGTCATGCGAGATTTATGCTAGTTATCGACAAGTCAGACCAAAGAAAGTTTGTGCAATGATGAAATGGCAGATTTTGGGTTACAAAGGATGAATATTGCATTGTGAGTTGCAGGTTGTGGCTACACAGGATATAAAGCTTTTAAACCACTACATAATAATATTTAGGACTAATAATAGTTCTGATCTGGACTAATTGAAATTCATTTTTTCCTTTCATTTAATGTATTATGGTTGTTAGAGACATTTGATTCTTATAATTGACCCTATCGACGCATTAAATAACAGGCTGTTCTTTTGATGGCCGGTTCGATTCCAGACTGTAGCAAGCAAATTTTTGAAAATCTTTGAATTGATATTTGTTTCTTTTCAAAAATGTTTCTTTTGAGTGAAATGTTCTATCTCACGTATTTAGAGTAGTTTCTCTCCAGGTCAGAAATTCCACTCTGTATAGAGCTGTCAAGAGAATAAACCAAAAATAAAAAACCGCGCTAGTTATTACTAGGAGGTCGTAAGTTTCATCTCGCGTCCATACAAACAAAGATAAAAAAATAGTTCATGCCTCTCGGTTAAAATATACGGCAGTCAACAAGAAGACAACGGGCAGAGAGAGACTATAGAGCGCTCGAATAATGTGCTTAGGTAAGTACCGCGAGGCTATATTATGTGGGGCTATATTCAAACCAAGGTCAAGGGCACAAGTCTTAAGACGAGTCGTCTTGGAGTGCATGCCATGGTTCCATGGTTAGAATTTACTAGCTGATGCCCGCGGCTCCGCCCGCGTGTATGTCGGGAAATTAAATACTAAAACCTTCCACGAGAACCACTCTATCCATTGGTGAAAACAGCAGGAAAATCGGTGCAGTCGTTTTAGAGTTTATCGCGAACAGACAGACAGACAGACGCGGCGGAGGACTTTATTTTATAATATGAAGTGATGATCGTCGACCAATTTTCAATTATTCCTTTCCATTTTTGGAACGTCTAGCGTCAAACAAGATATCTTTTTTGTAAACACGCCAACGTTCAACATGGCTCAACGTCTCAACTACACACATCAAAAGTGTCTAGGGATCAACATATATTTTTGCAATAACTTTTCTCCTGATTGATATTAATTAAAATTTTCTTTAAGGATTCATCAAATAAAGTGTTTTCGTTTGTCACAGTAACGATAAACCAAGTCACCTTTGCATTAATAAAGAAATTTGCCATTTTCCTAATAAAGGGATTTTTGACATTTGAACCACTAACATTAAAGTTCGAAAAAAAGACTGAAATAACAGTTTTCTTTAAAATTTTATTGGGTAACTTAAACAATTAATAATCCGTGTTTCTACCGCGAACACTAACAACACAAGAACATCGGTTTGGCATACTCAAAATGAGTTCATCCAAATCACGCTGTGGAATGGCCGCCCATGTTCGTTGCAACAACAAAAAAAGGTCTTCTTGCGACTGGATACCCTCCATATTCGGCAGAGCTCTTCTCTGTAGCATATCCCATGCATGCTCAATCGGGTTCAAGTCTGGCGACTGAGCAGGTCAGGGCAGGACATTGATGTTAGCTGCGGCGAGAGTCTGTCTTACAACTCTTGCGGTGTGCGGTCGTGCATTATCATGCATTAACTGAAATAAGGGACCGATTTGCACTTGTAGAGGAACGATGACGTCTGATACAATCGTCTCAGCATAAATTTGAGCGTTGAGGTTGCCTCTGATCCAAATCAACTCAGTTCTTCCGCCGATCCAAATTTCATTACAAAATACATTGTGTAGAAAAAAATACTTTAAATTAGATTTACATTAGATAGTCATAAAAAAAAAATTAAATTAAAATTAAACTCATTTCAAACAATAATTAGTGTAAACTTATATGAAGAAAAAATAATAATAATTTAAAAAGACGAGGACTTCAATCCTACCAGTTTTCAGCCGGGTGGGAATAAGTGTAATCTTGGATGTCTAAATTGACCGTACTATTAGTCCGTCTGTTAGATTATCGAAAAATATTGGATACGTGTTTTTTGTTTTATCAAATTAATAAAAATATACGAAAATAAAACGTGCCAAAGGTCGTGAGTGAAGGCTGGTGGCGTCACTTTCTGTTAAAAAATGTACCAAACTGTGACGTCGCGCGACTTTTCAAAGCACTGTATCGTCTTCATTTATTGTTTACGTGAAAAAAGAAAAAATACGTGTCCAATATTTTTTGGAAATCTATCTGACGGACTAATTATATTTTTTTAGTCAACTACCCTATTGTGCAAGCACCTCTCGACCACGACATCATCTTCCTTTCCATGTCCTATGTTACTTCGCGGTCGGCACAACATGTGTTTTCCTCCACGCTCCTCTGACAACCCTCCCTATTATTTATTCCTCTTTCTTTCATATGGTCATTGGTCTTCCTCTCCTTCTCCAACGATCAACATTCATATTCGTCATTCTTTTAGGCACATGCGACTCGTCACTCTTCATCACATGTCCATACAACCTGTAACTGGCGACTTATAAACTGTAACTTTTAAATTGAAGTATCCTAGAGTGATTAAAGAAGTGAGTGGAAGTTTCCATTGAGGTTGGTAATTTTGTCAACAGGATATCATATCGGGGCTTGTTTTACATGTGAGGTAAAAATATGCTCCGTCGGGGCTGCGGGTTGTTCGCAAGAGATACCGCGGCCTCGACATGAAGGGCTAAGAAGGAACATGGGTGGTTTTTAGTCAGTAGAAGTCTGACACTCCCTCTCGCTCGGCCCAAGAGCGGGAGGGGTTATTTGATGATTTCCCACCCCCCAAAAAAAAAAAAGGTAAAAATATGCTAACTCGTTTTATGATAAATTGGCGGCACAAAGATATTCGTATATTACGCCCCTCACCTGGTAGAAGAAAAAAAAGCAATCAGGTACTCAAACTACCTATAATTTTTTTTTATCTGTCTAGAAGAGATTGCGTATGATTATAATTATGATGTCACATCTACGCCTCCGAGATACAAGATGTTATTGCTAAATTATTAATTAATCATAAGTAGATAAATCACTTGATAAAATTGTCATAACAACAATATTTATGGTTTCTTTAAAAAGTAAGTATTTTTAATTGGTGGTCTAGCTCTAACAGATTGTTAAACTATCACTTTTCAGCCTTACTACTTAGGGCATAGGGATGAAAAGTGGCCGACCGTCAGTGAACTCGGTAGCACAGTACGGTATCTGGGACGCTCAAATAAAATTATATTATAGCTAGTGTCCGCTTGTAATGAGGAGGCAAGAGGCAAGCAACCATGTTGATGGATAGAGAGGAAGGCCAAAGAAAAGATGGATGGATTGTATGAGGAATTATATGAAAGAGAAAGGAATAAATAATGCCTTGACGTTATACAGAGGAGAATGGAAGAAGATAACGTGTTTTGCCGACCTTAAGTAGAATGGGACAAGGGAAGCCACGCATTTTTTATTTTTTGGGTTTGGGTTTTTTGGTTATCAAATAACCCCTCCCGCTCTTGGGCAGAGCGGAAGGGAGTGTCAGACTTCTACTGACTAAAAACCACCCATGTTCCTTCTTAGCCCTTGCGCCGAGGCCGTGGTATCTCTTTCGAACAACCCGCAGCCTCGAAGATGATGATGAACACTCCGCAATGGGTGTAGTAAATGCGAAGTACCCTAGAAAATCATCATAATATCAATTTATTTTTTGGTTTATATGTATTATTACGATAAAGCAGTGGTGGCCCAGTGGTTGCGGCCCCGACAGTGAGTCGTGGGTTCGAACCCAGGCAGAGGCACATTACTTTGTGTAATTTATTTCATCACTACTGCTCTCAAAACGAAACGAA
Source organism: Diarsia brunnea (assembly GCA_949774965.1). NCBI lineage: Eukaryota > Metazoa > Arthropoda > Insecta > Lepidoptera > Noctuidae > Diarsia > Diarsia brunnea. Next base: position 16,700,443 of record OX459008.1, on the reverse strand, counting down.
GGAAAACATCGTGAGGGAACCGGCATGTCTTAGAACCTGTTATTTATATTTCTATGCTTAGAACCAAAAAATTCGAAGACATGTGACATCAGCCAATCCGCACTGGGCCCGCGTGGTGGATTATAGCCCATCCCTCTCCTAGAGAGAAGGCCTGAGTCCCTGCAGTGGGAACATTATAGGCTGATGATGATGTATTATGATCAGACCCGTCGTATCTGTAGAGTTTCTCTATAAAGATAGGGGTTTAGGGGGTGAGCTTATTACTTTCAACCGGGACAATAAATACATATCCGGATTAGGGGTCGAGAACATCCTGGTACCCGTCGGAGCTGCGAGTTAGTTAAGAGATACCGCGGCCTCGACACGAAGGGCTAAGAAGGAACATGGGTGGTTTTTAGTCAGCAGAAGTCTGACACTCTCTTTCGCTCTGCCCAAGAGCGGAAGGGGTTATTTGATGATTTTCCACACGCCAAAAAAAAAAATGTACATCCTGGTACAAAATGGCAACAACACTTGGTAGGCATCTTAAAGTTTGTCAGACGTGTCACTTCCGAGAACTAGTTTTTGTTTGCCGTCTTTCAACATACAGTCGCTGTTCCAGGAATCCAGGTAATATACAAGTTGTTCCAGTTACGCAACGCGAATCGTTTGAGGTAATATTTGCTTTGATAGTTGATACATGTTTTTGATAGCGTATCTTATCGTAAATTGTAACAGAGCTTGGTAGACCTCTGTGTGCTTAGCTTACACAGCACTTTCTAAGTCTGAAATGGTCATTACTGGGTCCCTGGAGCCTTTGGTGATTCAGGGTAGAGTCTAGAAGGCACGAGATCACGTAATCGATCACAAACTCGATGTTCAGATTCCATTAAATCTGTCACCAAGATCCCTCTAGCAGAATGTGCTCGCCGTGCGGCCAATAGAGACCGACGGAAAAGGATCGCGAAGGCACCGCAGTTGTGGGCAATCCCCCATGACCACGACCACAAACCGGATGTCTCTGGGTCTTCTACTTCTCATTTTCTTATTCACGTATGTTGTGGCATCTCTGGCCTTAATTTGTTACTTATAAATAAAACATACATATTTTAATTCTTTCAGTATTTTATTTATTGTTTGTCTAAGTATTAATAAAGCGCTTTGATGAGTTATTGAAGAAAACCACATTCTCAAAGATTGGACATTTTATGAGTTGGTCATTTTGAGGATTAGACATTTTGAGGATTGGACGTTTTGGGATTTGGACATTTTGACACTGTTGGACATTTTTAGGAATTGGACATTCCGCCCCTGAACGTCTGTCAAGATTGTACGTTTAAGAAGAAGAAGACTCAAATAGGAATGTTTCCTGACTAAAAAAAATATGATTATGTTTAGTCCGTCTGTCCGACAGTTAGATTATCGAAAAATATTGGATACGTATTTTTTGTTTTATCAAATTAATAAAACTTGACGAAGGTAAAACGCGTCAAAGAACATGAGTGGGGGCTTGTGTCGTCACTTTCTAGTTAAATTGTCATGAAATATGACGTCACACGAGTTTTCAAAGCACTGTATCGTCTTAATTTTTTGTTTACGTGAAAAATATGTGTCCAATGTTTTTTGGAAATCTATCTGACGGACTAATTACATTTTTTTTGTCAACTATCCTATTGTATCCGACCAGTAAGTATGTAGTCACCTGCACAGCTCTATCGTTCGTCTCATCTTCTAGCATCTAGCTGACTGATGCAATACAAATGCTTGGGGACCATCGATCAGTAATTGTTGGGGACAGAAGGCAACCACAAACTCGCTCGCTCTGTCTTGCTCTGGCCATGCGGCCACAACCAGAGCATGTGTATGGTGTATCGTTCTAATAGTTGCCGCGGCCAGAAATCTATGGCTGCCTACTGCGCGGGAGTCCTTAGGCATTTTACCTAATCAATATCATTTAACGGCTAAACAACCGGGCGCTTAGATAGCTAAGTACTTTCATGACATCAAAATAATATCTGATTACGCATAATGTTATCAAAAACCATATTACTAAGATCAATACAGAAAAGGGTTGAAAGATTTTTGTGTAAAGCCTTGCTGACCTTCACCTGGTATCAATACAAATAAGTTTTGTATGAGATTATAAAAACGTTCTAAAGTGTCACGTTTCCGAGATAAGAGCTATCAAAGCTGCAAAGTTAAAGTCCACTCACTGATGGCATCTTTTTCTTTTTTTTGGAGGGTAGGAAATATCAAATGACTCCTCCCGCTCTGGGCTGAGCGGATGCGAAAGGGAGGGTCAGACTTCTACTGACTAAAAACCACAAATGTTTCTTCTTAGCCCTTTGTGTCCAGGGCCGCGGTATCTCTTTCGAACAACCCGCAGCCCCGGCAGGCACTGATGGCATCTTCAGGACAACCACAGAGTACACAACTTTGATTTAAAAAAGTTCTACACTATCACGTTTTCGAGATATGAGCTATCCAATCACTTTTAATTTGATAACTCATCTATAAGGTTCTATTTGTGGTTGAAACTTCGAAAAAACAAAAAATAAATGGCAGAAGTTAGTATGTGACCGGCTGGACCGATTTTGGCGGGAGTTTTGCTGGCAGATAACTGATGTTATATTATGGTCTAACTTAGGTTACTTTAATTTATTTAATTTATTTTTGACGGCACGGTTGGCGCAGTGGCTGAGAGATTGGATTGCTGCGCTGCGTGTCGCGGGTTCGATCCCCGCACGGAACAAATATTTGTATGGCCTACAGATAGTTGTTTCGGGTCTGGGTGTGTTTGTGTATGTGAGTTTATATGTTTGTGAACGCACCCACGATACAGGAGAAATTCCTAGTGTGGGGCAACGTTTTAAAAAAAAAAAAAAAAAAAAAAAAATTTGAAGAAGGGAAGTAATATTTTGTTACAGTAATTTCATGCGAACGAAGGTCGTCGCATGCAACAACTAGTTTATAATAATTATTTTAAGCACCCAACAAGGTAGTATCCAAATGAAAGAAGCATTTTCTAATATTATCTCAATTAATTTCAAACTGCCGCACTCAGAGAGCTTTAATGATTACTTAGGCCATCACTTAGTTTAGTAAAGGTTTTGACAGTTTTGTCATACATTATTATGTCAAACCTTTACTTAGTAATGGCTTAAGTAATCATTAAATATCTCTGAGTACCGCAGAAAGAGTTCAAAAAGTTATCATAATGTTAGCGATACCCACATTTTTTTGAACAAATAATTTATCAAATAAGTTGTTGATTTGTGAGATAGTCTGTGGCACAGCGCCGGCGAGCATCACCAATGGGAACGTTAGGCCTAACTGTTGTTAACATATTTAATTGTAAGAAAAGCTAGTACGAGTAAGTAGTGATTAAAAGCATTTCAGGAAATCGAAGACTGTGTATCATTTGACCTGACACCGCTCACAGTCAGAAGTGGTAAGAACTAAGAGTGTTGGAGAAGTTCTCAGGTATGTTAATTTATTTGCCCTCATTATTTTTAAAGAACTGACGGTTGATAACGTCAGATAATGTAATGGTTTAAATGAAATAAGTCTTTGATATTCGAGTACATATTTCAATAAACAATTTAATGTGATTTGTTTACTTGTAACAACAAGTACTGCCCAAGTAATAATAATATGCATATTACGGTTTGATTTTCTACACCGACGACGCGGTATCCGATAAACTGCGTGGCGTGGGTACCTCACTTTATGGGCAGAAATTAAAAGTAGGTCACAGCCTCACAGGTTTGTTTATGTCTGAGTTTTAATAATGAGACATCGTGCGTGATATTAACGTGCGTTGAAAGGATGTTATGCCTAATAGATTATGATATTGGAATGTTATTAACTATTAAAGATTTTCGTTCATTAGATCGTACAATCTTTTAAATGATTTGTAAACTATAAGCTAATTATTGGATTCTCGTTAATTTTTATGATTGATTTAAGGATTAAATACCTACATAAGTACCTCTTCCAATACAGATTAACCGCTTATATTATTATATGGTCAATATGTACCCATTTTAAGGACAGCAGGTATGAACTTTGTCTAGGTACCTTAGTACCTTTTCACTATGAATTTATGTTTATGCGTCGTATTGCTGATCTGATGTTATCTGATAGTACACATCCCAAAAGTCTTGCTGTGGATAATTATTTGATTTAAATACCTAGCTGAGTAGGTATTTGTTTATTTGAAGAATTCTGTGATTTAGCAGAACTTACGAGGCGAAATGGGTTGTTTTGTGCATTTCCATAGGTACAATAGCGAATCAGCTGCCGTAATATGGATAAAATACTCATCATTGTGTTTTTTTTCTCTTTGTTTCTCTTTTCCCTACTAACACCTTTCACACGATACTAACTTAAACCACGTATCCACTTCACCATGGGCTAAATTAAAATATATACCTACTTTAAATATTTATTTATCGGTTATCATAGTCTCCACCAATAAACATAGTTCTAAACAATGGCTTCCAGTGGTAGGTCTAATTATACTCCGCCTTTGGAACCGAATATACGTAAAAGATTATCACGCAATCCTGAGCGTATACAAGAGCCTAGAAGAAGTAGACGTTCCACGACAAGACCTCATCAAAGACAACGTAAACGTGATACATACCGCAACCGATCTCGTCGTAGAACGGCGTCTGATTCTCCGTCCTCGTTATCATATCGGCGTCATAGTAGCAGTAGTACATCTTCAAAAAGCAGCATTTCCGATTTTCATACACGGAATCGCAGGTCTCGTTCCATACGACGTTATCAGTACCGGAAACGTAAATCTCGCGCATCACGTCATCATAGTGATGATACCAGCTCTTCCGGGTCCGTACACAAAAATCGGTACAAGCGAAAGCTAGATTCGTCCGACCTGTCAGATAATTCTTCGTTCGCAAAACGAAAACGATCCCGTTCGAGAATTCGCTCTCACTGGAAACGTCAATCCAGTGCTTACAAAGAAAACCAGTTTCTAAAAAGATTCTCTAGAATAGTTACCGGCAACCGTTTTGAAGGATCACAAAATGTGATCTCAGAATTCGATCCTGACGCACATTCACAGTCGGCTGAAGACTGAATTCGTAAGGTGAACGAAACGGCAAGAATTTATGGTTGGACAGAAAGGCAAATTATCTACTATGCTATACCGAAACTTTCTGGCCATGCCAAAAAGTGGTACCAAGGTAGGAGTACTATTGATTTAAGTTGGAAACAATGGCAAAGAAAGATAATAAAAACTTTTCCAGACGATCGTAACTACGCCGATCGTTTGACGGAAATGCTTAGCAGAAGAAGTAGGAGAGAGGAATCGATGGAAGAGTATTTCCATGAGAAAGCTAGGTTGGTGAAAATGTGTGGCATTAAAGGAAGAAACGCTGTGGATTGCATAATTAGCGGTATCTTTGATAATGGCGTGAGGTTAAACGCCCAAGGAGCCAGTTTTAAGAGGACATCGGACTTGCTAAAATATTTACGCCGTATATCAAAACGAAATCTTATCTCAAAGAGAGACTCAATACTTTCTAAACAAGACTCGCATAATATAAAAGATTCGGATAATAATCGCATCAATGTCACAAATAGATCTATACCCACGACTAGCCGGGTAAAGCCTAGGTCGTTTCAATGTTATAATTGTGGTGATACTGGGCATGCCGCGCGTAACTGTAATAAACCATTAAGAAGATGTGATAAGTGTTCACGACTAGGGCATATGACACAAAATTGTGAGCTGATAGGTTCTCGACCAAAAACTGATCGAACACAAGAAAATCCGAATCATAATCCTACACAAAGCGTTCTACAAATAGCAACAAACGAAAAGTCAAATTGTAAGTATTTTAAAACTATTTCTGTTAATGACATATCGGTCTCAGCTTATATAGACTTCGGGAGTCAATGTACCCTAATCAGAGAATCAGTTGTCAAAAATCTTAATGTAGTCCAAAATAAGATGGCACTTCCCATTATTAGGGGATTTGGTTTTGGAAGTGTCGTACCAATTGCTAGAATATTTGTAACTGTTGTAGTAGATGCGGTCCAAGCAGATATAGAAGCATTTATCGTACCGGATAATTTACTTAAGACAGATGTTCTTATTGGGCAGTCTTTAACAGAGCTGCCCACTGTTACCGTACATAAGACTTGCACTAAATTGGTCCTTTACTGTGATGATTCCGATGTAGAGAGGATGGATATTTACAATACCAATGATGTGTCGATCAAAGGGTTACAGGACATACAAGTACATACACCAGATACGTTTTCTGGACCATTATTTGTCCCAGGCAGTGCATGCATGAAACCCGGTAACGAATACATTCTATTGCAAGGTGTCTACCAATTTCATGAAGGAAATAGTAGATGTTTAGTAATGAATTTGTCTGAAAATCCAATTACTTTCTCCAAATCTAAATTATTATCACGAGCAATAAAACTAAACGATCAAGGTTTATTTACATCAAAACATGAACGTTTGGATGTGGATTCTATTCGTGTAAATACTGGTTTGTTTGAAAATCGTGATAAATCCAACCCCATAAAGCAACCTATTACTTTGGATATGTTACATATTGGCCCCAAAGTGACTGACACTGAAAAGGATCAGTTATTACACCTCCTGAACAAATTTAGGGACTGTTTTGCTTTTAATATGCAGGAGCTTGGGCTGACTCATATAACCGAAATGACATTACGTCTTAACGACGATACGCCTGTCATTTATAGACCTTATAGATTACCTTTTAGTGAACGCGCAAAGGTACGGGAAATGATAGGTGATATGTTAGCTAATAATATTATAAGAGAATCACAGTCAGCTTATGCCAGCCCCATAGTGTTGGTTCGGAAAAAGAATAATGAATACAGGCTTTGCGTAGACTATCGGGCATTGAATAAAAAGACAGTAAAAGATAGCTATCCGATGCCAGTCATTGATGACCAGCTCGATCGGCTAAGCGGAAAATCATACTTCACAAGCTTAGATTTGGCATCCGGTTATCACCAGATTCTAGTGGCTGAGGAATCACGTCATGCAACAGCTTTCGTGACTCCCGACGGCCACTACGAGTATATGAGAATGCCATTTGGTCTTGTGAATGCTCCTGCAGTCTTTCAGAGTATGATCAATAAAGCACTGGGAGCCCATCGATTCGAGCTGGCTATCCCTTATTTAGATGATTTACTATCTACGGGTAATTCATTTAACGAGGCATTCGGTAAGTTGGAAGATATTTTACATCTTCTACGAAATGCCAATCTCACCCTTAATCTACAAAAGTGTTTCTTTTTCCAATCGGAAATCGACTATCTTGGTTATGAGATTTCCGAAGCTGGTCTTAAACCTGGAAGTAAGAAAATAAAAGCGGTTTCTGAGTTCCCAAAACCGACCAATGTCCACCAAGTTCGTCAATTTATTGGCTTGGCCAGTTACTTTCGGCGTTTTGTTTTTGATTTCGCTTCTATTGCGAAACCACTTACTCAACTGACCAAAGCCGACGTTCCTTGGTATTGGGGTGACGACCAAGATCGTGCATTCGAAGACATAAAATCTAAATTAGTAGTTAGACCGGTGTTAGCGTTGTACAATCCAGATTATATCACAGAGGTCCACTGTGATGCCAGTAAATTAGGCATTGGGGGTATCTTATTACAGAGACTTAATGAGCAGTACCCTTTTAGGCCAGTTGCTTATTTCAGCCGTCAAACGACCCGCGAAGAAGCATTTTGGCACTCCTATGAACTGGAAACGATGGCAGTGGTCCTTACTTTAAAGAAATTTAGAGTATATTTGATTGGTCTAGAATTTAAAGTTATAACAGACTGCAATGCATTACGCGCCACTTTGGTCAAGCGAGATTGGATTCCTAAGATTGCAAGATGGTGGCTGATGCTTCAGGAATATAACTTTACTATTGAGTACCGGCCCGGCCATAACATGCAGCATGTCGATGCTTTGAGCCGGAACCCCATCTCGCAAGAAATGAACCCAGAGGAGTTAGAAGTCTTCACTATTACGACTGAAGACTGGCTTCACACGGTACAGATGACAGATCCGTGGTTAAAACATATTAAAACTATTTTAGAAACTAGTGAAGAGGATATAAAGGACGTATCTAATAATTACGTATTGCGAAATGGTAAAATATATAGGCGAGTAGGATCCAAATTAAAATGGGTGGTACCTAATTCGGCGCGGTGGAGAATTTGTCAGCTTAATCATGACGAAGCGGGTCATTTCTCAACTGAGAAAACAATTGAAAAAATAGGAGCCGATTATTGGTTCCCAAAAATGAACCGTTTCGTCAAGAAGTATGTTAATGCGTGCATCAACTGTGCCTATAACAAAGAAATGTCGGGTAAAAAGTCAGGGTACTTAAACCCAATACCCAAGGTAAACGAAATATTTCACACAATACACATAGATCATTTGGGTCCATTTATTAAAAGTAAAAGAGGAAACGCATATATTCTCGGAGTCATCGATGGGTTTAGCAAGTTCATATTTGTTAGACCTGTTAAAAATACTAGATCTAAAACAACAATTAAAGCCCTCGAAGATATTTTCGCAACATTTGGATGCCCAAAAATAATCATATCAGACCAAGGCACGAGTTTTACGTCTGGCGAATTCAAAAGTTATGTTTTGTCGATTGGAGCAAAACATGTCCTAAATGCGGTAGCAACACCTAGAGCAAATGGGCAAATTGAACGCTACAATCGAACAATTTTAAATTCGCTAGCCGCTATGAACCATGGGTCGGACGAGAGAGACTGGGACACAAATGTTTCCAAATTGCAATGGAGTCTTAATAATACAATAAATAAAAGTACTGGAAAATCACCAGCTGAGGTGGTATTTGGGCATAGAACCACATGCCAGGCGGAAGGAATTATCAAAGGTGCTTTAGATATAGACGCACATATTTCAAATACTAATAGAGATGAATTGAGGAAATCGGTGGAAGAAAAAATTATAGAAGGACAGAAAAAGATGAAAGAATATTTTGATAAAACGAGGGCTCCAACTAAGACGTTTCAAGAAGGCGATCTTGTTATGATTCCTAACAATAATCCAGACCGGGGCAAAAGCAAAAAGTTAGCTGCAAAGTTCAAAGGTCCTTTTAAAGTAACAGCTGCGCTGGAGAAAGATCGGTACGAAGTGTCTAGCATTAAGGGGTTTCCTCAAAGACCTTATAAGAATATTTTCCCGGCTGATCAGTTAAAACCGTGGATTAATCTCAGTTTATCACCAGTAGTTAGCGATAAAAGCGATAATAGCGATTCGGATTCGCTTGACGAATAGTAGAAAAGCGTTATGTATTTTATATTATTTATGAATTTGTATATACATAAGGATACTACAGTAGACAGGAGTAAAGTAGTAGTTATAGTGGTAATAGCCGGTAGCCCTTAAACCAATTTCCATGTCATTTACAGCCTAGATTGGTGTCGATAACGGAGAATCGGCACAATCCGGTTATTAGTACTGAGAGCCTGATGAGACAGCGCTGGTGCGGATGGGCTGTTGGCAGACCGTGGCTCTCGGGTGGCTAAACGGCTGATTATTGATTAATGGCTCTCGGGTGGCCTCATACATGTGATGATCGAAGAAGGTGAGCAGACCGTGGCTTTCGGATGGCTAAACGGGAGCTTGCAACAAATTGTGGTTACGGAACTATAGGCTTTCGGATGGCCTCACATGAAGATTACAATTCATTGTTAGTGATTTAAATCTTCAATGTTGTGAATTAGTTCGTGCATATTAAGTTATGCTGTTGTACTAATGGTATTGATTGATGAAACAACATAGAATTTATATACTCAATATCTCCTGAGTAGAAATACATTGTAAATTGCTTTTGTAACTATTGTTAAACTTGGATTATATCTAGATAAAAGTAATTTTATTTTATGAAATGTATAGTCATTAAACAAATTCGTTTGCTAACAGTTTGTTTTATTATTTATCATAGTAATCTGTGGAAAATGTTGTGGGTAGTATATTTGTTAATTTTAATTTTAAGTAGTTTTAAGGTTTTGTATACTTAATATACTACTGTTTGTTTTCCCAAATGAAATAAATAAATAAATAAATAAACCTATTTAACTGAATTGTTAATTACTAAGTTGGATGTAATTTTTTTTTTCTTTGTATGTCGTATATGTTTGTTTGTTTTTTTACGTTATTATTGTTTTGGTATGAGGTCATACCTATACGAGAGAATGGCCGAGTGGAATTTTGGAATGGGGACATTCCTATTGCAGAATGGCCGTCTGTTAGCGATACCCACATTTTTTTGAACAAATAATTTATCAAATAAGTTGTTGATTTGTGAGATAGTCTGTGGCACAGCGCCGGCGAGCATCACCAATGGGAACGTTAGGCCTAACTGTTGTTAACATATTTAATTGTAAGAAAAGCTAGTACGAGTAAGTAGTGATTAAAAGCATTTCAGGAAATCGAAGACTGTGTATCATTTGACCTGACACCGCTCACAATAAGTTTGTTTTAAGCGACTTTGATGTTTTCTTAGATATGACAAATGAGGATGTGGGTGGGCTAACTAAATACTCTAATTGTAGGATCTTTTCGCAACAGATAACAATATTATTACTCGTCTTAAGATAGGAAACCAAGTGTCTTACCAACTTGCCATGGGCGTCGTCGCCAGGGGGTAATTCGACCAAGTAGGTAACTACTGTGTGAAGAATTGAAACATTTGTGACTTGTTCAAGGCATGGTGTCTAAAACGAGCTCACTATGTTCGGTCTTGCAACCTACTTTATCTTGAAACTTGACTTGTGTATTTTGTTAAACAATTCCAACCTGTCAGGTTCTGGTAAGGTGTTAAAATTTTCGAGCTCGCTTCGCTCGCTCTTGGAGCCTTAGCTTCTTTGTTTCTTAAATTTTTTGTCTCTAAGTTGATTAAAATCTATTTCTGAATAAAAGGACTAAAGAAAAACTAACTTGTTTGGGGATGGGGTACCAATTGTCTTTAACTCCCTAGTCTTTTCAAAATTAGTTTTTAGTATCTTTTACTTCTACAAGTTCTATATAAACAAGTAAGTATAGAGAGTCAGATGGCTTCTAAATCCTCTCTATTCTATCTAAATTATATTATGTATTCATTGTTTTGAGTGAAAAATCCAAACCAGTAAACAAGACAGCAACTCCTAACAATAAGGTACATAGAAAAACTTTTTTGCAAAAAAAAAACAACCGACTTCAAAAACACCAAAACCACTTTTTGGTGTTTTTGAAGTCGGTTGTTTTTTTTGCAAAAAAGTTTTTTTTTTATTTTTAGTTTTAAATTGTAATATCCTATACAAATATTCACCATCCTTTTAAAATTCAACCAAGAAACCTACCCTTAACCTTTAAGATTCCCTTATTATTGCTTTCAACACCTAACCGTTAAGGAGTTATACCTTCCATCATCAGCTCATCAACAGTGATGACTTCTAGATGTGAATACTTGAATAGCTTCAGAAAAAGCACGAAATACGTAATACGTGCCTATGAAATTTGAGGGTTGCCCTCGATTTCTCTGGGATCTCATAACCAGGTCCTGGTTTCCTTATCATGGTACCATCCTTGAAATATCTCTTTGCTAATAAAAAAAAATCATCAAAATCGGTTTCTAAACAACGAAGTTATTCGCGAACACACATAAAAAGAAATGTTCATAAATAAAAAAAAAATATCATAAAATGAAAAGTACTAGGCCAAACTATGTTAAATTTTTATGGGACCAAATGGCAACTATTCCGCATCAAACGAAAAAATAATCACGTAATTCGGATCATAAATCTCAGCGTAATCGGTGTACACAAATAAAATTTTTTTTTTAAAAAAAAAACAGTGAAATTGAGAACCTGCTCCTTTTGGGAAGTTGGTTAAAAACAAATCTACACATGCCATAAACAGTACGTTTATAACACATTATGACATCACGCCTTTTAGACAATTTATTACATTTCAAGGGCATTTGATGATGTTGTGTCTGGTATAAAAGTATTTGATGAAAATTTATACAAATACATTAGAGAAAAATACCAGTGAATAAGAATTACAACCGAGGGCTTTAACTTTGCTGTGGGTTGTTTGAAAGATATACCGGAGCCCCGGGCCCAAAGGGCTAAGAAGGAACATGGTGGTTTTTAGTCAGTAGAAGTCTGACACACCCTTAAGCTTCCAAAAAAAGGACTTTGACTTTAATTTGTACTGAAACTGAACTAGTCACAATTATACCATTTCATACAAATTTTAGTTTCCTTGAACACAATCAAATTGGTTTTGTCAGTGATTAAAACTCACACTAATGCTACTATAATAGAGATCCAAGATCTGTTTTTTTTTCCAAGAAATTGTTGGGCTTCGTTAGTTTCAAGTGTGTAGGAATTTACTACTTTTCAATTATTTTATTAAATACACTTAATTTTATTTTCGTACCAACTCTTTGTTATTTTATCAGTATTTCTATATTCCAGATTCCTGCATTCCAGACACTGAGTTTTAATTCTGGACATATGCCTAGTATACCATTTATATTAGTCATTTTATTAGTCATTTTTATTTATCCATATGGAATTGTTACGCTGGAAAAATATTAGCTGTGTTGATGGTGACTTAGCAATATTTTACAACAAATTGTAAAAGAAATTTTGCATTGTTCTTCAATTTATTAAATTCATACTTTAATGCATATACAGCGTAGAGAAGGAGCACTATTGCACAAATGCATACCACATTTTCAGTTCATCATTCTGAACCCAAAGGGTGTTCAGAAAATGATTTAATTGCTGTTTCCTACAAAAGTGTAAAATGAAAGTGTCTCTAAAGGCTCTAAAGGTCTTCATTCTGAACCCACATTCAGATTGAAGTACTGATAATGTGATAACTGTTTGAATATAGTTCGATTTAGGAAACTAGCCAAGATGATTTTACTACATTATTACATTTTATTTTGCAAACAAAGTTTGTCAGGTTCAAGGTTTGTCTTACTAACAGTAAGTGCAAATTATATATAGAGTCGAAACTGAACGTCTGAATGAGGAAAACTAGTAAAGTAATTATCTGACCGCAGACAAGTACAACAAACTGTTTGCGCATAAAGAATAATACTATAGTTCCTATAGCACTAGTGGCTTGTTTGTTTTAACAATTAGTACCGTATCAAATACAAATACTGCGTCTGTTGCACAATAGATAACGATATATTGAAATAGTTTATTCACATTTTTCTGCTAGTTTTGTCTGGAGCCCTATCTCAATAGAAGTAAACAGTAGTAACCATTTACAAAGATGTAACAATAAAACTTACCCGGATCGGCGCAGTTTGATAGTTTCGTGATAAGCCCATCGGCGTAGTAACTATCGAGCACATAGTTAGGCTCGGTAAGTTTTTCAAATAGTAACTTTATCTTATTTTGTATCTTAACACATTCCATCTTTGTGGCGGTTTCACTGCAGCTAACATGAAGACAATTACTTAATGTTAAAGTAGTTGGGCCAGACAGCAGTAGGAAAATCGGTTATTAACAACTAAAATGATTTAACTAAGAATGCGGTCTCAAACACAACAAAACACATCTTGAAAAGGTGGTCTTTCATATCCGCGTTCTCAAGTGACCGAACCAAATGACATTGACACTCGTGACAAACATGATGACATGTGACCATCGACACCACTGACTGCTTTTTGTTTACAATCTAGAGAAAAACACATAAACTCGACTAAATTGGGGTTAGAACAACCAAGGAATTAACTGTAGAAGCGGTTAAACTGGGCTTACCCATCTACCAAAGTACAGAATGCCAGCACATCAAGCTACCCGGAACTGTAATTTTTTTCCAATCAACCCTGACCATAATAATTACGTGATAAAGTTGAAAAAATTAAGAAATTATTTGTACGCGGCCATACTCCACGGTTATACTGGATCTAATGGGCCTACCACACGCACAGGCATCACCACAGTATTGCCTGCGCGATTCCACGCTGCACACGGTACAACGTGCGTGTGGTTGGTTGGTAAAACTGTATTACCATTACCAACCACACGCGCGATGTACTATGTGCACCGTGTAATCACGCAGGCATAAGTGTGGTGATGGTGAAGCTTGGGCGTGTGGTAGGCCCATATGAGTGCCTGTTTCTGTATACATGATGGATGTTGTGTTTTATTTTTGATGAGAATGGCCCTGGCTTGAATTCGCCATGACATGGCGAATTCAAGCCAGGGCTAATTTTCGTACTCGATCCCGACGACGCCATCGTGATCCCCGTATTTATTGCGTTATTTTTGCTCTTCTACCATATTAAAGTAGAATAAATACTGTTGGAACTTGTGCCGAATGTTTTATTTTACAATGGAATAAAGTGTAATGGTGTAACGTAGTACGTTACACTTCTCAGTTATTAACATAATTAGCATAATAACAATAAAAACACATCAAAAATGCAATGTTTACATTCATGTGTCAACTGACAAGGACGAGCCACAGATAAAAATAAGTAGTGCGGTGACAATCAATACTTACTAAGAGCCAGATAATGCATAATATCGGTCGCGCAAGTGAGGATTTGTCTACGGCTCGCATATGTCCCATCGCTATTTAGGCTGCCAACTCCATCTTTTCGTTTGACATAAGGAATTTTAGTCCCGAAGCGATCACACGTCTCACCAGATCCTAATTGTCCAGTGAATTACACACGTGTCTTAACTCGCCATTATCCGGGCCTAAACATAACTTAATCCGAATTATTCTCCGCCATCGAGCATTTAAATTCGGTGTCTTTGAAAACCCCATACTGGGTAAGTGTTGGAAAGCTTAATCATGTGCATATTTTTGTGTTTCTTTTGTCTTTGCAGGTTAACTTGGCATGTATGCTTGTTTTATCTAAATTTGTGCTACGCCAATGTTCATTTAATTAAATATAAATGCCTTCAGCTCAACTCATTTTTGTATTTTGTGCTTCACACCGAAAATGTACTGTCATGCCGTTTTTCCACGCATGAGATCATGTAAACTCCGTCTGATTGTGACAATCCACCAGCATCCTCCATTATCGCACGGTGCTTGCTTTGCTTGGCTTGGTGTCGCAACCAGCGGAGATGACCTTTAACCATCTCGTGACACGCTGGACGTCATTTTCCAGGGTCCAAGGTTCCGGCTGACGTCCCCCGTTACACCCGTCAGTTCGGCTGCACATCAGCGGCTACTGGAACCCGTTTTGGTTCCGTCGCCTGTTCCGGCATCCCACCGTTGGGCATACCTGCCACGTGGGCCGCGTCGAGTTACATCGGGTCGACACCGACACCTGAGCCCTGGTGTCTTCCAGCGTGGCACCTCGCTGCGGGCATCGCCACACCGGCTATCAGGGCAGTACTGTGCTCCCCTACAAGACAATCTTTGGGTTTGTGAACCACAAACTTGCCCACACCCCTTTTTATTGTTGAAATATATTTTATGTTGACGAGGTTACGTGGTCTTATTTTATAACCTGCGCCACGTACACCCTTTCCGTCACATTGGCGCCCAAAAACGTGGTTTTGTGGTCACATATACCTAAGGGTTGTCTTGTGGGTATTTTTTTTATATGGTGGTGTATTTGGTGGTGTGTTGTTTTTTGTAAAACGTTTCGGTTGCCAGCAACTAAGGTGTACGTTGCGGTTACTTAGTTTATTTTAATTGGTAGGAACAGGTTTGTCCCGTTGTATCTACTTTTATGTTGTAAAGTTATTGTAAGAACGAATTTACCGTTCCCCAGTAGTGGTAGAGCTAATAGTAACGGCTCGCCCCGGGGAGGTACCACGCTCTTTCTTATTTCTACCGGCAAGCAGCTTGCTGTGAGCCGGTTGAAGGGATTGGGTTGCCGGGTTTTCAATTACTGGCTACTATAGACATAATAACTTTGTCTACTGCTGACACAATTAGCGTTTATTAATAATATCTCTAATATCGCTCATAAGTGTCAACAATTTTTTTTTGTATTTTATTATACCCTAACTTAGATTCATTTATCATCAATTTAAATAAGAATTTAACTTCATAGTAAATCATAAAAAACAACAACATTAAAATCAAGTAATACAACTTAATACTAAAAATTTAGTAACATACAAATTGTTTCTACAAACTTGTAAATTGGAATTAAAGCCTGTATAATATCAATTAACCTTGTACTTGTATACATTTGACCTGGATCACTAATGTTCTATGCAGTGAACATTTTTATTGTTGACGACTCAAAAATACAGTACTATTTCATTGAATTAACAGCTGTTTCCCACAATACAATTCCTACTTACTGTCAACCTATCCACTAACCAACCAACCTACTGACAACCTAACATACCTACCTACATATTATTTAATAATTTTTCCTACTAACTGTCTACCTGCCTATAAACTTGATACCACTTACCTTGTTCATTATTGTTATACTGAGTACAGTCAACAGCAAAAATTTGTCATTGGATGTCAATAGTGACTCATATTTTATTTCACAAAATAATATTGTCATCTTTTCAGAATTAAATACCAGAAGCGTACACATTAGTTGCACCGATTTTTTTTTAGAAACTTAGTAAATTTTTGGAACTTAAATTTTTTTTTCACAACAAAAAAAAAAAAAAAATTTTTTTTTTTTTTTTTATATATTGTTTTCTTTTCTTAACGTAGCTTCCTCACTTCACACGGCCAACAACCAAGACGTTATAATTAAGTATATTTTGTAACAGTCGGAGTAATTGACGCTCATAATACCTTGCTGATTGCTATCCAACACTTACCAGACTCACGTTTTTTTTTTTAAATTTTAAACTCAATTTCAAATAACATAATTAATTTTTTTGAACCAAATTCAACATGGCTTATCCAGTAAAATTCATGTCGCTGCAAAAAACAGAGCTCGAATACGAAGTAGCTATCAGAGGGGAAACACCCGCCACTACTGTTCAGGAATTGCGAAAACAGATTGCAAAATGCGGACCAATGTTTCCATCTGAGGACATTCTCACTAGCCCATTTGAAGTATCGGAAGATTTAAGTGGAGTTTTAGACGTTTTAACTAAGGCAGATAATAGTTTAGAATCACCAACTACAGACAAACAGTCATTAATGAAAATTCAAAATCTTTTAAATCATGCTTACCACAGATTAAATAGAATAACATGTGGAAGTAAAAACAAAACAGAGTACGATGAGTGTGTAAACCTATATAAGTCGATGGTGATAAAATCAAGTGAACTACTCGCATCAGCTTCGGACCCCTTATCATCAGTTAGTAATCAACCTCTATCCACACATAGCTTGGCTTCTCCTATTCACGTGTCAGTGTCATGTGATGGTGGTCAAAATAGATTTGCAAAATTAAAATTCGAGGGAAATTCTTGCGTACGTTCCTTCTTACAGCGGGTAAATGAACTTTGTCTTGCCAAAGGAATACCAACGGATAAAATCCTCACTCACGCGACCGAGATTTTTACTGGCGGCGCGCTCCACTGGTACAGAAGCATTAGGGATTCAGTATCTAGCTGGGATGAACTTGCAAATTTATTAAAACGCGACTTTGATCAGTCTGACTATGATTATAGACTTTTAACTGAAATCAGAGCACGAACCCAAGGGGAGTCAGAAAACATAGTTATTTACTTGTCAATAATGACAGGCTTGTTTTCGAGGTTGACAAAAGCACTATCGGAGGATGATAAACTAGAACTACTTTTACATAACATTCGTCCATGCTATGCTAACATCTTATCATCAGTTGCCGAAATAAAATCAATCGAACAGCTGAGGACTCTTTGTCGTAACTACGAAAACATTCAATCACGCCTTGCTCAATTTAAAGAACCACCAAGACCCTCATCAAGTACTTTAGCACCCGAGTTTGCATATTCGGGAAATTTAACAGAAAGTAAAAGTAACAATAATTATAACAAAAAATTCAATCAGTTCAATAGACATAAAGACAGTAATAGTAATAATAGAACAGAAGAAAAAGTTTCACATAACAGTAACGATTCCTCCATATCCCCTAACTATGTTCATGCAATAAATAAAGGATCACATAAAAAGATTCCTTATTGCCCACGCTGTCGTAGTAACGAGCATGCTTACAGGAATTGTACTGTAAAGACGGACGAGATCTTTTGTTTTGGCTGCGGACAGAAGGACATTAAGCGTCCTGCCTGCAAGAAATGTAGTAAGAACAGTCCCAGTAAGAAAAAAAACTAATCACCGAGAATTGTGTCGTTAACAACTTTGACAGACAAGACTGGGAAAAGTGGTTGCACACAGTTAAATGGTTCCACAAGTCTTTCAAGGTACACACAATTCTCGATAAAAAAGATAATTTAGATAACAGACCTTATGTTTTAGTACAGATCGAAGGAGTACCAGCCACTGGACTCTTAGACTCGGGTTCAGCCGTCACAATTTTGGGTAACGGTGCTCATACGATTTTATTAGACCGAGGAATGTCTCTTATCACGGACGACTGCATTGCAGTTAGGGCAGCAGGCGGACAAAATTTGCAAAGCATCGGTTACATTCATATACCAGTTCACTTTGAAAACCAATTCCACTTACTTAAAGCTTTTGTAATACCAGATATCAAATCGAATCTCATTCTAGGTGTGGACTTCTGGCGAAAATTTGAATTGTGTCCCAAGTATGTTGGTAGTGTAATGATTTCAAACAACTCATTGGAAAATTGTACTCTAGAGAGCAGCAATCGTACCACAATTACGGGTTACAACAACTTAGAGGAATCACAAAAGCATTTGGCAGATAATGTGATTAATCAGTATGAGAACATTTCATCACAGCACAAGGGTCTCGGAGTAACCGATCTAATAACTCACCACATTGATACAGGTGACAGTCAACCAATCCGTCAGCGTTATTATCGATTATCTCCTGAAAAACAACGTATCCTGGTAGAACAGGTGGACGAGATGCTTTCTCTCGATGTAGTCGAGCCTTGCGAAAGCGCGTGGTCATCACCGGTTCTCCTTGTCACCAAGAAAAACGGACAACCTCGATTTTGTTTAGATAGTCGGAAGCTAAATTCAGTCACTAAACGCGATGCATACAACTTACCCTACATCTCAGAGATACTAGATAACCTCAGGGACGCGCGTTACCTTTCCAGCATTGACTTATCGAAGGCTTTTTGGCAAATACCGATAGCTGAGGAGGATCGCGATAAAACAGCATTTTATGTTCCGGGCAGGGGCACCTTTCGCTTTAAAAGGACTGCTTTTGGTCTTACGAATGCCCCGGCCACTCAACAGCGTTTAGTTGACCTGCTGTTCGCTGAATTCGATCTTAAGGTCTTCGCATATTTAGATGATATAATAATAATTAGTAGCGATTTCAATAGCCACGTGAACTTACTTTTACGGGTTTTAGAAAAGCTCAAAAAGGCGAACTTAACAATCAACTTAGAGAAATGTAATTTTTTTAGTTCGCAATTGAAATACTTAGGCTACGTAGTAGATGCCTCAGGTTTGCGGACTGATCCTTCCAAAGTCGATGTTATACTAAAGTACCCAGCACCAACCAATAAGAAGGAACTTAAACGTTTTCTAGGTACGGCGACCTGGTACAGACGTTTCGTTCCTAACTTCAGTACTATTGCTGGTCCCTTAAACAAATTAACATCGACTAAGAAAGGTACCCCGCCATTCAAATGGACATCAGAGGCCGACGCCGCTTTCCAGAAATTGAAGGAAAGTCTAGTGTCAGCTCCAGTCTTATCATGTCCAGATTACAATAAACCGTTTGAGGTGCATACGGATGCAAGCGATTTTGGCCTCGGCGCAATGCTCACCCAAACAATTGATGGCAAAGAACATCCAATTGCCTACATGAGTAAGTCATTGAACGGGGCTGAGAAAAATTACAGCATTACCGAACGCGAGACGCTGGCCGTCGTAACCGCCCTAGAATATTGGCGTTGTTACATCGAAAATGGGCAACAGTTCACTGTCTACACTGACCACAGCGCGCTCAAGTGGTTTCTCTCAATAAGCAATCCAACGGGTCGTTTGGCTCGTTGGGGAGTTCGTTTGTCAGCATTCAATTTTGTTCTTAAACATCGGCGTGGCGTGGATAACGTCATACCAGATGCTTTATCTAGGATCGTCCCAATTAGTGCCATTAGTACTTCCAACTCTTATTTGGACACTAAAGACTCTTGGTACAGGAATATTTATGACGGTTGCCTAATTGATCCTACTAAATTTAAAAACTACATAATTAAAAATAACGCTTTATATAGATTATCGAAGAATAAATACAACTTAACTTCAGAATTCGCGTGGAAGGAGGTCGTGCCAACCGAATTACGTGAGCAAATCATACATGAAAACCATTCAGTACCCACGGCTGGACATATGGGCATATTTAAAACATATCGTAGTCTTGCTCTACGCTACTACTGGCCAGGCATGTACCAGGCAGTAGTAAAATTCATAGGTACTTGCGACAAATGTTTAGCCTACAAGTCCCAAAATCACCAGACACTGGGAGAAATGGGTCGTCCAAAAGATTGCTCACGACCATTCCAAATGTTATCAATGGATCTTATGGGTCCACTTCCAACTTCGCGAAAGCAAAATAATTACATATTAGTTATTACATGTTGTTTTTCAAAATATTGCTTAATATATCCAATAAAAAGAGCAACCGCTGAGATCATTACCAAAATTTTGGAGGAATCTGTGTTTCTCGTTCACGGTGTACCGCAGGCTATACTAATGGACAATGGAACCCAATTTACAGGGAAGGTCGCAGATGCCTTGTTTAAGAAATATGCAATCCCAAACGTTTTCTACACTCCAAAATATACCCCACAGGTCAACTTAGTGGAACGTTATAATAGAACGATAATAACATGTATTTCAACGTATGTGGATGATGATCACAGATCCTGGGACTTATATATCCCTAAGGTGCAATTTGCCATGAACAGCTCCGTTAACGAGGCCACTGGATTTACTCCAGCTTTCCTGGTCTTCGGTCGCGAACTCGTAACTTGCGGTACTCATTACACGAACAACGACCTCGGCAACGAGATAGTGTTTTTGCCACGTGACGCTTACGCCGAAAACTTAGGTTGCCTTTCTAGCGTTTTCGATACGGTGCAATCTAGACTTTGGCAAGCTCATTTAAAGAACACTTCGCACTACAACTTGCGTCGAAAATTTGCAGAGTTTAACGTTGGTGATGTGGTCATGAAACGCGCTTATTTCTTGAGTGACAAGGGGAACAGGTTCACGAAAAAGCTGGCTCCAAAGTTTATTAAGGCAAAAGTCATAGCCAAGAAATCACCATTGGTCTATGTTCTGCAGGATATGTTAGGTAAAGACTTAGGTTCCTGGCATATAAAGGACTTAAAATTAGTAGGAGTTAATAAGTAACATCTTTAACATTTTAATTTTTTTACTTTTATTTATATATTTATGCTACTGCATAAGCCAGTGCATGAATATTATCCTCTGACGGCGACACGCTCACTCGATGTCCTCATCAGTGACATAATACGTGTCTTAATCCGTCATTTATTCGGCCTCCTATTTCAGCCCCGATGGAGAACCACGCTCACTTGTTTTGTCTTGTGCCTTACCCGTGGTCTCTCCACCTTTAATCGGAACCTCTGAATGGGTAGTCGCCTAACTCGGTACATTTTTACCGGGAGTAAATAAAAATATCTGAGCGGTTTGCAACTCGATAATTAAGCCATTGCAGGAGCGGGTGGTTACTCCTAAAATAAGCCAACATCCAATTTTCTTTTAATACACAAAAATAACTTCAGAGCGGGTTGCAACTCAATAATAAAGCCTTTGCAGGAGCGGGTGATTACTCCTTAAATAAGCCTTAATCGATCTCAATTTTATAGTCCCAGTAGACTTCTTTTGCCTTCTTTTGCACTTCTGTTTTCCGCGAGTATCAAGTCAACTACGGACATGGAACTCTCACATAGCTGCTAGGGCGCGGACTCACCTCATGTTAAGGTGGTCTGCCAGTATGCAAGGAATACGAGTATGAGTTATGATGGATGAATGATGAAGAATAAAAGGGGTCGTAAAACAGATGTAAGTGCAATGGGAGTAAAGGATTTTTACTGGAGTAAAAACCCTCACCAAGCGGCGGGGTACTGTAACGTAGTACGTTACACTTCTCAGTTATTAACATAATTAGCATAATAACAATAAAAACACATCAAAAATGCAATGTTTACATTCATGTGTCAACTGACAAGGACGAGCCACAGATAAAAATAAGTAGTGCGGTGACAATCAATACTTACTAAGAGCCAGATAATGCATAATATCGGTCGCGCAAGTGAGGATTTGTCTACGGCTCGCATATGTCCCATCGCTATTTAGGCTGCCAACTCCATCTTTTCGTTTGACATAAGGAATTTTAGTCCCGAAGCGATCACACGTCTCACCAGATCCTAATTGTCCAGTGAATTACACACGTGTCTTAACTCGCCATTATCCGGGCCTAAACATAACTTAATCCGAATTATTCTCCGCCATCGAGCATTTAAATTCGGTGTCTTTGAAAACCCCATACTGGGTAAGTGTTGGAAAGCTTAATCATGTGCATATTTTTGTGTTTCTTTTGTCTTTGCAGGTTAACTTGGCATGTATGCTTGTTTTATCTAAATTTGTGCTACGCCAATGTTCATTTAATTAAATATAAATGCCTTCAGCTCAACTCATTTTTGTATTTTGTGCTTCACACCGAAAATGTACTGTCATGCCGTTTTTCCACGCATGAGATCATGTAAACTCCGTCTGATTGTGACAATCCACCAGCATCCTCCATTATCGCACGGTGCTTGCTTTGCTTGGCTTGGTGTCGCAACCAGCGGAGATGACCTTTAACCATCTCGTGACACGCTGGACGTCATTTTCCAGGGTCCAAGGTTCCGGCTGACGTCCCCCGTTACACCCGTCAGTTCGGCTGCACATCAGCGGCTACTGGAACCCGTTTTGGTTCCGTCGCCTGTTCCGGCATCCCACCGTTGGGCATACCTGCCACGTGGGCCGCGTCGAGTTACATCGGGTCGACACCGACACCTGAGCCCTGGTGTCTTCCAGCGTGGCACCTCGCTGCGGGCATCGCCACACCGGCTATCAGGGCAGTACTGTGCTCCCCTACAAGACAATCTTTGGGTTTGTGAACCACAAACTTGCCCACACCCCTTTTTATTGTTGAAATATATTTTATGTTGACGAGGTTACGTGGTCTTATTTTATAACCTGCGCCACGTACACCCTTTCCGTCACAATGGCATGACTGAAAATAACTAAAAACTTTCGTTATGAAGACTGAACACTTAAAATAGAATAGAATAGTATATTCGTTTATTTGCTTAGAATGTAAACGTGTTTACAATTAGGTGGTTACATCATATTAAAGAATCCTTGTACATTCTACTATTTTGGCATGCAAATATTGATGCTGTAATGCTGTTCATCATCAGCCATGAAACAGCTACAACTTATCGGCTAGAAAATCCGATACGGATTAATAACATTTATTCAATAGTAAATCAGTTAGCTTCTTTTTGATAATTGTTACTCGTTAAAACAACCGGTTAAAATAACCGGCGCCATACCGAAAACACTTCGCACGCTTTTTGCACGTTACTTCGCTTAGAGTTTTTTATCTTATTCGTCTATAAACGCAAATGTTAATCATCTAAACAATTTTGTAGGCGATTTTTCAGATTTACTTTGCGATTGGATATTTTCTTGTTTTTAGTTTAATGTTAGTCTATGGTTGTTGCGTGATGATTGTTCTAGAATTGTGTTAGCGCTTCTGTCAAATTTTTATAAGCATTCTGAAAGACAACTTTTAGACAACTCGCTGTCTGCTGTTTAAATTAACTAAAAAATTGTGCGAAGACTGTGTATGTGAAACGAGTGTATTTACTCAATTCAATACAAAGTGACAATAGTTGAGTGTTTTTTTATTAGTGCGTGAGATGCCTTTGAGAGGAAGAAGTTTCGTAAGTGAACATGTTATATGATATCTTGTTTCCTTCCGATTTGTGTAGCGATGTCGTGCGCAGCGTTGCTATCTCATGCATGTATCTAACCACTGCTTTCTTCCGGCGTCCGGATTCCTGGAGATGCCCTTGACTGTAGTCAACACTTATCTGCATTATTGACATACTAACCCAATAATACGGTATATTCATGTGCAAAGTGCTGTGACGATTGCATCGATGAGTTTCAGTTTTGCTTGCTTACAGTTGCAGCACATTTTTGGCACACACCCAAATGTAGTATCCTTGACTGTGTAATAACTAATATAATAATCAACATTAATTTGGGCTCAAACTGAAGGTGTCGCTAGAGGTCTGATATGGTGGTCTTCCACAGGAAGGTTGATACGTGCCTGCTATAACACAAGTGTTCCCGAGTGCCTCCTAACAGCCTGCTTTTGAGGTTAGTCACACATTTTGTTGTCTCTCTGCTGTAGGCAAACCAATATTTGAACAAGAATTGGTCATTCATTTGTGAAGTTTGCACTTGAGTTGTTTGTAAAATTGTGGTGTTCTAATCATAAATTGTGCTTAATAATGCGTTTGTATTTTGTGCCAAAAATGTAAAGTCCTTTTTACAGTATTGAGACGCCAAATTTTTAGACCATAAAGCGTCAAATATTGATGTGTCTACAAGTATGAACTGTTTGCGCTGGTCTATGTATGGTGGCAGTTGCAACTGGTGTAATGTTGGAAGTTATGTTTTGTAATGTAAATAAATTATATTTTATGGCTCTATTTTAGGCATAGCAGCTGTTAAAATTTTATGTTCCAGACTTATAACTCTGTACAAAATTTTAAGAAAAAGTTTCATATTTTGTTATCCAGTCAAATTAAAAACTACCGAATTTTACATGTCACTAAAAAGTTATTCCAAAGTTATCCTACTTGGATACAAGGATAATTGAGCAAGAAATCTTTGCACCTTCGAAAACGTCACTTAACTCAGTTATTCAAACAAGGATGTAACCACATTAAATGCAACTAGAAAGTTTTCTGTAGAAATCATAAGTATCCTTCAAAGAGAAAGTAGTGTAACACTATGACAACAGAAAAGAGAATTTTATTATTAACAACATTGTAAAAGTTATTGGCTAAATTCTTTTGGTCTCTGGCCAAATCATTAACCTCTTAAACATTCTTGTGTTTATTGAGAACTTGAATTTTAGAGAAGAAAGTCTTGTTATTCATAAATATAATTTTGCTTAAATGTCAAATGCTGGTATTCAGCTCCATCAGGTTAGACTGGAAGCCGATCCCAACATAGTTGGGAAAACAGCTAGGCTGATGATGATTTTTAGCAATAGGAAAACTACAATAGGCTGAAAAATGATAACCAATAATTTAATCTAAAAGCAAGAATAAAATAATGTGTTTTCGGACACATTTAGACAGAAAAACAAAAATCACTGCCATTGATGAACGGTAAAATAAAATACAGCTTATTTTATGACTGTTTACTCTATGATTTTATGTTCTTTACAGCTATCCAAGAATAGATATAGGACAACACCATTCCTTTATCTTAACATAGTTTCTGTAAAAGGAGTTAGTAATAAAAAAATAATGATGTAACATGGACCAAGGTACATGTAATGTTTACTCAAAGAGTAGAGCCACACTTATCTATCTGGCTTTGTCGTAGTTTCGTGACAACAGAGACAAATAAGCAAAGGAATGAATATTCGCCTGGACTTGATAATGTTATGTAACTACAACACAAAAATATTTGATCATTGGAAGGTTATATTAAGGTCAATATTACCAGTTTAATTTAAATATGCACCTCTGCATGGGATAATATGGCTCTTCGGGTAAAATTTAATTGACAGAATCAATTAAATTTTACCCGTTTTTTTTTGACATTTCGTAAATATCTTTTAAGGAATAATACTGGCCCTGTCGGGGCTGCGGGTTGTTCAAAAGAGATACCGCGGCCTCGGCACAAAGGGCTAAGAAGAAACATGCGTGGTTTTTAGTCAGTAGAAGTCTGACACTCCCTACCGCTCGCGCGCTCTGCCCAGAGCGAGGAGTCATTTGATGATTTCCCACCATACAAAAAAAAAAGGAAAAATACTGGCCATAAAACTACGTTGTTTTTTAAAAAAATATCAGAATGATGCACAACAAACAGTATTCTAATCTACAAATTCAAATCTAAGTACAATTTTTTTTTTGTATCTATAGGTACATTATTTAGTCCGTGTCGTTTGTCGAACTATATTGTCCTCCAGTCGAATGTTACAACATACTTATGGGAACATCCATGCATTTGGGAACGCCCCGCCCAACTTTATTTATACGCTGACTAAACTGATTGACATTTATGCTGCCTACACAAGTATTCTCTACTAATAATAAATTTCATTATGTTGCGCGTTCAACTCTTGATCGGTTCTTTGCTCCTATTGCAACGATGCTATCAAAATATTATGATCTAAAGAGTTATGAAGAAGATATAATTCCGAAATTCTATAAGCTTATTATACAGGCTAAAATACTGAGCAGGGCGCGACTGACTTCCTTGGTTGATAAGTATTTTTTCAAATATCTAATATTCTACTGCGATGTAACCGACATTCGGCAAAACACGAAATAAAATGAAAGTAATAATTGTACAAATCACGACACATTCACTGACGTCATTTCAGTCACTCGGAGAATTGGGTTGGGCTAACATTTTTGTGCCGGGCACACTTGATTAACTGTTATTAGGATATTTACATACGCAACTACGTCCGCAGACGAGCGACGTGAACATTGTTTTACACGCTACATAGCATGTATGTCCACAGCACTATGAATGATATATCAACGTACATTCCTATCAGATAATAGTTGGCAACTCGATAATCACGCTTGTGAAGGCTAATTGTTCTACTTCCAAAGTTTTATCACAATACTTTTAGGTCATTTCTCCCTCCCCAATTTGTTTTAAGTCTTCATTCTCTTCTTCATTTTTGCACGGTGTCAACGCTCCCTAATTTAAAATTCATCTACAAATAAGAATGAAAATTGCACTTTTCTTCTTTTTCTCGAATCGATGACTTAAAATTTTGTCCGATCAGCACATAGTACCTGGACAGCTCTCTTGTACTTCATTCAAGTCCATCTGCACTTTTCAAAAGTTACTAAACAGCCCCCAAAAGTATCTCATCTTAAAGTCTTCAGAAATGTTTTATTTTTTAGCTCGGAAGATTGTAAAACATTGGTCTGTACTGGAACCACGCAGTACGACGTGATGTGGGAGAATTAGAGCAACGCTTTGTAATCTCATCAATAAGTCACCGTCGAGTCATTTTCCTAGTAGATCCATATTTAGTGGGTCACTTCATTGCGTACACGCATTTAGATACGACTACAACACTGGTCTCACGTAAAAGATGACAAGTGACATCAGAATGTTCTAGGTGTTGCAGAGTGCATCATGTTCCTTATTGAATTGCAATTTACTTCCCATTCTATCCCAATGACAAAAAAATGCATAACGTTCTGGGACTGTGCCAAGTTCTTCTCCGACCTTTTTGAAACCTTTCCGAAAGAATTTCCTTGACAATATACGGTCTATAAGGCCTATAAGGTCGGATAAGGCTTCTATAACTAGAGATTAATACCTCTTATGGTCTGGTCTTTTCGTACTGGTCTCACGGACCAGAACTTGTATAATGTAAACCCTCAGTTCTTTGCCTCTTGCATTTTCCAACCGTTGTAACTCCGTAGGTCCATTCTTAGTATCTGATGCGCTCAAAGGTATCTGTAGGTTACAGACTAGAGTTTCAGTTAATGAGACACAATAAATGGCCAGTCCTCTTATTTACAGAATCACTTATCATCATTTAGAACAGTTACGTAATCGACAATCACGTCCAAAACGCTTGGTCCGTAGGTGTTAAGCTACTTTCGATAGCTGTTCTCTTTCCGTGTTTACGGAGACGTGAATAAATTAAAAAAATTATATCTCTCCTTATTTAACAGTTCTTAGGTAATATCCCGTAGAGTTACTTGATTTGTAAAATTATTTATTGCTTGCTATAAAAATAAGTGGCCAGTAAGAACGCCTAAAAAGTTTAAACGCAGATTTTGCTGTTCTAAAAAAATAATGGATAAATAATTTTCTCAGCAAAATCTTCAGATGTAGGAACTAGTTTGCGGTAATTGTGAAGCATCGTTATCCTCAATAATTTATTATACCACATAAATCAACGTGTACCTAGTACCTATTCCTTTGCTTGCAAATGCATTATGCACTAATTCCTATGCATATCTTGAGCATAAGATGCGCATAATAATCTCGTCGACTCAATAAACGTCGCAATAAAGCGTTTAATATCGACTAGAGGTTCTTATTAAAGCAATTCGTATAATTAGCTTACGTCTGTGCAACAACACCAAAAATATTGAATGAATCTAATTGATTCAATTCAATTAGATTAATTCAATATTTTTGGTGGAGGAATGGACGAAATACAGACAGATTTTTACTATGCTCACGATCTCTATGTTATTTTTGTTCTTTTTGAATTGAGTGGCAATTCCGATTTCTTGTTCTATACCCAAGGCAGCAGTCCTTTTCTAAATCAAGATGATTATCATTAAGAAAACCGACACAGCTATCTTGAAGGTCATGTTCAGAGCGTTGGGCGTTTGATTGGGAATTCCCGACTTTTTCGTTTGCTTTTACTAAACTAATTTTAATAACCGAGTTAAGTGGCATGTTCTAGTCGAACTAGTAGAGCACCAAGTATCTAAATATTTACCTAGGCACAATAATAGCTTTTGTACGTAAATGCGGATGTTGGTCACAATTGGAAATGACATGTTGGTCGTCCAACGATGATTGAACGAAATCCTTTATCAATATCGTGAATTCAAATATACCGCACAGTAGTAGATAGAGTTAATTTGCGATAGTTCCCAGCTGTTTCTATTGTCTTAGCAATACATAAAAGTCATTGTATCAAGCCTATAGTGGCGAGTAAAGACAAGCCATCAATCAAAAGTATAATATTCTCATTACGTACATTCGTTAGCGCGACAGAAACAGATTCTGCACCGTTCTGCGCTTGTAGTCTTGTATGTACTTATCTCACCTTGAATGCCGTGTTTTTCTTAGAAACACCGAGGTGCTTCTGTCATACAAATTCCTCGCATTTTGTTTGTTTAGCTCGCATACTTAACGTTTAGCAACACAATGTGAGGTTTAAAAACATGTGATATAAAATTATTTATGTATTCGAAATTATCTTTTTAAGTATTTCATTCATTTGTAATGTTAGGTTGTTGTGGTGATGCAAGCTCTTTAGCAGAAGAGTGTAAACTTTGCAAACCTTTTTGGGTCAGAGGTCTTTACCCTATGGAGTACCTCCAATTTGCTGCATCATTTGCTGCGGAACATGCTACGGAAATGGCTCCAAAGTGATCGTAGGGGAAGCCACATAAAAGCTAGATACAAGTGGATGGCCAATTTCCTTTCTGGGTCAAGCATGCTCTTTCGGCGTTAATTTTTCTTTGTTACAATGTTTATCAACAATCTGAAAACTTGCTTTGGTATGGTAGTGCAGGTCGAGAATTGCGGTTTTGGGGTAAAATGCTGCATGACAATGATTTTAAGGGTCGATATTAATTAGGGTAGAAAGGTTCATTTTATTTTGTTGTTCAACACAGTCATGTGTCTAACTTGGGTTAAACACGCTAATACGCATGTTAGACAAATTCAGCGAAGGTCGACTCTCATACGCCTAATTAAAATATCTATAGTAAATTCTACTTCCGTATCATTCGATGCAGTTTGACACTCGACAAACTCCTCATTACTACGTGAGTAATCTCAGTCGCCGCCTCCCCAGAAGTAATGAATGGTTTCACCAGTGCCCATGTTATTTTTTGGCTCAAACAAGCGCTGTGGGCGTTTTTGTAGGCGTATCATTGCTTCAGCCATACATCAATGTGCCAATATTTTATTACTTGCTTTGTTTGAACAACGCTGAAATCTCTGCCTCTGTATTTGGCCTACTTGACTTGTTGGGCCCGACCGTAAAATTGTTTAAACGCCAATAAGTCGTAAAACCCGACCTATTTTACCAGTCGATAAATTTTATTGATGTCCAAATATTGTGTCTGCTTCCCAATGCGTGCATTGTGTCTTTTTGCTTCAGATCATAGAGACACAATATTTACTTTTAGAAAAGATCATCTACAAAAATTCAAGGGCAAACATTGCTCATCACTTTGTTACCTTCTAATTCTTTTATTTTACGTCTTATTTTTTTTGCTGTCGTTCGTGATTTAGATTCCACTTATATTTTAATGTTAAGTACTCATCCATCAGCTTATCTCTCACTTCATGTCTTCATTCATTTAAGCTAGCTATCAAGGCGTCATGAAGCTCCTGATAAGCCATAACAATCGACGCTGACGCCTCCCAAATTGAGTATATTACAGTAATTACTTCATTACGTCATTTGTCTATCTTTTGTAACTTTGATGGCTTTAATAAAAAAGCGATACTAGAAGGTAGTTAACAATTTTATGTGAACAAACTTTAATGTCACTAACGTTTCAGTTTGAAATGTTGAGCGCTGTACAAAATTTCTTGGTGTTTTTCAGTCAGAAAACATCATCAGCTTATTTGAAGTCAATGATCGTGTTTTCAAGTTGTATTGTAGACCATGTTGAACATAGGAATCGTAACCTACATTCGACCCGTTTTCGGTTGAATGGACTACAAAACTGGTTAGCAGGTAGTTTGGAAACAATTTGCAGGCATTTAACAAGAGTGCTCCCAATTTGCTTTGTGGAGCCAGGAAACAATTTCTGTTTTGTAGCTGTTGTAAAACAGTTCTGTGTGAAACTGCATACATGCGGCTACGTTTACTACTTATTATGTCACTGGCACATACTACGGTCTACAAGCTGTGATTTGTAGTCGTAGCTTAAACGCAAAGTGCTTTTGCCTTTCCACTGGCACTTGCAAATTGCATTTGTGCGGTTTGCATGCAAACTGCACATAAGACGTAAATTACATTTGCTATCTGAATACTGATCGCTTTCCGCAGTTGTTGCCCGACTTTTACTGCTTTAGCGGCGAAACAAATAAATAACAGATGTTTCATAACGTGAAAGATATTACTCTTTCATCCTTTGGCGTTCTTGGGAAAGGCTTATTTCAAAAGGGAGTTACTCCAAGTTTATTTATCTTTATGCAGAAATCCGTGGTTTATTTAAAAGGAGTTCTGGATTGGTTCAAAATTAATGTAAAAATGAAATGCCTTTATTGCTAAAACAGATGTTTCCAGACATAGTTTGTGGAATAGTATTAATTACGATCGTAATCAATTAAATGAATAATCGCGTGTTGAGTCACATGCTCCTTCGACATATATGTTATTGTTTTAATTTCAGTATAATTGATGTGCTGAGTAGCGTTAAATGTTTTAATTATGACGTAGTCCACGAACAGCACCCGTCCGAATAGCACCGACGCGAATAGCACCGAGCCTAGTCCACGAACAGCACCTATCAATATTTTTGGCAGGTGCTATTCGTGGATACAAATCTATTTTATTATTTGTGTCCACGAACAGCACCTACGGCTCGGCAGCCTAGTGCTGGGATGCATTTGTTTAACAGGACATTATTAAATGAAACATATCGATAAAAATCACTAGAACGTTTATTAAGAAATATGTCTAGGCGACATTTAAATATAAGAAAAAACAATAAAAAGCCTTATGATAATAATTATTAATCTTACAAAATAATAAATCTGTAACACTTTCTTAATTTTTAATGTATCACAATCAGTCTTTTCAGATCACCTCACCTTTATTGCAAAATTAGACTTAGTTTAATCTTACTAAATAATATCACTTTCTTATTTTATAATATATCACAATCAGTCTCCACATATCACATTTATTGAAAAATCAGCAAATACAAATATTTCGGTCTAGGCGACATTTAAATATAAGAAAAAACAATAAAAAGTCTTATGATAATAATTACTAATCTTACAAAATTATAAATCTGTAACACTTTCTTAATTTTTAATGTATCACAATCAGTCTATTCACATCAAAGGTGATGAGAGTAGCGATACTGTGTAACGTGCAAAGACACGTGACACAGTATCGCTACTCTACAATTCTTATAGGGTGCAGCTTGTCGTACCCTTGCGCATTGCGAGCAAGCAATTTTCGACCGATTCCACCCATCGGACGCCATACATTGGACCTTTGGCTGATAGTGCGTTAAGACTGTTTATCGTGTAGCCGTGATTTCTTGTCACTGTTCTAGCGACGCGACAATGCGCCGGAGCACACGAAAGTATGACGAATTTAACCGAACGCTTCCGGAGCTTGTTTACGTAAAATTGCAAATAATATTATTAGTTCGGATAGCTCGGCAGGGCACAAAGGGACGTCACAAGAATAGTTTATAATAGTTTGTATCTGTATGTTCCGTGCTAACAAAAGGTGTAGTAGATTTATTAGTGAGTATCTATAAAACACAATAATGGAGCCTGTTGCCGGTAGAAGTGATAAAAATAGTAACATTAGCTACATTTCCAGTAGAAAAGGAGCGCCATTACTAATACATAGTGATAGACAGTACAGAAAATTCAAAACATATAAAAATAATGCTAATGTGTTATGGCGGTGCATAAAAATATCGTGTAGAGGGTTCCTGACGCTTGATGGCAATGAAGATGTAATAAAAATTACAGAACACACCTGTGAACCCATGAGCAGTGCCCAGACAGAAATAAAGAAAAGTATGGATGAACTTCGACAAGAAGCTGCAGCCACCGATGGTCCTATTCCTACGTTATACAAGAGCAAAATAAATAAACTACTCGATGAAGGTCTCAACTTAGTAGCCGATTGCCCAAATTATAAAAACATTAAGTCTAGTCTTTATAACATAAGAAATAGGGCTTGTGGAGTTAGCCGACTAAATGCAAAAACCGCGGGCGAGGTACAAGTAAGTAATCTTCTAGCCGCCATCCTATTAATATTATTATATTATATTATTATTCTTTTATTTTTTTATTCACAATATAAAAAATTGCAATTTGAAATATATAAATTTAATCGGTAGGTAGTAGTTCACATAGACTATGAAGTAAAAAAATTAAAACAACTATTTTTTTATTTTGCTAAAACTGTACGTTGAAAGTTAGTGTTTTAATTTTTTTCTAGATCCGTGATTTTGTTACACACAATGATATATCTACCTAATTTGTCTATTTATGAACACCTTTTCTAGGTACTTTCCCCATATTATTAAATATTTTTTTTAAATATTATTTGTTTTTTATAATTATATTTATTAAAAATGTAATTTTATGATATTGCTTATGGATTATAGGAGTATAATAGTAATAATGTTTGGACATCTATATACAGCACCATTTAATCCTAAACTAAGCTAATCTATTTATTTTAAGGTACCCAAACAATATTTGGACTTCTTGTTAGCTGATTACTACGATGGGAAAAATCGAATTCTACTATTCGCCACGTCAAGAAGCAAAGAAGAACTTGCCAAAACACGTCATCTGTATTGTGATGGAACTTTTAAATCTGCGCCGAAACCTTTTCTGCAGATTTATAGTATCCATGGTGATATCGATGGTGTCGTTAAGCCGTTAGCATATGCTATGCTTCTAAATAAAAAAATGTCTACATATAAAACATTATTTCAATTATTAAAATCTTCGATACCAGCAATGACTGTAGATTTTTTCACGAGTGACTTTGAAGAAGCCGCAGTGAGAGGAATACTGTCTGTATTTCCCAACGTAGCAGTAAAGGGATGTTACTTTCACTTTAAGAAGGCGTTAAAAAAAAAACAGAAGGAGCTAGGTCTTAACGACAATAGTATATATAGAAAGCACGTTGCTCTATGTACAGTGCTCCCTTATTTGCCACCGAATGATTTAGATGACGCTTGGCTTTACATTATGAGTGAGAGTCCTCAAGATAGTAATATAACAAAATTTAACGACTACATGATCACACAATGGATTGACCACAAATTTTGGTCAAACAAATGGTGTTGTTATGGCCAGACTCACAAAACGAACAATTATACTGAGACTCATTATTCGGTCATTAACAAATCAATTAATAAAAATAATAAGAACTTACTTAATGTTTTAAGAGTCTTACAGGAAAATTGTAAGAATTTCACTGACATACGAAAAAAATTTGCTACTTCTAATTCACAAAAAAATGCCGCAAAAAGAAACCAACTAATAGACAATATTATAAAAGAATATAAAAGTGGATTTATTTCTCTTGGCCACTGCATGGAAAAGCTGCGATTTTAAGGCTTTCTATTTTTAAATTTAAATTAGAATAATGTAACACCTGCGCAATCGACGGATAGTGAAGGACAATATACAAAATGTTCACGGAGCGCTGTTATTAGTACATCAATAAGGATCTAAGGCTGATTTTGCTGATTTTTCAATAAATGTGATATGTGGAGACTGATTGTGATACATTAAAAATTAAGAAAGTGTTACAGATTTATAATTTTGTAAGATTAGTAATTATTATCATAAGACTTTTTATTGTTTTTTCTTATATTTAAATGTCGCCTAGACCGAAATATTTGTATTTGCTGATTTTTCAATAAATGTGATATGTGGAGACTGATTGTGATACATTAAAAATTAAGAAAGTGTTACAGATTTATAATTTTGTAAGATTAGTAATTATTATCATAAGACTTTTTATTGTTTTTTCTTATATTTAAATGTCGCCTAGACCGAAATATTTGTATTTGCTGATTTTTCAATAAATGTGATATGTGGAGACTGATTGTGATATATTATAAAATAAGAAAGTGATATTATTTAGTAAGATTAAACTAAGTCTAATTTTGCAATAAAGGTGAGGTGATCTGAAAAGACTGATTGTGATACATTAAAAATTAAGAAAGTGTTACAGATTTATTATTTTGTAAGATTAATAATTATTATCATAAGGCTTTTTATTGTTTTTTCTTATATTTAAATGTCGCCTAGACATATTTCTTAATAAACGTTCTAGTGATTTTTATCGATATGTTTCATTTAATAATGTCCTGTTAAACAAATGCATCCCAGCACTAGGCTGCCGAGCCGTAGGTGCTGTTCGTGGACACAAATAATAAAATAGATTTGTATCCACGAATAGCACCTGCCAAAAATATTGATAGGTGCTGTTCGTGGACTAGGCTCGGTGCTATTCGCGCCGGTGCTATTCGGACGGGTGCTGTTCGTGGACTACGTCTTAATTATGAGTTGTCAGATTGGAGCGCATTTTATGATTTCGAAATTGATTGTTCTTCAGATTTATATGAACCCTCGTTTTGATTGTGCTTTTCAAGGGAGGTTGAACATTACCTGTTTTGATCAAAGAATGCTTATCGGTTTTATTTTTAATTTAGACTTGGATGTTTTATCAATTGTAGTTTCTTATGGCAATTATTGATTTATTATTTGGCTAAGACAGACTCACACAAAGCCAATTTCTCTTTAGCAGTCATCAATCTCATTAAGGCACACGTAAAATATCGTGTCCCAGTGTTTATGCGTACTGGAAGTCGTCCCACAACTGCGTAAAATTGGACTTGGCACAGTTTGATGTTAGTCATACTTACCTGTAATGTACAGTCACCGTTCATTCAGATTTGTATATTAACGAATGACCACAACTTGAGTTATTGACTAATTGATCTGATCTTGCTGCCTTCGTCTTGTTAGGGCTTAGAATGTTTCAGAGGAAATCTTCAAAAGACAATCATTAACTAATAGTATGAAAAACATATTTTTTTCATGTTGTTCTTGAATGGCAGAATGTGTGGTCAATAGATAATTATCTTTTTTTTCTAGCTTACTCCATCCCACTCCTGGGCAAAGGCCTCCCTCCACTCCTTCAATTTCTCTCGAACCCGTGCGTCATCCCTCCAGTTATCTATTAACTCTCTTTTTACCTATTCTCTGAGCAATCACACCTGAATTTTCGCAACTTTGATTTCCTATCTGTCACATAAATATTGTAAGTCATAATTTGGTTCAAAGATACACCCATTTATTACTAAACTAAATAGACTTTAAATCGCACCTCTTATGTTCTAATAAAACAATGAAATTGAAACATTAATTACTGTTTATTTCAGCAGTGGTTTGGCGCCGGTTTTGCATACTTTATCTGGCGCCGAGCAGGATTAGTAATTATTCAGTTATTCACAAAATTTATAGCTACGTGCGGTTTTTCAACTAAATTATTTGTCCCATTACGCAAGTTCTTTGTTCTAAATACCAGATTCAATTTGAAGAAAATGTTCTTTTGAACAAAAAATACTCTTGAATCAAACACTGGCTCATCACCTTCCTGTACCCAAGTGTTTGGGGTTAGCTTCCAGTCCAACTGAATGCCGCTGAGTACCAGTATTTTACATGGAGCGACTGCCTACCTGATCTCTACAACCCAGTTAGTACTGGCCACTGGGTAATATGACACCCCTTTTTGGGGGGGGGGGGAATCATCAAATAACCCCCTCCCGCTCTTGGGCAGAGCGAAAGGGAGTGTCAGACTTTTACTGACTAAAAACCACCCATGCTCCTTCTTAGCCCTTTATGTCGAGGCCGCGGTATCTCTTGCGAACAACCCGCAGAATATAACACTCCTTGACTATACTGGACGGCAAACTCAAAAAAATCGAGTTATTCCGGTCTCATACACAAACTCATCATCTGCCTAGCCTTTTCCCAACTATGTTGGGGTCGGCTTCCAGTCTAACCGGATTCAGCTGAATACCAGTATTTTACATGGAGCGACTGCCTATCTGACCTCCACAACCCAGTTAACACTAGGTAATACGATACCTTTTGGTAAGACTGGTTGTCAGGCTTTCAGATCACTAACTACCTGTAACGACTGCCAAAGATCTATATATGGCCGGGACTAACAGCTTAACGTCCTTTCCGAGGCATGGAGAAAACTCGGTTGTAATGGGCGGTCACCCATCCACAGACCAACCTAGGCAAGCGCAGCTTAACCTAAAGATCGATCCGAGTGGCAGTTCTTATTAAGCCACGAGCTCCTCCACGGTCTCTTAAACAAACTAAAGAAAATAAAAACAAAAGAAAACGACTTGACAGCCTCTTTTTGAATTCATTTAATACTCCAATGCATCTCAGATGAGATGTCATTTTGATTCAAACCGGATCATTCTGACTGCCTTGTCATATATTATCACGAAATTTCTATGAGCTTCTTGTCCTAGAGAAGTAGAGACCTTGGCAACAGGACGGTCAATGTTATGACTTTGAGACGAAGATACAAAATGACGTGAATGCAGTGTAGATACTAGTTACAATATGTTATCTGTTTGCCTTGTTGATATCCATTGTGATTCTTGACGCTTAGTGATGCTAGCACACGTATTTCGAACAGGTGATGCATGAATGTTTATTATTCAGTGTGTAGCCGCAGGACATGGTGTCAAGTCAACGCATGATTTACTTATAATTGTCGCTATCACCGTATCACGTTAAATCTTTTCAAACAACCACCCACTTTCAAGGCAACCACCGTGAGCCTGTCGAGGCTGCGGGTTGTTCGCAAGGGATACCGCGGCCTCGACATGAAGGGCTAAGAAGGAACATGGGTGGTTTTTAGTCAGTAGAAGTCTGACACTCCCTTTCGCTCTGCCCAAGAGCGGGAGGGGTTATTTGATGATTTCCCACCCCCCAAAAAAAAAAAAAAAGGCAACCACCGTGATGAAATCTTTGGATGTATCTGATAGGTCCCAGCCAAACTCCTGAATACGATTTTTAACTATAATATCATAAAGTTCATGAAGCTTTATTGAATACAAACTGAGCTCCGCGAAAGACACGTGGCGCCATCTATTATCATCATAGGAACATTATTGTTGTTTTCCTCGGGAACATTACTTTTTCTCGGGATGAAAGGTAAGGTACCATTTATTTTGTTTTGTCCTGTGTGAAACTAATAAATACTTTTTCTTTCTTTATGTTTCTTTCTGTACACCTGACATCGTAATGCGAACTTTCAGGACGATCGGTTCAGTTACTTTCCAACCAACAAACTTACTTTCGCACTTATAATATTAGTCAGGATTAATTTTCAATACAAATTAATAATCCTATTCAAACTAAACAATTTAATTCTTTACAAATAAACAATACAAAATTAGCGTCCTCAGAAATTAATTGTTCATTCAAGAAATGATTGTCAATCGATGAATCAAAGAGTTCTCGGAAAGCATATTTTATTACAATTTACATAGTGTTGTCCATCTGTGCAGTGTTTAGAACAATACGAACAGCCGTCGAAGCGTGAAGCGTGTCGTCTCACGGCTATGTTGTGTCATACAAAAACAACTATATAATAATATGTTACTCACACAAACACTTCACGTGTTAAGTACCTAGCCTTTACCCCCTTCGCCTGCGTGGTTGTCGGAAATTGTCTCATGGCACATACTCATCATCTGCCTAGCCTTTTCCCAACTATGTTAGGGTCGGCTTCCAGTCTAACCGGATGCAGCTGGATAGTATTTTACATGGAAGGACTGCCTAACTGACCTCCACAACCCAGCTAGTAATGGGTAATTACGATACCCCTTGGCTAGACTGGTTGTTGGACTTACGGTTCGAATACTACCAGAATGAAGATCACACAGACTTAAAAAGCTAGCCGACGGACAGACAGACCGACTTACAAATGGTGCTATTACCTACTTCGTATGTACATCAGTTTTTATAGAGAGATGATATTTACACTATTGACAGCTACTTGACGAGCCAGCAATGGGCAGTTCGGGGCATTGTCATAATAGTGTTGTCGTTTTTATTAGTTACATGAATTGTGTATTAATTAACTCGTTCTCCAATTAATGATCATCAAATTAATTCAGTAATAAAAAAAGACGTGTGGCACTGGAGACTGCCGCGGTAAAGCTATTGCATAGCATTTTTTATCAACTTATGCAATTATAATTATTTATTTATTTTATGAATGCAGTATTTTTTTTTCCTTTGTTTTTTTTTTCTTTGATATTAATTCAAGTTACACTTTGAGCGTGGTGACCGATAAAAAATCTTTTTTTTTTCTTTTATTAAATAAATGAGTGTTACGGAATTTCTGGATTCGGTCCCCACGCTCTAGGCCCGCGATAGAAGCTATGCAATAGCTTAAAAATTGTTTGTATATTTATAAGTATAACTGTTATAATAAATCATAGTACCTGTTATCGTTACTCATTAGGTTTTCCCTTTACTTACATTGCATTGCAATCATCGAAATATGTTTATGAGATTCAGGCTGTGTAAGTAGTGAAGTAATGTTAAGGAAAAATAAACGAATGCTTTTCCTAATGCATTTATAATATCAACAAAAACTGCTGATCAATAAATCAACTACTTATACACGGAGCACGACATAGTGAGACAAGATTCATTAGATATCCGGCTACACAGTGATTACATAAACCATGCTAATATAATACGTAACAACACGTTCGTATACGGTATGGACACAACAAACTGCGCATATGTTTGCTGAATACCAATACTGACCATTTTCTGATGACATTTTTGTTAGGGGATAGCGAGATGTATATCTGTCGGATTTCTTATAATGTTTCGTTTTATTTTCTGACATGGATATTATTTTTTAAAGCTCATTATAACAAATTTTGCTATTTCACTGGCCTAAAATATAGTACTAATGATCTTTAAATCATGCCTTTTCAAGAATGTATAAAGCTCGTAGTTGAACCAATAGTGAAAATATGGTTGCCTTCCTTTTATAAATATAAACCACTGCCATATTTTCAAAATGATTATAAGACACAAGAACTGTAATATTTATGTAGTCAGTTGTTAAACTTATCATTGTCAAGTATATAGAATAATGAATGGATGACGGCCGAGCTTGAACTCGGAAAGCTATCAGCTGAGTAATAAATAGTAATAATAGTCTTAATTGAATATTAATCAAAACAAAGTTATTTTAGTGTGTCCTAGAATAAAGTTATCTGTCATTCCCTGCTTGGGTCTTCCCTATCTAGTCTGCTTAGTTGTTTAGCAACAAAATGTTTCCCAGTCCTATCTTGAATGTAATGCGTCGCAAGATGTGCAGGCTTTTTTACCACTGCAGGTAAAACCTGGAAAGGCTGTCACGACCGTGTATATAAGCCACAAGCAAAGGGAGCTCTATGCCCAGCAGCATAGGCCTCTGAGAGACCGAAAAGGCCTATCCGCTTGTGGATGATGCTGGCGATCGGGGTACGGGGGTAAACTTGTATTGTCGTCTGTGATTAATGGATAGAGCCAAATAACAAATAATTGGACCATCTAATTCAGAAGTTCAAGGGCAATAAATGACAATTACACGAGTCGTAAACTTGATCAGCGGTGACTGATCGATTCGGCACAGACTGATGATGAAATAAACCGATTTCATGCTTCTCCTTGATGTGGATTTAATAGAATAATTAGAAGCTTAGAACATTCTAACGTTTTTCTTCTGTTGTTTAATCACGAAGATTTTTTGCCTTTGACTTTATAAAGTCGTTCAATAACTACGTCAATAGGATAAGATTGATTAGTTTTACCAGTCCTGTAATAAATTAACTTAAGATTTATCAGCTGCCATATAAACAAATGTTGAATTTGTAAAATGTGGCATATCAACCTGCCCGCCGTTTTGATTTTTTTTCGAAATCGCAGCCCACGATGAAAGTGGTATGTATGTATGGATAGAGGACATATAGACAAACAAAAATGTCCAGTAACACGGTACCTCAAAGTGTCACGTTACCGAGATATTTGAAGGAAAAGATCGACTAATGAGTACAACCACAATCATTAAATATTAAAAAAAATAGCCTTATTACGTTTAATAAGCGTTAAATTGTATCCAAATAATAGTTCCCTGGTTAATTATTATTATACGCACGAGAAAATCGCTTCGCATCGCAATGAAACGCTAGTTATGTCATAGAATAGTTTTCTCGTGCTCCTAGTAGTATGTAATGTATGTACTCTCTTTCAATAAACAGTAATAATAATAATAATCAACGCCTATAGACACGTAAAAGGTCCATTTTTATGTGGTCATTGTATACTCATACGTCGATCTTAACCTTTTTTGGGCCTGTGGAAAATCATCAAATAACCCCTTAACCTTTTCACCGCCAACGTACACAGAACGCGATGCCTCGCCTAGCGCCAAGCTATACATCTATAACGAAATGTATAGTAAAAAGTAGTGATGAGGGTAGCGTCATATCGATGAATGAGAATTATACACATTAAGTTATGTTTTATTTATAATTTTACGTATATAAATAAAAACTGATTAAATATTTCCATATTTGTATTATTTCACAGTATCCATATTAAGAAAAAACAATATAAATTATAAGAATCAAAGAAACAAATACATAACTCAATTAGAGCCATAAGAAATGAGGTACATCTCTAATTGCTTCATGACGTCATTCTTTGACTTCATTTCAAGTCCTTGGCGCTCAGAACACGTTAAATTCAATTCTGATTAGGGATGTGGTCTATGGTCTTTTTTCTGTTTGTCTACTCCCGTGTTTTTTAACTACTTCTGTCAACATTTTTTACCGTAGGTATCTAAGCGGTGATGACTGCCGCACATTTACCTCGTCGGTCGATGACTGAAAATAAACAAAGCAATTATTTTATTTTAAGCAATCCATTATTGAGATGAGAAGATCTGCTGTACCTATAAGGGGACGCGCTGGTAAAAGGACAGTTATTATATATTACGCTAGAGATATCGGGCTCTGATCAAAGTTACACTAAAAAAACCATTCCGGTAGAAATACCTATTTTACAAGGAGTTTTAAGTCCCCAGCAGGCGAGAAATATTCATTCTCCAAGCAACGCTTAAATACCGTATACCTATAAAAGCCTGGCCTGGCGCGATCAGGCAAGTGAGAAAGCGGGCCGTATGACCACAGCATAATACCTACACACACACACCATGTGATGATGTGTGTAGGTACAAGCACAAGATATCTGAGCCATTATTTTTTATTTTTCATTCAGAATTGAATCTCACAAATAGGTACCTACAATGTAATCATTTGAATAAACGTTATTATTATTATCAAGTTGGACATACCTCAGAATCATCGTCTTCTGGTGCAACATTCTCCACAAAATACTCCGAGTCCGATTCCACACCTTGTAGAATGCTTAAAAGCTCATCCGTATCCAGTTCTTCGTTCATGTCAATAACTTACATATTTCTTTACATACCTACCTAGTAACAAATATTGCTGCAGACTGCACTATGACAAAGTGGCCTTGACAGCCATACGTTTATGACGTCACAGAACGTCTTCTATAATAGTCCGTGGCGCCCGGGGTACTGACAACCAATTATTTTGTAGAGATGGGAATATAATTATCGATAAGGATTGCCAACAACTATTTAATTCCGGTTCGGCACATATCCAACGGTCGAAATTCATCTAGTTTCCCTTTGTTATAAAGTAGTTATCTAAGTTCATAATTTACTGACCTCAAATTGTTTTCGATAATAATATTTCTAAATATTTCAACGGGTGAAATCAAACAGTTTTAACTTTCGCGTCACATCACTGGCCGACTACATATAAAGTCCTTGGCGTTCTGGGGATATTAAAAATGTTCGGAGTTTTTGTTTTTGCCAATTTTAAGACAATTAAGGGCTTCTTTTGTGTAGGAAAATAAAAAAAACAGGGTATTAGACAGTGCTTTTAAATAATAAAATGAAAAAAGCCTGTTAAATACGGTAAATTTATTTTTATAACAGAGTTAAAATGAAGAGCTTCTAATGAAGTCGTGGCGCTGGTGGCACGAAAATCTGGAACTTCTATTGATGTCCGTGGCGGTGAAAAGGTTAACCCCTCCCGCTCTTGGGCAAAGCGAAAGGGAGTGTCAGACTTCTACTGACTAAAAACCACCCATGTTCCTTCTTAGCCCTTCATGTCGAGGCCGCGGTATCTCTTGCAAACAACCCGCAGCCCCGACGGGATCTTTACCTTCAAATATCTCGATAACGTGACACTTTGGGGTACCATATTTCATGACATTTTTTGTTCGTCTATCTATAATATGTCCTCTATCTATACATACCACTTTCACGTGGGCCGCGATTTCGAAAAAAAACAAAATGGCGGTGGGTCGATATGCCATCTTCCATACAAAAAAGTTCAAACCCCTTTCATTGTTACTGCATCTACCTATATAATTTTCAAAAATGAAAGCTGGATATAGGATAAGGTTTTCAGAGAAGTCAACTTTATATAATTTCTGTTTTACAAAACATAAATGATTCTGCGTAACCGACCGCATTTTCAGACGAATCGACGAACTTTTACATTGTACACAACATCAGATCGACGCATGTACGTAACACCCGCGCAAGATTTGACAGATCTGGAGTACATTAAAATTATGTGCTTATTCGTGTACAGGCAGACTTTAGAAGTATTTAGGTCGACAAAATGTTACAATATCGATACTGGCTTGCCCATAAATACATTGACCTGTTAAAGCACTAAAATGAGTGACAAAACCTGGGAACTCACAAAAAGTTCTTGTCTTAAGGACCATTCTACAACTCTAAAATGAGTTCACTAAAAAGGTGACACGACTTTTTTTTCTGTATTGAGTATTGTGAGTTTAATAATACCTACTTAAATATCGCGTGATATCATTAGCACGAATTTGCAAGTAAAATAAAATATTCCGTGACACAAGTACCTTAATAATGGAGCGCAAGGTCGTCCAGGTAAATTATGTTAGGACCTAGAATATCCTATGATTTGTCGTACGACTGAAATTACGTAGCTTCAAATAAATCACCACGCCTGTTAGTTGTCGACATTTAAGTATCTTTCCCTTTATTTTATTGAAACTGAGCATAAAAACGTAGCTTCCGAAAATTACACGAGGGAATTTCCGCGGGATTATTGTTTCTATGAAAATGACGAGATGTAATTTCTTCGATCAATTTAAACAATCAAAATGGCAACTTTTTTTTTCATTCAACGGAGTCTCGGACGCAGACCGATATCTGCAT
The DNA here is from genome assembly GCA_949774965.1 of Diarsia brunnea. NCBI lineage: Eukaryota > Metazoa > Arthropoda > Insecta > Lepidoptera > Noctuidae > Diarsia > Diarsia brunnea. Next base: position 16,656,222 of record OX459008.1, on the reverse strand, counting down.
CGTGAATTTTATTAATAATCACGAATTCCTTTTGAAGGAGGAAAGTTAAACCTTTCCCTTCTTAAACATGAGAGCAAAGTGGCGTAAGAAGCGCATGCGAAGGCTAAAGCGTAAAAGGAGGAAGATGCGTGCGAGGTCCAAATAAAATGGTACACACGTGGAAATTAGGATCATCTAATTATACTACTAGTGTACTTATCAAATAAAAACTAAAAAATGTATTAATAGTCAGTGCCCTCCATCATGATGAAGCAGAATGGTAAAACATATCTAATTATTACAATAAAAAATGTTATTACAATAAATAAATCATTGAATCTTAAAATTGAAGAAATTAATTTTGTATTATACAGTATTTTTATGAAAATGACAGGAAATGTAATCTAGGCAATGAAACACAACCCCAGCAACGATGAAATAAGCGGCCGGAATAAAAGGACAGTAACCGTATCGGATCTATTTATCATCATTAACACTAGTTCTCGCTACTTTATATTCATTAGGGTTGAAACACAGCCATACTATAATAATATTATGCATGCAAAAGTAACTGTCTGTGTGTTAATTTTTCACGCCTAATCCAATGACCGAATATCGATGACATTTGGCCGAAATGGTAGTTATACTAGCTTTTGCTTGCAGCTTGCAAATCATTGCATGAGCATGCGCCAGATCATTTGGCGCATAGGACCACGATCGTGTTCTGGATAGGACCTACGATACTTTTTAGCCCGTGGGATAATTTCTGACTATCACGCGGTCCGAACCTGCAAGCAAAAGCTAGTATAACTACCATAGTTTGCAAGGAATGGATGCTGCATTGTGTTATGCGGATTTCACATCTGTGCTCTAAAGTCCAGTAGTACTTCGATCGATAGGCCACCGTTGAGTCTGTGGGTTCAACGTCTTTCAGACTGTGCAGTCTGCATCCGAAAAAGATTCAAGTCGCTGTTTTTATCGGGGGATAAAAACTAACATTCTGGAAAAAGTTACGCGGGTGAAGCCGCGGGCATCAGCTAGTGAACAATAAAAGCGAATCTTATTCATTTTTGGAATAGAGTAACAGTAAAAGTAGGGTAACAGAACAAAAGAGAAAATAACAAGAAAAGGGGAAGGAGTTTCTGGAAGCAAGAGAAAATGATGATATCTAATACTAATACGACAATAGTAAGCAACATTGTAATTCCGAATCCCATGTTAAATTGCTGCTCAATAAATTCTAATAAACAAAAATGACATGTAAACCACGACGGATAGAACCCAATTATTTCTGACTTCATACGCTGTTAACCCTAACCGCAAATCGCTTGCAACACTGCACTGTTCTATCGAGAAATAACATGCAATTTGTGCGCGTGGGTGATAATGAATCAGTACAGTAGTGGGCTGCTCAAGGACTTCCCTTTTACTGCACCTATGGAGGAAGAGAATGAGAATGAACGCACGTGCCGCCTTGTTCGCATCAACCTTTGAGACGTCGCTCACGTTATACTACGAAATGTCCTGCAACCAAGTTATTATCTATGGAAATGCAGCCGCAGGCCTCGTAGTTACATGAAATGATCAAATTATGTTAATTTCGTTTAGAACATCTTTTTCAGATACTTCTAGATTACATGTCACGTTTCCTATGTGACTGATCCTTGAGAAGAAATGAATTTGTCCACTATTTATCGCTATCTGCGTCTAGAAACTTAAAATTTATTGATTGGATGTTGCGCTGTTTCCGAGTATAACCAATATTCACCCATCAATCATCGGTCAGTTATTTGGGATCCTAGTGTGACCCAGTTGCGTGATTCGTTTACGTTAAAACGATACATAGTGGACTTGCGGTCTCAGCCCAGAATGCTGCACGAACAATATTTTAAGTTAATGTACTAGAGGTTTTTAGTGTTTAAAATAATAACGTGATCATCACCGATTTCTTCGCAATTACGATTACAAACAAAAATAAATTCAATGTTTTGTCTAGCATTCTAATGATAAATAGAGATTATGTGCGACAATTTTCGTGTGCTATCCAAGTGTCTGCATATACGCTCTTGATCTTCATCTCGTCAAACGTTAGTCCAGTGACGCAAGGAATATAATTTGTGTAGTGTTATTCCAAAAGTTCTATTTCGGTGATTCGCGGCACCCACCCACAGCACATGCAAAACGACGCGCAGACGTGAACGTGTGAGTGGTGCTGAGACGGATATATAAAATTCAGTGTTGATTCCAACAGCTAAATGTTAATACGGCAGTTAAAAAAATATAATAACGTGAGATAATTCTGTGACAGTATAATATGAAGCGAAACGTGAGTACACCACAGTCATTGATATTGGTGCGAACGTGCGGTGCCACATACAAATTATAAATAACTTCGAATATTGTATTTGTTGGTAACTCCGATACACGATGTTGCCAACGATACAATGTTTTGTTTACACGCTTTAATTAACTGATTTAGGCTTTAAAACGTCATCGATAATGGTCTATTGAGTCGTCTACAATGGATATGCATGTGACATTCAGACGATCCGTGCACTATTTTCTGGGTATTGCTATTCACTTTGTCCCTAACGTCTTATCCAGGGGTCGAATTGTTTTCATATTGCACAACGTTATTATAAGAATCGTTAGGTATTTGGTGCGAGTTGCCCTCCTACGTCTCCGTGCGTCCCACTTTGCTTGTTTATAGTATTTTGATTAACCCTGAAGTATTTCTAGTTAGACGTTTACCGCAAACACGTTCACTTATATTCCGAATGGTATTAAACTTGTGAGTTTCTTCTACCTTATCAGTAAGTTTATCGTCTTAATATTTCAAGATTTATTTTAATTAAAAAATGTTTAGTCATAGTGTGTGACTCCTGCTAGTGGATCTAATTAAAAACGCTTAGCTAAATCACTGCTACGCAATGTGAACTATCGGTGTTCGCTTCCTGAAGAAATCCTGACATTAAAGCCGTTAAAAATAGCCTCTGCTGCATACCTGTTGAAATTGGCGTTCATGAAAAAAGGTACAGCGTAAGACGCAGTATTTGCAGCGACATGACGTGTAAACATTTCCTTTTCTTTGTTCGAAAACCTTGATTAAAATTCAGGTTTAAATTGTTAATTGCGACTGATTAGTCGTATTTTTTAGCGAACAAAATTAACATGCTCTGTCCAAATGAAGCTGAATGAATGGGGAACTTATTATTCCACCTGCGTTCTCAACACCATGCGAGGTACTCGGTCAACGAACATTGATTGCCAAATAGCAATCAGCTGATAAAGTTCGTTAGGCAACAACAAGTAACTTAAATTTCAGTTTACATTGTATCGCGAATTTTTCAAAGCATTTCGGGACGCAGTCGAGGTATTTACCCAATTTATTAATACAGGTTTCCGAGTCATTTAGACAAACCGACTAGCAGTATTTAACCAATTAAATATTTTAGCGAGTGGAGGAAGGTCTTACGAATTTTAGCTTTCCGAACCTTGGTTATTTTTGCGTTTTCCAAAGTCGTTGTCACTTTAGCCGAGTGAAATTGGCCAAAAAATACTCAAAAGGTAAAAAGAAGTTTATAGAGAGAACTGAAGTGGAAAAAAGAGAAATAGCAATCTTTAACTTTCACATAGACGATTTCCTGAGGATAGGGATAGAGATTTTCTTGAACATTTTTATATGCCCATTTAACTGTGAAAAATAACAGTTACCAAAGACGAAAGCAATGTAAATCTTAAAATTCGGTGTTTAAGAAATTAATGAAAGAAATAAGAATTTTTCTTGAAAAATTTCAAATGCATTTCATCGAACACAATGAACTAATACAAACACAAACAAAATTGGTGTTTAATGGATGCATACAGGTCACACTATTACGCCACAATAAATATAATAGGTTGGGGAAAAAGTTTCTTCGCATTTTTTAAGAAAATTCAAAACATTTTTTAATATAGTTTATTTACATTTAAGTAAAGTATGTACGTACCATTTTGTTCGATAACTCTTTGCCATCTTGTAGGTAGGGACATGATCCCATTGCTATGTAAATTTTGGGACTTCTGGTCAAAATACCGCGACAAGTGGTTTTGGCAGTCCTCTCGTGAATTCGATGTTAACCTGACACTGCCTAAAGAATTCTGAAGAGACCGAAACAGGTGGAAATCTGAAGGTGCAAGGTCAGGACTATACGGCGGATGCATTAACACCTCCCAGCCAAACTATCTTAATTTTTGCTGAGTGGCTAAAGATGTGTGAGGTCTAGCGTTATCATGATGAAAAACCACACCCCTTCTGTTGATTAATTCCGCCCGCTTTCTCTCAACTTCTTGCTTTAATCTCATCAGTTGTTCGCAGTAGAGTTCAGAATCGATGGTCGTGCCTGGTGATAACAGCTCATAATGAATAATGCCCTTCCAATCCCACCACACATACAGCATCACCTTGTTGCGAGTTAACCCGGGTTTCGCCACAGTCTGTGAAGCCTGACCGGCCTTTGACCACGACCTTTTTCGCACGTTCTTGTCGTACGTGATCCACTTTTTATCACCAGTTATCAGCTTCTTCAAAAATGGTTCGGTTTCATTACGTCGTAATAAAGAATCACAAATGAGTACACGGTTCATTAGGTTTCTTTCAGTGAGCTCGTGTGGTACTCAAATGTCGAGCTTTTTTGTGTACCCAGTTTTTTGTTTTTTGGTTTGTTTGTTTTGTGGTCAATTCCCAGTTATTCAGCTACGTCGTAACTACTGATATGCCAATCTTGCTCCACTTTTTCAAAAATGGCATCCATTTTGTCCGTAACAGGGCGACCAGAGCGACCTGCATCTTTGACATCAAAATTTCCGGATTGAAAACGCTTAAACCATATTTGTGCTACTCTCACAGACACTGCACTAGATCCATAAACATCGCAATTTTTTTTCGCGGCTTGCGTTGCGTTTTACCTTTTTTGTAGTAAAATTTTAAAATGTATCGAATTTCTTCATTAGATTCACTCATCTTGACGGTACGAAAAACAAATGAAAATCACACATTTTCCTAATTTGAATTTGGAATTATGTTCTTTAAAATTTAAACTTTCAATGATACCACAACCAGCCAGATACAAATAGTATAGCCAAAGAGATTTTATTACAAGTTCATACATACTATAATGCGAAAAGACTTTTTCCCCAACCTAATACATTCCTTCAATTTCAAGTTATTCATAAATCTGAAAAAACAAAAGAAATATTTTTATTAATTTGCCACACTTTTTTTAGGAACTCCATAAAATAGTTCCTTAAAAACGAACCACTAGGTATAACTTCGTTCCACCTTTTTGTCTGATTGCACTCGACACGAATGTTATTGTCGTTTCTATATTTTATTGCCCAAAAACTTCGCCACTTCCACGGAGTCGTCGTCATTATGGTGACGTTTGACATATCGTGCGTATCTTTATAACGAACAGAACGCCTCTGCAGTCTGGACCGAATGATGACATATTTAACATGCCGTAAAATAAAACATAATAATATGTCGTGAGTCGGGCACGAAAAACGCATGTGTTTTTTTTTATACAAGCGTTCCGGTTTCTCGCTTGAATTCGATGTTAGTATGTAAACAAATGTTTTAAAATAAATACATATATTATAGCATTCTTACATAAAGGTTCTCTTTGTTCAAAGCTGTTCTACAATTCAACCAATTATTTTGCGAAAATACTTGTTACTTGTAAATGAAGTGTTACTTCTTGTACTGGCTTTTTCAGTTTCATCGGTTGCTTATGTTTTGGTTTTTTCTACTTAAGTTTTAATACTGATTTCAAACAAACAATGTATATCAACTAATGATAAAGATTCCGGAGTATTCCAGAATCATCATCTTCCTGCCCTTGACGCATGTTTTTTTTTTCTTAATCCCCTAGTCCCCTAGTCTTTTTTCTTTTACATCGTTCCTTACACAATTCATCCATCGTTTCTTTCTACTTTATTCCAGAATTTACTCACAATTCAAGTTAACTGTATCAGTTTCTTTAATAAAATACCACGTTGTAATCAGTTATATGTTAAAAAAAATACTCAATTTAAACTAACATTAAAAGATTTTGAACTCCATACAATTCAATTTTAGGGCCTTAGATATAAGATTAAAATTAATAGTACCTACTGCAGCCCGTGATAAGCTGATAAGTAACTGCCTATGTCACGATAATTTTCTTGCTAATGTTTTTTTTAGTCATACGAACACTCGTAATGATAGGAGCTCGAAAAATCGATAGTTTTCCCTTAAAATTACAATTACATTTAAAGTGTTCATTCATACTGATAACCTTTTTCATTGAAGAAAATAAATAATCATGATGTACGTACATGTAGTGTCATGTAAGTCCATACATAGAATGTAGCTTCTTTTATCAATGAGTAATAAGAACCTTGATTTAGTTGTCGAGACTGTCATTGTATCTAAAAACGTTAGTACATAATCAAATACAATTATAATAGCAATGATTAATACTGCATCTATAATAACCTTGCGATAATTTTGGCAGCAAGCTATTTATAACAATATGTCACCTGTTTTATTTCAAAATAGAAATTCGTAGTGTTGTTTTGCTTGTATGTTTCCGGAAACTTAGATCGGCCCTATAGCCATACTATTTTTAATGGATTCGGACAATAACACGCTTTGGGCAAAATCGTCGGTGTTGGCTATTCATTTCATAATAATCACGGACTGCATCGGTTGTGTACTGTACTGGCAGGTGGGCACAACCATTTTTTCCATTTCCGCCACCTGCCTTTTTTTTTATACAATTCTGGAATAGTCCGCGCTTCGAGGACTTTCTAGTTGCTACCTCCTATTGTTATGGCCGGGAAACGATACTTTGTTATTCAAATTGCGCACGGTTACTAGCTAAACAAACTGCTAAAATATTGTTCCGGACTAATAATATCGGAGGCACTAAACAAAGAATGTTAATTTTAAACTCATCTTCAGAAGTAGCATTTCTGATTTGTATGCGATAGCGAAAACCAATAAAATGTATGCAACCAATAAATACCATGAGTTATGGCGCAAATAAAACATAAACATCGAGAGTTCAATAACTGCTCCGTTGTGTAAAGCACGGAGTTTCAAAAGCTCGCGATTTTACAGCAGTATTATTGCAAACAACAAACTAACTTAAAAAAATTACAAGCTTAAGTCGTCACTTCATCAGTCCTACCAAACCGATAATTAACAATAATAGTGAACAAAAATAACATCCTGATGATCCTGTTCATTAAAAATAATGTATTTTTTCATACGAAATCACAGAACCTCCTCAACCATTTTAAATTAGAGTAATTTTTATTTACCGACCAACAAGGACCTCTTGCCTTTACCAAGAACAATTGAAACGTAAATTAATGTAGAGAGGTTGCATGAATGCAACACCCCAACATTAATCAGTTGGTTTTTATGGCACGCTGAAGGAAAAATTAAATAAATTCATACAAGCTGTTATTGCCATTGTGATGTCCATTATAGTACAAATTCATTGTCCGCAATGATTCACACTTAACGACCTGAAAATTAATGATATTTGTTTTTTATATATTCATTCCCTACTATTGATTCTTTATTACGTATTGAACAATTGCCACTTTAGTCTGAGCGTAGGGGCTCAAACTTGTAATTTCAAGCGATCTTTCTATAGAATTTTCGATAAAGTTCCAAAGGGGTTGCAGATGTTTCGCACCGGGCGCTTTGCACCCTACTATGTGTTCAACAACCCCGAGAAGCTTCCAGACAAAATCGACGCAGGCGTGATGGGGAGTTGTACGGGAATCTCGTCTGTCTCGCTTACATTGCCTCTTCTATACACGTAGGAAGCGTTTTTGGGGAAACGAACGCACCCATGTATACCGCCCAAAGACAACGCTCTATCGAGTGTTTTGTTGTCTGCGATACAGCGACGCTGCTGGGTTGTTCTCGAACCCTCCGGACGGGCCGCGAACTCGTGGCGCCGCCGTCCCACTCGCTTTATAAATACGATTGTACGGCGTCGATCGCCGCAGTATAAATCGAGACAAAGTGACGAACGTTACTCCAAGTACAACAGTACTTTCGCGTTATTTACTTGTGAAGTGTTATTAAAAGTGAAACATTCCAGTGTTTTGTAATAAGGAAATGGAATCTCCTGTTGTTTTGGATAAACCACCGGAGTACCATGGCAGCGAAGTAAGTTTTTAAAACTTATCGGTTTACTGAAATTAGGAAATTCGGAAGTTATTTTTTATGAATGCATGAATTAAACATGTGTTCGTTTGAAGGTATAGCGCCGATATTATCATTCGTTTTCTCAATGCACCTGTGCTTCAAAATGCAAGGAACCTTTAAAGATCACAACAATCGGCATTTAAATATTGCCAGGTTGCTATACATGATGATCTTTATCTTTCGATAATATTATAGTTATCATTAACAACTTGAATTAATTTGAAGCTGATACTATTAGTATTCATGTAAAAGGTGTTAATGAAAGTTATTTCTACCTGATTCTAAATACTATTTAAATCAGTGATGAATGTGATGATCTAACGCATGGTGAGAAAGCAGAATGACCTGCAAAATCTTTCCTTGTTCGCATTAGTATTTGGAAACTGGCCAGGTGGTGGCATGGTCAAAGACATAGCTTGTCTGGAGGACAGGTGTTACCTTCGCCCAAATTAATACTTTATGACTAATTCTTATGGAACTCATTAGTAGTAGAAGTATAAGCCAGAGTTACTCATTTGGAATAAGTAAATCGGCTCTAGGGTACTTTAAAATCCACCTGTTTATTTACTTTCTTTAACCCGAAGACTTTGTCACATTCCCATTTGCTCCTGAATTAAACCTCCAAACATTGAGAAAAGACAAGGTAAATGCCTAAAAGTACATAATTTATCATTTTGTGCTTTATCTTTCACTCTTTCAGTGCCTTGACTCACTTGATGCTCCTTACAGCCTTCGCGTAAACACCGCAAATTTAATTTCTTTTAAAACTCCGTATATTTATACAGCATTGGAGCGTCTGCCTTCGCAATTTGCCGACAAAAACGTCCATAACTAACACGAGATCATTGTAAACATTTCGACGTCATGCGTCGAGTCTCGTGAGTCAGCGGCAACGCCGACGAGGCGCTTTGCTTTTATCGAAAGACCATGTATAGCGACTGCCTACGAAAAATAATTTCTTTAGCCTCTGGAAACCGCAGAATATTGCATTTTATTACAAATGTTGAAGTTAAGACCTGCGGTTTTGCAGACCAATTAGAGGCACCACAATCATTTATTTGTGTTCCTAAATTAACGTTGACCGAAAGCTCAATCAAACAGGTCAAATATATTATATAAATAAAAAAATATATTATATTATAGAAATATTATATATTCATAAATTATGAACTAAAATATAGATTCGGTCATCGCATTTGGTCAGCGTTATTCTTGAGCGATTCCTCAAAAGTTCACTTACCTTTCGTGCTTCTGTTAAACCCCTTCTGCTTTGTTTATCTGTAAGTGCACGCTCGGTCTAAATACGCTCCCAATAATAGTGCTTCACTTTGCGATATGACTCCAGCAGGATTTCAACCCGAAACGATGCCGGATGCCATCACTTTAAGTGATATTCGCAAATTACGCCATCACTTTCATATATTTTGTATCCACGACTCCACGTGATATTTGACTTTACAAATTAATGTAAACAAAATATTTCCAGCTGTGACTGCTGCTATTTGTAAACGTGATTTATTATTATCATTCACTCTCATGTTTTGCCTTGGATTGCTATCATTGTATCGTCCTTCAGACTTGGAAAATTGAAATCATGAATTTTCTTTGGTCATTTTCTTTGTTATTTGAAATGGTTCTTATATTCAAGTAAACCAACCACCTGTTTTCGCATATTGAAGAGTTAACAAACACCACGCACGACAACCGGTTTGCAGTCTTTAAAATTATCTTTAAAATTATCTTTGTAAATATTCAGCTAAGTAAGACGGTGATGTCACTGATGTCAGTGTGATCTTAGGAGGTAAAATGTTTCGTTCACGTACATAAGCGGACGTTAAGTTTGTGCCTTCATAATTGGTGCGTCACGCGAGAGCGCCCACGGAACTTTAGTGTCCTATGCAAATCTGGCCGAACGAAAGAAAACCTACTTCAGATTGCCTTTATTAGGAAGGTAATAATCACCGGATGTTTTATAAATGCCTTAAAGAGTATTAAAGTAGATATAACAGTTTCATCCCACGTCTTGATTCACGATTCTGCTTATGGAGATTAAGTGGGTCATCGTATGATTATCTTGGAATCGATCTCAAGCTGATAAAACTTTAATTACAGTCTTATTTATCGGGCATTGAGTTTCAATATAAGCAATTTTATGAAGCTATAAAACAGGAAGACTGAAGTCAAATAAATAAAACTCGTGAATCAAGGACCACAATAACGGACGATGTTTTCGGTAATAGCAAAAACCTGATTGATTTTTTGCACGTCTCATCTTTATCTCTTCCTAAATGATATAAAACTTCATCTTTGCTTGCTTCTGAGGTCAGACTAGAACGTTGGATGTTCGGCGGTCATCGACTTCACTTGCGTCATCCACCTCCAAGATTATGTCTCAAAATATTGTTGAGCACTTATTCCTAACGCAATATAACGATTATGCGAACGCGACACGCCATTTGTACATTAGACAGCGACAGCTGGGCTGAGACTGCATGAAATGATTCAATTAAAGAAAACTTGACTTTAGTTTTTGAAGGCCTCTAAAATATTTGTTTATTTATAACTATTCCTCAGTTTCTAATACAGATACACCTGATAAGAACAATTGGAACAGATCATGTAATCTAGTGTTTAATACATAATAAGGGGAGTTGTAATAAAGATAAGTGACATTAGTTCATCGCCTATAAATGGCATACCTCTCTTATCTTCAATTATGTTCAAGTGCAGTTTCAGATGTGTAAACACTTAAGAACCTCAACTACCGTTATCTGAGTTACAATTAATTCAAAATAGTGATATAGGTCCAAGTGCCACGTGAATCTTGATTATAAGTATTTTTATAATGGGCATAATTAATTATTGCAGCTTGAGCATGATTAGCTCACGAGACCGTCCACGTGCCCTCATCCCGCCAGCACACGTTTGCTACGTATTCCAACAATCGTCCACAATCGCATGACGCAATGATCTCCATCGGTTTTTGTTCACTCCAACCCACACGGTGATGTCACCGTTTACAATCATCAAGTATTACTTTGCTTTTGTACATTTTGTGCTATGCTATGATGCCTTTCGTGCCACAATATACATTCTTGGCTTTTTCCAAGTACGATGCAATACCGTCGGTATTGTTAGACTAGTATTCGGTTTGCCAGATCTATTATCTTGATGATGTACTCTTTGTTGGTCTAACGTGAGACTTTTTTCGATGAAGTAGTTAATCTTGATTACAGGTAATTTTTGTCAAAATGCTTTGAATTGTGCTACAAAATATTGAGGATGTTTAAAAACGATTTGTGTTATTTATTCATCGTCCAAAGTCTAGTCTTAAATTGAAGTTAACCAGTGGTAACAATCTTGCAATTGCTAATTGGTTAGCTATAGCAAAATGTATCCCCAAAATTGGTAACGACTCGTCTTTGGAGACGTATCCCACTAGACTTGGTGACTAAGGTTAAATACTTAATTAATTGCGGAATCAGAAACCTAAAGCCTTGTAGCTAATTATGTACGAAGGTTAGTCCTGATATCAATCTATTTTATTATAATCACATAAGGCTACGTGAAAGATCAAAGCGAGATAAATTGAGGAACCCTCGTATTTATTCATTGTTGTTGATCTGTAAAGTCATCGTAAACCAACGTGCAGATATGTTAATTGACCATTTTTTGTGTCGAACATGTCAAAAACAAGTATTTATCGAATTTATTAATATTTATTCGCACTGCGTAAATCATTGGAACGTTCGTCGCGTAATGATACCGTAGTATCAAAATACGAAAGTCTCGACTGTAAGAAGGTCACTTCCTCGGCCGTCCTTGCCTTATATGGTTGTATCTGGCGACGCAAATGTGACTACTATGTACCTTTTCTGTTTTGACGTGTATTCCGTCTCCTTCGCACATGTAAGCCTCAAAGTACGGAATGCACTATAGGTACATGCACTTGTCGCTTTACATATTTATAGGAGTTCCATCCGGATACTTGCGAAATCGATGCAATAAATATGAGCTTCCTGTATTGACGTTTCTTTAAGACAATTTAAATGATGGCAGCTTTGTCTCGAGGATGTTTTTTCAATAAAAGGAAATTAAGTAGCTGCATTCAATTTTTAAACAATATAAGTCGTATAACCACACAGTGACGGATATATTTATTATCAGTCTAGCTAGGAATCACAACGACCACGTTGTGAAGTGGCCGCCACTGTTGGCTGGCCACTTCTTATATAAATAAGCTCAATTATAGAATACCATTTAGCTGATAGACATACCTACTTACATAAATACACGATAATCAGTCGGTATGTTAGGAATAAAATAAAATTATTAAGTCATCAATACGTGCGGACATATGTTCCTGATTATCGTCAGAAGTGCAATGCCTATTGGTTAATAAATGTCTAGTATTGTTTGTTTAAAAAAATCAATTATACTAAACTTTTTCTCTTTTGTCAACAGCGTGGTTTTCCGTTTGACGAGGAGGAGGGGTCGGGCGCGTGGAGCGAGCTTGCGTCGCGACACCCTGATATAGCGGCGCGACTGCGGCAGCGCCCCGCCACCTGGGCCAGGAAGAGGCGGCCTTCGAGCCAGGACGCAACAGACGGTACGTATCTATTTCAATCATAAATAAGAACCTATCATACGTACATCACAATAATGATTTATGGTCTGATTTCAGTTGCCTACAGACTACATACTATAGGTTTTTAATACTTATGAATGTCTCTGTAGTAGCGATGTCTAACATCACTGAAACAAGATCTTTATTTACAGGTGTGCTCATAAAACGTTTCGTAATTCCAGATTTCGGCGACAGCTTCGGGGGCTTCGATAGATTTCCCTTCGACGACATCCCGCCAGAGTTCAGGGAACACTTCCCTTCACATTGGAACCGAAGATTTAATCCTCGCGACGAGGAACCGCAGCCACAACCAACACAGCAGCACGTGCCGCACCCGCCGCAGTCACCGCCGGCGCAGCAACAAACTACAGCCACACAGACTGAACAGGAACCTCAACCAGGCCCTTCAGAACCCGAACCACAAGCGCACTTACCACAATACGGATTAAGAAACACAGTCGATCTCGGCCAGAAAAGCGCCGCCGACCCTAGCCTGGTTGATGCGGACGACAGAACTCAGAGGTCTATGTCAGCGCCGCCAGACAGTAGCGCACCTAACCAAAGCTTCAAAATGAGTGGACAGAACCACCAGGAACATCCGCCGCAGCACGGCGAGCAACACTCCAACGTGCGACACATACCTATATTCGTGGAGGGTCGGGACGAGCCCGTCATCAACAAATCAGTCGACCACGGCACGCACTTCGGCGAAACGAAGCCCGCGTACGTGCCACCGCCTCCACAGCCACACATCGACAGAGAACAGTATTTCGCAGACGATGGCCCCGTTGGCTACCATCATCCGCCTAACTTCTCGAGAGCTTTTGGCACGCCATTCAACAAAGGGTTTAGGCAGGGGCCGCAGCCATTTACACAGCAAAAAGCGTACCCGCAGGCGACGTTCGCTCGCGGCGCCTCGCCACAGCGCGGTCAGTCACCTAAACCACAAACGCCTCCGCATACCGAAGAACATTTTGTAAAAGTGCCCGTGCACCATGAACCGAGCGCACCTAAGACTGAACCTCCGTCCAGAGCCCAGCAGCGGCCACCGCAGCAGCAGCAACCACCGCCGCCACCACAACAGAAGCAAGCCCCGCCGCAGCCGCAACCTCCGCAACGGGAACAGACTCCGCCACAACCTAAACAACCCTCGGCCAACGACCCTATCACACAGATTCTTCGTATTCAAACAGATGTCCTAAATCTTATGACTGAGGTCGAAAACTTTGGCGGCGCCAAAAATGATAAGAAATACTTGTTCCTAGACGAAATGCTTACTAGGAATCTCATAAAATTAGACACTATTGAAACTGATGGCAAAGAAAACATTAGGCTGGCTAGGAAGGAGGCCATCAAGTGCATCCAAAAATGTATAGCTGTATTAGAAGCCAAAGCAGAAAGTAACGCTGCCGGTGGTAAGAGCCCCCCTCCACCAACAGATGTAGAAATGAAAGAAAATACAGATGAACAGAACGCTACTGAAGGGATTACGGAAAATGGTGAGGTTGAAATGAAAGAAAACACCAAAGAGGAGGGTCAAGGGGAACCTCAGGAGCAAGCCGAACAGCCAGCACAAGTGGCACCAGCAGTGGAAGCGAAGACTGAAATGCCACAGGAGGTAACGACAGAAGCGAAGGTCGAAGAAGTTCAACCTCCTGCGGAACCAACTGAAAATAACGACGCCACAAAAACACAAGCCACCGACACACGACCCGAAGAAACGCCTTCCGTAAAACCAGCCGAAACTACAGAACAAACTCAAGAAGGCGAAGACAAAACCCCCAAGAAGGGCACCAAAGTTGTAAAGAAACGCAATAAGAGCAAAGATAATAAGAAAGATATACCTAATGATAGTACTAAGCCAGAAGATAGCAATAAGGAAGAAAAGAAAGAAAACGTAGATATAATGCAAGTGGACGATAAAGGTGATAAGTCGGAGCCACAGGTAATGGAAGTGGACGGTGCTGCTAGTCAATAAAGTTAGTTCGCGATAGTGAATTGTCTCATTAGTTACACACTCGTAATCCACGCACGGGGCCTAAGCGTATGCCTTCCTTAATCTTCGTGTTAATTGTGCATAATAACACAGGTGTTGACATTGTATTGTTTACGTTTGTACATTTTACGTTTTTAATATTAAACAAATGTGTAAAGAATATTTGTTGTACCCTAGGATTTGAAACGGTCTCCTTGTCCTAATATTTAATTAATTTATTGTTTATCATCACTTGATAACACAATTTTCTGAATAAATAATGAATCCATCTATTAATTGTTTTATTATTTACCAAATTATACACATATTGGATAATACAAAATATAATATAATTACCTATGTTACATACCATATATTACTTAAATAATAATTTATTATATTTTTATACAGGAATATTATGACTCCATGATGGTAGGATAACTATCACAGAATGCAAAGCACATGGAGATTATTTAATTTTCCAAGTGTATATTCTTTTTTGCACTTCAGTCACAAATAATATTTACTCAATATATCAGTCTGACAAACTAAATATATACATGCACAATCACTTATTATTTATTACATAACTTATTTACTCTACACACTACGCAGATATATAAAATTAAACAGAGCTAGTTTATTTTCTGATATACTTGAAAAGCTAAACTACAATTAGATAAAACTATAGCATGGGAGTTTTATAATTCTGGATGAAACATCCAAAAACACTTTGGTGGACAAATAAATATAGTAATTATTTGAATCCAGTTCTGTTACGAAATAATACTTTCACACAATAGCATACTATGGCTTTACATACACTATTATTTATAATTATTGCCAGTAATACAAACTATTAGACCATGGCGATCTAACAAATGGGTGGAATGATACCCACATCTGACTGCCAAGGCTGGCTTTCCACCAAAATTGTGGGATAAATTGGAGTGATGAGCGAGAAATACCGAATTACTTCATAGAATCGTGGGGATTCTCCTCTCCAAATACACAGCTTTCTCACTCAAAATTGGTAGAAAGCCAGCCGTAGCGACTCAAAACTTACTGCATTCGTCTTTATACTGGTAAAATTCAACAAATACGACGTCAAGACTAAAACGTTGTCTAATAAACTTGATAGTAAAATACAAAATAATCAACTCTACAAATAGTGACTACAGACAATTTGTTGGTTTATTAAAAACAGTGTATCGAATCGAGTGTGTTTTCATTGCACGAAACCCATCTGCTCACATACCTAATCCTCGAGTATAAAAATCTCACTCCCATTCCTTCATGACCTTATCCCAATCCTCATCAGTAATGAACGGCTTATCAATACAGTTGATCATATACTCGCCGCAGAAGATGCACTCGCTGGCCACCAGGTCATCAATCTCGTTCCTCAGGATCTCTCGGAGAGGCAGGCCGTTGGTGGTCACGGTTGATAGCTCGATATTGGATAGTACGGAGAGCTGGCGTTGCAGGTCTGATAGTTTGTTGCGACGGGCTGGGCCTGTGGGAAAATTATGGACTAGGACTTATTACTACCATGATAAGTTTACCATGGAATAAAACCCACGAATTCATCGTCAATAATACAAAGTAAGACTTGGTCATTACAAGTGAATGATAAATGATGTTTCAATTGCAAAAAGGTTTTTACAAACACTTTTACACGTAATTTTTTTTTTCAACTTGGTGGGGCCGGGCCGGTGTTTCGTAACTGACTGCTCTGAGAAGAAACAGTCGAAAAGTATGACCTCTGTGTTTACAGAGGTCATACTTTTAAGGTCCAGACATAATCATGGTCAACATCAGAGAAAACACATCTTCGGTAGGTGCCCTAGTTTTGAGATATAAATGTGGCCCTGCTGGGGAGATTCTCCAGATCGGCCACCTATAAACCCTTAAATCTCTTGAACAAGTGACCAACAAATGCTGATATTTGGCACAAATTTCGACTAATAGGGATGTTTACGGACTAAAAAAAATGTGATTCTAATTAGTCCGTCCGTTAGATTATCGAAAAATATTGGATATCTACGTATTTTTTGTTTTACCAAATCAATAAACATTGACAAAGATAAAACGTGTCTAAATTTGAGTGGAGGGTTGTGACGTCACTCACCGGTAAAAAATGCCATACTAATGTCTTAGAATATGACGTCACACGAGTTTTCAAAGCACTGTATCGTCTTCATTGTTTATTGACGTGAAAGACACATATTTTTGGAAATCTATCTGATGGACTAATTAGATTTTTTTGTTAACTACGACAATTTTTTTGTGTTATCAAAATAAAAAACCCTGATGGTGGCCCTGCCAGAGTCAGTGACACCAACTCACACACTACACTGTCCACGCGTCTAAGATAGTCTTTTGAAGAAAGAATCACACAGATTTGAGTGGACCTATCCAGTATCCATTTATCAGTTATCGTGTAGCTCGACTTATAACTCAAGGAGCTCAAAGGCTCAAAAGGTTAAGCCATTCAAAAATCAACCATAAATAAAATGATCCAAGATTCTGAATTCAAGTATAGTAGTACAGAATCTAAGCAGTTAATAAGTCCACCGATTGCCAGGCTAAAACAGCCTCTAAAATATACGTACTAAGTATAGGCAGAGTCTCGTGCGTGAGGCAGTCGCTGTGGAACTTGTGTCCGCACGGGAACAGGTAGAAGGGACGCAGCAACAGCGCGATGTCGCACAGGCAACACACGTCTGATACTAGTACGGAGACACTTCGGTTGCGGAATGATTGGATCTCGGCGCGGACCTGGAAGTAAAAAAAAAATTAATTTAGTAAAAATGTTACAAAGACACCGTCAGTTTAATAAATGTTCAAAATGATCAGAACTACAGAGAAAATAGGAATGTTTGACGACTAAAAATAATACGATTCTGTTTAGTCCGTCAGTAAGATTATTGAAAAATATTGGATACGTGTATTTTGTTTTATCAAATTAATAAAAAATTACGAAGATAAAACGCGTCAAAGATCATGATTGTGACGTCGCTTTCTGGTAAAAAAAAATGTCATACAATATGAGGTCACACGGATTTTCAAAGCACTGTATCGTCTTCATTGTTTGTTTATATGAAAAAAGAAAAAATAAGTGTCCAATATTTTTTATATCTGACGGACTAATTAGATTATATGTGTACAGTCGAACAAGCTAATAAGTATACAGCCAGCTAAGTTGCATTTACTTTTAAGATAATACAGATCTTACATTTAGAGACTGATGCCAAACCATACAGCGTTTGACATCAGTCGCTTAATACAACACGCTTTAAAAAACAAAATTGCAATAAATATTTTCAGTGTACTAAAATTAAAAAAAACTCTATCTGCATACTTATTAGCTTGTTCGACTGTACTACCCTATTAAACTGTATCACAATGACAAAAGTGATGTTTTAAAAGAATCAAAAATTAAAGAATCTGATTCATTTTGACGGGCAATCAGTGTACCAAGATCCCGTGTCTGCCAGACCTAAGTAATTTTATAAAAGTTGAAACTTTTCTTTGGAAGTTTTATAAAATCTATCGATCACGGGATCTCCCTCTACAGCATATACATACTTTAACATATCGGGAGAGATCAGAGAAGGTTTTACTTACATATTCAGCAGACGCAATCGCTTCTTCCATTTCAGCCTTCATTTCTTCAATTTGGTTGTTATTTTCCTGTTAAAAAATGTTAACAAACGATATAAATTAATATTAACAAACGTTTACAGTCTTTTTGGTTTCTACACTAGGAATTTCTCCTGTATCGTGGATGCGTTCACAAACATTTAAATTCACATACACAAATACCCAGACCGGAACAACTACCTGTAGGCCATACAAATATTTGTTCCGTGCGGGGATCGAACCCGCGGCACGTAGCAGTCCATTGCTTGAGCCACTGCCCCAACCGTGCCGTCTTTTGGGGAAGGAATGGCAAAACAATCCTGCTTTATGACGTCATCGTCTTAAGCAGTCTTGTTTTATTCTTATTCCGGTATGGAAAAGAGATGGCGCTAGACGTCCTCTATAGTCTATAGCTCCGTCTCTTTTCACACTTGAGTAACATTAAAACACTACAGCTTTAAGACGTCATGGTAACCCCACAGGACTGATATTGTTACCAAAAACAAATAACAAAGACCTTGGTCCTTGTGTCGTACACACAACGCCTGTTCAAGCTATTACACCAGTTTATGCGGATCTCTCATTTTACTAAAAATCTATACAAAGTGAGGCCAATTTATACTTAAGATTGTTACCTGCAAGGACTCGCATATGGGTTGTCTGAAGTGATCAATGGTGATGACGTCACTGAAGAAAGGCAGTATGTCTTCTATCTTGATGAGCGGACACTCTTTAAGGAAGTTCATAGCTTCCTGCATGTCTTGAGTCTTTGTGATCACGTGTTCAGCTGTAATATAATTGTTACAAATATTAATCAGATGGCGGAACGAGCTGGATAAGATCTCTTTTTTGAGGTCTCTTCGCATGGGTTTCCATGCCAAAAGACCTCTTGAATGAGGTTTCCCTATTCCAGGGATGGCGAACCTTTATGGATCAACGTGCCATTTTTTCTAAAAAAATGTTTAGTGAGACTTTCAATGTGCCGCCTGTCGTAGATGATAAGTAACTTATATGAATAGTATAAGGGTTGTAAGAGGTTACTTTTAGTAGATTGCATGTTGAACTGGACTCCTCTACCAAACGGGTTCTAATCGAATCTTATGTTATTCATCTCTGAAAATAATTACTGGGCATAGTTGAAAATATGGTTAAAATATCGGTGGAGTGCCCAAAATATTGTGTGACGTGCCATTGTTTCGCCATCCCTGCCCTATACTAACCAAGTTTCGAATAATAAGGTGGCAAGAAAAACTTAACTCAATAATAAGTTTCCTATCTAAAAAAGCCACGGAGCATGGATTTGTGCCCTTTTGATGACAATAAGCTCGCCCCCTATTACATGGGACAAACATAACTGGCGAAATATGGGTGTACTAATGGGTACATCTCTGCCTTATCCCTTAGGGGTTACAGGCGAGATGTTATGTGATATCTAAAAAAAAACTCACCAATGTTAAGCCACAGCTGTCTCCTCAACTCGGTCTGGTCAGGCATGTCCGCTATGCTTTTGGCGAGCGAGAGGCTCACTTGGAGCGCTAATTCCACTGCCGAGTCCCACAGACCGAGCAAGGCTGATAGCTTCACGCAAGCTTCTGATAGGTTCTTTTCGCGACACAATCTGGAAAAATTTTGTGCCATTCTATAATTTATATCATTTTATAGTAAGGTACAAATTGGGATAATTGGTTTCCATGAAATTAAAGTATCCTTATTAGTCAGTGAATTTCTTTAAGCGAAAACTTTTGAGCTCAAAATGCATAATTATTCTATTCTCAATCAATATCTTATGTAATTCGAGCTTTACTTATGAGGTCATCCCGCTATAAGAAGAAATAAAGAAGGAGACACTTTTAAGAGAATATACGTTAGTGCTGGATCTCTTCCAGTCCGTTCCAGCTCATAATGTCAACTTCGCAAAATGACAACCGATCGCAAAATGTCCACTTCTCAAAATGTCAAGTTCTTGTTATAAGTACCTCCAGTTATTATTTCTGGTAAGTTAATGTTCGTAACACACCAAAATCAAAATATTTTACACTAGCGGACGTCACGCGGTTTCACCCGCGTAGTTCCCGTTCCCGTGGGAATACAGGGATAAAAAGTAGCCTATGTCACCCGGGGATAGTGTAGCTTCCCAACGGTGAAAGAATTTTTGAAATCGGTCCAGTACTTTTGGAGCCTATTCGTTACAAACAAACAAACAAATCTTTCCTCTTTATAATATTAGTGTAGATAGGCTGACATAGGTACACGGTTCGGGTTGGTCGTTTCCTATGGAGAAGGACCGACAAGAAACTCCATGTTTAAAAAAAAAAAAATTAAAAAAATTGTGTTTACTCTTGTCAAAATCAAAACAAAAAAAGATAACAAGCATCCAAGAATCTACAAGGCGTTCTCACATTCTCAAAATAATCGGTAAAAAGAACTCATCATAATAGTATTATGTGAAACTCACCTCAAAGCATAATGCACATCATAGTTGACCATAGTAACATCCTGCCCCTGCCGCGACAGATACATCATGAGGACCTCTGGATCATGCTCCACATACAGTGTCAGCAAATAGTTGTGAATCGCCTTGTCTTTCACGTTGTAATGCTGCATTATAAACTCCAGGTACCTGGTATCAAAAAAATATTGTTTATTCATTAAAAAAAAAAAGGTAAATCAATAAATGATAGAAAAATGCGTTTCATTGGGATGAACTCAAATGTTATTTCATTATTGCATCACATCTCAGATCATCATGACATATGAAATCGGCCCAGTCATTTCGGAGATTAACCGAAGCAAACAGACAAAAATTAAAAAAAAATGTCTTTTTGTTATGAGTACCGTTTATAGTTATAATTTCATAAACATTTAATAAAGAGCTGATTTGAGTTATTTTGAAATTTTCATAAGTATTCAATAAAAACCTGTTAGTTGAAATTACAAACAGATACTTCAATTCTATTAATTTGTATAGATTTACCTGATTACTTCAGACAAATGAGCTGGGTCGTTCTTGCAGGACAAAAACGCAGGGAGCAACTGCGAAGGGCTTAGCCTAGCTCCCTGAGAGATCAAAGCATTCACAGTTTGCTTCGGTGCTTCCTCCATGAGTACTGGAGCGAAGTGGTAGAACAACTCCGGCCTCTTCAAAGTTTTCAGAGTTTCAATAGCTTCCAAGTAAGATTTCTTATAAATATACTGAGCTACAACATCTTCGTAGTCTTCGTTTATAATCGTTAGTTTAATCAGGTTTTGTTTGTCTCCATGAGAAGCCATCAGATCATAAACTACAGATTTCACGTGCTGCATACATTTCGCCACTTTCGGATGCAATAAAAACACTTCAAAGTTACTTTGGATCTGGTGGTACTCTTCGGAATCTTGCTTCCCTGTACGACGGAGTAAGCCCAACTGAGACAGGTACAATTCCGTCATCCAAATCACAAGCATAGAAATCAAGGTCTTTTCGTCTTCTTTTAAAGTTTCCAATCTCTTCGATAGGTAGATTTTCAAAGCATTTATTTGATCTATGGCTAAAAACTTTAAGCATATAGTTTCGAAACTTTTTTGTGTGTCGGCGAATATGTCTGCGCTTCTTTCGTAGTCGCCCTGATTGAATAGTAGTTTGGCTTGCTTCACGTTTATAACGTCTATGTGCGCTGGGTTATTATAACAATACTCTTTGGCTAGATCGAATTGTCCTTTATCAGAATAAATGATCCATAGGTTCCTTTCTTCTCTGACAACTTTGTATCTGAACACACACTTGTCTGTGATTGCCCAAATGCTTCTCTTTTTCGTGTCCCTGACAATGTTTTTTAATTTTCCATGTGCTTCTGAATATCTGTCTTCGAAGACTAGTTCTTGGCTTATGAGGGAGATGACTTTGACCCTGTCGGAGTACATGAGGAGTACGTGGAACTCAGTGAGAACGAAGGATAGAGGAGCGTTCTCTGGTTCGTCACCGTCGGTCGGGTAACTGATCAACGCGCCTTGCGTGAAGAGGGAGTTTGAATTCTGTTGGGAACTTGGGTCCAGCTGTAATAACAATAATTCATAGAATTAAATGTTGCAGGACCCTTCTGCAGTAGCGCGTACTACCACTATACCAAAGCGTCGCACGCGCTACTGCAGAAGGGTCCTAGGTTCGATTTACAGATTGTGGCAGTTTTTTTTTTTTTAATATAAACGTTGCCCCACACTGGGAATTTCTCCTGTATCGTGGGTGCGTTTACAAACATTTAAACTCACATACACAAACACACCCAGACCCGAAACAACTATCTGTAGGCCATACAAATATTTGTTCCGTGCGGGGATCGAACCCGCGACACGCAGCGCAGCAGTCCAATCGCTCAGCCACTGCGCCAACTGTGTCGTCAAAAGTCAAAGTCAAAGTCAAAGCATTTATTTCAATTAAACCATTACTGGTACTTTTGAATGTCAGAAGAACAATTCATAAAACTAAACTACGAGTGCAATACGTCATCCCGAAAGCCACCACGCCGAACCACACGCCGCCGAATGCCCGCAACAACGAACACTGCGAGCACAAAAGCACGCAGCGACGCACACCGCAACAACGAATGCACGAGACTCCAAACCACGGAACAACGAATGCACACCGCAACGCGCAACCGCCACCCCGCGACCCGGAGCCCCGCGCACCCACCGCCACGGCACGAGCCGCCGCGCGCCCCCGCACCCACAGCACTCGCCGCCGCAGACATCCGGCGACGCGCAACCCGACGCAGCAACCCCCGGGACGACGCATTGCACTCCTAAGCTACAGTCACAGTCACAAGGCATAATAACTTGTGAAAGTACTGTAGTTGCCCATTCCCTAGCGTAGATCTCTATGGAGAAGAACGGGCAAGAAACTCCATGGACACTCTTTTAAATCAGAATATTGTTACAAAATCTTGATACATTATATCATTCATGTTGAGATGGTATATTATGTGAGAACGATGTAGCAAGATGTGCACGATAAGTGTCCACTGTAAAGTCAAAAACGACGATTCAAAGATAAAATAATAATTCAAACAAGCCGTGGCAGCTAAGAGGTGACCAGTCACAACTGACAGCACCCGTTCACGAGCATGACGCATGGATCAGCACCATTCCACTCAACCATTTTGAAGGGAACGAAATGATCCGACACACCCGCCACCATCAGCGAGACATTTAAGTGAAAAGTGTTATTGAATCCACTATGATTTTTTCAGTGGCCCATTTAATGGCAATGGGCTCGGCTTCTATTGCATTGAACTTAATCATTACTAGCGAAATGCGAGTGTACCTCTATGTAGGAACACCTCTGTCAAACCCTTCTGAGATTACAGGCGTGATGTTATGTTATATAATAGAATTAAAGACTGATTGACAAGGCTCTCTCTCATAGGGAGGGGGCCTGCGGCCCAGCAGGGGCCATATTACATGCTGATAATGACTAGTGAAAACTGATAAGGCAGGAATACTATTCAATTTAATTGGATGAATTATATATTTTGGTTAGACGAGTTTGTCACGTTACGATAATAGCACAAGGATAAGGAAAATGTTACTAATAAATAATAATGTAATGCATTGTTACATTTAAACTTAAATATATGTATACAATTTTATTGACTGTTTATGATGATGTAGATTCAAAACTCACAGCATTTCTTTCAAACTAGCTGATGCCCACGGCTTCGCCCGCGTGGATGTCAGAAATTTTCCATACAAACTTTTATCCCCTATTTCACCCCTCTGGGGGTTGAATTTTGAAAAATCCATCCTTAGTGGATGCCTACCTCATATGAGGAATACGTGTGCAAAATTTTAAGCTTCTATATAGCCCTATGGGTTTGGCCTGTGCGTTGATCCTCAGTCAGTCAGCTTTACCTTTTATATTAGGTTACCTACAGTCCAGTCACAGGCATAACAACTGTGAATGGGTTGTAATTGTAGTTGATTCGACTTGCAAATTGAAGAATGTATTTGGTGATTATGAATTATCCTCCTCCGGATAATGATCTAATTTCAGAGGGGCGTGAGTACAAGTATTACTATAAGCTTTTGTTTAAGTCAAGTTTTCATTAGTATATTATGTGTTTGTTGTATCCCACTGCAGTGCAATGTCCTCCCTAATGTCTTTAATTTTATTATCTTTGTTTTGCAACATAAGCACAATCTTTTAGGTAGGACTCTAATTCATCACAGAAATACTCTTCTAGCCCTCGACGCACCTCCCACTTCTGATGTTCGAAAACCTATTTGTTGCTACAAATTATACCTATTGCAAGGGTATCGAATTATCTAGTATTAACTGGGTTGTGCAGGTCAGATAGGCAGTCGCTCCATGTAAAATACTGGTATTCAGCTTCATCTGGTTAGACTGGGAGCCGACCCCGACATACTTAGGCAGATGATTACAAGACATTGTACCAACCTGTCCATAAAATATCCCAGGTTCCGTCAACCAAGCAAAGGTCTTAGGCACTCCATTCTTATCGAAGAACTGAAGCTTCGAGTACTTCAAAGTAGACGGAATTTCTTGGAAGCCAGTTTCAGGAATAGTCAAATAAGGGAAGAAAATCGACTGTAAAGAAGGCTTATCGTCTTTGGTAGTGGCATGGCCCATAAACTGATACAGCCTAGTCGGCGTAGTGATGAATATGAAGTATTTACTCGTGTTGTTTACTCTATGGAACTGAATGCCTGTTATTGGCATGTCAGTGCCTTTGCCGATGTCGAAAATCTGTAAAAATAAATTGTTTTGTCAATGATTGTAGTTAGTTGAAAAATATTGATAAATGTAAGCTTTACAGGCAAGACAGCCAAAAACATAACACCCCTTTTTTGGGCAATCGACAAAAATGTTTAGAGTTGTACTAGCGTCAGAATCAGAAGCAGTAGTTACTACCCCAGAATTGTATTTCTCTAGGAGGTGTATTTACAGAATAGAGAAGCTAATTATAATTCAGATTTTAACTCATCAAAACAATAGGATGAGGAGCGTTCAAGTATTACGTGACAATTTTTACCTAAAATTTGAAATCGCATCGTAATCGTAACGTTTTAAAAGAGCGCTCTCCCAACAAATTCGTTACATAATACTTGAACGCTCCCATTACAGCCGTAACTATTGAAATAATTCAAGCCAGGTCAGCTTAAATATACAGAAGTTAAAAGCCAATGTAAGTTTTTAAACTGACATGGTCACTAACATTAGTACCACTGAAAAAGGGATATTTACCATCTATTTTCTTTAAAAAACTACTACTGGTTGTTTGCTTGTTTACTATTTGTATTCTCTGGTTGTTTTAATAGTAAACATGGTAAATATCCCGTTTTCAGTGTTAATGATAAAGCTAGAAGCCATTTATTTTACTTCAACTACTTGATCTATACTAATATGAAGTAAAAGTTGTATGCTTGTATTTTTATAAAATGACATAAATGTATCAGAATTATAATTAGAAACCTAAATAAAATGAACCATTTTAGTTTACAGCTTTGATAGTCCTATCTAGTAAATACCAAATCTGTGAATTGGTTCAGTACAGTTAAAGTTACATTATCTCACATTTTTTAATAAATATTTAATATTAAAAAAATATATATTTTTCATTTAGCAGCCAAAATCGAAGTAACAATAACAAAATAAAATAATTTCTCAAAAACTTTAAACCACACACACACACGCACACTACAGCATATGCATACAAACATTTGCATCCTTTTTTCAGAAAATATTTACTAAAATTGTTAGTAAAAATAAAATAATGATTGAAAGCAAAAATGTTAGTTTACCAAACCATCAATATCCTTGGTTCCATACAGAGGAAGGTAACTAGGCAGCTTGTGTAAGAAATTAACAAAATTAAAATGTAATCAAATAAATTTAAATTTGTTTAACAGGTTGTAGTTAAGGGGGAAGCACCAGTGTAGCCCACAAAATTATATTTTTTGAAAGTAAGAAATTTTGAATTGACCCTTGTGCTTGCACCTTATAGAAAAGTGCAGTGCCTCAAATAAAGATAAGTATCACCTCTAAATCAATTTTGGTACACATCCAAACCACTAATCCAAAAGTATATTTTGAAACTCTTCGAATAATTGTTTACATTTAAAATTTATTAGTGAATGTTATGTCATGTGTAAAAAAAGTCATTTAGATGTTAATAACCATTTTTAGTTATTTGACACAATATCCAAAAGTACAGCATTGAGTGCTCATCACTTATTGCAATCAAAACATTTGTAAATAGTGTATGAGAGTGTAACTCACTCCCTGCACAACTTTGTATAATTTGTTCTCAAGCAAGTGAAATCATTGCAAATTGTTTTAGTAAATAAGTTTCTTTTACCATAAAGTGAATAAAGTCAAGAAAACTTTAAAATTTATTGTAACTAAGAAGAAATCTTATAACTGAATAGACAAGATTTATTATAAATTGCAGTTTTACCTCTCTCCAATATTGGTTACTGGCTGTAAACATCTTATCACTGTCTGCCTCCAATTCGGTCTCAATAATGTGTCCCTGTGATGTACCAAGGAGTATTGGACCCGTATTTGTCTCTGAAGTGTTCTCCCAATTCCAACCAACCTCTGTCACTTCATAGTTCTTCGACTTGCTAACCTGTTTGGACTTGGAACTATTCTGGTGAAGGTATATGAGCTCCGGCGAGCCATCTTTTTTATTCCTTGGGGTAAATGACATGAGGAGATGGTGCCCAAGTGGATCAAGGAAGATGCCTGTTAGTTTTGAGTTTGGCTGAACGAATTTTGAGTACTGGATTTCTGAAATTTAATGATGTGTTGTTTAGAAAGTATTGAAAATAAAATTTTAGCAAAATATTGGTGCATGGATTTTATTGACATACCTTGACCACAATCAGGCTTCTTTAGGTTGAGCCGAAATAAATTTCCATTAGCCATCGCAAGCACCAGGTAATCATTACACACCGCTGCATGAGTAATCAGATCTGACAGATTCTTTAGCATCATTTTATTCTTGGAAAACATTGGTGTAGTATCTTCCAGTTGCATGTTTATGTATCCCGACGACACCATAGGTTCTGCCACAGGTTTAGGTCGCGTGGAACCCTGCGACGCTTGCTCGTACTGATCGAAAATCGAAGTCATGTTGACTGAAAAATGGGTGTTGTTGGAAACCACCGAAACTTTTGTTTGATTTTATGCAGTTAATTCGTTACGACACAATCACAACAACAAATTGATTTCATTATATTATTCTAAGTTGCCTTTTGGATTATTAATGGAGTCCGTAAATGGATTAATTTTAAACAAATAGAAAACAATAGCATCGCACTCCGATTCTCCGAAGTTTCGTATCAACATCTGTCAATGTCAATCAAAGTGTCAGAGACTAGAGTCACCATTTTTCAATTCATTCCAAGCAGAGCATTCAACACTGCATGATTTACAAAAATAATATAATCCACATTTTAATTAAAAAATATTTGTTACCTATTCACAATTTTTTGATTGTGTTATACTGTTATAATATCACAGCATCCTTGAAGTAATCCATACCGCGTAAGTATTCTAGTCTTCGCCCTCACCATTTACATAAACGTATCGCGTAGGGAAAACAAAACGTTCGCTATTGTCAGAAATGTCAAATGTCAATGGCCTGTCATTACAAACGAAAATTGTTGTTATGTTTCTGTCCACATTGGCATCTTAAAATAGTTCCTAAAATCTACGTGGTACGGTCTAAAATGAAAATGAATCGAAAATAGTTTAACCGCATTATTAGAACGTAAATAAAAAACTGAATTTATGCAATACTATTGCTTTAATCCGTGTTTGAAGAAGTGATTAGCTGCATTAAAGTTATGGGCTACATTTCTGTGCCGTTTACTTGTACGTTCACTTGAAAATCGTGACACAATTTCGGGAACCGGTTTTTGGAAGTAGGACTGTACATTTGTGTGACCTTGTTGGTTTATCATTATCATTCGTATCGCAATTCGAGTGTCAACTGTAGTTCGTTTGTACTGTTTCGGTGATATAACATCAGTTCTTATCTGAATTTTAAAATGGCTACAAGTCCGCTGTTGAAATCTTCCAAATTAGGCAGTAAGTACTACCCACCTCTAACTTAATTCAAAAAGTTTATGTTTTTTATTTAAATTGCTAATTTATTGTCTTGTACTTGCGCATGTGATTTATAATTAATTTTAAAACATACCTAATGTAAATTAATCAAACTTGTGTGTAGGTGGCAGAAGGTTATTTAAGTAAATTGTATAAATCAATATTTTACATTAAAAATCATCATCATCATCATTGGGCAGGAGTGCCCTTATCTTAATTTATTTCGGGTCGTCACAACATGTCTTCATACCCTATGCCTTTTTTTATAGGTATCACTTCACTACATAGTATAAAACAAAGTCGCTTTCTCTGTCCCTATATATCCCTTTTAAAACTACTCAACAGATTTTGATGCGAATTTTTTTTACTAGATAGAGTGATTCAAGAGGAAGGTTTTAGTAATATAATTGTATAATTTGACCGACATCCACGCGGGTGAAGCCGCGGGCATTAGCTAGTTATAAATATTAAAAAAAATCTTCATTGTGGAATGATGATTTTTTAAATTGATAGTGGTAAATATCAATTTATTAGGGGAAGCCATAGCATCTCTTGCTCTTCTATACTTTTCTGATCTATTACTTGTCATCTCAGCAGTCACCGTCTTTCTAGTGCCATTCAAAGTTAAACTAAGAAAAATATTACAAGTAAATTTTTAATTATAAACCACATTAATCCTTTCCAGTTTACTCGCGAAAATGCCTGAAGACTCTGGCTCAATGCCGTACCTTCACGACACAGCTGACCGAAGAACAGCTAAGCATTCAGGATATGGCGAGGAAGTTCTCCATCGAGCACTTGAAGCCCAATGCAGCCAAACATGACACTGAGGGCCGGTTTCCTTTTGAACCAGTGAGTATACTTCATTTTTTTTTTTTTTTTTCCCAGCTGTGGGAACATTACAGGCTGATTAGTGTTATGCTATCATTTCAATGATAATGTCAGAAGAAAAGACACTTTTATCTCTGGAAGATTATATTGTTGGTTGTTGTTGTTTTTATAATCCTTTCACAGTCATTATTTGTATCACTGCCCAAATCAAAATATTCTCTATTGTAATTGAAATAAGGTTGCTTTTAGTTTGCTGTTAGGAGATGTAATGCAACTGTGAATAACTTGTGATCTGTGTCTTTTCAGCCATACAGGATGTGGTTTTCTTTCTATGCTTTTCGAAAATCCGTGTGCATGGGTTCTGCACTAGGTATTATACAGAGTAAAGAAATATTTATAAAATTTGCTGCCTCATTGGTGTAGTCATCAAGTGGCTACAAGCGCGAATGCTGAACATGAGGTCCTGGGTTCGGTTCCCGGGTCTGGCAATGTATTGTTGGGTTTTCCGTCCGTAATTTTTCAGTAACAGCCACAGATTCTGAATTTCTACCCGTTTGATGGCAATAGACATGGTCCTATAACATGAGACTTCAAAATAACTGGCGAAATGTGGGTGTACACCACTGCCTAACACTTCGGTGATTACTAGCGTGATGTTATGTTATTTATAAAACTGGATTAGGATTATCTTCATAAAATGTTCAAGATAATACACATCTCGGACATATCATTACTTTGCTGTTATCATATCTAAAGGTATAACTTTTGTGGTGATTTGATAGAAAACTTGACAGCGTTTGTTTTAAGGGAGAAAACCCAAAAATAACCATTACCTAGATTCGTGACCATTGGAAGGAATGGAAGGGGGTCTTTGACCAGCTGCACTGGAATAAAATATGGCCTAGCTACAAAAAAAAATTGGTTCCATGAGTTCTATTAAAATAAGTCATTCACTCAGTATGGGTTGATATGAGCATGTTTTGAACATCAAAATTACATGTAAGTAAAGGTCACCCAAATCACCAACCTTTCACCATATCCTAGAGTTTAGCGCGTAAAAAGTGGGCAAAAAAAATACAGTTAACAATAGTAATACATATAAGAAAATTGGGCTTGAACATGGTGTCAAAATCAATTGATACAAAACAAGAAATATTTTCACCACGCGCAACAATAGTTATATAAGAAAATATTGATTGAAAGTGCAAAGAACATGGTGTCAAAATCAATTGATACAAAACAAGAAATATTTTCACCACGCGCGCACACGTTAGGGATCAAAGAAAATGACGTTTATTAGCAAACAGCACGAAAACAAATAAACATGTTATGGTCAATATTACGCAATTGCTTTCCCTGTTTACATACACAGTGTATATTACTATAACATGTATGTAGAGATAAGTGCTTACGTATATAACTAGATAGATTATCTGCCTTTTCAATAAAACCGTATGCTGTACAAAATGTTTTATCAGAAGATTAAATTATGGTGATACATGAGGTTATTGTTACCATTGCGATATCTGAAAACGAGACCATGTTTTGTTAGGTAGGTATCTCTTTATTAAATTACAAGTTACATTTACACTTAGCAACAGAAGTAGCTTAACATATCGGAATTTTAATTGTTTGATGTACAGGACTCCAGCTATTATTTTTAATGTTGCAGAAGATTATTCTTTGAAATATTACTTGCTCTTCAATAACTTGTTAGTAACGAGTAATATCTAACAAGTATTTATTTAAAAACCTGCTTTGAAACTTTGAGTAGTGTTAATCTACTTCTGTTGCTGACTGTACATGTATGATGTGATCAGTCCATATAAGGCAGTGCATTGCTGTCAACTTTATGTTTATCAATGTGACGAAAATACATGCCTTTCTAGAAGGTCAGATAATAAGAAACTGCAACAAGTGCACTTGTAAGGATTAAATTGATAAGGATTTTTCAAAACATAAAATAATTACACCTTGTTATGTTTAAGTCCCATGTGTTAGGGGGCTAGCCTATTGCTATTAACCGGGCACAAATCCGAACTCCGTAGTTGCTACTAATAATTTCCTGATTGAAAAACACAAATAATTTTTGCCCGACCCGGGAATCGAACTCAGCAATTGCGTTTGCGACCACTACACCAAAGGGGCAGTCAACTATTTCAAATACCAGTTTACATACCTCTGCACCAATCCTATATTTTATAATATTTATAATTTTTTTTTTCTTAGCCTATATTGTCCCACTGCTGGGCAAAAGCCTCCCCCATAGCTTTGCACTCTTCCCTCTGTGCGGTTTTCTCCGTCCAATTCGTCACAAACGCTTCTAGGTCGTCACGCCAGCGTTTTCTAATTTTTTTATCAAATAAATGGTTTTAAAATTTATTTATTTAGATTTGTAGTTTCCACTCAAGCGTCCAAGCCGCGCGGCGATTCTCGCCCCACCTGTCCGCGCATGAAATGTCACTTTCATTTTTACGACCGCGCGAGACCCTCATATCAAAAACTATTACTACTGAAAAACTGCTATAGCTACATTTGAATAAAAAATATCCACGGAAAGCTAAGAAAATCTAGAATTTAATTTGATTACAAGTAAATTACTCTAAGTAATAATAAAGGATGAAAATAAAGTTTAAAGTGGCGGAAATAAAAAAAAATATCGTATTTATTTTTTAATTCGAGTTTTACAAGAAAACCATAATAGTTACTAGCAATTATTATTTTTTATTATAATAGTACATGATATACCCTTTAAAATGACATCAATATCTTAATACAAATATTTAGTTTTCTGTCATGAAAAAATAAACAAAGCCAAGTACTTCTCAAAAGTTCCCCGGGCCTCGGGCGACATAAAAATGTGACAAGATGGCCGCCCGGCTAATGGCGTGCGCACACGACGGGGTTATTTTAATGAAACACAAATATTAATATTCGGCAAGTTTATTGAACAAACACATTTACGTTTATTATGTTTATACCTGTATATTGCATATATATATATTACATAGATATATATTATATACTGAATATTTTTTATACAGTCTCTAAATTTTTACAGAGTGTTCTACCCATGAATATGAACAACTTTAACTATGGGACCAACTCTGAAATCACGAAAAAAAACAGTAGTGTGTAGTACAAAAGTTTAATACCTACTTGACCAAAATGTATGAAACAGCTGATATTACATATATGTAGTTGGTTGAAATTTTATATTTTGTGAACAAACGCAAGAAAATAAGAGAAATTAAATAAACAAATTAAGGAGTCCCTACCAAAAAGCATGAAATTAAAAATTAAATTAAAGATTTAAAAAACCCCCGACACAAAACAATAAAAATAGTATGAACGTAAAAAGCCTAAAAAACTATGAAAAAATAGCCACAAATAGAACAAAAATTTGAAATGTGTTTGAAACTATTTAGGATTGATATTAATTATAACTGTTTATGGTATTCTCTAAAACAGTGCTCAATACACAAACTTATATTGCATTGAATGCATTTCCAAATTGTCCTCGTATCCCTTTTTCGGCGTGTGCACATCCAGCAACGCGCTTTTTTAATATCGGATCGCGCAGGAAAGTGGTCGTGATCAACGTTCGGTCGGTCGTTAGTTCGTATTGCCAATTGTCCTTGTCTAGTCCTGTTCGCATATAGTCGGGGTTCAGTCGTCAAGTCGATGCGTCGATGTATTTTAAGAAGGTCTTCCGCTAAAATGGTCCGGAACTGCCTATGTGATATTTTCGGGTTCTGCGATGAAAATATTACATAGGCATTGAACACAGCAGTGTTCAGCAACCTGCAGAAGACCTTCTTATACCAGATCTTGTTTCTAAGCCGTTCCAAGGGCTGAGCAGATAAAAATTGATCTTTTCTATCCACTCCGCCCATGGACATATTGTAATCAATTACAATTTTAGGTTTATATGTCAGTCGGTTGTATTTGTTCTGAATCCCCACTTGTAGGTGATGGTATGTGGAGATCATGCTAACCAAATTGGCATCTCGCCACACCATCACAGACAAGTCTGAACTGTAGCTGGCCACTACCTCACCCTGTCGTAAGTCAGTCTTGGTCAGAGTCTTGAGCGAGTCGGGCACGAATTCACGATTCAAACGTAATGTTCCGTAGCAGTCAGTTTTGTGTTTTTTGAGACATCGCAATAATAGTGGGCTGTTGTAGAAATTATCCATTATTACCGTTTGTCCTCGGTCAAGTAGTGGCTCTATCAAGTCAAATACTATTTTAGCAATAGCGTTGGTGGGACGTGCAAAATTGTCGTTTGGTCGGTCAACAGTCTCGTCCTGTGGTTGGTCAAGCGTCTCGTTTTCAGGCCGGTCATGCAATATGTCATTGGGCTGGTCAATTGTCTCGTCTTCGGGTCTATCAACAATCTCGTCATCGGGTTCGTCAACCGTCTCGTCATGGGGTTGGTCAATCGTCTCGTCCTCAGTAGGTAGATCATTGGTCGGGGCAGCCTGTGTATTTTTTCCAACATACACAAAAAACTTCCAGAGATAGCCAGTGCGGGACTCACATAGCTCATATGTTTTTACGCCAACTTGGGCGGCTTTAGTGGCAATTTTTTGAGCAAAACTCAATCGCCCGTGCCACTTGAGGAGAGACTCGTCAATGGCTATCTCTTGGGCAGGAATGTATAAAGAGGAAAATTTTTCATTTAGGTAGTCAAGAACCGGTTGTATTTTGCAAAGTTTAGTCTTGTCAGTCAAAGTCTCATTGTCGACGAAATGATATACCGATTTTAGCAGTGAGAAACGATTAAAAGACATTATGCGTGAAAAATACGGCATGGTCCCAAACCCATTAAAAGAGAAGTATTTTTCCTCCTCTGGTAACGGATGCAGGCCTTGCAGAATCAACACTGTTAAAAACGTAATCATTTCGTTGCAGTCAGTCGGAGTCCATCTATGCAGACGCGATGTTGGAAGCAGCTTGTTCTCCGCTTTTAAGCGAGCTATCTTCTGCTCTGCATAGCGGTTAGTCTCTGTGCAAAGTCGGTCAATAAAATCAGTGTCAAACATTTTGTAAAAAATGTCAACAGGAGTCTTGTCTGTTATGTCAAAAGTCGGTCCCGATAACCCTGTAAAAGTCTCTCGTCGTCCAGTAAAGTTCGCCCTGTCTTTCTTCCAGTCAAAACTGTAGTAGTCATTGTTAGGCACTATTTCGCGTAAAAGTCGGTCATTTAATTCGTCTTCAGTCTGTAACACTTCAGTCTCTAGTTCAGTCATGTCAGCGGCACATGCTGGTTCAGTCGCTGCGTTACGCATGACCGGAAGAAAACAACCGTCGTCATTGTCGTCGAAGTTAAGGTCTAAGTCAACGTCACTGTCATCATCTTGTAGGCAGTTGTCTAGAATATTTTCAAAATTTTTGTCTGTTACATCTGAAACAAATAAAATACGTATTAGTTAATCCGAACAAATAGACAAGTTATGCCATGGCAGTCCTACTGCTATTATAGACTCGAAAGTTTGTGAGGATTACCCCTAGAATAATACGTAGGCTACTTGTTATCCCGGTATTACTACGGGAACGAGATTTATGTGGGTAACGCCATGGGGTGCATTTAGTACTTACTAGTTGAAGTTCTGTGTGAGGTACTCGGTTGGGTCTCCACTTCGACTTCTTCTCCCAGGATGACGACATCTATTAGAAAAGAATAAGACGTGTTATAATATAACATCAACCGTGAGCTGCATGAACGATTATGTAAGTAATTGTGTGTGAGTTACTTATTCGGATGACGATGGAGAATGATGTAGCCTCTTTTTAGGTGTCCGTGAAGCTGACTCTAAACTTAGCGCCGTTGAGAGTCGGCTAGGTGAACTATAGAGGGAATTCGGGACAGTATCTGCTTCTGGCGTACCCATATGTTCGTAGTCGGGGATAGCCTCGAGCTCAGGTCTGGGCTCGAGTTCAGGCTCAGGCTCGGGTGCGGGCTCGTTTTCTGCTGCAGAGAGTTCCTCATCTGCTGCAGTAGGAGAGTTTGGTTCCTCCACTAAAGGGCAAACCTCACGCTCCGGAGATGGCCTCCTGCAAGATAATTTTATCATATAAATCTCATAGTAACTGAACAAGAATATCGAACGCATTGATATCATTATGAAGTAATTACCGTGTTTGTTTTTTTCGCGGGGGCGCATCAGGCAGGAGAACCCGCTGAAGTTCAGCTTGTCGCTTGCGACATACAAACTCCTTTCGAACTTCAGCGGACATGGCGTTCATTCGGCGCTTAGTGAGCGCTTTCTCAGCCCTCACATTAATTAACTCTAGACTGCAAAAATAAAATAATCTTTTATATAGACCCAATCTAGACACAATCACATCTTCATTTACATTTACTGCTCTTGTTGAAATAACATAAAAACAATAAATACCGTGTTACCAGTAATATAACATAAAAAAAAACCGGCCAAGAGCGTGTCGGGCCACGCTCAGTGTAGGGTTCCGTAGTTTCCCGTCCGTCACAATAAGTGTTCCCACTTATGAGTTTAAAGGTGGGTATCCATACTATCCATTATGTTCGCGATCCAGCAGCGCTCCGCGCTCCTGCAACAGCTCCCGGTAGTGGGTACGTGCGCGAACACGGAGCGTGCAAATAATTATTTTTTTGTTTGAAAAAAGATACGTTCAGGATAATAAAATATTATGTAAACGAAGTTAAAAAAAAAATACGGGCAAATGAAACTTGACCTCTGGATTGTATAGGCGCTCATACGATTCAGGGACCAAATTATATTGGTTAACTGCAGTTTCCATCTGTTGTTTCCATCCAAGTTTTAATAATTTTCCTAGAAAGTCCTTATAAAGTTCTACTTTTCAGATTTTTTTCGTATTTTCTAAACTTATGGTTCAAAAGTTAGAGGGGGGGGGGACGCTTTGTTTTTTACTTTTGGAGCGATTATTTCCGAAATTATTGACATTATCAAAAAATGATTTTAGTAAACCCCTATTCATTTTTAAATACCTTTCCAACAATATATCACACATTAGGGTTAAAATTAAAAAAAAAACACTTCCCACTTTACATATAGGGGGGCTACCCTAATAAAACATTTTTTTCCAATTTTTATTTTAGCACTTTGTCGGCGTGATTGATACACATATTGGTCCCAAATTTCAGCTTTCTAGTGCTAACGGTCACAGAGATTAAGCGAGGACGGACAGACGGACAGACAGACAGACAGACAGACAGACAGACAGACAGACAGACATGGCGAAACTATAAGGGTTCCTAGTTGACTACGGAACCCTAAAAAAGAAACTTTAAAAAGCACAATTATATTTACAGCAGGGGCTCCTCCGGCGTAGTACTCCCACGTCCGCGTCCGCGTCCGCGTCCGCGTCCGCGTCCGTCCGCGTCCACGTCCCCGTCCTCTAGCGCGTCCATTTCCTCGACTTGTCGAACTAAAATCAAGATTTTAAATGTATTTCGTTCCAATATATTGTATGTAATGGTAAATGTTACTTTAAAAAGCGCAATTATTATATTTACGCCAGAGGCTCTTCCGGCCTATTGGGCCCTTGTCCGCGTCCGCGGCCACGTCCCCGCCCCCTCTAGCGCGTCCATATCCTCGACTTGTCGATCTAAAATCAATGTTTCTAATATATTTCGTTGCAATAATAGAGGTGAAAGTAAATAAAACAGTAAATACAATGTGTACTTACGGCTGCGGCTCTACTTCGTCTATTTGGTCACTGTAATATAAATCATTATCATGTTATTACACATACTTGATATAATTTACATACCTAGGTACATAACACACCACCGAAAGCTTTTCACCCTTATGCCCTGAGTTATAAGGTTCAAAAGTGGTAGTACACTAGCAGTAGCAAACAAAGTAAATTACAAAAAAAAGGTACAGTATTTAACGAAACGAGTGCGTTTTGAGCGAAATTATATTATTAGTATTGGTATTCCTATTTTTCGTTCGTCTTTCAATATTAATATAATAAATTATTATTATTATTGTTTCAACATAAAAGTAAATAAACCTTTAATCTAAAATATATTAATTCTAGGTATTTTTTTATTCTTTGATATTGAAAAACGAAAACATATTAAATAAACACCACACCTATAGTAGATACATAAACAAAGCCAAAAAACCACAAAACATTCCCAAACATCATCAAACGCTTAGTGTGAACAAACCATTATTTACGTTGTAAGTTTTTTTTTTTTTTTTTTTTATAAAACATTTTTTATAAAACAGTTGAGCTGTCCATGGGGACTCCACTCACCAACGCTAAAATCATGAATATCGAGTTACATTTTAATCATTTCTAGGCCCCATCTCAATATATTTCGTTTATAAATGGCTATTAACGTGCTACTAATGAAGAATTATCTTATATTTAGCATTTATTTAACACAAACAACCAATTAGAATAAATTGTAAACAATAAAGAAACATCAAACGATGATCGCGAAGTGATCTTATAACTTTTCCAGCTAAATTATTCTATGTAACCGTTTTGGAATTGCCGTAGTATTGCATATTTCGTAAAGAAAACTTTACGTTTAATTTGATGTACAATAACAATAGAAATAAGGTATAAAAACAGAAAACTTACCACATTTTGCTTGGAGCTCCACACACACACACAGTTTGTTGACAAGAATGACGAACTGTCTCTTTTTTTTTTTTTTCCAAACGTTTTGTTGCCATTGCACAGATTAATTTCACGCTCACGGATGACAAATTTCATATAGCGCCATCTAGTTATTTTCTACTGTACGAATATCACCTCACTTTAGCGCTGAACACGTATAAGCTGAACGACGTCGTTTGGTGACTACTCCCCATGGACAATTTAAGCAAGATTTTTTTTGGGGAATGTAGTAACCATGGACGTGTGAGTGGTAATAAAAATTCCAAACAGCTATAAATGTCTGTAACTGTGCATGTGTGTCTAGCAAGGTGATACAAAAATGCATTGAATGTCAGATCTATACAAACAATAACAACAGATTCAATAAATTACTACTTGTCTTCCAGATCAAAAAACTCTCCAGCATTGGATTAATGGGTGCCTGTGTCAGCCAAGAGAAAGGAGGCCTAGGGCTGGACTACCTCTCTCTAGCCCTGGCTGTTGAGGAGCTGTCCCGAGGCTGCGCCAGCACTGGCATGATCCTCTCCATACACAACTTCCTTTACCTGAACCTAGTGAATGAGAAAGGGTCTAGTAAACAGAAGGAGATATTTTTGGATGACTTCGCTAAAGGAGCTCTGGGGAGCTTTGCTTTGAGTGAACCAGGTATGTTTTTTTTTTATAATTCATAATTAATTTATTTATTGTTTGTTATGGAAGTTGATATTAGATTTAGAGATGTGTACTAGTTCACCTGCGATTTCTGCCGCAAAAATAGCGATGGCTCGGCTAATACCCATGATATAAATAAAATGTATAATTTATGGCAGTGAAAAATGATTTAGAATTGGATTTTTTGACAAATTTTCCTCTTTATAATATTAGCTGGTTGAAAAAATAGCTATACCCAATCAGATAATATCATACAAAACTAATAAATACGATTTCAGACGAATATGTCATATTGGCGATGTGTTTGATCTTTTTGGGGAGTGTTTTGCACTATCTATGGAATTGACGGCACGGTTGGCGGAGTGGCTGAGAGACTGGATTGCTGCGATGCGTGTCGCGGGTTCGAACCCCGCACGAAACAAATATTTGTAAGGCCTTCAGATAGTTGGGTCTGGATGTGTTTGTGTATGTGAGTTTAAGTGTTTGTAAACGTACCCACGATACAGGAGAAATTCCTAGTGTGAGGCAACGATTTTTATTAAAAAGAAAAATAAAAAATTAAATTAAGTAAGAACTTTGGGATTGGAATAATAGAGTTGATTTTTAAAAATCTTGTAATGACCTCAAATCGTGTTAGACCAGTATGTAGCCACCTGCACGTATCTCTAACATTTGCTTCGACTAAATCTTAAAAGGTGCAAGTGGTTGTGCAGGATGAGCAGGATAGAACAGCAGAAGGAAAGTTTACTTAAAAATGTAGATTCAGGTTTGAAAAAGTCTCATCCGTTTGAACGCACTTTGTTTTCATAATAATATACCTACAATCGTAGTCCAATGACATAATATTAACGATTGAATTGAACGCATTATTTAACGACCGTACCACATTCATACGTCAGAAGGAACAGTTGCACTGCGAAAATAGCTCTTATTGCTACGACACAAAGGTGTTGTCGAAGTAAACCTGCGGCTAGTTGCTTCTATATCTTAATGCACATAACTCATTGTTACAATCTCGACCTCAGAACATTGAACCGGTCCCCGAACTTGACACTTTACTAATTAATTACTAAGTTAGATAATAAACGTTTATTAATTGCTATTAGATAACAATGTGGACTACTGACTTATTAGTTTTACTTCCTTTATCTTAGTCACCTGACGATGTAGTAGCTCTTTTGTACATCAATCATAAACAATATTAACAAAAAAACTTTTTTGCAAAAAAAACAACCGACTTCAAAAACACGAAAAAGTGAAAAATAAACTTCAGAAGAAAAATCAGCTTCTGAAGTCGGTGACACTTGTTTGTTTGATTTCGTTTTATTGCCACCGACTTCAGAAGCTGATTTTTCTTCTGAAGTTTATTTTTCACTTTTAGAAAGTCGGTTAAAAATAGATTCAAACATCGAACGACTCACGCTTATTTTTTTTGTGATTTAATGGCACAAGATACGACTGCCCTGTTTGTCTAGTTAACGCAAGTGTAACTGCTGAGTATTAAGTCCTAGGTTCGTTTCCCGGGTCTGGCAAAGTGTTATTGGACTTTTCCATCAGGAATTTCTCAATAGCAGCCCAGAATCTGGATTTGTACCCGGATGATGGCTTTAAGCTCACCCCATGGGACTTCAACATAACTGGCGAAATGTGGGTGTACTATTAGGTACACTTCTGCGTAACCCTTCGGGTAGTAGAGGCGTGATGTTATGTTGTGGTACTTTTCATTATAAAAATCAACTTAGCCTCCATAATACTAAAGTAGAAACTTGAGTAACCAATGTAATTGATGTTTTCAGGTGCGGGTACAGATGTCGCTGGTATACAGACAAGAGCTACACTGGATGGAGACTACTGGGTTCTGAACGGCAAGAAGACCTGGGTCACCAACGCTATTGAAGGCAAAGCGCTGGTCACTTTTGCTACCATCAACCCGGAACTTAGGCATAAAGGACTTGCTTGTAAGTTGACAGTTTTGCTTCAGAGGATCAATAAAATGATGTCATGGTATGGCTTCTAACGATGAAGGACCAAAGGTATCAAATGAACCCGTCGGGGCTGCGGGTTGTTCGCAAGAGATACCGCGGCCTCGACATGAAGGGCTAAGAAGGAACATGGGTGGTTTTTAGTGAGTAGAAGTCCGACACTCCCTTTCGCTCTGCCCAAGAGCGGTAGGGGTTATTTGATGATTTTCCACCCGACAAAAAAGGTATCAAATGGAAGGCATTACTGTAAAAAAACATTACTCTTCCCTTGCAGTCGGGTAAGAATACGAGAAATAAAATGACGTCACACTTAAGCGTGTTGCCATAATATTATTTATACTTTTTTACTGTCGTTGGTGTTGTGGTCGTAAGCGTGACTGCTGCGGTCTGCGCATGAGGTCCTTGGTTTAATTGCTAGGTCCAGCAAAGTATTGTTGAGTTTTTCCATCAGGAATTCCTCAGCAGCAGCCTCGGAGATGGCAATAAGCTCGCCCACTAACATGGAACTGGCCAAAGGAGGGTTTACTATGGATAACAACACCTCTGCCCATCCCATCGGTGATTACATGTGTGATATTATGTTAAACATACATAAAATCACGCCTTTTTCCCATGGGGGTAGGCAGAAACCACTGATCCTTACATACTTCTTTACCTCGTCTATATTATATCATGTGTAATAATAATTACTGTTTGCCTTCATAGGTTTCCTGATCCCCATGGAAACTGACGGTGTCTTCCGTGGGCAGAAGGAACGCATCATGAGCGTAAGGTATGTATTTTAAATATATTGCAAGTACGCATATTAACACTGCATGCAACACTATTTGGAGTGGTCATTAATCATATTATTTATTTGCTTTACACAATTAATATGTATGGGCACTATAAAAATACGAATCGATTTAATTAATGTAGTCATACCTACAGTTTTAATACACAAGTCCGACCTGTCGTACTGTATGAATCGGAATGCTGGGCTGTGAAGAAGATAGATAAAAAAATATTGCTTGTAGAGATGAGAATGTTGAGGTGGATGTGTGGTGTGATACGAATGAATAAAATAAGGAATGAGTATAATATAAGAAGTTTGAAATTTGCGGCATTTACAGAAAAGTTGAAGGGAAATCGACTGTCGTGATATG
Organism: Diarsia brunnea; assembly: GCA_949774965.1. NCBI lineage: Eukaryota > Metazoa > Arthropoda > Insecta > Lepidoptera > Noctuidae > Diarsia > Diarsia brunnea. The sequence continues at coordinate 16,614,382 of OX459008.1, read as the reverse complement.
GGCATGTGATGAGGAAGGACGAATCGCGATATGAGCAATAATATGGAGGAAAAAGGGGTAAATGGTACCGTGACGATTGGCAAGGGAGAATGGAAGAAAAACACGCGTCGACTCAAATAACATTTTATTAAAAAAGAAAAAAAAATACCACTTTTTTATTTTTTTGGCGGGTGGTAAATCATCAAATAACCCCTCCCGGTCTTGGGCAGAGCGAAAAGGAGTGTCAGACTTCTACTGACTAAAAACCACCCATGTTCCTTCTTAGCCCTTCATGTCGAGGCCGCGGTATCTCTTGCGAACAACCCGCTGCCCCGACGGGCACCCGCAGCCCCGACGGGCAAGAAATTTACTTCTTGGCGTTAAATACGTGTTCAGAGACACATCCGTACCTGAGTCTATTTGTACTAGGTGTTACCAGTATGAAAAGTACCAAGTATGAAATATTTCAGACCTGTACATTTAGTATGAGTCCATAAAACCACTGGGGCCTAATACCTTAGTGCGTGGGATCAGAGTAGAAGTCTATCTGACTTCTAAACCATCATCTAAAAATAAAAGATAGATTTTTTAACCTAAACTAAAACTGTCGACAGCATAATGTGGTAATGGTATTATTTAGTTAGTAATTACTCCGTCGTCGCCGAGGGAGGCCTAGAAAGCGCTGGCGTGACGACTTAGAGGCTTTTGTGCGAGATTGGCCGGGGAAACTGCACGTAGAAAAGAATGGAAGACTATGGGGGAGGGCTTTGGCCAAATAAAAAAAAACGCATGCCTGGGCTTGGAGTTCTTATACTTAAGTATTTATTTATATACTCCATTACCATTAGATACCGTTGCATTTGCGACTCTGTACAATTGCTTAGTAAAGATTACAAAATTCATTTTAAGTTACTAACACATCCACTACTGCCCGGGACAATAATATATTTAATTGTTAAGTTAAATATATTATTGTCTTCATCGGTATTTTTTTTAAATCGTTCTGTTCCCTACAAAACTGGTTTACTGTAGGTAAAGCAGTTAGTTCAAAATGTATAGAAAAGCTATTTTTTAAAAATTACCGATGAAAAAATTTCTATGTGGGCGGATTCCGAATGATGTGATGTACTGAACACTTTGTAACCGTTTTAGCGGTTTGTCGGTGGCCTTTTCACCATGCATACATTTTTTACTATTAAAGAAAATAGATTGTTATATCCATTAATTAATTATGTTTTTTCAAACATACACTTGCAATAAACACTTTTTATGATATAAGTAGACATATTTATTAGACTTATAGAACATGATAGGAAAATATGCTAAAAGGAAACAGTCAGGTACACTACACCCAGCACATACCATAACTTCGCACCAACAAATAAAAGGAGCTTATAAAATAGATGTGAAGCGAAACCCTCAGGGCGGCGACCGCGTGCCCGGTCACGTTAGAAGAGGTGCGCATACCTCGGGACTATATCGTTGGGGAGCCGGGTGAAGGGTTCCGCATCGCTATGGAGCAGCTGGACCAAGCCCGCATCGGTATTGCTGCGCATGCTGTCGGTGAGTTAACTACAAACCTAGATATAATAAGTGCCCGGTCACGTTAGAGGAGGTGCGTATACCGCGGTACTATATCGCCAGGGAGCTGGACGACGGGTTCCGGATTGCCATGGAACAGCTGGACCAGGCTCGCATCGGTATTGCTGCGCATGCTGTCGGTGAGTGTCTTACAAAACTAGAGATAATAAGTGCCCGGTAACGTTAGAGGAGGTGCGGATACCGCGGGACTATATCGTAAGGGAGCAGGGCGAAGGGTTCCGGATTGCCATAGACCAGCTGGACCAGACCCGCATCGGTATTGCCGCGCATGCTGTCGATGAGTTAACTACAAACCTAGATATAATAAGTGCCCGGTCACGTTAGAGGAGGTGCGTATACCGCGGGACTATATCGCCGGGGAGCCGGACGTAGGGTTCCGGATTGCCATGGAACAGCTGGACCAGGCTCGCATCGGTATTGCGGCGCATGCTGTCGGTGAGTGAAGTCACCTACATTTTTTTTTAGTGAGATTTCAGACATATTTGGAACGGCATGATTCGACCGACCCGAACATGATTTTGAATTTCTGTATCCAATTGGAAGATCCGTTGCCTGCAACACTTTAAACCAAGCAGTTAAAAGCAACTTAATTAGTTTATATTAAACTCGTTTTATGTGTTGACTAATTTGTTTCGTTTCACCACAGGTATCGCCCAATCGGCACTCGACACTGCAATCTCCTACGCTAAGAAAAGGGTAGCTTTTGGGAAACCGCTGTCCAGATTAGCATCTGTAAAGGTATTAATACTAAAAAGAATTATTTTGCCTTGTTGTTGTGTAAGTGTATATTTTACAAAAGTATCGAAATATTTGACATTCCAAACGTTGTTGATCGAGGAACGCATCTCTTGTGGTTTTTTAACTTTATGCGCCTGTTTTCTTGAGTCTCTTCAAGTCCTACAATGGATGTAAAAATATCCTAACGAAGCCAAAAGGCATTTGTTCTCCCCATAATTTCAATCAGTTTTTTATTCAAAACTGATAAGTTTCTAGGAACTTTCTAGTTACGGAGATGTTGTGGGTCGTTTTAAACGTTATAACTTAACTTTAAATACCTACCTCCACGCTCCCCTTACTACACAATGCATGAATCAGCATAATGTTTTAATGTGATTTTCAACCCCAAAGAAAGTCGTTTCCCAGCAATAACTTTTGCATAGAGTAACTTATGCTTTAATTGATGTACTTAATGGTTTGTTGATTCCTTCGTGAAGGCTTCAGAGAGAGAGAGAGATAGAAAAACAATTATTACATTAAACTTGTATTCCCAGGAACGTCTAACAGAAATGGCAATACTAGTGGAGACAGCTCGTCTGGCGACCTACCGCGCTGCTGTGGACGTCAGCACAAAGAACAGTGCGATGGCTAAGTACCTGGCTGGACGGAACGCCACCGCGGTAGCTGACCATTGCGTGCAGATCCTCGGTGGACGCGGGCTGTCTGTCAATTATGATGCTGAGAGACATTATAGGTAAACTATTTATTTTTTTAAGTTAGCTTTTACCTGAAAAGCCAGGTTGTCAAATAATGTTTTAATCCCACATGAAAAGCTTGAGGGAAGCTTTTTGCCATACCCTGACCATAAAATTGGAAGAACGCTCCATACTGGCTTGCTACTGCGCATGCTTAGACAAACGGGACGTTTAGAAAATAAGGAACGAAAGATGAAATAAAATATTTATGTGCTTCCACCTAATGCCCTGGTTGTGCCTGGTGAAAACCGCGGAATCCGATGGATTCCATGTCTATCAGTGAACGTCTTTCGACTATAATAGTGAAGATGTGTTACTAATTCTCATTCCTCTCCCAGGGATGCAAGAGGCACGCAGATCTACGGCGGTGTAACAGACATACAGAAGAGGCTGGTGGGCCACTACTTGCTGAAGGAACACGACGCCCTCTGATGGGCAAGGCGGTAAACTTGTTCTAGTCTAGTCTAGCTATACATACAGGTGGCCTACCATGACGTCTTAACCAGGATTGTTTTAGTCCAGTGTGGAAAAGAGATGGCGCTATACACGCTGTATAGCTCTGTCGCTTTCCCACACTGCAAAACAATCCTGCTTTAAGACATCATGGTAACCCCATAGTAGTCTATCGAAATACTTGCGTATTGAAAGAAAAATGGGAAGACTGTATGCAATTTCAGCATAAAGTTTATATAAATGGTTGTTTTTTTGCCATTCTTCTTTGATTATATCTACTTCAATAAAGCTTATTACTCTACTCTGAAAAAACTAAAGCTATTTAGGAACATTAGTATGAAACCGACCAAATGCGAGTCAGACTCGCGTATGAAGGGTTCCGTACCAACGTACAAGATTTATTCGTCTCCGCTTTTATTCTATATTTATTATTTGCTATTACAGAACATGAGATACACCCCACTGTCAGACAGACGGACAGAGGGAGGGACAGTGGAGGCTTAGTAGGAGGCTTAGCTTTAGTCACCCTTTGGGTCCGGAACCCTAACAAACTGACTGGCGTTAGGAACCTAGCCTAGTCCTAATTCTTTTCTCGCTTCTTTTATTTTTCTTAATATTTATCCTTTCCTTATTTTCTTATCTACATCCTAAATTTAGAGTAGGGTAGTAAGCTTTATTAGTGCGCTTTACGCACTACACTACATTCTATCTGTCAATCGACCATAGACTCTGACAGTTGACATCAAACGTCAAGTTGGTAATATCGTTCGTCTCGATTAGAGTGCTATATTTTTTAATAAACAACGAACATAGTCTGTACAGCTTTTAATTCATCATCCTTCATTCTAAAACGTACCAATGGATTAAAATAATAATTAAAATGTTAAATGTGTTATCTATACTATTTTTATCAATTCAAAGGACTACTATTATTTTTTTAAACTAAGTTCATGTGTTTCTTCTGAAGCCAATACAGTAAATAGGTTCAGAAACAATTCATGAATGCACTTGGATATTCTATAAAAATAAACAAAAAAATAAAATAATAATATTTTTTTATTAATACATTTCTCATTTGATTTGATAGTTACTAAAATTGTATTTAATTCAAACTGATATTACAATTATGTGTTCACTGTATTTCAGAACCAAAATACTAAAAAACACGCTTGAGAGTGACGTCATTTTATATTTGTCGTATTCCTTTCAGCAAACCTTTTCATTTGATACGCATATCATGGGATACAAAATAACTAGTCCACAACTTTGAGAGTATGCCTTATTGAATTTAGACCAACGTCACTTAGTTAACTATGCATTGTCATCCAAACTAAACATGTATGCAAAATTTCAGCTTAATCGGAAACCGGTTAGCAGTTAAATTTCAACGTCTAAGATTTTTTACATCAATAGTTAGGTCAGTTAGGCGAAGCTAATAAAAGCATGTTTAAATGGTCCAATACAATATTAGGTCGCATTTATAGCCCTGTCTCTTTCATTTCAAAGTAAAATGTAGAGACAGAAATACTTTTAAGAACGTTCTAAAGTTATGTGACGTTTTAGAATTCGGGAGATAATCGTGTTTGTTTTCTTAGAGCTCATCATAATTTAATCAAATATCTGAAATACTTGCCAAAGTGGGATCTTGTTTAAACTAATAAATAATCTGGAAAAGCTTCCATTCCAACCTTGGAACAGAGTAAAAATATTTCAAAACCCACTTTAGAAATAGGCCTCTGATGTCATGAAAACATTTTATTGACTAAAAATATTTGCTTGCTGAGTAAACCTTGATGTTTATAGCTTTCAGTTGTTATCTATACATATTATAGTTTTAAGGGCATCGCATTTATCATGTAGCCATAGAGAATATTTGCTTGTGAATACTTTTAAATAAGACATTCCAGTTTTAGAATGTTTTTTTTTATAAAGCGCTTTTTTAAAAATACACTCGTTCACAGTTATTTTACCTGTCAAATTACATTGATCTCTAGCCATAAAGCAATATGGTTGTTGTCAAACTCAAATGACAGGTCTGTCAAAATGATAGTGATTTTCATCTTTTTTAAAGCTGTCCGAAATAAAATAAGTTTGCAAATACTGTATTTCAAGAGGTACTTAATTTGTTATTTTGATTGATTTCATTTGTTTAAGGCTCCAAAACTGATGGGTTTGTACTTACTTAACTTTATCAAATGTTGTTTTGTATAAAGTAAGACTTAAGAGTCTTGTCTAAAGTCGGTTTTCCGATGGCAATATAAGTCAAGTGATTGATTTAGCATAAAGGTTAACAACTAATAAATATACTTTACTTGTCCATCGCATAATGTATAATAGTAATCAGTGTGTATGACTGTTTGTAAAATAAATAAGTTTATAAGAATTAGGGGCCACAATTTTATAATTATGTATTCTATGACTTAAAAAAACTAAGTTTAAAATGTCGAAACACAGAAGTCTTCTAAAGTATAATAAACATGTTCAATATTATTATTACGTATTTTACTGTTATATTTTAATAATAATAAATATATTTTTTGTAATCTGTTTTTTATTAATATATACTAAGTAGTACTTTTATATATCATTATTTACTAGCAAGTACCTACCTATTTGTGCAGATAATACATGTTGCCAACAGATTTCTCGTAATAAATTAAACATTGACAAATAGTCAAATACCCTTTTTGTCTTATCTGATATGATGCAAAAACACTATTGCTTCTCCGGGCCAAAATACATAGGTATTATATTTAAAGAAATTAAATTTTATCTTATTATTTATCAACATGAAATCTATCATACCAGCACAGCAATCATTCTATTACACTTCTGCGCAGCTGGCTGCTTCGGCGCCAACAGCATCGGCTGCGGCTCACGCGCCACACGACACGACTATGCGACTTCTGCGCCTACTGACCCTAAGACGGCTGCGACTCCTGCGCCAATTACCCTGACGACTGCTACACCTTCCACGAGGGCCTGGCAACAGAGCATCGTTCGGAACAGTGTAACAAACAACCCTGACAACGACTACGACAAAGCCCGACTCTCCAGTCTTAGCAGCGAACTCCGCGCGCTGGCACTCCAGCGCGAGAAGATCGAGGCAAGGCTGAGAGACATGAACTCTCTCGGGACGGGAAAGGAAGCAGAATCTGGTGGTTCTGGTTTTATCTCTGTGGACGAAGTACGTGCTTTGAGAACAAAGCGCGGAAAGATCCGGAACAGAGAAAGAGAACTCAACAACCGTTTGCGCAAACTCCGCGAGGGCAATAGCCAGCGCGAAGCACAAACGGTTAGTTGTAAGGGAGTACGCGACCGGCTACAGACACGCGAGGGGGAAACCCAGCGCGAAAAGCAGTCGGACGCGGAAACGAGCGGGCAATTAAGGAACAGTTCGCGAAGGGGAAACCCAGCGCGAGAAGTCACTGCCCGCGCCAGGACCATCCGGAGGAAGCGACCGGAACCGCAACGAGACGACCGTAGACCGACAGAGGAAGCGTGGCAAGCGGTCTGGTTTCCTACGCCGGGTATCCCTGGCACAGAGTATTGTGCCAAGCGCCTCAGAACCGCAACCGGGTCCAAGTGGACAGGGAGCGGCGAAGAGGGAGCGCCCGGACGACACGGCCTCGCCAAGTGCGCTCCAGGGGGATGCCAAGCGTGTCAGAACCCAGGCCGCTCAAGGGGAGCAGAGAACCTACGCGCGGGCCACAAAGGATATCCCTGCGCGACTCGCCGTAGCGATCTGCCTCTCGCCTCCATCCCGAGACCTGACAACCGACGAAGGTGAGCACATCAAGCTCAGCCTTGAAGACCACATCGTGGAAACGTGTCGAACCGACCCCTCCAAAGTCCCGGCCTTCCGTGGCTACCCAAGGGTAGCGGATGGCACGGTTCATATGTGGTGCGAGGACGACAACGCCCTGACTTGGCTGACCCAGAATGTGCCCAAGGTTAGACTGCCGAACACTGACGCGACACTGACAGTCATGAGACAGTCCGACGTACCGACACGGGCCCGAGCGGCGCTCTTCGTACCCCGGTACAATGGAGAGATAACGCTGCTCCAACCCTCCGACACCTCCGATACCAACACCGACGCTGAACGGACGAAACCGGCTCCGACTGAACCTGACCTGACGATGACGCAACTGGAGGAGGAGATGGCCAGGACGGTGATGGCTGATGCCGACGCCGAAAAGGTGCCAACCTCGTCACCAGGGTGGACAGATGAGCTGCTGCTCTCGTCATCATCACCGGCACCCAGTGAAGACCAGCATGGGCTGGAAACGGGGGGGAACTCATCCGATGGATCAATCTCCTCCTAATTCCACCCCACTGCCGCCCCCATCCCGTCCCTTAAACATCATCCAGACCAATCTCCAGCACAGCCAGACGGCTACCGCCTGCCTGCGCAGGGCACTGGAGACAGAACCCCGAAGCTTCGCACTCATCCAAGAGCCGTGGATCCGTAATAACAGAGTATGCGGCCTTGGTAACATCGGAGGTAAGCTGATCCTCGACACAAAAGGTACAGATAAACCACGAACATGTGTCTACATACCTAGAGATGTACCCACCACCACACTCACGCAATTATGTTCCAGAGACCTAACAGCCGTCAGGCTCAAAACCGACGGCGACGCACCCGATATCGTCCTAGCCTCGGTATATATGCCTGGCGAGGATGAAGACTGCCCACCAAAAGGGATGGCCGACCTGGTAACGTATTGTGAGGACAACAACCTGGGCCTGGTCATCTGCACGGACTCAAACGCCCATCACCCGCTTTGGGGTTGCAACAAAGCCAACACTAGAGGTGAGGTACTATGCACATATTTGTTCACAACTAACCTTAGTATCGCAAACCGCGGCTCGGAACCCACTTGGGTCACATCGCGCGGACAAACGATCATTGACCTAACGCTGGCTTCGGAAAGCGCGGCAAAACTTATCTCTGACTGGCACGTATCCAACGAGCCTTCCTGCTCTGACCATAGAAGGATTCGCTTCTCACTAGTAGCCAACATAAAAAAACCCGAACCTAGACGCAACCCACGCCGTACCAATGTACCCGGCTACAAACGGCTGTTGGCCTGCCTACTAACGCAGCACCAAACACCCCAAATTCTAATAGACCCCAAACAACTTGAAGACACCCGTAACAAAACTCTCGGGATTTATAATTGAAGCATATCACGCCTGCTGCAAACTAAAAGATCCAAACACCAAGAGCAAGGGTAACTCCTGGTGGAATGCGGAACTCAGTAAGCTCAGGCAAACCATGCGCAAACAATTCAACAGAGCCAAAAACTCCAGACTACCAGAAGACTGGGACTCATACAAAAAAACACAATACACCTTCAAAAAACAAGTCAGGAATGCCAGCAGGGCAGCCTGGCGGAAATTCTGTGAAGAAATTGAATCGAACAGCGAAGCCGCGCGTGTGAGAAAGATCCTATCTACCGACCAAGACCGCACCCTCGGGTCGCTGAAAACCCCAGACAACACATACACCAAGTCGGACCACGAAACAAGAAAAGTTCTTTTGGAAACCCACTTCCCAGATTGCCATCTCTCCGAGGACAGAACCTGGGCAGACGAGCCAACCCACACAGCAAGTGACCAAGACTGGGCCAGAGCCCGCACCATGGTTACCGCAGAGAGAATAAAATGGGCAATAAATACGTTTAAACCATACAAATCCGCAGGCTTAGACAAGATCCTCCCTGCCCTGCTACAATGGGGAGTAGACGCTCTAACGCCATGGCTGACCGTCATCTACCAAGCCTGCATAGCACAGAAATATATACCACTTGCATGGCGAGAGGTGAAAGTCATTTTCATCCCTAAACCAGGCAAACCAGACTACACACAACCCAAGGCGTACAGACCAATAAGCCTAACATCCTTCCTACTGAAAACCCTCGAGAGACTCTGTGACCGACACATTCGGGACGGACCTCTTCGGGAGCAACCACTTCACAAACAACAACACGCGTACTCCACAGGAAAATCAACAGAAACTGCGCTGCATAGTGTGATCTCCAAGATCGAATGTGCAGTGGACCACAAATGCTCTTCACTAGCAGTCTTCATTGACATAGAAGGCGCTTTTGACAAAACCATCTTCCATAGCATCAACGCAGCCCTCGAGGAATACGGTGTGGACCCGACCCTGCGAGGATGGATCACAAACATGCTCAGACTGAGAGCCGTACAAGTTACGATAAACGACACCACTAGAGCCATAGTGGCGAAGGGCTGCCCCCAGGGTGGTGTCCTCTCGCCACTTCTATGGAACCTAGTAGTAGACAGCCTCATCAAACGTCTCAATAGCAGAGGCTACTACACGGTGGGTTACGCTGATGATCTGACCATAATAATAAACGGCACACACGAAAACACACTATGCAACCTTATGCGTCAAGCTCTAAGAATAGTAGAAGACTGGTGCAAAGAATACAAACTAGCAGTGAACCCTACCAAAACCGAACTCGTCCTCTTCACAAAGAAAAGGAAGCTGGCAACGTTACAATTGCCAAGCTTCTTTGGGACAACCCTAAGCCTATCAACTGAAACCAAGTACCTGGGCATCTATTTGGACAAACAGCTGAACTGGGCAAAACACACTGATTACATCATCACAAAAGCCAGTATAGCCCTATGGCAATGTAAGAGACTCCTCGGGAGAAATTGGGGCATAAGCCCCAAAATCACCTACTGGCTATACACCACAGTTATTAGACCAGTCGTTACATACGGCTCTTTAGTCTGGTGGCCCAGGACCAACTTAAGTACAACCCAAAAGGATCTCGAGAAACTACAAAGATTTGCCTGCGTAGCAATCACCGGCAGCATGAGAATTTCCCCCACTGCTGCCTTACAGGTGATGCTGGGGCTACCTCCCCTACACCTCGTCGTAAGAGAGGAGGCGGCCATAGCAACTTTCAGACTCGAAGTATCCGGCACCCTAAGAAATGATTCCAGAATCAAACACACACGCATCAAAGAAGATGCAATCAAAGAACAGCCGATGATGACATCACCCATCGACAGAATCCTGAAGACCCACTGCTTCCAAAAACACTACAACGTAGAGCTCATTGAAGAGTGGTGTGACTACTCAGGTACAAGAGAGCTAAGGATTTACACTGATGGATCAAAAACCAACGATGGGACAGGCGTCGGGGTGTTCTCCGACGACCTAAACATTAAGATATCCAAACCACTTGGAATGCTCAACTCTGTTTACCAAGCAGAATGTGTAGGTATTATCCAAGCGGCACACGCTATAGAGGCCAGGGAGGTTACGGATACTAACATTCGAATACTCTCCGACAGTGCCTCAGTTCTTCAATCCCTAAAAAATAATCAGATCACGTCGAGACTAATACTAGAATGCCACAAGGCCTTAGAACGAATCACGGTACTGAATCACAACACGGTGACACTACAATGGATTAGAGGTCACAGCGGATCACTCGGAAACGATGCGGCTGACGAACTTGCCAGAAGAGGATCCAGCACAAAACCCTACGGACCCGAACCCATTGTGCCCATTCCTTTCAAGCAGCTAAGAAGCTGGCTAAAAGACCACACTCTAATACAAGCGGAGAGGTGGTGGACCTCGACACCAGGATGTAGGCAATCCAAGGAAGCTATGCCATCCCTGGATATAAAGCTGACCAGGCGCCTTCTGCGCCTGGACAGGGATAGCCTGCGTCTGGTGGCGGGGACCATCACTGGACACTGTTCACTGAATAAGCACCTCCACACCCTAGGAATCACAGACAGTCCCCTGTGCAGAGCATGCATGGAGGCGGAGGAGACAGTGGCGCATGTGCTCCTTGAGTGCACAGGCGTTACCAAGATTCGTGAGGAAACCCTAGGAACACCAAGATCCCTTGTGGATGCCCTGAGGAGACCGGGAAGTCTGATCTGCTTCTGGAGGGAAGTAGGCTGGTTAGAGTGATCGGCCAACATGGCTCACGCACAATGGTCCACTTTAAGGACCAAGTGCGGAAACCCAAACCCCCAATAAAAAAAAAAAAAAAAAAAAAATCATACCAGCACCAGGCGCCTAGCTTGAAACAAGAACACTTTTTTTTCTCTTTATTTGTTTTCGGGTTTTTGTCTAAACAGATATGCCAACCCCATCGTGTCTTTTACTTTAATTACTTTAAACCTTATAATTAGGTAACACGTAATCTATACTACTCAGTTATACAATTATATGAAATACTTAGGAAAAGTTAGAAGTCACGGATGAAGGACTGTTATATAATGACATAACTTTTTGGCACTTTTTAAAGTTGATTGGGGCAAAATTGATTGGTTTAATCCTACGTTAAGCCTATTTACACAAGAAAACTAGTCATGCTTTTTCAACAACTTTTCGCAAATACATCCCTTTTTTTTTTGGGGGGGGGTGGGAAATCATAAATAATCCCTCCCGCACTTGGGCAGAGCGAAAGGGGGTGTCAGACTTCTACTGACTAAAAACCACCCATGTTCCTTCTTAGCCTTTCATGTCGAGCCCGCGGTATCTCTTGCGAACAACCCGCAGCCCCGACGGGCAAATACATCCCCTTTACAATACAAATGAAAGCACAATTTTATTACAGCTGCCTACTACCCTATCCTTTTGTAGTCTCATAAAATCGGTGAGGCAGAATTGCACATAAAAATGCATCGTTTAATCGTAGTCGTTACCCCATTTACCTACAGAACGCCCCAACAAATATCAGTAGGCTACATTTTCCTGGTTGTGTGGATTGACCCAGTTTTGACAAATGTTATAGAATCTGGTTCTGTCTTGGTCTAGTGGTCGCAAGCGCGACTGCTGAGCATGAGGTCCTTTTTTTTTTTTTTTGGGGGGTGGGAAATCATCAAATAACCCCTCCCGCTCTTGGGCAGAGCGAAAGGGAGTGTCAGACTTCTACTGACTAAAAACCACCCATGTTCCTTCTTCGCCCTTCATGTCGAGGCCTCGGTATCCCTTGGTTGTCCAACCCGCAGCCTCGACAGGCGTCGGCCCTTGCGGGCCCCTTCCATGTTGCTGACATCTCTTTGAGGCGCGCGTGGAACACGAACGCGCCGTCGACACGGCCTGTCGTCGTCATTAGACGGACGGACGGCGAGCTTACCCATCACTCACCGTCCACAGGCCCGCGTCTACTGTGGCCGGAAGCCATCGCGTGGCCCCCGACGCCGAGCATGAGGTCCTGGGTTCGATTCCCGGGTCGGGCAAAGTGTTATTGACTTTTTCCATCAGGAATTTATCAGCAACAGCCACGGAGTCTGGATTTGTGCCCGGATGATGACAATAGGCTCGCTCCCTATTACATGGGACTTAAACATAACTGGCGAAACGTGGGTGTACTATTTGGTACACCTCTGCCTAACCCTTCGGGGATTACAGGCGTGATGTTATGTTATGTGTGTTTAGAATCTCACCGGTATGGGGGGTAAGTGTGGTAACATACTTTATTATTGCATTGTTTTTCATTTGTTATTAAGAAAATGTTAATTACTAGAACTGCCTCGTTGGTCTAGGCCTCTAGGGGTTGCAATCGCGACTGCTAAGTCTTAGGTCCTGGGTTTGATTTCGGGGTCGGGCAAAGTGTTATGGGCATTTGATGCGGAGGAATGAGGACTATGCGTTCTAGGTTTTAGTATGACTGGTTGTAAGTGTAGAGCAAGACCGAAGAATTGTGAAGGATAAGCGGGGGCGAAGCCGTACCAATAATTATATATGAGCATGTAGCTAGCCTTCACCTTTGTCTAGTCTAGACATTTTTAAGGTTTATAATGACACCAAAATCGGATGTTGGCTTTTGTATGAGAGAACGGTTTTAGATATTATATACTGTTTGCGGGCTTAACACAAACACGCGGGACGATGGGTAATATATATTTTTTTTAAATAGGGCTTTTTGACTGCATCGTTCGTTGGTCTAGTCGACGCAAGCTCGACAGGCGAGCATGAGGTCATAGGTTCGATTCCAGGTTGGCAAATTGTTATTGGGTTTATGCATCAGGATTTTTTTAGCAGCAGCCCCGGAGTCTAAATAGGCTCCCCCTATTGTATGGCAATTGGTACTTAAACGTAACTGGCGAAATGTGGGTATGCTATTAGGGACACCTCTATCTGCCTATCCCTTCGGGAATTAGAGACGTGGCGTTATGTTTTGTGTATTATGTTTTTATTTTCGATTAAAAATCCTTCGAATAAAACAATTCTATCTTAGAACATTATATTTTTACCAAACTAATTTCTGAAACACCAACTCGTTAACGTCGTCACATTATATCGCAATCTTTCCCTGGTCAAGTCGTTGCGGTCAAAGTATCTCGAATTACCCAGCCTACGACCGCGTCGCCTCGTATTATTCTATCATAATACGCTTACCTACGAATAGTTACTGCGTTATTGCTACCTACGGATATCAACATTATCAACTAGTTGCCGCGCTTCAACCGTTCGTTACGTGCCTCTTAGCAATATAGTATCGCTTGTTTTAGTTCAGTGAACATTTAATTATTTTATACATAGATTTTTCTAGAAATGCAGATTTTTCAAATGAGTGTAGTGTGAGCTGTTTCTACTTTAAATTCACTGATAAAATCTATTTGAGATTCTTTGTTTAGACTGTAATCAAACTAATCTTAATAATAGTGCATTTCCTCTAGTGTGGAACCTAGAAATCATGTGCAATGTGGAATTCTTAATCTTAATCCTGGAAGTATAACTCTCGAACCTGGAACTGGAACCAATGCTATCCTGTGTGTCAAAGTTACGTCCTTTGTCTTTTAAACTCAAAGAAACTATTATTTTTTATTTCTGTTTCACTCACTGCACGTAAATAAACACAAGAAACAGCTTAAATATCTGATCTACCAACCAGACCATCTGTTATTCTAGTTAAGGGTCCTCTCTCGAAAAAGCTTAAAAACAGCGTGCAGATGAAGCGGTTTTTCACCGGCACTTACAGAGAAATTACATCTGAGAAATTTTTTTAGTAATCTACATGATATGACACGTAATTTGGTTTAGCCACAATTTTTGTATCGGTATTACATAATAAGAAAAAAAATCCACAAAATCACCTCCAAATCGTTGAATGGAACCATTTTACTCCTTCATTTTTTAACAAAATAATATAAAAAAAATATCTACTGCTTTGAAATACAAAGGAAAATAATTTGGTTTTGTTACTTTTTAAAAACATGTATTATTTTAATTATAATAAATGAAAAACGCGTCCGTTTAGAGTCCGTATCTACGACCGAGAGAGGTAGTTTGTATGCACAAGGTCATTGGCGTGAATACAAGCCTTAACTCGCAAACACTGATGTCGACCAAGTACTGATACTTAAAAACGTCTTTGTTTAAAATTTTAACATGTTATAAAATACCTTTCCTCGAAGGACCCGTAGCTTCCTTACTATAAGGACCATGAATCACATAGCGTTCGTATTAATCTTCTATTATCTTAGTGTGCGTCATTTTCAGCAATGTACACACACAGACGCGATACCGATAAGACAACGATAGGGAAACTTATCATTCCACCGCGATTACGAGTCGAACGCAGATGGGCTTGTGTCATCATTTTTAAAAAGTAAAAATGCGCGCCCTTATTTTTTTGACGTTTCTTTTTTTAATATTCGAAAATGGAAGTGCTCAAGAGGTGTACGAAGAAGTTTTTGACGAAGAGGTGTTAAAACTTATTAAGTTATGTGATGTTTGTACGTGCAGTGAAATATCGGATATCGATGGGACTCATATAGTGTTGTACGTTCAGTGTTCTGAGTTTGATAGGATAGAAAATGTGGCTGACTTGGACAAGATCGCCTGGCCTTTAAATCCAAATGGATTGAAGATATCGGCCACTTTCGACGGACTGGGACTGTCTACATTGGGCAAGTAAGTACATAACTGTTTTATTTGTCTAAAATATTTAGTCCAACAAACTTCATTAGAACCGTTAATCTTCTCCCAAATCAGTTAATCCGGAATGCTTCTAGCAGTGATGAATGTGGGCGTAATCGTTCTCCAACGTTAGGTCAATGTCCCAAATAGCGCAGCGACGACTTCTTAAAGCAAGTCGTAAGTTCGAATCAGGAATGCTGATAAAAATCTATTTGGTCCTTTGGTCGGACAAGTGATGTCATTCAGGATACCGGGCACGGAAGTTACCTGATAGGACCTAAGTACTTTATGCTCGGAAAAGTTTCAAGCATATGCAATCATGAACTAGATAATTTTCAGATAATATTTCAAAATATTTCCAGGTGCAAGATTAAACATAGCTCACACACTCACACGAGTCACCATTCCTTTAGAAACCTGGTCGTTCATAAATTACTCCACCTTCTATGATTTTTCTTCTTCCAAGATTATTCAGTGGGCCATGGATTAGACCTTTTTTTTTTGGCGGGTGCAAAATCATCAAATAACTCCTCCCGCTCTTGGGCAGAGCGAAAGGGAGTGTCAGACTTCTACTGACTAAAAACCACCCATATTCCTTCTTAGCTCTCGCGCCGAGGCCGCGGTATCTCTTTCGAACAACCGGCAGCCCCGACGGGATGGACCTTGGGGTCTATCATAATAGGGGGGGGGTCTATCAGTTTATAATAATATTATTTATCACAAAGTTACAAGTCATAATAGGTGTTAACTGCTTCTGTTTAACATCACGCCTGTAATCCTCAAAGGGTTAAGCAGAGCTATACTTACCCATTATCCAGTTACGGTTGTTACTTATTTTGGTTAGTGTGCTTCTGTTAGTTACTATTTTATGAATTTTAACGTGATTATCGTGTTGACCTCCCTGTGTGAGGACCTCCTCCCTTTCGTAGAATGCTTCCTTTACTTGTCAGTGGGGTTACAAAGATTGCGAATCATATTATGTTGATGATGAATAGGTACTCCTAGACTGAGACAAATCCTGACCCTGAGTATGCATTATTTTGTTTTCACCTTGACTGCTTATCACCGTTCGCTACAACTATAATGCTTGCGCTTGGTACAATATATTAAAGGGCATTGAAATTTTGTTTACTCGCCGCGTATCTTAATCGTTGTTTGCCTGAGCTCTTTAAGGAAAAACCGTATCAGACGCTGGGTACTTGTGATGAAAATAAAAGTTTATACTCAAAATGTTAAATACTGGAAGTAGCATTATTAGAGTTAGATATACTAAAGAGAGGGTTCCTATTAGTATCTGCAATCTGCAAAATATCTATTATGACTCTTTGCTTAACTTTCCTTTGTTCAAAATCATCATCATCCACAGCCAATTCACCCACTGCTGGGCATATGCCTCTATTTTTTTGTGCCAACCTCCACAGTCCTGTGCCAGCCTTTTTTTTTTTTTGACGGGTGGAAAATCATCAAATAATTCCTCCCGCTCTTGGGTAGAGCGAAAGGGAGTGTCAGAATTTTACAGACTAAAAACCACCCATGTTCCTTCTTAGCCCTTCATATCGAAGCCGCGGTATCTCTTGCGAACAACCCGCAGCCCGCAGCGTCGGCCCTTGCGGGCCCTTTCCATGTTGCTGACAACTCTTTGAGGCGCGCGTGGAATGGAACACGAACGCGCCGTCGACACAGCTTGTCGTCGTCATAAGACGGACGGACGGCGAGCTAGCCACCACACACTCCACAGGCCCGCTTCTCCGGTGGTCGGAATCCATCTCGTGGCTCCCGACGCTCGGAGCGCTTTCGATCCTGTGCCAGCCTCATTCAAATTTTTCCCCCGTTAGCAACGTCGTCTGCCCATGATGTCGCTACCGGCCGGCCTACATTTCATTTGCCAGATCTTGGACGCCATTCGGTGGCAGCCTTAGTCATCACTGTTCAAAATACTGGAGGTTAAACCTCAATCGACATAGCCTAGAACAGCCCAACGCTGGGCTAGGCTTTTCCCATGATGCGCGACAGCACCCAGTTCTTCACCTTCCGTATCCTGTCTTCGTGGAAATATCTGAAATATGTTTTGAGAAAACACACCTCAATTAAGCCTATCGTAAAAACAAGCGATTTCTCGGTAAACTCTAACAAACAATAAACACAATAATTTGATATCGTTCATTTAAGATTAGATTACAAAGAAAAGGGAGACGCTTTTATGAAAGTGCACGACTCAACCGAAAACGAAATGAAATACACGGGTATTGCTTCCATTAAAATTATTTTAATCAACTAATCAACATTTTCTTGCCCGCACAGTATGACGTCTTCTTCTCCTATTTTAACCGACTTCTAATAATGAGGTCGTTATCTGAGTGTTCTCTTTCTAGCCGTATCATATAATTATTAAACTTCATGTACAGTAGTGGTACATAGGCTGATACGCGGACTTAATACCATAGGACAATGGGCATTCCCTACCAGTCAACTTTTGGGTTAAATAGGATAGCAATTGTGATAGGGTACAAAATAATAACTAAATAAAAATACTATAATGTTTCACGCAGTCCATCCGTCATTTCATTGGTCTTCCTCTACTCTTATAACAATAGGGTAGTTGAAAAAAAAAATCTAATTAGTCCGTCAGTTAGATTTTCAAAAAATATTGGACACGTATTTTTTTTTTAACGTTAACGTAAACGATAAATGAAGACGATACAGTGCTTCGAAAAGTCGCGCGACGTCACAGTTTGGTGCATTTTTTACCAAACAGTGACGTCCCTAGCCCCCACTCACGATCTTTGACACGTTATAATATTCGTCTATTTTTATTAATTTGATAAAATAAAAAACACGTATCCAATATTTTTCGATAATCTAACAGATGGACGAAACAGAATCATATTTTTTTTAGTCAGTCAACTAGGTACAGAATAATCTGATAAATAATTACATAGTCAATTTCGTATTAACCACAATTTTATCGCTACTCAATGATGTGCAATACGAGTGTCACTTATTCGAGTGGCTTCTTATCTTTTGTTGTGATATTATGTTTGTGATTCATTTATTGGGGCGATCAATTGAAGTCCTTGATACAAGACTTAGGTCGTAAGCAGCTGAGTAAATGCAAAGTTATTCCACGGTCCTAAGAACTACTTAACTTAGTCCTTTTAATCTGCATATTGAGTAAAATTCACGGGAAGTTCCCATGCTCCGCAAATAACATTTCTTCGAGCATATAATTATTTTTAGACGCTTGTATGAGAAGGTTTAAAGTAAAGAAACGATTGCTGAACTGTGTTAAACATTATGATGGCTTAAAAGAGGTTGATTTCAGAAATGACGAGCAATTAAAAGTGGAGTAAGAAGGAAGAAGACCGACATCCTGCACCCACCCCAATTAAATTGTAAAGGGCAGGAGAATGTATACAGGGTGTAAATCAACCCATCACACAGCCGTCAACCAAGCATTCTGTACATCAAACTAAGTACCCCTACCCAAAAATTTTTGCTGGGAAACAACTTTTTTTTTTGGGTCAAAAATCACATTTTACGGTAAAACTCAATGTAGCACTGTTAAAACATTGTGCTAGTGGATGCTTTGAATAATAAACGGGTCATGGAGGTAATTTAAGTAAAGTTGTAACCTGAAAAACTAGTGTTTACAAAAACAGCTGTGAAAAATTTGGAACTTTGACCCCCAATATCTCAGTAACTAGGAGGTTTCCAGGCATACCTGGAACCACCTGGACCATAGTCTAGAACAAAAAAATGATCGCAGTGGTGGGGAGAACAAGTGCCCTTCGTTTGCGTTAAGGGTACTTTTACACCCTATATAGTGACGAATTATAAAAGCTGTATAAATAAGCGTAAATGTATATAAATTCTCAGTAATTTTTCATGGTTTCGTAATATCTAGTGATCATGGCCCCTTTCTTCTAGTGACCGAATTCATTACTACCAACAGGACATGTTAATTTTAAAGTATCTTCCGGAGAGTTCCCAAATGAGAGGAAACCAGTAATTAATGGACAAGGTCGTTGAAGATCGTTTGTAATAATTACATTACTATTGTCATTTAGTTAAATTGTTACTTCTTAGTGAAGGAGACGAAACCTAACAACAAAGGGCAGGTCAGGACAATGTAGAGGGCATGCACTTTTTTGGCGATCGATCGTTGTTAATCTGCTTAGATTGATAATAATCCAAGTATTTGATTGACGGCACGGTTGGCGCAGTGGCTCAAGCAGTTGACTGCGGCGCTACGTGTCGCGGGTTCGATCCCCGCACGGAACAAATATTTGTATGGCCTACAGATAGTTGTTTCGGGTCTGGGTGTTTGTGTATGGGAGTTTAAATGTCTGTGAACGCACCCACAATACAGGAGAAATTCCTAGTGCGGGGTAACGTTTTAAAAAAAAATATTGTCTACAATTATTAAACGTTAAATTAAACGTTTTGTCAAACTAATATTAGTCCTCCCAGGTTCGATTCGGATTCGGGAAATATTGAGGTTTTCCATCAGGAATTTCTCAGTAGCAGCCACGGAATCTGGATTTGTTGCCGGATAATGACAATAGGCTTACCTTTTTTTTTTTTTTGGCGGGTGGAAAATCATCAAATAACGCCTCCCGCTCTTGGGCAGAGCGAAAGGGAGTGACAGACTTCTACTGACTAAAAACCCCCCATGATCCTTCTTAAACCTTTATGTCGAGGTCGCGGTATCTCTTGCGAACAACCCGCAGCCCCGATGGTAATAGGATTACGCTCTATACATCATCTGCCTAGCCTTTTCCCTATGTTGGGGTCGGCTTCCAGTCTAACCGGATGCAGCTGAATACCAGTATTTTGCATGGGAGTGACTGCCTTTCCGACCTACAGAACCCAGTTAATAAAATTCTGGGTATTACGATACCCTTTGGTACGACTGGTTGTCAGACTTTCAGGTCACTGGCTACCTGTAACGACTGCCAAAGATCGATATAAATAGCCGAAAAATAAACAAAAGCCAGTACAGAGACACAGAAATTGCGCATATAATAGAAACATAACTGGTGGAATATATAAACAAGTGTGTCCCTTCTGGAAATAGGTAGGTCATAGAAAATAGATTATGTCTCCTAAACCGAGATTAGCAGACATCCCTCAAAATCCTTTCAGTAATTAGTTTTAAGGTCATTATCCCGCGTAGTTTCAACAATCGCCTGCTGTCACATCAATCAAGCACAAACCGTGTCACCTGCGTTTGTTTTGCGAATCATCCGCGGCGGGAAATGGCCGACTTGCCGTATCTTAGTTTAGACTAGGGTTGCTAACTTTTTTTGGAAGAAATAGAGGGTTTGCGCTTGATTGAGCTAATTACTCTTTGCAAAAGTTTTTTTTCCCCTTTTTCTGGAACCTATATTAGCTGCAATGAAGCGTTCCAATCCTACAAGTATTGTAGTACCTATATTTTTCAGGTTCCCACCATGTTGTACCGAAAGTACTCTCTCTTTGATTTAATTTATAGCCAGAATCGATATAAATAGAGTATTAGCATAATCTATTGCTACTATAAATTATAAAGTACGCCTTCATAAAAAGAAGAACAAGACTATTATTTGAGTATAAGGTTGGCAACCCTATTTTGGGCGCCTACCTACTTATGGCTACCTAGTTTAAGCGGTTCAAAACTTTATTTTGTGTGTTGTCTGAGATTTTTAATTGAAATTATAGTTAAGAATGTTATATTAAGTATCAATAATTAATAACTCAATCAATAATCGTATCGATCGCAGTCCACTGCACATTTATTATTTAATTGGTCATTTGATGATATCACATCTGCAAAGAAATAAAACTACAGCACATAGACTCGCATATATCCTTCATCTTCTGCATCTCTATCTCAGCCACCTTTTTATTAATATAATATCGGCTGTCCATCTAACTGCGATGATCGAGTAAAGTCAGTCTTCAGGGTTGAGAAGATGGTTGTTTTTTTTAATTATAGTTCGTTTTCCAACGCTGAATTGAAAATTGGGCACAAACATGTTTTTTTTTTATATTTGCAAAAAAAGCATGATTGTTTAATGAATTTAAATGGTAAATTCCGATTACTTTCAGCAAAACGAATGAAAAGTTGTTTATTTTTCATATTTGCGGTTTTCGTCTGTAATTCCCAACCAAACACGCATGAGATAAAAATATTAATTATGTTATCAATTGTGTAACTGTTCTGTAGGTACGCAATACTTACGCATGATAACTAGTGTTTAACTGTAGCTGGGTACTGTTTAATTTATTACGAATTAATTAATCCTATGGACAATAGGACATACTCTGATTAGTAGGTAGTGTACAGGTACAGTCGATCTCGTAATTTTTCCCACTTCTGATAACAACTCTTAGTAGAACCCTTTCAAAGTTACTCAATCTCTGACATGAACCGTATGGCAACGAACATAAAGATCGCTGTACTGAAAAATCTGAGGCAAATTAACAAAGTAAGGACAGTGGTTCTGATTTAGGATCACTTTCGAAACCACAGTAGTCTATATTTCAGTCATAAAAAAGTTGTGGTTGGGTTTCTGCAGTTAGAGGTAACAAAACACACATTCGTAACATAGACTTTTTTCAACCTTAGCGGGGAACAACTAAACAAAGGTTGATATACCTAAGGACCAGCTTCAAACAGTGTATGAAACACTTCACTAAGCGTTTCTTAAATTCCGCCAAAAAACACCCCGATCCCCTGGTAGTATCAGCCATCCGATATGTCCCCACAAGGGAACCTTCGCTCACCAAGGCCTAATATTAAAAAGGACGTGCAGATTGGTCTTTCAGTCCATTACAGAACGATCAAGATGGAACCTTGCCGTCAAATCAGTCGTAATCGTATGCTGTCATGATTGAAATTGATTGTAAAATCTCTTAGGAACAGTGTTAAAGGCCGGATAAATGTCATCATCATCATCATCTTAAACAAACTGGAGGTCCTGGAATTTTCCCACGCATAGGAAAAACTGCTTTTGAAGTTGTAGTAACAGCCGATAGGCCGAATTAATTGGATGGCCTTGAGGCGTTAAATTGTAGCTCTAATTAAGATTTATGTAGGTAGTTTGTTTGGAAGCTGTTAGTAATTAAATTACTTAGAGTATTATAACATCTCGCCCGCAATCCCCGATGAGTTTGACAGAGTTGTACCCCATGATATAGTAAGAGAGGTCCTCGCTATTAATCCGGACTAGGACTAAAGGCTGTTACTAAGAGTTTCCAGGTGGAAAAACTCAATGAAACTATCCCCCACCTGGAAATCGAACCTAGGACAACAGAATCACGATCACTTACTCGCTTAGACCAATTTGGCAGGCTAATAACAACTAATTATAGTATAATGTTTTTTATTTTTCAGGTTGCCGCCAAATTCGCAAGTGGAAACGCTGAGATTCATAAACAACGCCATAAAGACATACTGGCCAGATCCTTTTAGTGACGTTCCAAATTTGAAAGTGCTGTCATTCTCGCACAACGAACTGACAGAAATCACACCCGACCTTTTTACAAAAATTGAAGGCTTAGAAGATTTAGATTTGTCACATAATAAGTTAACAGATTTCAATCCTTTAGATTTCAAACACCTTCGTCATATAAAAAAGCTAAATTTACAAAGTAATGATTTGAAGAAGATTCCCCTGGAAGCGCTGCAACCTATGGTTGCGCTTGAAGATCTGGATGTGAGCAAGAATGGCATATTCGACCTGTTACTCCAAAGAAGCGATGTTGCAAATTTGGGTCGACTAAAACGGTTGAATTTAAATGACAATAGAATCAGATCTATTACAAAGGATTCTTTTCCTTCTAGTAACAGCCTGTAAGTATATTTTAAGTTACTAAATGGAGCACGGAATCGCTGCATTTAGAGGTGGCGACAGTTCTAGTTACTGAAATTAGTAGCGCGACCTTTCTCATAATAATATCTACTCCACGCCTGTATTCCTAGAAGGGTTACCCAGATGTATATCTCATAGTACACACATTTTACAGATTTTTACCAGTTTTTTTTTTAGGTTCAATGTAAAAAGGTCGACCCAACCTCATCAACCTCTGTTAAATTATTCTGCTTCTATATGGCCCTTTTAATTATAACTTATTTCCTTTTCCAGAGAACTTTTGGACCTGTCAAACAACATAATAGAAATAGTAGAAGAAGAGTCTTTTCTCTCTTGCTCCAATTTACGCGAATTGAACCTTGCACAGAACAATATAACGTTTGTTTTCGCACTGCCGCCGACGCTGCAGATTGCCATACTGAAGGTCAACACTTTGTACCATTGGCCTAAGTTTCCTAGTGGGATTAAATATATCGATCTGTCATATAATAGATTGTCAGATTTGTATGATGAGAATGCAGTGAATTTTGACAGTTTGGAGGTAAGTTATTTTTTATTAGACCGTACTGATCAGAACTTTTAAAAAAACAACTATGTCAGTTTTCACTGCGCGAATTTGAACCCTCGGCGGTCAGTCGAGTAAATGAAATAAAGGAGGAATGGAGATATTGCAATGTGTTATTAGTCAATATTTGATCGCGGTATATTTCGACCTCTTAATTTCCGTATGCTTTCCGCGTTTCATTCATCAATCATAAAAAATGCATTTTTTCAGTTTGTTTCTAACCCACACTAACATCTCAAACTCTAAATTCCAGGTCCTAAACATCGGCGGAAACCAAATAAAAGAACTAAACATAGAGAAGAAACTACCCAGCCTCTACATTCTCGACCTCTCCTACAATTTAATAACCGAAATACCAAAGACAATAAGCAATCAATTTTTTCCCAATTTAGATGAACTTCATTTTGATGGCAACCCTATTGAGACGGTTTATTTTAAAAACATAGTTGCTGTAAAGAGTTTGTATATGAATGAGATGAAAGTTTTGAGGGTAGTTGATGAGAAATCGTTTAGTAATGTTGTGGGGAGAATGGCAGATGAGACTGAGACTGATGGAAATTGTTTCTCTCTCTATCTGTCAAGTTGTCCATCCTTGGGGGAGATAAAGGCAGGAGCTTTTGATGGAACGTCGTTGTGTATGGTGAGTTAAAATCTACTTGATTATGTTTAAGTAGTAAAAATTTAAATAGGTACCATAGATTGTCTAGAAACTATTATGGTCTATCTTAATTTTCTGTTATACGGCCATTAGTAGCACGTATTCTGTCGGTAGAGTTTTAACAGCTTTAGCACAGTGACCGACAGACGTGGTAAGCATAGTGTCTAGCTCTAATGATACTTATACCCTTACAATTATCTAGGTACGGATCTTACTTTGGTACCAAACCAAAAATAGTGGTCGAACTTTCACATTGTCGAACTCTTCATTTAATGATTTATAAAGTCAAACAAAAACCTAACTCAAATCCTATCGAATTTCAGCTAGACATAAGCAAGAACAACTTAACCTACCTACCGAAGAGCCTGGTGGACTGGTCAGCAGTCAGCGAGGGTGTAAACTTGCAGTTCAACCCCTGGAACTGCAACTGTGACATGCAGTGGATAGTGGACGAGCTGCTGCCTCAGATGTACGCCACCAAGCACTCACGACTTCTGGCTGAACTCAGGTATGTCTGTCAGCTGTACTGGTCTTTCTGTCTTTTTCGTGTGAGTGTTTAACTTGGTGTCAGAGTTTTTGGAACGAAGTTCCTTATCGCGCGTTGTGAAAGGGGGCTAGACAGAAAAAATTCTTACGAAAAGTTGTCACGACACTTTTTGCTATAGTAAGCTATTGTAAGCTGTGCGGCGTCGCATGTTTCTCTGTCTGTCTCTCTCTCTCTTATAGAAAGCAAGCCAGATATTTTCATTTCTACATTTCTTTTTTTAATAAAAAATAATAACAATAACTTCGTTCCATCCGGGTGTTCCTTGACACCTCTCAAGTTTTTATTTCCACCAAACCACCCTATTGATATTAATTATTTACAGATTACAGTCCAATTTTACCTATGACTACTGCAACCCAACAGCAATATAATTCTAACTTGAATAAAGGTCCCGTCATCTTGACAGACGTAATGTGTCAGTGGAAGTAAGCCAACTTCAACCTTACATCAACGACTATAAAGATTTTTGATAGTGATGCTAACTCACCACTAAAACAACTGAAAGGACTGAAGTCGCTTCTTAAGGTTCAAAGAGCATTACACGGTATACCGCTAGGTGAAGCTCGTAACTAAATATAAAACAGCCGCATAGATCTTCAGGTTAAGCTGCACTTGGTCCATAGATGGGTGACCTCCCGTTACATACTAAGCTGCTTGCCTTCTCTAATTTCGATTAAAGTCAGTCGCTGTACAAGTTAATGATCTCTCTTCCAGATGCGGTTCCCCCCGCGCGTTCCAGGGTCTGCGGCTGGTGCACTGGTACAACTGGACCGAGCGCGCGATGTGCAGCGATGGGAACTCGCGGAGCATACATGGGAACTATATAGTCAGTATACATTATTTTAGATTTACTTCTTGTTTGATTTAAGATTTAATTTTGGTTTACTTTAAAACTTCGACTTAGTTCTGGGGTCCTATTATGTTTTAAGGACTATAACATTCCCGTCGGGGTTGCGGGTTATTCGAAAGAGAAATTGCGGCCTCGACACAAAAGGTTAAGAAGGAACATGGGTGGTTTTTAGTCAGTAGAAGTCTGACACTCCCTTTCGCTCTGCTCAGAGCGGAAGGGGTTATTTGATGATTTCACATTCCCCAAAAAAATAAAAACAGGACTATAACACTACCTACATAATAATAATAATTTATTTTGCATAAACAGTTTGTAGATTTACAACATCTAACTTAAATAATAACAACAGGTACACACAGTCACAATCAAAGGAAAGATTGAAGCTCTGTTCTAGCTAGGCTACAAAATAGCCTGTGTTAAAAACATAATGGTCAGATAGCTTGAAGCTTTGAGCTTGAACTAAAGTTAGAATTATTTTTGTATAAATATAACTTTTTTTTCCTCTCATCGACTATTATTCGGATAGTAAAATAATGTGCTATTTTTTGGCAGTTTTAAAAACCTTCAAATTGATTGAAACAAAGTCTTGTAGCTAAAATATTAGCCCTTTTTGTAGTCTTCACATCGCGTTGCATTAGTAAAAAAAATATTCTCTGTTACTTTGAATAGGTAAGTAGTTTGTTTAGGACATACTCTTGATACAATGCCAAACTACACACCAAACTCCACACTAATTTCTTCCTTTCTTATTTACAGCTAGAGTCTTCAACAGAAGACGGCCCATTCCACTACACCAACCTGACCCTAATCCTAGGTGGCTCCATCATCGTATCCCTCCTCATAGCGATAGCCCTAGCGGTGTACCTCGTGAAGACCAGGAAGAAGTACCGCGTCCGGCGCAACGCGATGAACAGGAAGAGACAAAGCGCCACAGATATTACTAACGGCAATAAGGAACAGTTTACCACTTTGAATACTAGTAAAGTTTAAGTAGGTCATTCGATAGTCAACCTTAGAGGTGCGTACAGATTACATAACATAACAGGTTATTAAACATTGTTGTACAACATAACATGTTATAATTTATATATATATATATAAGATATACATTATATATATATAAGATGTTTTAGTAATGTGGAGCCTAAATGTCATGTTATAAAATATGTTACGAAAACTTGTTATACAACATGTTACATACTTTGTACGCAACTTAAGATGTTCTTAAGGATGCGATGCGCATATTGTTTGAAGTCATCTATCCCATATTTGGGCAAGTCATTTTTATACTTAAGTAGGTAAGTAAAGTATTACTATTAACCAAAACAAAGAACCAAAAGTAGGTATGTAGATTTAGGTAAAGTTGAAATATATTATGCTGTAATAGTTATATTTGCTATTGTAAATATGTGATGTATATGTAAAGTAGTCGATTTCTTAGAAATAAGTACAATTTCAGGGCCTTATTCAGTATCTACGTTATTAACGATAAAATAAATATCAACTTTATGTGTGTAAATTAAATTGATTTCAGAGTGATCACTACCATTTTAGATCATACCTAACTTTATTATAATATGTGAATTTTAAAGCGAATTTTTCCAAAAACACATTAATATGTAGGAAACTAAATCGGAAACGTGGTATATGTTCATTGCAGGCATTTGCACTGGTGCTATCGAATCCTTTCTGCCCGGACTAAAGAGAAAGCGAAAAAAAACTATTGCGCATGTTTACAAACAAACGTTATGTTTTTATCTGTGCGCTGGACTTTCAATGCTCGGTTCAACGTAGTGAGTTGAGAATTCAGTGCGCTAAGTGAGCTTGAAATACAAGAAAATACTTGAATAGTATGTATTTTTCAGGAAGGATGGTACCTAAAGTCAGATTTTAGTTTTCTTGTTTCAAAATGCAAAAACATTCGCTTATTTCATAAATCACGTAACTTAGTTTCGATCAAAATCATTTCAACGAATTACATATTTTTACAGTATATTTTATAAATCGTAAATAAGACACATCCTTCGCGACAAAATACCATTTACTTGTAAAATATTAGTAAAATAAGTTGTATAAAAATGTTTCAATAAAATATTTATATAAAAAACAGTTGTTTTTCATTGAGGTAGTTTGAAGCCGAAAGTCTGACCACCAGTAATGGAGGTCAGATAGGCAGTTTCCATGTAAAATATTGATGTTCAGCTGCATCTGGTGAGACTGGAAGTCGTTCCAACGCTAAGGCAGATGATATTCGTTTTACCTGCCGAAAGGGTTGATAATTTTTCGTATTGTGCCCGGTCCGTTCCATTTACCTTTGAGCACCTTGCGCCAATACAAAGGTGGAAATACGTATTTGTTCAGCAGGTAGACTAGTCGGCTCTCTTTAGACTGAAAATAAGGATTTGCCTATGAACATATGTAATATAATTATGTACCTATTCAATACATTATAATTACGTCAGTTAATACGATAGAAGCGAGGGAGATTTCCAAAAAAAAAAGGAAGGACAAAGAGTATTTGACTCGCACACGACAAAACAATAAATAATAAAAAAGAGACAACGATAAAAAACAATACTTGTTTCTCTTTAGCGTATGGACCAAAGTGAGCCTTGTTAAATCTAGCTGAAAGTGGAAAATTCAACAGCCGTTCATTTCCCTTACGGTTTATTTCGATTAAGCTAAAGATGTTAAACTAATTCCGAAAAAATCAAGCAAATCAATAACAAAACTCTGTTATGGTATTAACAACTTTATACTAGTGAGAATTAGAATTAAAATATAAAAACTTCTTAGTAATCATGTTCTTACACATTTTATCTCTAGATGAGAACTCTGCATCGGATTGATTACATAAACTACACTTCTGGACACATCTATTGGCCCACCTTGTATTTTCAGTTACGTTTGGTCCTAGCTAAAATTTTATATTAGGTCGAGCAAAAAGTTTTAATGCAGTTTTGAACCTGGCACATTCACAATTTCATTCAATAGTCTTTTTTTGAATTTCGAACACAGAATTTAAAGAAACAAAAGACAATTTGGAGCCTGTTTGTTGATATCAAACAATCGAATACTAAGAAAACTTGGTTTTATTGGTTTACTTGGATTTAATTCTTGAAAAAGTGATTGATATCTTTGGTTTTGCAACAAACATTACTTATTCTTAACATTAAGGTGAGGTTCTATCAATAATCTATGGATACTTCACCTGAAGTCGCCGCCCAAGCTGTGGCACTTATTCAGGCCGGGCACAGCCAAAGAAACGTGAGTGCTCAACTTAATTTAAGTCGATCTGCGGTCCGAAATGTTTATCGGAGGTACCTAGAGACTGGCGGCTTTGTTCGTCGCCAAGGAAGGCCACGATCTCGGGTCACAACTGAAAGGCAGGATCGATTCATCGTGACGACCAGCTTGAGAAATCGTCACCTTACCTCCATTGAGATACAAAACCAACTTCGCGACTTCCACGGAGTATCTGTGAGCGCTCGAACTGTTCGGAGAAGGTTAAAAGAACGCGATATGGTACCACACAAGCCAGCTAATGGGCCCAAACTAACGCGAGCCCACCGAACAGCGCGCCTTCATTTCGCACGCAGTCATTCAAATTGGACACAGCAAAATTGGAGCCGTGTACTCTTTTCTGATGAGTCTAAAATTGTGTTACATGGCAATGATGGAAGGAAGAAGGTCTACCGACGTAAGGGAGAGCGTTTCGCACAATGCTGCTTTGAAGAGAGGGTTGCTTATGGCGGTGGCTCATGGACTGTCTGGGGCGGTATATCCGCGAGCGGCAAAACTCAACTTGAGGTTGTTACAGGACCACGGCTGCCAACATTAAATGCTGAAAGGTACATTCGTGAGTGCTTAGAACCTCACGTGATACCATACGCGGACTATGTGGGCCCAAATTTCCTTTTTATGCATGATAATGCAAGAGCCCATGCGGCCGGCATCGTCAGGGAATATCTTCGGGATGTGAACATCACAGTTATGGACTGGCCAGCCAGAAGCCCAGAACCCCATTGAGCACATATGGGACGAGCTAAAAATACGTGTTAGGGCTCGTCAGCCAGTTGCCCAGACGATGCAGGAGTTGAAAACTGCCATAGAAGAGGAATGGGAGATGATCCCTCAAAATTTCATTGAGCGGTTGATAAACTCTATGCCTAATCGTATGAGAGCTGTGGTAGATGCCCATGGAGGCAACACGCGTTATTAAATTAAACCTTTATTTGATAAAACATGTTTTTTATTCAAAAATCAATTGCCTTTAACAAGGCGCATATCCGACTTGTTAGGCGTAGCTCCATGTCGTATGGTATTCTGAATTCAAATTTAAAACAATACGATCGAAAAAGATGGTAAAATGTATCAGGTTTAAAACTGCATTAACAGTTTTTGTTCAATCTAGCAATCATATTTCGGTAGGGGCCATCGAAACCTAAACTCTAAGGTGGGCCAATAGATGTGTCCAGAAGTGTATTATTTATTATTCAACATGACCATAATAAAAATGGGTGATTCATATAATTACGTCAGCCGATGCGATATTTTGTATGTTGCATAAGTTGTCAAAAATTTTTTGTCTCCCCTTTTGCCTTAAGAAAAGTTATCTAGTTTTATGATTCAAATCACCACCTCTGAGGTATGGCGCTTATTCTGTTACACCCTGTATACAGTATGTTAGGTTAAACGAGGGACTTATTGAAGGAAGGTATTCAGTTTTCGATTTTCATCCCAAATAAATGTAAAAAAACTATAACCTTAATTTGTGATGTAATTGTGCCATGGACCCGTACGCTCTCCAGATCTCACTTCATTAGACTTTTCTTTTTCACCATTTTCCTATGCCAGTTTTAAAATATGAAGGGAAAATGGATTATACCTTAAAGTCGCATATTTTCAGCGGTAAGCGAGACTTTTGCGAAATGTTTATTATGGTTCTGTCTGTTATGTTAATGTCATCATCATCTGATGATTGAGGAGTTCGTGGCTTAATAAGAACTGCCACTCGGGTCGATCTTTAGGTAAAGCTGTGCTTGCCTAGGTCGGTCTGTGGATGGGTGACCGCCCGACATACCGAGTTTCCTCCGTGCCTCGGAAAGCACGTTAAGCTGTTGGTCCCGGCTGCCATATATAGATCTTTGGCAGTCGTTATAGGTAGTCAGTGACCTGAAATTCTGACATCCAGTCTTACCAAAGAGTATCGTATTACCTAGATTAACTGGGTTGTGGAGGTCAGATAGGCAGTCGCTTCATGTAAAATACTGGTATTCAGCTGCATCCGGTTAGACTGGAAGCCGACCACAACATAGTTGGGAAAAGGCTAGGCAGATAATTATGTTAATGTATCAGTGTTTTTTTGCGTTAATATTTTTATTAGTATTATGTTTGCTGGTTTTAATATGTCCCTCGTTCAAACTAACATACTGTTCAATAATAATAAAGGAGAATGAGCATTACCACCTCAGAGGTATAGTGGTTATTCTGTTACACCCTGTATATCGATACAGAATTTTTTATCGTGTTCCAAATATTTTCCAGGAATTAAATCTCTTTCAAAGAAACAATTTTTGAAAAAAACAGTAGGTAAGTATACTGTAAAATTTTCAAAATAAAATATTCTATCCGGAATTTCAATTTTGCATAGTGACATGGTAACGTGATGCTACATCTCAATATTTTAGTACTACTTAGTGATAGTAAAAGAAAAAACACGTATTTTTAATAAAGATCATAATATTAAAATTTGGAACGTGATAAAAAAATTATGTCATTATGCGATAGGTGGTCCTGCCCACCAAAACAACGAAAGAAACTTACTTGATCAAAAGGGAAGGTCTCCACAATTTTCTTGTCATATTGGAACTCTGCAAGGATGCCTTTGGAGTAGGACGTGATCATGGGACAAGCAGCGTAACCGCTGTACTTAGCGGAGGGCGGCTTGCCGGTCATGACGTTGTAGAGGTTTTGCTCTAACACGGCGCTTTGAGGTCCTGATGACATAAACAGAATATTTGAAGAAATTCATGGCTCGTGTCCTTACTGTGAGAAATAAGGACACTTCACAGACACACATAGAACTTCTTATTACTTTTCATAACATCACACTGTAATAGCCGAAGGTTTAGGCGGACGCTATCGTCCGCCTAAACCTAGGTCCCTATGGACCTAATAGTAGAATCAAATATATGTATTTAAGTCCCATATTGCCATGCGCCATGCCTCCGGGCATAAATCCAAGCCCCGTGGCTGCTACTGAGTAGTACCAATAACAGTTTTCCCGAGCCGAGTATCAAACCTAGGACCTCATACTCAGCAGCAGCGCTTGCGGTAATTCAAGTAGAGGACCTATAGTTTTGTTTCCACTGTGTTAGTTACAAAATAAGTTGGCCTATTACTTATGAATTAGACCAGCATAGCTATTCACAAACAATCGAATCGAAACCGAATCGAAAATGTCATACTTTGTCTATCTTTTTTTGGTATTACAAGAGCGAGCGAGATAGACATACGACATAATTCGATTCGATTGTCTGTGAATAGCTATGCAAATCAGGTGCGATTTGTTAGTGCCCACACTAGCGAGCTGTCTGCCCGGGCGGCTATCAATTGGCTATTTGGCTAGATAGGTACTGTGAAAAATTCACGATAATATCATGTTGTTTCAAAGAACTAACAGAAATAACACGATGTGTGAAAAAAGTAATAAAATCAATCAAAAAATGGCTTAGTTTTAACGGATTTTAAATGACGTGCTAGACAATGACAGAACTACAAATGGCCGTTTCGCGTGACAAGGATATAAAGTGCCCCCACCAAAAACTTCTAGAGCATGTTGCTACTCCATTTTTTGATCGATTTTATTACTTTTTTCACAATATAGTGTTATTTCTGTTAGTTCTTTGAAATAACATAACATTTTCGTGAATTTTTAACAGTAGTCAAATAACCAGTTACAGGATCTATATTGCCCTCCCTCTCTTACCAGCTGTAGCCTTGCTATTAGGCGTGCATGTACAGATTGGGGATGCGATTAGTTAGCGCCCACACTAGCAAGCTATCTACCCGGGCGGCTATTGATTGCAGGAGCTATATTGACCTCCCTCTAGCACCAGTGGCAGCTGCAGTCTTGCTATTCACACAGCTACCCATTACCCGGTTGATGCCCGGCTATCGATTGCAGGAGCTATATTGACCTCCCTCTCGCACCAGTGGCAGCTGCAGTCTTGCTGTTAGCGCCACACTGGCAAGCTATCTGCCCGGGCGGCTATCGATTGCAGGAGCTATATTGACCTCCCTCTAGCACCAGTGGCAGCTGCAGTCTTGCTATTCACACAGCTACCCATTACCCGGTTGATGCCCGGCTATCGATTGCAGGAGCTATATTGACCTCCCTCTCTTACCTATGGCAGCAGCAGTCTTGCTATTAGGCGTGCACGTACAGTCTCCCAACCCGAACACGTTGGGGAAGCTCCTGTGCTGCAGAGTGTCATGGTCCACATGCAGGAAACCTTCCTTGTTGATCAGCGCCGCGCACTTCTGCAGGCTGGCTGGCGGAGACATGGGCGGGGTCACGTGGAGCAGGTTGTATGGGACGCATATTGTCTGGGGGAGAGGGGTCAGATTTGAATGGATGCTTTTGGTTTATACAACAACATTCATTTATTCTCAGACAACTTTGGCCCATAGATACATACCTTACAGAGTAACATGAAAAAATATGTTGTTTTCGTTGTTTGTGTTGTTGTATATTGCTATTGTTGTAGTTTTGTGTTTATGTTCACTGCATAAAACTAATTAGGTAACTTTAGTCAAGACATCTCCAGAGGCGTAGGTAGGTAGATATGATGTTTCACGTGTGCCAAACACGAGTAATTTTTCACTTTTAAGTAAAGGATGATCTATTTTGGGTACTTGTTAAAAAATGTTTAAAAAACCTTTTAGTTACTTTTTCTTAACATAATAGTCCTTTTTTCCTATCTTTTGTTTAGAAAGTCGACATTTAAAGAGGTGCTCGCACTAGGCCAGTACTGTCAAATAATTGCCAACTTTGTGTAAACTTCCGACCTGCAATCTATACTTACACACAGTCCTTTCATATTTAGTTTATCTCCACCCTTACATCCTTGGTAAAGTCACAATGACCATTATGTTCATAACATAAGGCCCGGTTTCCACTAAAGCGGAGACGAGTAGACCGAAGAGGAGATGTACCAACTTCGCCCAATCACAGGAAGGGCGAAAAACCAGATTTAAATTTTAACTAATGTGATTCGTGAATTTCCGCACGTCTCTTTTCCGCTAGGCTCGTCTCCGATTTGGTAAAAA
The DNA here is from genome assembly GCA_949774965.1 of Diarsia brunnea. Lineage (NCBI taxonomy): Eukaryota > Metazoa > Arthropoda > Insecta > Lepidoptera > Noctuidae > Diarsia > Diarsia brunnea. The sequence goes on along the minus strand of OX459008.1, from coordinate 16,580,128 downwards.
CCGGGCCAAAAGATTGTTGTTATACTTTAGTGATAAGTCAGCAAAAATTACATTGATCTTTATTCTACTATAAGGATCCTGTTGGTCTACAGCGGTTTAAGGACTATACTCACGTCTCCGTTAGGGTCTTGGAACACGGCCTTAGTAGGCGTGATCTCCACGAGGTTAGCGCAATAGTTGGTTACTATGGATTTGTTGTGGATCAACTTCGTAAGAGCTACCTCGTACTTCGGGACGCCGAATATAGTATTGGCACCCGTGTTGTATGTTATGTTCGTGTTCTTGATGATTTTGTCCTGGAGAAACGAAAACAATTAGATATAATATTATAGAACGTCTCAGTATCAGCCCGAAGGGTGAATTTGTCCCTACTAACCGGTTGATGGTATAAGGCTCGCCCTCATGGACCTTGCCTCCTTGGGATTATAACCAGGGCTGGTTGGAGTGCTTTTAGTGAGAGACAGAATCTACACTGCTCGACCTGAAGGCCGGATGTAACATTAGCCACATAAGTAGGCATAAGTGCATAACTAAGGATACACCCCGGAGAAAAGGACATCTACCCATAATACAATACTATATCAAAAGGCGCTTAGTTCGTTCCCTCTTTGGTCTAGCGCCCACGCAAGCTCGAGCGCTGTGTGAAGTTCAGTTCCCAGTACCGGTAAAGTGTTATTGGGTATTCTATCAGGAAGTTGCCAATAGCAGCCACGGTGTCGGGTTAAGTGCCCGGTGGTGGCAATGGACTCGTCCCTATTATAATATGGGTGAAGGTACTTCTGCCTCCAGTCGGGGCTGCGGGTTCCGTCGGGGCTGCGGGTTGTTCGCAAGAGATACCGCGGCCTCGACATAAAGGGCTAAAAAGGAACATGGGTGGTTTTTAGTCAATAGAAGTCTGACACTCCCTGTCGCTCTGCCCAAGAGCGGGAGGGGTTATTTGAGAATTTTCCAACCGCCAAAAAAATAGAAAATAGGTACTTCTGCCTAATCCTGCGGGGATTGCAGTCGTGGTGTTATGCCTAGGATACTATACCCTACCACGTGATAATAAGTACCTACTTCATGTAACTAGTCACATATACTAACTACCTACTCACAAGTGACACACCTCTAAGGATGTAACGACATATCCTGGAAACACTCAGTTTTGAGTAGGTTACTTAGAAATTGCCCGACTACGGGAAATCCGCACTAGAAAGCATAGTAGTAAATATTTACTATAAAACATAAAACTTCCATTATTCATTAGATCATTATTATACTAACATGGGAAATGATTCGTGTGACTCCTTGCTTTGCCGGTCACGTACACACAATTTATATAATTATATACTTATTCTATTATATACCTTGCGGCTTTCCTTGAAATATAGTTCAATTGTACAATTTTAATTTAAAATTGTTTCTTTCCTGGAGCCCTATAAAACTTTCCTGAAATTCTTATAGTCTTAGGCATTCCTCGAAGATGTAGTATTTGAACTTTTATTTAATTTCCATATCCGATACAAATTTACACACTAAAGCACTTCGCAGATAATTTCATACAAATTCTGTTCCAATTTTTTAATTTATTAAGTAAGTAGTGGCTTTTGGAACATCGTGAAATATAAGAAATAGTGAAAGGAGAAAACCTTGTACCAATAAATTACCGGATCCGTGAAACGTAACCACGTTTAGCAGTTGCCCTTGAGACTACTAAATCAACATGGGACAACAACCACTGCAACAGTAAAGCTGGAAAAAGGCTGAAAATCCAAATTCTCCTAACGAACCTTGGTCCATCGATCTTGAGCCAAGAACATGATCTTCATAGCGGCTCCAGAGCACTTTCCCTGAATCACGGGGAACGTGAACACAGCATGTCCTCCCTTGAAGTTCTTAATGTTTTGCCAAGTCTTCGCGCAGTAGCAGGGAGAATAAATCGTGGAGACCGAGCTCTTGCTGTCATCCAGGGCTTTTTGAAGACCTGTTATCTAAGGAAACGTGGATTAGTGATTTGGTGAACAGGAAATGTTGATGATGACCACGTTCACTACTCATCATCAGCCTGTAATGTTCCCGCTGCAGGGACTTAGGCCTTCTCTCTAGGAGAAGGATGGGCTATAATACACCACGCGGGCCCAGTGCGGGTTGGTAGATATCACATGTCTTCGATTTTTTTTCCTTCACCGTTAGGAAAGCAGCGGTGATGATATAAATTACACAAAGTAGGTAATGTGTCTGCTTGGGTTCGAACCAAAGAGAATTAAACCACTATTATAGTCATTGGTTCGAACCCACGACTTACTGTTCGTAAGTCGGGGCCGCTACCAATGCTACCGCTACTACTTAGCAATACTCAGCAGTAATAAAAGTTTTCATAAAAAATTACCTTATCATAATCATTTTTGATACCAACAGCGACGACCATGTGCTCGTATTGTATTTTGTCGCCCTTCCAGGTGTAGACAAGGTTCTGACAGGGATCGTAGCTCTCAGCGCTGTCCTGGAGCCACTTGACGCTGGGAGGCAGTACCTTAGGAAGCGGCTGGAAGGTGTCCTCCAGGTTCCTTATACCCGCTCCCACCAAGGTGAACGCGGGTTGGTAGAAGTGGAACTGGAGAACAGGAATAACGAAAGTGTTACTTGTATTATCAATAACCACGGTTGGTTATTAAAAAAGTGTATTGAGCTAAGAAATGGCAATGCTAAATCTATCAGTGCACACTATGGGGTGAGCTTCGCGTCAACTTTAAAGCTCATTGATATTTTACCATTGCAACAACGTTAATTTAATATTTCAATTTAAAATACATAGTATGAGAAGCAGTTTTCCAGTAGCAGCCCGCAGTTTGGAAGTTGGCGGTTTGAAACCCTCCTGTCTCGGAAAGCACGTTAAGCCGTTGGCCGTGCACCTGATCACGTTCCGGTCGTATCGGTATCCGACAGAGCCGAACTAGAAAGACCACCGCCGCCGGTGTGACACGTACGCTTGCAAGTGCACTATATTTGACAGATGACAGAAATCGCTGGAGACGACTCTAATTTACTAGTTCATACCTGTATTTGAGAAAAGACTATACCGAGGCCGAGGTCTTGCCTTCCAGTGGGGCAGGCTACAATATACTATACCTACAATATCTTAGAGTTAGTATTACCCTAGACGGCTCCAGTATAATAATGCATTGGTCCTTCATCCTGCGGGTGAAGCGCCACGCCACGCTGCAGCCACCAGCACCGCCCCCGACCACCAGGAGCTTACATCTGGCATATATGTGTGGTAGTTTAAAGTTTGTAAAGTTATAGGTCAAATATTTTAAAGACAAAACACAAGTCTACTAAGTAGGCACCTAGTTTAACAAAAATCGGGCAACTGCGTGTCAGGTCACGCACAACGTAGGGTTCCTTAGTTGCCTATCAAATTATGTGGACTCGTTGTGGACTAACTAAATTACAAGACTAACCATTTTCATCTATTAACAATTTGTAAGAAGTAATGCGTTATTTTAGAAGCTAAGTAATTAAATATATTCATGAGGAATATCCTAGAAGCAAAAATTCGAAGACATGTGACATGTACCAACCCGCACTGGGCCCGCGTGTTGGATAATAGCTCATTCCTTCTCATAGAGAGGAGGCCTTTGTCCTAATAATGACAAATTGACACGATTATAGGGTGATTATGCTTATGCTACTATCTTCCAGAGCAGTGGTTCCGAACCTGGGGATAATTACCCCCGCATGGGTAAAACCGCTATGCTTTGGGGGTAGCAAAGAATCTAATAAAATACGTAGCTAAATAAAAATATAAAATTATAGATCGCCACGTAGTACTCTCTTCATAGCTTCTGTCAAGAAGAAATCAATCATAAAAATTACCTTTACGAGACGAGGGGCATAAATTTTCGAGCTCGCTTCGCTCGCTCATCCATTGTAGTGTATCTAAAGCTTCATACGTGAATCGAAAAAAATACTTCTGTATCTCTATGAATTGTTAGGACAAAATATATTTTAACCTATTATGTGTGAAGTGTAACATTTTCAAATAATATAAAACTGTACTATGTGCTAGCTTTCTTGACTAATAAAGAAAATAGAGGGAGTGGCCAAACTAGAGTGGGCCCCCGGTGGCTAAAACCCACGCTACGCTATTACTTTATGAACGATTTTTTAATCAGTTCTTGGGCATTTGATACAGCATTTTTTTTTTATTGTATAATTAACACAATTTCTGCACAAGACAAAATAATTTATAATCATTCCAAGGCATTTTGCAAAAAAAAATTCGATTCAATTTAAATTAAGATCTTAGGTGTTATCGCAACCCGTCGGGGCTGCGGGCTCCCGTCGGGGCTGCGGGCTCCAGTCTCCCGTCGAGGCTGCGGGTTGTCCCGTCGGGGCTGCGGGTTGTTCGAAAGAGATACCGCGGCCCCGGCGCAAGGGCTAAGAACGAACATGGGTGGTTTTTAGTCAGTAGAAGTCTGACACTCCCTTCCGCTCTGCCCAAGAGCAGGGAGAGCCCAAGAGGAGGGGTTATATGATGATTTCCCACCCGCCAAAAAAAAAAAAGGTGTTATCGCAAAATAAAGACCATCGCGTCACAAAATAATTGTACAGTAAGCTCACTTCTTTTTAACTGACTTCAAAAAAAGGAAGAGGTTCTCACATGGCTTTTATTTTTTATGTTTGTTACTTCAGAACAGCAAGGAAATTGGTTTTTCATCCTCTCCAGGAGCCATTACTATTGTTACATCATGATTATTAATTATATAACAGTTTCTGTGCCTCCAGGATTAACAATCATCGGGTTTCTTTGGGTGATTAGCATGTACAATTGTACATTCAGTGATCTTTCCTAGGTTCGTTATTTGTGCCACAAATCACATGTCACTCAATGTTCCGCTTCTCGCCGCATTATTTCCGGACGAGCCCGTTCTTTTCGACCATGTTTATAACAAAATATACGTTTCAACTCCACAATAATAATATTGACGTGACAACGTCTTATAAATTGGTTTGCCGGGTGACACTTCAAGAAACTGCGTTACGCTCCGCTCACGTTATGCGCTCACAATGAGAGCGAGTGAGAGGCACGCGTCCAGAGCGAGAGAGAGAGAGTGAGAGAGATAGGCATACACACCGGTTCATGTCTTGCGCTTCTATTTTCGTTGTCACGTAAAACTTTCGCCCGTATACCGACTTTACAGGCAACCAATTTTTTTATTATTATCATTTAATGATCGAGACGGAGCTCTTACCATATTTTTTTTACAGGTGTATTATTAACATTCCCTGATAGACCATGCTTTTACAAGAATACGTGGCGGTGGCTTACCAATCTTCCCTCAATTGGAGTCAGGTCTTTCAGAACATCTGGGCGGTCTGGAAACTTTACTACGTTTGCTATTGCTAGTCGTGGTATTTAGGTACCCTTGATTAATATATTTAGCACATGTACAACAAATCTCTCTATTTGACACAAAGTCTTTAATACACTTTGTCGAAATGGCATGTTTTGTTAGCTTTCTTACAGAATTTTTGTGCCGTAATCTTCCGCAACATGAACAAGGATGGTTGTATCCTTCTCTTATGTTAGTGAAACATTTTTTAGTAAGACGTTTCCAATCTTGAACAGAATCAGACCGCGCTGACTGTCGAGCCCTGCTGTTTCTAGCTCGTTCAGTTTGTGTAAAATGCGTATCTTTGCGAGCAGTACGCTGTTGCCCGACATCACGGAAGATAGGGTTTTCTCGGGCAATGCGATGAGCCTCCGTGTCACGCTGTTGCTCGACAACACGAAAGATAGGGTTTTCTCGAGCAATGCAATAAGCACGCGTGTCACGCTGTTGCTCGATAACACGGAAGATAGGGTTTTCTCGGATAATTCTTTTGTTTGCTTCCTTAAATCTTTTATTTTTAGTTTGTATACATTGGAACAAATTTGCAGGTATCCGGCCAGAAACTTTTCTTACTGTACTAGTAGATGGAAAAAGTTTCAATACACCATGAGATAGCATGTTGAACAAATGACGTCGCATGTCTTCAGCAATGTAATTAAAATATGATGGATTTGCTCTCAGCGCTAAGGCAGTGGCAAAACAAATGGCAAATAACCCACAATCAATGACATTGGTTTGGCTTTGGACGCTGGGGTATCGTATTTTGGCGTTATCCAAATATGGGAATAATGAGTTTACGTACACTTTTTGCGAATCACTTAAATAATCAAATACACTATCATAAACCCGTAATATTCCATTTATGTAATAAATGCAGGTCCAGTGTCCTATAGACCCAACATTTCCGCCATATATAATCTGCAAATGAGGCGTGTCTTGAGGAACAGGATCTATCAGCTCCGGATAAAGAAAAAGAGAAACCTCTCTCGGTCGATATGATGTGTATTGAGCTAACAAATCATGAAAGGCGCGCACAACATCATCTTCTATATAGTTACTGTTATTCAAAATATAGGAGTACATATTTATATTATAACTACCTAACTTCTAACCGCGGCTTCGCCCGCGTGGTCTACATGAAACAAATAAATATTTTTTTCAGAAACACATTATAAGCGCTCTCACTCCCTCTCATTGAATATATGCGAACTGAAAATATACCTAACAAAGCAATAAGGACGAACTCCGTAAAACTAAACCAATCTCTGAGTTCGATGGGTTATCGAAGTCGGGGGACTTCAAAATTAATGTTCAACAGAACTGTCCCCCTGCTGACTGCAATAAAAATATTGATTTTCAGGTTTTAAATTTAAGACACAATATTGTAGTTTAATTGAACTAAGTTTTTTAATGTTTAGTTCACTTTTTGACATGGCCGGTTAGTTTTTTTATTTTTTTATTTCGTACCTTTTAATGATATAGTAGTATTTTGACTGGGGTCTATTAGAAACATCTTTTAAATAACCTCCTCCTTTTTTGAAGTCGGTTAAAAAAGTTATTACCTATCTATTATGAAGCGCTATTCAATAATTATTTCTTGGGGCAACCCAGAGCGTAAAAGTTTCACAGAAAATTCAACGCCCCTTGTCACCCTCTTAGGGATGGAATTTCGAAAAATCCTTTCTTATAGGATACCTACTCTTCACAAAGAATACATCCTTCAAATTTCATGTTTTTAAGACTTTGAATTTTATATTGGGTATGTAGGGGAGTATTATTTTGGAAAAACTGTGATTACGTTTCTCATAATTTCCACTAAAGAGTACCTATATCAATTTTCAAATCGATCGGAGAACAGAAAATTCAACCCCCATTTCACACTCATCGGGGTTGTATTTCATATAATCTTTCCTTATTCGATTTGTCTACATTATAAAGGGAAACTCTGTGCAAAATTACAACTTTCTAGGTCCAAAGGTTTCGACAGGGCGTTGAGTCAGTCAGTCATGACTTTTCTTTTTATTTATAATAAATATAATTATATAGAAGACCTGTCCAACGACGTCCCACACTATGGGCTACGCAAAAAAAAAACACTTTACGTATACTGGAGATACCATAAAAATACTATTCGAGATTTTATTTTATAACTTTGCCGGCGTAACTATTCTGTATAGGTATTTATACCAAATTAGAATTACAGCTTTCTAATAGTTTGAGTCTTTGAGCTAAGCTGCGGACAGACAGACGGACGGACATGGCGAGACTAACAGGGTTTCTGGTTTACTACGGAACCCTAAAAAGTGATGTGTAAAAGTGTTTGTAAAAACCTAATTTGCAAAACATCATTTATCATTACCAGCATCACACTTACAGGACTTGGGCCCCTTGTCTCGAGGGGCCCTAGGCACTTGCCCAAAATGCCCAGAGGAAAAAATGGCCCTGAGCATACGTGACATGTGGTGACCACGTATCAAGTGGGTCTTTGATTTCATTGTCATATAATAAAATTATAATCTGTAGCTCCCTGATACTTACTTGTACGTTTGCTTTGCGTCACACCGCCATCGGACCCCTTGTTTTGTGTGCAGAGCGAGCCTTCTGAAGACCACGCTCATTTTATACAATTAATTTCAACGTTTGTTACAAATAATTATTTCGACATGTTTACTTGATGATTTGAATAGGAAGCCAACTAGATGTTTTTGTGCTTATAAATTTTATGTGGGCGACAAAATTGCAATGCACGGCCAAATAGATCCACAATCGATCCTCGGGTCAGGTACAAAAAATAAGGTCTTCTATTTAAAAATAAAACTGATGTGAAACAAGATCCGATTGAACGTGGAAGAATTGCAATGTCCATGAATGAACTTACTTGGGCCAATTAGTCTCTTTCCAGTCGAGACAAGACAAGGAAGTCAGACATACGTACAGTCATCAAGGAAGAGCTACTGGTCCATGAAAGAGCTTAGAAATAAAATCTTTCATTGTCACTCTACCGAAAAATACACAAATGCATTCTTCCCATTTTGATCTATGGATCCCAGACTTTGTCTTTGACCAACATTCAAAAGTCCAAGCTCAATGCAATGTGCAATGGACCGCAGTATCCTAGGCAAAGACTACAATATTTATCTGTAGAATCCTAAGCGTTTAACTGACCCTAAACGCAACACCACACTGCGTTCCAAAATTACTGACGTTGCTCAAATAGCCGCTAAGTGGGACTGGGCTGGCCATGTGTGCCATGCTCTTATTCGTATAGTTTGTGTAACATATTTTTACAAGCGAGTAAATTATTAAAGCGTTTCATACAAATATGAAGACAAAAAAAAATACGAAAAATTGATATTCTTCTTCTTATCGTGTGGGCAGTAAGGTCTAACGACCCCACACACCCTAGTGTCGGAGTTTCTAAACCGCGATATATTATATTTTATTATTATTATATTGATATTTTTTGTATGAAACACTACTGAACTAAAACGCGTACTTAGACAATATGCGCTCTATACATTAAAGAAAAAAAGGTGTATAATGAAATAATACGCAAAAATTAGTACATCATTTATAATTATAACAATATAACGAATGTATACATAGGCGCATTATGTACAAATAAACATTTATTACATAAACAAGTCGAGACAGGCACTTGATTCTCATTATGTGCTTACAAAATAAATAATATAAAGTAAAATATGAAAAATTCTACAATAATCTTATAGCTTTCGAACGACATTGACAGTGGGTGAACATATTATTTTGATAATTTGGTACGAAAAAGTATTGAAAAATACAATGAGAGCCCCGCATAAACTGTATCGTATAGCTTAATTTAGTGGTCGTCGTGCGTACAAACCTAATGTTCAACTAAATATTTATTTTCTGACACATTTCGAGTTACCGTAGTTTTCACTTTCGACAGTTTCAACATAACTATTCCAATCTCTCTTATATACATATAGCTGTTATTCTTAAAACATTTTTCATAACATTAAAGGGTTATTTACTAGCTAACTGAAAATAGTAACTAACGATATCTATGTATTCCGCAGCGCATGAGTTATAAACCAAAGACAAGAGAGTAGTCGCATATCTCGTGTTTTATTTTTCTGATATGTAAAGTTGGAAGACCATTATCGACATGTCCAAGACTATGTAGAATGTAGAAAAAAAATATCATTTCCAAATCTATGAAAAAAAATAAACATTACTCAAATATTTCATACATAAAATAATGTAAGAAGCTGATCAAAACGTATAGTCAAAACATTAAATAAATTAAAAAGTGATCGAATACTCCAAAAATAATTTAAAAAGTTGATCAAATACTTCAAGATATAAAAAAAAAACTGGTTAGATGCTTCAAAAGCTGGAATATAAAAAGAAAAACCTAAAAAAAAGTACCTCAAAACATAAAAAAAAAATCTGTTACTTCAAAACTCTAAACAAATTCAAAAAATCTTTAAAACCTCTAAAAACAAATTCCTTGGACATGGTTGAAATCAACCTATCTACATAATATGTACAGTTATGGTAAGTCTTAGTTCACATTACATACCTTCACCATATACGCGACAAGTCGCGCGTTTCAAGTCAAATCTCACTATCTACCTCGACGGATCAACAACCGCCCTCGACGGATCACCTGGCTCCTTCAACGGATCACCTGACTCCCTCGACGGATCACTTGGCTCCCGCGACGGGTCAACTGGCTTCCGCAACGGATCACCCGGCTCTTTCAACGGATCACCTGGCTCCTTCAACGGATTACCTGGCTCTCTCGACAGATCACTCAGCTCCCGCGACGGATTGACCGGCTCTCCCGACGGATCACTCGGCTCTCTCGACGGATCACCTGGCTCTCTCGGCGGATCACGTACCTCCCTCGGCGCGCATCAACCGTACATAGATATCGTTTACTCAACACTCTCGTGTTCACGCTCAGTCTCTAAAGGGGTTCAGCAGTCTCCTAATCTGCTCCGGGCCGTGGTAGTATCCATTCAGCATGAAGTTCCAGTACATGAAGGGGAATAGATGCTTCTTCATGTAAAACGCGATTATACTCTCCTTAGCCTGTAATAGAATGGGTTTTATTATATTTTGAAATAAGCTGCTTCGCTTGTCCTAGGTAGGGAAATTATTATTGGGGTTTTCATCAGAAATTTCTCAGCAGCAACAGAGTTAGGGTCCAGTTGATGGCAATTGACTGGCCCCGTAATACATGGGACTTCACATAACTGGGGAAATATTGGTGTACTGTTAGGTATCCTTTGTCTTACTCTTGGGAAATTAGACGCATGGTTACTATAATTCTAGACTAATATTATAAAGAGGTAAAATTTCTTATCAATTTGTATATAGGGGGTAATTTCTGGAACCAATAATCTAATTCTAAAAAAAATTCTGGCTGAAACCTACATTATTCGTGAGTGCTACAGGATATAAGTAATATTTATATCATGCACATTAGCCGAACCATCACAATTTTTACGGACGAAGTCGGAGGCAAAGACGTAGTTATATTATAATAGGGATGTTTACTGACTAAAAAAATATGGTTCTAATTAGTCCGTCTGTTAGATTATCGAAAAATATTGGATACGTATTTTTTTTTTATCAAATCAATAAAAATTGACGAAGATAAAACGCGTCAAAAATTTGAGTGGGCGGTTGTGATGTCACTCGCCGGTAAAAAATGTCATACTAATGTCTTAGAGTATGAGGTCACACGAGTTTTCTTTCAAAGCACTGTGTCGTCTTCATTGTTTGTTTACGCGGAAAAAGAAAAAATACGTGTCCAATCTTTTTTGGAAATCTATCTGACGGACTAATTAGATTTTTTTAGTTAACTACCCTATTACCTGATTGAAAGGCATGGTCTCCCTGACGACTCCCCCGTATACGAACTCGGCGAGGATACACGTGTTGTATGACGTCAGTAGCGGACACGCGCCGTAGCCGTTGTACTTCATCTTGGGCTCGTCTTTCTGCATCGTGCTGAGCAGGTTGTGTTCTAAGACGTAGCATTGTTGAGCTGAGGAAAAGGATGCAAAGGTTAGTTGTTTTGTTAAGAAGTTATAGCTAGAACTCAAAGCTAAAGTTTTTTTTTTCATAAAAACGTTGCCCCACACTAGGAATTTCTCCTGTATCGTGGGTGCCGTTACAAACATTTAAACTCACAAACACCCAGACCCGAAACAACTATCTGTAGGCCATACAAATATTTGTTCCGTGCGGGGATCGAACCTGCGACACGCAGCGCAGCAGTCCAATCTCTACCCCACTGCGCCAACCGTGCCGTCGGACGTTGGACGTAGATCTTTCATATTACATTACTGTGCGTACGAATTGCGAAAAATTCGTATAAACATGTTAAAATCTCTATTTCTCCCTCTTTCCTTGCTTTTTTTGTTGAAATATTTATCTCATTAGACACCCATGATGAGATGACTATAACCCTTAAAAACAACCAAGTTTCAATACTAACCGATGGCAGCAGCAGTTTTACTGTTCGGCGTATTAGTGCAGTCTCCAATACCGTAGATGTTAGAATATTCCTTATTTTGCAGAGTATACATGTCGACCTCAAGGAAGCCGGACTGGTCGACGAGACACGGCGAGTTGCGCAGGAATGCCGGCGTGTGCATTGGGGGCGCCACGTGCAGCATCGAGTAGTCCATCGTTATGTCCTGTTCCAACTTTAGTTCTGATGTTAGGCTCAAGGTTCGAATATAAAAAAATGTATAAAAGTCCGTATAGAAATTTGATCTCTTCATGCAGTTGAAGTCATGCAGAACTTAATTTTTGCAGTATAGAAATGTTAAGTAAAGTACATTTTTGTTTACTTAAAAGTTAGTAATATATAAGTGAAATTATCATTTTGTCTTGTTACAAGTAGTACAGTCCCAGTTAGGTTAAAGGCATTTTTTCTGCTCATTTTACGATAGAATCTGCAATACCGAGTGAACATTAATATTGCGTTGATATGTCAATCGGTATTGAATGCCATTCAGCCATAAATAAATACTTGTTGTATTGTACTCCATGTCAGGTCAGTTCGAAATAAAATTGTTAAATTATGAGACTTGAACAAATAAATAAAAAACTCATTTAAAATGTTTTGAATATGTCTACTTGACATTCATCATAGGCACATAATTATACCATTTGAAAAACTAAAATCAAAAATCATTTATTCAAACTAGGCTGATAATCAGCACTTTTCGAACGTCAAAATTTACTTTACTTATTTACAAGAAACAGTCCCCCAAAACGCCCACCCTTCGACACTTCCTAGTGTTTTAGCTGGAAAGAAGAAGTGGCGGAACAAACTCCCCAACAACACATCTGTCTGTTAGGTTAAAAGAACCAGACTCGATACAATAGTAAGGTGTAAGTTAGTGGTTTTTATTATCAAAATCAATATATTCTATGTAATATAGATCAACATGGGCACTAATAAATCGTCGACAAAAATGTGCATGGTTCGGGTTGATCGTTTTGCTATGGAGAAGAAGCGGCAAAAAAACTCTATGGTTACTCTTTTAGGTTATGAAATATAATTTTCTATGCAATAGACTGCTCAGTTCAACTTAAAAAGTTATTGTAACTTGACCTGATAAAGGAATGAATGTAAAGACTGACGAAAGTATAACAGACTTGACTGTACTGCTGTACATAAAAAACTTCGTTTGATTTATTTTATATCTACAAAATATTAAGTTTACCTTCAACAAGAGATCTTCAAGCAAATTAACCTACAAAAACTAAATTTCTTCTTACCTGACTCTTTTCATCCTTATGATAGAAGACAGCTTCCTTCTTGTCGTGTCTGACCTCCTTGAGTATCGTCTTGTAGTTCACCTTGATATTCTTCCGTTTGACAACCTTCAACAACTCTTCGGCATACTTCGGCACCCCGAAGATTACTGGTAAGCATGTGTTGTAGAGCAAGTTTGTTTTTGAACGGGTGTTTGTCTGAGGAACAAGGGGAAGTTTTAATATACCGTTCATTATCGTATGCCTTTTCTCAACCATATTGGGGTTTGCTTAAAGTCTAACTGGAAGCAACGGAATACCAGTATTTTACATGGAGCGACTGCCTATCTGACCTCCACAACCCAGTTAATACTGGGTAATACTGGTTGTCAGACTTTCTGGCCCCTGAGCTCCTGTAACGACCGTCAAAGATCGGGATGGGGCCCACAGTTTAACGTGCTTTCCGAGGCACGGAGAATTCTCGATAAGTAATATGATGCGGTCCCCCATCTACGGAACAACATATGCTAGTTCGGCTTTACCAGAAGATCTACCCGAGCGGCTGGTATTATTTAGCTACGAGCCACCGAACCCCTGCAAATGATCTACAAATGACTGTGTCGCGGAGATTGGAATGATGTTCTGAATACGTATAGGCGCGTGGATTTTCCTTACAACCTGTATACGGCGGAAATTTTTGTAAAACACTTAATGTGCCCTATCATCTGCCAGTTACTATATCGGAGCAATAACCTATGACAAATGCAAACAAACCTTATTCATATCTTACTGCTTTTCCAACAATGATTGTTTGAATAACATTATTCCATTGCAATAGAAACATTGTTGAAGAATAAAACGCGCTACTTCATACAAACAAAATAAATCATAAACACTGGCGTCACTTTACATGCATTGTACCGATGTTATCGGTTATAAATTATAGTTTTAACAACTATTAAAGTAAATTCATAGACAGTGAGATAATATTTGGAAACCCGCCACACCGGTTAAAACGTCTATTAGGAAAATTTCTAGGAATATAATTATCTTCCGCTCGTCAATCAAGAAATATCCATTACAATTTCTGTGGAAATATGATCGACGCGAACGACTGCTGTATGTCTTCTCAGACTTCATTCAGACTTGCCAAAAACATGTCGGGTTCATAATATAAATTTAATATCATTCACGTTACTTCAGACATGGTTTGTCAACGTTTTTGTTTGCAGTTTTTGAAAAACATGTGAGTTTGAATTTTTCTTGAGCTATTTTCATTTTTCTACTCCACTACTCTAAACAATACAGCTTGTTTTTAGGTGCACCCTAAAGACATACAAAAACAGAAAACACAATATGAGGAGCAGGACAGCTTGCTTGCCATAAAACGCTTTCAACCAACAACAATTTTGAAGAGTCACCTACTTATACTTTTTACCCCGCGATCTGAAACATCGATGGAAGCTTGAACATTAGCAACAAACTAATAATTAATCATGTGAACATTTTCCTCTTGTGAAATAGAAACAGTTATGCCATTAACAAGTCCAGAGTCCCATTCATAAATAATATCTATAACGGACTATTTCTATTGAATACAAGAGGAAAAATCTCTGCTTGACTCATAAAGCTCTGCTCACAAATATTGCGCGAGTTCTATTGTTAGACAATTGGCGATTGCATCATTCTGTTGATTGGTAAAACGTTCACAGGATGGCCCGGTGACCGTTCAGATATGCGCAAAGATTTCTAGTGCATAATAACATAACATCACGCCTGTAATCCCAAGGGGTTAGGTAGAGGTATCCATTAGTATACCTACATTTCGCCAGTTATGATTAAGTCCTATGTAATAGAGGACGAGCCTATTGCCATCAGCCGGGTACACATCCAGACCCCGTGGCTGCTACTGAGAAATTCCTAATAGAAAAACCCAATCACACTTTGCCCGACTTGGGAATCGAACCAAGGACTCGTGTACAGCAGTCACGATTGCAACCACTAGACCAACAAGGCAGTTATTTCCGTTGCATGTAGCTCGCTTTTAGACTAGTATCCTATCCTATCCATGTAAATGAAGAAACTGATTGCCTAGAAGTAATGTATTCAGAATCCTAGTTACCTATTATACCAAGCTATCAGCCTAACTACCAAGAAACAGATTGCTGTAAGGAATACCTCTGCTTAGCAGTACGTACAATGTATGGCTGCTAATAAAACATATAGTTACTTAACGTAAGTGAAACGCAGACCACGTCCTCAATTAACATATATATAATAATAATAAACAAATAAAATGTTTATTGAGTCTCAAAAGTTACATAATATGCATGAGTTGAGACAGCCCCAGTAAGTAATTGAAAATACTTGTGTTGGGGCTGACTCGCTACATTCCCTTATATACGCACATATACGCGAATTTGTCCTTGTAGAGGTTACCGCTTAAAATCAGGCGAGATAAAAACACAATCTGCATTTATAAACGCGACAAATACAAACAATAAAACCGGATAAGCGTTGTTAATCAACGAATATGTTTGTTTCAACTTCGACATTCATGAATGAGTTGCTTTTGCAATTGTGTTGTTTGCTACTTGTTTACGAAAACTACCAATTGTCTTCTGTGCACAATTGATGACCCTAGGTCTTATTTTTTAAAGCGAATGGTTGCTGAAATATTTGTTTCTAAAACTGTAAAAGTTGTGCCCACGCCCACCCCTCTAATTTATTAAATAAGTTCCCTTACTTAATAAATTAGAGGGGTGGGTGTAAGGGAAAATGTTCGTTTGTAGAACATTAATAGAATTTTCAACGTAAATTTGTTTGCATAAGATTTAATCATACGTTTTCCAGGGCCGCGGTAACTATTTCGAATAAATTTTGCAACCCTGGGAGGGTCTCAATTAACGCTTGCATCTCTATTCCACCTAATTTTAAAAAGTGTAGATTTAAAAAGTAAGACATACCTTATTAAAATAAGAGTCAGCCAAATAAGCAATCTTCTGCGGCGCTCCAGGACACTTGATCAACGTATCCGGGTACGTGAAGATCGCATTGCCCGACTTGTGCTCCTTCATGTTCTGAAACGTCTTCTCGCAAAACTTCGGGTCAAATATCGACGATACACCGCTGTTCTTATCGTTTAACGCCTCGGTCAGACCTGGTATCTGAAAAAGAAAGCAGTTTTTAATCTTGGAACTTTGAGAAGTAAAGCATAGGGTTTAAATTGTATGATAAATCGAGCTTCAGAAAATACTGTTACAAATAGATCTTTTCAAACTTCATGGCGTCTTGGAAGTTAGGTCCGAGTGAAAGTCTCCGCAGGTATAACAGAATTATACTACAAGTAGTCAAACCTTTACAAAGCCAAGCTTCCTAAACAGTTGTGGATACTAAAGAAATTCTACTATCTTCATATCTGCCAAAATAAGTCCACGGCTGCACAGGGCTCCCCAAATCGAGGGGAAAAACAGCCATCAACAGCTTATTCCAACGTTGCTCGCCACTTCAAAACCTATCAGTTTTGCAGAGAAATATTGATAAATATTGATAAAACAAACATACTTCTTACCTTACAATAATCATTTTCTAATCCAACCGCTATGATAAGGTACTCGTAGTTTATTTCGTGTCCTTCTTTAGTCGTGACTTTGTTCTGCTCAGGTTTAAGCTGATCCGCGGAGTCTCGTATCCATTTGGCGTTTTTAGGTAGAACACTCGCCTCTGGTCGACGGGTACCGCTGACTGTGCCGACTCCAGCACCTACTAAGGTCCATAGCGGCTGGTAGTAATGATCCTGGAGACAAAATAGGAATAAAAATTTAAAGATGATTTTTTTGGAAGCATACGGAGTACATAGGGATTGTAGAAAACAGCGTTCTGCCAATGGCTATGGGAGAAAGGCGTTGAGTTTATGTATTTTTGGCAACCACTAGCCACTGAATCTGTATACTTCAACCAAACAACCGGTACATTCAGCAAAAGAGATAAATTGTCATTGGCCAGGCAGACACCTAGTTACCTGCCTGGCCTGCCCGTTTTGTGTTGTTAAAGTGAATAACTCTTTTCAATTTTTATCACCACATCTTCTTTTCAGTAATTCATTTAGTTCTTCATTCATATTTCCAATTTATTTACTAATATACCAGTCTCCACGGGTCATCAATGGAGTGAGTTATGAATACTCAACGTGTGTACATTTTATTGGCACGAAACTGCAAATGTTTGTACAATGCAGTGTACAGACGTCAGTCCATCTAGCTACAACTATCTGTCTTTAGCTGCATCCGGTTAGACTGGAAGTGATAGTGAACCCCAACATAGTCTGGATATGGCTGGGCCACAGGTTTAGGCAGATGATGATGTTGCAAATTTTATATTTTATGCCCAGAGAAGTATGGAAGAAGAAGACATACTGCGCCGACCCCAAATGAATTGGGATAAGGGCAAGAGAATGATAATGATGATTCACACCAAAAGTGAAGATATTTAGAAGAGACCTACCACCCAATGCTGAGTAGCATTGGGTGGTCAAAGATTGAAAAGAAGATGAAGATGTTGTAATATTATAAGTGCCTATTGTTGAATAAATATAAAGTGAAAATACCACTAACTGCCTACTTATGAACGAACTTATTCATTCCTCAAACATTGTCCTCAAGATTGCTAGCTGTTTACTTGGAAAGGGTTTTCCTAAATACCACTCATAGATGCTTCATAATTTGAAGTTTCATATGAGTGAGCACTCGCTCAACATAGAGGTAGCAGTTTGATCGCCAAAAGTGGTTTTCCCATCAACCAAAACAAACTAGGCGGATAACAGTCTATTCATATAAAAATATGACTAGTGTCCGCGACCTTAGTTCGGGTGAAATTGTTATTAAAAAAAATATAACTTCGTTTCTTTTCGGGTTTTGTTACCAATCTCAAGGGTTTCTTTTTTATACACAGAGCACTAATTCTTAGCTATTTACACTTGTGTCTGTTTGTAATATCAAAATAACAGCTTTTAGCTGGCAAATAGCTGACGTTATAAGGTCTAACATAGCCTGTACTGGCCTATACCAACATTAACGGATACTTACACTGCAGGCCCTGACTGAAGGCCTTAAACTCAAGGCATCCACAGGGATTTTCCCGGTTTCCCAGAAGCCAGTCTCCTAGACTGAACTGCGAGATCCCACTACCAAAATGTTTGAAAACTTACACTACTTACAGTGTAAGCCTTTTGTTAAAACTTGCACTTTCTAAGATAAGGAAGTCCGGAATTTTCTCCGGAAAACTAAATTATGGATATGGAACCCCTAGGCTGGGACATAATATACTTTTTATCTCAGTGTTACGTTCCCATAGAATAATTTCCGACCTCCACTTAGGTGGAGACTTAGCAGTCTCCCCTGTCAGATGCCACGGCACCGTTTACTCCTTTTATATCATTCCTCACACAATCTATCCATCTTTTCTTTAGCCTTCCTCTCTTTCAAATTAATGTAAATATAACATATTTACATTAATTTGAGAGTAGCGATTCACAGAAACATGTGATTCATAGTATTCACCTGTTACTATTCAGGTGTTCACACATTTCCTCCTTCCATTTAATCTAAAGAATTACCTGTTAGTACAGTTAGTATGCCTACAGGAAGTACCTTTCTTTTGAAATAGGAAAACAGATGTGAATTAATATATTTAATTAATGCTAATATATTAAACCTGCATGGCTAGACGGAACAGACCGCAAATGTGGTTTTCCTGTTATAGGTACTATGAATGGTTATTCATTGATTTTACAAAATAATTAATTATTATTATTGCCTCGTTAGTAGCGGCAGCAAAAGCGATACTGTCCTGGATTCGGTTCCCTGGGTCAGGCCTTTTATTGGGATTTCCATCAGGATGTGCTCAGTGGCAACCAGGAGTCCTGACTCCTGATTTGTGACCACTTATTGGATTAAGGGTCGTTCCCTACTAAGTACATTAAGTTTAAACATAAGATGCGGTATGTGAGTGCACTAACGGATAGAGTAGGTACATACCTACTTCACCCCTCGGCCATGACAAGTATGTTTGCTAATTAACATCTGTACTCTTAGTACCTATAAAGCCATATGCTTCATAGAATGACATTGAACACATGCATGATGAGTTGATGGATGACATTACCTATGTGCAATGGTGCAAGTAAGAGGTATTATTCATTTATTAGCGGAATATTTACTACCTATTGTGTGTTCTAGCTACGATATTACGATGACTGACCGCTTGGTGATAAGGGAGGGGATTCACTGTTCTATAAGAATCATATCGCTGATTATACTTCACTTGAGACACACTCGTGCATTTGTACTTACAGTTATCCAAAGAATAGTTTGCGCTTCGGAAATATTCGTCGATCGCTCGATGATGAGATCTACCTAACGAGTTGTTACTACCAAGGAAATGCTTGGCTCTGTTGTATTACCTTTTTTTTTTTTTGGGGATGGGAAATCATCAATCTCCCTCCCGCTCTGGGCAGAGCGGAAGGGGTGTCAGACTTCTACTGACTAAAAACCATCCATGTTCCTTCTTAGCCCTTTGTGTCGAGGCCGCGGTATCTTTTTCGAACAACTAGCAGCCAAGACTGTTGTATTACGTTGATTACAAGATTCAACTACAAGCAATTACAGCCTGTGATACAGGATTATCCTAGTACAGGCATCTAACATTATGTTACCTATATTTTTTGTTTAAGCTTCATATTGTTATTTTACCTTTCTAGAATTGTGAATAAAGATTTATTATTATTATTATTAATTACTTTACAAAAAAATCTAACATACGCGCAATAAACAACAAATAGTGTACTACCACGAATCGCGGAAGAGCCAAAAGTTAGAAACTAACACTTATTCTGTGGCGCAGCGTTCGTCAATATTCGAAAATTCGAAGGATCCCAAAGCGCATAACTTTTCTGATATAACTGTACTAAGTTTTACAGTTATCTTTTCAACCTCAGCTACATTACTACATTAAAAAAGTATTTACTACTCAAAAAGGGTTATCGTCACACATATATTAGATCAGAAAGTTTTTAGGTCTACCAGTTAACAGGTCGTAAACTAGGATGGGATACAGACCTCATCACTCACGCTATAACGGGGTAAACAGAAACGCATGGGGGACACGAGACAAAACTTTAAGTGGGATTTTAATGTTGAATTCATATGGCATGTTGACGAAAAGGTCTCTAAATTATTAAGTAAAATAATTATGTAAGTAAAGTAAAAAATAGAATACACTTTTAGGCTCTGGACAACTACCAGGCAATAGCTCTACTGCCTGCTGCCTGGTTTCAGTGGAGGCTCAAGTGGGTTGTTGTTTATAGTATGAGCCTCCACCCGCGGCTTTGCCCGCGTAACTGTTTTATTTTTTACAATATTTTCATAAATTAAAGCCTATATTATGTCATTCTGATGTATAATAAGTGTTATATTATGTGACCTATTGTAAGTTTCATTAAAATGTGTTCAGTATTTTTTGCTTCACAGTGTAATAAATAATAAACATCCAGCAATCCTCACACGCATTATAATAGTAAAGTTCTTCCTTTGCACATAAGAAAAATCCTAATCTCGCGCATAACTCTGAGAGCCCGACAGGATTTTAATGACGCAATTTATATGCAGGAACATACTGTTTAAATGCAACAATAGCAACAATTCCTTACCTTGCTGGGCTCAAGGACTATCACAGACTCTTTCGGCAGCCTCCTTGCAAACTTCGCAGCCATAGTGCATCCTCCAGAACCACCTCCCACCACCAACAGTTTGCATCTGGAAAAATTAAATGAAAATAACATCACGCCTGTAATACACCCACATTTTGCGATTTATGTATCATCATCACTACATAGTATAAAACAAAGTCACTGTCTGTCCGTCCCTATGTATGCTTAAATCTTTAAAACTACGCAACGGATTTTGAAGCGGTTTTTTTAATAGATAAGAGTGATCCAAGAGGAAGGTTTTAGTATATAATTTGACCGACATCCACGCGGGTGAAGCCGCGGGCATCAGCTAGTTAGTCTCATATAATAGGGGGCGAGTCTATTGCCATCAACTGGGCACAAATACAGACTATGTGGCAACTGAGAAATTCCTGTTGAAAAAACCCAACAACAAATTTGCCCAACCCGGGTATTGAACCCAGAACCTCAAGCTCAGCAGTCACGGTTGCAACTGACAGACCGGATTATTTCAGGTATACAGCAAAATGGTTAAAAGAAATATCCTTCATTTTCGCCATTACTGAAACTGTGTTTATTTCTTTTCGAAACTTCAAAAGAAAGAAAGTTTATGCTTGTTTGTTTCTGATTGGGTGCCTGCTATTTTTATTTTTTGGTTTAAAATATCCTTGGTCTTCATTATCACAGCCAATAAGTCGAACTGACGGTTTCCACGCAGTTATAAGAAAAAAAGTGGCTTCACTGGTGCATCGAACGCGGGTCAGTAACAATAGTATCCTGAAAGTACTAACGGAGTGTCCCTACTCCCCTGTCCTGAGGCATTTTGTGGAGAGGGTGGTCAACTAGATAGGTGATCTCTTGCTTGATCACTCTCTGAACAACCTGCCCTGGACAGTTCATTCATTATATGTTACCGTTGTTGATTGTGTGTTTTGTTTTTTTGTTGTGTATTACTAACATTAGTTATAAGTTATTGCATTTTTCTTTTTACTAACAAAATGGATTGTATTGTTGTCCGAAACTGATTAAAATAAATAAAAAATAAATTATAGGTAGTAAAGCTTGTCACAAAAGTGTGAGGTTGACTTGCATTTGGCCATGATGCTTGAAATTTAAGATGAACATTACAAAAAAGCAAGACAAATATTTGTTGACAGTTGATGAGTTGCAAATAAGAAGTGCGCGGCCCGTGACTCTCACAGCCAATAAGGTGTGAATTGCAATGATTGACTGGGGCTCCTGAAATTAACTGTACAAAGTAACGCTCCTTTAATCCCCGAAGGTTTAGGCAGAGGTGTAACTGTAAACCCAAAGGCTTGAATTTGAATGGCCTGTCTAACCTCTTCTATTTTAATAAAACCTATATCAAAACAAACAAGTTTTGTATGGGACAAAAAGTTACATTCTATAGTGTCACATTTTCGAAACATAATTATGTTTGGGTCCAAAGTAACAGGGTATTCTGAGTGTAGACTGGTATTGAGAAATTCCTGGTGCAAATTCAACAAAAATCACACTATTTTTTTGTTTTTAAAAAGAGAGAGAGAAATAATGGCATGTCAAAGTGTGTTTTAAATTAACCAAGTAATATAGAAACACAGCACAGGCTATTCATAGATATTGCTCTTACTTCAAACAAACAGACAACTTTAGTATTTATTTACTGCATAGCATAAAGTTCAAAGTTCTTTGTATTCTGTGGTTGTATGCTATGGTTAACTTGTGAATGGCAACAGTAGCAGAACTGATTAGCATATATATATAAAAACAAATTCATACTGATTTCAAGAGTATTTGTAACAATTTTGTGAATGACAGATATTTTTATTTTGTGCATGTCATCTCACATGTAAACGTATGAGGCTAGCTTCTGCTTAAGGCTGAACAAAAATAAAAAAGTGGTTAATTAAAGTATTTGCGAAATTATGCACAATATTAAATCAATTTAATATTTATTTATGTAAGGGATAAACAAAATGTTTGAATAATAGTAGACTATTTTCCTAACAGAAGGAGATACAAATACTTGAGAAAATAGATTGAAAAGCTATACATTATTATCATTCTGAAATCAATAGCAAAAAGTTAATCAAAATTATTTATTATAGGCGGTGAAAATCCAGTTATCTTCAAATATTTACAATGATAAATATTGTTAGATCATCACTTAGTATCTATAACTTTAAGTGAAGTGGAGGGAGTGCAAAGTTTGATAATCACGAATTGTGATTAGATTGGCAAAATACTATAAAAAATCACATGTTACTATGTAGAAGTCTATGGCAAGCATAATTTAAACAAAAATACTCACGTATGTGTCGCATTATTTTGAGAGGTAACTGAGAAACTCCTGCAAATACCCGGGGTTACGACCACAGTAAGTCTTCGAGTGAAATTCATGTTCTGAACAAACCGCAAACCACACAACAAGCGCCTGGCTCTGTCGTTAGCACATTAACGAAGTTTCCGCTCACAGTAGTTAAGTAACCGCGGAGGTGATGACTGTGCTTCGTGCGACCAGTCGCGATAATTTGTTGATATTTGTAGAATAATAATGACCTTGTTGACGTTACCATTTGCACTTGTCCGACAAATTGACGTTTTCGAATACGTAATACTTGACAGCCTGAAACTTCAATTTTTGACACAGATAGTGGTGTGCCAATGAGGAGCTTGTGGCTAAATAATAACAGGTGCACGGCTCAATCTTTAGGTAAAGCTGTGCTTGCCTAGGTGGGTCCATATATGGGACTATGGGTGACCACCCTTTACATACCGAGTTTCCTCCGTGCCTCGGAAATCACGTTAATACGTTGGTCCCCGCTACATTTGAAGATCTCTGATAGTTGTTTCATGTTGCCAAAACCCGATACTAATTGGGTTGTCATTGTGGAGGTCAATTATGCAGTCGCTCCATGTAAAATACTGGTATTCAGCTGTATCTGGTAAGATTGGCAGCCGACCCCTACATAGTTCGGAAAAGGCTACGCAGATGATGATAAAAGGTGTAGCAATGTTAGTTAAAATAAATAAAAAAACTTGTCTATAACAGTCAGCTATTACTGTTACAAATTGCAATTTACAATAATATCGTCTTTCAAAGAGTATAGTAATATTAGGGCAGATCGTTTTTATTCCATTTTAACTGCAGCCTGTGCGTGGCATACACAAATTTACACAACAAGTGAATGCTGTGTAAAAAGTCCATTTCACGAAAGAAGTCCCGCGGACAATTGTGGAACTAAATTTAACAGATCGGCGATGTTGTCGTTTGTCGATGTTATCAAGGTGCGTTTGTTGTGGTAGATATTTTGTGAGTTTATTATTGGATTAGTGCGTTATAAGGTTTATTTACGACGCCAAAAGTTGTGAAACAACATTATGTCGCGCGACATACAGCGCTGCGTCTGCGGAACTTCTTTCGTGAAATGGACTCTACCAGCACTTTTAAATTGAAATTTATATTATGTGTCACTTTTTAGTATGAATTACTGTTGGTGTACCCTAATAAATAAATAAACCCATAAAATGATCAAAGCTCGGAGATGTTCCTCGAAAATAGTTTTCTATCTATGAATTAGAGTTAATCGTTTAAATTTTCCTACAGACTTCCATCCTTTTCCTTTCTACTAACCATTGTAACTACAAATATCGCTGACAAGTTTACTCATCTATTAAAATAATTAAATAACTTTTTTTAACGTTTAGTCACTAATTATGGGAATAAGTGAGAGTGAAATAGTTTACTTTTTGTCTAAAAGACACATCTAGAATATGAATAGTTCCAGAGATATCAAAACTTTTCAGGACGTTCAAGATTACAATTTATGAAAAATTTTTTTTTTGCTTCTAACCCACACTTCTTCGCTATATAGGGTGTAAAAGTACCCTTAACGCAAACGAAGGGCACTTGTTCTCCCCACCACTGCGATCATTTTTTTGTTCTAGGCCATACCTGGGAACCCCCTAGTTACGGAGATATTGGGGGTCAAACTTCCTGCTAGCTGTTTTTGTAAATACTAGTGTTTCAGGTTATAACTTTACAGAAATTACCTCCATGACCCGTTTACTATTCAAAACATCCACTAGCACAATGTTTTAAGAGTGCTACATTGAGTTATATCGTAAAATGTGATCCAGCCAAAATTTTTGCGTAGAGGTACTTAGTTTGATGTACTATCGCCGGCACTCCCGCCTGACCACCACTAAGCTCATATTTGCTTGCACTTACAACATGAAGCGCTCTCTAGCTCCGCCCCGCCTTTGTATAGAAATAATGAATGAAATACAATACCGTTCCACCGCACTGACGAGACCGACGCACGCCGAACGAGAGTTATTGTTATTTTTAAACTGCCATTATTAGAAAAAAAACTTTAACTGAATTTGACTTTCGTAACTAATGGTGCGTGTGTGTTGGTTTGGTAATTGTAAATTAAAAACTCAATGATTTCTGTGAGTAATTTTAAATTTATTATAAGAATCTTATAAAATCCCATGCTATTTAACAGGCAATTGTAAGCGTGTTCTCTAAATCGGCTTTAACGATTTCGATAAAATTTGAAATAATGGGGCTTTAGGGCGGTGAAACGTTGATCTAGCCAGCGGGCCTAAAATGGCCGCTTTTGCAGAACATAATATGAATGACATTCAAAATTTAAAATTCTTAAAATGGACTTTATGTTTATGAAAATAAAGTCCATTTTAAGAATTTAAACATTTTAATGTGATTCATATTGTTTTTTTTTATTCTGGGACTCAGCTCAGCGATTTGACTGATGTTAAATCCTTGTCCATGCAAAATTATAATTTCATTTCGTTCTTCTTGTATGAGATTTCTGGAAGACATTATGCACAAAATGTTCTAGCACAGGTTCTCAGGAGTCCAATATTATTGCACAGGTTAACGTTTAGTCAATCAAAGGTCAGGTAAGCAGAGCAATGGTCAATGTTCAAAAGGTCCGGGAAGTGCGCCAAAGTTCGTCCGTAAAATTCGCAAAAGGTGTACAGAGGATACGTCACTAAGCTGCGCAGTGCAGATTGCAACTAATTACGTTGACGCTTCTCTAATAGGCCTAAACTTTGAGGGGGCGGGGTTTGGCGCCTACGCATGATTTATGCGAAAAAAAATTTAACTGGGCAGGCGGTAAAGCTTTCGACTGTACAGAATGCTTGGTTGGCGGTTGTGTGATGGGTTGATTTACACCCTGTTTAAACGTCAAAATACCATAACTGCATAATTTGTCAATTATTTTTTGTTTTTTTTTACTTAGCTATTATTATGTTATCTGATTTTTTACAAACAACGATTCGCGCATTTTTTGCCATTATCTCGGACACTACTTTTTGCACTTAACTGCTTTCTAGTGAAAGGACGGCAGAGTAGTTGACTGTTTCTTCTCAGAGTAATCAGCTACGAAACACCAGCCCAGTATTATTTAAGGCACTCTGTGCACCAGCCCCATCTAGATTTAAATGATGTGAAAACCAATTTAAATATTAAGTGCACAACACTAGATCCGCCCGACAAATCGTTGAAAAAAAAGTCTAAATAAATTATGCTGTCAAAACAGAAAATGGCGGACGAAGACGAAATTGACATTTTAGGAGATTTCTCTTTTAATTCTTGTTTTGCTCAAAATAGCCAAGGAATGTGAGTAAATATTATCATTAAAAAAAAATCTTAAATACTGACATATCAAAGATTAAGCGATTAGTTCTGGTTACGCAACAACAACGGTTATGTTTACTATGTTTTGTTGACACCAATTTTTCAAACAAAACAATGTTTCTATCAATGCCTCCTGATATTACACCTCTGAAATAACTCAATAAATTACAACTGTACAATATTCGAGACATATAACGCATTTTTAAATAAATTGGTGGTTGTAAAAAAATGCGTTTCTGTTGTCTTTAGTCCTTCATGCTCAAACAGAGAAGACACGGTGCATCCTCAGTGGCTCCTGGACTCCACAGCGACGAACTGGTATGATAAACAAAGTAAAAGGTAATTTCTGCTACAAAAGTAATTCACCATTTTGTTGACAATATCTTCATATTCTCAGTTGACAAAATCTGGCAAAAACTTTTTAAGCTTACAATATTCACATCTTTTATCATTAATATGTGATGCCATTAATTGTAATTGCAATAAACTACCGCCAGTCAGTGAGTTGTTTTAGGTAGGCCCTATAGGAATTTAGTTTCCAAACTTTGCCCATAAAGTAGACCATTACCTAATAAATCCAATAAGTGAGTTGTTAAGGAGGTGGATTTGTAGATGTTGTAGTTTATGGTTAGGGGCACTATGAGAAGCAAAGACAACAAAAAGAAAAGAGTGCTGAAAAAGTTTTCGGGATTCAGCAATTTTTTTGGTTTTTTATAACCAACCAACTTTATTGCAGTATCGGGTTAACCTTGTCCCTAGAAGTCTTTTGGCTCTGAAAAGCATGGCCCTATGATACTCTGTTTTTGCCACTAGTTTATTAGACTGCTGTACATATAGTATAACTTGAAAGTAATAACAGTACAGTCCCATAGTTAGATTCTCTTACTTAGACAAGTTTATTTATTCATAGAAAAGTAGGTGATAAAATGTTTCCTATTTATACTTTACAGGTACAAAGAGGGCTCTCCAAGAAAGCTTTATGGCAACAGTTCTTCAGACAAACATTATAGTGATATCCACACCACATGGAACATAGCAGAGAGGGAAGTTCTCATTAAAGAAATGGTGAGAATTCATCAAAGTTCTCAATTAAAAATATCTTGTTGACAGTGTTAAACAGCCTGTTTCAATAATATTATTTGATGCTTACATTTAGCTACTGCTATATGACTAGGTATCAGCTTATTAGTGTAGTGTTCATTGCCATCCTTTGAAAGCGCCACTACATGAAAGTCTTTAAGTTTATATGTCTCAAAAGTCTCTGAAGCTACTTTATGTTACTGAAAAATCTGTCATTTTTTTTTAAACTTTGCCCCACGCTCGGAATTTATCCTGTACCGTGGGCTATGGTACAGGTTATATTTCTAGTGTAAAAAATAAAATGAATTTAATGAGTGATTGAATGTTTTGATTTGAATGTTTGTAAAGGCACCCACGGTCCGCCTTTACAAACATTTAAACTCACATACACAAATACCCAGACCCCGAACAACTATCTGTAGGCCTTACAAATATTTGTTCCGTGCGGGGATCGAACCCGCGATACGCAGCGCAGCAGTCCAATCGCTCAGCCACTGCGCCAACTGTGTCGTCAATTCAAACAAGGATTGTCATTGTAATAACATACAATTTCGTTACAGGCTAAGTATGGTAGGAATGTACGCAAAATAGCACAAACATTGAAAACAAAGACTGAAGCGGAGATACAGGCATTGATTGAAGCTGAATATGGTGTTAACTTGGAAACTCCATCATTCGGTCTTGACAAACCAGAAGATCATGAAAATGTTCCAGCAGTGGTTCAAGAGGAAATAGTAACCGATGATATGACTAATATAAATAATGTTATTAACATGGTAACCACTGGAGCACCCACAATAAATGTACTAAAGAAACCATTCAGGAAGAAAAATAACTCCAAAAGTTTATTAAAACCTGACGTGTTGATAGATAAAAAGGCTAAATTGATAGCAATAAACCCAGCTGAAATATTGTATGAAGATGACCTGATAATAGGATCGACAGAATCTATTGGTTCTGATCTGGATTTGACTGACATTGTTTCTAAGAATATAGTAAAATACCAGGCAAAGGTAAAGGCTGAGAAAAAAATTGGTAATCATAGGAGAAAAAAATCTAGGAATTATGATAAAAGTGGTCCTAAAAATAAAAGTAAGGAGTTGTTGAAGTCACCGCCAGGGCGACAGCGGAAGGACTCTAGTTTATCAGAGGACAGTATTAAGAGCCCCAAGATGCAGATTGTCTTAGGCTCTGGATTAGCTTTACCAGTATCTGAAGGGGAGCAAGTCGTAAGTTCTTTCCTAATACAAAAATATAATTATGTTTTCTGTTAGACCTTTAAAAGGATAAAACTTCTTCATGCCAAAACGACTATGTAAAACGTGTTTCTTTGTTGTTATTATTTTGTTATAATTTAAGACTAGATTTGATAAGTCAGTCTAATTTTCAATCAAAATGACAACCTACCGATAGGATAGACAGTAATTGGCTAATGTGTGAAATTAAATTGTTATCACATTCACAAAAAATATTGCTCTACAGATAAAAATCGAGAAGAAGAAAGACTCGGAGCCTGAGAGTGACATTGAAATAGATGTAGACAGCGACAGTGAGAGCAGTACACCTAAAACTACGCCTAAAAAGGAGAGTATAGGTGTAGAGGAGGCCCCTATAGCCGTGCCGCTCAGTAGGTTTGAGCCCATGCCCAAGAGACCTAAGAAAATCAACCTGGTAAGCATGTTTGCGGTTATTTATATCTTTGTGTCATATCGTTAATATTGTTATTATAATAAAATAAAGATACATAAATAAAATATAGAGTTAAAGCTGTCATGCATAATCATTTCTAACACAGCATTTCCTTTCCCAGGATGGTGGTGGCGGCTACACCATAATGCACACGGAATCAGGAGACTTGTATGCAATGGGCGCCGAGCCGAGGAGGGAGCGAGCGCCGCGCAAACAACCCGTACAGTTGCTGCATTGTCGCGTTTATAATGCTGAAAAACCGGTTAGTAACGTAATTATAGTTCTAAGCATATTATGATCTTTCGCAGGCTTTTGATTTCGTTAACCACTGTAATAGAAACATATTAATTGAAATTGAAAACATATTCTGATAACTAAGTCACTTTAAAGAACTTGAAGAGGCCAAATTACTTTCCATTAAACACAGCCAAAATGGAATAAACAGAGCCTTAATGTAGCTGATTAATATTGGTGTACCGCAAGGTTCTGTTCTTGGTCCTTTATTGTGTCAGAATTATCTCTTTTTTTTTTTTTTTTTTTTTTTTTTTAGCCTACGTTGTGTCCCACTGCTGAGCAAAGGCCTCCCCTTTCTCCTTCCATACCTTTCTGTCATGTGCGATCTCTGGCCATGTTAGCCCTGCAAACATCATCAGATCAGATCGTCACCAATTATCTCTAATTTAGTATTTTCTAAATTTATGTAAAAAGCCATGGCTAGTACTAACGAACAAAATAACTCATACATATAATAATAATACATCTTCAGGCACCATTCGACGTCCGTGTAAACGTATCGACACTCCTGTTAATGGACGGTCACGCACACACGTCACGCGCTGAAGTGATGGGTCTGCTGGGCGGCGCGCTGAGCCAGGCGGAGCGAGTGTGTGTCACCGTGACTGCCTACAGACCTGCCGCCGCCGCTGCCGGCAGTACGCACTGTGATATGGACCCCGGTAAGTAACGAGCCAAAGGTAGTAAATATTTTGTTGAATAAGATGAAATAATTATGCACTACACATAATCAACTTTCGAGCCAGCTCAGCATAATTAGAGCTAGGCTGCCACAACATTTTACATACATTCGAGTAGTTTGCCGTCCGGCTGTATCCAATTATCCCAAGCTTTTGTTTAACACTCATAATGGAGAGAGAGAAGAAGATCAAAGAAAAGATGGATGGAGTGTGAGGAATGAAATACAGGAAAAAGGAGTAAGACAAAAATGTTGCGCCGACCCCAAATAACATGGGACAATTCTTCAAGAAAATCTAAATTCATTTAGCCATGTTTGCGTATTTCAGTATCCCAATCCCGCGCAGCCGAGTCCCTCCGCAGCTGCGGGCAGCTAGTGTGCGGCTGGCACCACTCGCACCCGCAGTTCCCGGCCGCGCCCTCGGCACAGGATCTGACGTCACAGCGCGGTCTGCAGCGAGCGCTGGAGTGGGCTCACGTACCCTTCCTCGGCTTCATCACCAGCCAGCACTGGCCCACTGGCAGAACTGCCTCGCAGTACCGGTGAGATATATTATATGTCGGATTGCCAGGATTTATTCCATTAGGCTCGTACACCATGTGGGCAGAAGATGTGTTTCGTGCATTGAAAACACACTGGATGCGATACACGGTCACTTCTTCTTAGCGTGTCGATGGCATTGTTTTGGCCCAAAATTCAGCTATGCGAACTCCACTCGCTGATGATTACAATTTTACACAATAACACGAGACACAGGGTTCAATTCCGGGATGTTGCGATCAGACACTGAATGTTGTCTTCACTGCGAGCTCAAAACATTACGACTCGAGTAGAAACACGCTGTGATATGAGTAGGGATCGTAATCGGTTTTGAAATACCGGTTAATAATGTTCACAAAACCGGTTTAATTCCGTTAATCGATTAACCAGTAAATAAAGAAACCGGATTCAAATAAACCGAAATAATTTCCATTACCAGTTTATACAAAGAGTGAAATTTTAAAACTCGCGCTAACCGATATGAAAACCTGAACAAACCGGTTTAACTCAAACATGCGCGCCACCGCCACCGCGTCGAAGCCCGGCGCGAGACATTCGTGTGCGAGCGCCTTGTCATCTACCAAGATGGAGAATGGAACAGGCTAGAGATATCGTGCGGTGTCGGTTCTGGGGCCGCCCCTGTGGAACATCGGTTACGACTAGGTGTTGTGCGCCGACCTGTCTAGCGGCATCAGCGTGGTTTGCTACGATGACGATACGCTGGTGCTGGCACAAAGGGGGTCGCACGTGGCAGCGGCCGAAAATATGACACGTGGGGTTTCGATAGTAACACTGGCTCTTTACGGGGGCTCCGTTGTGGGCGCGTCTTTTGAGGCGGTGAACCGCTCACTACCTGAACGCGCCCTAAAAGGTGACAGCCATAACGCTAGTCCAGGGATACCGTACGATCTCCGGTGAGGTGGCTAACCACCTTGCTGGACTGCAGCCATGGGATCTGGAAGCGATAGTCCTCGCGCGCCTGCATGAATGTAAGCCATGGTCCGGGTTGAGAGGGAATGGGAGGACGTAGCCTTCTTCTGCGAAACAGTAATGCTAGCCAAGGAGGTTGCGGAACGTTAAAGGGAGAGAACCTCACGTCTCTGCCACCGCAGAAGACGCTCTGGGTGTCGGCGCCGGTTTGTGAACTGTGAGTAATGATCTTGCTCACCGTCCGTCCGTCCTATCACGATGACAGGCCGTGTCGACGGTGTGTTCGTGTTCCACACGCTTCTAAAAGAGATGTCGGCAACATTGCTGGGGCGAAAGAGCCTACGCCTGTCGGAGCTGCGGGTTGTTGAGATACCGCGGCCCCGGACACAAAGAGTTAAGAAAGAACAAGGGTGGTTTTTAGTCAGTAGAAGTCTGACACAATCTCTTCCGCTCCGCCCAGAGCGGGAGCAGTCATTTGACGATTACCCAAAGTTCAAAAAAAAATCTTAACTTCTAGGTATTTTTTCTTTGCTTTTGGTAGGTGATGTAATAGGTACCTAGACTTGCTTCGTTTTTATTGAAACGAAGTAGATATTACATGCTTAAGTTTACATGTTTACTTTATGTATAGGAAGATTCAAATATTTTTGGTTGTTTTCCTTAAAAAGTAGTTTGAGTTACCAATTTCCAATAACCTTTTAATCTCTTATGTTGATTAGCAGAGCCATGTAAAAGAAAAGAAGGATATACACTACGCATATAATAGGTATATAGGGTGTAAAAGTACCCTTAACGCAAACGAAGGGCATTTGTTCTCCCCACCACTGCGATCATTTTTTTGTTCTAGACCATACCTGGGAACCTCCTAGTTGCGGAGATATTGGGGGTCAAAGTTCCAAATTTTTCACAGCTGTTTTTGTAAATACTAGTATTTCAGGTTTTAACTTTACTTAA
The DNA here is from genome assembly GCA_949774965.1 of Diarsia brunnea. NCBI lineage: Eukaryota > Metazoa > Arthropoda > Insecta > Lepidoptera > Noctuidae > Diarsia > Diarsia brunnea. Next base: position 16,547,423 of record OX459008.1, on the reverse strand, counting down.
ATTACCTCCATGACCCGTTTACTATTCAAAGCATCCTTTAGCACAATGTTTTAAGAGTGCTACTTTGAGTTTTACCGTAAAATGTGATTTTTGACCCCAAGAAAAAAGTCATTTCCCAGCAAAAATTTTTGTGTAGGGCTACTTAGTTTGATGTATAGAATGCTTGGTTGTCGGATGCGTGAAGGGATCGTTTACACCCTGTATGAAGTTAGAATGATACCTACCACTAAATTAAATTGTATCTCTTTGTTTGTCTACTACTAAATTAAATTGTATGATCATGTAAAAGTTAAGTATTTTAGATTTGTGCTGTTTTGTATACCTACTACAATAGGGTGATATGCCTAATTTTCTCCTATAATTCATTTGGGCTTTGAACTTTGTTTTTCTTTTTCTCACATTCCTCTTCTTCAGAATCCATAATTTCTTCAATGCTAGTGTCTGAATTATAATTTGTATATTGACTATTACAAACGCTTCTTTGAAATATGCACAATCGAATGACTTTTAGGAAAATAATCATTTTCTTTATTGTTATGTTGTTGGTAATGTTCATGCTTTAAAGTGAATAATGCGGAATGCCTGACTAATTTCAGGAATAAAAAACCGATTTCAAAAACACCGAAAAGTGTTAAAAAGCAAAATCACAAAAAAGTGAAAAATAAACTTAAGAAGAAAAATCAGCTTCTGAAATCGGTGGCAAAAAAAAACGAAATCAAACAAACAAATGCAGATTTTTCTTCTTAAGTTTATTTTTCACTATTTTTTATTTTGTTTTTTTTTTCACTTTTTTGTGTTTTTGAAGTTGGTTTTTTTTTACAAAAATATATAATATATATTTTTTTTTTTCCATTTTTAGTTGTAGGTAATAGGTATCCTATACAAATATTTATTATGCATTTAACATTCAATCAAGAAACCAAACCCTTAACCTTTAAGATTTCCTTATTATTGCTTCCAACTCCTAACTATTGAGGAGTAGTACCTAACATAATCAGCTCACCTAGATAATCTGAAAGAATACAACGAAATACATATACGTCCCCATAATATTTCATTAAAGAGTTATCCTCCAACTCCTAACCGTTAAAGAGTTGTACCTTCCATCATCTGCTAATCAACATGAAGTGATAACTGCTTGATGCGAATACTTGAAAAGCTTTAAAAAAGCACGAAACACGTAATACGTGCCTATAAAATTTGAGGGTTGCCTTAGATTTCTATGGGATGCCATCATCATTAGGTTATTATAATAGCCTGAAAGAATACAAGTATTGGTCCATAAGTACGAATAAATTCGAAAGAATTTTCTTTTAACTCCTAACCGTTGAGGAGTTGTACCTTCCATCATCAGCGCATCCACATGAGATTATGATTATCAGACGCAAATACATGAACAGCTTTAGAAAATATATGAAAATCGTAAATAGTGCTTATAAAATTTGAGAGTTGCACTAGTTTTCCCTGGGATCCCATCATGAGATCTTGACTTGGTGACAATTGGACCACCTCGGGAGTATACTCTTTTGAATAAAAAAAGAATTTTGAAAATTGGTTCATTAATGACAAAGATATCCGATAACAATTGTACAAAAAAAAAATACAGACAAATTGAGAACCTCCTCCTTTTTTGGAAGGGGGTTAAAAAAATCGTCTCCTAGCTGATTATCTACAAATAATACGTTTATTAATACAAACAAATGAGCTACTAAATGACTACTTCACAAAAAAAAAATATAAACGACCCCGGTAACATTTAAATAAAATTAGTAAATCCTACCTTTGAATACTAACAAATACGAATCAGTTACAACACAATATGCTCGTGAGTGCGTATTCGTAAAGAAACAACTTCGTTAGATGCATTCTTTTTTTAAATAGCGTTTAAACTCGAATTAACCGGTTAATTTCGTTCAACAGAATCAGAATGTGTAATAAGGCGGTTTCTTAATAAAACCGGTTAAAATAGCGGTAACGGGAACCTAAACCGCAATGCATTCCGTTTTGGGGACAATTACCAAAACCGGTTTGTAAAATTAACCGGTTTCTGATCCTTTGGTATGAGTAGACTTGTAAGAGTAGGTCGCGTGATTTTATTGGGTTACACTTGCTGGACATGAGCACCCCGACAACAACCGATTGTACCTCCAGTGCAGTCCTCTATCACCAGATTACGAAACACCTTGTGCCCTATTTTCGCTACACCTTCCGGTACGTGGTTTTCACTCTTCAGTTATTTCTGCAGTGGACATCCATAATTCGAACAATGTCTTGCTTCCATTTAGATTCTACAGCAGTTGGACTCTTTAGGTTTACAGTAAATTATGGGCATTAGCAATGCTATCGTTATGAAACTTGTGTACATATTATAGATTTTTGGCAGTCGTATTATGATTATAAAAAAGTATACTGTAATAGGGTAGTAAACAAAATAAAAATTAATTAGTCCGTCAGATAAATTTCCAAAAAACATTGGACACATTTTTTCTTTTTTCACTTAAACAAACAATGAAGACGATACAGTGCTTTGAAAACTCGTGTGACTTCATATTCTAAGTCATTAGTATGTCATTTTTTACCGGTGAGTGACGTCACAACCCCCCACTCAAATCTTTGATGCGTTTTATCTTCGTAATTTTTTATTGATTTGATAAAACAAAAAATACGTATCCAATATTTTTCGATAATCTAACAGACGGACTAATTAGAATCATATTTTTTTTAGTCAGGAAACATCCCTATTGCGGCCATACGTTTTAAACCGGTATAGACAGATGCCTGGAGTTAATGCTGAAATGTCCTTTTTACGGAAAAACTATATAAACCCAATCTATGTATCTTTCTAGATGTATCCGCGTCGAGGGCGACGATGACGCCGAACTGCCCACCGGCTTCCAAATCAGCGTGAAACTGTTAGCAGACCTCACACCGGACAACCTGCCTACCTTCCTGCAAGAGTTGCACGCCGTGATGATAGACAACCACAATAGGAACGAGTTCAGTGTCGATTTGATCAAGGATATCTGTCCACAAGCCGGGATCAGCTATTTGGAAAAGGTTAGTTTTTACTAATATTTAAAATATGGAAAGTAAACTTATCTTAACAGTCTTGTTGGTCTTGTAGTTGTGACGAAAATGCAAATGAATGTCCCCCAAATTATACATGCATAACATCACGCCTGTAATCCCCGAATGGTTAGGCAGAGGTGTTCAAAGTCAAAGTCAAACATTTATTTGCAAATAAATATGGTTACAGAAGTTCTTACAGTAGTAGTAGGTAGCTTAGCATACTCAATCATAATATAATGACATGCAAATTTTTTAAATATAATTGAATTGATAGAAATGGATTGATTTTATATAGTTAAATTGGTATAAGTAATTGAATTGATATAATTGAACTGATAGAATTGAATTCAAATAATAGGTTTTTAGAATAGGAACAAATCATTTAAATTTAAACTCAAGAAACTCTTTTATGTCATAAAATGCATTCTCAACCAACCATCTGTGTAAGGTCCTTCTGAAACGGACCATTGGAAGTTCTTTAATTTGGTTAGGAATCTTATTATATATTTGAATACACATAGGATAGCAGCTCCGCGCATACAGTTCAGTTTTTGTTCCAGAAATAATTAGTCTATTAGGATATCTCGTTTTAAATTTACATTTATCTCCCAGCTTTTCAAACATCTCAGGGTGAGATTTGATAAATTTACATACTTCTTCAATATAAATACCTATTATTGTAAGAATTCCAAGTTTTTTAAATAGTGGTTTACAGGATGTAAGTACATTACAAATCGCACGTTGTTTTGGTGTTTCAATAGTCGTGTGTTTAAGTGCCCGGTCGTTTTATCGCAATAGGCTCGTCTCTGTTACGAGAAACAGATAACATGAGGCAGTATTTCCGGATTTGGTACGCAGAAGTGTACAGAACACATTATGTTCTATTTCGGATGACCGATGGGGCTGAAAAGTTCTGGAATTACGACCGCGAACCAGAAGACCTTGCGTTGGAAGGCCTCCCACTAGGTGGTCCGATGACTTGGTGAAGCTTGCGGGGATCTGCCGGATATAAGACCCACGGGAACGATGGGCGAGGCCTACGTCTAGCAGAGCAGCAGCAGAGGCTACGTCCGTCTCTCGGCTGAAATGATGATGTCCTATTTTGTTTATAGGGATTAAGCCTAATATTAGCTTGAACTTATTTTGTTTACTAACCGTTTGCTTTATTCCACAGTGCATATCAAGCGCATTACATCACATGCGTTCAGCGGGCTACGACGAAGCCGACCCGCTCGTCGAACAACTTATACAAGGAATACGAGATGTCTTCAGATAGGAAAACATCTCGCTACGTATGGAATGTCTCTTTACTATATGTAATTATGTATATAGTTCCATGGAAAACTGGAGATTAGATGTTATAGTTCTATTGTTCAGTGTTAACAATTTAAACGTGTTCATTCATGGGCCAGAAACAGACAAGAGGACGTGTGATATTGTTAGGTCTACCTGATGATGACCAGATTCGTAGTGAGAGTAATGAGTAATATTACACTCTCTCGTAAAAGTAGTGACCGTGACTTTAAATGATCGGCGAAAATCTGTCCTGATTAAGGACTGCATTATGTCAGGTCTTCTTAGGTGCGTTTCAAACTTTTTAATTCTAAATGAGCTTCTACATAACACTAACATGTTAGTATTGTGAAAATTAATATCTTGTACAAAACTAGCTAGATAGAAGTAAATAGATTCTTATATTGTGATGTCGCTATGATAGTAGCGTAATTTATATACTTAATTCTTCTAGAAACCAATTTGCTTGCTAAATGTGATAAATACCTTCGTTTTACTTTCCTGGATAAATGTAGATAGATTAGTATTAAGCCTAGTATGGTGCTCTGGCATTGTCTGTTACATATTTGTCTCTGTCATGATTTCCAATAGAGATTTTATCATCATTTTAATGTTTAAGACATACACTGATCTTATTGGTGCCGTTCTTCTGAAAGGACAGGTGCGTAGTACTCGTAACCGGCGTGCGTGTATGACCAGATGTGGACGAGGCAAAAGGAGTTTGTAAGGATCGTAGCAAGTGGCGTTCTGTGGTTTCTGCCTACCCCCATGGGAAAAGGGCGTGAGTTTATGTGTATGTTTAATGTTGACTTGTAAGAATGTGATTGATGAGACAATAAAAGATTGAAGAATATTAAATGTAATTCGGAGAGCGTTATTCCGATTATTGTCACGTAATTTTATTGTATGTATTTGTAATTTAAACGTGAGTAAAAAATTGTTTCAAATTATTGTAAAATTTTTAAGGGTAATTTATTAAAGTAAATTTTAAAAGCTTCTTTTTTTATTTGGCTTTTCAGTATTCTAAATTACTCTCAGTTTATCGTGCTGCATAGTTCTGACTTCCTCGTATTTTCCTTTTCTGGGCACCTCCCGCACTAGGCGGAAACCCGTGCTATATAAAACATTTTGTAAACTGTCTGTGGATTCCAAGGATGGTTATAAGATGTTCCATGTTACTCCATATTTTAAAAGGAATGTAATTTTATCTAATTGTAAATTGACTAGTATAGTCCTCTTTTAAATAATAAAAAAGACTGAAAATTATACTGTTTTTCTTTAACCCTAGAGCCTACCCTAACGCCATAAAACCTTAATAATTCGTAAAACCAGTTTTTGAGGGTATGAAGAACAGGGTGTAAAGTTCATCATCCCCCATAGAAAAGGGAGGATCCTCCGACCCGACTGGTGTTGTCTGGTGGGCTAACTGTAAGTCGGGATTTTCTATATACGCTAATGTCGCGGATAAAGTTGATAGCGCGATGTAGGATTTGCCAATTTAGTTCGCATGTGTTGAGATAGATGACACTGTCGCCACATCACGCCCTCCGAGATCGGAGGTCGATAGCAGGCTGAGTTTTGATGCTTGCCAGGCCAGTGGAAAAGGTTCCAGTAAGGAACCAGGAACCGAATGCCGCATAGTTCTCGGTAAGTCGGAACTGTCTGCGGTGATGCCCCAGTGAGACGGGGTGATGCTGTATAGAATACTCCAACGAGTCGGAGTGATGCAGTGCTGCGTAGTGGCTGCCTACTGCGTCGACCAGGAGAGAAGTGCGTCCCTGATTGCTGACCGGCCGAAGTACAGTGTGCTGTGCCAAGGTCGCTGATGAGGCTGAAGGTGATAACCAGGTGTGCGCTTCCGTTGCATGCTGGTGGTCAGGATACCCAATGAAGCCGTGGTTTCTGGCTGGCGTTATGACTCGCTGCTCGAAGGCTTGAGGAAGTGATGATGAAGTAGCTGCACGAAGGCTGCGCTGACGTTCGTGCTCGGGGTCACCAATTTGGGGGGTATGAGGAACAGGGTATAAAGTTCCTCATCCCCATAGAAATGGGAATCCTCCCTTTTCTATGTATAAGAAACCTCCAACCAGACGGGTGTTGTGCCTGGTGAGCTAACTGCCCGACATAAGTCGGAATTTTCTATATAGGCTAATGTCGCGGATAAAGTTGATAGCGCGATGTAGGATTTGCCAATTTAGTTCGCATGTGTTGCGATAGATATCGCTGTCGCCACAGGTTAATTTATTGTAAAAACTTTAAAAAAATGATTTGTTTTTGGAATTAAAGGCATCACGTGATTAACAAGATAAAAGCTCAAATAGTGTCTTGGTTAGAGGAATGGCCAGCTAAGCCATTCATGAATACAAGGTCTTCTATCGAGACATTAAATATACCTTTGAGATACCAAATTGATCGTTTTGTACCTATAGAACAAGTTTCTTTGCAAAAGCATATCCTGTTGATGTAGAATATACATATTATATAGTTTTGTTCTTTTTTTTGTCTTGTTTGAGTATTAGATACGATAATGTGGGATAAGTTAAAAAAGTCGGTTTAAATTTTACGTCTTACATCATTTATAAACCAAAGTCCCTACAACCGAGTTCAATATAGATGTTGATTCATCATTACTTATTTGTGTGTTATACTGAGAAAATAAATGCATGTGACTAAAAAAGTGATGGATATAAATATTGATGGATGGAGAGGGAGAGGAAGGCCAAAGAAAAGATGGATGGATTGTGTGAGGAATGATATGAATGAGAAAGGAATAAATGCCACCTTGACGGGTAACAGGGAAGAATGGAAGAAGAAAACGTGTTGCGCCGACCCCAAATAGAATGGGATAAGGGCAGGAAGATGATGATGACTGAGAAAATAAATTAATCTAGTTGCTTTTTTCTTGGTCATTGAAAAGGGGCTGCAAAATTCTCCCCACGCGCCCACTGACGTTCGGAAAAAGACGCGCCCACTCTAGGGTTAATAATAGTAGTGAAGGTACTGAACACGATGCAAGTTGGTATCCGATAAAAAAAATCGTCTTATCTGCCGCCGCCCGAGTCGTCCGAAAGACAAATTTTCCACTTTTGGTGTTTTCAACTGTGTTTTCCCCCCTATCAAGAAGTTGCCCTGTTTCAAGACAAAAAGAACTTGTAAATCTTGTAATCAACAAAATAAAAGTCAAAAGCATATGGCACAGTTCCAGTTTATTTTTTAAATGTTACATGTGCTAGATAAAAAAATAATACAGTCCGATTAGTGAAATTCTTTTTACTATAACCATCGGCCGTTGTCGAGCAAGCGACCGTGTGTCGTATCGTTGTTGAAATTAATACTTAGGTTTTATTACAAATCGTTTATCTTCACATTCGTACACTCTAAATTGGAAAACATTATATTTTTTACAATTTTAACAAGCATTTTAAACAGACATAGTTTTGAGCCCTTGGCATCATTCTGCGGGTCTCGACTCGATAGTGATGTACCGATTCGAAATAGTTTAATATTCGTATCGATGGTTATCGTTACATGTATCGACGTCGACACACACAGACATGACTCTGTTGGACCTTTTTGGTAGTACAAAGGTACTTTCACATCGTAAGTGCCTCGTATAATATAATTTAAAAACGATATAGTAATTCATCTATTTATACAGTCATATTGTCAAGTGGCCGAGCGTTGCGCGGTCACTGTTTATATTACTGGGCATTATAAAAATGTACTGCGCATCAAACACAAAATGTTACGATTTATTTACAAAATAATGTACTGGTTTAAAGCTACACTGAGCCGCAATATACACGAACCTAGAGCTTTAGACGAATTGGCAAGCTTCTGAACTTACAAATAAATGGAAAACACACTGGCAGTGATAAAAACAATGTTGCGTTAAATAAACACAAAATTCGAGATTTGAGCGACGTCTAAAATCCGATTAAATTGGCATTTGGAGTTCTAACTATAATTTATTACGCAATATATAAAGCTCAGAATTTATTGATAAAAATATCTAATATTCTAAGCCAAAATCTTACGATCGTGACATTTTGTGTTTGATGATCCACGTCACAATGCAACCTTAGGCAATAAATAAAAAAATGATTTGTTTAATTAAATTAATAAAAAATAAAGAGTTCGAAACGATCGTAGCGTTACTTCTATATTTACAATGTGTTAACTTACAACTAATTAGAAGCATCAACTATGAAAATTTTTATCAACATTGAAGGCACATGATTCCGCACCCGATTCTCGTCATATATGTGCAAACATTAGGTGCACTCTCCGCTGGCAACATTCCTCTGTACTTCTATTTTACATGGCAACACTGCAAGTTATATCGTCTGTCGAAACTTTGTAAAGAAAGTTGGGTAAATAATTTTAAATATTATTCCAATGTGGGATAATTGTGGTTTATAACTCGTAGGTATGTGTGTCACATACGCTCTGTGTGTTTTGCAATAAGTTTTGACAAACAATACAAGCTGAACTGTTGGTACATAATGGACCGGACGTGACAAGCTAACTTACACAATATTATACAATATGCGAAATAAGTACTGGTACCAATCGGTTGGCGTTGCACGACACTCGCTCCGAATTAACAAACATTTTATAGACAAAGTTATTTAACAAGATAAACAGTTGTTAATTTAGATACATAGATTCGGCGGACAAGTTCCATGCAACGCAAACGTAGGCTAGTTAATATAATTGAAGTTGACTTAGGGAAACTCAGTCTGGCAATGATATAATAGCAAAGTACTTTGGCTCAGTCGTCCACACAGTTGTACTGTGACAGAAAACGGGAAGAATAAGAAAACTAATAGCAGCCTTATCGAGTTACTGAATCAGTAATGAGGAAAGATTTCTTTATGTGATATTTATGAAATCAATCTCCATTACTTATCAGTTTAAAAAGTTCAATAAAAAACTTAAGTTATAGAGAGATAACCAACAGAACGTAAAGGTCCCCCACAGTGCAACTGTGCGGACAGTTGAGCTCGGCTAAGACCGGTCGCAATACAGAATAAACAAATTTATTCTTACAAACTATTTCGCTAATTAGTTCTATTCACAGCTGCGGAACGGAAATTATTTATATAAAACATGTCTCCACTTATAAGTGCAGTTTATTTCATTACATTGATATTTGATTGAGATCCCGTCGTGCGTACGATTGTTTTTTGTCAATAATTTTGAATTGAACGGCAAAGTGGTGGAAAACATGCTGGTGCCTGGCAGTCTATACATGTAAATTGTCTTATATTAACACATAACGATAACAAACAAATATCTCGATTTGATCATTCGATATTGTAATCGATAAACCGATGATTTAGCATCTACATATTGTTATAAAACTAATTGTACTTTGTAGTAAATAATAAATACGAGTAAGCCAGCCACCAGCATTTTCTGCACCATTTTGGTTAAAATTTCATACTCCCATCACAAATTCCGAATCCCCAATTTCAACGAAACTATATTTTATATTTAAACAGAACACGTCATTTTATATCTAAAATATTAATTTAATAAAAATATACAAACTAAGCAGTCATTCATGTAACACTAGGAATATAAAAAAAAAATGTTTGCATACCGTCATTCTGCGATTTAAAAAAATATCGTACAATAGTAAGCGTACTCAACTAGCTCGTAGTAAAAAAATAATTAAAATTAATTTAAAAAAAGCTTAAAGAGTCAATGAGGAACAGAATTTATACAATGTCGCACAGTTACACCTATTACGATTATACTTATCGTAACATTTTTTAAATAAATAATTTATTTAATCTATAGCCGCCCTGTCGTCGCTGTACAGTATTTTAAAAAGTTTATTATCATTTTTCGATAACCTAACCTTATTAATTATAATAAAATCAATATTGTCACTGGTTCACGTATAACAGTCATACGCGAGCCAAGGGACAGGGCGACAAGTAAAGGGCATCACTCACTGGCGCAAACTCATTCGCGTACACACTGGCGGACATACATCGATGTCAATTATATAGCTTAGTTATTTGACTGACGGTACTTTTCATTACGCAACACATTTTATATGGCATTACAGATTTTTTTCCTACTTTTTATTTGATAAATAGTATTATCATATCAGTTTTAACACCACGAAAGTAAAAGAACCACTATTGTAACAACAAAGAACACAATGACACGTCATTCGACCAACTAAAACTTACTTGAAAATAATTGTAGTGAATATATCTCTTTTACTTTCATGGCGTTACAACTCAGGCGACTTAGCTGATATACTGATTTTTATAGCTCTTGTATATGGCTACTATGCGATCTAAATAAGAATACTCTATGCATTCACTGGGGTTGATAACTTCACTGAAATGTGTAAGTATGGACATACTTACACATTTCTACATAATTACTACATAATTAAAAAAGAACCAACAAAAATGTGATACAAACAAAAAAAAATGTGATACTGATGCAACTAGATCGCATTCGTTCGCCATTCAAATCAATCCAGTATAGTGTATGGAAGCCCGCTAACAATCATCAATTGCGTTTTGAAACAACAAACAACAAAGCAAATCTAATTGCACCAATAATTATGTTAAAAAGGCTATTCACATTAAAAATGTTGTGTTGGAATAAGCTAATTTAAATCGCATAGTACTAAATATACCAATCGATCCTTTCAGCTGTTGTCTAGTGTTGTCCTCACCGCGCAGTATAGTGACGCGACGCAGGAGTAGTGATGTCCGCACTAGTGCTGCGAGTTAATCGATGCTCTTGACGCGCGCCATGACCTTCCCTTCGAACATGGGCAGTGTGTCCGAATCGATGCTCACCTCTTCTTGGATTACGGTATCTAGATCCGCGCAGTTCGTTTTGAAGAAGTATCTGGAACAGAGATGACATGAATTGTTTATGTTCGCTAATTAAAAAAGAATTTAAAACCATCGGATTTTCTTTCTCTTTACTGCCTTCATAGTAGATATACTGTGATAGGTTTTATTTGCTCAATCCAACAAAATAGTGAAATAAATCGTAGATCGAGTAGTGGTTGAATCGACCAATATTGTATTTCTTTTTATAAAATGGTTGTAAGTGTATGGTAGTTAGTCCTTTTAAAGTGTTGACAAGTGAATGGTAGTTATTTTAAAGTGTTCAAAGTGTACGGCAGTTATTTTAAAGTATTAAAAAGTGTATGTTAGTTACCTATAGTTGCCCTTCCTAGGCAGGTAGTCCTTGAAGAGCTTGAGCGTGAGCGGCGCGGCGGGCACCTTGAACCGGTACGGCACCAGCTCGTCCAGGAACGACACCACCACCACCGTGTGCGACTCCGCCGCGCCGCCCGACGCGCTGCTGGACTTGCTGCCGCTGCCACTGCACAAAGGGACATTAGGTTATGATCGTATACGACGAAGTTTCCTTGTAACTCGATAAGACAACAAAAACATTAGAAATATAAGAAAAAATAAGGTATTAAAATATAGCAACGCATTGATAGAAAAAAGCGTACTTCCGATTTATTATTATTTTCAAAAAAATAATCGTTCCAGACAAGTTAGTATAGTACATCTTCGTGTGGAATCTTTGTTGTTTTTAATTTAATTATTTAACACATGAAGCTTGAACTTCATTTTATAAAAATGTCTTTATACTTCTCATTTTTCGTGGCAATGTACAGTGGAGCAAGCTAATAAATAAACAGTTGGCTAACTTGCATTTACTTTTATACATTTTGATTATACAGATACATTTAGAGACAGTTGCCAAACGAAACAGCGTTTGACATCAGTCGCTTAGTGCAAATCGCTTTATAAAACAAAATCACAATCAATATTTTCAGTGTACTAGAATTATAAAGATTTCTGCCTGTATACTTATTAGCTTGTTCGACTGTGCACAAAATAATGCCCAGTTTTGGCACATAGGTAATTCAAATTAAAAACAACGAAGATTACAAACGAAGTTATACCACCTTGTCTGAACTTCTGAAGTGATTGAATATTCTTAATTTTTTAAATTTGCATAAAGAAGAGCCAAAAAGTTTGGATACTGGCACCGCTCCAGTATTTGAGTGTGTACATACCGCGTGCTGCGCGCCTGCTTGTCCTTCCGCCGCAGCTCGTCCCGCTCGGCGGACTCGGCCCGCTCGTGCTGGCGCCGCTCCAGTATTTGAGTGTGTACATACCGCGTGCTGCGCGCCTGCTTGTCCTTCCGCCGCAGCTCGTCCCGCTCGGCGGACTCGGCCCGCTCGTGCTGGCGCCGCTCCAGTATTTGAGTGTGTACATACCGCGTGCTGCGCGCCTGCTTGTCCTTCCGCCGCAGCTCGTCCCGCTCGGCGGACTCGGCCCGCTCGTGCTGGCGCCGCTCCAGTATTTGAGTGTGTACATACCGCGTGCTGCGCGCCTGCTTGTCCTTCCGCCGCAGCTCGTCCCGCTCGGCGGACTCGGCCCGCTCGTGCTGGCGCCGCTCCAGTATTTGAGTGTGTACATACCGCGTGCTGCGCGCCTGCTTGTCCTTCCGCCGCAGCTCGTCCCGCTCGGCGGACTCGGCCCGCTCGTGCTGGCGCCGCTCCAGTATTTGAGTGTGTACATACCGCGTGCTGCGCGCCTGCTTGTCCTTCCGCCGCAGCTCGTCCCGCTCGGCGGACTCGGCCCGCTCGTGCTGGCGCCGCTCCAGTATTTGAGTGTGTACATACCGCGTGCTGCGCGCCTGCTTGTCCTTCCGCCGCAGCTCGTCCCGCTCGGCGGACTCGGCCCGCTCGTGCTGGCGCCGCTCCAGTATTTGAGTGTGTACATACCGCGTGCTGCGCGCCTGCTTGTCCTTCCGCCGCAGCTCGTCCCGCTCGGCGGACTCGGCCCGCTCGTGCTGGCGCCGCTCCTGGCGCGCGCCCTCGGCCATCCACAGCAGTATGCGCGGCTCCACGCCGCCCTCCGACACCACGGACACGCCGCTGTCTGTCAGCTCCGTCACTGTCTTCTTGGAGAACGATCTGAGGATATTGGAAGTGATCAAATTGTTACTAACAGTGGAAATGTATTTAAGGTCATTCGTTCTTATGATGATGTTGAATAAGGGGTGTGGATGGTGCAGGTGAACATAGCACACATTTCAATATAAATGGAGAAAAAGTTTGTTATTGCATTCAAGACGGAATTCACAACCGAGCCGCACCGGCGGGGTCGTTATGAAGCCGAAAACTGCAATAACAAATGCTCACGTGTATCGAACGACGTTTTCTAATACACTTTCATAGAAATAAAACGTAAAGTAAAATACTTTACGTTTCTCATGAATTATTAGAAAACTATGATTAAATTTGCTTTTTTTCCGTGCTTTGCTTTCGCCAAGTTTGAGAAGCAAAGGTGTGAAGCCGCTAAAGAGCCAAAACTGAATTAAATAATAATATGTTTTAGTAAAGAACACAAATAAAATGTTATAAGTTACCTGCGCGACAAGGAGTGGGGATGATGCAAGGAGTCAGGTGGAGCGTCGTAGTGTCCCGAATCGGCTGACAATGCAGAAGGCGCGCGACGTGCGGGGTGGGGGGCGTGTGCGGGGTGGGCGGGGTGGGGGGCGTGGCGCGCGCGGGGGCGGCGCCCGCCCGGGGGGGAGGCGCCCGGGGTGCGCTCCGACCATACGCGGGACACGTGCTGGTCTGTAACAGAATATGAATAATGTAAAACATACACTAAAAATTCTAAAATAAGTTTTTTTATTACAATATATATGTTGCCAGTCAAACCCTATTTCAGACCAACCTCAATTATCCAGTTATGGGCCAATCCCAATGTCTGGTCATATCTATATTTCTGTTTGCAGGGTTTAAACTTCAAACATTCTCTTCGTGTCAAGTTACTTTAAAGTAACCTAATTGTAAGAGTAAGTAAGAGAATGGCAGCAAGTACTATATGGAATGTTGAAAAATCTAAATATTTGTATGACTGAAATGCCGAATATAGTGAAACCCATTTATTACGTATCCAAGAACTTATGTAAAAAAACCTATACTCTCGCAAATAAATCATTCATCATTAAGAACATTCAAAATTATATGTTGGTATGTATACTAACCGAGAATATCTTGATCGTTGTCGTCATCAAGCTGCAACTTCTCTCGAATGGCGGCCGCCACCAGTTGCGGAGGTAACGCTTGACTCGAAGCCTCCTCGCCGTCACCCTGTGGGACACATGATAATAATTAATGTATGTGCCGAATTAATGAAACTGAACTAAAGTTAAGCAGGTGGGTTGGGCGGGTAAATGTATAAGTTGGTTGTGGTTAGGTGTTAATCAAGTACTTATATCAGGAGAAGCGCTGTTAGTACACATTTGTTCGAACTAAAATAATAAGGATTCTATTGTCGTCATCTCTTTTTTTTTTGTTTTTCGGGGTTGGGAAATCATCAAATAACCCCTCCCGTTCTTGGGCAGAGCGAAAGGGAGTGTCAGACTTCTACTGACTAAAAACCACCCGTGTTCCTTCTTAGCCCTTCATGTCGAGGCCGCGGTATCTGCGAACAACCCGCAGCCCCGACGGGCGTCGGCCCTTGCGGGCCCCTTCCATGTTGCTGACATCTCTTTGAGGCGCGCGTGGAACACGAACGCGCCGTCGACACGGCCTGTCGTCGTCATAAGACGGACGGACGGCGAGCTTACCCATCACTCACCGTCCACAGGCCCGCGTCTACGGTGGGCCCGCGTCTACGGTGGATTGTCGTCATCTCTAACGCGTAGTTTGCTAACGGGTTACGTAATTTCAAAGCAGAAGGATAGATGTCGGCGGTGTCGCAATTCTTGTTTCTCGTCGGCGTGTCAATGATTCTATTCCTATAATTATTTAAGTTAAATTAGCTTCAGCCAAAACTCTGCCACATTCGGACAGGTCTTTCAAAGTGCTAGTGAAGAGTTGAAAGAGCAGTAGGACTATTGCGTATCTTTTTAAATGTCAGTGGCTATCATAGTGGCCATCAATGAACTGTCAAATGATTATGGTTTGGTACAAAATAGAACCATTTGACAGTTAATCGATGGACACTATGATAGCCACTGACATTTAAAAAGATACGCAATAGCCCTGCTGGACTGGTGATGATGAGGGTCCCGCAGTCGCACTTTGTTTAATCACCATCATCACACTAAGCTATACCCTAAATACATGAATAAGTAACTGACCTCGGCGAGGCGCCTCTCAAGCCGCTCCTTAGCCTCCTGGTCTCGTCGCACACGCTCTAGCTTCTCTATGAGTAGCGGCGCGAACTCCGCCGGCGGTAGGACACGGAGCTGTTCCGACTGCACACGCAAAGTTCGAGGGATCACCTGGAAATAAAAAAAAAAATTAATATACAATTTTTAAATAAGTAATTTTCCACTAGGCAGAAAGTGCAGAACATCACCTTATAAAATCCATTCAAATTCAAGGATAAAAATAAATAAACGAAATACAAATAGTCATAAACATTTGTGCTCACAACTTAACTTTTTTAAGTTTGAAAATACTTGTTCATATTGCAAAGATGGATAAGGATTGAAATTCACCAAGCCTTGAACAACAGTCGATTGTTACATTATTGACGTGCAAATCAGTAAGGTACGCGCTCTTGTCAACACAATTATTTTCACTAACAATATGAACAGCTTAGAGAAAACGTTATGATTCTGCCAGTATTTTCTTTCCATGGAAGCTGTTTTTAAATTAAATCGTGTATCAATGATTACCTTCATTTCTTATTGTATATTTTAATGAACTACTTCGGTAGGCGGCCTGCACTTGACTGATGATGAGGGTCAGAAAATTGTATTAATGTTAGTTGCAGTGCAGTGTGATTATTGATAATAAAAGTCAACAATGTGAGTCGATCGTGCCTTATCACCGACTGAATTGTTACATTACAACATAATATTTACCTGCAGGGAATAAATGGGTAGGTAGATAGCTTTGAAGTTCATAATTTATTAAAAATTCAAATTTTGTTGACTTTGATAATAATTTATATATTTTTTGCACATTTTATTGATTTACTGTAGGGGAACAGAACGAAACCCGCTGGGAAAGGGCCAGCTTTAATCAACTAGACGGTACTTACGTACGTTAAACATTAAATTAACCACGTACGTATGAGATAGGGTCTAGAACGAAACCGCCATTTTGAGCAAGCTGTTTTTCGTTCGTTTGTTTGCGATTGCGTTTTTGATTGTAGATTTATTTTCATTTAAATTATTGTTTCTTCTGGAAATTTGTTATGCGACTACACTGTGAAAAAACATCGAAATAGATTCAGAGATCACTCTTCACATCCGTACAAGATCTTGGTGAACTCATATCAAGACCATGCAGATTAGTATCAGGGCCCACTGACCGAGAGGAGTCTTCTGCAGCAAGAACTACACAGATTCCAATATCACTTTATAGTGGAACTGGTGTTTGTGGTGCTGCTACTTTTGTCTCTGTTTGTATTTTTAACCGACTTCCAAAAAGGAGAAGGTTCTTAATTCGACTGTATGTTTTTTTTTTTTTTTGTATGTTTGTTATCGCATATCTCCGTCATTAATGAACCGATTTTCAAAATTCTTTTTGTATTCGAAAGAGTATACTAAAGAAAAATCAGCTCCTGAAGTCGAAGGTGGAAAAAAAATCGATATCAAACAAACAAATGTCACCGACTTCAGAAACTAATTTTTGTTCTGAAGTTTATTTTTCCCTTTTTTGTGATTTTGTTT
The DNA here is from genome assembly GCA_949774965.1 of Diarsia brunnea. Classification (NCBI taxonomy): domain Eukaryota; kingdom Metazoa; phylum Arthropoda; class Insecta; order Lepidoptera; family Noctuidae; genus Diarsia; species Diarsia brunnea. The sequence continues at coordinate 16,530,344 of OX459008.1, read as the reverse complement.
TTTTCACTTTGTGTTTTTGAAGTCGGTTTTTTTTTTGCAAAAAAGTTTTTTTTATTAAATTAATAATTGATTTGTATGTTTATTATTTTTTGTCAATTTGCATGCACTTTATGTATTTGCGACAAAAACATTTTTTTTTCTTTTTTTACTGGTGTTTTTGTTAGTTCAGAAATTCAGAATGTCAACGGCTCGTCGAACAATACTAAAGAATGGAAATTTCGATAGGCCGTATGACGTACTCTAGCCCGACAATAAAATATAACCTAAATAGTCCTCAACATTCGTAATAATTACATGACATCACGCCGTAATTACCTAAGGGTTAGGCAGAAGCGTACCTTACAAGTACACCGACATTTTGCAAGTTCGGTGTAAGTCCCATGTAATAGAGTCCATCATTAGCATGATACTGCCATCAACCGGGCACAAAAATCAATTGGACACGTATTTTTTCTTTTTTAATGTGCTTAAACAAAAAATGAAGACGATACAGTGCTTGGACAAGTCGTGTGACCTCACAGTTTGGTACATTTTTTACCAGAAAGTGACGTCACACACAAGCCCCCACTCATGATCTTTGACACGTTTTATTTACGTCAATTTTTATTGTTTTGATAAAACAAAAAACACGTATCCAATATTTTTCGATAATCTAGCAGACGGACTAAGTGGAATCAAATTTTTTTTTTAGTCAGCAAACATCCCTATTATTATTCTAACACCCTCGTTGGTCGAGGTTATCACTACGTATAAAACAAAGTCGCTTTCTCTGTCCCTATATCCCTATGTATGCTTAAATCTTTAAAACTACGCAACGGATTTTGAAGCGGTTTTCTTAATAGATAGAGTGATTCAAGAGGAAGGTTTTAGTATATAATTTGACCGACATCTACGCGGGTGAAGCCGCGGGCATCAGCTAGTCTATCTATATATATAAAAATGAATTGCTGTTCGTTAGTCTCGCTAAAACTCGAGAACGGCTGGACCGATTTGGCTAATTTTAGTGTCGAAATATTCGTGGAAGTCCAGGGAAGGTTTAAAAGGTGAGAAAGTGGTAGGTAGGTAGGCAGGGTAGTAGGTAGGGTAGTAAGTAGGATAGTAGAGTAGGTATGGTTGGTAGGTAGGGTAGTCGGTAGGTAGGTAGGTAGGGTAGTAGGTATATAGTAGGTAGGTAGGATGGTGGTAGGTAGATAGTTTGTACGTAGGCAGGTGGTATGTAGGAAAAAGGGCATAGCAACGCATGCGGGTACAGCTAGTCAGCAATAATTATAAAAAAAGTCCATATTTTGTTTCCTCATAATAAAAATCTATTTTCCTCTCATATCCTTACCATTGCAGTATCCTGTTCCTTGTTGATGACAGCGTGTCGGTCGAGACCGTGCAGTCGCGGCCGATGGCGTGACTCGCGGGACTCGCGCACGTTCCGCGCTGACATGCCGTCGCTAGGGGATGGAAGATAGAGGTTAGACGAGTGTGTGAGCGAGATGGCGAGCTTTTGGAAAATAAAGGGGCAGAATTTTACTTTAGTTTTTATGGTGCTTATAAAATGCAAACGAATCTAATTCTGCTACTTCTTCCATCTTCGTGTAGTGTCTTACCAACTGTCAAAGTTTTTATGTCGGTCATGTTCCTCTTTTTTTGTTTTTTGGGTGGTGGGAAATCATCAAATTACTCCTACGCCTCCTAGTTAGTGTCTAGACTTCTACTGACTAAAAACCACCCATGTTCCTTCTTAGCCCTTTGTGTCGAGGCCGCGGTAACTCTTTCTAACAACCCGCAGCCCCGGCGGGGCCCATGTTCCTCTGACTTGGCTTTATCCACATGAATTCGAAATATCAGAGGTTTTGGTCTTGGGTTTGAACTTGAGACCAAGAGATACTTTTTCAGTCCAACGGTCACAATACTGGACTATCACTGATTTACTGTAACTAAGTGAAGCCAGCAACATCCCACAGCTGGTCAAAGGTAAGCAAGAATGCAGACCGCTGTACGTCTAATGGGTTTAAAGCACAGTATTTTCTTATTTACTCAAACAAATACTTTGACATTTTTAATTTCTTCTATCTGGTAAAAATAAAAAAAAACACAGTAACAATAAAAAACAGTGGGACCTACTTTAGTTTGCGATCAAAATAACTATAGATAATAACTTACCTTGAATTCGTTTTAAAAGTGTTATTAGGAACATCGGTCTGATGCAAGTTATTGCGTATCACACGGATGGGGTCTAAATGATAAATTAGTGCTAAAATATTAAGCAGTTCTAAAGCTCAAAGGTACAGAAAAACTAACAAGATTACTTTCTATTTAATAGTAGGAAATCTTCACTTACCTGGTAGTGGGACCATTGCTCCCTACTTAGAGGGTACCCTTGCTCATTAATTATTTATTACTTACAGTTTACAGTAGACACAGTTATTCCACAACGAACCTAACCAATTTGTGTGAATATGCTAGTGTAGGACGACTATTTACCGTCGTAATAACGTTACAATTTTAAATCTATTTAAAGCATACGTTTTGTACTGTTTATGCTTATTGGGAATTTGTGAAAGTTCACGTTATAACCTGAATTTTGGGAGACGAGGAACAAGGTATGAACGACCTTCCACAAAATAGGGAGGACCCTCCGGTCAAATGGGTGGATCTGGTGAGCTACTGGGAAATTATCAATTTTGGGCTGTTATAATCATGATCGCAGCGGATATTTTTTATGACGCGATGCAGGATGACGTCACGTGTTGCCTCCTCAGCACTTTTCAGTCAGCAGGAATGCTACGTAGTAATTATTTGGAACATTATAGTGTGGGTTGGTTCAAAGTAATACTTGTTGCTACAATTGTTCGAGATGTTTTGCAAGATTGTTTTGTGGGTTGGTTCAACGTCTACTTGTCGCTACATAATTGTTCGAGATTTATTGTGAGACTGTCTTGTGGGTTAGTTCGTTTTACACGTGTTGCTGCATAATTGTTCAAGATTTTTTGCAAGACTGTATTGGTTGGTTCATTTTGGAGGTACTGTGGCCACTGGTACTCACAGCTGCCGCCATCAGGTGTTGCCGTCTTACTGCTGAGTCCTGGCACATACACACTACATGTACTCACACACTGCTGCCGGACAGCGACACGGCATCGGAGTCGGTGCGGCCGCTGCTGAGGCTGGCGCGCTCCGAGTCCTGGCGCGACGCGGGGCAGTAGCCCGCGTACGACACGTGCGCACTGTACACCGACCGCTTGCGGTGTCTGCCGTGCCACCCGGTACATACGTGGGATGAGGATATGGAGCCGAGGGAAACGGGTAATGCAGGAAAGGAATCGATTTGTGTTGAGAGGCAAATAATGATTGATTGACGATATTAAGATTATTGTGAACGTCAATTTTTAGGGGAAAATCATATTTAAAATTAAAATTGTCAAAAAACGATATTTATAACGAGTTTTTTAATCGTCAATCGTTCAAATTCAGTAGAAGGAAGATGGTAGGATTGGAAGGTATGTGTAAAATATGTGAGGTGGCAAGACAGAGCGTTTAGCGTGTAATGCGGCGAACGCAGCGAGCATGCAGCGCGGAACAAAACATGGGGGCAAACAATACACGGGAACATCAGACAAGCTGTCGGGAGCGAAATTAAAGTAAAAATAAAATAGGCGAGTGCTGGATCGCTCATGCAATGCTGGGGTCACACTTCATGAACTCGAAGACTAAGGCGGGTTGAGCATCTTTATTTTGGAGACAAGCAAAATAGAGGACTTTTTTTATTAATTGGCAAAAAAATCCAGATTCAATAAGTATCCTTTTGGCATTATATTGCTATTGAAAATGTAGTTAACCATAACTTCTGTAAAACTTCGTATATATAAAATTACCCTGAATTCTGCTTGCTTTAGTTACCGTTAAGCTAAAAGTTGGATAATTATGTGAAAATCAAACGATCAATTAGAGATTTTGTTCATCACTTATTCAACTTTATTTAATTTTGTTTTTTCCGATACAACCCGCCTTATGTCAATTATGAGTATATTTTGATACGTCAGTATTATAAACTGTTCGTTTCTGAAGAGAAATTTTAAATTTTGGTTTTCTATGTGGATCAAAACTGGATCTTAAACTAGGCCAAATCTATAGCTAATAATAATTACGTTTTGTACTCAAATAACTACTTAATAAAAGTAAAGCTAAGAAACTAAACATTGATAACAATAATACAACAAATCTACTGTGACTAAAAGAGTACAAAACTACAAAAACTTGCATTTGATTTTCGATAAATAATTATATTAAAAAGTTATGAATCAAATGTAAGTTTCTGTGAAATAACACAATATCTGACATATCTAATGGTGTTTTTAAATGGACAACTAAAATTGCGCATATTTTTGCAATTTATATACACTGCATGAAAGTACTCAGTAAATATTAGTGATGACGTTTGAAAAAAAATTGCCAAGAAATTCACAATTAACTGCCCATGTAAACACATTTCAAAATCTATTCACAACGTCAAAATCTATAGTCTATAACTATACAACGATGTGGTGTGAATAAAGCGGTCTACTCACGGTGCGACGTCGGAGTGCAACCGACGCGACTGCGTGGCTAGTAACGCATCGTGCGTCAGTCGCGCGGCGGGCGCGTTTCCCGTGCCCAGTTCTTCGCCTTCGTGGAGGGTCGCCAGACCACCTACTGCCCCCTGTTGGGAAAATAACGATACTACAGACCTATGACATACCCCAGCTTCAGACATTTGTAATATGGGTGACAAACTAAAACATCATCATCTGCCTAGCCTTTTCCCAATTATGTTGGGGTCGGCTTCCAGTCTAGCCGATACAGCTGTATTTTATATGAAGCGACTGCCTGGCTGACCTCCACAACCCAGTTAGTGTAAACCAAAATTGTCCTGCTGCTTCTAACATGACACGCAAGGAGTCTAAAGTTAAACTGTAGATTGTGACTACCAACCTGTGGGTCATAACCTGAGCTGCAGTATCGGACCTATTACCATGGTCAAAGTATACTGTAGCTACAGATCTTATGGGTCTAAACATTCACTTCGATTCACTAAATATTCATACAAAGAGCATTGGCAAAAGTAAAAGACCTACCGAATAATTTTCTTAAATTCTTAGTCTTTCCTATTTTTCAACTGGACAAAAGTTCCACCTTGAAAAAAATACCAAGAGATTGTACAAAATAACTGCGGAAAACCCTTACCTCTCTAGGCGGACAGGGCGGCGAGGCGTCTGGCGAGGACAGGGGTTGCGTGGCGGCGCTGACATACGACACGTACGCGTCCGAGCGCAGGAACGACTGGTACGTCGTCTCCGTTATCGCACGCGTCACCTACGGTTACACTATTGCGATTAATGTGTCGAGACGTGAATAGATTTCTTGGGTTTATTTTATAAAAAAGTGTTTTAGTTAACTGGTGGTTCTGAAATACAGGTTAACTAGCGAAACTTCACGGACGTGTTGATCATCGATTTAATACATTTCAAGTATATTATAGAGGGTGGAAGGTTTTTGCTGTACAAAGGGACGATCCTTCAAGCAGAAGATTTATGGTTTCTGTATATGTATTTGTAAATCGGTTAGATAGGTCTGCTTGCGCAATGCAGAATTTGCATAACGTCCAGTTTATATCACATATCGTAGCGGCGTCGCCAAATGTCGTCAGTTAATTTCATGAAATCTTGAAGATTTTGGGCATTTGATGGCAAAATAAAAATGTAGATTCAATTTATTTTGGATTCGTGATAGCAGGTTTGAACTCTTTACCGTATCTTTTTGGCAAGAAGTCGGACAAAATTTTTATTTTTGTAAGGTCTTTAGGTGAATTACCTCTTGCTCCATATTGTCGAATATAGTCTTCTCGATATTGGAGCCATCCTTAAGACTTTGCTTCACGTGCGTCTTCAGCTCCTCGGGCATCGCTAGCTGAGACTTGCGCAGGAATCTGAATAGATGTCAACTATTATGTAAGAGTCCTACGAGAAATTGATTACGGCAGGGTTTGGTCATGATTGTGTTGCTTGTAATCAAAAAGATCCGCCATCCAGTCTCTATATTTGTTTAAAGGGGTTAAAGAAATAACGAGAGAAGACTGAATTTAAGCAGACGGGATGTGTAGAATATATTGGCAATAGTTTTATCCATTCATGGAGTTTTTTGCCAGTTCTTCTCCATAGGAAATGATCAACCCGAACCGTGCACCTCTTTTCGACGTGCCCATGTAGGCCTATATGAAATATAATATTTAGATTTTAACCGGATTAAAACATAACTCGTGAAATGTGGGTATAGAACACAGCTCTGCACATCCTTTAGAGGAATATTTACGCAGTGTATAGAATAGAATAGAACAATATTTACTTCTGAGTATATGTTAGGTACAATTGTACAAAGATCTTAATATAAAACAGTTCCACATACACTACCATTGCCGGTGTAGAAATATTAAAATTATTCTACAAAGTGGCCAAGTTCTAGACCGCAACAATAGAATTATAGGAAGAAAATCCCCACTAATATAATATTGAATTAGCTTATACTCACTTGTATATAGCGGAGACGACCTGCCGTATCTTGTTAGGGTCGCACTCCTGGCGCAGGCCTTGCACGGCGAAGTAGAAGTTGAGTCGGTCCACGTGCAGCCCGCCGGCGCCGCCCACGTACTTGCGGAATAGACGCACTCCTTCTGCGTCCTAAGGGAGATACATAGATTACATATTGCATGACTAATAGAAAATCGCCTCTAAGACGAGATACTAATCAAGTTAATCCACTTGATTAGCAGGTAATTCAGTAGGTACCGCTTAAGGCAGAAGCTAGTTGATTCATCTGCAGCAGATTTCTGAAGTAAGTTTTTAAAAACCCGGTTGGTAGGTTAATTACATATTTTCCCTATTACGAAAAAATAGAAGTCGTCTTTATTATGAACTAGCGGACGTCACGCGATTTCACCCGCGTAGTTCCCGTTTCCGTGGGAATACAGGGATAAAAAGTAGCCTATGTCACTCGGGGATAGTGTAGCTTCCCAACGGTGAAAGAATTTTTGAAATTGGTCCAGAAGTTTCGAAGCCTATTCGTTTCAAACAAACAAATCTTTTCTCTTTATAATATTAGTGTAGACAGAAACAGCACATCAAACTACCAGAAATTATCAAAATTTCCCAATCAACCTTTTTTTTTTTTTTATGGTGGGTGGAAAATCATCAAATGACCCCTCCCGCTCTTGGGCAGAGCGGAGGGGAGTGTCAGACTTCTACTGACTAAAAACCACCCATGTTCCTTCTTAGCCCTTCATGTCGAGGCCGCGGTATCTGCGAACAACCCGCAGCCCCGACGGGCTTCCCAATCAACCTTGCACTTAATGCTTTAGTGAAAGTTCATAATTTGATAGGTTGTAGTACATTGAAGTGCTGGTGTGTGTACAACATAACACAGAAAGCATTAGCGCCTAGTGCATACCTCAAGCAACTCGTGCAGGCTTCGTGCCCAGCGCATATAGGGCGGCGAGGCGGGCGAGCGCGCCGAGCTTCCCGACGAACCTTCCGTCTGCTCGCGCCACGCCATACTGACCCTGGGAACAATACATACTTATTTATGTTTTTCCTACTCATTTCTGATTCACGCTATTCTTTTCTGATTCATTTCGTTGCGGGATCCAAGACAGTTAAGTTGTTTCTCTGGGGATTTGTCGAACTTCATTGTCTCGGCGCTTTTCTGGTTGTCGCCAATGTTGATTCTGGCTTTAAGGAGCCGCACTGATTTAGGAACAGCGTGACGTACTTGTCCCAAAAAAAATATCACTAACCGTGAATGCCAGACATTCTGACCCTCGCTCAAGAAGGCTGTAAGAAGGCAGCATTAACCGAGTGGTTAATGTACAGTGGTACACACTATAAAATACTCGATTGATTGTAGACTCGATCGTCAACATTCCAGCAACGAAGAATAATTATACCGACCCTAATATACCCCTGCTGCCTACAAATACTTGTCATAAGAAACAGAAAATAGTGAATAGTTTACGGATCATGCAGATTTCGATGAAGGATTCAAATGTATAAAAACGTCAGTCCAATGGTTTCCTGAAAATAATATAGAATTCGCCAAAAATTAAACACTATTCTCGTGTCTATTAGGTCTCCCGTTTTTTTTTTCATTTTTAATACATCAATAAAGATATTGGCGGAGTTATGAAGGTAATACAATAATTTACATGTGCGTGACTCACTTGGGCAGATGTGGTTGTGCAAACACATGTTTGGACTGAGATTTGCTCTTCTCCTCCCCAGAAGCCGGCGGCAGCGACGACCTGTCAGCAAGCTTGTGCTCCCAACCTGCATAAGTAAAAATCAATTAATGCTTGCATCTTGATACCTAAGATTAAAACGTGTTTTGATAAATTTGAATATTGCAGAAAAATGCGTGTCCACTATAATTTCAGCTTGAAAATGTCAGGACAAAAGCTTTGAACTAAAATTAGGAAGCATGTAGTTCTAGACCTCAATATCAATACCACCACTTTAAATAGGAACGTGAAGGGGAAAGTGTTACCTTGCGGGTGGCCGCCTATAGGAGTGTGGCTCATGGCGCACAGGCCCTTCTCCCACCCGCGCGCTGCATGGCGAGACACCACCTGCACACAAAAATCACATCAAAATTTTACTTTATGTAAATTATCGAAAAAGGTTCAATAAACAATCTGAGACAATGCATAAGATACACCTCATTCTCTAAATTCTAAGAAATAGTCTACTGAATACATGTGTATTCATCACAGTTTTATTACTATCATTTACCTCTGGTGCAAATTTTTCTAAGAGATATGCTTTTTCAAGCCGTTTTACACCCATTCTTAGTAACATAGATCACAAAAACTTTAAATACACTTATTTGAAGTCAAATAACCACCTTAAAACAGTTATAATGGATGGATAAGCCTATTATAGCCTCAATAACGCACAAAAAACTGTATGAGGATACCCAAGCGTTCCGTTCACGGATCAAAATGTTGGTTATGCCACAAGAACTGCGCACCGTGCCACATAAAAAATCAATATAGCAAACAATAAGGATCATATCCAGTGTTATAGATTTGTATAAGTTAAAAAGGGACAGCAAGCAAAAAAATGAGACAGCGTGCCAAAGTCAAGAGTCTCCGGCATCGATCGGTGCTGGAAGGAAACATCACATTGGAGCGTTCCGTGCTTTAGAAACTTATTGTTGTGTAAGCTATACCATTACATATTAATCCACTTAGTAGAAGGAATAAAATATCATATTTCATAACTCTCTTTGCACAATAAAAATATTACCAACTTTTTATGGAACAGAAAATATTAATTTTTAATTTCTATTCAAACATCCCTACATTTAGGAAAAAAAGGGACAGATCATAATAAGAGCATGTCAAAACAAATTAAATCATAACTTCATGGTTCAATAAGCAAGTTATGAAGAAAAAAATCATAATAGGGTCATAAAAAAATCCATAAAGGGCCTTACCATGTTCATTGTGCTTGAACAAACAATACACTTTTGGGTTACACCGGTTTATAGACTTATTTCAGTATATTATAACTTGATGTTAGTAATCTTAAAAGTTTTAAAGAACAGTACGACTGCACAACACTACCGCAATGGTCCAAGTGAATCCAGAGACGGAGGCTGAATGTTGAACACAATAGGGTACGGAACAATCTCGTGCCCTCTGTTTTGTATAGTTGACGTACGTATGATAGGGTTTATTATAAATATAAAATCAATAACAGACTACAAAAAAGGGTTTTTTGAAGAAGAGGTGTGTAGGTATAACTTTATTTTTGTTGTTATAATATTCTTCTAGTTGTGGCAATATAAGTTCACGTTCTTACTTAAAAGAATAAATAATATGGACTTTTTAAATAATATAACATAGGAGAACATAATGTTATGAAAAGTTATCATTTTACAAGCAAAGAAAATACTACAACTAAAACAAAAGTGTTTAGAGCAGGTCATGATACTAGCGTGTTACGAAGCGTCACATTGTACCGAATTCAACAACTTTTCATTGGACATGACGAGGATAAACACAGGAAACAAGTTGTAAACAAAGGCACAGCTCGTAAAAGTAACGTCGAGGTAACAATCACGACGCGTACAATTATCAATGAACTATTGGAAATCAGAGGAGACCTTCAGCTTTATCTAATAGCGGATCATCACAGACAGACTTGAAGGCAATAAATGCTATTTATGCCGAAATACCATACCGAAACCCGGAAGGGCTATATTTATACAACGATAATAAGTGAAAACTTACATGAACACGGATATTTTTACTTTGCACGTAACTTTTGGAGGCCGCTCCAAAAGATAATTGTTGACATTAATTGAAAACTTTCTTCGAAATAAATAATAAATTAGCTTGAATCCGTTTTGTATACAACAGCGAGTTTGACGTTTGTTTGACACCCAGCCAAGACACTTGACAGACAGCTGTAGTCTAGCGCCATCTGTCGACGACGCTAGGAATTATGTCGAGAGCGCGCGTAGAGCTTTTTGTGACAAAAAGTGCCACTAGATGACAGTAGCTGTTCCGAGAATTCAAAAGCGCGGCAAAATAAAACAAAACTAAAATATTCTAACTTTATATTTTTACGGAGGACGAGTCGGGGCTTAGGTTAGTAAGTAATAACTGTAGAAGTTTCTAGTAAATACCTGTGTAGCAGCTTAATGCCGCTGCATTTCGATGTTTTGTGTCTTTTCTATATGTTTCGTATTATCTGGAACAAGCAGAAAAGAATTGGTTAGCAAGTTGTATGGTTCCTGGTTATTAGTAAACAGAAACATTGAAATAATAAAAAAAAACCCAATTGAAGTAGGTATACTGAATAAAGTTTTCATATGTCATGGCATCCTTTACTCCCTTCTCTTTCAAATCATTCCTCACACAATCCAAACAGAATGGAAGAGTAAAAGTGTTGCGCCGACACCAAATAGAATAGGACAAGGTCAGGAAGATGATGATGACGTTGATGAGTAATGATGACTGGCATAGAATACATAAGTACAAGATCCAGGTTACTATCGGCATGCTTGCGAAGTTATGTAGGGTTCTTAAAGTAGGTGTATCGCGACGTCATGATATTCACCTTTTGAAGGCGAATTAATTTGAGGATTCCAACTCGATTTACAGATGAAATGAATAGATAGATATCAAAGACGTTTCTCTGAGTGTAGCTCTGATATTTGATTTCGCGAAGATCAGACAGACGGCTAAATTGATTTGTCAAAATCTTGTAGGTATGTATTGTAATTTGACTGTCGCTGGGGGTCTCCAATTATTGATTTCACTCAATACCTATGTATATCAATAGGTACCGGTTCTTAATCGACCACTATCGAACATAACACCTTGATTAAATTTGTCATAACAATAGAGAGATAACGCTGCCCTGTCGAGGATTGTCGTCGATTCCTAATAACTTAGTATTTTTACGACATCAGTGGAAAAAATAATGTAGATAAAAAGTAAGAAGAAAGGAAGTATGAAGAAGATATTATATCTTAAGGTTCATTCTTTGTATTAGAATTCGGGAATTATCAAGTAATGAACCGTTACACCTATTTGAAGACTTTTCACCAAAAAATATCAATTAAGTTAACACAATAATCATAAAACAGGTTTTCACATGTAAATTAACACCACCGTAAACAAAAATAACATGTCGAAACAACACTATTAGCGTGTACATTTATCTAAACAATATTTTGGTAATAATGTTAAACTCCCTCGCGACTGATCTTATATCGATACCGCTGAACATCCCTATAACTTCATTGGCTGTAGCGATTAATCGACTATCGCTATCGATAAAGGCCCGCCCCAAAGCGTCATTAGCCGAGAGCACGCACTAAGCGACTCTTTGATGTACGCAAACTTTTCGTTTCCCTTTGATTGGCATAATGGAACTGTGCGTTGTTATTACACTAATTGAATTTTCGCAAATGTCCGAGCCGTGTTACAGGAACGGATTTAGTAACGTTGTGTTTGTACCTGTCTACAGCCCTTAAGTCCTAGGGGGGTTTTAAATTTATTTGCATGTTCGATAAATTAATACGCTTACTTTAACTGGTTATTCGATTTATTTTAATTAATGCTGTTGGAGGTTTTGTAAAGTTATGAAAGCCAAGGCATGCATTAGCTAAGGGTTCGCGGAAACTCTTCCTTTGTGCGTCTCCGTTGCATTAAAAAGGTTTTTTAGTTCCAGATTTTGTACAGTAGGTACTTACCTACATTGTGTAGTATTAGAAAAGGACAAAATAATAGAAACAAACGATTACATAATTATAACATAATAAATGTAGGACGTTGTTATAAAAACTTAATTTCACTACCGTATCATTCAGTAAAGACAAATTCTCTATGAAGTGAAGTTAAAAGGGAAAATACGACTGTATGATTGGTTTTCAAGTCAGCAAGATCAAAGGGCCAGTAGTCCTTTCATTTTGGGCCGCCATTCGCGGATTACATTAAAAAAGAGAGAAAGAAAATGTAAAAAGTTAATTATAGCTATTTAAGTGAAACAGTCACAGATAAAAGAATCACTGATTAATTACAGACTAAAGCCTAAATAGATCCTTTGAAGAGGTTTTGCTTTTTTGGCGCGTGGTGGTTTACGTATTAATAAGACTTGTATAAAATTACTTACGACCAAACAAATTGCTTTCCTTTGAAAGTTCTTTCAAGTTTGTTTCGTATATTTTCCGACTAAATATTTTGTGTTACATTTTATTAATGTGTTTGTTTCTATGATTAGCGTTGTGGCTTAGGAACTGATGGATACACAGACGAAAGAAGCAGGATTTTTTGAAAATTCCCAATTCATTTAGGGTCGGCGCATCATGTCTACTTCTTTTATAGATTTTTTCAAATAAAGAACGGTAAGAACTCAATAATCCATCAATTTAACTCACCTTCCAGTTTCCTCAACAAACACCATGTATGTCTATCCAAACCCTATCACTTAAAACGTAGCGAAAAACCGTTCAAAAGCGGTCCCCGTCCCGTCCCAATACATCAATAGTAGTAACCATCGGTAACAAGAGATCAAAATGATAAGGGTACTGATTCATCGTATTAGCGTTCTCTCATCAAAGGGGCTCGGCCACTTTGATCGGGCTGCTTCCTGAGAAATTCCTTTGGCACTAAACAACACACTAATCAATCGGGAGGGGTACACCCTGTACTCGGTATACCCAATCGGAAAAGGCATTAAGGGCAATAGTTCCAGCTTGCGGTAAACTGTTTGCGAGCGAGGATGGGAGGTGTGGAGGCCGAGGCCCGGTGGGGGATGTTCTCGCCGTACATCAAAGGCGGGCCGAGACAAAGCTTGAGGAGCCTTTTAACTTTATTTAGCGGAGTGGTAAGTTTAGCCGGTCGCGAATCGCGCAGGTTAAAGAGTAACACACTCACTTTGAGCCCGACTGTGGGGAGGCGGTAGGGCTGGCCTGTGCTGCGCGAACAGAAACCGCTATGTTGCTCCACGATTTAATTAATGGAAAGTTAAAAAATACTTTTATAAGGGAGGAAAGTTTTAAAGTCTTTCGAAGTTATTAAGTGACTTATATTGCTGCTGATGATGTGGATACAAATACAACAAATTATGCTTCAACAAACAACAGTATCTAAATTATTCAATTAGAAAAAAACGGCTATAATAGAAACGCAGCTACCCCATAAAACTGTCGACGTACTCTATCACTTGAGTCAATAAATCCCCAATGTTCTCAATGTCCGACGAGAAGGAAAATACATCAAACGAAATTAATCCATCACATCATTTAAAAAGCAATTAAACTTAGATGGTCGGTATCGTGCGACCGGTTTGTCGTAGGTCGCGGTTCGTTGTCAACCCTGCGCGAGGGTGGGGGTATCAAACGGGCCGCTAATGCCGCCCGCACCGCGCCGCGGCGACGCTTTGTCGGCGCCCTCTGACTCGCCGATGATACCACGCACCACCTAAACCTGCAACTCTTTGGATACGACAATGTGGGGAGTTGCGATTTGTCGCACGTCCTGTGACGTTGAGTGTCGGGTTGACTTGACTACCGGACGGGGTGTTATAGAGCTGTATGTGTAATAAAAAACAAGAGAATGTCTTCAACTTTCTTCAGCACTACAATTTTGTTAGGGCAAAAATGGAGTCAGGTTCTTACGATCTCATGATAATGCAGTTCTTCTTTGTAAATCAAGTAACCTGCCCAATGTCTGGCTTTACGTCACGTCCTACTTCTTCTTATTCGTTGCTCTGCACCGTGGTCTGTATTTGAAATTATATTTACTTACCTATATTTACTTTGTCGCATTAAACTGGTCGGTTTTAGGATACTTGTATTGATTTTATAGTACTAGTAGGTGGTTTTCAGCTTACATTAACATGAAACGAGGTGGTGAAGACTAATTAAATTAAAAGGAAAGAAGATGAGAGAAGGGAAGAATTTCAGACTAATAAAGGGGAAGGCTTAGCAATAGGCGACAGCACTGGGTAGCGAATAAAACACGAATAACCGAAACCGCAAAGTAACGAATACCGCTGTCACATTTCTTAAGAGATGATTTTAATTAGTACCTATATCACGCATATACACTATGAATACTGGCAAAGGAGAAGAATCTTCAAAATATAATTATAACTCTTTAGCAAAACAGTGTATTCTATGTGTAATCACATCATGAAATAAATTAAAGTCATCAAGTCTTGAGTTGATAGGTTTCTGCTGGACATGTACATTGTAAACTATCGTGCGTGGGTCGCATCAGCGCATATCACCAGATGAGAGTAGGAGACAAAAGGTGACATATTCTTCAAAAAAATAAGGATCTCATAATGGGTTCGTATTGACGTATAAGGTTCGGAAGCCTAAAACCATCCTGGATGTCCATTCAGTAAGTGATCGGGAAGAGTGCGGCAAGGTAGACCCTTTTTTTTTTTTTTTGGGGGTGGGAAATCATCAAATAACCCCTCCCGCTCTTGGGCAGAGCGAGAGGGAGTGTCAGACTTCTACTGACTAAAAACCACCCATGTTCCTTCTTCGCCCTTCATGTCGAGGCCTCGGTATCCCTTGCGGACATCCCGCAGCCTCGACAGGCGTCGGCCCCTGTGGGCCCCTTCCGTGTTGCTGACATCTCTTTGAGGCGCGCGTGGAACACGAACGCGCCGTCGACACGGCCTGTTGTCGTCATAAGACGGACGGACGGCGAGCTTACCCATCACTCACCGTCTACAGGCCCGCGTCTACGGTGGCCGGAAGCCATCACGTGGCCCCCGACGCCCGGAGCGCCTCCCGCGGCGGCGGCAAGGTAGACCCTTATTTCTAAATCCCATTTCTATATCCCATTTCTATAACCCCAAAGAAATCCCTTGCGACTACCGCAGGGTCCTGTGCGGTGACCAACAAAGCAAATTGCCTAGAATTTGCCTTATGATTTTGTTAGAGTCTAGAACGGGAACAATCATTTGATTGGCGATGCATATCGCAAGGGGGACGTAGATAAACATCGTGAGAGCAACACTATTGTTCCTGTCACACGAGATTCATGTCACTACATAATCATAGACTTTTTTGGTGATATTTTACTAGACGAAGGTTTTTACTAGATTAGAGTGACTATTGGTGATATTCGAGTCAAGGGTCTAAAGCGCATGCCCGTCGAGGCTGCGGGTTGTTTGAAAGAGATACCGCGGCCTCGGCGAAAGGGCTAAGAAGGAACATGGGTGGTTTTTAGTCAGTAGAAGTCAGACACACCCTTCCGCTCTGCCCAAAAGCGGGAGTGGTTATTTGATGATTTTACACCCGCCAAAAAAAAAAGGGGTCTAAAGCGCATTTGCGCTCATTATTTATTTTATTCATTAACAAATACATTTGTTTCAACAGATAAGACCCAAGCTAACAAAAGTAGTCATAGATTACTAATAGTCCAGTCCCAAGTAACGGGTCTAGGTAGAAGCACAAGCTATACAGTGGACAACATACTAAGTGTCACCCTCTGGAATTCCGCCAAAGAACAAGAAAATATGTCCAAACGCCGAGACACACTATTCAGTGTTCTCATTGCACGAAGCACGGGTTGCCGGAATTTTAAAAATCCTCTCTCTCGGTCCCAACCATAGCCTCCTGTCTGGAACGAGCAACAACACAATTTAAATACTGATAAGTGTTGTATGAGTCGAACCAAAATTTCAGGTAATTCCTCACATCAAACCTAGTTATATTTCTTAATCCAGCTCAAACAAAAATGCTAATGTTTATTTGAGCAAAACACACACAGGTTCGATAATTAGTATAGTATTTGAAACAGCCATTTGCTCATTACCCCAGCTATCGGCCGTTCTATATCGGCTCTATCTGAGGACTGACAAAGAACCTTTAATTAACCAAAATCTTTACGTAAAACAGATCACCTAACGTACCTAGTTCATAAATCCGATCATTAAATGCAGAGAACGGCGCAGCGGCGGCCACAACGCCTACGTTGATTACCATAAGCCGGGACAAAGCGACGCGAGCGCCCTTTGACGAATTAGCCCCCACTAACATTACATGTCCGTCCTCTGCCGCGGCCGCGAGCTTTGTGCCTCTAACGTCTAAATTAGCATTCGATTTTTAGAAGATATCGATAGACTCTAAGTAGCTTATACTCATTCTGTTCAACTAGTTTAATTAGTGTCTAAAAAGTCAAAGGCTTTACAAATATTTAGTTCATCTTCGGAAACTCGAAGATTAGTGCGGTATTCGCTGGTGACAGGTTAATGGCCGGACGTGAAACATTATGTTTAAACTCGGAATCAGATAACGAAATTTTAAGTTGCTCCGTGTGTTTAGGGGTTTGTCAGGTAGAAATAAAGAAAATGTGTTAAGTGATATGATCTAAATATCGTATAGCACTGTTTTAAAGTTCCGACAAAAGTCTTATATTTCAAGGATTTTTGTACAGAAAAGTACAGTATAGTTTTCTGTACACAAATCCTACTAAAGAGACGATGTAATTGTGTTCCATTTGCTAGTTTGTAACAACAATTAATTTTTTAACAATTAATTCGTAGCACATGTGTGCAGCGGTAAAGTCGTTCGGAACTCACTCCTCAATTTGGATTACTTACTAGCTTCGTCCGTATCCACAGATGTAACTCACACATTGCTTTGAGAAGTAGCCTCTGTCATTCAAAGACTTCTCAATCTGATACTGCAGCAATGAGAACATTGTATTTTGAAACATCTGTTTGAATTTTTTGATCATTATCAACTCTTTTAGACGTAGTTGAGACGAAAACAAGGTTTTTATATTTAGTTTAATCCAGGTATAAATGGCTTAGTTTTTGTACTTTTAACAATATTACTGTTGATGCTCAACACGCAAAGGTAAGAATGAACCAACAGAACAACAGATATCAGCACCAAAATGCAATTTGGCTTTGAACAATCACGAATATTGCGATTCACATAATTTCAATTTCCGACATCTAAGAGGTCCTTTGCTAATGTAATAGTTTAGCGCGTTCCTTTATAGTGGCAATTTTAAGTAGATGCGTGTCACGTAAAGTGAATCAGCCGGGAGGCGTAACGTCATTACCGATAGGCAACACATAATGAGAATAGTATTTTGTACACGACTTGCATACATACGTAAAGCAATTTTCTTAGTCAATTATATCTAGGCCGTAATGAAGTCTTGCCTCTCTATGATACAAAGTAACGATAATTATGTTAAATACAACCAGGGTAACAGTATGCACGAACACGAACATCCTCGATTTGGACTATCAGAAGAAACTTGGCAGACTTCGAATTCGTAACTTCATCCAAGTAGAAGATTGGCACTAATATGCTCGGTTGTTGGAAAACTGTGTATGCCGTATTTCAGGACAGTGACCAATATTTGCTAGCTATTCGTTCAAAAAATCCGCTTTCCGCCAAAATACAGATACATAACAAGAGCGATATCTGCGAGTACATTCATGCATAAAGCTGATAGGCAGTAGGACGCAAATTCCGTGTTGCGGAGAGCGCAGTCGACCGCAGCGGGCCGCCAACCCGCCAACCCGCTACCGAACCGTCTGCAGCGGATATGTCGCGGTCGGCCGACCAGAAGGTCTGCCGCACGCATCTTCAGCTACCGGTACACCAGCATCGATATAATAAATTCTATTTTCGTAAATATTGCATTGCCGACCAACCGAACATTTGGCAGAATCTTCGCATTCTGAAAATTCAGCTTGCGGTTCGATTTTTATGTTTTGTTTTTTTGTTTCGTCTTTTAGACAAAACAACTGTAAATTAGTGAGGTAATAAATCGTTTTCGCAGGGGTATTTTGTCTTCAAGACCGTAAAACTTCCTTTGATCTTAATTTGGCCCTTGTAGGTGTTAATTTGCGAATAACAAGTGTTTAAATTACAGTTATTCGATACATTTGTTTTTTCATGTTCTTTTATTTGTACAAATCTGGGAATGATATTGATACGAGTACATTGTGTCTGTGTTTCAAAGGTTGTTTTGTTTGTAAAGAAATATCTGTTTATTAAATACTGGACTCCTAGGTGCTAACATCAAAACGTTCTAACTAATTGACCTGTTCCTGCAGTTTTCCAATTGAGAGCGTTCATTCGAAGGTATTCAAGTATCGCCAACTGTCTTCACGTTCAGCGTCATCAATTTGTGCATTTGCCTACACTTACAGGAAATTGACCCGTGCCTCAATGCCGTCAATAGATTTTGGGCTTTATCTGCAGCGACAAAAGGTGCCAACTCAATCTGTGGGTGTAAACAAATGATGGGGAAAGTCACGTGTCGCGCGAAGGTACGGCGAAATTCGATAGAGAACTATTCGTGCGAAATGTCTTATGAAATGAAGGATAAATTGTCGCGAGGGAATTGAATAAAGTTCTAGCCGGGAACGGAAACGGGGGCGTAAATTCTATAAAACGTGTTATCCTATTCAGCAATTCTATTGTAAAACGCATTGAAAATGTACTATAAAATCGCCTTCGGAATTTGTTTAGAATAGAAGCATTAAAGTTGAGCAGAGTTCAAAACGAAAGCATTAACCTAACACAACAAATGATAGATTACCACAACACCAGTAAAAAACAAAGACAGGCAATCACAACAAGGGAGCCGTAAACAAAACCGACCCACCTGACATTTCTTTTATCTCCTCCTCTTTAATGGCCCACTCAATCAACCTAACATTCCTCATTCCTTCACCGCTCATGCAAAAAGCACGTCGTCCCAAGATTCGTAGGTAATTTGCGAAACAGATTGGTTCATCCCGTTGTCCCGGCACTCCCGAGTCCCGCAGTCCCGTGCGACAAAAGCCAGTCCCGCCCGAGGGCGATACCTCCACTCAATAGCATTGTTTTTCCGATTACAGGCCTGATTAAATGTCTGAAACGTCTCAGGTGCGTCACTAGAGGACCCACGATTGGGTAAGGAAATACGGCACTGCGACTAATATGGATCACGTGTTTGTAAATGGTACAGCCTGTAACGGGAACTCGGAAAAACGTGACGGAAAATTAAGGCGTTTATTTTTTCGAGGTTTTAATTAAATTATAAGGGTTTTCGGAGGAAAACTGTTGATTTGGCAGAGTTTTGTTTAATAGATGAGAAAACGCAACATTGAATGTTGAGAAAGTAGTTTACATTCAATGTTGCGTTTTAGAAACAAGGTTTTGGCAACTAAGTTTGTATCAACATTATTATCATTTTCCTGCCCTTATCCCAATTTTGTTTGGGGTCGGCGCAGCATGTCTTCTTCTTCCATACTTGTTTTTTACTCTTCGTCATTGGCAATTGAGTCTATGAATAAGCTTTTATAGATGTTTCTTTCACATCTAACCAACCAGTTTTATTATCCTACCCAAAACTTTTAAAATTCCTCGTTGTCCCGCGCAATTCAGGGCACCTGAGAGCGTTGTCAGGTTCGCAATCACCCGTGGAATAGGGTCCCGTTCCTCAGGCTGCTTGCATAATGGACGTGCCCCCTCCTTAATCTCGTGTGAACAATAGTGCCGTCTGGCCGCGACGTTTTGCATACAATGACTATTCGCGACGGGACGCGGGCTCTTCGGGAAAATGCAGCTGTCTCCAACGGAGGAAGGGGCTTTTTCAGAACGTCTCTAATTTGAATCTCAACGTCAATTACGTCAGTATTGGTTTGCGGCTATTTGTGAAGAAGAAAAGGAAATGGTTAGAGGCAGTTGGTTTGAAATGAAAATTTTGACTCACAATTATTCAAGAAGATTTTGCAAATATGTGAATTGCTCTGACGTGTTCTCCATAAACGGTAACAACAACAAAATACTAAACTTAAAAAAAAATGTAGACTGCTCAATCCACCTCGAAAACCGATCAGTTTCCCTAATCTACGTCCCCTTCACCAAAAAACGTTAAAACGTTAATGGACATCTGTCTCGCCAGCTCTCCTTTCCGTCCACAACAGACCGTTAAAATTTCCAATTTCGTCAAAAACTATCGAACTACGATAAAACCGCCGCCCGGCAAAGGACAGGTTATCCAACAGAACACTGTACAATACATTTTTTGCGACCACAAAGTTGATTCAGTTTTTATCGGCACGTCAGTCAAATGGACATGTTCGATGGACGGGCCGCATGGGCCGCACGGGCCGCAATGGGACAGGCGGTCAAGCCGCATCCCCTGCGGTCCGATATCTATTGGAAATTGGAAACAGGATGACCAATACAGCAGATAACGACTTCCGGCTTCTGTTACACTTACATTGCAATGCATTCCATGAATTTATTCAAAAGTAAAGTAACCATTAAAGAGGCATATTGGTGAAGCAAAGCTTCAAAAGTAAATCCATATTTATCTCCAAAATCAGTCAGAGATATCCCAATTCAAATCTCATAATTTTTTACATCAGACGTTTAACATTTACAATATTATGCCAAAAACATCATTATTTAGCTTTCGAAAACACACGAAATGGAATGAGAACAGTGGTTAACTAAGTCAATTATGGTCTAATTGAAAATTTCGAATCATCCGTCGCACTCAAGCATAGGAAAAAGTGTATAAGTAAGAATAAGAGAGAAAAACAGAGATTTCTTATTTCGATAGTCTCCGACGCCCGCGAACAGCCCTCAGCTGTATGGATGATTGGATTGATGAATAAAAGATTCGTCAATTTGTGTAATAGCCTCGTGGTGTATTATGCAGTAGTCAATTTAATTGTTCCGCCTGAATGAAAAACGATGTGGTTTCCTTTCCACGTAAGATATTTTGAATTAATAACAGTGTAGGCTTTCCAGGTGATGGCTATAAGAGTAGGATGAACTGTGTGGAAGATGATATGGCTAGAAAGGAGCTGAATGCTGAGATGACGAGTAATAGAGAAATATGGAAGAAGAGGACATGCTGTGACGACCCCAAATAAATTGGGATAAGGGAAGGGGATTAAGGATAATGTTGGATTTCTAGCTAATGCTGTACGGGGTACTGGTATATTTTACTTTATATTTAAAGCATAAGGACAGAAAAGCAATAATGTTATTGAAGAAATCATAAGAGGCCAATAATTAATCGAATATTTTTTTTTTTGTTAATACCATACCATGATAGCGACCATAACTAACTCATGAAAGAACCACGCATGGCGGTTTAGTACAGGTTGATTACACAAACCAATTATAATACTAGATAGGTATTGGACGATAATAACAAAAAAGTTTGCATAAAAAGTGTGCAAATGAACTTTGTAAACAAATCTCCATAATTTGCCACTCATATCACAAACAGACCCCTGCGCATCAATGCCGCTGTCTGCGACAAGGAAGGGGTGAGGTGCACTCGAGCAAACAATTGTAATCGACTCCAACGAATGATAAAAATGTATTTAGTCATCGTCAGGGAACTGACAGGCGGGAATAATGTGTTTTTGGGGGGCTTTAGATGACACTACAAGTTAGCTACTGAACAGAGGCGTGCCTAGGGGATAACAATACGGTAAGCCCATAAGGCAAGAAGATTAGGAGACTATTCAGAAACAACATCATGAAGAGTGGTAGGTAAGCCAGAACTGAAACACTATATAATAATGGTATCATCAGTACGTTAACAACTGCCGAGCTATCACCAAGATCGAAAACGAATGATCAGGCATTTGATCCAAGTAGTAGTATCCAGATCCAAGTAGAAACAATAATATGTCATCAGCATTATACTAATCAGAAAGAAAACTTTTTCTAAAATGCTCGCAGTAGTACCTATGATTTTTGATGTCCGTTGACAATTTCCGAAAAGTTCATCTTTCCTAGAACGCGAGCCCTATTGTAAAGTAGTTTCCATTTGCAAATATCCTGGACGTTGAGTTTCATAGCGTTCGTAAACTATCGTAACTGATTTTGTACAATAGCCCAACGATATTCCAAAGCCTTTTAGCAACAAATGTGCTCGCTAACAATTCACTAGAACTTTATAACTTTCATCGTCAATTTTCAGAATTTGAACAACACAACATTTGATACAATTGCAACTTTTTCAGTAAAACGGTTGCTGGAATAAATCCAACACGCAACACAACAATTTCCAATTAAATAAAAGTTGACAAAATTACACTAAACGCAAAGTAAAACCCTACAATTGCAAAACGAACTAGTCTACTAATAAATCCATCAATCAACCACATAGGGACAACAAAGCCGACCCCTTCATTCAGCAAGACTCGTCGACAATTAGGCACCTGCACCCCTTTATCTTCGCTCCTCAATCCGCAAAACAAACAATTTGTACTCCATAAAATACCCTGTAATTTAATAGTAGGCAGTAGGTACTATTAATGATATACATGATGACATGGTAGACGTAGATTGCTCAGGCAGGCGGCAGGCCACCCGCGGCGCGGCCGACAGTTCTGCGGATGACATTAATGACATTCACCGAGAGACTCTTATTGTCAAACACATCTAGGCTATTGATATTACTTGGTTTGTGTTTGTACCGTCATCATCATCGTCATCAGGTGTTTGTGTGTTTTAAAATGAAATTACGGCTGTGTGGTTGAAATTTAACTGAGCGGAATGGACTCTGCATAATAGGGTAGTTAACAAAAAAAATCTAATTTGTTCGTCAGATAGATTTCCAAAAAATATTGGACACGTTTTTCTTTTTTCACGTAAACAAACAATGAAGACGATACAGTGCTTTGAAAACTCGTGTGACGTCATATTCTAAGACATTAGTATGACATTTTGTACCTGTGAGTGACGTCACAACCCCCCACTCAAATATTTGACGCGTTTTATCTTCGTAATTTTTTGTTGATTTGATAAAACAAAATATACGTTTACAATATTTTTCGATAATCTAACAGACAGACTAATTAGAATCATATTTTTTTAGTCGGTAAACATCACTATTGACTCATGTCATCGCAGACGGTTTACTTATTAGAACTCTTCTTCTTCTTTATCGTGTGGTTAGTGACTAACCTGGTGCACGGTCTGGTGTCCGAGTTTTTATGCCACACAAGGGCCTCGATACAATGTTTACTATTAGTTATAATAACACCATCTGAACAATACTAATCTATCAAGTTTACCGCAAAAATTAAGAAACAAACCCAAAAGACAATTTTATCCTTACCTCTTGTTCGGAAAGTCTCATTCGTCATTTTCTCAAGGAGCTGCACAAAATGTTTTTCAACAATAGTGCTTTAGTCCGGACAAGACGTGCCAGATTACACTATTGTTACCTCACTGCGAATGGACGCAACTCTTTTATACAGGAAAATTGCTATTATGTAATCCTATTAAATGGATATAAAGGATTTCCTCAACTGGATCTGGAATTAGATGAGGTTTCATTGAGACGAAGAAGTTCAGTTGCAGGTCTTGTGCAAGTGCATGACAATTATAATGGTTAGTTGAAAGACGTAAATTCATCATATTGTGAATTAGTACAAGATTCCAAGTCAAGTATTGTGTCAAGAAGAAAATATGATAGGATGAGAAACTGGTTTTGAATTATAAAGAATTCGACTGATACAGGTAAAACTGTTCAACAGTAGAAGGTCGTAGTTGTCGGATGACACTCGTAGGCATATTTTTATATATATTATATATACATATATTATTTTTTTGATATTTTATTCGATGAAAACGTGTGATTATGATAATAGATATATGTAATTATTAATGGTTCAAGGGATTTAGTAAATCACAATTTCGTGTAACTTGTACGTACATGTTAATACTCTAAGTTCCATCTCGTCGGTCGGTGTGAATAGTATTTTTTTTATACAGTCAACAGTAAACTCAATTTTGAACAATGCACCCGCGTTCTCATTGGCATGGGTCCTAGTTTTTTACATAATCAGCTTAAGTTTACTGTTTAAACTTTTGCTTTCCCAATGGCAGCTTAACGGCATCACAAATCCCTAAACAACTTGCACCGTAGTAATCCTTATTTATTGTGTTCTTTTATATTTGCACCGACTTCAAAAGATCAGTAGTTAAATCGCACAAAAAGCTTAACAAAATAAGTAGGCGAACTATTTGGTACTAAATTAATTGATGACTAGATTCATTTTTTTTGTCAGAATCGTTATGAACTTATGATCTTTCTATAGGTGTAAGCTACCTCATTCAGCCAAATAAACGCTGCATTTTGTTTTTACATCATCAACAATCTTGGTTATGCCAATCTCTAAATTCCTGTGCCAAACTGCCAACTTCATCCTGGATTTCTTATACTTTTTTCTTAATGTATTTTCATTAGTCTCCAATGCTCCACTCTCTTTCCCTCCGTATCTAGTGTAAACTTATTTGCCTCTCGGATTTCTAACAAAATCATTCCTATCCAATTTAGAAGAAGCGTATTTCCACTTTCGCTGTACGTTTGTTATATAGTGGTTTTCCTAATAACGTCAGGATGTGAAGTGCATCTCAGGGTTCTGTATTGGTTCAATGTGATTATGTGTCGTGATTGTGTTTTCTTCTACCGTAGAACTATGAGGGTAGTTTTGCCGTCTTGGATTGGATTTGGCCAATTTAATTTCTCAGGTGATCTTAAGATGAGAGGAGTTGCCGAGACAGTTGTGTTAGTAGTGAAAAGAGGTAACATTCGGTTATACTTCGTAGCTGAATACATTCGAGAGAGTTTACAGCGTGTAGTGATAATTAAGTAAGTACACGGATATACAACAGGTCCAGTCCCAATAATTGCGACGTGCAACCAATTTCCTGACCAACACGGAAATGTATACCTCCAGTAAAAAGTCATTACAAATGCATTCCATTGAATATATCCCGGATAAAACTGAGTGCGACAGACGGATTGGCCGCAACACATTACCGCCCCATTCAATAACAATAAAAGTCGCGTCGCTCAGAGAAATCTATTACCGCTTCACTCGATACGTTTTTTATCTAAAGCATTTATTTATAGCGTAATTAATGCGTCGCCGGCGCCAGTGCTGAATACAATGCTATTTGTGGAGACAATACATGGACGCCACATGGACAGGGATAGCAAATTATACTGGAATATTGTTGTTAAATATACGCGAAACAGTAACGATATCAAAATGAGTCAATCTTTTTTCAGAATTATTATTTACACCTGTAACCTTATTCTCTAGCTAGATCATTATATCATAAATTACACGCCCCACATACCTAAATACTTTCATTTGATTTATACTTTAAAATTGCTAATTCATTGATTGATGGTAATTAAATATTTTGTAAATTGCAATGTAATATTATGTTCTTTAACAAATCGGCAACCCTGTATCAACCGCACGCATGTCAGTTTTCAGACAAAGGCAAAAAATTCAGTCTGGACTTGAATATATCGCTAGTTAGCCACATTACTCTTGTTGGTAATGACGTGTGCTAAATAAGCCAAGCACTTAAGGGGATCACAGCAGTGGATGACTTTGACGATTTGACCTCTGTACTGGCTTTTGTTTATTTTTCGGCCCCTACCGGCAAACGACTGTACTACAGAAAAACGTAACAAAGAACAGAATGTGTCGCAGAGTGGTCATCGTATTTGCCTAACATATTTTGTTTCTCTTGGAGTACTTACATCATAATGTATGAATAAAATATTTAATAATAAATTATACACTTTGACTAATGAAGTAATAACGTAGCTTTCATTAGTTATTTCACTGAGCACAGGTACTCCTACGATACATTCCTAAGGTCTGATAAAGACCAGGTAACTGCTTATCGCTTCTCAGTCACGGAAATAGTCAGAATGCTCCAGCTTTCAGCTAACTGAGCACGAATGCTACTACTTGATACATTTTGAAGGTCTGACGATGACCACCTAAGTGCTTATCGGCTCTCAGTGACTGATGTAGTTAGAATGACCTAGCTTTCAAATTTTATCTGTCTGAGCACGGATGCTACTACTTAATACATTTTGAAGGTCTGATGATGACCAGCTAAGTGCTTATCGGTTCTCAGTGACGGATGTAGTTAGAATGACCTAGCTTTCAAATTTTATCTATCTGAGCACGTATTCTACTACATGATATATTATGAAGGTCTGATGATGACCAGCTAAGTGCTAGTTGGTTCTCAGTGACGGATATAGCTAGAATGACCTAGCTTTCAAATTTTATCGATCTGAGCACGGATACTACTACATGATACATTTCGAAGGTCTGATGATGATCAGCTAAGTGCTTATCAGTTCTCAGTGACGGATGTAGTTAGAATGACCTAGCTTTCAGATTTTATCTTATTGAGCACGGATGCTACTACACGATACATTTTGAAGGTCTGATGATGATCAGCTAAGTGCTTATCGGTTCTCAGTGACGGATGTAGATAGAATGACTTAGCTTTCAGATTTTATCTTATTGAGCACGGATATGCTACTACATGATACATTTTGAAGGTCTGATGATAATCAGCTAAGTGCTTATCGGTTCTCAGTGACGGATGTAGTTAGAATGACCTAGCTTTCAGATTTTATCTTATTGAGCACGGATGCTACTACACGATACATTTTGAAGGTCTGATGATGATCAGCTAAGTGCTTATCGGTTCTCAGTGACGGATGTAGATAGAATGACTTAGCTTTCAGATTTTATCTTATTGAGCACGGATATGCTACTACATGATACATTTTGAAGGTCTGATGATGATCAGCTAAGTGCTTATCGGTTCTCAGTGACGGATGTAGTTAGAATGACCTAGCTTTCAGATTTTATCTTATTGAGCACGGATGCTACTACATGATACATTTTGAAGGTCTGATGATGACCAGCTAAGTGCTTATCGGTTCACAGTGACGGATATAGCTAGAATGACCACCATCAGGTAAATGGCACCATCAGTCTCCAAGGCCTCTTCGAGCTCTTTCAAATGAGTCCACACACGACGGTTCTACGTGGTGCCATCAATGAGATCCTATAATTACCTTCGGAGTCTATCATCAGGTAGCTAGTATCATCAGTCTCCAAGGGCTCCTCGAGCTCTTTCAAATGAGTCCAAACACGATGGTTCTACTCAGTGCCGTCAATGAGATCCTATACCCACCTTCGGAGTCCACCATTAGGTACGAGACATCATCAGTAATCCAGATCTTCGTCTTCCATCAAACGAAATACTCAAGACAAAATAATTAAACCGATAAAACAATTAACACCATTAAAACAGTAACATACATTACATAACATCGCGCCTGTAATCCCCAAAGGGTTAGGCAGAGATGTACCTAATAGTAGGCGTGATGTTATGTTATGTATGTTATTATTTTAACGTTACAATTGTTTTATCGCTTTTAGCGATAAAACAATTGTAGCAAAAAACAATTGAAGTCGTTCTTGTAGCACGGATGCTACTACATGATACATTTTGAAGGTCTGATGATAACCAGCTAAGTGCTTATCGGTTCTCAGTGACGAACGTAGTTAGCATGACCTAGCTTTAAAATTTTATCGATTTGAGTACGGATGCTACTACATAATACATTCTAAAGGTCTGATGATGACCAGCTAAGTGCTAATTGGTTCTCAGTGACGGATATAGCTAGAATGACCTAGCTTTCAAATTTTATCGATCTGAGCACGGATACTACTACATGATACATTTTGAAGGTCTGATGATGATCAGCTAAGTGCTTATCGGTTCTCAGTGACGGATGTAGTTAGAATGACCTAGCTTTCAGATTTTATCTTATTGAGCACGGATGCTACTACATGATACATTTTGAAGGTATGATGATGATCAGCTAAGTGCTTATCGGTTCTCATTGACGGATATAGCTAGAATGACCACCATCAGGTAAATGGCACCATCAGTCTCCAAGGCCTCCTCGAGCTCTTTCAAATGAGTCCAAACACGATGGTTCTACGCAGCGCTGTCAATGAGATCCTGTACCCACCTTCGAAGTCCACCGTCTAGTAAATGGCATCATCAGTCTCTAAGGCCTCCTCGAGGTCTTTCAAATGAGATCCTTTACTTACCTTTGGAGTCCACTATCAGGTAAATGACATTATCAGTCTCCAAGGCGTCCTCGAGGTCTCAACACCATTAAAATAATAAGATACATAACATAACATCACGCCTACTATTAGGTACACCTCTGCCTAACCCTTCGGGGATTACAGGCGTGATGTTATGTAATGTATGTTATTATTTTAATGGTGTTAATTGTTTTATCGGTTTTAATTATTTTGTCTTGAGAATTTCGTTTGATGGAAGATGAAGATCTGGATGACTGATGATGTCTCGCACCTGATGGTAAACTCCGAAGGTGGGTATAGGATCTCATTGACGGCACTGAGTAGAACCATCGTGTTTGGACTCATTTGAAAGAGCTCGAGGGAGCCTTGCAGACTGATGATACCAGCTACCTGATGGTAGACTCCGAAGGTGGGTATAGGATCTCATTGACGGCACTGAGTAGAACCGTCGTGTGTGGACTCATTTGAAAGAGCTCGAAGAGGCCTTGGAGACTGATGGTGCCATTTACCTGATGGTGGTCATTCTAGCTATATCCGTCACTGTGAACCGATAAGCACTTAGCTGGTCATCATCAGACCTTCAAAATGTATCATGTAGTAGCATCCGTGCTCAATAAGATAAAATCTGAAAGCTAGGTCATTCTAACTACATCCGTCACTGAGAACCAATTAGCACTTAGTTGGTCATCATCAGACCTTGAAAATGTATCATGTAGTAGCATCCGTGCTCAGATCGATACAATTTGAAAGCTAGGTCATTCTAGCTATATCCATCACTGAGAACCAATTAGCACTTAGCTGGTCATCATCAGACCTTCAAAATGTATCATGTAGTAGCATCCGTGCTCAAAAAGATAAAAGCAGAAAGCTGTGGCATCATAACTGTATCCGTCACTGAGAACCGATAAGCACTTAGCTGATCATCATCAGACCTTCAAAATGTATCATGTAGTAGCATCCGTGCTCAATAAGATAAAATTTGAAAGCTAGGTCATTCTAGCTATATCCGTCACTGAGAACCAATTAGCACTTAGCTGGTCATCATCAGACCTTTAGAATGTATTATGTAGTAGTATCCGTGCTCAGATCGATAAAATTTTAAAGCTAGGTCATGCTAACTACGTTCGTCACTGAGAACCGATAAGCACTTAGTTGGTCATCATCAGACCTTGAAAATGTATCATGTAGTAGCATCCGTGCTCAATAAGATAAAATCTGAAAGCTAGGTCATTCTAACTACATCCGTCACTGAGAACCAATTAGCACTTAGTTGGTCATCATCAGACCTTGAAAATGTATCATGTAGTAGCATCCGTGCTCAGATCGATACAATTTGAAAGCTAGGTCATTCTAGCTATATCCATCACTGAGAACCAATTAGCACTTAGCTGGTCATCATCAGACCTTCAAAATGTATCATGTAGTAGCATCCATGCTCAAAAAGATAAAAGCAGAAAGCTGTGGCATCATAACTGTATCCGTCACTGAGAACCGATAAGCACTTAGCTGATCATCATCAGACCTTCAAAATGTATCATGTAGTAGCATCCGTGCTCAATAAGATAAAATCTGAAAGCTAGGTCATTCTAACTACATCCGTCACTGAGAACCAATTAGCACTTAGTTGGTCATCATCAGACCTTGAAAATGTATCATGTAGTAGCATCCGTGCTCAGATCGATAAAATTTGAAAGCTAGGTCATTCTAACTACATCCGTCACTGAGAACCAATTAGCACTTAGTTGGTCATCATCAGACCTTGAAAATGTATCATGTAGTAGCATCCGTGCTCAGATCGATAAAATTTGAAAGCTAGGTCATTCTAGCTATATCCATCACTGAGAACCAATTAGCACTTAGCTGGTCATCATCAGACCTTCAAAATGTATCATGTAGTAGCATCCGTGCTCAAAAAGATAAAAGCAGAAAGCTGTGGCATCATAACTGTATCCGTCACTGAGAACCGATAAGCACTTAGCTGATCATCATCAGACCTTCAAAATGTATCATGTAGTAGCATCCGTTCTCAGATCGATAAAATTTGAAAGCTAGGTCATTCTAGCTATATCCGTCACTGAGAACCAATTAGCACTTAGCTGGTCATCATCAGACCTTTAGAATGTATTATGTAGTAGTATCCGTGCTCAGATCGATAAAATTTTAAAGCTACGTCATGCTAACTACGTTCGTCACTGAGAACCGATAAGCACTTAGCTGGTTACCATCAGA
Source organism: Diarsia brunnea (assembly GCA_949774965.1). Classification (NCBI taxonomy): domain Eukaryota; kingdom Metazoa; phylum Arthropoda; class Insecta; order Lepidoptera; family Noctuidae; genus Diarsia; species Diarsia brunnea. The sequence continues at coordinate 16,499,610 of OX459008.1, read as the reverse complement.
CCTTCAAAATGTAGTAGCATCCGTGCTACAAGAACGACTACAATTGTTCTTTGCTACAATTGTTTTATCGCTAAAAGCGATAAAACAATTAAAATCATTAAAATAATAACATACATAACATAACATCACGCCTACTATTAGGTACACCTCTGCCTAATCCTTTGGGGATTACAGGCGCGATGTTATGTAATGTATGTTATTGTTTTAATGGTGTTAATTGTTTTATCGTTTTAATTATTTTGTCTTGAGAATTTCGTTTGATGGAAGATGAAGATCTGGATGACTGATGATGTCTCGTACCTGATGGTGGACTCCGAAGGTGGGTATAGGATCTTATTGACGGCACCACGTAGAACCGTCGTGTCCACACACGACTCATTCGAAAGAGCTCGAAGAGGCCTTGGAGACTGATGGTGCCATTTACCTGATGGTGGTCATTCTAGCTATATCCGTCACTGTGAACCGATAAGCACTTAGCTGGTCATCATCAGACCTTCAAAATATATCATGTAGTAGAAAGAAAGAAAGAAAAAGAAAGAAAAATATTATTAGTAGCATCCGTGCTCAATAAGATAAAATCTGAAAGCTAGGTCATTCTAACTACATCCGTCACTGAAAACCGATAAGCACTTAGGTGATCATCATCAGACCTTCAAAATGTATCATGTAGTAGCATCCGTGCTCAGATCGATAAAATTTGAAAGCTAGGTCATTCTAGCTATATCCGTCACTGAGAACCAATTAGCACTTAGCTGGTCATCATCAGACCTTCAAAATGTATCATGTAGTAGCATCCGTGCTCAATAAGATAAAATCTGAAAGCTAGGTCATTCTAACTACATCCGTCACTGAGAACCGATAAGCACTTAGCTGATCATCATCAGACCTTCAAAATGTATCATGTAGTAGCATCCGTGCTCAATGAGATAAAAGCTGAAAGTTGGAGCATTCTGACTATTTCCGTGACTGAGAACCGATAAGCAGTTACCTGGTCTTCATCAGACCTTCAAAATGTATCATGTAGTATGAGAGACCATCATTAGGTACGAGACATCATCAGTCATCTAGATCTCCATCTTCCATCAAACGAAAATCTCAAGAAAAAATAGTTAGATAACATAACATCACGCCTGTAATCCCCGAAGGGTTAGGCAGAGGTGTACCTAACAGTACACCCACATTTCGCCAGTTATGTTTAAGTCCCATATAATAGGGGCGAGCCTATTGCCATCAACCGGGCACAAATCCAGACTCCGTGGCTGTTACTTATAATTTCCTGATGGAAAAACCCAATAACACTTTGCCCGACCCGGGAATCGAACCCAGGACCTCATGCTCAGCATCGTGCTTACGACCACTAGACCAACGAGGCAGTCCAAAATTAAAATAATATCATAGATATATCTATATACCAAAATATCTACTAAGAAACGTGGGTAATTTACCAATAGTTTTGGAGAGCTCGGCCACGCGTCACTTAACGTTTATTAGGCATAGTCAGCTTAGTCTATGATAGGTGCAAACAACAAAACGAAATTACAAACTACTTTAAATATATTTACTAACTTATTTTCTGTTCTTATTTTACGAAATATTGATAACTATACAATTTACAATATGTTTTAATTCAGAAAACATTAAAAACGTGAACTTTTGAATTTTATTTGTGAAGTGATGACATGCGTGCAGTCCACCCGTGACAACAGTCATCGAGACACTGGCGCAGCGCGTTCCGAGTATGCGCGACGGGTCTCGCGCCGCATTTGCCTCAAAATGTCGGGAATTAATTTATTATTTTAAAATTTTATTACAAATCAGAGAAAATAAACAATACGAATTGATAAATACATCACTACGTATTTTTGGGTATAAAATTCATACCGAACTATTCAGCCGTTACAGAGACAAAATTCGATTTAGGTTAAGACATACTACGATTTTTTATTAAATAATGTGAAGGTTTATTAAAATTTTAAACAATACGAATTATTTGTGATGACTTTAAGTATAACATATATTTTTTATATGGAAATCGTACGGAAGGATTCCTCAACAAATTTCCTTAAACATACGTCGTTTTTGGGATTTTAGCAACGCAACGGCCTTAACTTACAGACAAATTGGTATTTAAATCTGATTAATTTATATTTGCCGTCATCGGGGATCCCTCAGTCTCGATGTCTGTTTTGCCACGTTTTACGGGTTGGGAACAAATTGTTTAAATTAGCAAATATTGAAGCAGACATGTAGGGCTATATTGTTTGTTTTTTTCTGTAACGAGGGTTAAGGGATTTCAGGAAAACTAACAGTTTAAGACCAAGAAGTATTTTGTTTATCAAAATAATTCTGCTCTTCTCCTTCCTCTGCTGCTTCATCCTGTTCTGCTGACAGATGCAAAAAGGAATTCCCGTTTGAAAATGAATTGTCGGAAAGAAACAATAGAGCAGTCTACAGATCTGTGTCCTGTTGAAGATACATCTGAATTCTGAGGTGACGTATCACCAGACACAAGACACAAGTCTATTTAAGTTTTTTTTTTGCAAACGCTCCCAAAATTCATTTTCAGCGGGCAGCCGTCACAACATTTAAAGGAAAATTAATAAATCAAATCAAGGAGCCACTCATCAAAGGTTTCATAACTAACAAGGTATCAATGTGCTATCATCAAAGCCTGAAGACGTATAAGAGAAAATGAAAGAATTGAGGACAAAATTAAATGAAGACCAATTCATAAAACGGTTGAAATAAGTCGACGTCCCAGCTGCCGAGTGATCGCTTAAAATTGTATGGAAAAAAAAAAAGTAATTCTGTTACCGACGCGTCGATTTCAATTGTCTCCGGATCGGATAAAAATTGACACAATTCGTTGGTAGCTACATTTATTTGCTGATTATCGAGTTTACTAGATGAAGCTTGGCGAAATTTCAATCTATTGGCGTACCGCTAGGTATATTTTCTTACTTATCTGTGTTTTATTCGCTTCTTTCGCTCTTCGTAAGGAGGAATAAGACGCCCTTCTGGGAAACTGATAAATATGCCCGTGGCATTTCTCTTCAGTGCATGGCAAAAATCATAGATTTTAGACAATCTTGAAAAGATCTTCTAGACTGTCGAACTAGCCAACATCATAAAACACAGTTTGAAATCATTTTTATTAAGGATCAGTAAATTCCATAATAGGATGTTCCACTACAAGTTTCTTTTTGAATTTGTATTTATTTTTAAACTTAACTGAAAACTCATTGCAAGAGATTATAAGGTAGAACATTCGTCCCATAATGTAGGTTGCCTCCTTAAGCCCTCGACATGGAAGTACACAGCATTCATCAGGAATGTTCTAGTAACAAGTGGCTACACTATTCATAATAAATGTATTTACATCTCCAAGGAAAGTCATAGCCATTTCTTAAGTATTGAAAAGCACAATCGCCAACAGAGCGTCGCTGAACTAGGCTGCAATGCAGCGCTAAAAGCGGCTGCAATATTTTCCAGCGCTTAATCGGCATCCAGGTGGTGAACGTCTGTTGGCGCACTCCACGGACTAGCGTACCGTTGCACAACAGCACTCCGCTTTCACGTCTCCCTTCCACGGGCATTATGCCTCTAATGTCACTTAATTTGCCGTCTAGGGCCTCCTCACGTGAATGCAGCCTACGAGAGCCGGTTTAATATAAAAATTCGCTTTTTTAATGCCTCGAAGCGAGATTTAACGTTAAACTGTTGCCTCTTTTGAGAGTAAACGCGTAGAAGTAATGTGATTACGAGATTGGTAGTTTTGGAGTCGAAAGGTAATTAAATTATTGTATGTAAAAATATTGGGTTCACGAGTGCGCGGTGGCTCGCTAGTTCGATGCTTGATGGGTTTTCAGATCGAGAGGTGCTTCATTTCAATCGAAGTCTAACTTAATTGCGTTTTCATGTATTTTTTAAATAATTAATTTATGAAAGTGCACCCTTGATCTTAAGTGAAGTGTATTTTTTTCTGCTTTTTGCTACAACTAAAAGGAAACTTTCCTTTTCGGCGCAAAGTGGTTGTCACAGGAGAAAAGCGGAATAAAAATAAGGGGAAGTAATAACTCATTGTAAAAATGACGGCTTTAACCATTATAACCGAAAGCGCTGACTCAGCAACACGCGCTTACGCCGCACACGTGGGCGAACAGTTTTATTGTTATCGACGTAAAGTTGAAAATTGAATGTAACATATTACCTGATTGTGCTTTCATCACAAAAGCGATATAACTCGTTATTATGTCGTTAACGAAATAAATCCGTAGTGTACCAGATTGCCGACGCGACGGATTACTTTTAGGACGTATGAAATAAATTGGAAGCCGTAGGTTATCAGCAATAAGGCTATAGTTGCAGCCATAGATATGTTATCGCAACCAACCGCTATTGTCTGCAGTCTGTTGGAAATTGACGATGTTGTTAAATTGTTTTATATTTGTAGTGGGTTTGCTGGGAATGATATGAAAGAGACAGGAGATAATGATGCCGTGACGTCTGACAGTGGAGAATGGAAGAAGAAAACGTATAACGTCGACCCCAAATAGAATAGGACCAGGGCGGGAAGATGATGGGTTTGCTTGCTGGTACCTTATCAAATCAATGACATCATAAATTATCACAACTTTGCTAATTACATCGTATAAAATATGCAAAACCAAGAAGTTAATCATTTAAATAGTTACATGATTTATTTTCTGGCGTCATTTTACTTCTTGTGAGCAGATTAATCCCAGCAGTATACAAAATTAATCATGGTACTTGAACCACGGCAATTTGTTCATATCACAATAAATCACGATTCAATTGGCTTTCAAGTCTGCGCAGCATAAATAATCATGATTGGCTTAAATTAAATCTTACCTTTAAATCTTAGCTGAATGGTGCCGTATATGAGGAGAATATCATCCTGAAACAAAACAAATAAACGTAAGTTAAAGTCTCTTTGAGATTGCATGACATAAAGTTCCATATTACTAAATTAATATTGAGAGACTGCATGGAATTAGAAAACTATGTTGTATGTTTATTACTCCGCTTCTCAAAGGCGACGAGAATGTCCCTATTATTTTGCACAGAGCATACTAATATCAAGTGCTCCGCCGGTTACTTAGATGCTCAAAGCCAGGGTACTTTTAAAAGAAAAATCAGTTTGTCAACTCACTACTGTAAAGAAAGTATAACTTATGGCGGGGTGACATGACATTTTAGTGCCTGTTAAGCTTTTAGTGTCACAAGATTTCAATAGTTAAATTAATAAAAAAGTAAAACCTTCGAGCTCCTGGTCCATTGAAAAGAACTAAAGAAAGGAGACTTTCCTTGGCCATTAAACCGAAAAATCATGGGCATGTGCATTCTTCCCATTTTGACCTATAGATCCAAGAGAAAGACCAAGTCTTTGACAAAAATTTTGCCCAAGCTCAAGGTGTACCAAAGTGCAATGGAGCACCGCATTCTAGGCGTCAAATTAACTAACCGCGTACGCAACACCACATTACACAAATTACTGACTTTGCTCATAAAATCGCTAAGCTGAAGTGGGACTAGACAGGGCACGTCTGCCGCGTCAGATAAGACTAGTGACCAGTGGTCCACGTTGGCCTTGGATCGAAACCACAGAAAATCATGAGTAGAAGCCTTTTGCTATCAGTGGGGTGATGCAGGCTAACAGTACCAGTTCCACTAAAAACTTTCTCTCACATCACAATCATTTAAAATTGTGTATTTATTGAAGGTGATAATAACGTCATCATATTTTCAATATTGTAGATAGGTAAGTACTGACAACCGCTCAATAGAAGCCGTATAACTAATTCACGGAAAATCGTTTAAAAGACACAATTTGTGTGCTGATGTACTGAAGCCAACAAAGGTCCTGTTCCGAACATAGAATTTGTAGGTGTACAAAAAAATATGAAGTTTAACTTGAAATGAACTTATGAGTCAAATAAAATCAGAATAATATTCAAGAACAGATTGAAAAAGAATCAACAAACACGATCAAGTAATTGTGGACGTTACTTCTTCGGAAAAGTGAAACAGTTATCATAGTAGAATTTAAGTGTTTAGAATAGTCACCAGATTTCTGATAACTAATCTATATATCACATGGTACTGCGAAAATCAGACAGACCAACCCAGCGAAAAACTTAAAAAAGATCTAGACCCAAACTATTTTTGAGCCGGACGTAAGAGAACGATTGAAGAATGATCAAATTATGCAGTACGAGTTAACCTTATCAAGAATAACTACATTCGTTTCATTCGTACACTGGTCGAACAAGAATTCAACAGTAAATTCCATAGGTGTGCAATGCGGACGGCTAAAGCTGTGTAACTCTCACTTCCCATAGTTGCTATGGTCATAAACCAGTGAAGTGTGGAGACTTTGACCGCCAGCATTTTACGAGCATCCACACCCCATTGAATTTCTCTGGCGTGTCCAAAAAGTATGGACTTCAGATCTGACCGTATCCGGCTTTAAATATTCGTCGGCTGGGAAGCTTTATAAATTCATAAACGAAAACATAGCCATATATTTAATGTTCTGAAAGAAAAAAACATACCGATTAAAAAAAATCCACAACTCCTCAGAAACAACAAATCCAGACAAACGTAACAGAGAGAAAAGAGGAAAATTGGAAGGGAGGACACTGCAGCGGGATATAACACGCTCATAGTTATGAAAAAAATTATCAACAGTAATTCAAGCTACAAGTGTCAGAAAATAAACAGACGAGATCCAAAACAAGTAACAATCAGCTAATGGTAGCGCAGCAGGTAATCCAGCATTATTTGCAGTGCCATCGAGTCGCAGCGACAGCCAACAATCCTGGCCACGCATTCCGCTAGACACACCATTCCTTTCACAGTTATTGTCAAGTACTGACACTCAGATGGAGATGGATGAGGGAGATATAAATTCTGGTGTACTGTAGATTTATCTGAATGATACTTACTAAACTTTTAATCCAATAAAAAGTTAAGCTACCTTGCCGCCGTCTTTAGTTTTGAAAACAATCAAGTGGGTACTAGAGCAAAATATTGATAGAGATTTTGGAGCAGGCCATGTTTGGAAGAATTCAGGTAAATAAATTCTAATCCGATTACCATGGTGGTGCCATTAAAGTTTTAAGATACAGAATTCACCATTATTGTAAAGAATCATGGATAGCAGTTAACATGGGAATTGTGTTTGTTATTGTTCTAGTTATACGATTACTTAGAGATCTTCGGAAGTTCGGCCAAGAGTTTTAGGGAAACTAAAATGTCTTACTTACTGTCGCACTCAGAGAGCTTTAATGATTACTTAGGCCATCAGTTAGTAAAGGTTTTGACAGTTTTGCATACAAAAGTATGTCAAATCTTTACTAAGTGATGGCTTCACTAATCATTAAATCTCTCTGAGTACCGCAGTTAGTCTTGCTAATTTAGTTGCAGAAGTAATAGCTATTGATTGCTGATAAGGGGCCGTTCCGGGCCTGAGCAATTTTAAGGAGATTACGATTACAAATCTCCTAGGGATTACAGACAATGCTTTTGTTTATAATTTGCTAAGTTATATTTTTCGGTCAACGGCCGGTTTGCTGTCCAAATAGGGCTTTGTATAGCAAACCGCCAATATCAAAATATATAAAATGACAACAAATATTTGCAACGTGTCGTTTATCAGGCATCAAAAGTAAAGGCGGGAAGCGGCTCTGGCGCCGGCGGCGGGCCGAGGCTCCAAGCCGTCCGCGTGGGCTGCGCGCACGCAGCCAAAGCAAAAAGCCGCCCGGACACTGCGCCGCGGCATTCCTTATCCAAACCGGTCTTCGTTCAATGGAAGCCGATTGTAACAACTCAAACAAACTAAACCAAACCTTAACTTTAAACACTAAAGTTCAAGCTCTGTTGAGATGAAAAAAGGTATACGCAGATGCGAGAAAATTATAATCATATTACAGGAGTAATAGAGGACAAAAAGTTGAATGATGGCACAAACGCAGAATATCAAATGGAGGTTATAGCTTGGCGTATTAAATCCCAGACCAGTTGATGTATGAATTATTGTAAATATGAAAGGGAGAGCGATGATAAATGCGGAATTGTTGAAAATTTGATATCAACGACTGAAGATGTTTTGTCATTGATTGAAGTATTAAGATTTCAGAAATAATACCTGGATGATATTGCAACGTTTCGGAACACAGACAAAGATTTTAAAAGGAGTAACAACGTGGAGGCTTTAAAAGTCAGATTCTGTCTGAAATTCAATAGGCTCATGTCTGCGGTATAAATACTTAGGAGTATCCAAAATGTTGCTCCTCAGCTCTTGTTTAAGTTAGCAAGTTAAGTTAGAGGCATGCCAGGAGACCTCTGCTAAAAAGTACGGCGTTGATGCCACATATTTCTCTTTGTAATTTAAGATGAAGTACAAACAATGGATCCATAAAGAACAAACAAAACCATGGCATAGCTTTATCATGAATGCTCATACAGGAATCCTAAAACAACGAGGCAGATTAAATAACGAAGACTAAACAATACACTATAGTTCAATTAAAGGGGAAACAAGGCAAACATTCAGATGAGTGACGTCATACAGGGACAGCGTTTTAGGTAGGCGGGCGACGGTGCACGACCCAGGACCTTACGTTTTTGGAGCTTTCAACACCACACTTTATGGTGTAAGCAATAAAGTTGGAATTACGGGAATCGAAAACTGAATCTATTGGTATTGGCGTCGGTAAGGTCCCAGTTCGTGGAAGCGTGGCCGTCGCCGTCATAAACTCTTGCGCACAATGCCAACACCCCTGCGCCCCGCGATAACTTGTGTTGGATTTCAAAATTCCAAACTGTTTTTTTTTAGAACTTGCCTTGTTAATAAACGCTTTGCCGACGAGTTATCGACTTTGTAAGACAGTGTTAACGTTCAGGAGTTTTTATCACCGTATTAAGAGTGACGGGCTTCACTGATTTTAAGACTGTTAACCCATTTAGACACCAATGAATGTTTGAAAAATATTTAAAATTTGAAATTCTTCTGCACTTAGACACTTTGTGTAAAACTTGGTGTTAATTGAATTTGAGTGAATCAATTCATTCAGTTTCAACCAAATGCAATGCAGAAATGAATACTTTTCAATGAGCAAGAAATACTACTCCATTAATTTTTTTTTTGGATTCATGGTTTCGCAAAAGTAGATAACAATCAGTGAATGCTTTACATTTTAACTATAATGGTCTAATAAAACGCACGCAACTGAAAAATATGTTACATGTATAATAACACAGGACACAAAGAAACATTTGCTTTCCCTTTATTTACAAAATGTCTATAACTCCACAGTGAAACGTTACGAAACGGTGAAAAAGGCAATTTCCAAGAAATAAGAATACAATTGCCAGCTTTGTGCTGAGAAATTCGAGTTTGGTATAAGTTTAAAACTTGTTTTTAAGGCTTCAGAACTTTGAGAAGCCTACTCGGTGCTCTTGCGTCTGATATTTCACAATTTTACTTTTAGTCGGTAGTTAAAGAACGCTGAATGTTTTATAAGTATTACAAGCAAAGGACAGTGGACACTACTCTCCGCAAACTTAATCATAGCTAAATGAATAGAATCCTGAAATGATATTACAGCTCGCTCAGTTCCAAAGTCTATCAAAGAAACTTAGTGTCGTTTAATTAAAGGGATTGACAACATGGGCTGTGTATACGAGTACGTATGTACAAACATACCCATGCGATTAAAGTTTCCTTATAGTTGAGCCGCGTAAGTGTGTGCCCGTCTTGCGGGAGTTACAACTTGATAGGACATTCCGTATTAATTAACTAAATAAGTCTGGTAAAGCGGAGTGAGTTTGAAACAGTCGGCGACGTTGGCGACTTGCGAGTTGTCAGTCGCGTGTCAATAAGACAGGCAGAGACACGGCGGATTGAAGTATGGGGCCGGGGGCACCGCCCGCGCCCGGCGCCACCCCAGTGTGTGGTTTCCTTTTGATGTCATCTTCGCGCAAACTTTGCTACGGATCGGCTTTGAGATAGAGAGACGGAGAGTGACTAATTTGGCCCAGCATTTGATCTCGAGAACTCCAATATGTGCGTCTCGCTCGCACCCACCGCCCGCCGCCGCCACCGCCGGGAAGCTCTTTGCAAAATTTCGCTTTGATCGCAAAGTTAAATTATATGGGAATTGAGCATTAAATGGATACACATGTGAAGCGAGGACCTGCAAGCGGCGCTGGCCGGCCGGCGTTGGCAGGCGGCTCCTCGCGACAGGAGCCGGCGCGATGACGGCAACGGGCCACGGCCGCTCGGCCGGACCGGGACTCAGCCCAAATAAAACAGCCGCCGTTTGACGATTACGGCGACTTACATAAATAATGAACGAGGAGTCACTTTCAAAGTTATACATTTGTGAGAGCGGCGCTTGTATTTAACTCCGCCTAATTTGCCGCGAGTACGCAGTACCTTTGAGAGCTCCGTTTTTACTAGTTTACGAAACAGATATTTGCGCCCGCCTTTCCTTTGATACGGCACTTTGTAGAGCATTTTACACGAGTTTCTTTTGAGGCCATTCAGACGGTGAGTAACGAAAGGCTGTCTTTGATAAACACGTGCGAGGACTCTTCAGTACTTATTAGGGGTGCTCTCTTTGAAAGTGCTTCTTGTGAAATCTATTTGAAACGTTCACAATATCAAAGCGGGCCCGATGAAAGCTGCGCTAATTAAACTGTCACTAATAAAATTATGCGAAAAATTGAATCTACGAGTGTTTTGTTCGCGATAAAATGTTCGTGTAATTTTAATATTTCATTAGTTTTGTGAACACGTTTTTACTGAAGCTCGAGTTGGTTAAGGGGATCACAGCAGTGGATGACTTTGACGATTTGACCTCTGTACTGGCTTTTGTTTATTTTTTGGCCCCTACCGGCAAACGACTGTACTACAGAAAAACGTACCAAAGAACAGAAATGTGTCGCAGAGTGGTCATCGTATTTGCCTAACATATTTTGTTTCTCTTGGAGTACCTACATCATAATGTATGAATAAAATATTTAATAATAAATTATACACTTTGACTAATGAAGTAATAACCTAGCTTTCATTAGTTATTTCACTGAGCACAGGTACTCCTACGATACATTCTTAAGGTCTGATAAAGACCAGGTAACTGCTTATCGCTTCTCAGTCACGGAAATAGTCAGAATGCTCCAGCTTTCAGCTAACTGAGCACGGATCCTACTACATGATACATTTTGAAGGTCTGATGATGACCAGCTAAGTGCTTATCGGTTCTCAGTGACGGATGTAGTTAGAATAACCTAGCTTTCAAATTTTATCTGTCTGAGTACGGATGCTACTACATGATACATTTTGAAGGTCTGATGATGACCAGCTAAGTGCTAATTGGTTCTCAGTGACGGATATAGCTAGAATGACCTAGCTTTCAGATTTTATCTTATTGAGCACGGATGCTACTACATGATACATTTTGAAGGTCTGATGATGACCAGCTAAGTGCTTATCGGTTCACAGTGACGGATATAGCCAGAATGACCACCATCAGGTAAATGGCACCATCAGTCTCCAAGGCCTCTTCGAGCTCTTTCAAATGAGTCCACACACGACGGTTCTACGTGGTGCCATCAATGAGATTCTATAATTACCTTCGGAGTCTACCATTAGGTAGCTAGTATCATCAGTCTCCAAGGCCTCCTCGAGCTCTTTCAAATGAGTCCAAACACGATGGTTCTACTCAGTGCCGTCAATGAGATCCTATACCCACCTTCGGAGTCTACCATTAGGTACGAGACATCATCAGTAATCCAGATCTCCATCTTCCATCAAACGAAATTCTCAAGACAAAATAATTAAAACGATAAAACAATTAACACCATTAAAACAATAACATACATTACATAACATCGCGCCTGTAATCCCCAAAGGGTTAGGCAGAGGTGTACCTAATAGTAGGCGTGATGTTATGTTATGTATGTTATTATTTTAATGATTTTAATTGTTTTATAAAACAATTGTAGCAAAAAACAATTGTAGTCGTTCTTGTAGCACAGATGCTACTACATGATACATTTTGAAGGTCTGATGATAACCAGCTAAGTGCTTATCGGTTCTCAGTGACGAACAAAGTTAGCATGACCTAGCTTTAAAATTTTATCGATTTGAGCACGGATGCAACTACATAATACATTCTAAAGGTCTGATGATGACCAGCTAAGTGCTAATTGGTTCTCAGTGACGGATATAGCTAGAATGACCTAGCTTTCAAATTTTATCGATCTGAGCACGGATGCTACTACATGATACATTTTGAAGGTCTGATGATGATCAGCTAAGTGCTTATCGGTTCTCAGTGACGGATGTAGTTAGAATGACCTAGCTTTCAGATTTTATCTTATTGAGCACGGATGCTACTACATGATACATTTTGAAGGTATGATGATGATCAGCTAAGTGCTTATCGGTTCTCAGTGACGGATGTAGTTAGAATGACCTAGCTTTCAGATTTTATCTTATTGAGCACGGATGCTACTACATGATACATTTTGAAGGTATGATGATGATCAGCTAAGTGCTTATCGGTTCTCAGTGACGGATGTAGTTAGAATGACTTAGCTTTCAGATTTTATCTTATTGAGCACGGATGCTACTACATGATACATTTTGAGGGTCTGATGATGACCAGCTAAGTGCTTATCGGTTCACAGTGACGGATATAGCTAGAATGACCACCATCAGGTAAATGGCACCATCAGTCTCCAAGGCCTCCTCGAGCTCTTTCAAATGAGTCCTACGCAGAGCTGTCAATGAGATCCTGTACCCACCTTCGAAGTCCACCGTCAAGTAAATGGCATCATCAGTCTCTAAGGCCTCCTCGAGCTCTTTTAAATGAGTCCAAACACGACGATTCTACGCAGTGCCGTCAATGAGATCCTTTACTTACCTTTGGAGTCCACCATCAGGTAAATGACATTATCAGTCTCCAAGGTGTCCTCGAGGTCTCAACACCATTAAAATAATAAGATACATAACATAACATCACGCCTACTATTAGGTACACCTCTGCCTAACCCTTCGGGGATTACAGGCGTGATGTTATGTAATATATGTTATTATTTTAATGGTGTTCATTGTTTTATCGCTTCTAATTATTTTGTCTTGAGAATTTCGTTTGATGGAAGATGAAGATCTGGATGACTGATGATGTCTCGCACCTGATGGTAAACTCCGAAGGTGGGTATAGGATCTCATTGACGGCACTGAGTAGAACCGTCGTGTGTGGACTCATTTGAAAGAGCTCGAAGAGGCCTTGGAGACTGATGGTGCCATTTACCTGATGGTGGTCATTCTAGCTATATCCGTCACTGTGAACCGATAAGCACTTAGCTGGTCATCATCAGACCTTCAAAATGTATCATGTAGTAGCATCCGTGTTCAATAAGATAAAATCTGAAAGCTAGGTCATCCTAACTACATCCGTCACTAAGAACCGATAAGCACTTAGCTGATCATCATCAGACCGTCAAAATGTATTATGTAGTAGCATATCCGTGCTCAATAAGATAAAATCTGAAAGCTAAGTCATTCTATCTACATCCGTCACTGAGAACCGATAAGCACTTAGCTGATCATCATCAGACCTTCAAAATGTATCATGTAGTAGCATTCGTGCTCAATAAAATAAAATCTAAAAGCTAAGTCATTCTAACTACATCCGTCACTGAGAACCGATAAGCACTTAGCTGATCATCATCAGACCTTCAAAATGTATCATGTAGTAGCATCCGTGCTCAATAAGATAAAAGCAGAAAGCTGTGGCATCATAACTGTATCCGTCACTGAGAACCGATAAGCACTTAGCTGATCATCATCAGACCTTCAAAATGTATTATGTAGTAGCATCCGTGCTCAGATCGATAAAATTTTAAAGCTAGGTCATGCTAACTACGTTCGTCACTGAGAACCGATAAACACTTAGCTGGTTATCATCAGACCTTCAAAATGTAGTAGCGTCCGTGCTACAAGAACGACTACAATTGTTCTTTGCGACAATTGTTTTATCGCTAAAAGCGATAAAACAATTAAGATCATTAAAATAATAACATACATAACATAACATCACGCCTACTATTAGGTACACCTCTGCCTAACCCTTTGGGGATTACAGGCGCGATGTTATGTAATGTATGTTATTGTTTTAATGGTGTTAATTGTTTTATCGTTTTAATTATTTTGTCTTGAGAATTTCGTTTGATGGAAGATGAAGATCTGGATGACTGATGATGTCTCGTACCTGATGGTGGACTCCGAAGGTGGGTATAGGATCTCATTGACGGCACCACGTAGAACCGTCGTGTCCACACACGACTTATTCGAAAGAGCTCGAAGAGGCCTTGGAGACTGATGGTGCCATTTACCTGATGGTGGTCATTCTAGTTATATCCGTCACTGTGAACCGATAAGCACTTAGCTGGTCATCATCAGACCTTCAAAATATATCATGTAGTAGCATCCGTGCTCAATAAGATAAAAGCAGAAAGCTGTGGCATCATAACTGTATCCGTCACTGAGAACCGATAAGCACTTAGCTGATCATCATCAGACCTTCAAAATGTATCATGTAGTAGCATCCGTGCTCAGATCGATAAAATTTGAAAGCTAGCTCATTCTAGCTATATCCCTCACTGAGAACCAATTAGCACTTAGCTGGTCATCATCAAACCTTCAAAATGTATCATGTAGTAGCATCCGTGCTCAATAAGATAAAATCTGAAAGCTAGGTAATTCTAACTACATCCGTCACTGAGAACCGATAAGCACTTAGCTGATCATCATCAGACCTTCAAAATGTATCACGTAGTAGCATCCGTGCTCAATAAGATAAAATCTGAAAGCTAGGTAATTCTAACTACATCCGTCACTGAGAACCGATAAGCACTTAGCTGATCATCATCAGACCTTCAAAATGTATCATGTAGTAGCATCCGTGCTCAATGAGATAAAAGCTGAAAGTTGGAGCATTCTGACTATTTCCGTGACTGAGAACCGATAAGCAGTTACCTGGTCTTCATCAGACCTTCAAAATGTATCATGTAGTATGAGAGACCATCATTAGGTACGAGACATCATCAGTCATCTAGATCTCCATTTTCCATCAAACGAAAATCTCAAGACAAAATAGTTAGATAACATAACATCACGCCTGTAATCCCCGAAGGGTTAGGCAGAGGTGTACCTAATAGTACACCCACATTTCGCCAGTTATGTTTAAGTCCCATATAATAGGGGCGAGCCTATTGCCATCAACCGGGCACAAATCCAGACTCCGTGGCTGTTACTTATAATTTCCTGATGGAAAAACCCAATAACACTTTGCCCGACCCGGGAATCGAACCCAGGACCTCATGCTCAGCATCGTGCTTACGACCACTAGACCAACGAGGCAGTCCAAAATTAAAATAATATCATAGATATATCTATATACCAAAATATCTACTAAGAAACGTAAGTAATTTACCAATAGTTTTGGAGAGCTCGGCCACGCGTCACTTAACGTTTATTAGGCATAGTCAGCTTAGTCTATGATAGGTGCAAACAACAAAACGAAATTACAAACTACTTTAAATATATTTACAAACTTATTTTCTATTCTTATTTTACGAAATATTGATAACTATACAATTTACAATATGTTTTAATTCAGAAAACATTAAAAACGTGAACTTTTGAATTTTATTTGTGAAGTAATGACATGCGTGCAGTCCACCCGTGACAACAGTCATCGAGACACTGGCGCATCGCGTTCCGAGTATGCGCGACGGGTCTCGCGCCGCATTTGCCTCAAAATGTCGGGAATTAATTTATTATTTTAAAATTTTATTACAAATCAGAGAAAATAAACAATACGGATTGATAAATACATTACTACGTATTTTTGGGTATAAAATTCATACCGAACTATTCAGCCGTTACAGAGACAAAATTCGATTTAGGTTAAGACATACTACGATTTTTTATTAAATAATGTGAAGGTTTATTAAAATTTTAAACAATACGAATTATTTGTGATGACTTTAAGTATAACATATATTTTTTATATGGAAATCGTACGGAAGGATTCCTCAACAAATTTCTTTAAACATACGTCGTTTTTGGGATTTTAGCAACGCAACGGCCTTAAGCTGAAATTAGTAAAGACGGCGCGGTACTTGGTTTGAGCGTGGCTTTGTGCTTTAGCGTAAACTTGTTAGAGGAGGAGACATAATCTCATATCAATCCAGCGAAGCCGAGATAGTGTTGTGAGGGTTAGAGCTATTAGTAGGTTATTAATGTTGGGTCACACACTCCTCTAAGCCAAAGACGAGTCCGCAAAGTGGCGCCTTTGTGCGCGGCGTGGGCGTCGGCAAGCGGTGTGCGACTGTGCGCCGGGAAACGCTCCGTGTTTCAAGTCGCTCCGTGCGACAACTCTTTGTGTAGCGACGCCTTTACAATGCACCGCTCCAACACAGCGCGTAGTTTACAAACATCGTCATTACGTGAAATCTTACTTAAACGTAAGGGCGGGATTTCAGATGGTAAACTACCCACATTTGTAGGTTGTAGATTTTAATATTTTTTCGTTTCTAATAATAACAGCCTAATTTGAACCGCTAAATACAATGTAAGTACTTTTACTAGGCAATAACAGATACCCGTAAGTAAATTTAAATCTCAACACAAAAATAGGAAGCGTATGACACTGAATTTCCTTACATCAATGGCCCGATTTACATCAAAGACGTTCGATACGACTTTGATGTTTAAATCGAGAAATGTCTTTAACTAGTGCCCTTGTCATGTTAATAGTATGGGTGGTACCGTAGCGTAGTGCTGTAGTCACAGGCAACTTTGTACGGCCTCTTAACGACGGAACGTAGCACAAAGGAGCGACTGCAACCCCGAGTAACAACAACTGATGAAAAACTAACAGTAACAAGAAACTCGAACTACACCACTAAACAACTCTTCATATAATTTATTCATTACACAGCCCTAATTACTCGTTCTAATATTAAAACAGAATTCCAATCCTCATTCACTAATGAGGTTTTATGCTAAAAACGAGTACGAAACTGATAACTCCAAACCCTTTGACACTAAACAAAGTTAAGGCGTGCTAGAGACAACTTTAAATACATTATACGTTTCAAATTGCCTTTGCCATTACACGATTATTAAGTTGGCAAACACAAAGGTCGACGGCCATATTTATTAGACTAGTATAGTATGTAAGCGCTAGATATTAAAGGTTCCATAAATATCAAAGGAATAGTACAAAGGGAAAAAATATAATCAAATCTCGAAATATAAGCGCTTCTAAGAAACACTCGAAATCAAAGAGACACCTAATTTATAAATTGCAATTACACCGGCAGTCGGCGGAGTTCGGCGGGCACAGAAAAAAAATTAGAGAGAACAGATTACGAACACTAAATTTAATTACAAAGCGAACTCGAATATTACAAATTGGAGAGGATAAACGCGACAAAGTAAAAGAGAAAACACACCCAAAAGGAAACTCGTAGCATTGATATAAACGAAATTTAAATTAAGTACAAAGGGAAAGAAGATGAAAAAAATCCTTTCATTGAAAGCTCTCACCCCCGGAGTCAGAGGGCCGGGCGGCTACATCAAAGACACCTACCTCCCGTCTCTAGCCTTATCTGTGCGAAACCGAGTTTGGAAATTAGCACACAGCGATCCTTTCGGAGTCTCGTCTGCGGCTCAAAGACGCCGCGTGCGCACCCTTTCAGCAGCTTTTAGCATTACGCTTTCATGAAGGGTTTTTTGTATAATTTGTCTTTGGACATAATGTAGCTAATAAGTAATGACATATTTTATTCAAGTTGAAGCGCTGGATTGGCTTTACTGGTAGCCTGTCTGGTGAATGTCGCCTTATCTCGACGAACTATAAACTCACAAGTGTACTTAAATTTGATTAACTTTGAGATAGGATAATTTTGCATGCAATTGTCGTCTTGTATTCGCCTGTTTCATATTGCCCTGTTTTAGGATGTCGAGGCTTATTTTTTAGTGGCTATGGTTTTCGCTTATGTTTTGCGGCAACGCCATTTTAATAATTCAAAAGCTCCGATTGATTTTATCGACTTAAGCCTACAAAGAAACTGTTTCATTTCAAGGGCTGTTAACTTTTGTCTCAGAAACAATCCAGGATTGTCAGATATTGTAAAAACTCAAATGTAGGTCGTGTTTTGTACTTTTAAATAAACCTAACGTCTTTTTAAAAAGACGTTAGGTTTATTTTACTCTCAACAAATAAAGTCTTTATTAAATATTAAGAATTGTAACATCAGGATGTTACCCTTTTATAGAAAAGTAAACCTAGCATTTTTCGTTAAAGGTAAAATACTTAATAAGTAAAATAAAGAATATTCCAAAATCTTACAAACATTTATCTGTCGTTAGAGACTAATATTAATTTAGATATCATTGCATATTATAAGTTCTTGCACATTATAAGACAATCTAAAAAATCTTTATATTCCTTTTAAGATTAAGACTTTTTACGTCGCACGCACCCAAGACGCGTTGATGTCTTTTGTTTAAGACCGTGCCCCGCGAGAAATATTACTTACAATTATAAGTTTTGCCTGAATTATTTGTACTAAGAATAGATGTGTATAAACACTTTATTGAAGTACTCTTTAGTAATTTAGTTCATTAGCTCGTTTTAAATAAACAGTAAACAATGAACACGATATAAAGTACTTGCAATGTTTTATAAACAGCTCCTCATATAAGAAACATTTAAGCAACAATAAAACTAAAACAACTACTTTAATACAAACAATACAACTAAATGAACAAAGCATCAAAAGTGCCACTAAAGCAAGAGCAACTACAATAAATCTAAACAGTAATAAAACAATTTTGTCGGAACATGGAATACAGGCGAACGTAAACGAAACAATAGGCGCATTCAACTAAATATTTAAAATAACGACTAAGTTCTGACAAAAACTTGCCCACCACCAACTGAAGAGGGATGCCGACACAGCACACTCGATATGTGACCCTTTGTTAGTTCATTTGTTATTTATTAGTTCAGAAAAGTTTAAATTACTACCTGTACTAAGTTTAAAATCCAATTAATTTAGCGTACAATCCAATTATGTTAAGCGATACACACTAGACACTGAATACACACTACTATACTTATAGCAAAACACTGATTTTTACACGTAAGCTAAGGTAACACGACTTATGACACAAAAATCTAAAGTTGATACAGTTTATAAGTACGCGATCGTAACGCGGAAGATTTGCGGAATACGACAAAACGCTGTCGCATCTACGGCTGCCGAGGAGCAACTGTCAGAATTTAGCACACAACAGTGCGCGCGCCGCACGTGGCCTAAAAAGTGGGCGGGGCCAGGCGAATCCGAGCCTTGTGATTGGACCAGCAGGCCCTTTGATCAGCCGCCGGCAACTAACTACATCGCTCTGCGCCTTAATCTCGGTAGTAACGTCCTTTTAAAACAGGTAATTTTATTACAAAAATGTGGATACTTTTTATGGTCAGTCGAGCAAGCGCTGTGGGCTCGCAAAGGACCCCTCAGCCCCCGGCCGGATGATATTTTCCACATGCATGCCACGGGCCCACGGCCGCCACTGAATGCAATCCCAATAATACATTACCGGGTCAGTTACGGTCAAAGGATGAATAGTCTGTGACTTTTTTCAGCGAACTACGTTTTGTAAAATCGACGCATCTCTTTGAGAACAGCGACAGATGAAAGATGCGACTTTATTCGAAGTTGAAATCAACTTTGGAATATACAAAGGATAATTTACGTAATTAACGATATAATTGAACACGATACCTCCTTACCGCCCGGTTTCCACCAAAGCGGAGACGATCAAAGCGGGGAGATGTGCTAAATTCGACCAATCACAGGAAGGGCGAAAGACCAGAATGACCAGACCAGATGTAAATTTAAGTAAATGGGCGATTTCCGCACATCTCCTCTCGTCTCCGCTTTGGTGGAAACCGGGCCTAACGCACAAAATAATAGTTCCACAAGCCGTAGACATCCTATAGACTTTATATAGATTCAAGACATTCATATTTTGAGTAATTTTTTCGACATCAAAGTTCGTGCGTGGGATGTTTATCCTCACGTAATTGTTTCTTTCTATAAAAACATGTCTAGATGCGATATATAGACAGTTTGGTAATGTCACAGTCAAAACTGTTAATCGGTCAAAACTACTTTTGACCGGTTAAAACTATTAAAATTATAACTCACATTTACAAGAACCTTATTAAGTTATGTCAGTTTTATTTGTCTACCCATTTCGTACATCGTAAAGGTCATCAGAAAACTTATTAGGTTGTTAGGTTTTTTTTTGTGCTAATAACATATTTTTATAGAGAAACCGCGTTTTAACTTATTAAGGGTTTTGACTGACACCAGTCAAAAGTACTTTTGACTTATTAGCAGTTTTGACTGTAACGTCAACATCCGAGTACCTACAAGATTTAGAAAAAAAAAACATATGCGAAAGTAATTAAGTTTGCGTAGTGCATCGTGGTTTTATGAAGCGCCCCGGGCTGGAACATGTCGTCGTGTTGCGGCGACACTTCGCCGATCCGCGACACGATAGTTTGCCGATGCGCTGCGATTGCTGATATTAATAAAGCGCGGCTGTGTGTGCTGCCGGGCCGGGCTGCACCCGCGGCGCCGGTTCGTCTCGCCCTGCATTATTACTCAGCTCCCGACACAGTCACCCACACGCGCACACAGTCACACTCTCACCCGCGCTCCACATATAATGTCAAAGGGTGAGCGCGCCGCCTCACAAAGCGTAAGTGCAACCACTAAAAGCCAATCCTAAGTTTTATTGATACACATTGTATTGCGACAAAGTCTCCGTCGGCCCGGCCCGCCTCACCCCACGCGCCGCACAAAGACAATATCGCGACGTCAAAGGAGCGGCGTCCCGCGGCCGGGAGGCGCCGCCCCGCCCCCCGCTGCCGCCTAAAGGAAATGAAAAATTAAATTGTCAACACATTTAATATCTGCGAAAACGTGCACGGCGTCGCCTTTGAACGCGTCTCCTTTGCGGAACCTCAGCGGCTCCAGCTTTAAGTATTAAAATTTCAGTCGTAAAATTGAAATTCTGTTTAAGTTTAATTAGACGTCGCTGGCGAAGTTCGAAGTCGCATTAGATCAGTAGCGCTAATGAGGCCCGCGGTGAGCACACGTCACAGGTGCGAGCGCGCGGCGACGAGGGAGGGAGTGGTGCGGGCGGCGGCGCGGCAGGGAGGGCGGCACCCCCTCGCGTTTGATCGGCACCGCCGCTTTGACAATTATTAAAATTTGCCTCGTACCTCTCGGGCCTCATCTTTTTCCGTCGCCTCGATTACGCCACGGGTTTGTCTCATTAGGGCTTTTGTATGGTATCGCGGGCTCCCCTTTGATGTGAGCGCGGAGGCGCGGGGCGGCCGCGGTCCACCTGCACTTTTATTGTTCCCGCCCGGCCTCGAATTTGCACGCTCCACTTTGAGTTGTCTCTTTGCGATTAAACCGCGCGCCGCTCTTTGACCTCTGAACATTGGAACGATAACATGGCAGCTGGTGGGCTGCACAGTGGAACTACCCCCGCTGTGTGTGCTATACGTATGTCTGGTTGTATGTAAATTTTCAAGTAACGAGTTTTAAGTAAAATGCACATGACATTTTGTCAGGTCAGCCATAAAGACATTAATGTACCGCGTCAAAGCGGAGTAGCGGGAGCGTGCAGTATCGGCCGCTGTTTGTTGGGGCGGGTCGGGGCTGTGTCGCTTGTGAACACTCGACACCCCTTTATTACTTCTGTTCTCTTTGTACGCGCGCTATCATCATCAAACATACGGTTCGAATTAAAGCTTTCATAAAATGTCAATTTGTCGCCATTTATAAATTTCACTGGCACCGAACGTGGCACACAAAGGTTTAATTCTGGAAACGTGGTGCAAAGTATATTTTCCCGGTAAAAAGAGCCACGGCTGTAGTTACACATAAAAACTATTCTTAAGTGTAACTACTAAGTAACCACAAAAAAGCACCACACATGGAAAGAGTTGTAATCTATCCATGAATGGGTCAGTAGTTCAGTACGTCACGTTAAATCTACAATATTACTATGGATGTCTCAACTTTCAAGTAACCAAACCCTTTTAGGTTTCTCCTATCGCACAAACCACAGCGTCAATGGCCGAATTGACATCACAGGCTTCACTTACTTCAAGCCAGATTAAAAATAAATAACAATAAAAAGTAATTACTTTTATTGGCGCCCAACGTGGGCTATGTTGGGCGCCAAAAACATAACAACCCCAAGTTGTTTTGTCCCATGTCGGGCGCCAAAGCGTTAAACAATCCATTTAATCGTTTTTTATAAGCTTTTGGAGCTACCTTAAATACCTCAATATTTTGAAAACTTACGGTTACCTTCACGCATACTAAAATCAAACGTGTTCGAAGCTCCAATTGGCGTTGTCAGTGGTCGCAGCCACGAGTCAAAGTTAACGCGAGGGGCGCGAGGAGACAAAGCTTTGTTGTGCCGAACACAAGCTCGCAGCCTTTCATCTTGCGCCGTCCGCGTCCTTCAACCGCCGAACTGACAACACAGGGTTGACACCAGCCGGACACCGCCGCCTGATTTTTGCAACCTTTTTTTTTCATTGAAAAAGGGGGGCTATCTATAAACTTGTATTTATGAATTATTGAGGAGGCTGCATTAGTTAAACAGCTTTTAACGCCAATGACTACTTGTAGGTGGGAAGAAATACATACTGAATATAACCAGATTTATACAAATAAAGGTAAATACGACGAAATGAATTACACTATTTGTCTATTAAACCAACATCTTTAACATCTTTCTATTTGGTTATGGACAAAATAAATAAGACATTTAAGAAGTATTTTCTCAAGTTTCACAAGTTTATTGCAAAACTTAATTTTTTTAATTGTGGTAGCAGTCCTTACAGAATAATAATTTAAAATCTATTAGAAAAAGTGTACAGTAACGTATTCATTTTCATACACTGGTATGAAGTATATAACTAAAATATATTTAACAGCTGCAAGTAATGATAATGCGGAATTCAAAAGTTTAGCAGCGATCAGCCATATTTAAGTTTATTAAAATCTGAATTTCATGGCAGAAAAAGTGACATAAATAATATAATAAATAATACAACATTTCCTTGTCAACCCTGTCGCTAGTGCATTCCGTTTGATGTAAAAGAGTATCCTTTAGGCGAGACGCTTTTCTTATTATCAACTTGTCCGTAAATTTAATATAAATATTCTTTTGCTTCATAAAATATGCGTCAAACGCATAAGCATTAACAAGTTTGACAAAGTGGTTATTAGGACATATGTAGGTCGTTCAGAGAATTCAGGATAATATAGTGAAAATGTTAAGTTCTCATTGTACGATACGCAATAGTTTTTAAAGAATAAACGTAAGAAATCCTAACACCTATCTATTCCAATTCAAACGAATACGCAAAGAAGTTAGGATAGTAAAATTATTATAGAATGCTTTAGGATATCTTTCTTCGACGCGGACGCAGTCGAGATCGAAAGCCGAAGGAAAGTAGGAGTTTAAAGAAGTTCCAAAATATACTAAATTCCAGTCAAGATTTCAATTTATTGTTTCGTGCCTATCGGCAATGAAATAAGCATAGCAATACAAACGCTACATTGGATTGTTCCCGCAATATTTTCTCGACTTGACGGCGGGCCCGCAACGCAACTCAGATTGAAATAGTAATTTGGGCGGGCCATCAGCCGCTCAGCTAAGTCAATTCAGCAAGGAATGCGATCGCACCGATAAGATTCACAAATGTTGCTGGATACGGTTTATTAATAAAAAAAAGTGTTTTACTTAATCTATATTTTTACCATTTTCGTCATATTTATCAGATCGGCTGGTGCAGCCGAGCATCATAGTGAATATTTGAAATTAGTGTCGCTATCCAATTCATCTCATAATCATTCCTTAACAATCCTCTTCGTACTACACGATATAATTGAAAAATATTATCTGCCATCACAAGAGCATTATAGCATTCCCGAATACTGATTCTAAAATGCTGTTGTTCATTTTTGAATCTACATTGACAAATGCAATTTTATTCTAATTTTACAACCTCTAAAAGTCTAAATGAATACCTGCCCGTACAACTAGATCAAACAGCACATTCAATTCTTAATTTTTACTTTTATTTTGCTTTTGTTTTTATTCCGAAATGGTTGTGTATTGAAATTTGGAACGAAGTTCCTTATCGCGCGTTGCGAAAGGGGGCTAGACGGAAAAAATTAAGACCAAAAGTTGTAACGACACTTTTTGCTATATTTCGCATTGAACAGTGTGGTGTAGGTTTTTGTACATTATAAATAATAAAATTCGTTTGAAAAATGATAAGGAATAATAAATAAATAAATAATAATAAATAAATAATAATATTTATTTAAGAAATATTTAAAAATGTATTTAGTATGTAAGAAAATGAATAAAGGAAAAATAATAATAATAATATTTTATTTTTTTAATAATAATAATAAATGCTTAGGAACTTCGTTCCATCTGGGTGTCCCTTGACACCTCTCAAGTTTTTATGTATCTCGTGTCTCGTAAATTGTCATTTTAATATGGGGGAACCTGAAATAAATGTATTTTTATTTTATTTTATAGCTAAACCATATTGTCTCACTGCTGGGCAAAGGCCTACCACCATTCCTTCCAACGGTCACGATTCTGTGCAACGTCTTTCCAATTTTCAAGGGAGAAAAAATTACACAGTAAATTCTTGATAAATCATTTTGTATTCGAAATGCCCGCGATATTCCAAAACCATTCAGCAGAAATACAGTACCACAATTCTTCAATCCCGTCAGTACATTTTTCTATCCATCAGGCAGATGTAACTGGGGGATTGAATAGGCAATGCTCGATGTGATAAATTCGGTTTGTGGCGGAGGCTGGAAGGCGAGACGGCTCGGCTCGCTCGACAATCTACATAATGCAGCGAGCGGGCCGGTAGATATCTACGCCTAAATTGCATTGTTGTGTTCATCCCGTGATTTCAAGTGCTTGAAAATATCCGTCTTCGTATTTTTACGTAGATTCTCCGGTGTAAGAATGAAGTCTTTTTGGGAACATCAAATTGCGCTCCCATTGCACGCACGATGTTCCTATTTTTTTTTGTTTTTAAAAATGTAGGCAATTACAACGCGGTGGACGGAAAATACAAAATAAACAGGAAGCTAATTAGTCTTTTCCCATTACTTTGCGTTCTGCGGTGAAGTAAAAACGAATATTATTGCATCACAATTGAGAAATTGAAATTAAATTACTTAAATTAATTTCAACGTTCATAAACATCAGTGCGTACATATTTCGATTACACAAAGAGCTTGTCAAATACCCTATTATGTTTGTACTGTACAGTGACAATTCTCCAGTGGATATTATCAAAGTTATTGAAGACCGGCACGAGTGCTGAACTGGCAGGTATGATGAGAAGAAACTAATCCAACTTTGTCTAGTTTGACGCCAGGTGAGTGTAATCAACTGGGGGACACAGAACCTTCAATGTTAAGTTAACCGTAGAAAACAGATTAGCTTACACAAATTGAGAAATACGTTATCTTGGATGTAATTATAGAAAACTAGGTTCTGAAAGAATGATTACAAGATTTAGACTGTTTAGGCATTCTTTTGCAAAACAGCAGATTTCCAACGAAGTTGTGTATGGGAAATACACAACATCGTTGTTCATTAATTTAATAGCGCTCAAAGTAATTGATTGGAAATGAGCGCATAGCTAATTCGTCGAAGCCACGATGTGAGCACTAGCTTTCTCTAATAATATTTTCCCTTTACGAAAATTCTAAGAAAGAACATGAAAAGAAATAGATCAAAGAAGAAAGTATTCATTAAGTTTGTAACGTATTCAGTTGCTACAAAAGCCCTGTATTATACTGCCCTGTCATTTACTTGTGACAGACTGTTGTTTGAACATGGATTATTTAAAAATGTGCTGCCTAGGGGCTAGCACCAATGCGTCGCCGATCGAGGGTATACCACTTAGAACCATGGCTACAGTCGGCGCTTGTGTATGGGCATATATAGTCTTTGTGTATGGGCCAGTGGACAATGAGATTCCATTATGACCGACACTCAAAAACTAGAAGAAACCTTTCTGAAATTTATCAAGTTTACATGCACGCTAAATTACCTATTTAAAATGAACTTTCATTTTAAGTAAGTAATTTACATCCCGAAAATATTTAACTTGTAGTTACACGTGTTGTACACCGAAGCATAAATAACAAAATGAATATAGAGATAATTCATAGACATTAAAAAGCATGCAATGAGGAAGCCGACACCATTTCCTCATACCACTTCCATTCCATAGACGGGACGAGTCAAAAGGCTCACTTAACCTTAGCGAAACTCAATAACTTTCACTTTAAATAATAAATTCCCCTTTGAAGCACGCCGACGCTGAACAACTGATTCAGGGTTGCCATAATTTTGAGAGCTTAATTGGATTATAATCATAAACGTGTAATTAATAAGATATATTAACGTAAATTTACAAGAGAAGAGTTATGGGTTGAATTGGCTTGCACTCAAAAATGACTTCGATTAGGGACACGAAAAAAAAATCAAATGAAGTTTTGAGTGGAAACAGTTTTTACTTTACAGAGATTACGCTACCTTGACATGGTGAAACTCTAAACAAGTGCGAGAGTATCTCTGAAAAGTGAAAACAGAACTTACCCTATAAAGTATTGGTGAGATGTCCAAATTATAACAATCTTAGTTTGCGAAACAAGAAGATAAAATTCAACAGCCCTAAAGCTTCAATATCGGAGTTACCAAAGAGTAGAGGAATCCTTTTAATACAGGCAATTGGTTTGAAATGTAGACAAAGCGTCATCTCCCTTTATTAATTCCAGGTTTTTGTTCAGTTCAGGTAAAATGCTCACTTTGACTTCATTATAGGAATGCGTTTTATTACATCTTCTCTTTATTTGCATACACGTATGGATGCTGCATTCAGAATAAAATGCAGAATGTTATCCGAGTATCCGTCAGCCCAAAGACAAAATATATTTCAGCGTACAAAGTTTTTAAGTCGTCAAAGACAACTCATTAGGCACTCTACACACCAAACGGCGGAGGCATCTATAAAAAATTCAGCAGGTCCTTACATAAAGGAGTGAACATTCTCATTTATATCTCTCTTTGAACTTCAGGCTTTTTCTTTTAAGGTACATATACACGAAACGACTTTTCAGCGACTCGACACAAAATAATTTAAGATGAAATAAACTTACGACTGAGATGCTATAACGTGAATCATATTATGTGAAAGAAAACCTGCAATTCTACACTGCAAATAAGTCTTTGAAGCTTCCTTTGAAGCAATGTTTTGGAGAAAATAGCATAAAAAAGAGAGAGAGCCATCAATTATCACCAGCCTTTCGGCAGTATGCAAACATTATACCAATTAAACTACCAGAGGGTAGCATGCATAATGCATCAGGTTGAAGTAAACCTGGATTATATTACAATGTAAGTTTTAAGTAAATTTCTGTGAAGGTTCAACTGCACTCTGTTTCATCATCTCAATTACTTTTTTGATTGCAAATAATTCTTCCTGCACATACATTGCACTCCTTCGTCTAAGTCTTTATAAGCACATAACATTATACAAGGATCGTAACAAGATGTCGGTGTGCGAGCCGTGTCGTGTCTTCGAGTAGAGAGCGGATCGTGTTGCGACTTTGTAATTAAATCATTCCTTCGTATTAAATCGGCCTCCTTTGATACCTATCGCCTGTATTGAGCCGTCGAGTGCCCTCCACCCGTGACTCCCCGACCTCGGCTTTCATCATTTTTTTATTAAAAACTCCTTATAGGAAGGGGTTGAGGAAGGGAAGCTTCTTTTTAAAATCCCATTCCGAAAGCTCAAGTTTAGAAAACAATTTAAAAAATTGGAAAACATTGAGTGCAATATTTCACACGGATTGTGAGTTGATGTTGATTTAACAAGGGTTAGGGTCGCAATTAATGTGTGCATTGTTTTCAACAACCCAATCGAAATGTGCTACAAGCTACAATAGTACAAAGGCTCGAATAAAATCGAGGGAACCTAAAATGAAATTCGTCATAAAACGTAAAACGAAACTTCTCTTTTTAGTTTGTTCAGTATTTGTGTAAGAATATTCCGTTGGGCTAATGGAGTGGAACGCTTAATTTGTGTTGTGGCTTGGTCGGTTTGTTCATAATTAGTTTAATATTCGGCGGGCGAGCCGGAAAGGCAACTTGCGCGGTTGGCGGCTGGCCTGCGCTACATCGCGGGCGCAACTATCTAATTAACTAAAATTGCATTGTCAACGGGAAACATCGACGTTGTTATTTAGTTGTTAAACCAAACCACGGTTTAGTTGTGGCCCTGACTTTGAAACTTTGCTGTTAATTTCAAAAGAAATGAAATCTCTAAAATACCAAAAGCGAATTTGAAAATGACCCAGGAATACTCACAAGAACAGGTGGTATCAAATCGAAGATGTCTAGGTTCAGAATAACGAAAGAAGCCACAGACATTGCAATAGCAGCAAGATTTCATAAAAGAAAAACGATCTTTGAGCATTCTCATGAGACGGGAAATATAAAAATTGTAGAAAAAACTACGACAATCAAAAGTATGGTATAGACACCCAATGGATGTTACGCATCGGTTCAGGCTTCGCCGTCTCATTCTGATCTTGTGGCAAACAAAGAGCGGCGTCAAAGGCTCTGTGTGAAAAGGAATCCAGTGATAGAGGCAGTCAACAATGGGCCAGATAACGGCCGCGCCAAGTGACACGCTCGAGCGATTGCTGAAACAATACTTGGGACAGGTGCAAGTTTAAACCTCGATCAAGGAGCCCAGAATCGCGAAAAGTTCTCACAATGTTTGATTAGGTTTCTCTTTAATTTACAGGTATATGCAGTTAATGACATGAATAATTATTCAAGATCTGCGATTAAAGCAGTGCTTTTAGAACCGACTCTCTTCAAGTTTTTATACTACATCAACGTCCTTTTAATATTAACGACTAAAGATCGCCCCTTCTAGATGGTCATTTTCAGACCAGGAGATAAACAATTTCACATCAAGAATTGCAGCCCATATGGCCAAAATTGACCTGCTATAACATTGAAGTAAATTGCTACCACCAGAAACATCATGTCATCATCATCTTTCTGCCGGTGTTCCATGTTGCACTTGGGACGGTGCAATACGTTTTTTTCTGCCATTCTTCTCATTCAACTGCCACCGTATCATTTACTCCCTTATCATTCATATCACTCGTCAAAACTTTATTTATTTCATAAAAATCCGCTGTCGCGTATATTTGGCGCGGTGGTGTGTTGTCGCGACGCGGCGAGGTGGGCTTCCGGCGTCGCTTTGTGCCGCATTGATACAGCGCCGCCGATAAATATTGTGGCGAGCTTTGAGCGGCGACGCGTACACAACCCTTTATATGTATTACCACATCTCTATCTAAATCTTTATAATCTTATTGTTTTATACAACAATGCTGTTTAATGAAGAATCGATTACATATTGCTATGAATAATTCAATAGCTTCATGGTTGAGATAGCAAACCAACGTAGCCCGAAGAATTGCCAAACTTAAGTGGTAGTGGGTATGGCACATTGCTCGCAGAACGGATGGACGATGGGGTCGAAAAACGCGTTAGAAGACCTTCCACTAGGTGGATCGATGACCTGGTGAAGGACTCGCGTGCAGCGGATTCCTGCATCCGCTGCATGCTAGACGCACAGGACCGGTGAATTTGGCTACACTTGGGGGAGATCTATGTCTACCAGTGGACATCTTTCAGCGGAAATGATGATGATGAGTTGATGACATAGTGAAAACGATCCCTGCCAAAACAAGTATAAATTATAATTTTAGTTGACATACAAGCGCTCCGTTCAATATTTGGAAAAATCTATACAAATAAGCTCAAACGAATATATTTTAATGGCATACATTGATTACATCATAAGTATAACAGTGAAATTTCCAAGAACCATGAAGTCATGTCTCGTCGCTACCCCAGTAAATAGAACCCAAAGGCAATTAATATTCACTTCTTGGAATATAATCTTGGAGACTCAATCGGAATTAGTTTGATTTGCCGCCAGATGTAAAGTGGAAACCCTTAATAACTATGCTTTCAGCTATTTGCGATATCCAATCTTAACTTCAAGGTATTTCATTATTTGTAATGCAGGTGCCATGTCAAATTCAATCTATATAGACAAGGCTACAGATTTGCAAAATGTTTCACTATTTTCAGATCCTTTACAAAGATTTTCAGTGTTAATGTGTTACAGCCTCTTATTGTTATCACTTACTGTTTCCTAGAAGAAACTCTGTACACATTAAAATTCCAGACATCATGTCTACAATTTAATTAAGCTTTAAAACTTAGTTCCACATCTGTACTGTATGTATCGGCAATGTATGTATTGTGACTTGTATCTGTGCTCGGCGACTCCCTAGCCTAGCTCGCCCAACTCAAATATCATAAGTCTTCGTCTGAGCGGCCGCTTTGCCCCGGCCCCCGCTCTGCAAACATCTGTCGACAATCGTGATCTACGACTACAAGCCTTTGACGACGCCACAGATTGCGGTGCGGTGACGAACCTCGTTTGTGTCATAAACTCATTTCTGTTCTCATATCTGTGTGTTTTACTTTGCTTTGAGTTTATGGACTGCTTATTGGTTTGGTTTACGGTTGATAATAATATGTTGTTTAATTATAGTTACTGAAATTAGCTTTTTGGACTATTGCGTGGTCTTCGTTTCTTCCTGTTTACCTGAATTTTGATCATCGCCGAAAATTTGCGTAGGTAGGTACTCCTTAGAAGCGAAAATTCAGATTCTGCATCGCTCATGTAACAGTCATCAGTTCCATACACTACACATACACCAAATTCGCGAATGATTTGACGCACAACATCTCCGACTCCGAGATATTCCTGTTTTAAAGTATCATTTAATAATAAATAAGTTTTTAGAGCTTACATCATAGCTGGAACTATTTACTCAGCGTACATCAAAGGGATGGAAGCTAGTTAAATTTATTAAAAATGTTGTCAAAGACAAAAGCTAAAAGAAAAAGGGAGCTTACCGGTGGCACACGAGTTCTTGAGCACATGTTGATTAGTTGGCACGTGCAATCGCATAGCGGGTAAGGTCAGCGAATGTGGTGGGCCAGGGCTGTCGCCATTTATTAAGTTTTTTTTTAACTAGCAGAATCAAATTGCTTCTGGGAGTAGGTTTTGATGCTACTACAAAATTATATAAAGCTGTTGCAGTAAAAAGTTGTGTTGAGGATGAACTTTTAAGTGGAAGTGTCAAAGATTAAGGACGTATTTACAAATCTGACGAAAATAAGCAGTTTTTCGGTACATTATGTGGCCAAATGAAACTAAACCAAGTGAAACCAATAATTCACACATATAGATTACTCTTTAATCTTCTATAATTATTACTTTTTATGCTAAAATGTTGGTTAATAATATTGTAAAAAAATATTTTCGGTGCCTCTCCGCACAACATTTGCGATATCGTGTTGACTTTGGGTACATTACTCTCTCTTTTATGACATTAATTTATATATTTAAAAATATTTTATAGAACTAGATATGTTCAACTCAAATAATTATTATTAAAACTATCAAAATATTACAAGCAGAGCCTGAAAAAAAATAACAATCAAACCTAATTTTTATCGTTATTGCGTGGACCTTAAGCGCCTGACTTAAGGTTTATTTTAGTGGTCACGGTCATGATAAATTACGCAAATATTTGAAATGCAAGACTTATTTTGCGCTCGACCATCGTCGTGGGTGGACTCTGTGTCGTTTTTTAGCTGGAACTCGTGTTGAAAAAGATAGCTCTACGAGCACAAAATATTTGTAGTAGTAAGACTCAAAAATTAAAATTGAACCGCGAGAATTCGTAAACGCGCCCTTAAGTTAACTTTAATACAAAAAGGTCATCTAAAATAGATTAGGAAAGGTGTTTAATTATATATGTACTAATAGGTCAGACACGGCAAGCGCAAAATTTACAAAATATAACGTGCTTCATAGTTCACACTGTTTTAATACCCATAGCAGTGTCGAACGAAACGCCTTCATAGCACAACACACGTCTATAAAGTCATTCACATACGGTAGCGGGTGATATTTCAAAAACGACGACTGGCAGCCCTATGTGGAGTGGCCAGCGGGCCGCGCTGCCGACCGTACTGCGGCGCCTTTGTGTCTCCGCTTTGATCTCGCGCGAGTCGCCGCCTTACGCCAGCTTTGATTGATTTCACGTTTTGTTAATTACATTAACACTGTTCGTAAATAGTGACATATATTTTGCGAGTGTCTGGCGGGTTGGAAATAATTTGCGTAAAAAGCACGGTACGTTTGCAGAGTCGGCAATGCATGCCGAGAATGCATTGGTGGTTTTGCGAAACGTTCTGTTACACGTGTGTCACGCCTACGTAATTGGTGCTATCGGAAATGTGGAGTTAATCAATATTTGCTACACGCGTAACGGAATGCTTTGTATACTCAACTCACTCAGTCAGATTGCCTTTAACATCATGTTGGGCATATTTCTCATCGGCATTGTAAAGCCAAATCAGAGGCTCATGGGCGGTATAAAAACTATTCTTCTTCTTAGCGTGTCGATGGAAAATTTTCAAATAAAAACCGACACACCAGGTTAGGCACACACGATGAAGGAAGGACCATGATTGATGTCAAAGAGTACAAGATTATTTTTCTGTCCCTAACAAATCTTAGTTAATAACTAACCAGGATTTAATGGCATCCAGCAGGGCTTCCAGGCGCGAGCTGCGACTTTGACAAAAAGCTCGCAGTGTCGCGTGAGGTCGCTCAGACGCTCAAACGTCGCGAGTCGCTAATGAGTCCGCGCCCTCGCTCGCCGCAAGTGCCGAGCTGCTGAGGCACGTGCCGAGCTTTGGAATTTTTGCCTCTCACGTATATGCCGCGCAGGTTAGGGTTAGACCGATGGAAGATTTAAGGGAGGATGCTTATGTTTGCTTTGGGGTACCGACACTTCATCAGGAGTTTTGAGAGAATCAGAGGACCCCATTTTTATTGTGGCTGCCAGATTTCTGTATCTCCAATCTGCATGCGAAGCACCTGTTACATTTGCTACAAAAGATCTATTTCTGTAGGGTTTTTAGTATAATTTTAAAATGATAAAATAGATAAAATGTCCTTCGGTACGGTTTATTCAAAGGCTTTAGTTTTGGAATGGAGCATTCAGTCCCGAATTATTTCTGAAAAAAAAAAAATGAGGCTAGTTGCCAACCCTGGTTGCGAGATAATTTTTGGTGTTTATTTTGAATTTCATACACAACATCACTGGCTTCTGACTTCGTCTAGAATTCGTTTATTTTTTTCGGTTAGTTATTCCCACTAAGTATGCAAATAAAATAATTCTGTAAGAAGTATATGGTAGGTGGTACCAACTTTGTTTAATCCTGCATTTTAGACAACTGTAAATTACAAAACATCTTTTGAACTTTACCAACGTATAAAAAGGAAATGAACAGAAAATAAAAAATAAATTGAATTCGCTTTCTTTATTCAACAAGAAATATCTGCAACATGTCTAAAAACAGCAATTATCGAGGAACGTAAAAAAAATAAAACTACCCCAAATCCCTTATAATAACTCAATAGGTGCGAAACGCATCGGACACGGATCCGAAGTCTGGAGGTGCGAATCGTCATGCACCCATGAAATTGTACAAATAAATAGCGGTAAAGATAATAAATTACAGGGAAATTGCTAATGATGAGCGGCGCGGGGGCCGCGGGCGGTGCATTAAGCCGGCGGCAAACATCAAAGGGCCCTTTGACCGAGCCGACACTCCCACACCCTCTCCCCGCCCCACGACTTTCACGAGAGCTACGAACCGCAAGTCAGATCATCTACAGTAAATTAATTTGCTTTTATAACTTTGTGTTTTAATTAAGCAAATGTATCGTAATAAAAGAGGTTGTATTGTGACATTTACGTCTTGTAGGGTAAAGTGAAGCTATACGTATAATGATATGAGGCAACTTGAACCACCCATAGCAATAGGCTCACCGTATATTACAAGGGACTTAAACATACCTAACTGGCGAAATGTGGGTGTGCTATTAGGTACACCTCTGGCTAACCCTTTGAGGATTACAGGCGTGATGTTATGTGCTATATTAAAACACCCATTTTTTGGCCCAGCATTAAGATTTATAGAGCACAGCTCATATTATATCTATTAAAAACCATTACAATATTTAATAAGTACTTCTCAATCTCATCCTCTGCGAACGTTGGTGTCTTGAAAGTTGAAACAAGATCATTCTGTATACCACAGAGTTCCCGTTTACTTTATTTCTTGAGAGGATACAAAGAGCAGTTGTGACAGCGGGATGGTACTTGATGACATAATTTGGCCGGTCAGCTTTTAATTAATTTATCTATCAAATGCAGTCAAATAATCACAAGATAATAAACTTTACGGCTAATTATGCAATATTCTATTTGTTTGCCTACTACATTTGGCATGCTAACTTCAAAGAGGACAAAGAAGAGATAGTGTTTGTTTTATTATTCACCCGATTAAGACCTTTTTCCTATTTCACTGCAGAAATCGGGATATCCCAATATTATTATTAGCCATTGGACTGCAAGGCGTTTCTCCTTTAAATTTGTAGGAAACCAAAATGGTGCTAAAACATAGTTTTTCTTTCGAACCTGTACTACTGCGGCTCGCCTGTTATGCTTGCACTACCCACATCACAGCGCGAGCTACTAACACTAGAGCGAGTCGTCTGAGCTACTGTTATCAATTAATCAAACCATAGATTCGTCTCGTCTCACTTCTTTTAGAACGCTTCCTGCGACCGCCTTGACACCTTTTTATAAGCTTTTATTTAACTCGCCTTGTTAGTTTGTTTTTAAACATACTTCTTGTTACGAAAATAACATTTAAGCAGGATAAAAAGTGCCAAAGTATTGAATAGTCAAACGAACTTACCTGTAAGTGAAGTTCGACGGTAATTATACTTTGTTGCATTGTCCGAAGATGATTAAGATTACTAATGTAGTCACGGCTTTAGTCTGTGGCGCCAACACATAAGTTTAAAGAAAAAAGTTTATCTGTGCTAGCCTCCTGTCACCGGCTTCTGTAAATATCTTCATTAAGTTCATAGCAATTTATTGGTTTTACAACATAGGGTTCATGCTCATATGAATAAATAGCATGGAGATTCTGGGTCGGGTGGGACCAATCATCTTCGGACAATGCAACAAAGTATAATTACCGTCGAACTTCACTTACAGGTAAGTTCGTTTGACTATTCAATTATACTTTGTTGCATTGTCCTCGATGATTAAGATTACTAATGTAGATGTTTAAAGACTAGTTGTAAAATCAATAAACATTTATATAAAATCAATAAACATTTATACAAAATCAATAAGCATTCATATAAAATCGATAAACATTTATACAAAATCAATAAAAATTTATATAAAATCCATTAACATTCATCTAAAATCATTCAGATGAATATTATATAACTTATAAGTCATATGTCATTTTTTAGAATTTTGTTAAGGCCACTTTAGTTACCTAAAGGTAGTATTTTTACAATTCAGGTTTAATCGTTACCAGTGTTATTAAAAAATTGCTTCAGGGAACCTTCTATTGTTCACTAAAGGTTTCATTTTAAAGTTTTAGTTATAAATCACTAGCTTGTGCCAGCGGCTTCGCCCGCTACAACTCGAAAATTATCCCACGGAAAGATAAAATCGGGATAAAAACTATCCTATGTGTTAATCCAGGGTATAATCTATCTACATACCAAATTTCAACCAAATCGGTCCAGCCGTTTATGCGTGAAAGAGTAACAAACATCCACACATCCATTCTCACAAACTTTCACATTTATAATATTATATTAAGTAGGATTAATTTAAACATTTGCTCGTCTAATATCGTCTATATTGAACTGCTGGAGGCTGCCAATGTTGTTGCATGGCGGGTGTACTGTTTATTGAGCATGTACTAATGTCAATTCCATATCTTCCAACACGTTATTGTAATTGAGTTCACACATCTTTAAGGCCTCTTGTGGATATTATTCATGAATTAGTACAGTCCCACAGGCCATGCGTTAATTTTAAATATTTAACCACCCCTATAGCTGGGTTTACATACTCCTATTCTATTGCTAAAGAAAGAAACAGTTATAAAAGGTTGGTATTCGTTTGGCCCACAAATTTAATTAGCGTATCAACCCTTAAAGTAATACGATTTTGTTTAATCACTATATCATAAGTATAAAATAGAGATAGGTATTGTTTGCACTCTTTCTGTGGCTAGCAGTAATATAGTTATCGCTTTTTTGGTAATTATTTGTAAATCACTTTGTTGAATGTGATCCAGTAGAGAGAAAATAAAAAACTGAAAAACATCCCAATTCCCAAGAATTCTCCGGATCTTGGAGGACAAGTCTCTGAACCGTATTTTGATACTATCATCTGTACCTATATGTGGTCTTATAATTAGAGATAGAACTGAACTAACAGAATATGAAAATAGAGGAAGAAACCTTCATTAATCCTTAAAGCGAAAAAACTGAATAACTTCAGTGATGGTTTGCTAATGCTTATAATATTTTAATTACAGTATCTTGTCTTTACAATTGCAGGCAATGAGGCAAGCATTGGTATTGTGTACTTTTAGTTATTGAATTCCTAATAATATCAACAGCTTCAATACTAATTCCAAAATCTTAAAAAATGTTCCTGATAATACTCCTGCCATCAATCCCAGTAGAGAATAGTGGAAAAAGTATAGAATAAATGATATTGGTCTAAATACCATTCCTTCCAATGCCACCTTGTATTGGCAAGGAGCATCCACCACTTATCACCGCTACAACCCCTGGAGATACTGGGGCCACGATCCATAATTGTGATACTTAGTGTTATTCCATGATACAATTAATCAATTGTAAGTTCACCAATACGGATATAATATTTTAATAATTTAAAACACCTAAGATTCCCTTCCTCATTCAAAATATGCTGATATCATATTATTACCTTTGGTATTAATGTAAGTAATATCGAGTAACCATATATACCTAGATTCACACTATTGCCAAGGATTTTAGAAATTTATTTAACTGCTCCTTATTTAAATGAGTATGATACTGTATCCATTATGTACCATACCTATGTTTAACAAATAAAAATTCTGATTCTGATGTTATATTTTCAATTCTTGGCAAAAAATTTCACTATCTCATAAATGACTGACAGAACACTTTAGCCCAGAAAAAAGGGGCAGCACTCAATTTTGGTATTAAAAAACTGAGCTGAATCTACAGTCCATAGTCTATTAGCAATCTATGAGCCACACAATATTCCGTACCATGCAGATGAAGCATATTTATATGTGTGTATTTTAATTATTAACTCAAAATAACTGGCTATGTCTATGGACCACAGCAAATCATAATTATCATAAAAAACGAACTGGCAAAAGTGTGGGTGTACTATTAGGTAGGTACCTCTCTGTCTAATCCTTCGGGATTACAGGCATGATGTTATTTTATCATTGTTATCACTTAGAACAAGGTTTTTGTGCCACTTGAGTTTCTTAGTGAATAGAGTCCTTTAGTTAATAACTGGGCAAGCATATTAAAGTTCTAATAGCCTTTTATCAATAAATTCTTATATTTCATTTCTCTTCAGTGATGTTGAAGCTTAGTGAATAGTATTAAAAAAGTAAACCTAGAAGTTTACTGTGTTGTTTAGGTATGAAATCACATTTCTCTTTGGTACTGATGATTTCATGTTTTCTAAACATTATACAGCCTCTCTGTCTCTAAGGAAGCCTTGAAACCTGTAATGGGTTTCAATGTTTTTGTAATTTATGTTTATGGGGCTGAAAATAAACCAGAAGGTAAGACATATTGAAAACATAACATTTGCCTTGAAAAAATAAAGCTTCCTATATCCTTGCCTATGTCTATCATGTAATAAGCATCCAATCCAATGTGCTAAGAAAAAACCATTATTCTGTAAAAAATTGGTATACTGTTGTATACAAGATTATCTTCAACCAAACTAAACATAATGTAATGTCTTTTATATAAAAGACAGTAAGTTTAATTTATTTCTGTCTCTTTGACAAGGAAAAAATGGTAAACAAAATTGTTATTGTAAAGGGTAGGTAACAAACTTTCATTACTATGAAGGCAATTCACTTCTTCATTTCAGATACTATCTGAATAAATTCAAGTATAGAATTTATCATCTAGAGGAGTACCTATAACTCCATCACCACCATCCAATTAAGAATAACTGGGTTGTTTGAGTGATTGGTTTCCAATCACATAAATTATATTTAAGTCCACCAACCTGTGAATTTATTTCTGAAGGGAATGATTTCTCCTGGCCATCCGCATTCTGTCTGCTGCACTTGTACTTTTGATGACAGCCGCTTCCTTTGCGAATGGAGGAGGGCCCCGCCAGTTTCAAAATTTATTGTTGAAGCACATACGGCTCCCATGTGCTCACTCTATGAGTGAACTTTTATGGTACACTCATATTTAATCCTTAACCAGATTTATTTATAGATTTTGCTGATCTTATGTTTCCGTCTTTGATTGTAACAAACTCTTTTGTCTTTGTTGGTTACCAACAATAAGAGATCTACGTTCCCCTGCTTGTATATATATGTATACACACAAAACAGAAGCATCATTCAGCTTCTTCATCATCATCATCGGCCTGTAATGTTCCTACTGTAAGGACTCAAGCCTCCTCTCTAGGCGAGGAATCCACCACGCCAGCCCAGTGTGGATTGGTAGATACAACTTCTTAACTATGTCTATTTATGCCTTTTGGATACCTCATTCACCACTGTATGATCTTCAGAATTAATAAAACATTTGTTTATAAAAAGAGAGTGGCGGGTTTTCAATTTGTGTTTTACTTGCTTATTTAATATTTTTTATATGAATCTTCTCTTTCTTTCTCTGGGTATAGATCCACACCAAGTATTTCAAGAAACTTGATTATATAATAATTCTTTATATGGTACTTACCACCTTAATTCACTTTCATTTATCTTGATCTGCATTTTCAAACTTCTCAACCGATAACGGGAGGATATTTTCTAATGACTGTGAAGGGACAATTTTATTGTCTTCTATAAGGTAACCTCCTTAAAAATGTTATAGGTATCAACTTCTCGAGGATAAAACACAATGCATGTTGTAGAACAACATTACACTTCTATAACCAAGTAAGCTCCCGCAGAACTTCCCATGAAGGTTATAATAGAACAGTCAACCGTGTGTGCCCCCACAGGACACCCCTTTAGGGTTGCTGAGTTCACGACACTGCCGTTTCAGGCCATGTACACCCCCGCAGGATGACCTCAGGCCAGGCAAGTCGTTCATAATGTATCCATGAAGGTTATAATAGCAGTCAACCGTGTGTGCCCCCCCAGGACACCCCTTTAGGGTTGCTGAGTTCACGACACTGCCGTTTCAGGCCATGTACACCCCCGCAGGATGTCCCCAGGCCAGGCAAGTCGTACATAATGTATCCATTTTGGGCTTCATAGTTCCGTTGCAAGCTCCAAAAGAGCGGTCTCAGGTCATGCTAGCAGCCAATAAAGGCAAACATTTTAATAGGTACTCTCTGAACTTCGATGTAGTGCCCACGTGGCAGGCATGCAGTTAGTTGCAAACACGTGCAAAGCGCAAGGCATATAAAACATACCATGTTTTCGATGTAGCGATTATTGCCACACAACAGAGCTTTAGGCTTTTGATTCCAATTCTTCAGCAGTAGGCAAAAAACGAATCAAGGCACACACAAGGTAAGCCATTTTGTTTTCTTACATAGATAAAACACTCGAATCAGAGCAAATTATGTTTAATGCGCTTTTCGTAATCTCTTTGATTTCTTCACTGGCCTCAACTTTGTCAATATTAACCTTATTTTTCCATTTTAACTTTAAAATGAAGTTTAAAAACCTAAAAGAAATCTAAAAATAATCGAAAAGAGTGACGCCATTAAGACATAAAATCCGAATGAAGATATTTACAGAAGCCGGTGACAGGAGGCTAGCACAGATAAACTTTTTTCTTTAAACTTATGTGTTGGCGCCACAGACTAAAGCCGTGACTACATTAGTAATCTTAATCATCGAGGACAATGCAACAAAGTATAATTCTTAAAGATATGGGTGTTATTGTATATCTTCAACATGACAAGAGCCAGAAGCGCAAATTGCCTCGGATCGCAAATCGATATGAGGGTAAAACATGAAAGCACCAACTTTATTTTTAGATCAGTAGCCCGGTCGTTTTCATTAAGATTAATATTTCAATAGGTACACTTATTGAAATATTTATATGTTGCGTGAGTAGCTACGCCATACACCAAAAAATAATTGCTATAAAATACTTATGCAAAAAACCTTGATTCATTCATATTTTGCAAGTTCTCTTGATCATGAATGAAATGTGTATAATAATTCATCAGAAGTACCATTCTAAACCCATTGACGCTCACCATCAATGAGCATAGGAAAATTGCATGTGTAAAGAACAAAATGTGAAGATGAAAGAGCAATAAATTGATCCAACAATCAGTTTTTATTTAATCTCATTGAACTCATCATTTGGTGTTTGCCACACATCACACAGATCAAAGCAAAATAAAAGATATGTTAAGATGTTATCCAATGTAATTCCGCGTACCTTCTCGCTCATAGAGCCGTGGCCCGCCGTACGCGGATGGGCGGCGTGTCTCCCATCAATGCCAACTTGTGAACTTCAAACTTCTGAACGTGTGAAGTGCCGATTTATCTTCCTTCCCCAAGTTTTGTGACATTTCTGAAGTTCTCATTAATATATCCGAGTTGCTATCAAAGGCGAACCGTTGCGTCACACCAAATATTCCTGCCAAATTATTAATGTAGTACAAGTTGGCCACTTTGATTGATCTTGTTTATTACTAACATCTTCTTTTACACGCTTGTTCTTGCGAATATATCAAGTTTTAGTAACAGAGAAGTTATATCAAAAGCTGTTACATTGGGTAATTCCATTCGTGTAATTATTTTTATTTGTGTTATCTTTTACAAAGCTTTCTGCGATTCCATTTGCGGTTGTAAGGTTGCTACTTGCTAGTCTATCATCCAATATTCCTAAGGGCAAATATATCTTAGCGTAGCATAAATAAACCTAAAAAGATCAAAGGAACTGAAGTGATCTTCAAAAGAAACGAAAAGTTTCTAATTTAGATATCAAAAGATGTTGTGATTAGAAATCGGAATACTACAAAATACCGTGTGTTTGTGCATTTACAACAATACATTCAGCGGTTCTTTTTCAACAATTTTATTCTTCCATCCGGTACTGTGTCCCGAAGCGAGCCAAATTAAACTCACTACGGTCCATAAACACTACTTGCCTCCAAATACTCAATCCGGTTGCACCACATCGTCCAAAGCGGGCAATAAAGAAATTTCCGCGAACGTTTGCATTCCACGATTCTATTTCGGTCGGAGTTGTCGAAAACTGTCTAGTTGAGGTGCGAGTAACTACGTTGGTACAGTGACCGGCACTCTAGGGTATCGTTACCTCGCTCGGCGGCAGCGGGGCCCATACACGGCGGGAGTGCGATAACGAGCCACTCCACGCCCGCGGCCCCGCGCTAAGCGCACTGATTCTACTGCCACCGTGTCATACACCGACTTACTACACCTCTTTTACTTTTCAACCGACTGTGAATGTTACTGAATCTGATAACTTCACAGCACACACACACACTAGTAGTGCTGCTTTTTTAGAATTCTCGCAACTACAAAATGTAAACAGAAAAATATAATTTCCTTTATGTTACATGAAAAGCGTGAGTAAAAAAATCTAGAAGAGAAACTGTTAATTTATCAACTACCGTACTCAAAGACCCCTGTGTAGCAATGAGATAAACTCTATCTGATAGAGACAACCTGACTTATTTCTCGCCGTAATCCCCTCAAAGGCGGTGAGCAAGAAAATCTGCGAGATAGAATCCACATAAAATATAACTACTGACATAATGTAGACATGTTGTGATGGCGAACGATCATAAGTTTCAATTCGTTGGTTGCCACCGGCACTTAAATTATCTGATCTGTAAACCCGATCCATTAATTCAATTAGATTAACAAAGGAATGTTCAAAGGACAAAACTTTTGACTTTGATCGTCCATTGCAGCTAATTGGGAAACGTTATTTGTCAAAGCTGATTCGGTTAATGAGGCGTTTGTAGCTGTCATGTTGCTCAGTCACTCCTGTCAGACACTACTATCAAATATCAGAGAGCGATAACGCGGTTTCATAAAAATCGTCTCTATTCACATTGTACAGTGTATTAAAACGCTTTGCAATGTGATTTCATTTGCATGCGTTTTGTGAAGTTAATGACGATATAAACTTCTGAACTGTGAAACAACACATGAACTGCTACGTTTTACTGCCGCAGCATAATCATTTCTACTAGATGAACCCACAATATAATTATGCCGATTTGACAAAAGTGACTTGAAGTGTCCAAGAAGTTTGCAATTCATGCCCAAGATCCTGTATCTCAGAGAACCACTATTTAACTGGCTCCTAATCTCTTCAACATTAGGTGCAGTAACTGTAACCTTTCCGTAAGTGGAGATAAGATCACTAAGATGAAATGTTCATCAGTATGGTGTG
Organism: Diarsia brunnea; assembly: GCA_949774965.1. Taxonomy (NCBI): domain Eukaryota; kingdom Metazoa; phylum Arthropoda; class Insecta; order Lepidoptera; family Noctuidae; genus Diarsia; species Diarsia brunnea. The sequence goes on along the minus strand of OX459008.1, from coordinate 16,456,651 downwards.
GCCCACAGACTTTAAAGCGTTTATATTAGTTTTCATATTGACATATTTACGTATAACGAATTAAATGAGAGTAGTCTAAAATATCGGTCAAAGGTATTTAATTATAAAGCTTGGTGTTCGTTTCATAAAGTCTTTGGCGCGTTTTTTTTACGTAATTCGATTTTTAGCTAGCTTTGATGCAGATTTTGTTGATTATAATCTTATTTCTGCTATGATTCTGGAATTCAGTCTGTCTTTGACATGATCGAATGCATTTTTTTCTTTGTTGTTGTCTCAAATAGTTCGAATCTTTTCTTTATTGTTCTAATGTCTATTTCGTTAAGCTTCACCAATAAGAGATAGCTATTTTTAAATTGCAGTAAAGTGCAACACAATGGCACGTAGGCACGCAGCTCCTTATTGGGCCGGTTGCACGCCAGATACAAACGTTCTCGATCTAATGCTGTGTAATTGGCGTGCTCGGTCCAAGATGCTGCTGAACACTCCGACTGAGCACCACCGGCCACTGAGCGTCGATTGTCTTGCATACTGTGCATTGTTGGGTCATGAAGATATGTCTAAAGAAAATTGTCCTGCCTTATTGCTGTGTAGTAGACTTTGAAAAATGTAATTGGCGTTCGTGATTTAGGGTGAATCTTCGGTGTTGCTTGGATGTTCGATTTCACATTTCTAAAACTTTGACGATGACATGAAACGGGAGATCTTATCTTTATATCATAAATGATATGCCTATACGTAATTACAACCATTGTTTGCATCAATTTTTCATTTATTCGAACTAATTCTGCAAAACACAAGAAACTTCCTGCAAATCCAAATTTAGTGTAAGTGCTACTAGACACAAGACATCGGATACAGGCTTTCAAGTTTCGGCAAACAACACACTTCCGTTTCTGGTTACGTCGACTGTCCAGTGTATCTATTATTGAAGGCTTACATACGTATGTGCAACAAACGCATCCAAAGCGTCTCGGTTCAATATCAACAGTACACAGGAGAGCAGAGGGCTGTCTGTCGACGCAGCGGTCTACGCCTCAAGTGACACTAGACATCGGCAGCTCAAAGGCGAGTGTTTGCCCCTTTGTCTTACTGGGCAATTAGTGCAGTCCGTTCATTTAATTCTATCGGTCGATTAGCAACGGAGCCAGGTGGCCATTAATTGTTCGCCGCCAATTTGCGTTGCGTCCCTTGTTGGGCGCCAGTCACGGCGACGACGCACAAAGTGGACGAGATGGCGCGGAGATTCGATTTGATATTACGTGTGCATAGCGAGATGAATATTACGTGAGTGGAGCTGTGGAGTTCTACAGAGATGCTGCACTCGGGATTCATATTGAGATGTTACTGAAGGTATTTGATTTGATGTTTCATTTAAAAGCCATGATCGATTTGTTTTCTTTATTTCTATTTGTCTTTAATATTCTGCTTTATGAAGTTCAATGCGAATGTACAGCATTTAGGACAGCAGTCTCGGCTATTACGTTACTTCACTAGTTATTTATTAAATCATCATCTTTAAAAGACATACTTTAAAATATTGTAGCAGAAGGTAAGCAATTCTAATTCAGCTCACAGTTGCGGAATGCTGAATCCTTTCAAATCACGGTCCCGCTCCGATATTTATCTTGGCCATCTGAAAAAGTTTGAAACTTGGTGGATAAGGCCGGGTAGCCCGCATGCAGACTTCTTAGTAACTTTTATGTTACAAGATTAGATGTAATCATTGGTTTGTACACCAAATTGTAGGAACTTTTTTTTTCTTATAAGCTCAGGATTGAAAATGATGTTTGTTTTTATTAGAGCGCAGTTCGGAGATTTTTTTGATCTTAGGTGTTTCTTTCATGTGTTGTTTTGTTTGAGTAATCTCAATGCATTTCTCATTGAACCAAAAATAGTTTTTCATCGTGTTCAGTCATGAAAATAGACATTATTTCTGAAAAGCGTCGCTTTCGTTTTTTTTTTCTTTTCGAGTGGTAGAACGCAGTGCGCACAGACCTCAAAAGCAATAAGTCAAAGTTTAAATACAGACAAGCCTTTACTTAAATAACGAACAAATACTCTAAAGTACGCTATCAAGAGCTCAGACAACCAAAAAAGACCTTTAAATACTTCCTACTCACTTTGAGTCCACTACTTCTCGTTGGCAAGTCGGTAAAGGACAGTAAGTCTCACTTCTGCGACAAAGCTATGAATCGTCCCCTTTAGCGATCTGTCTCGATTCAGCCAATTACGGAAACGTCGCAACCGCCTTCCATTGCCAACTCACGCAGAATTAACTCAACGAGGTTTTTTTTCTCAAGAATTTTCCTACATTATTTATGTTATTGCTAACTTCTATTTAATGTACTTCCCTTTTACAGCTCGCTCCAGATTAGTTTATTTCGGAGAAATCCTTTGAGTTACAAAGGGAACATTGAGCAACACAGTGACAAAAGTTGGTAAGACGAGATAAGGACATTGGATTTGTGAAGTAGATAATTAAATTAAAAGTATTCTTACGAAGTCGAGCCTGACGGAAATACATCTGATAGGTACGAGTTTTTTATAGAAACACGTGTAAGTTCGTTATCTTATATTTAACTAGGTACTTAATGAATTTGTTTACTTAAATAAAACCAGAAAGTGAGAGCTGTTATTAGTTGGTCCTTTTATGTACTTTATGCTTTCGTTTGATAAAAGGACAACATTATTGAGATACAAAATAAAATATTGTATAATATTTTTTTTAAATTATAATTGAACTTCTAGCTTCTACTTTGTTTCCGGTTTGTTAGAGAACAAGAGCTCCGATCGGGTTCGGAACCAGAGAACATAATTAAAAACCGTAACAACAAACTAAAGAAAAGATTATAAATCAAAGAAATACACTTCAAACTCTACGCATCTCACCCACGTCCACGTAGGTAATTAAAAAAACAAAATGTGCTACACGAGATTATTTTAGTCCAGTCAAATTAAAGGGGAGATAAAAATCGACTAAAATTATAATATCGTATTTTTCGTGCAGGCGAGCATCAAAGCGGCGGTTGCGCCGTTTTTCCGCGGGGCGGCGGTATTAGCGCGCTGTCGCATCTTCAGAGGGCGGCGAGATCAAAGGATAGGTACACAGTAACCGCTCCCATTGATGTCGCGCACAAAGGGAATTGATTGTTGCAAACCTGCTTTTTTTTTAAAGAGACGTATTGATGACACATTCTGTTTTTTTTTTTGCTGTTTTGTTTTGTGTTTTACGTTCGTTTGTTTACAATGTGCGATATTGCACGGGACGTGTGGATACATGACGTTTTTTAATTTGTCTGTTGTAAACGGCATCTAATGTTCTTTATTTTTGAATTTCGATTTTTTTACAGCTATGACAGTTTGAAATGACATGAATAAAATTAAAGATCAAAGGTCATAGGGGCGAATTTTACTAAAATATTTTGTAATATTTAAAGAATGAATGAATTGGCCAGGTCATTGATAAAAATTATTATGAAGTGTCAGTATAAATAATTATAATGGAAGAAATTGTCATTTGAAATTTTTATCGGAGGAACCTGACCTGACCTGATTATTTATGGAAGTTGTTACATATTTGGCACCTCAATTGTTACATTATTATTATCAATGAAATATTTAATCTTGAAGAGATGAAATAGACAAACAATAAAGAAGTTGGTTAAAAAGAAATAATATTATGAATGAAAGAGACATTATAGTCAATAAACAGAATTTTGACATAAATTAATAATCATGAAATTTGGAAGTCCCTTTTCTTTCTGAACTTTGTGATAAATTAGAGATTAAATAGTTTAAAGTAATATAGATATGGGAAAGTAATCAGATGATCTGTTGTACTTCAGATGAAAACCAGTGCCAGATAAAAAAAAGTTTAATTCTGCTCAATGACAGTATATCTCCAGTAGCTCAAGTATAATTTTACTGTTCCATTTCATTCTGGTCCCTAAATAGCATATTTCCTTTTTTATTCAGAGAAAAAAAACTTATTGCCACTAAAAGTTATCATTTTATGCTATCCATACCATAAAAGATAATCAAGGTTTGGAACATAAGCAAAAAGTTTGTAAGTATTCAACAAGTTCATGATTATTTCTTGAGACTTTGAGATATTGTTGTGTATTTACATTACATAATAGAAAGATTATAAAAGCAAATGGAACTATAGATAGCTAAAAAGTGAAAAATGTAGTTTGACGCAGAGCATAAACTTATATAAAAGTTTGTTACCAAGTGCATCCCTGTCTAGAAGCAACAGTTTAGTTTCTATTGGTGAACTCAAGTATGATAAAACTTAGACAACAACTTCATTTCAATGTTCACAACTTGCAAATCATGAAAAAAACTTACTAACAAAACAATAATAACAAACTTTTCTCATCAAAATGATGCATGTTTATATAAATAGAGCCGAATCTCTCATCCTCAAAGAACCTCACACATGAAAAAATATGAGGTCAGTAGGTAAGTAGGTACCTACTTCACAAGTTTGTAAACAAAAACTTTTTGTGAGCGTTTTCCCGCCACGAAATAATCAAAATCACGTGCCAGTCCAGTTACAATAACAAAACTTGTAGAAATGTCTTCAATACAACCTATAAGACAAGATCCTAACCTTACAGTGAATTATTTATAACTATTACCTACCTGTGCATTCTTGATGTTGTATCGCACATACTAATTGAGGCTAATCGTAACTTCCTCGGACGTATTAACTCATGTTAGCATCGAAAGTGTTAATTTTAGAAGTCGTAATATTGGAATAAGCATCAGTTTCTTACCTCGTTGACACCTGAACTCCAAAGTGATCCGAGAGTTCGTTACAACTTCACACACAAAACTTTCAACTTTTAATGTTTAATATTTACACTAGACAATACGTACACACTGTCAGTTAGTTTATTTCGAGTCTTTCAACTTACAAACAAGCAGATAACAACATTATCACGTAGAAAACAAAAAAATATTCACACGCTTGACGTCGCTTTCGCCATGGTGTTGATGCACATAGGCGCGCTCTCGCGGCTTGTTTCCGAACTAGCAACGTAACGTTTCTTTTAACGCAGTACTAAATGTAAGGAAAAACATGCATCGCTTCTCTAAAACATTTTAATTCTTCCCGTTGATTTAAAAAAAAGTACGAAACAAATAACACACAGAGTGGTTAGCCAAACTGTCCTGGTTGCCTTTTGTAAAACATGTAAAGTCATAAATAAACCAGTTTCGAATGACTTCGATTCCATTAACAAGTTGCATCCGCAGATATTCCAACACAGTATCACGAGTTGATGGTGAGATAACTAGACTTGAAAATCTCAAATCCAACACCTCGACCCGGGAATCTAGACCGCCATGACTTTTCAACAATAAGACTACTTGACTCCGGGACAACGCGACGCTGGTCTGACCGACATTTCTCTTGTTTGAAATTGTTTACGAGAATTTAATTCCAACAACAAAACTCTTGAGCTGATCAGTCCAAGGGCGAAGCGAGCTCGGGACTCCAGTCCGCGGTTTTGCCAAGGGTAGGTTCGAAGGGGATAGCGGGAGTATCTACGAGCGCCCACTTGATGTTAGGTTTGTTTCCATACAAAACCAAAGCAGAGTAAAATGCAACAGCGTGATGGTGGACTCTTTCAACTCTGCGTTTGATTTGTGTTTTACTAGTGTGTTTTGGTCACGGGGTCAATATGTCGTGATCGCGTTGTCTCGGCGTCGGTCGGTTGTTGTAAACAGGCCTGAACTGGCCATAAGGCAAATCGAGAGCTGCGGGTTGTTCGCAAGAGATACCGCGGCCTTGACATGAAGGGCTAAGAAGGAACATGGGTGGTTTTTAGTCAGTAGAAGTCTGACACTCCCTTTCGCTCTGACCAGGAGCGGGAGGGGTTGTTTGATGATTTTCCACCCGCCAAAAAAAAAAAGGCAAATCAGGAAAATTACAGACACAGAGTACATTACACACACACACACACCACACACAAACACACACACACACACACACAGACACACACACACACACACACACACACACACACACAGACATGACAACGACGACGACGACGACGTTTCATGACATTGAAATGACAGATGCCCGATGGGCCGATGTGGCCGATTTGCGGTCGACTTTCTTTTGCAAATTAAAAAAGAACGACGCAATACATCGATTAAAATAAGTACATATATAACAAATTGTAGCGTACAGTAGAATCAAAAATATTTTAGTTTGTGGTTACAAACTAAAATATTTTCAAGGCCTCTGAGAAGCCTCTGAGAACTCGTACTGCCGTTACACTACCGCTACAAACGCGCCCGGTTCGTACTTTGAACCCTTTTTTTGTGGATGGGAAATAATCAAATGACCCTCTCACTCAGGGCGGAGCGGAAGGGAGTGTCAGACTTCTACTTACTAAAACCCACCCATGTTCGGCAAGTTCCTTCTTAACACTTTGTAATCTGTGACTTTGTGTTCCAGAGCGGCGGTATCTCTTTTGAACAGTCACGCCGCCCCGGCAGGCATCGGCTCTTGCATGGAACACATGACTCCTTTGCAGAAGGAGGTGACGGCTTTCCATTCCGTCTCGCTTGCCCGACGCGAGAGGTCGCCACCGCCAATCACCACTGGTGTGCTCCACCGTGTCCTACGGCGGATCCTAGCAATGGAGTACTTTGAACCCTTTTAACACAAAGGCTTCTTTTCTGCTTCTGGATTATATTTCATCAAATATTTTAACCAACTTCCCAAAATTTTTATATTCTTAGAAAAACTTTAACAGCAGCCGTAACTAGTAGACAAAAGGCCGGTTTTTTATAAATACGTTTTAACTCGAACCTTCCTGCCCCCCACCCCCCCTGGTTCAAGAGCTATTCTTTTCGTTTAGTATTTTCTTTATCTAAAATAATCTAAATCTGAGTTAGCCCTGCTACAGTTTACGTTTGTTTACAGTTTGTTTTTATTATATAACATAGTAATCTTGGAAAATGTTGTGGGTAGTTTATTTGTTAATTTTAAGAAGTTTTAAGGTTGTGTATACTTAATTACGGTTTGTTTTCCCAAATGAAATAAATAAATCGCTGCCTTGCATCCAACCTGATCTAACATTCTATTTTAGATATTCTTTTCGGTTTTTTATTGACCCCTATAACACAGGTTTTATCTAGCATGGGGGTCATTGATCATTTATTTGGTTTTGTGAACATTGATTTTGCATTTTCCATTTATGTGTACTTTTTTGTGTCACATAAATTATTATTATTATTCAAAATTTACATCAGTAGTTTTACTATCTTTTGCCTTTTGAGAGTGGCGACAGTCTTTAAAATGTTGTAAAGGGCTTTCCTCGTAAAATTGGTTGGTTTGTTGTCTTGTTGTATCTTGTGTAATGTTGTTTTTACATAATTGTAAGGTTTATTAAACAGCACTTGTAATAAAGCCCTTCAAAGTCACTAATTTACAAAATCGTCGGTCTGTAATATTTATTACACAGGGTCCAGGTCTTTTGGTAGTTAAGAATAAAAGAAGAATTTTAAAAATCATGCTTTATTTTTATCCAGACAAGTAGACAAACATAGATTAAATTACATCAATAAGACGAAGTGCGTGTGGGTACTGCCTCACATAACACTAACATTATCTACGTCGACATCTAAAAACACACAAACGACAGAAACACGTGGTCGTCAATAAAACCGCAAGGATTCAAACAATAGCATTTTTTCGCACAACATAGGAGAGAAAAGGTTATGTTACATAACACATTCTGTGTCTGCAAAAATATTTGAAACCACTAAAAATGCAATTGGGTACTTGACAAAAAAAATCAAATTAGTCCGGCAAATAGATTTCCAAAAAAATATTGGATAAATTTATTTTTTCACTTCAATAAAATATGAAGACGATAACAGTGCTTCGAAAACTCGTGTGACGTCACATTTCAGTACATTTTTTTACTGGAAAGAGTCGTCACAAGCCCCCACTTATAATCTTTGACGAAATGCGTCAAAGATTATTCGTCATTTTTTATTAATTTGGTAAAACAAAAAAGACGTATCCAATATTATTCGATAATCTAACTGACGGACTAAACATAATCCTATTTTTTAGTCAGGAAAGTACCCAATTAGAAACAATAGAAAACACTCAGATTGTTTATAACTGTTCTTTTACATTGAGCAGGTATAAACAGCAAACAAAAATCATTCAACTAAAAAATAAAACATGCCAGCAATGGCGCCTCACTAAATACTACAAAAATGACTAAAGCAGCATGACTGTTCCTTAAAACGCTACAATAATAAATTAACTATTCAATCATAGAGAAAAAATCAAGTCATTGAGGTAATTTCTTAGGGTGGTTGTAAATATATAGGGACAGGTCTACAGTATCATGGTCATGTCGGTACGGATCGGTAACGATCAGTGTCGCAGTTGTACCAGAATAGTCAAGACCTCTCTTGTGGTGACTCAGACTAGTAAACGAAACACTTTTGTAAAACGAATAATTGAGTACCGTGAAAACTTAAAACAGTCTATGACTTTTGGGATGAATAACCTTTTTTTTAGTTTTTCCATACATGTCGATAAAATAATCGCGTCAATTCCTAGAGAAAGTTCTTTTTTTTCGACAACTCAACAACTCGTCGAACAAAAGTTGTTCACTTTCATGGTTTGAGACACCACGCAAGATATCCGCGGCCTTATTACATGAGGTGGTTAAACCAGGTTGGTTAACTTAGACTAAACCAAGTTAAGTTAAACCCAGGTTTAATCACCTCAAGTAATAACAATAAGGTTAAATGTGTTTATTATCTGTATTTAATACGTACCTAAGTGTCAACAAGTGACAGGACAAGTGTCTGTATTAAAAACCTGTATCATTAATTAATTATACAAGCACCCTCACACAAGGAACCTTACATTTGAAAACATAGCTTACAGAATTCCACTACTGAAAGTTTTACGTACGTACGTAGTGAGTTGACATAATAAATATTAAAAAAAATAACAAGCTTGGGACAGTGATGAAAGTTACAATCATTTTAAATCTAAATTAATTTGGTTTGCTCACCTAATTTACTCATAGTTATTAATATATTACTTTTCATTCTTAACAACTAGATGATGTAATGATAAAAATGTTTTCTATTAATATTTGAACTTTAGAAAAGTGTTGTGAGGATAAAAGTCAAAGACGAATGCAGAAACTTGTCTGTGTAATTTCACCATATTGCAATTGCCTTGCATTTTTAATAGAATCAAAGATTTTAATCGTTAATTAGCCCTACCGCATGAGAAACCCTTTTTTTTACATTGATACTGCCATTCGTACAGTACTGTCTCACTCACTCTCACTGAAAATCATATCTACCATTCCATTCGGGATATGCGAGCAAACTCTTTCAGCACTTAAAGCTATCAGAAACTGCCACCATTTAACAATCAACCTTGAACCTAATGCTTCAGCGATAAAGTTTAAAATCAATTCAAGAAATTTGTCAGATTTTAGTAGCTGGCGTATGTACAAGCACTTTTTCACACGACTGTAAGAAAAGTGAGGGCACAACTAACGATTTCAATCTTTGACATAAATATAAAATAGTATGGGAATATTTATTACCTATAATAATTAACACTCATAATAGCTTGACATGTAATTGACGAGTTTAAAAAGCACTGTGCACTTTGTTTTTACTACGAAAACTCTTCACATTTTAACTGTTGTAAATTTTTATTTCGTTTTGTAATATAGATGAAACGGTGAACGTATGATAAAGGTCTATCGTCTAAAGAACTACACAGTACACAATTATAAGAAATACAAGATTCATAGAACATTTACTAAGGCAACTCGCTAAAGCTGTCTTTGTCTACACCTATATTATATCTACTAGAATGGGTCAGCCTCTTCAAACATGGAGACCTGCCTTCAAAAATAACTTTTTCTGAAATTCGAAGGAAGGTCATAGTTAGCTGAGGTCGCAAAAGGATTTTTTTCTTCAGAAAACATTCTTTTTTTTATAGGACGATTTTTCGCCATGGAAAAAAGTTTGTATTAGATAAAAATACCTGAAACATTACCATAAACATGCTAATACAATTTAGTCACTATTTCGATGTGTGAAAATTACCAGTGCAACCTCATCCTAACTTGGTACATTGTACAAATCATCTAGATTTTAACATCAATGTGGGTACGTCCAAAATTCGAAACAATCTCGAAATATTCTAACATCAACAATACGACGAAAGTGTAAAGATACTGGCACGTAGTGTTTCTTTCTGCCTACCAACATACGACAAAAGGCGCGAGTTTATCCTCGAAATGGTACTGTAAAACTACAAACATTTTAAATCACTTTATATAAGCCTATTTTCGCAATTCAGAGCTTAAAACATATTCATGTCGAAGAATACATGAAAAAAATCGGTATTTAGCCGATTAAATTTTTCGCGACTTATTACCAAGAAAAGCCACTTTTTAGATGATCCGTAATTCCAGATAAAAGCTTGTCAACGACATTTTTCTTAGTTACCAGAAATCCGGTACTTTGTAAGCATTGCATATACATTTTCCATATACACATGCACGGTGTATTTGACATCGCGCACATTTTAGTAACCATATTAACGGTGATATAACATAACGATTCACCACATGATTACAGACTCAGCGTAGCAACACTAAGGTGGTTTTAAATCATCATTCTACTTCCCCTGGCTTTGAATCATATCCCAAACTCACTGTACCAGTTTGTGTCCATTACATAATTTCCGTAGCGCCACCACTAAGCGCTCATTTTATTAAGGCCTTTAATAAAATTAGTCATGTCATACTCCTCTTCATACTGTTTGTCGTCCCAGAGGTCGGGTAGGGTTTCTAGCACGGACTTGCCGCCGACAGCGCCGGACGGGCCAGCCTGCGCCTGCGCCGGTGCCGCGCAGTTGCTGCTGGACAAGTTGAACAGGTCTAGGAGTTGGTCGGTGCCCATGGTTTCCATGGCTGCGTTCTCGCTGCTGATTACTGTGTTTGCTGTCAGTAGCTTGAATTTTTGTAGGCTGTGGACGAAATTGGGTGGTTAATATTTTGTTGGATTTTAAAAGAGAAAAGTTGAAAGGGCAAGACTGTCGTGGTAAGGAAATGTGACTGAAAGAGTGATGAATATAAATGTTGATGTATGGAGAGGGAGAGGAAGACCAAAGTAAAGATGGATGGAGTGTGTGAGGAATGATATGTAGGAGAAATGAGGAAATAATGGCGTAACGATTGACAGGGAAGAATGGAAGAATAAAACGTGTTGCGCCAACCCTAAATAACATAGAACAAGGGCAGGAAAATGATGATGATGTAAAAGTGTTGTAATATAACTAGCAATTGAAGAAGAGATGAACCACAATCATGTTGAAACACCATCTTATAACTAAAACTAGCTGATGCCCGCGACTTCGGCCGAGTGGATGTCGGTCAAATTATACAGGGTGGTCCCGACAATACGACAATAAATAAAACCACTGGTAGTTCTAGTTCATAGGAACATTTTTAAACTATCAAATAAATCTTAACACCAAAATAAAAAAAGAACAATAAAACTAAGTAGCATAAAACTGTAAACGAAATACATTACAATTTACAAACAAATATTGGTTTACTAACCTTAGGAATAATTTGCACCGATTAACGTGTGGAAATAAATGTAACAAACGAATTTGGCAAAGACATTTAGCTAGGTTATTGTCGTATCGTCGGCACCACGACGGTGTTAGGATTTATTTAAAAATGTTCCTATGAACTAGAACTACCCGTGGTTTCTTTTATTTTCGTATTGTCGACACCACCCTATATACTGAAACCTTCCTCAAGAACCACTCTATATATTGGTGAAAACCGCATTAACATCGGTGCAGTAGTTTTTGAGTTTATCGCGAACAGACAGACAGACAGACGCGGCGGAGGACATTGTTTTATAATAATGTAGTGATAAACAGTTGCGATCACAAACATACCCCATAATCTTCTCCTCGAGCGTGTCCCTTGTGATGAGGCGGTATACGTTGACGACCTTCTTCTGCCCAATACGGTGCGCGCGGTCCATAGCCTGCAGGTCCTTCATGGGGTTCCAGTCGTGCTCCACGAAGATCACCGTGTCTGCGCCCGTGAGGTTCAGACCTAGGCCGCCCACCTGTTGAGTTACAATTATTTTTAGAAAAAAGACAATGATAACTGTCTTCTATCTGGAGAGAAATTCCCATTTCTGTTCACCCTCGCGTAAAAAATAAATGAAACCACGTTTCGTTCTAGTACCACGAGTCGAGGTTTGCGAGAAATAACAATTCTATAATTATATTCTTTGAAGTTTCATTTAGTTGTGTAGTGTTCATCAAATGATAGAAATAGTAAGAGATTTCTGTCGGCTCTAATCTAACCGCTTGCAGTTGAATACCAGTATTTTTCATGGAGTGACTGCCATTCAGATCAAATCAAATTATTTACGATTACACAAAGGTTATTTGACGAAGGCTTTCTGTAATAGGCATTTTCGTATCGTTTTTTTATCGTTTCGTTTTGTTTATAATGTAATTAGATATTTGCACACCATATGTAATGGTAGAATGTAATGGAGCAATTATAGTTTTAAGACCAAACTCTGTTGAAACCTACATTCTGGCAAATAAACGGATTTGATTTGATTTGATACACTATTTTCTCTCTTGCTCGTAAGTGTCTCACTCACCGCAGTAGTAAGCAGCAGTAGATCAATGGACACGTCATTGTTGAACCTAGTCACGATGGCATGTCTCTGATGCGGCGGTACACTGCCGTCCAGTCGCAGATACGTGACAGCCGGCAGTTGTCGCTTCAGCAGGTCTTGTTCCACGATGTCGAGCATCTTCTTGAGTTGACAGAACACGAGCGCGCGGTGCTGGGAGACGATGGCTTCGGGCTCCACGTCGGACGCTGGCGTGCCTATGCCGCAGTCTAGGAGGAGTTGTCTGTGGAGGAAAGTTGTGGGTTAGGTGGAACTTGCAACGATTAGTACGTTAAGAACATACAAATAAATACAGTTACGAGTTGCATTTCCTGCTCAATGTACGTAATTTCTTTTTTGTGTCTTTTGATTTTTTTAGTTCTCAAACCTCAGTTAGTCTCGGAGTTTTAATCCAAGATTATGTTATTAGATTGTGTCAAAAAAAGTTTATTTTCATTTTACTTTCTGTCTTTGTCTAAAACCTGTGAATGCAGATCGAAATATCTTAAAAAGTAATCGACCTCATAAGACCGGTTAACGTACACACGGTGGGTGACACATAAAGGTACACTTTTCCAGTTTAACATGGTCTCGCTTTGCATAGATTTCCTGTACAATGAGAAATCCGTATAAATTTAGTATAGCTTACGTACAACTAAGTTCACTGACTGCTAGTTTTCATCCTTATGCCCTAAGTAATAAGGTTGACAAGTCGTCGACCACTCGGTGTAGCTGCTCTTACTGCCCCATCTCAAAGAACCCAGGTGAACATATTCCAGGTGTAGTTTCAAATACTCACTTAAGTGCTGGCAGCTTGGCAGAGTGCTGTATATCGTCGAGCGTGGAGTGCTGTTCTTGCAGCTGTTTGGCGATAGCTCGGGCTTCGGGGTGCTCCGCTGTGAGCACTAGCTTTGGGTGGTTGCACACGTTCTGTAGGTAGTGAAGGGCCTGAGGAGGGAAAGTGTTAGGTGAATATGGGAAGTATATTGTAATATTATGATAATTATTACTATTTTATATGATGCTACTACTAGCTGTGCCTGCGACCTTCATCCGCGTGTAAGTATTATAAGAATATTTCGTAACAATTTCAAGGGTTTTAATTTTTTTTCACCCCCATTTTCTCATTTTTAAAATTAAAATCAAAATAGCCTAAAATATCAGCGGACTGCCAGTAAAATTCCTGTCAAAATCGGTCTAGCCATTTCGGAAATTAGCGGGAACAAACAGACAGACAGTAATTCAATGGCGTTTAACATTCTGTATGCCAACAAAACAACATGTTTTATAAAATAAAACATGTTTAATAATCTTAGTACACCTGCTACTTAAGCGTTTAAATATTGTTTGTCTTCTATTTTTTAAAATAGCCTGTAGTGTCCCACTACTGGGCAAAGGCCTCCCACAATTCTTTCCATGTGCTCCGCCTCGAATAATTTAATACTAGTTAGTATTCTATTAATTAAAAGTATAAATGTACCTGGAAAACATGCGTATGATGCGACGTAATGCCGTGCGGCATGTGTTCCCTCGACAGGTCCTCATAGAGCCGTCTCTGCAGCGGACTGAGGTCACAGTAGTAATCCTGGGTTATCTTAGGAGGTAGCTCCTTTAGCACGTCTTCTTTCACACGGCGTAGGAGGAATGGTAACACCTGGATGAGGACAGAAAGATCAGTATTAGATTTAATTAACCAACCCGCACTGGGCCCGCGTGGTGGATTGTGGGCCATCCCTCTCCTAGAGAGGAAGCCTGAGTCCCTGCAGTGGGAAAATTATAGGCTGATGATGATGAGATTGAGCAAATAAAATGTACAAAGACGGACTCAATGCCTTAAGGTTTTTTTCTTTTTGGGTTTCAGAGAGAAGAATGATAGCAAATTTTGATAATTGTAATCAGTACATTTTGGTCTAGTGTGACTGCTGAGTATAAGACAATTGAGGAAGTAGTATTTGAAAGTGAAGTCCGACTGGACTCTGAGGGTCGAGAAGTTGAAATCGTGCCACAACATCAACTTTAGTCATTCGACGTGCGACTTTCAAACCATTACGTACTGCTTGAAAGAGGACTTTTGGACGAAAGGTGTCGTTTTCGACGTTTCCGAGGACGGTTAACGGCGATTCCTCCCTCCCCTTGAGCCTTGCTTCCCTAACCCTTTTACAGACACACATAGGAGCCTGCTGATAATAATTGATTGACGGTCACATATTACTGTACTATTCACCTCTTTTTTTTTGGTGGGAGGGAAATCTCCCTGCTCTGGGCGGAGCGGAAGAAACTGTCAGACTTCTAGTGACTAAAAACCACCCATGTTCCTTCTTAGCCCTTTATTTTCCGGGGTCGCGGTATCTCTTTCGAACAGTCCTGCAGCCCGTACTATACACCTCAGCCAGTCCCTTCAAGAATTAAAACCCTGATGGTCCTACCTGTCTATGTAGTGCTTCGCAGGCCAGAGCGCCAGCCTGCAGTTGGTGTGGAGTGGCCTTAGCGTCCCGCGCCGCTAGGATAGGTCGCGAGTACCGCGCCGTGAACTGACGCTCCGTGCCCAGTAGACCAGGCATTAGGAAGTCGAAGAGAGACCATAGCTCTAGTACGTTGTTCTGTGAATAAGACAATAATGTTTTAGTCACGTTTTATATGCCCTTTATACAAGGTATGCTAACGGATTGATATACCAGCGCAGTTGATTGAGTTCAATTAATAAATTGAGTTTCAGTAAAAGGCTTCTTACCAACAAACTACTTTACTTAAGGCCGCGAGAACGCTAATGGCACATTGTGTTTCACAACTTCGGCTGATCGACTAATGTTTTTTTTTTTTTTAAACGTAGCTCCACACTAGGAATTTCTCCTGTATCGTGGGTGCGTTCTCAAACATTTAAACTCACATCACACACACAACAAATACTTGTTCCGTGTGGGGATCGAAACCGCGACATGCGGCGCAGCAGTCCGATCGCTCAGCCACTGCGCCAACCGTGCCGTCGTCGTTGTGAGTGTACCGTGTGAGAAGATTTTAGTTCCCTGTCACTATAACCAGTGTGGCAAAAGACAGTTTTCTTTCTTCGTGTGGTTAGTGCTTGGAGCCAGAGTGCTGCCCATGGGCCTCTCTGACTTGGCTTTACATGCAGAGCAATATCTCTCAGGCATCCTAGTTGTACATTCAGTGTGCGATAACAACGTGCAAGTCATATGTAGTATCTAATAACGAAACTTGTAAACAACATTACCTGTATCGGCGTCCCCGACAAAATCAGCCGATGATTAGCAACGACCTGCTTTATAGCTTTAAAGACCTTCGTCTTCCCGTTCTTGATCACATGCCCCTCATCCAATATACAGTAGTTCCACTTGATGCTGCTGAAGAACTCGATGTCCTTCCGCACGATATCGTAGGAGGCGACGATGATGTTGTAATGTTTCACGTGGTGACGTAACCGCTCGCGTTCGTACGGGATGCCAACGTATTGGAGGGGTATGAGGAACTTTGACGGGATGAATTTGTTTACTTCGAATACCCAGTGGCCTGGAAAGAGATGGAATATTTTGTTTTATTGGATGCTGTAGTAAAGTTTATATTAATTAAAAGTTTCTTTTTTAAACTTGGAACCTCATTATCTATCAAACTGTTAGATACGAGAGGTATACGTATGCGGAACGAAAGGGATAGACGTCAAAGAAACTTGCTAGGTCGTTGCACACTGTTTAATGATTCGTATTCACATACAAGGTAAGTTCATGGGGCGCGGGGCGGGGCGGGTCGCGGCCTGCTCGCCCGCGTAGCTCATATACATTCTATACATATCTAACACAAACCAACCAATCCCCAGGCATTGTTTATTTGTTTTAATTTACAAGGTTTGGATACCAGTTTAGTTACGTGAAACTTTTCGGAATTGTGTCTGGATTAGGGCTGCATTTTCAAAGCATCTAGTATTAATGTTGTCCAAGTAGTGGTGGCCACTTTAGGGTGTTCTGAAAACCTGATTCGATAGCAAAATATGTGACAACAATTTGCGACGTTGTCAACTATCAGATTACACCCTCAAACCCTAAGGTGATGAACATCCTACCCAGTGCAACAAAGGTGTATTGCAATCATTGATATAAAAACTAAAGATACGGTCGTCCGAACATTTGCTCGACACGTTCGCCGTACAGAGAATTGGTGTAGTCTGCTCGTGTATAAGCGGCGTGGCATTTTCGAGGTTTATAGAACATAAATGAAGCTTTTAATAAAATTTACGACCACACCCGAAGAGAGCCGATCGTGGTCTAGTTCACTTCGACTTAGGAAAGACCTAAGAAACGTGGTCCCACCACGTTTGTGGCGTCATTTTAACATGCCGTCCGCCCAGTCCTTACGCAGTAATATATAAGTCAATGATTGCACTGCTTGTTTCCCAACCAACACCATATGGCCACTGACCAGTAAGAGTAGGAGGACACACAACAAGCGAGGGCAGGTCGGGCGCGCGTTGGCGGGCGCGCTCCCAGTGCGAGCCCGCCAGCACCACCAGCGACTGCAGCGTCTTGCCCAGACCCATGTCGTCGCACAGCACGCCGTGCAGCTTGTACTCGTACAAGAAGCGGAGCCAGTTCACTCCCGCCTGGACAACAAAAAACATTATTTAGGCAGTTATTCATCATCATCATATCAGCAAAGAGATGTTATCACGGAAAAAGACAAGCTACAAAACATAGTAAACAATTCATGTCACTAAATTCTCTAACACAAGTGTAGCTCTATAACTACACTAATATTATAAAGAGGAAAGATTTGTTTGTTTGTTTGTAACGAATAGGCTCCGAAACTACTGGATCGATTTCAAAAATTCTTCCACCGTTGGGAAGCTACACTATCCGCGGGTGATATAGGTTACTTTTTATTCCTGTATTCCCACGGGAACGGGAACTACGCAGGTGGAACCGCGTGACGTCCGCTAGTTGTATACAAAATTGTAGAAGTTTATGTTTTGTACTTTGCGAAAAAAAAAACAGCTGAACAACTGATTTGCGTTCACTTAGAAATCGACAAGACAGTAAGAAGAATTATGAGTACTAAGCCTGTTTTCAGGTTAAACTAACTTGTATATCCTAGACAATCAATATAGAGCACCCACCTGCTGGTAAGTCCTAAGTTCAGCGGACACGGTCACAGGGATCTTATAGTCCTTAATAGTCTTGGGGTTGAACAGTTGCTCCAGGAAGTGTTTGTCGCTACGTCTGCGCGCGCGCAACTCGGGCGACAGGTCGGGCGGCTCCGCTATCCCGCCGTCCAGTGGCATCAGCTGGATGAGAGACGCGAAGCAGCGCGTCGACATTATGCGGACTGCCTCGCAGTGGTCGCTCATCCGGCCTAGGGGGAAATAATGGTGTTATTAGCTGGTATATAAAAATGATTAATAAGATTACGATTAGGTATTTAAATGAGAAATAATGAATCAATACTCAGATCGATTTTCTATTAAAACTGTGCGAGTAAGCAATACAGTACAAGTTGTTACTCTGCGAATCGATTTTGATGTTCTATCAAGAAATCGATTTGCCTATAGTTTTAAGGCCATAATTATATCAAATATTGTATTGCTGGATTCTCATTTTCACTCCAAATGTCACGCTATATTTAAAACGTTACTGTGGGATTATTTCCGACCAAAACGCGAGCGAAGACGCGGGGAAAAGCAAGTACATTATAAAGTGATCCATAATCAACCGCTGTTGGTATAGTCAGTACCTAAAGATTTCCTTATACAAATGTTATTTATGTAATTTTTTTTCATTTAAGGTAAGGTATGTATACACTTACCCAACAAAGGTACGACTAGTAGCACAATATAAGGTACGATCTGTAGCTGTAGCGCGTCCACGACTCGTGCCAGCGCCTCCGCCGCGCCGCAACGTACTGAGTCGCTGCGTACGTCACTTAGGGCTGGGATTAACTGGAAAAAAAACATAAAATGTTAATTCGTAACGCATCATAAAATTAAAAAAGTAATTAAGCATGAACGCTGCGATGAGTGAGAATGTGAGGGAGCGAGAAAGAGAGCATGATGAGCTAACTAAGACGATTCCAATCTATTATGTGTTTTTAAATATTAAAAAAGGCTTTCAAGACGTGAATATTGTTTATTTCGATGAACCACACCATCCTACATCCTTAAACTAACTAAACTACTGAGATGATAACTATTCGAGAAGTATGGAAGAAGACATACTGCGCCGACTTCAAATAAAATTACTGATAAGTAGGGGTCTATCTAATTTTATTCTTGAAGGTATTGTAGGTCGAAAGACAAACAATATTTGCAATATAGGGTGTAAAAGTACCCTTAACGCAAACGAAGGGCACTTGTTGTCCCCACCACTGCGATATTTTTTTTGTTCTAGACCATATCTGGGAACCCCCTAGTTACGGAGATATTGGGGGTCAAAGTTCCAAATTTTTCACAGCTGTTTTTGTAAATACTAGTTTTCCAGGTTTTAACTTTACTTAAATTACTTCCATGACCCGTTTACTATTCAAAGCATCCACTAGCACAATGTTTTAAGAGTGCTACTTTGAGTTTTACAGTAAAATGTGATTTTTGACCCCAAAAAAAAGGAAATTCCCAGCAAAAATTTTTGCATAGGGGTACTTAGATTGATGTACAGAATGCTTGGTTGACGGGTGTGTGATGGGTTGATTTGCACCCTGTATAATTCGTTCTACATATATGTATGTATTGGTAAAAATAATACTGGGATAAATTACTGTTTTTATGATCACATAATAACGGTAATTTATTCTGTGTTTTACACTGCAAGGCCAAGGCTACCCTTTTTTTTGCACTATTTTCATATAATGATTTTTATTGTAAACTGTGATAATATATATTTTAGTAAACAGCTGAAATACCTCATTGATGACAGTGTGCATGACGCCCGGATACCCCGCGCGGCACATGGCCGCTAATGCCCGCGCAGCCATGTGTCTGAGCGCCGTGTACGTGCTCCTGGCCAGCGCGGTGGCGGCGCGGGCGCACGCGGCCAGGCGCGGGCGCAGCTTGCCGCCCAGCGCGCCGCACACGGCCTCGAACACTTGCAGCCGGGTAATTAGTTCTTCGGCTACGCTGCATTCTTGTTGTTCTAGCTCTGTGGGGCCGAAATAATACATTTTGATATAAGTGGGGAACTTTGTCATTGCATTCGAGGCGGAATTCACACCCCAGCCTCACATCGGGTTGTTATGGAGCCGAGAAGTGCAGTAAGTAACAAATACCCACGTGTATTAGTAGTATCGTAATGCGATAAGAGCCAGTTTTCGAGAAAGTATTAAGACTATTGTTTAAGACTGTTCTGCCATCAACAGGACGTTCTAGAGTCAGGGATATTTGCTTACTGTCGGGGCTGCGGGTTGTTCGAAAGAGATACTGCGGCCTCGGCGCAAGGGCTAAGATGGAACATGGGTGGTTTTTAGTCAGTAGAAGTCTGACACTCCCTTCCGCTCTGCCCAAGAGCGGGAAAGGTTATTTGATGATTTCCCACCCACAAAAAAAAGAGGATATTTGCTATAGTATAATATTTTTCAAAACAGATTTATGTTTATTTTATTCATTGTTCACATACATAACTTACACATTGTTAAAATATTAACCTTTTCACCGCCAACGAGCAAAGAACACGACGACTCGCCTAGCGCCAAGCTACAAATGTAAAACGAAATACATGGTAAACAGTAGTGATGAAGGTATATCGTCATATCGATGAGATTTATACAAGTTTTATTTAAATTATTTTACTT
This sequence comes from Diarsia brunnea, assembly GCA_949774965.1. Lineage (NCBI taxonomy): Eukaryota > Metazoa > Arthropoda > Insecta > Lepidoptera > Noctuidae > Diarsia > Diarsia brunnea. The sequence continues at coordinate 16,436,128 of OX459008.1, read as the reverse complement.
TTTGATGAATTATCTAGTTGGACATACCTCAGAACATCTTCTTTGACAATGTCCTCCAGTCCACAAAATATTCGGAATCCGATTCCACACCTTTTTAAAAATTTAACGGCTCATCCGTGTCCAGTTCATTAATTTCACTGTTTAGAGTTTGTATGGAAAAAAGAATGCGTGCGCTTCCACCCGATTATAACTTTGCTGCACTGTGTCAAAGTAAACTTGATAGCTGTATGCTTATAAGACGTCACAGATCGACTTCTATATATAGTAGTTCATGGCACTGACAACCAAGTGTTTTGTAGATTAACAATAACTAAACAATTCTATTAATTTCTGATCGGCACGCATCTCAAAGTGCAAATTCATCTATTTTCCCTTTGTTATGTACTAAGTTCATTGTATTGGCCTCAAATTGTTTTCGATAGTAGTATTTATAAATATTTCAATTGGCGAAATAAAACAGTGATAACTTTAGCATCACATCACTGGGCAACTTTATATCAAGTCCCTGGCGTTCAGGGGGCATTAAAATGTTAGTTTTTTAAATGTAGCCTTTCTTTGTGTGGAATAGTAAAAAACAGGGTAATAGGGAGTGCTAAAAATAATAAAATGAAACAAAGCTTTTAAAATACAATAAATTTATTTAATAAGAACTTAAATAATAGCTTCTTATCAAATCGTGGCACTGGTGATTCTAAATTCTGAAACTTCTATTGAAGTCCGTGGCGATGGCGGTGAAAAGGTTAAAATATACGTACAAAGTATCTATACAAGTAGAAAAATCAAACATACAAGTTACTCGTATTTTCTCTACAAATAAATCTTGCCATACTTTGTTTAAAATGATAATACATGACTAAAGAACACAACCAAAATGTTCGTTAGATATGTACCCATAAATGGATGAGGCTGGCACGTGGAGCTTGGAACAATCAAAGAGTGGCCTTTGCCCAGCAGTAGGTGAAGTCGGGCTGTGGGTGATGATGATACCCATCACTATCTCTACATCACTACATAGTATAAAACAAAGTCGCTTTCTCTGTCCCTATATCCCTATGTATGCTTAAATCTTTAAAACTACGCAACGGATTTTGATGCGTTTTTTTTTAATAGATAGAGTGATTCAAGAGGAAGGTTTTAGTATATAATTTGACCGACATCCACGCGGGTGAAGCCGCGGGCATCAGCTAGTCACTACATAGTATAAAACAAAGTCGCTTTCTCTGTCCCTATATCCCTATGTATGCTTAAATGTTTAAAACTCCGCAACGGATTTTGATGCGGTTTTTTTTAATAGATACGAGTGATTCAATAGGAAGGTTTTAGTATATAATTTGACCGGCATACACGCGGGCGAAGCCGCGGGCATCAGCTTTAAATTATAAAACAAAGTCCTCCGCCGCATCTGTCTGTCTGTTCGCGATAAAAAAAACTACTGCAACGATTTTCATCCTGTTTTCACCAATGTATAGAATGATTCTCGAGGAAGGTTTTAGAATACAATTTTAACGACATCCGCGTGGGCAAAGCCGCGGGCATCAGCTAGTAGTAACTAAAAAAAGATTAAAACACAATACTGTACTCACCACTGTCAGTAAGCACCTTCTCCAGCGGCTCGGTGATGAACTCCCACAGCTTGGGCAGCTTCTCGGGCAACTCGTCACCGAAGTACATCGCTAAGCTCGTCAGTGCTAATGTGGCACCTCGTCTTTGTATCCTTAGTAGCTTCCGAGCCTGTGGGAAATATAAATATTGATAAGAATAATTTATTTGTCAAACATGCGTTTACATAAACTGGTAAACAGACATGCAAGGTATTGAATTAATAGATGTTGTGAGCGTCCATGTTTTGCCAATAACGGCGTACAAGTGTAGGTTTAAAAAAATAAACACACATACATTACACTTTAAAATTACTTCATAATTAATGTGCATATCCAAGGTGGAAGGGATTTCGACCCTAAAACGGTTACCACGTATTCTGTACATCGTTCTGAAATACCCGACCTACACATTTTTCCTGGATATTTTTTAAAATCAGTTTTTGTAGTCATCGTGACCGTTTTGTAGGAAACATCTACATGACTAAACACATCAAAGACGAACGAACAATGCCATAATTATCAAGATTCGATAAACACTTTGTCAGAATGAAAACAACACATAATTGTCACAAATATTCGAGTCCAAAATGTCGTATGTCTAAGATAGACCAAACGAAATTTTCGATTCGGTTTCGATTCGATTGTTTGTGAATAGCTATGAAGGTCAGCTTTAATTTCAAGGAGTAAATGTAGGTTTTTACCTCATCCTCATGCGGCAGTAGCTGATCTAGCGCGAGTGCGGCGGCAGCGGGCGGCCGACCTCGGCGCGGCGCGGTGCGGTCTGCGCAGCGTTGCTGCTCCCACAGCGTTAGGATGCCTTTGTGCTTGTCCACTGGGGGAGTACAAATACGTTTTAATTATTTTAAATAATTAAGTTATTGAAACGACTGTAAGTCGCCTTTCATTCTCTCCACATTACCGAACCAACTAAGCATATTTTATTCATTTTTTCATTGAAATGACAACATTCTCGTATAACCTCATTCCTCAATTTATCTTTCAGAGTTACACCACACAACCATTAATTCTACTTTCAAGCCTCGCTTGCCACACCCAACGTACACTACCATACATACGTGTAGGCACCAGCAGTATTATGAGTTCATAAAACCAACCACAAGACAACATCCTTAGGCAATCATCATCGTAAGGCACAAATCGAGATTCTCTGGCTCTCTTAGCTGCTTTTACTGTTCGCGTCAAATAACTGTGCCCCTCTAAAGTTGGCTACGAGTGGCTGCGCAGCAGTCAAAATTACGAAACAAAAAGTCAAAAAGCAGTCAAAAATTATACAACATTTATACAAATTATGTTATCTTTTAAAAATATGTATTTATTTTGATCAAATAATTTTCTACGTGACTGCACTTGCGCGATCTTTGCAAATGGCTAACTTCAGAGGGGCAAAGTTATTTGACGCGAACTATAATTTAGACCCAGTACACTTTACCCTACCAGAAAACGCAATTTTTCCTATCATCATCTGCTTAACCTTTTGCCAACTATCGGCACATAAGTTAGGGTCGGCTTTCATTCAAACTAGAAGCAGTTGAATACCATGGAATGACAGGCTTTCTGTTTTCCCACCTCAACGGGTACCTTTAAATCTAAAAATAAGTAATACATACTTGCTGGTGCATGAGGTATCTGTTCTCCTTTGCCTTCAGGGCCGCTGTCTCCGCTACCAGAGTCACCGTTCGCTTCCTCAGTGCTTTCTAGAGAGATACGCGGTGTATAGTCAGGGTCACACCTGGAGAACATAAATGTTACTTTATTGTTCATTGAAATAAACAAAGAGAATCATAGAACATTGTTGTTAATTTCAAATTAGTCTAATAGTTCATTGTTATGATATGTTTAGACAACTTTGTAGTGCAAACTGGATATTTTTTTAATTAATTAATGGGCCTACTACGTGACATATCACGGGCAAACAGCTTATTTTGTAATCGGATTTCGTGGTGTAGACATGCGATGCGGAGAAATTAAGAAAATGCAGTGAGGAAAAATTTTGAGTATGAAGAGTAGAGAAAATATGTAGTCAATTTCTTGGAGGTCTCAAGGACTTGACTTGACTACTGAGAAGATAAGTAAGGAGTAGTAAGAACCTCAAATACATTGGGATAAAGTACGGAGAATGATGATGATACAGCCTAATTTGACCGGTTCAAGCCGATTTCACATCGATCAGTGGGGTTACTATCCATTACCGTACCGTACCGAGTAGTGCACTAAAGTAGTTTATAACATTGAACTCACCTCAAGAACGCCTTCAGATTGATAAGCACTTTATTATTGGGACAGGGCTCTCGACTGACGAGCTGCGACAGCAACGCGGCGAGGGTGTCAGCGGAGTTCTGTTGCAGCTCCTCTGAAGGTTCCTTCTTGATGCTTTCCATCAGCGGTCGTACTACGGGGTTCAGTTTCTCAGGTAGGAGGTGTAGGTTTGCGCAGGCGCCTGCTAATGCTGCTTGGACACTGCAATAAATAATTATAAGATATTAAGAAACAATCAGTTGGAAAGAAATGGGGCGGAGGCCTTTGCCCAATTAACGAAAGGAAATAATATTTTTTTTATTTTGATTTTTATCATTTCAATATGTTATACAACGAAACATGAACTTAGCAGGTTTACTAAGTTATAAGTCCATAGTACGACATTATCGGTTAGTTGAACCATACCTTCTCTCTCTTTTTAATTAAAAAGACAAATTGTCACTGACACGTTCTTGAACGCAGTTTAGATTTTCTGATCTCGTTTAGTTTCATTTTTTTTTAATAAACGTTGCCCCACACTAGAAATTTCTCCTGTATCGTAGGTGCGTTCACAAACATTTAAACTCACATACACAAATACCCAGACCCGGAACAACTATCTGTAGGTCATACAAATATTTGTTCCGTGCGGGGATCGAACCCGCGACACGCAGTGCAGCAGTCCATTGCTTGAGCCACAGCGCCAACCGTGCCGTCATTGGTAGGATCCGTCCTTCATGTTTTACTTTCCGAAACATAGTCTATATAAAAGCTATCTCTAATGCTATGGGTATGTTTATACTTACGATACATTGAGCGACCCTTGTTCAATAGTGCACAGGTTGACAGCAGTCTGTAGGTTCTTCCGTCTCTCCTCTAACGTTTGCGCCACCCGCTTCAGTTTCATTGCTGCCACCATCGGCTGCGACATGTTTGTTAGATAGCCTACCTGGAAATGGTAAAAAAATCATAAATATTTACGGACGCACATATTTGTCAAAAATAAGTGAATATAATAATAAAGTTACCTGTTCTAGCCGCAAAATATTGCTCAACTCTTCACTGTCGACAGGTAACTTGTAATGTTTCATCATCGCGTGTAAATCGCGAGCCTCTTGCAGTATTCTGAAATAATTGAAAGATTTATGACATGAAATATTTCGCTCTTACATAATTACGTCTGTAATGCCAAAAGGATTAGGCAGAGGTGCATCTACCTAAAGCAGACCCATATTTTGGCAAATAATTAGTCCCATGTAATAGGGGGCAGCCTTATTGCCAGCAACCGGGAACAAATCCAGACAACGAGCTGCTACTGCTACTGACGATATTTTCGATAGCGAAAACCCAGTAACACTTTGTCCAAGCTGAGAATCGTACCCAAAACCTCAAGATCAGCAGAAACTTTTGCGACTACTAGTCCAACGAGGTAGTATAGTAAAAAGAAGTATGGCCTAACCTATTGCAGTTCAGCGCGACCTCGTCGTAATAGAGAGCTTGGTTCAGCGCTGTGTGCAACGTGTTCGTGAGTAGCGGTGGCGCCAACCTTGAAATAGGGCTGTCATCTTCGCTGTCTACTTTGTCAGCTAGTTTCTCCTGAAAAAGAAAAAGTTTTATGAATATAATTCAATGTGGTCTTTACTTTAGCTGCGATTTGTAGGGGGAACATCGGTCAGATAGGCAGTACTCCATGAAATATTGATATTCAGCACCATCCGGTTAGACTGGAAGCCGACCCCTACGTAGTTGGGAAAAGGCTAGGAAGATGATGATTCAAATTCTTACCGGTAGGCCTTCCCCGTTGGGTCGCTCGGTGTGCGGCGGGAAGTGTGTTTGTGCGAGCGTGTGTCGCGCCCACGCCGACACCACGAGACTGCCCACCAGCCGCTGTAGCGCGCTGCCCGAGCGGAGGTATACTACCATCACCTGCGATTGTAGGGGAACAATATCTTAGCAATTATAGCTACAACAATACATAACCTGGAGAAGGACGGAGCAACCTAATACAAGCAAACTGTTTGACTGTTTTAACTGTTTGTTGTTTGTTTGTCTGATGATGGAGGTTCTCCCCATTCCCGTCGGGGCTGCGGGTTGTTCGCAAAAGATACCGCGGCCTCGACATGAAGGGCTAAGAAGGAACATGGGTGGTTTTTAGTCAGTAGAAGTCTGACACTTCCTTTCGCTCTGCCCAAGAGCGGGAGGGGTTATTTGATGATTTTCCACCCACCATAAAAAAAAAGTTTCTTCCCATTGTAATTTTTTTGTCTGTAGCCTATAAGCTTACACTGTCCCACTGCTGGGCAAAGGACTCCCTCATGGCTTTCCAAGTTTTTTTTACAATTTGCCTTCTCCGTAAATAGAATAATATATTTAAATTTAAGCAATAAACTTGTATAAAAATGAATCATGAGCTAGCCGTCTTGTTCTTCTTCTTTATTTTATTCAAAACAAGTATAGGCCACTTTCACAGCCACTAGATAGACAATATCCAGCAGATGTCGAATTTAAATTGCAACAGAAATTACTAAATTCCTCGTAAGCGTAACGAATACACTAAAAGTTTAAACCTTTTGCTAAGTAGGAGCCACCATACCATAAAGGGATTTTTTATAAAATTTATTTTTTAAATAAATCAAGCAGTGGTAGCAGTGGTGGCTCAGTGGTAGCGACCCCGAGTAACGAACAGTAAATCGTGGGTTCGAACCCAGTCAGGCGCATTACTTTGTGTAATTAATTTCATCGCCACCGCTCTCAAAACGGTGAAAGAAAACATCGTGAGGAAACCGGCATGTCTTACAACCTTAGTGACATTTACCAACCCGCACTGGGCCCGCGTGGTGGATTATAGGCCATCCCTCTCCTAGAGAGGAGGCCTGAGTCCCTGCAGTGGGAACATTATAGGCTGATAATGATGAAATAAATAAAGTAGAAGTAAAAGCTACTTTATACCTTAACATAACAGTCTATTGGGCTCTCATCTTCAGCTTTGTACTCTATACCAGGTGCAGGTTGGACCAGGTAGCATGACAGGTAACCTGCAAGCAAACAAAAAAAAATCAAGGAAAAAGCAATGCAATCGTGTGAAAAGAAGTAGGCCCAGTGCAGTTGGTGGATTGCACACGTGTTAAGTTTACGAGCTTTTCACCGGTATTAGCCTGACGCTGGAACAAGACATGGTGTGGTGTGACAAGAATCTTTGACGTATGGCCAAAGTTGGAACTATCCCCGCCCGCTTTTGTTAAACTCTGTCACCGTCATCTAAATGCCTTTTTTTGTGGATGGGTATTCATCAAATGAGGGCTTTGGGCGGAGCGGAAAGGAGTGTCAGACTTCTACTGACTAAAACCCACTCATGTTCCTTCTTAGCTCTTTGTGTTCCGGCGCCCCGGAATCTCTTTCGAACAGTCCCGCAGTAAACAGGCATCATACAATTAAATGCCTAAAACATAGTGGCATCATATAATGTTTACCTAATATACCTATGTTCCTTCTTAGCCGTTTGTGTTCTGGGGCCCCGGAATCTCTTTCGAACAGTCCCGCAGTAAACAGGCATCATACAATTAAATGCCTAAAACATAGTGGCATCATATAATGTTTACCTAATATACCTATGTTCCTTCTTAGCCGTTTGTGTTCTGGGGCCCCGGAATCTCTTTCGAACAGTCCCGCAGTAAACAGGCATCATACAATTAAATGCCTAAAACATAGTGGCATCATATAATGTTTACCTAATATACCTATGTTCCTTCTTAGCCGTTTGTGTTCTGGGGCCCCGGAATCTCTTTCGAACAGTCCCGCAGTAAACAGGCATCATACAATTAAATGCCTAAAACATAGTGGCATCATATAATGTTTACCTAATATATGTGCAGCGAGGCATCGCGCACGCATAACGTTACGGTCGCGTGTGGCGGAAGGTTGTGACTCCGACCCACCGATGAACCACTTCTGACTGGGTCGCAGCTCGGGCGGCAGGCTACATTCTGACTGCGAGGTCGTGCGGGTGCGACGTTCCTGGAAAAGGAAGACAATATTGTAAAAGTTGACTAAATACTATCACAGATTTAACATTCGGAGTGAAATTTTAATAGAGTGTTTAACAGTTTTTATATAATGTCGAACAGTTTTAAATATAATGTCAAATAATGTAAAATATAATGACAAATAGTTTTAGTGTCAGACAGTTTCTAATATGATGTCAATTGGTTTGATACATAATGTCAAATAGTTTTAAATATAATGTCAGACAGTTTTATATATAATGTCAAACAGATTTAAATATGATATAAAATAGTTTGAAATATAATGTCATATAGTTTAAAATATAATGTCAAATAGTTTTAAATATGTATAATGTCGAACAGTTTTAAATATAATGTCAAATAGTTTTAAATATGTATAATGTCGAACAGTTTTAAATATAATGTCAAATAGTTTTAAATATAATGTCAGACAGTTTTAAATGTAATGTCAAACAGTTTTAAAAATGTAAGTATAAAAACTGACGGCAGACCATGATAGAAGTTTTGCGCTAAACTCTTAATTTTTTGAGTTATGTCATCGTTGTTGCAAACGAGCGATATTTTGAGAGGTTCATTTAACACAATATTGATAGGTAAACGTACCTTAGGCGGAGGATGTAACAACAAGGCGGGCTCCACAGGCAAGCGCGCGGGCTGCATCGCTAGACAGAGCCACGTGGCCAGCATGGGACACGCCGCTATGAGGATCACTCCTAACGACGCGTATTTCAGAAAGTTTTCCCACACCTAGAAAAAAAGGAAACTCTAGTAAACTTATTTCAAGTGTAAACAAAAATTTAAGGTAAAAGGATAAGATTTATTGAAAGGTACGCCATGAAAATATTATTGTTGATTTGAAATGAATACTAAGTTATAATATACTAGAGTGAGAATTGCTTGCTGTGAAGTTTTCAAGTTCAACTTTGAAGGCCTTTATTACCGCGGCCTCGACATGGAGGGCTAAGATGGAACATGGGTGGTTTTTAGTCAGTAGAAGTCTGACACTCCCTTTCGCTCTGCCCAAGAGCGGGAGGGGTTATTTGATGATTTTCCACCCGCCAAAAAAGAAAAGACCTTTATTAACCCACTGCTAGACAAAAAATCCTACCCCTAGCCATTAATGTGAAGTTAACGTCGTCCAATCTATAAAACATAAAAAAAAGCAAAATCATAATGTGATTTCATTTTAAAAGCACACACCAAAAAGCTTTTTTATAGCTCTTTAGCGGTGGCCTGAAAGTCTGACAATCAGTTTTAGTATTACCCAGTACTAACTTGGTTGTGGATGTCAGATAGGCAGTCGCTTCATAAAATACTGGTATTAAATTACCGAGGTCGACCCAAACATAGTTGGGAAAAGGCTAGGCAGATAATCATGATTACACAGAAAAGCTTTTTTAAAATTCATAATTTTACGAACCTGCACAGCTATCTCCTGTATCTCATGCACGTGTTCGAACAGTAACCTCTGGTAGATATGCCTCATAGCCTCCTGTAGCAGCTCTGGCGTCCAACTCAAGTACTGGTCCACCTCTCCGTTCGTCACGTCATTCACTTTCACTGCGTCATCGCCGTTCGTTAGAACATTACTCTTGATGGGAGCGTCATTTTGGACTTTGGTATTGTCAGTCTTCTCCATATCGACGTCTTCACCTTTGTTGAGGTTGTTCTCTTTGTTAGCATCACCCTCTTTGCTGACTTCATCCCCAATTTTGACGTCGTCTCCTTTGCTGACGTCATTGACTTTGTTAACTTCATCCCCGTTGGTAACACCGCCGTTCCCTTTGACAACGTCATTTTTCTCGGTAACGTCTTTACTGTTTCCGTTGGCATCTGTGCCGTTCTTCTTATGGCTTGTGACTAGAGGTCTGGTTAGAGTACGTAGAGTTTGTAAGGTGGCTTTGCGAACGGAACTGGTTGAGTGGTCGAGGTACGGCCATAGGCGGGGGAGGACGTCTGCTAGGTCGATTGGGCTAGGGAGAAAAGGAGGTCGTTTTAATGGCTGTCATTTGAGATGGTTTATTTTAGGGTGAGACCAAACGAGCGTAATTTTATGAGTCGTGTGTCGCAGAAATTCTACCCAACAGAAATGTGAGCCGGCAGACAACTCATTTTGCGTCGCCGTGTGAATGAAATAGGTATTTTGTATGAAACTGAATGCAGCAGAATTTCTGCGACTCACGACTCACAAAATTACGCTCGTTAGGCCTCACCCTTAGAACCTGTTACCATTCGTTTTAATTTACCCTAAACCGGCAAAATGGGCAATATAATCATCATTACCAATGTGATTTTATTTAAACAATCATAAAAAAAAAATTTGGGTGTTAAAAATATGGAAAAAATACATTGTAAACTTATTTATTTTCATGATTTTGTTAAAGAAGAAATTTGAAGACAGCTGCTAGTTCCAAATCCACATACAAAAGTACAATACTCACTGTAACAAACTGGCCGGTTCGGGCAGTGCCATCAACGCCGCCAACAGCGCCATATAGGAGTTAGCAGGTGACGCCAACTCATCCTGGTCAGCCAGTAACCTCCACAGCCTTGCGACAACCCCCCGCACAGCACCAGCACGTCGGCTGGCGAGCGCGGCTGCGGCGGGCGCTAGTGCACCGGCCGCAACAGCTGATACGTCCTCGGCGGAGTCGCCCAGACCTTGGATTAGGTGCTCTAGGGCGCCGCTTTCGCAGGCTACTTCCTGTTGGAAACAAATTTTGTTTTTAATACTTTCCTTAAAAACCAAATAGTCTGTTGCACTATTGCCAATTCCGTTCAAAAATCTTAAAGAGAGCTTGTTTCATATCTGATTTGGTTAAACGAATCAGAAGTAGCTTTACGCAGAAGTGAATAAACGAGGTGATTTTTATGTTTTTTCGTTTGTTTGCGGGATCAACACGATTCGTTGTCAAAACATAGTCTGAATATGTGGTCCCAATATTTCGGCGCTATTACAAGCACCATGATCACAGATAAATTGAAATCATTGCGGGTGGATGTTTATGAGCAGACAAATCGGTCTACCCTCTTTCTTGTTCGTTTTTTGTCTGCGGTATGTGGTTACCTGTCTCGCCGCCAACAGATACTTGAAGCCCAGCAGTGCGCCATGCCGCGCCTCCCACTGCGGGTGCGTGGACAACGTAGCCAGCAGCTCAGCCACGCGCCTCACTCGAGCTGTACCGAGCTGTGCCAGCGCTACGCCGAGTGTTTGCGCGCAGGTTTCACGTACTGGGGCTACTACCTACAAATATATTTCATTTTTATCATGAAGTAAAACGGAAAAATTAAGAACATTTCGATGAAATGTTGAGTACTCAGTATTTCGTCAATTAGTTTCACAACAAAAGTAATATACAACTAAAATAAACTATGCATGAATTGCGTGTAATCTATTATGGGCAAAAAGAAGTGTCAATCTGGCGAACCGTGGGCGTTCTAATGCGAACACCTCTGCCTGCCCCTTCGGGGATTACAGGCATGATATTCTGAATTATTTTATGAAAAAAGGATGAAAATGATGATGTATAGAATATTTTGTGTAGATACCTGATCAGAAACGAAGTCACCAAATCGGTCTAGCGCGAGAACACATAGTAATCTTAGTGCCATGTCCTCAAGCCATTCTTGGTGGGCTTGCTCCATCTATCAAAGGAAAAATACAAATAATTACTTACTACTACTATGTCCAGACAGAAATATTCGGTGTATCCTTAGTTAAACTTAGTATTGAAAAATAAAATAATCTAAAAAGTTTGAAGAAAATTAGGTTTATCTATCAACATTGAACGCGTATACAAGGCTTCTTGTCCGTGAGGGGAACTAGTTTAGAAATTAACTAGCTGATGCCCGCGGCTTCACCCGCGTGGATGTCGGTCAAATTCTATACTAAAACCTTCCTCTTGAATCACTCTATCTATTAAAAAAAAACCGCTTCAAAATCCGTTGCGGAGTTTTAAAGATTTAAGCATACATAGGTACTTTCTCTGTCCCTATATACCTATATAGGGACAGAGAAAGCGACTTTGTTTTATACTATGTAGTGATTATTATTTAGCAACATTTGATCTAAACAAATATAATTACATACATTGCAAGTTAAACAAAATCTTGTCACGATTGGCAACAGGTACCGTAAAAACTAACTTACTTATAGAGACGCTATTCATTTTGATAAATGATGTTTATTTTGCAAATTAGTTTTTACAAACACCACTTTACAAGTCACTTATTAAAACTAGATGGGGCCGGTGTTTCGTACCTGACTGCTCTGAGAATAAACATCCGAAACAAACTCAGAGGTCATAGTGTTTGACATTCTCTGTCTCTAAATTCAATTCAAAGGTACATCATATCCCGTCGGGGCTGCGGGTTGTTCGAAAAAGATACTGCGGCCTCGACACAGAGGGCTGGAGGAGTCATTTGATGATTTCCCACACCCAAAAAAAAAAAAAAGGGACGTCATAGTCCATCGCGATCATGTTACCACTCACCTCCTGACTAGTCATATTCGCATCATGTCCGGCAGAAGTAACGATCCTGGCCCGCAGCAGTTCCCGCAGCGCACTGGCAGCACCATGCCTGGCCTCCCACGTGGCACTGAACAGCTGCGTCTGCAGGGCTCCCGCCCAGGCCTCCAGCGGCCATCGCGTGCATTCCACCCAGGAGCCAGAGCAGTCTGGTACGGGCGCTGTGCTTTCAACTGGGGGTGGAGAGATGATCGTTTGTAAATTTTGATAGAGCCAGAAAGTGAATATTGGCAGAAAATGAAACAGATTAGAAGAGATTGGAAAACATTATTAGAGTTTAAAAAATGCCTAAAAAGCTCGCTTTCTCGTGTTCTTCTTAACAAATCCTTTCATTTGATACCCATAGGACTGGAGTCTTCTTTGGGAGTGCGCTGTATTGGATTTGGAATGACATCACTTAGCTAACCATACATTTATTCCAACTAACAATTAATGCAAAAGTTCAGAAATCGGAAATCGGGAGCTTGGTCAAATTTAATTTCTAAGATTTATTTACATAGTTACAGGTGATGAGGAGAAGCTAATAAAAGTGTGTTAAAAAGGAAGTAGGTGGGATGATAAGGCTACATACTAGATAATTCCCTTTAATAGAGAGGAGGCTCTTGTCCTATTAGCAGTATGTATATATTAGCTGGCCAATTATGCTTCTGCTGGGCAATTGTCCAATCAATTGGGGAGGTAGCTAATGAACCCGATCACCGAGAAGATTGACCCCTTTTCGCTATTAGCAACAGAAGATATTACACGATCGTATTCGTATAGAAATCGTTGTACCAATTGGTGCAATAGTATAGTTTATCACCATTTCTGCGCTATCACTGAACGATTAAATAGAGGTCCATAGTTCAAACATAAAAAAGTGCAGAGACTAAAAACCACCATTTAATTTTCTCGTTATCTCCTAGTGCGTTTGATATCGTGCTCATTACATTAAACACTGACGTCAGAACTGCATACACGTAACCCAAGTGATGTAAAAATTACGATCATCGTGCATTACAAAGAGCACGATTTAGTCGCAGTTATAAACTTATAACAGGGTTACCAATCGTCCGGTTATATGGGGACATGTAATTTTTTCGGGCCTGTATCTGATATTCGACTTTGTCATTTACCTGAACTTTTCAAATACAGGGGCATTTTTATGCATATAAAATGGGGTAGTTGACTGACTAAAAAAAATATGATTCTGTTTAGTCCGTCAGTAGATTATCGAAAAATATTGGATACGTGTTTTTTGTTTTATCAAATTAATACAAAATGACGAAAATAAAACGTGTCAAAGATCATGACTGGGGACTGTTGACGTCACTTTCTGGTAAAAAATGTAACAAACTATGAGGCCACATGACTTTTCGAAGCAATGTATCGTCTTCATTATTTGTTTACGTGAAAAAAGAAAAAATATGTGTCCAATATTTTTTGGAAATCTATCTGACGGACTAATTTTTTTTTTTTGCAACTACACTAAACTGGCGCAATGTGGGTGTACTATTAGGTACCTAACCCTTTACAGTTGTGATGTTATCTCATGGTTTAACATAAAAATAACTCTTTAAATTATATTTTTCTTCTAAAAAGATCTACTTAAAAAAATAAAATATCGGGCCTTTTTTGCAAGAACGGTCGTTTTGCCAAGAATTTTGAAAGGGTTACCCCTATTCGCAGTTAACAGTAATAGGCCCTAATGCTCCTAATGAAGTGAGTAGGCGGAGCTGATGTAAACTAGGCCGCAACTTCGCGAGATTACGCCAGTAATTTAGCATTCAGTCACGATCACTAACATACATACGTTTTGCAACTTTTAGAAGAGATTTTTTTCTACTTTCATTTAAAAAGAGTAAGCCATGGAGTTCGGAATATGTTTGCGGAGCTAACATGGTCAGAGATCGCACAGGATAGAGAGCGTGTGGAAGCAGAACAAGGAGGGATTTGCCCAGCAGCAGTGAAACACCAACTGGCTCTTCTCCATAGGAAAGGGCCAACCTGAACCGTGCACTTATTCTTGACGGTTTTTTTTTTGAGCCCATCATCATCATCATCTGCCTAGCCTTTTCCCAACTATGTTGGGGTCGGCTTCCAGTCTAACCGGATGCAGCTGAATACCAGTATTTTACATGGAGCGACTGCCTATCTGACCTCCACAACCCAGTTAATACTAGGTAATACGATACCCTTTGGCAAGACTGGTTGTCAGACTTTCAGGTCACTGACTACCTGTAGCGACTGCCAAAGATCTATATATGGCATCCGGGACCAACAGCTTAACGTGCTTTCCGAGGCACGGAGGAAACTCGGTATGTCGGGCGGTCACCCATCCACAGACCGACCTAGGCAAGCACAGCTTTACCTAAAGATCGACCCGAGTGGCAGTTCTTATTAAGCCACGAGCTTTTTGAGCCCATGCAGTACTATATAAAATACTAGCTGATGTCCGTGGCTTCGTCCGCGTGGATGTCAGTTATCACGACCAACAGTAATCTTTTCATCCTCCCCTTTTAACCCATTACAACCCTTTCAGATTACCCTGATTCCTATATTTCTTGAAATATTATTTCATCTTTAGAATCATATATTTCTTTATTAGCTATTATATTTATATTAATTATTATTTGCTGTTGATAATGCAAATTTAACTCGTTTTTATACTTTCCACTTTCTTTTACCTTTTATTATTATAATAATAACAATAATCCACTTATTATTTTTACACCCATTACAACCCTTTTTCCGCATTAAAAAGTAGCCTATGTCTTTTCTCAGGCTCTAGACTATCTGTGTACCAAATTTCATTTAAATCAGTTCAGTAGTTTTGACGTGAAAGCGCGAAAGATGAGTTACTTTCGCATTTACAATATTGGTAAGGAAGTAAGGATATTGATTTTGAGTGTCTACGTACACGTAGCACCATTGGAAAATGGTGAAAGTCACTTAAGATTTTTTCTAAACGAGTGTATGAAATTATTGCTCACGATTGTACAATTTGACTTCAGACTTTATCGTCCTCGTGATTAAAACTAATTGGAGATAAAGAGGACAGATGTGCATTGTGGAAGATGTGTGCTGATCAGAATGTATCTTAATATAATTTGTTGATGAGAGGAATTGCGATTCTGTTGAGCTGTTTGCGAGTTATGCTCCTATTATTATAGTAACTTCAAGTTAAGCGACTGCAGTTTATGCCATTATCATTATAACAAATTTCGTTAAATGTAAATTTCGAAATGGAGCGGATACTATTAGCGCTCTTCCTATCTTTTGGATATTACATGCGGAATGTTGTGAAAAATAATAAAACATTAGTCATCAATTAGAGGATGAAACGTGCACCACTCGCCGTTTTTGGAAGCGCAATATAAAAAAGGATATGTTTTATTTATTATTGTAAAATTAAAGTATAAGTATCATCGCGTGACAAGGTGGTCATGAGGGTTTTATTGTTATTAAGAATGTGTTTGTTCTACTAAGGTGTGAACCTGCTAATTAACCATTGTTAGATAGTGTCCATTACTTAATGAACTACTTGTTTGCATGGAGATGATTGTATAACTTTATTATAGTCAGCTGCTAGGCACACCCGTCTAGACACCACTCCTCTGTTTTATTTCGAAAGTGAGGCACGGTGCTATAAACAATTTGGTAAGAGCTTTGCTAACAACATTGTTTGTACTGTGAAGTGCAACCTAAACCGGAACGCAGAAAACCTAAGAGGTTAGCACTATAATAACCTAAACACTACGCCTGAATATATTAAAAGTATAGGCAGATATAATGAATGTACAATGCCGATGGCCCACTTGTTGGAGTGTCCACCCTGCATATTTTAGGGCGTAAAGAACGCTAATAATGCACCGATCAATGTAACCTTTTTGGCCAAAATAATTTAAATTATTAGACGAATGATGGATGCTAGACGCACGGGACCGGTCAATGTGACGACATCTGGGGGAGGCCTATATCCAGCAGTGGACGTATTTCGGCTGAAATGATGATGATGACTAGATGAATGTAACTATAGATTCGTAAAGAAGAAGCAGAGAAGCCAGACGAGTTTTATTTGAAAAAAAAAATAGGATTCTCTTGTAACACATTCAGATTCCGAAGCTGTGGAAAACCACAACCTATTTGCTTGTTCTGAGAATAGAACTTAAGGCAATTCAGAAGTAGTACTGTGACGACAATATTCAATCATAGGTACCCACTCAATTGGTCTATGAAGGTCAGGTCAGATGGGAGTGTAAAACAGATGTCTACATTCAGTTGCATTAAGACTGACAGCCGACCCCAACTTCGTTAAAGTAGACAACTAGGTCAGTTTATTTATAGTTTTACTCTTGTGGAAGTATTTGTTTAAACTCGTACATTGCATGGGTATTACGAGAAGCCATAATATGTACCTATACAGTATACAGGGTGTAATTTACAAGAAAAACTAGTATAATTCACAAAAACAGCTGTGAAAAATTTGGAACTTTGACCCCCAATATCTCCGTAACTAGGGGGTATGGTCTAGAACAAAAAAAATGATCGCAGTGACGAGGTGAAGAAGTGCCCTTCGTTTGCGTTAAGGGTACTTTTACACCCTATATATTATAATGGAGCCCAATCACAGTACATAATAAAATAAAAAAATACTGTCTAAACAATGAGGTTGTGATACAGGTCACATACTGAGCGCGCCAGCATTAGCACCAACCAACACACTGCTCAATGTTCTACGAAGGAGAAAGATTGTAGTACAACAAGAAATGAAAAAAAATTGGATATGGTCAAAAAATACCTGGCGAAATATGGGTGTACTATCAGGTACACCCTTTGAGGGTTAATTGCGTGATGTTATGTTAAATTATGTTTGTTTATGCACCGAATGGCTGGTTAGAATGGTTCATTTGTCATTAGAATAAAATTGCATTTATAAGACAAGGTTGTATAACAGCGGTATTTTTATTTGTAACATTTTTATCTCGTAACGGATGCAGTAATCACTCAATTTCACGAGTAACATAATCGCCAATATAATTTACTACAATACGATAAGCGTGAACAGATAACAGCAGAATATTTTAATCCGTTGTCATCCTTATATTCTTTACATATTTACAAATGAGATATATTTCCGTACGTTAGTGAGATTATAACTCGAGAATCCATAGAGTTCGACTACAATGTATGCATAACCCAGCCAGCCAGTCTGTCTGTCAGCTGTGAAGCTACATTTCATAAAATAAATTAATAAGAGCTCTAATGTAATACCTGTGTTTATTGATTGATTGAACTACTGTATTTTTTTCAATTTATATAGGTATAAGTTTTCCGTCTGTTTTCGTATAAATGTCTCCCAGAAAAAGTATGCGTCGGCAATTCATCGGCAATGCTATGGAATTCCAAAATATTTTTTTGAGTCACAGATGATGAGGTGCGACAAACGCGCAATAATAAGATAAAGAGTGCACTACTACAAATCACGCTAGTACGAAACTTTGTTACCTAAGTACTACGTAATGTGCTGCGACAGTCACGACTGTCGAATGTGAACTAACACGCCTGGGAACAAGAAAAATATCGAAGTTCTCGGGTCGGGCGAAGTGTTGATGGCAAATAGGCTCGACCCCTATTACATGGAACTTAAACATAACTGGCGAAATGTGGGTGGTACTATTTGGTACACCTCTGCCTAACGGAGATTACAGACATCATGTTATGTTAGGTGACATCCTACTATCCTACTAATATTATAAATGTGAAAGTTTGGTAGAATGGATGTGTGGATATTTGTTACTCTTTCACGCATAAACGGCTGGACCGATTTGGTTGAAATTTGGTATGTAGATAGGTTATACCCTGGATTAACACATAGGATAGTTTTTATCCCGATTTTATCTTCCCGTGGGATAATTTTCGAGTTGTAGCGGGCGAAGCCGCTGGCACAAGCTAGTAAGATATAAAAAAGTCTAGACATTACAAGAAAATAAAAAAAAACTAAGATTATCTGTCTGTAATCTAAACAAGATGCAGTAATTCGCGTGGTTCAGAACAATGAGTGACATTGAGGTAGTTCTACAATGTAATGAACACAACACTAACATTATTATGCTATTTACTCAACGTTATTAACATTGTTTTGTATTAACACCACTGTAATCACGTGTCTGTTGTCATTATAATAAATTGTCTAAGTTATGTATGACCCATTGTAATTGTAACAAGCCTTACTACACCGGTAAATTATTTAAATGTCCATTTTTTGTAATGTTATAATATTCATATAGTTTCAACAGTGTTAATTTATTGGTTTAAAATTGAGTCACTTTCAGTACCAAATTATTTCTTCGCATTTCAATATTAATGAAAAAGAAATTCTTCTTTAGTACAATATAGCCTATGTCACCCGGATCATTTTTACGAATCTATTGACACCTCATTTATTAAATTCCGTTCAGTAGTTTAGGTGCTATGGTGAAACATACATACATAGACTGCCAAAATCATTACCATTCGTTTTGTTATTCTCATTCCCTTCGTTTTGGCTTCACCGTTGTCGGGTAAAAAAAGTATGTTAGAAGAAGACATACACGGACTGCCAATTTGACCTCATTACTGAATAACACGGTAAGACTGAACCCAATCTATATATATAAAAATGAAACCCGTTTTTCGTTGTCACGACTTGGCATGAAAACGGCTTGACCGATTTGGCAGATTTTTTTTTTAAAATGTTCGTTGAAGTTCAAGGATGGTTTTTACGGCGAGAAAAATTCGAATAATGGCCGGAAAAGCCCTAAAAACAGCCCTTTTCTTTTTCCCATACAAACGTTTTCTAACTAAAACGTCAAATCAATTTGAGCTTTAATACCGTACTATAAAGTTCAAGTGTTAGTGGAGAGGTTCCGGGAAGGCAAAACAATTGAGTGACGTTCAGTTGTTCAGTCAACGAATGACAACTTCAAACAGACCATACGACATTATCACAATAATCACAAATAATTACTGTTTCTTTCCCAATAGAAAAACGATTTTTCAAATGGTGTTTGCGTATAATATAAAAATTAATTGCTGTTAGTTAGTCGCGCTAAAACTAGAGAACGGCTAGACTGATTTGTCTAATTTTGGTTTTGAAACATTTGTGGCAGTCCAGAGAAGGTGAGAAATTAGTAGTATGTAGGTAGGTAGGTAATAGGTAGGTGGTAGGTAGTTGGTACGTAGGCAGGTAAAAGGGCATTGCAACGCACGCGGGGTACAGCTATATTATATAAAAATGAATAGCTGTTCGTTAGTCTCGCTAAAACTCGAGAACGGCTGGACCGATTTGGCTAATTATAGTGTTGAATTATTCGTGGAAGTCCAGGGAAGGTTTAAAAGGTGAGAAAGTGGAAGGTAGGTAGGCAGGGTAGTAGGTACGGTAGTAAGTAGGATAGTAGAGTAGGTAGGGTAGTCGGTAGAGTAGTAGGTAGGGTAGTAAGTAGGTAGGGTAGTAGGTACGTCGGGTAGTAGGTAGGTAGGGTAGTAGGTAGGTAGGTAGGGTAGTAGGTAGGTAGGGTAGTAGGTAGGTACGGTAGTAGGTAGGTAGGGTAGTAGGTAGGTAGGGTAGTAGGTAGGTAGGGTAGTAGGTAGGTAGGGTAGTAGGTAGGTAGGGTAGTAGGTAGGTAGGGTAGTAGGTAGGTAGGGTAGTAGGTAGGTAGGGTAGTAGGTAGGTAGGGTAGGAGGTAGTAGGTAGGTAGGTAGTTGGTACACAGGCAGGTAGTAGGTAGGAAAAAGGGCATTGCAACGCATGCCGGGAACAGCTAGTACTTACATACAAATTCATCAGGCTGTTCTAACTTGATTTTCTTCCGGTCAGGTTCGACAGGTGGCGTTGGCGGCGCCGACGGCCCATCTTCACTGCAGTCGCGCGACTTTTGTTTGCTGAACGCAAGTCGCGCCTTGCGTTTGGCTAGGTTCATCTCCCTCGAGCTTAGCGGCTTTGAAGATATTACTATTTCTTGTACTGGTCTCTGTGGAGGGAAATTGGTGGTTAGGAGCTTATGGCGTAGTTGGTAAGGTAAAGTTTGAGAGAGTAGATAATTAGTTTAAAATAATGTTATTGAATGGCTGTTTCAGCTTGATTTAGATACTGTTAACCGCGTTGTAGTCAAAGGGAAACAAAGTTATTGCAAGATTTTTTTTAAATAAAATTCTTTTTTTAGCCTCTATTATCCTACTGCTGGACAAAGGACTCCCATAGCCATCCACACTTCTCTCCTCGCGATTTTCTCCGGTCAATCTTAAATTACAGAATGAACTGGGTAAATTGTCCACTGGGTAGTTGAACTATTTTAAAACTGCTAACCTGAAATACCTTCTCAAAACAAAACTATTTGCGGTTTTGAGTTTAAGTCTCAAAGTTATATATTATTATATGAAAAAATGCTTGAATACTTCCTCTTCTGTAAGTAAAGTTTGGTTTTTCTAAGAATATTATTATTATTACTAGACATTTTTTTCCCACTGCAGGGCAAAGGCCTTTTTTTTTTTTTGGGGGACGGGAAATCATCAAATAACCCCTCCCGCTCTTGGGCAGAGCGAAAGGGAGTGTCAGACTTCTACTGACTAAAAACCACCCATGTTCCTTCTTCGCCCTTCATGTCGAGGCCGCGGTATCCCTTGCGGACAACCCGCAGCCTCGACAGACGTCGGCCCTTGCGGGCCCCTTCCATGTTGCTGACATCTCTTTGAGGCGCGCGTGGAACACGAACGCGCCGTTGACACGGCCTGTCGTCGTCATAAGACGGACGGACGGCGAGCTTACCCATCACTCACCGTCCACAGGCCCGCGTCTACGGTGGCCGGAAGCCATCACGTGGCCCCCGACGCCCGGAGCGCCTCCCGCGGCGGCTGGGACGAGAGGTTCTCTCCCTCTCACGTTCCGCCACCTCCTTCGCTAGCATCACTGCTTCGCAGAAGGAGGCGACGGCGTCCCATTCCTCCTCGCCCCGGACCATGGCTTGCACCAGGGCCGGACGCGAGAGGTCGCCGCCGCCGATCGCCGCTACGAAAACACGGCGGGGCTCCGCCCAAGCGGGACACACCTCCACAGTGTGCTCCACCGTGTCCTCCGGCCGATCCTCGCAATGGTGGCATCCGGGCGTTTCCTCCCGCCTGATTCGGTGCAGGTACCTCCCGAAACAACCGTGTCCGGTGAGTACCTGCGTCAGACGGAAGGTGAGGGCGCCGTGGCGCCTCTCCAGCCACTCCTCAAAGAGGGGACTTACCGCCACTATCGTGGCGTGCCCTGCACGGGGTTGCGACAGTCGCTCTCTACATGCCGCCATGAGATCGCACCGGAGGTCTGTCCGCTGCGCAGCAATTTGCCGCGGCAACGGAGTGACCCCCCGGTGCAGCGCCTCCGCGCGCCATTCATGCAGGCGCGCGAGCAGGGCAAAGGCCTCCCTTCCCTCTTTCAACTTATCCCTATCCAATGCTGTTAATTGCCAATCCCTGCGAAAAGAATAAGAATATTGACTAATCTTTTATTTTCATCAACTTACCCGGCACACATCAGTCTTATTTAGGGCAGGTTTAACGGGACACAGGTCCTCGTTAGTGTACATGGAGTTGAGATCCACGCCAAGGTTGGCAGCCACATCGAGACCCAGTCGGGCGTTCAACTGCAGCCGCTGTTTCGCCAGACGCTCCTTCGAATCTGATAAAATAAAGATACAAGAAATTAGTTGGAATAATATGAAATCGGTCAGAATAAATGATGGGAGAGAAGACGTGATAAACATTTATTTGGTAGTATTTGTTGAACAGCAAAGTCGTCAGCAATACGGCTTCTACCGATACGGAAACTACGTTCGGCATCTACTGTTCCGTAAATTTTATCGATTCGGCACGGCACAAGCTTGGAAGAGAGTGTTTTATTCAACAACGTATAATAATATCTGTTAAACAAGGTGTAACTCTAAGGGGGTGGAAAATCATCAAATAACCCCTCCCGCTCTTGGGCAGAGCGAAAGGGAGTGTCAGACTTCTACTGACTAAAAACCACCCATGTCTTAGCCCTTTACGTCGAGGCCGCGGCATCTCTAGCGAACAACCCGCAGCCCCGACGGGAGCTCAAAACCTATTAGGTGGTGATTCAGATCATTAAACTGATCAGAAATCCTGAAGAAGAATCAAAGGTCGAAAAAAATATTTCAATTTTCTCGTACAAAATATCGAATCGAGGAAAGTTGTGCAGTTTGCATCATCACTAAAGAGATGTTTCACTTTAATTTGCAACCTTTATATGTTGCATACTAGCTGATGCCCGCGGCTTCACCCGCGTGGATGTCGGTCAAATTATATACTAAAACCTTCCTCTTGAATTACTCTATCTATTAAAAAAAACCTCATCTAAATCCGTTGCGTAGTTTTAAAGATTTAAGCATACATAGGGATATAGGGACAGAGAAAGCGACTTTGTTTTATACTATGTAGTGATTATTATGTTAGATTTTGCCGCTCGGCTGAGCAGATAATCGGTGACCCGAACTTATCGGCCTCAGCAGCCTTTATTGGGCAAACTATTTATAAAGGGGATGATCCTCTATAACGGACCTGAAGTGGGGCCAGACGAGAGGAAAGCGCCAGTGAAGCTGGGTCCCAGGGCAATGAATTATTTTACTAGTCGACGATATAACCAGCATTTAGTCTTCATTTCGCCCAAACAAATGACGCAGTAAAGTCGAGGAAAACTCTTAATTCCAATAACAAATTAAATACGTATGGCTCTCGTTATTAAAAATCGATTCTTTCCTTCTTTAAAAAAGTGGGGCAAGGTATTATTATTCCCAGACTAGACCACAAATATTTGTTGACCGTTATAATAACTTACCTAAATATATAGGTACCATTATCAGTTTATTATTGTAGGAAAAGTCTTTGAAATAAATAATGGTGACAATTTTCCTGCCATTAATAGATAGAATATCCATAATTAATTGTTTCTAGAAGAGTTTTAATTAAGTATAAACTTGACTGTTTATTCCGAGTAGGTATCTAGACTGGTCTGATGACGTCAGAGATGGCGCTTCAAGTAATGCAATCAGACAGCGTATTAAATTGTAGCACCGTATTATATCGTGTTCGTCATGGTTTATACTGTTTGGGTACCTACCTACTAAATCTGTTCATCAATGATCTTATTATTTATACTGAAAATGGGATATTTACCATGTTTACTTATTGTTTCGGGAACTGTGCAAAAACCGAAAAAGTGTCGAAAAAAGTTCGCGAGTGGACACAGTGAGTTTTGTGTGTCGGGAACGGAATCGCGTAGTGAGTGACAATGGTAGTTGTACCGAACGCAAAAAAAGAACAAGAAAGAGGGTAGACCGATTTGTCTGCTCATAAACATCAACCCGCAATGACATCAGTTTATCCGTGATCATGGTGCTTGTAACAGCGCCGAAATATCGGGAACTCGAAACAATAAGTGAACATGGTAAATATCCCGTTTTCAGTATAAATAATAGTGTTAGTGACCATGCCAGTTTAAAATCTTATATCAATGATCTTGTTGTAATATCGATCGGTCTTGTGACAAAGGTCATAGGTACACCTACTTCTCTTTTTTTTCGTGAGACCGAACGAGAGTTTTCAAATTAATATATGTACTATTAATAGTGACGACTAAAGCAAATCCTTCGTTAGCCAAGCTAAGCACTTCAGTCCACGTGCGGTCGTCTTCAGCAAAAGAGATTATTGGTCCTTGTTTTAGATTGAGACTACTCAAGTCATTAATATATACAACGAATAATGTAGGGCCCTAGAGACTACCCTGTGGCACGCCGAATTGAATAATTTCTTGTTGACTGGTATAGCTATTAATTCTAACACATTGGGTTCTGTTCGACATGCAGTCTTTAATAAGGTCCAGTGCAATACCGCGGATTTCAAGATGTTGAAGCTTATTGAGGAGTATAGGAACAGAAACTGTATCGAACGCCTTAGCCAAGTCCAAGAAAACGCCTAGGGTCTTATCTCCCCTATCCAAACCATCGACAGTAAATGAAATAAGTTTATGTACCTACGGCATAAGCAATTGATTTTTTCTCTCCGAATCCAAACTGGTTTCTGAGAGAATCTGATAGGACAGAGTGGCATCCAAGCAATGGAAATAAGTGTTGGTCATTTGGCGACGAGAGGGGCGGTCGACATGGTTACCATTGCGAGTAAACCTTAATGGGGCTGACATAGACGCGTAGAGACTGCCACAAACAAGGTGAGGCCAACACCTAGCGGTGGATGAAGTCGGGCTGTGGGATAATGATGGTGAAGGATGGAAAATAATCAAATGAGTCCTCCCGCTCTGGGCGGAGTAGAAGGGAGTGTCACAGTCTGGAACCTTCCGTGTTTCTCCTAATGCCCTTTGCATTCAAGGGCCGCGGTGAATCTTTCGAACAAATTCCGCAACATGATGGTGTTTACCTGCAGCGTTGATGGGCTCCTCATCCAGGTCGTACTCGTTGCCCTCGGAGCCCATGAGGTGTGCCCCATGCTGCAACACTCGCTGGATATCGAACGTCTCGCAGCGGAGGCGCCCGCTGTCTTCTGGCTCAGTCTTCTCTTCTGTTCAAACAAATTATTACAATGAGCATTTCCCAGAATAAAATTAGGCTATTATTAAGACCTTTTTGAACATCAAACTTAAATTATATGGGATGATTCATGATGGGACAGGTCCCCAAAACGCGGATCCCTCGCTACTACTCTCTAAAAACCTATTTACCAGTACCAGGACGCGACTGCAATCGTCGATTGTTTCAATAACAAATAATTGACCTTTGCGCTGCAACCGATGACGCGGAGGAAGTGGCGACAAAACATAAAAATTGTCGTGCTAGCGATACGAAGAAAAAAAACAAAGAAGTCATTAGGGAAGCAGTAAACCTTGACCAATAAATCACAAATATTTTACTTTTCTATCTTTGAATCTAATTGCACGATCACATCACGTGAGTTATGACATGACACCAGATTCACTGACCAGTCGAGTCAATCAGGTTTTGAAGACACAACCAACTAATCTAGTGACATTTACAGCTCAGTCGATACTAATAATATAAATACGGAAATAACTGTGTCTGAACTCTGTATATTATAAACATTTCACGTCGTAACGGCCGAACATGAAATAAAGTACAAAGATAGACCATGACCAGGACATAGGATACTATTTAATTTTTATTCCGGAACGTTGTTGTTTGGGAAAACTCCCAACAGACACGTGAACGAAACCGCGGGCAGTCACTAGTCAGAAATCATTTTAATATGAAAGAAAACCGATATAAATGTGTAAAGAGAAAATCAGTAACGATGCAATCTCCGAGACCGCTTTCAGTTCGATGAGCTATACAAATAAAACTCGCTTGGATTGGAACATAACTTTCCCTGCAAGCAGATGCTGCGCAGACGCGGGATATTGTACGATAGCCTTTGTATGGAATTATAATGTTTTTTTCCCAGAACGTTAACCCAATTTAGCATAGTCATGGATCAAAAAACATAAGATAAATTTACCTGATCATTTGATATCATTTTTTTAGTGTCCATTTATGAGAAAAATTTTGAGTGTGAAAGTACAAGCTACAATAGTAGACGCAGACCAAAAAAACGATGGATGGACTGTGTGAACTGTGAAGGATGATATGGCTAGAAACTGTTGAGATAACGAGTAATAGAGAAGTATGGAAGAGAAAGACATGCTGTGTCGATCCCAAATAAATTGTAATAAGAAGCAGGAGAATGATGATGATTCTAGACTAGAGGCGTTCCTGGCGAAATAGTTAAAACCGCACAGGTCGAACTTGGTCTGACTCCCAGGTTTACAGACAGTGGGGACCATTTTTAACATATCGAGGCGCTCCGTGCCTCGGCAAGCAAGTTAAGCAGTCTCGGTTATCATTCGTAGATCTATGACAGTCGTTACGAGTGGTCAGCCCGAAAGTCTGACAACCAATGATGCCAAGGACTGTTGGACTTTCGGGTATCGTCAGCTGCATCCAGTAAGACTGGAAACCGAACCCAACATAATTGATAAAAAGTAGTCAGAATATGACTGATATGATTAGAAGTACTAGTTTCATTAACCTACGCATTCCATGATATTCCCAGAACTAAATTATTTGAATTTCCTTCAATAACATAGATATGCTCTCATATCGCACGTACAAGCATGTGAGGTTATAATTAGATACCAATATAATAGTAACTTCACAATATCGAGATTACTAATCCACACTCTCATACTCGGCAGTATACTAGTGCCGACAAAACAACACTTTGTTTCAAACTTTGACGCAATTCCTTATTCATAAATATAATATTACTAACTTTTGCCCTCAGTTTCACCCGCATGGAGCTTGGAAATAATACCACAGGAACGTACCTCAAAATAAAAAGTATTTTATGTTCAAAACTATGGGCGTGTGTATTGTGTCCATTCAAATATATTCAGCAAAATCATTTATTTAAATTTTATTAAATCATTACAGACAGAAACTTTTGAATGTCAAAACCAGTGAAGAAGATGAAGCTACAGTTTCAGTCACAAAGAATTACAACTGAAATATGTTATTACCTACTGTAGTTGCCAATTTCAAAGCAGAGATTCTCCTGGTTTATTTTATACAAAAACTTAACTTAACTTCCATCAGAGTTTTCATAAATGATATTGGAATGTTTAACGCAACTCTACAAAGCCTGGTCAATAAAACAGCTGGTCAAGCAACACGCCTTAAGGTTGAATAAGGGAAAGGCTGTTTTAAAGTAAATGGAATCGCGTTTCTAGTCTCCGCCTACAGTGCACAAAATATGCAGTTATAACGAACAGATTAGAGACAGTTAGATTGTCACTTTGTAAAGCGTTCTAGTTACGACCAAAAACTGCTTAAAGTCAATCGATAATTAGGAATGACGGCAGAATAAGAGGGAAGCCTATAACTGAACAGTGGGTGATACCAGTCAATGAAATAATTATTCTTCCGTAGACAACATTGTGAATGAAGAGGGAAAGTAAGGCCAAGGAAACGATGGATGAATTTTGTGAGGAATCATATGAAATAAACAGGAGTAAATGATAGCGTGACGGACTGAAGAGAATGGAAGGAAAAAACGTGTTCCACCCAAGTAACATGTCACCAGGGTAATAAGAAGATGATGAGATAATAAGGCACGGAGTCTTCTATAAAAGCACACCATCGTTCATCAATTTACTAGGCTCTGACAGTGGACAACCGCGAATTGGCGAATGGTATTGTTTGATATAATAAAGCTGTGTGTGTGTGTTTCATAAATTAAGTAAATAAATGGTATAATATTAGGACAGGCTCAATAAACCAGGTTAAACTTCAGATATGGTTGGTAAAATAACTACGATTTAATTGCCGTTGTATGGGTATTATCTAATGTAATCCCCCCTCGACATGGTACTTGATCATTACGTGGATTCATGTAGATTTAGTAACCATTACCAACCTACCCACTTACAACAAACTCCATTGAATCCAACGCTAATCACAAACATGTGTACATATTAAAATGTAATTCGTTATCAATAGAGAGGAAGTCTGTGTGCTATGTTATCACGGTGCGACCTTTTTATTTTCCTGGCCCACCACACAATGGGAACGATTTATCCAATTCAGCAAATAAAAGCTTTTTATTATGCGCCCCTGTTGGCTGGTATCACTATGCGGGACCTACAAGTGTACTCATGTATTTTTGCACTGTTGGAGTTTGAACTCTCTGCACTTAGCAAAGCGTTGTAAATTCATTTATTTAGCTGTGGTCTAATGTTAGTGAAGACTGGCATGTCTCTTCATTGGTTGTTATTGCTTTATCGGTTCTTTAACTCAATAATGACTGTTGCAATTTTAGATTGTTTGAAACTGGTTGTTCATAGCGTATAAAGCAAGTTTTATTCTTTTAATGTTGGTCAAAGCAGCATAAAATCACAAGTAAATCAAAACAAGCAACTTGTCATCAGGAATTTCTTAGTCGGAATCTGCATTTGTGCCTAGCTAATGCCAATAGGCTCGCACGGCGCACCCACATTAAACATGAAACTTATTGCCATCAACCGGCCAACAATCCAGCCTCCTTGGCTACTACTGAGGAGTTCCTGATGTAAAACCCCAATAACAACTTGCCCGATCCGGGAATCTAACCCAGGAGGTCACGCTCAGTTGTCGCGATCGCGACCACTAGACCAAAGAAACAGACACGAAGGACTTAATATAACTGGAAAAGTCTGAGTGTACTTTAGGGAAGGCTTAACTTTGTCTTGGAAATATAAAAAGCTACTAAACTTACAAAGTAATTCCTGGTACTACAACACGTGCACCGTGCAGATAGGAGGACGTTAAGATCACCGTACTACGTGACACAAAACATCTCAAACGACACATAGTAAGTACCTACTTAGATATTAGCGAAACCATTATATTATTTACCATTTTAGTATATAATATTATATGAATCATGAATGACGTATGATAAAATAATCTAATGATCGCAAGTGGGACTGCTTAGCAAACAAGGTCCTGAATTTGATACCCAAGTCAAAGTGTTGTTGGGTTCCCCAAAAATAATATTTCAATGGCAGCCACAGAGTTCAGACTACAAAATAAGCTGCGTCTATTAAAAAAAATCTATCAACCAAAACATTAGAAGAATTTTATTTTCAATCCAAATTAATAAACAAATACTATGTGCCCGGTTGATGGCAATTGGGTCGCCTTTATTATATCTATGGGGTCGCCTATTATTACAACGCACCGAAACATATCTGGCGAAATGTAGGGTACTACAAGGTAAACCTCTGCCTCCTTTCGAGATTACAGGCGTGATGTGATGCCGGAGGAAGCGTCATGCATGATAATGCGTAATAAAATACCAAGAACCTAAACGAAGCAATAATAATAGCCGGTTCATTCAGGTCTGACATCTTGGGAAATGAGATAAGATAATCGTGCACATCAATATGACAAGTTACCCGGATAAGTGCTGCAATGAATCTCGGAAATGATAATATTTATAGTATTGTGTGACTCAGTAATTCTAGTGGAGGAGTGCAAAACAACTCATGGGTGGATGTTATTTAAAAGATCGCCGGACTCCACCGATGCGAAGACGAGAGGAAATGAGATGAGATGAGGTGTTGTGCACCACCAATAGAATTTCGTTAAATATACTTTTCGTCTCCGCTTAGCTTTAGTGGAAACGGTTGAGAAGAGGGGAGAGGAGATGTCTCGTAATTGTTTAGGCCAGCGGATGAGACGTGAGCGGTGTATGGTGGGTGAGCGTTGTGCTGTGTGCCGTGAGCGGCGTGCGGTGAGTGGTATGTCTCCTCGTCGTTTTGCTCATCTTCGCAGAGCTTCGGTGGATATAACCTAGTAAACTTTCTCCTTTCTCTCCTCTCTATTTGACTCGGCTTTCGTGGAGTTCAGGCCTAAGTCTTTGTTGATACTCAGCAGTGGATGGAAAAAAGCTGTCAATAATAACAATTACGATCATGAATTGTATAAGTACAGAGTATTAAGCCAACGGGTTAGAACTTAGATCACATTTGCCTAGCCTTGGCCCAACTTTAGGGTCGGTTTCCTTCGTTAGACATAACCAGATGCAGCTGAACACCAGTATTTTACATGAAGCTACAGTCTATCTACGTTACAGGATAACACGATATCTTTTGGTAAGATTGGTTGGAATGACAATAGTTTTATAACTTAGACTAACAGTCAACAATGAAATGATGCAAAGGATCAGAACGCAGAATCCAGAACGGATCATCATCTGCCTAGCCTTTTCCCAACTATGTTGGGGTCGGCTTCCAGTCTAACCGGATGCAGCTAAGTACCAGTATTTTACATGGAGCGACAGCCTATCTGACCTCCACACCCCACTTAATACTAGGTAATACGATACTCTTTGGTAAGACTAGGTAGATATAGGGACAGAGAAAGCGACTTTGTTTTATACTATATATATATATAGTGATAGTGATAGTGATACATTCAGGTTTCCTTATGTGGTTTTTCTTCTCATCGATGGATGAAGGTCGATGAATATCTAAAAAAATCTAAATACATTTATTATGAATCGAAAAATTCACATTGGTAATCATCATCTGCCTAGCCTTTTCCCAACTATGTTGGGGTCGGCTTCCAGTCTAACCGGATGCAGCTGAGTACCGATATTTTACATGCGACTGCCTATCTGACCTCCACAACCCAGTTAATACTAGGTAATACGATACTCTTTGGTAAGACTGGATGTCAGAATTTCAGGTCACTGACTACCTGTAACGACTGCCAAAGATCTATATATGGCAGCCGGGACCAACAGCTTAACGTGCTTTCCGAGGCACGGTGGAAACTCGGTATGTCGGGCGGTCAACCATCCACAGACCGACCTAGGCAAGCACAGCTTTACCTAAAGATCAACCCGAGTGGCAGTTCTTATTAAGGCACTAGCTCCGAGCAGAACGGATGCACTTTGAATAATTTAATTTGCATGAGTTCAACCAAGGGCAGACATACGAATTTATTTTGGTATGCAATCTTCATTTCATCAAGTATGGCTGGAAATAGAAACATAATGCCTCAAGTATGAGTCGTGTGCGTCATTCTTAGGTCAAATTCAAGTTGGTTTTGATAAACATATTTAAAAAGAATAAAATATTATTTAAAAAACCTTGTTATAAAAACACAATAGCGAGCTGTTTGATATTAATGTGATATTCAGGGAGCCCAAAACGGGCATAGTGGACTTCTAAGAAGGCTGTTCCAAACGTTCTAACCCTTTGGTCCAACGATTAACGGAGTCAAATCTACAAAGGTAACTGCTCGCGACTGGACAGTTTGGTCTGGTATCAGTGTCAACTCACAATGCTCACAAACTAAACGAGGCATTCACTTAGAACTTAAGTGAATAATAAACAGTAATTGATGATGACCGGTCTATGAATAACCCATTGTTCAACACAGCATCATTTGTCAAGAAAATGGACGAGTTAAATATTATTCAGAGATAGCTTTGTGGAAATAACTAGCAGATTTCAGAATAAGCGACATGTCATTGATGTTTGATACTTCGTTCTAGAAATCAGTTTAAAATGAAAAGTTACATGAAAAGTTGTCTACATGTCAGGTGAATCAGTGACCGAAAATCTTACTGACATATACAAGTATTTTCAAAAAGATTTTCTTTCTATTCCGAGGTTTTCGCAGGAATTTTTCGCTCTCAAAACATAAAAATATAATTCGTAATCAAGAGCTGGTTCGAGGAGGCACAGGAAGAGAGATCAGTACAAACTAATAAAAAAAAATAACAACAGCAGTATAAACTCTAAATAATGAATTTGAAATGATAAGTTGATAATAATA
Source organism: Diarsia brunnea (assembly GCA_949774965.1). Lineage (NCBI taxonomy): Eukaryota > Metazoa > Arthropoda > Insecta > Lepidoptera > Noctuidae > Diarsia > Diarsia brunnea. The sequence goes on along the minus strand of OX459008.1, from coordinate 16,404,311 downwards.
CCGTCTTGAAGTCTGTCCTTCAACTAACTGATTATACAATTGATCGTCTGGTTAATTTGCAACTATTTAAGTCGGAACAATTATGTAAATTGCACGTCAATCAAAAAGAAGAAGTGTTTTTATTTATTTCACAGACCGTCATATGGAAGACTAGACTGAAAAAGTGACTATTCAGCGGCAAATTATGAGGAAAACTCACGATGTTAAAATAGTTTTTAGTCGGTCCTGGAATAGGAACGAACGGGCCCGCGACGCGATCGCATGTTCTGTACCTTTTGTCACTGGAACATGCGGTTCTGTATAATATTAAAACTAGCGTTTATATAAACAAATTCTGCAAGTGTTAATTAAAATTAAGATAATAAAAAAAAAATGAAAATAATAAGCTTGTAGGTTATATAAATGTATTAATTAATGTAACCAGACAATTTCAGTACCTAACTAAGTATAGTTCTTGAGGTAACATCCTTCAAACAGTTAGCAATTAAAGCGCAGAAGTTAAGCGAACATCAATCCTAATTCGTTTGCTTTATGTCTCCGTTTATGTCGGGGTGATAAACCACGCCTAATTTGCGCCAGTCACCTTGCCGTGTAAGGTTAATCACTAAACGCTGCAGTATGCTGTATGACACAAGGATTCCTTCTGTATCGTGGTTGCGTTGGCACTTTGGTAAAATCTATCACATACCTACATCCTTCATCATGATTTTGTCCTTATTCTAATTCATTCAGGGTCAGCGCAACATGCCATCTTCTGCCATTCTTCTCTATTAGTAGACACAGACATAATAATGTCACCCCCTTTTGGCTCTTATCCAAAGGCTGTAAAATATTAGCCGCGATGAATTTCGTCATAATAATATCTAGTGTGACATCGTCAGTTCCAAAAACATTAAACGCTAGTTTTACAAAATGAAAAGCCATGTCCACATTAACACCACTAACTACCAGCCAACAAGATTTGCAATGTAGGTATGGAATCATCACAAAGAATCAAGTGTTCAATTCCGGATGAGAGTAATATCAGAAATTAATCGTGCAATTTTTGTCTACGGACATGACTGATGCAGTTTTCTTGCATCCGCTGATTCACCCATTAGTGTGTCTAAACCATTACCTGTCTCCTCACACCATGTCTAGAGGTCGTTGTCAATGTTGTCAAAACAAAAACGTCGTAATAATGGCTAGTATCATGTTTAATGAGTGAGTTACTGACCTTTCTTGCCCGTGAACGGTGTTGGATGCCACTCCGGTACGTTTGCGAGGATAGCTTCCACCGCCTGCGAGAAGTAAACAGTTATAAATTAGGTGCTTTCGAAGAATAAGACAATAGGTGTGTTTGTAGAGGTAATTACTATGCGTTGAGGTATGGCTTCTAGGAGAGCCGGTGATTAGTGAAGATATTATCACCAGATAATACCGATCCACGATGAATTCAATAAAGAAGGTTTTCACGGGGGATCAGTTTACTCAGGGGACTGTCTGAAAGTCTATTATCTTAACATGTTTGATTGGTATCATCAGTCAAACAGAAACCAAATCTAAATCAATTATGCTGTTTTCATGTAGGTTAACTTTGTACAAAGGAGAATGCCCATTTTGTATTTTTTAACCTTATGTTATCATTTTGAGTTCGATATTGAAACACTTGTTACTGGAGAACATAGGTGTTTGAATGCAAATAAGTGGTCAGATATTTTATTTTCAACAAAATGTAGCGTGAATACACCATTACCCCAAAGGAAGCGAGAGCGAGAAAGGGCGCTCTCTTTAATTTTTTTTTCATAAGGTTCTCCAGTTATTTGTACGCTCTTCAAGAAGTTGAAGGAAAACATCGTGAGGAAACCGGCATGTCTTAGGACCAAAAAATTCGAAGACATGTGACATCTGGCACCCGCACTGGGCCCGCATGGTGGATCATAATCATCGCCCATCCCTCTCCTAGAGAGGAGGCCTGAGTCCCTGCAGTGGGAACACTATAGGCTAATGATGATCAAGTGGAGTCAAAAAACTTACTAACTTTATCTTTGAAAGAACCTATATATCTGTAAACAATGATTTAATTAATATAAATTTTTCCATACACAAACACGAACGTAAAAAAAAAAACAGAAAATTCCTGCAAACATGGAAAAACACAGCAAACTTAATTAAGTCCTACATTTTGTGCTAATACCTAGACAGTTTGGTCATTCTATTTTTGAATTCTATTCTAATATTTTTATGTACATCCTAATTGATTGTATAGCTCGTTATTTTAATTAGCTTAGTGGTAACAAAACAACATTGCAGTTCCGTGTCAAATTGCTAATTTGTCCTATTAGTTACAATAGCACCAAGGATTTTTTTATCGAACGCCATAAATAACTCGTCAGGTGCATAAAAACTAGCTAGAGCATGTCACGTCACCTTGTACATTCACTGCCCAGCATTACCTGACCCCTTATATCAAGAAGAAGAGGGCAAGTGTTGTGAGAAGAGGGGTCAGGTAATGCTGGGAACTGACTGTAGATAGTACGACACGTTTTTATGTTTTGTTCTAAGAAACTATGTGAGATATAAAACTGAAGACAATAGTATGAAATCGATCGTTTTCACATTGATATCTAGCTATTAAGGTTACACAAGAAATAATACAACCTATACTCGTTTTATGAAGCCTGACATTTTTTTATTACTCACGCACGCAATAGAGGTAAATTTCCGCTCGTTCTAGTAGATGAATAAATAATTAGGCGGACATATGAAACAAGGTTTATAGAGCATGATGATTATTGCAATATATTATTCAGATCATTAAACTTCACTAATTTTATGTTACAATGTACCCTTTTATCGCGGACGGGGCATCAGAGTACCCAATTTGTTGCATAGTAACCAGCATAATAATGTAATGATGATTGGCTTGTCTTTATTGGAAAGTTAATAACCGTAAAATCAGCAGGCTTTTTTAAGTTTAAGTTGATTTGTTTACTTTTTAGATGATTATTTAGTAACATGCGAAATGGTATTTACAGTATGGAGTCAATATGAATAGGATAGTTAACAAAAAAAATCTAATTAGTCCGTCAGATAGATTTCCAAAAAATATTGGACACGTATTTTTTCTTTTTTCACGTAAACAAACAATGAAGACGATGCAGTGCTTTGAAAACTCGTGTGACGTCATATTCTAAGACATTCTAGTATGACATTTTGTACCGGTGAGTGACGTCACAACCCCCCCCCCACTCTCTCGTCAATTATTATTGATTTGATAAAATCAAAAATTCGTATCCAATATTTTTCGATAATCTAACAGACGGACTAATTAGAATCAAATTTTTTTAGTCAGTAAACATCCCTATTGCTGGTGCTCTATACACATTACACAGCTACATTTCTGGCACTGAACTGGTTATCAGGCCTAGTTTTTATCAAAACGAAGACGAACAGAGCAGAGGAGTCGTGTAAGATTCCACTAACCACAAGAGAAATGAAACTGAAGAGACAAGAAACTGAAGAGACACGATGTAAAGTATCAACCAAAGTGATTGATTCTCACACATCTCTCCGCCATCTTCGGTCTTCTCCGCTTTTGTGGAACCTCGGCTTCAGGGTGTGGTGTACCCATATTTGTGACATCATAGTTCTATCCACACAAAGTCAGTTTAGGTTTCAGGGTCAAGCAGTAATTAACCTTTTCTGTTTTGTTAATAATGGTTGCACTGCGCGGGCGCTCTGGTTGCCCTAGCTAGGATCATATATTTTTTTTATATTAATTCATGTGCTCAACGAAATCTTCTACATGGGTTACAATGTAGTTTCACCCTAATGTTTGAAAAATCAATTTTCTAACATTATTGTAAAACTACCTAATACGAGTAACCGACATGACCATTTTCATAATTTGTAAATCATGGTTGAAAGTTCGAAAATAATCAACTTGATTTCAGTATTATTGTTCATCATGGTTATCTATTATATTATTCTCTTTTGTGTCGCTCTGTTGCTGGGTGCCGCATTATCTATTATTTAACTATACGTATTGTTTGTTTAGTAACTGTTTATTTAATTACTACCTATTTTAAGACTTGAATTTCATTATGCACTCAAACATCATTCATCATGTTTTATATTACACTTGGGAGCAAATAAATCGAGCCACTACCTTTTTTCACGTAAAATGGTAAATATTTTTGGTAATATGGAACGTATCAATTCGAACTATATATCGCCTAAAAGTTTAGTTAATAACCTTTACAATGAGGGTAAATTATTGAATAATAACCTTATTGAATGATAAATTATTGGCTCTGCAAGAAAAATGGTAATTTTGATAGAAAATTTAGTAGGGCTAAAACAGTCCATAAAAACAATAAAAAACAAAATTATTGCAAAAAAAATATTCTTAATAACTGGTATTACCCCCCCGTGCCCTGATACATTCTTGTAGCCTATTAGTCATCGATCTGATCAGCGTTACGATGACATATTGTGGTATGTTCTCCCACTCTTCAAGCACAGCGACTTTAAGCTCGGGAATGGATGAAACAGCGGGAACCCTGGCTCGGACTCTCCGTTTTAGCTCGTCCCATAGGTGTTCGATCGGGTTCAAATCGGGACTTCGTGCTGGCCATACCATTTGTTGAATCCCGATCGCAGACAAGTATTCCGTAACGATCTGCGCGGTATGAGGTCTCGCATTGTCATGCATAAACAAGAAATTTTCTCCGACAAAACCAGCATACGGCATTACGTGGTTTTCAAGAATGTCAGTTATGTATCGGTCAGCTGTTAATCCACGTCTACCACTGCCATCGTTGGCGGGGTCGACGAAGACAAGTTCCGTTTTTCCGTCTAGAGAAATTCCTCCCCACACCATACAAGAACCACCACCAAAACTCACAGTTTCTCGAATGCAACATTGGGCAAATCTTTCACCAGGACGTCTATACACTCGGTTTCTCCCGTCATTGCTAAAAAGACAGATTCTTGACTCGTCAGAAAACAAAACTGACCTCCAGTCTTCTAACGTCCAATTAATGTGTTCTCGAGCAAACTCCAAGCGAGATCGGCGATGAGCTACAGTCAATTTTGGGCCAGTTGCTGGTTTGTGTGATGTTAAATTTCGTTCTTTTAGTCTTCGTCTCACTGTCCACCTACTGATTGAGACTCCTCGAACGTCACGTAACGCTTGCTGTAGCTGAACAGCATTAAGTCCACGGTCGCGCAACGAATTGGTTGCAATAAAGCGGTCGTCACGTTCTGTTGTTGCCCGTGGTCGGCCAGTTCCAGGTCGCCGAACAAAAGCACCAGTCTCCAGATACCTGCGGTATACCCGCTGTACCTTTGAACGACTCAAATGAAGTCTGCGTGCCACTTCACGTTGTCCGTGTCCAACCTCAAGTAAAGCTACAACTTGGGCAGCTTCCGTCGGTGTAGTATCCATTTTATCAGGTTATTTTGATTACACAGACACAGATAAAGACAACAATAACAAGTAATATGGGTATGATTAACAAAAACCTCAAATTTAATCTTTTCTTAACAGAGTACAATAAAAATGTCATAAGCAAATTAAATGCGATAATTTTATTCTACCCTTTAAACTTTAATTTAAATAAAAAAAAAATGAAATTTTGACAACTAACTACCCTCTTTGTAAAGGTTATTAAATACCCTTTTAGGCGATATATGTTTCGAATCGATGCGTTCCATAATACCAAAAATAATTACCATAATGCGTGAAAAAGGAAGTGGCTCGATTTATTTGCTCCCAAGTGTAGATCATTAATACTAAAGAAGACTTGGCAAGAATTTCGCCAGGGTAACTAAAACTCGGAATAATTTACAAAATTAAACAATTAATTAATACGCAACAAATGAAAATTCTACTTTATATGTATGTATGAGCAATAATACGTCATTGTTATATAAATAAAATCTAAGCAACACATTCCGAAGCTTACTCACTTTCTCTATGGAGGAGATGTTCTAGAGAACTTGTTTATGCTTTTAATTAATTTAAGATACACACAAGATGGCCGTTTCCTGATGACAAGCAAACTTTAGTACCAAGAGAGTCGATCAACATTAACTTGGGTAAAGGCGATATAATCTTTGAAAATCCTTCCGATACTACTAAATATGAATATGGTGCTGCTGACAGGACCATGGTCCACTTGCAACATAATAATATGTCCAAGTGTTCCTACATTTCAATTTTAGAGGACAGCATGCCACTGACTAGTTCCATGTAATTTAAAAAGACCAATCCAGAAGTACCACCATACGAAACAAGAAGATACCTTCTTGAAGGTTCCCAAGTCGTACGTGATCGAAATCATTTGTTTTGTTTGACGCACCATTGACCAAAGCAAACACAGGACAAGGAAAATGATAACACCACATCACATATTTAATTTGTAGTAAAGACAAACTTCACTGATTTTGTTCAAGGGTAAAAAAAACCTACGACGCACATCATACTTGTAAAATATTTATTAATCTGAACAAATATAAAAAAGTTCTGAAACACTAGAATAACACTCTGCACATCTTGACTTAGCGCTTTCTTTCATATTGCTAAACTAGCATCCGCAGGACGCCCGGCTTGGGGCGAGCATATTATCAACCAGGCACAAAGCCATGAGTCAGTGTGTGTGTGAGTGTGTGTTTCATGTGTTAATTTTTTTATTAAGCCTTCACTGTCCAACAGCTGGGCAAATGCCTCCCTCAATCCCTTCAAGCTACGGTGATCAGACATGGTCACTCTCAGAGACTCAGAAGTTCCGCCTTGTAGTATGCCAAAGGGCAATGTATTAGATATGAAAGAAAAATGATTTAATGATAGCGTAACAATTGACAGGGGAACGTGGAAGAAATAAACCGATTTGCGGCGACTTGTTGATACACAAGACAAGTAACAAGGGACAAAGGTAGGAATAGGTTGGGTTCACTTTAACAAACCAAAAACAACGTCAAAATAAATAAGGACTTTATTTGCAAAACATCGGTTGGCTATCTTTAGAGCATAAGAGCATGAGACAGATCATCCAAAGGGAATAAAGTGCTCCTTTTGTATATCTTGAATTCTAACAAAAACGGATGGAGCATCCACCATGTCTTGGTGTTAGAGCGATATTGAACAAAGCCTCTTTGAAAGCGCAAATGCACATGTCTATATTGTAATCCTTTAGTTTCATTAGAAAAACGAATTAATAGAATGGCATCGGAATACTGTAAGCAGTGTATTTGAATACAATGTCTGCGATTGATGATTAAAAGCCAAACTATTTGACTACAATATTTTGGTATCAAAGCTCAGGAAGAAGTTACCTCTTCGAACAGTTGACGTTACTCTTTTCCAAGTCAGGTTTGCACACATTCAGAAAAAAGCATAAACTAAAACTACGACAAAAAAACCTACGCTGAAACAGTATAAAATAAGATTTTGGAACAGGATTCTGAAATAAACAAGGATACTGGAAAAACAAGAACATAACAAAAATAAAAACCCGTAGTCACACGTTATAGGTGCCAACCTAAACACTTTAACAACGTGTGACTACGGCTTTTTGTCCGGTTCTAACGATACCTCATATGTCGAGTTTTGATAAGTAGATTAGGAGCTATAAGGGAACAGATGAATATACTCACATACATACATACATAGCCTGTCAAAATCATAACACTCCTTTGGCTTAGCCGTAGTCGGGTAAAAATAGCATCATCCTATTTCCGATTCCCGAAGAATAAATAAAAGAATATGAAACAAAACCAATGCCTAACAAACCAACTAAATTGTACTTAATCTAAAAGTATTAAAATGGCAAGAACTGCAGCTTATATCTTAATGTTTACAATGCACACGGAACGGTTCAATCAAGGCACCGTTGATAACGCACGCACGAGTAGAACTAACTTTGCCACAATTGAACTATCTTTTTTAACAATTACTGAGAGAGATGAGGATTTGATGACATGACACCACTTACAGGTCTTACAACTGATGATGCTTGCATGGGTGCCTAGAAGTATTCTAACGGCTTTCCAACTCTCGGTTCAGCACAGAGCGTTTATTTTCCATCAAAGTATAGTGGCATGGCAATAGCTAAGGGCCTTATTGTAGTCAAACCAGGGACTTTACATGATACAACCTTGCTACAATCAGATGGTAACGAATCGATACAAATAAACTGATAATCATTTTCGATAAAAATGGGTGTGAAAAAGTGAATGTAACGATGCAGTTCCTCTTCTAACCTAATTTCAAAGGTTTCATGTTGAAATCGAAGCATACAACGTGATTTATTTCGTCGATACTAACGTTTATTACATTTAAAACGTGCTTGGTTAGCAATAGTTCAGTCTTAGTGAACTCTAGCCACTTAATTCTGGTTCATTGTCTTTGCCTAATTTCCTTAATAAACTGGACATGTGCCCGGTCCAGAGTTAAGGACATAGGTAATCGGAAGTTAATGTGCCAAAGGACCTCCTGTAAACCATCAAGTCACCGATCAAGAATAATTGTTTGGATGACGAATAGAATTAGGAGTGAAGTGAAGTAAAATTCACTTTCAAGCACAACATTTTTATGCAGAAATCATGGCGCAAAATAATTTGAAAGCATAATTTCCTCAAGAATGTTAAAAGCATAACTTATCTTAATGTTCAAGTCTTCAAGGTGACAAGCTAGCGCAGAGAGGAGCAAAAGTGAAGCCAATTGAAGATCGATTACGATAATGCATCACAGAATTGCAAAGTCTAGGAAAATACCTGAGCTAGAGACAGTGAATTATTTCTGTGTGAGAAATAGCTTCATTTATTTTCTAGGTCTACTATATTGTTCGCTTGGAGGTTAAATTATTGTAGCGGGTAGACCATAACACCATACGGAACAGCAATCAATATAGAACTTATCAGCATAGTTTACGCATCAGTGCATGGAGCTCACACAAACGCAGCTTGTAGATTAATTTCTCAATCGTTCGAAACAATGTATTCAATTACGCGACACAATACTGCCGGTTGTCAAACAAAACATGACAGTATCATCTGTAAACAATGCGTGCGCCAACCAATGAATGTAAATGGACCGTAAAAAATACTAGCCAAATTATGTTAAGTGGGTTTGGGCATTCGCCTTTATGATGAGCACATTTTTTCTTGCCCCGATCCCAATTTATTTTTTCGCCTTTAATTCTCCCCACTCCACCGAAATTAACGATTATGAAGTGCTCTATAAATATTTTAAAATAGCACGATCGTCATTCCAAAAAATATATTACTTGTAAAAGCTTGAAAAAACCATTAAAATTACTTTTTATAACTGGTTCTAAAAATCCATTAAAATTATCTTTGGCAGCGGGATTCCCCAACGTAAAAAAAAAAAAAAAATATGCTAGACTTTTCAATAGGATGACAGCCTGACAGTCAATAAAATAGCTAGCCAACAGGTGTACATATTATTATATATACTTTCATGGATTATACTGAGAAAAAAAGCCAACTAACACCTGAACTAACAAAAACTGTTCTTGCCACAAAACACAAATAACCAAAACAAATAATTACATTTGTTGTGCGCTTCTATATACAATGAGAACGAGTCAAATTCATAGCTGGAGAAAATTATTAAGAAATGACAATGATACCGTTAGGCGCGTTTAATAAAATGCGTGTGTACAGTCAGCATCAGAAGAAGATTAACACTAAAGTTTCAAAGTAGGTTTTTTAATAAAATAGCTGAATTTTGGGCCAAAACGATTAGATCGAATAGAAATTTGCCATCGACACGCTAAGAAGAATAAAAACTTGTTAGATATTACTCGTTACTAACAAGTTATTGAAAAGTAAGGAATACTTTGAAGCAGTGGTGGTCCAGTGGTTGCGGCTCCGACCCGACTTACGAACAATAAGTTCGAACCCAGGCAGGTGCGTTACTTTGTGTAATTTATTTCAACACCAATGCTCTCAAAACGGTGACGGAAAACATCGTGAGGAAACCGGCATGTCCTAAAATCCTTCTCCTAGAAAGGAGGCCTGCAGTGGGAACATTATAGGCTGATGATAATGATGAAGGAATATTTAAAGAATAATATTTTGAAACATTAAAAATAATAGCTGGAGTCCTGTCCACCAATTAAAATTCCAAAATGTCAAGTTACTTCTGTTGCTGACCGTACTATAAATAGCTGTTTTATGTTAATTAAGTTAACAGCTAATTCCCATATTAGTGAGATGTACGTACATTAAAACAGATACAAAGTTTAGTAGGCTCCACGTGCTGATAACAAAGGACTTGTATTCACGTATTATCTGTCTGCTAATCTTTGTTCAGTCTGTTTACGGACTACATCTTACAAAGGCCTCATGTGAGTAATGTTTACGTTGAAAGAAAAAGTGAGGCTGCAAGTTTGCGACTGCCGGATAATTTTGTATAATTATTTCAAGTGCCACTGCAAAGGGCTCAAAGGGTAGGCTAGGGTAGCTCACGAAAAGAGAAATTTTCTTGCTTCCTTCAGTCGAGAACAATATTTTGTTCAACATACAGTCTTAACTTACTGGGTAATTGCAGAAAATCCGAATTTGGATAGCGTCTCTGGCGCTTCCACCTTAATTAAAGACGACACTGATTGTCCACAGTATCTAAGCTACATACTGGCTATGTCGTTCTACGCCATGCTTGACAAAACGACTAACTTGAATAGAAGAGGGGTGGGGGGGGTTAAGCAAGTTATGCCGGTCACTGGCTAATCTGACTAAACACGGACAGGTTAGTGGTTACCCATTATTTCACTACCAGTGGAACAGCACCACACTCCTAATTCAAGCTGCTTCATCACAAAAATAGTCACCTGTGCAGCAGCAACTCTGGTCTCCCACGCCGGCGAGCGCAGATGCGTCATGAGCCTGCCGAGCAGCCGGTGCAGTTCCTCAGGGTGCGCCTTCTGCACCTCTCCTAATTGGCGGGCGGCGGCGCGCCGGGTGGCCGGCCCCGCGCCCGCCTCCAGGAGGACGAACAGGCGGTCTAACCTGGATATGAACATTCTTTTTAGGAATTTTATCGTTGGCAGTAGAATAGTATGGATGAAAACATTTTCGGTGCCAAGCACACAGCACATGGGTCGAACGATAATTCGTTTGTGCCCACAACCCGCCTCCAAGTATATCGCTATTCGTTGACTTGGTAATCTCGAGCATACAAAAAAACATATTTAAAACTTGGCAGAGAAAGTGTTAATACGTTTTAACAAGTGTAATCCCCAAAGGGTTAGTCAAAAGTGGACCCAGTACACCCACATTTCGCCAGTTATGTTTAAGTTCCATAAGGGCAGGAAGATGATGATGGGGGTGAGCCTATAGTCAATAACCGGGGACAAATCTAGACTCCGTGGCTGCTACTGAAAAATTCTTGATGGAAAAACCCAGGAATCGAACCCAGGACCTCATGCTCAGCAGTCGCGCTTGCGTCCACTAGACCAACGAGGCAGTTAATAAGTTGGTAATAAGTTTTCATCGTTTTATCGCAATAAAGATCCTGGTTTGGATGCATATACCTACCGTTCAACCGATCATCGAGTCAACATCTTTGTGGATGACTAGTGTATGTGCGATGCTCTTGTCGATTATAGAGCATGGTTGCTTTTCGGAAGTCAGTGACGGTAAGTGTTATCATTTACCGTTATACACTTCCGCAGAAAAAACACCTGATTCCATAACTTATTTTTCATTATTACCACTAAAGCCACAATATGCAACCCCGACTTTACAGAAAAAGATAGTTTTGGGACTGCATCCGCCCTTTCCGATCGATACGAAGCTAAATTCGTTATCGAAGGTAGAAGTTTATTTCAAACCGAATTGGAGCTGTTCTAAATTCGGTAGGACAGAATTCGCATCGGTCATCTGAGTAATACCATTGGATGATTAAAATAACTAATAAGAAATTACATTAATTAATTAGGAAACATAATTTTTCCGTCACGTGGATGTGTAGGTCTGATTAGCTTTCGGAAGTCGCGTTAGCGTTGATTTCGTTTTTAACGCGCCGTCGACACGACCTGTCGTCGTCATAAGACGGACGGACGGCGAGCTAGCCCATTACTCACCGTCCACAGGCCCCCATAGACGCGGGCCTGTGGTGAAGGACTACAGTTACCTGGCCACGTGGCCAGGTAACTGTAGTCCTTCACCATAGGCTCATACCGGACTCGAACTTCACCCCATCTAACCTGGCTCCTTTTCCGCTATTGTTTAAACTGAGACCAATTACTTCTAATCTAATCAAAGAAGGTAAATTGGACACAATTTATTAACCCCAACGTTTTATTGGTTCCATAAAAGCGTGTGATCGTAAAATAATATCGTAAAACCTCGTATTGCATAAGAAATTATTTCCTTTCATACAACAACAGGTACAGTTGTTATGTAACGTTGTATTAGTGTGTAGTTTGTATGTACTAGTGTATGAATACGGCTAGGTAACTGGCTAGAGCATATTGCTTTATGAAAGAGCTAGGTGAACTAGTATACTCCAACAAATGGATGAGTTAACATGCAGCTAAGTTCCAACTACTTTTAGATGTTATGTTTCAGTCTCTTAATTATACATTATCTACACTAATATTATAAAGGGGAAAGATTTGTTTGTTTGTAATGAATAGGCTCCGAAACTACTGGACCGATTTCAAAAACTCTTTCACCGTTGGGAAGCTACACTATCCGCGGGTGACATAGGCTACTTTTTATCCCTGTATTCCCACGGGTACGGGAACTATGCGGGTGAATCCGCGTGATGTCCGCTAGTATGTAATAAGCTCGTGGCTATAATAAATGCCGCTCGGGTCGATCTTTAGGCTAGGCAGATGATGTTTATGTAGTACGCAGTTCTGTAGAAATATGATTGTTTGCCTTACATATACAGGGTGTAAACGAACCCTTCACGCATACGACAACCAAGCATTCTGTACATCAAACCAAGTACCCCTACGCAAAAATTTTTGCTGGGAAATGACTTTTTTTTTTGGGGTCAAAAATCACATTTTACGGTAAAACTCAAAGTAGCACTCTTAAAACATTGTGCTAGTGGATGCTTTGAGTAGTAAACGGGTCATGGAGATAATTTAAGTAAAGTTAAAACCTGAAATACTAGTATTTACAAAAACAGCTGTGAAAAATTTGGAACTTTGACCCCCAATATCTCCGTAACTAAGAGGTTCCCAGGTATGGTCTAGAACAAAAAAATTATCGCAGTGGTGGGGAGAACAAGTGCCCTTTGTTTGCGTTAAGGGTACTTTTACACCCTATATATACACTTGATTCTTTTGTAGAAAGTACATTATGTATGTACGTATGTATGTACGTATGTATGTACGTATGTATGTACGTATGTATGTACGTATGTATGTACGTATGTATGTACGTATGTATGTATGTACGTATGTATGTACGTATGTACGTATGTATGTACGTATGTACGTATGTATGTACGTATGTTGGTATGTAATTTTTGAGTATTTATGTAAAAAAATATTCATTATTTTAATGTATGTAGGTACTTGTGTTTTATGAAATTTAAATTTAATGTATGGACTAAGTCTGAAATAAATGAATTATTATAGTGCCTGCTCGCTGAGAATCACATAAGCACATCTCAGTCAATAAAACACGTTAATTCTAATGTACACTAGCTAACAAACTTTACATGAGACCTGTATCTACCGTATTAGGTGAAGTTGCATTTAAATCTATCGCCATAACTGGCCACGGATGAGAATGCATGGCATCAGTAAGCTATTAATGGAAATAATCCGAAGAACTTATGAAATCTTTCCATCGACCATAAATTTATCGGCGACGAGTGATTCACGATCAGGGCCCCGAGTCTGCTATTCAATAGTGTCAGAATGGTCTATCAGTGACCTCATAATTGTTGATTTTGACAACACCAAACTTGTCAAAATCAACAATTATGAGATCACTGATAGACCATTCTGACACTATTGAATAGCAGACTCGGGGCCCTGATCAGATTCTTGGCAGTTCGATACAGTGTGATGCATCATCTGCCTATCTTTTTCCCAAAAATGTTGGGGTTGGCTTCCAGTCTAACCGAATACAGCTGAATACCAGTATTTTTATTATTTCTAGCTGAATATTGAGACTAATGGTAATTTATGATAATTTATTCGAGATTTATTATTATTATAATTTTTAATATTTTAATTTTTTTTGACTGTAGAAATTACTTCATATTGTGACATTTTATAATACTTGTTTTTATTATAATTCTATTAATTTTGACATACCTACCAAATAATTTGTGATAACCAGTCGCATGATGCATTTTTCTTTTATTATTTCGCATGCTATGCAACCATAATATATTTGTACGCCTGTTGGCATAACATAGCGACCTATCATTAATTTAAGAACTGTATTCACTACCTATGTTACACAAATAAAATTGACTTTGACTTAACATGGAGCGACCCCACAACCCAGTGAGGACTGGTATACGGTATTACGATACCATATCCCTTGGTAAGACTGGAGGAGCTCGTGGCCTAATAAGAACTGCCACTCGGATCGATCTTTAGGTAAAGCTGTGCTTGCCTTGGTCGGTCTGTGGATGGGTGACCGCCCGACATACCGAGTTTCCTCCGTGCCTCGGAAAGCACGTTATGCTGTTGGTCCCGGCTGCTATATATAGATCTGTGGCAGTCGTTACAGGTAGTCAGTGACCTGAAAATCTGACATCCAGTCTTACCAAAGAGTATCGTATTACCTAGTATTAACTGGGTTGTGGAGGTCAGATAGGCAGTCTCTCCATGTAAAATACTGGTATTCAGCTGCATCCGGTTAGACTGGAAGCCGACCCCAACATAGTTGGGAAAAGGCTAGGCAGATGATCCCTTGGTAAGACTGGTTGTCAGACCTACAAGGCCACTGTCCAAGATCTATAAATCATCTTTTTTTTTTAAACATTTATTTATAGAATATTTAGTACAGAGGTGTTACTTACTTCTAAACTCGCCAAACTCTTACTTTTGATGGCGAGAGGCGCTCTTTTACAAAGAACAATGAACCATCTTACTTACTACTAAGTACTAGGTACTTAACGTGCCTTCCGAAGCACGAAGGAAACTCAGTATGTAATGGGTGGTCACCCATACACAGACCAACCTAGGCAAGCGCGGCTTAACTTACAGATCGACCCGAGCGGCTGTTTGGATTTAGCCACGAGCTCCTTGATACAGTATGATGCGAATTGCGATACTCTGTTAATTGGATCGACACAAAAGTAACGATTTCGGAATTAATGGATTCAAATTGTCATAAATTGCATGATAGTCAGTCAATTCAATAAAACATTACAAAAGGAGGCAACAAACGGAATACAAAATAATTCTACATTTAGAATACTAGAAGACGATCCGATACGATCCGATATTTGGCCAATCGGATCAAAGCTATTCATTCGGTATTATTCATATTCTTTGCGATTTCAATTTACAAGTGTACGTATTGTGCGTATCTATCAGCGAGGCATTCACAATAATCGAGACTTTCTATTCGATATTCACTCACATAATAACATTCGTTTATGATAATGCAGTCGGATTAAATTCAGGTCATCTTGAAACTAAAGACAAACAACATATAAATGAAATGGTAATAGCATCGTTGGCAAAAGGACACAACTGAATTAAATTACAAAGGTCACACGTTAACTTGCCATGTGGACACATTAATACAATGTTTAAAAACTTTAATAATATTATCAAAATTCCAAATTTTGAATGAAAAGTGAGTTTATAATTATTATACTTACATTTATAAATGGCCATTCACCACAGACGCCACGATTACGTCTTCAGGTAATTTCATAATTTTATGTAAATTAGTTGTCATTCATATTAGAACGTGAACGCTTGACCCTAAGACGTGGAAGTACAGACATTTTCCGCCGTTTACTTACAAATCATCTATACTTACATCATCAAATATTACTATTACTCACGACATTAAAACAACATATTTGAATAAACTGTTACCTACTTACATCATATTTAAAAAGAGTTACTACGAGACAAAACCGATATCGTTAATGTCCGTGTTCCGATCGCAACTCAAATGTACAACTGCAAACTTGGCACGTTATAAAAACACGAATCGCTCTACACCGACTGAAGCATCACTTTCAGGACTTTGAAGGTCACTACACATGCATTATTCATTACAATAACAAAGAAAGGTTAGCTTACCGGGACGTCATGCTGCCTTTTTATCAGTCCAACTTGTAATTCCACTCCTGAAACCAACATAAACACTTTTAATAAAAAATAAACTAAAATAAATTGAGTTCGATAACGTTAGTCTGGCACCACGGAACCGCGATGTTCACTCCATGCAAATCTAGACATCAATGCAGTCCAGGCTTGATACACGACCTATTTACTTGTGGCCGAGCGGAACCTGTGAAATCGATAGGCCCTCGTTAAATTCATCTGTCCGGATTTACCGAATGAGACGGCGCTACATATCATACAAGAATTCATTGTTTACAATGTAACTTAACATCACGCCTGTAATCCCCGTAGGGTTAGGCAGACGTGGACCTAATGGGACCCTACACGCACATTTCGCCAGTTAATTTTAAATCGTATGTAATAAGAGGTGAGCGTATTGTCATCAACTGGCCAGAGGACAATAAAATGCGTTTACAATATTATATTATTTAAAAATAACAACTTTTGCAATTGAGGTACACATCAAGCGTAACTAATATGTTCCAAAATGTTTTATATTATGCGTCAACTGTCCTACTCTTTTTTATGTGTATGGATGTATGTATATTAAAAACCTTTCTATTTCGTCCTCGATAAAATCTTCTCGGTTTGACTATTTTAATGTCCATTGTATATTTCGTATATTGTAAAAACTCGTGCATTTTTGCTTCTTCCAAAAAATCTATTATATAAAAATGAAACCCGTTTTCCGTTGTCACGACTTGGCATGAAAACGGCTTGACCGATTTGGCTGATTTTTTTTTTTAAATGTTCGTTGAAGTTCAAGGATGGTTCTTACGGCGAGAAAAATTCGAATAATGGCCGGAAAAGCCCTAAAAACAGCCCTTTTCTTTTTCCCATACAAACGTTTTCTAACTAAAACGTAAAATCAATTTGAGCTTTAATACCGTACCCATAAAGTTCAAGTGTTAGTGGAGAGGTTCCGGGAAGGCAAAACAATTGAGTGACGTTCAGTTGTTCAGTCAACGAATGACAACTTCAAACAGACCATACGACATTATCACAATAATCACAAATAATTACTGTTTCTTTCCCAATAGAAAAACGATTTTTCAAATGGTGTTTGCGTATAATATAAAAATTAATTGCTGTTAGTTAGTCGCGCTAAAACTAGAGAACGGCTAGACCGATTTGTCTAATTTTGGTTTTGAAACATTTGTGGCAGTCCAGAGAAGGTGAGAAATTAGTAGTATGTAGGTAGGTGGTAGGTAGTTGGTACGTAGGTAGGTAAAAGGGCATTGCAACGAACGCGGGGTACAGCTATCTATATAAATAAAAATGAATTGTTGTTCGTTAGTCTGATTAAAACTCGAGAACGGCTGGGCCGATTGAGCTAATTATAGTGTTGAATTATTCGTGGAAGTCCAGGGAAGGTTTAAAAGGTGAGAAAGTGGTAGGTAGGTAGGCAGGGTAGTAGGTAGAGTAGTAGGTAGGGTAGTAAGTAGGATAGTAGAGTAGGTAGGGTAGTCGGTAGAATAGTAGGTAGGGTAGTAGGTAGGTAGGGTAGTTGGTAGGTCGGGTAGTAGGTAGGTAGGTAGGGTAGTAGGTAGGTAGGGTTGTAGGTAGGTAGGGTAGTAGGTAGGTAGGGTAGTAGGTAGGTAGAGTAGTAGGTAGGTAGGTAGGGTAGTAGGTAGGTAGGGTAGTAGGTAGGTAGGGTAGGAGGTAGTAGGTAGGTAGGTAGTAGGTAGGTAGGGTAGTAGGTAGGGTGGGAGGTAGTAGGTAGGTAGGCAGTTGGTACACAGGCAGGTAGTAGGTAGGAAAAAGGGCATTGCAACGCATGCCGGGAACAGCTAGTCAAAATAATAAAATCAAAATATATATTAATTCTTTACTTTATCCATTCATGGTACTCCGCATATTCATCTGAACATTCTCATCTCCGGTCTCAGACTAAGATTGTTCTTGGTTCTTGGTCTGAGTCTCCGGTACATGCAATCGTTTTTCATCCAACTTTTTCACAGCCCAGCATTCCGATCCATACAGTACGACAGGATTTCAGCCTAATCAAACAGCCCAATTGGTTTGCAAATGAGGAGCTGTTCCACAAACGATTGAACCATGACATCAAGACATGTCCTACGTGCATTCTTGCAAGCCAGGAACTAGTGGACAGTTTGAAACTCCTGGTTGGTGATAATGCTAAGGGCCTGTTTTACCACTTACAATAGTCTCCGCTAACTAACTTGCCAAAAACTTTCAGACAAGTTCTGTTGGCTTTTTTAATTTATTAATTAAGTAGAGGCTATTCGGAGATCGTGAAATAGGCCCTAGTCGTTGTAAATTGACATTACTGTCCACACTCTGAGAAGCTTATTATTGCAAGATATCTTCATTAACTAATTAGTAATCTATCACCTAGCTAGTCTTATCTTTACGCGTCTATGTACCAAACTGCCAAGTGCCAACGATCTTTTACTACACGACATTGTTCAATCCACATAGCTCTTAAACAGGTCAATGAAGCATTAGGCACGATTTCAACAAATTGGACACGAACGAAGACATGCATGGATTCGACTCAAACCTACTTAAGTGTGGATTTTAATTTTCAACCACGGACCGACTAATCAGGTTAACAGGTTTAGACCTATAGCTCATGTTTGATTATTAACCATTGTGTGGTTGAACCCTTATAATTGAAAGGTTAGCCATTTAAATATTGCTGATGAACCAGAATGAAAGAGACAGAGCACAGAACGCGGCCTGATTCCGTCTTCTGCATTCTTGTGTGTAACCCGGTAATCATAGGCCGCTTAATCTTAAAATACGGTTAACCCGATTGAAACCCCTACACGGGTAACCTTTTGGGTCCTTGATTTCAAACAGTGTCAAGTGTGATTAGTAAATTCCTGCAAGTCTCTTCTCTTCTCAGCTCTGCTCGTCTCCGCTTGGTGAAAACCGGGTCTTACAGAAATCTGGGCAAACGTTACGATATATGTATTTACCATTTAAACAGTTTGATAAATGGATGATGTTTCCAGAAGATTTCAGAGATAATCAGTTCCAAAAATGTCAACATTGGTTTTAGGGTCATGTTATCGTTGGCGTAATATTATGTTGCATTCGACCTAGTTGTGGTCCAATCATTTATCGCCCCTCTTATCGTACTTGGACTGTAAATACACCTCGTTTTAATAAAACTTTCTTTTAAAACTAATATTATGTTATCTGAAGGCGTAGATTTAGGTATACAAAGCTGCTATCGAAGCGAAAAGGTAGATTTAGAAGTAGTGTGTAGGATATCTTGGTGCGAAGGAAAAATTGTAGCTAACAAAAAATTATGATACCGAAAAAAGATTATTTTTACCCATTTACGCCTGCCGTCTTCAATAAAGCTCACCTTCAACTCCACCCTCAACTTCTTTTATTAACATCACAATCACAAGTTTAGCTCTACATTGTTGTCGATGTTATTAGTGCATCATAATTTTTTTTATTTATACGTACGTTTTTTTATTAAATTTTAATAGGTATTTATATCTGTACCCGCATGCGTTGCTATGCCCTTTTTCCTACATAATACCTGCCTACCTACCTGCTACATACCTACTACTTACCTACCTACTACCTCCTATCCTACCTACCTACTACCCTACCTACCTACTATCCTACCTACTACCCTACCTACCTACTTACTACCCTACCTACCTACCTACTACCCTACCTACCTACCTACTACCCTACCTACGTACCTACTACCCTACCTACGTACCTACTACCCTACCTACCTACCTACTACCCTACCTACCTACCACCCTACCTACTACTCTACCTAGTCTACTATCCTACGTACTGAGTTGTGTTTTGTTATTCTGTCAGGTTCTTCATCAGATAATTGACTCGCGATATTCCGTTGCCTAATTGCATTACGGCTCCGCTGGGAAAGATTAGATCTTCTAGGACGCGGCATTGTTATTAATATTAATACTGAATGTGCACTCGCATAAAACCACATAAAACCACCAAATATAATAACAGTGCCTGAACGTTCGAGACATAGACAATAGCTCAAAGAGTATATAACCACTACGTATGAATAGCTTATCAAGAAAAATCATAGACAACCTATAAAAAGACATTTACACTTTTGTTAACCTGTAGAATAAATCTTAGATATTATTTTCGGAAATTAAAAATTAAATAATTAATAAATAATTTACACAAATTAATGTCTAAAACAAACAAATATAACATTTTACAAAAAATAAATTTCTGAACGCACACATGAATAGTTGTTACAGTATTTGACAGGATTGGACAACAAATGTTTGACATGTAATAAACAAATCAGCATTTATTGAAATGATTAAGTATTCATTACACATATATCGAGTTTTCATTGTTTTTAAGATGTATTATGCTATTCGGGGCGGAGACAAATCCAACGAATCAATAACCATGAAAATTGGTTCAGCAGATCTCGAGTTATAAGTGTTGTAACAAACCCGTCTTTGTTTTATATATATAGATTATGGTTGGTACCTATTTGAGCACAACATTTTTTTTCTAACTAATTAAAAAGCAAAACTTTTTCTTTTGTTTTATTTTCAAACACTCTATTCTCCACCAAATAATACAAGTTATTTAATTTTCCTGCGGCTACTTCAGTCTTGGAAGGCAAGGATGTTTTGGATAAAATCGGCATTCCTTTCCTCGCCTTCCTGTTACAATGAGTGAACTATTATTTCAGCACTACCAAAAATAGCCCTTCGAATATTTTACTTATGACTAGTCGCCTCGATCCCACTGCAACAATTAAAATTCTTTACCTACTTTATAACCGAGAACCAAAATCTAAGTGCAAGATTTATATTGGGTAATAAATATTCACGTGTCCCCCACACATATTTTTACTCTGCTTTATAAACTTGCCTATCTCTGATTCGTGTTACCTATTCATGGGTCAGATGATTCTGAAACTGAAAAAATCCGTTTAGGGTCGCGACGCAAGGATTTTCAACAGCAAACAAAGGCTGCAAATCTACAGTAGGACTGATTGTCTTACTCATAGTCCATACCTAATATCAGCAGGCAGCACTTAATCTGTGACTTAATCGTAGTAGTTTCATCATCTTATAATATTGTTGCGTGTGTAGTGTAATAAAAAATACCTACATTTGTCATCTCAGAGTATCAAGTAGAAGGATTACAAATGGATATTTAAATTTCAAATATTACGCACATATTTTAGTTGATGAAAATCTCAGCTATCAAATAATCCCACATCCAGACTCCAGCATAGGTACTAATTTAGACATGATTAAGTTTTTATTTTTATAAATAACCGTTGATAAAATGATAAGAGTTATGACTCCGGCAGATGTCATCAGCAACACGCATTTGGAAGACCAACAATCGCCCACTCGATTAGAACGAATGTGAATAAAAAGTCAAAGAGCTACCTACTACGCATTTGTGGCTATGTGCGTTGAACCGATGTTCGAGAGTCGACCCCCAGACAAAGTCACCTTCTGCAATAGGTATGATACACATTCAATATGTACGTATTGAGTTTGGAATTGTTGAATTAGGTATGTAAAGTAACTGAATAGTTGAGTGCCCTAAGGCATAAATATTGTAAAACCTCGGAATCCAGGGCCGGTCAATGAATCTTCATAAAAATTTTTGGACTGCATTGGTAAAAGCCCAAATAAAGAAGTTAAAAAAAAAAAATTGCGCGCTCGTCTTTTTTTTTTTTTAATTCGGCAATTTGCTGAAAAATGATAGGAACAAGGGAAAAAAAATGTTTAGAGCTACTAAATAATATTTTCACCGTGACTTTAATGTTAATTAATTAATATTTCGCAAAAAAGAACGACTTACAGCAAAAAAAAAATTAAAACGTATATATCTAATACCTATATAGGAGCAATTCTTGTAATATAGTATAATCTGAATCTCGGTTACGGCTTCAACGATTTTCATGAAATTTAGTATGCAGGGGGTTTTGGGGGCGATAAATAGGTGAAGCTAGGTTTCATTAAAAAAAAAACACGATTTACCAAAACAACCAAGCAAATTTCGGTCATCCAGGTACTATACATTATAATAACATTATTGTTAATTACTGTCGTCGTCATCGTTGATGTGGATTGTTGGTGAAGGATTAGTACCTACAGCTGTCACAAAAGCATTCTAAATTTAAAAAAATCCTGTGGATGCCTTATGTTTAAGGCCTCCTGCCAGAGGCATATCCTACTAATATTATATTTGCTAAAGTTTGTGAGGATGGATTAATGGTTGTTCCCCGTTTCACGCAAAAACTACTGAACGGATTTGGAGGTTAAATATCGCAAATAGATAGATGGTTTACAACCTGGATTAAAACATATGACACAATTTTATCTCGGTAGTATGATCCCGTGGGGCAATTATCGAGCTAGTAACTGATATACCATAAGTGACTAATCGCTAAGGAAAGCTGCTGTGAGGTACGGACCTCGGTTTAGGACGTCACTGAGGGGGGGCAACAAAGGGACAGGCTAAATCTGAGAGATATTATTTAGGGTCTGGTTAAATACTACTGTCTCAGCTTCGCAGGCTGGCTCTAGCAAGGGTCGGGATATTTGTATTTCTTATTTCTAAGTGTACCTACTGGTTTCCCTACTACTTTGAGGTCCATACCCCACAGGAGGTGCCCTTAGTGATTATTAGTCACTTATAGTATATCAGTTACTAGCTTATGGCCGCGGCTTCTCCCGCGTGGAGTTCGATAAACCATCTATATACGTTATCCAAATCCGTTTAGTAGTTTTTGCGTGAACGAGTAACAAACATTAATCCATCCTCACAAACTTTCACACGTATAATATAAGTACGATATGCCTTTGGCAGGAGGCCTTAAACTTAAGGCATCCACAGGATTTTTTTAAATTTAGAATGCTTTTGTGACAGCTGTAGGTACTAATCCTTCACCAACAATCCACATCAACGATGACGACGACAGTAATTAACAATATATAATAATAATAATATCAGCCATTTGTGTCCCACTGCAGGGCAAAGGCCTCCCTTTCCTCTTTCCACTTATCCCTATCCAGTGCTCCGGTTTGCCAATCCCTGCGAAAAAAATCCAGTTCGTCCCGCCATCTCCTTCTGGGCCTGCCGCGCTTTCGTTTGCTGCTGTTGTTATTATAATGTATAGTACCTGGATGACCGAAATTTGCTTGGTTGTTTTGGTAAATCGTGTTTTTTTTTAAATGAAACCTAGCTTGACCTATTTATCGCCCCCAAAACCCCCTGCATACTAAATTTCATGAAAATCGTTGAAGCCGTAACCGAGATTCAGATTATACTATATTACAAGAATTGCTCCTATATAGGTATTAGATAGATACGTTTTAATTTTTTTTTTTGCTGTAAGTCGTTCTTTTTTGCGAAATATTAATTAATTAACATTAAAGCCACGGTGAAAATATTATTTAGTAGCTCTAAACATTTTTTTTCCCTTGTCCCTATCATTTTTCAGTAAATTGCCGAATTAAAAAAAAAAAAAAGAAGAGCGCGCAAATTTTTTTTTTTAACTTCTTTATTTGGGCTTTTACCAATGCAGTCCAAAAGTTTTTATGAAGATTCATTGACCGGCCCTGGATTCCGAGGTATAAATCTTACGGCACTCCACTAGAATACTCTGAATAACTTTGCCTCGCGTCAAAGATACTGCATGCCTCTGAAGGACGAGGAAAACTTGACCGAATCAGATGGTGTTGCTTGGGGGAACATCTTTAGACATGATGATAATCTCGTCGGGCAATGAAGTAAGTACATCCTATGGGAGAGAAAAAAATTGCGTAAATGTGCAAAAATATATTCTTTCATTTTGACAGCGAGCGAGCGTGTCTACTTGTCTTGTCTAGCAGGTAGGTGTCGGAAATGGACGCCTTGACCTAGTGAAGGCAGACCCGCCGGTGACCTGACGGATAACTGACTGACGTTTACGGTGTAATAACTTTGCGCTGTAGATGTGAACAAGACGAAAACACAAAGTAGTGAGTACCGAAAACTAAATAATAACACGCTTTTATTGTCCAAAATCTGCCTTGGAGATGATTTGCTGTATAAAGAAGAACCATTGCGTGTGACGAACTTAGGGTACAGATGAGGAAAGTTTCGATTATGAATAATATGGATTACTTTATGAGAAGGGCCAGTAGGGGAACACCAAAGAAAACATGATGTGAAAGATATAGTTAGAAAGGGGATGTCTAATCTAATGAGATGACGGCTAACGAAGAATAGGAGAGATAATGCGTAGACTATTGCGACAAGGGCAAAGTTTTTTTTGTTGATATAGGTAGGTAGGATTTAAATAAAAACAACGTGTTATCTATTTATCAAGTAGCGTAAATCGTAAAAAATACCGTTCGATAAGATAGCTCAGTACAAGTTGATGCAGAAGCGTGACGACGTCATACACGTCCAGACAATTTCACCCGCTGCCTGGTACATACCTCTCTTTGCTTGTAGAATCAGTACTGCACATCAAGATACCCGAAACTGTCAAGTTTTCACAAACAACTTAAACCTAATGCACAAAGAAATATTCGTATGGCCTATAGGATAGTTGTTTCGGGTCTGGGTATTTGTGTATGTGAGTTTAAATGTTTGTAAACGCACCCACGATACAGGAGAAATTCCTAGTGTGGGGCAACGTTTAAAAAAAAAACTTGAGAGGTGTCAAGGAACACCCGGATGGAACGAAGTTATTGTTATTATTTTTTATTATGTAAAAAAAAAAAAAAAAAAGAAATGTAATGAAAATATCTGGCATGCTTTCTATAAGAGAGAGAGAGACAGACAGAGAAACATGCGACGCCGCACAGCTTAATAAAGCAAAAAGTGTCGTGACAACTTTTCGTAAGAATTTTTTCCGTCTAGTTCCCTTTCACAACGCGCGATAAGGAACTTCGTTCCAAAAGCTTTTTCGAAGTTGAAAATTTATTATTATTATTATTATAGCTAGCCTATGTTGTCCCACTGCTGAGCAAAGGCCTCCCTCCATTCTTTCCAACGGTCACGATTCTGTGCAACGTCTCTCCAATTCTCAAGGAAGACATCCAGTTCGTCCCGCCATCTCCTTCGTGGTCTGCCAGTTGAAAATTTATTCAAGAAAATTGACAGATTGTAGTACTGTACCCGCCTAATCCAAAGTTAAAACAAAAGACGCAGTTTCAAGACTTGGCTTATCCGCAACGAGTTAGCACAAAATCTCCGAAGCGAATGAGTTAGAGATTTGTAAACACGAACATCGTGACCGAGAGGCCGGTTAGAACAAATATCCCGCTATCTGATATTGACAATCATGCTTGACTTTGTATAAACTCTTTCGCCAAATATGGCTACGACAAACGACAATGAACGCGGTGCGTTTTCCATTATTATAATTTTACAAGCTATCAAGTAACAGGCAACCTTTTTACCCGACTGCAAGGAAAGGGTTATTAATCTATCCATTACACTGAAAATATTTTTTACGGGAACTTTAGATAGACACACTAAATGAGGTTTCTGATCAACATTTCAAAATTAAACGTCAACTGACGCGATTGGCTGTTGATAATTATATTTATTCATTCAACCATTCAGGCACTTGACCTGCATTGCTTTATTTTTGAGTTTTTGACGCAAAGATAATTTTCGTTCCGATAATGGGAATAGATTTTAAAGCTTAGTTGTAACTTGTAAGTTGTGTATAAGTATACTTATCTCTTCGTCTGGCTGCACTCAACTACTTATTTTAGCAGTTCTGTTGTACAATAGTTCTAAAAGTAGATAGTGGTGCGCATAGAACAAGTCCACACTCCCTTAAGGTGCCCTTGAGTCAGATATACACAGTTCCACTCGTCTCCTTTCGCCCGACAACGCCCTAAGGTCATTTATTGATAGCCTAAGATGACTGACCAATTTCCAAATTAACTCCCGGAGTTTATTTTTTACTGTATAAAATACATAACATCACGCCTGTAATCCCCGATCCCCGGGTAGGCAGAGGTGCACCTATTAGTACAAAATTTATGTTTTAAGTCCCATGTAATAGGGGGAGAGACTAAATTGCCATCAGCCGGGCACTGATCCAGACTTCATGACTGCTACTGACATGCTCCTGATGGCAAAACTTGTTAATACTTTTGCCGACCTGAGAATCGAATCCAGAATCTCATGCTCAGAAGTTGCGCTTGGGACCACTCAACCAATGAGTCAGTTCAGTCAGTTTTTTTCAAATCTGCATACAAAAGGTAGGTACTAACTTGGATATTTAGGATGCATTTCTTGATGCCAATAATGAAGTAACTGACGAGACAACACTTTATAAAGTAGGTACAAGCTATTGTAGATCGCAATTTCTCATTATGATGGAATAAACCAAATACCAAAGTAAATTTCATTTTGATTTATAGTTACAATTTAGTTCTAGATAAGAAAAGATTCAGGTTTGCACAAGTAGGCCTTGTGGGTGCAACACCGATCTAGTATCTATCAGCAGAGGGGCACGCCCTGTAAATAATTGCAGATAACAAATGAACTGTGGGCTTTATTATTCATGATTAATCTTTACATTTGAGATTATTTCAATAATGACATGGAAAAACATGCTTATGGCAACAATAATAATTATCTCTAAGATAAAAGAAAGCATGATACAATCTTAACGTAACATGACATCGGCAGAACAGCCAACAACATTTTGTTGCAAAAAAAAATTATAGTCATCATCTGCCTATCTTTTTCTTAACCATGTTGGGGTTGGCTTCCACTGCGAATGCAGCTGAGTACCAGTATTTTACAAGGTGCAACTGCTTATCTGACTTCCACAATCCATTTAGGACTGGGCAATACAATACCCCTTGATAAAACTGGTTGTCGGACTTTTGGGCCACTGACTACCTGTAAAGACTGCCCAAGATATACAAAAGGGGGGGACCAACAGCTTAATATGATTTCCGGGCACAGAGGAAACTTGGTATGTCATGGGTGGTCACCCATCCACAGACTAACCCAGGCAAGCGCAGCCTAACCTGAACAACGACCCGAGTAGCTGCTGTTGCTATTATTTAGAACTCATAAATTTTTTTGTATGTTTGTTTTTTTGTATTTTTGTTTGTATTTGTTTGTTTTTTTTTTTTTTGATGCTTCATAAACAATATCTTGAGTTTTCTATTGTATGGAAATATTTATATTTATATTATTTGTAGGTAATCATCTCGAAAACAGCTTTTAACAATTAAGTTAAAAGTTGCATTAAAGGGGTTTACAAAATCGATTCAGCTAAGTCTCATACAACAAAAAGTACAGTACAAAATTGGTTTTTATACAATCAAGAAAACTTAGGACGACCTACTCATAAATTACACGAAAAACAAGTTTCAGAAACGATTTGTGAATTAATCAATTAAAGGTTACGTTGTTTTTCCATTATATCAGAACTATTACTATTCTAACTCTTATTGCCGAGTGATAAACTTCAATTTGAAATGAGAATCTAAGGTCTTATATCTCTAATATCTTGCGTAGATGAAGCTTTAAGTAATAATTCATAAATTATTATTAGAATTTGGTATACATCTATTAATTATTTGTCTTCAGGCTAATATTGGGCAAGCCCATAATAGTTAAAAACAAATGTGACCTAAATTATTCAACTTGTGTAAACAATTTTTTAAGCGGTTTGTTTCTATGTTATAGAAAGGAGTAAGAAGGGTGTAGACAACTGCATTTCTCAGGTGTGTTTTATTGGATATCAGAATTCTTAAACTTCGGGTATCAATAATGCTTGGTGTGTAAATAACAGAATTATTTGCCACATTGTTGTGGTCAACAAACTAGTCCTAGGCTTTTTATTGTAATATTTTTTTGATCAGAATAAATCTGTCGCAAATAAATTAAAGATGATAAAACTCATATTATTTTGCTATGAACCGATCTTGAACAAAAACATAAGTTCTTTATGAAGCTGACCATATAAAAATGTCAATGTATTACATGACGAAAATATTTGATTGAAAAATGATTAAAACAAGTACCTATTATACAAAAAAACTGTCAAAACATTACACAACTGAACTTTTGTTAACCTGAATCACAGACCAACAAAATATGTTAACATAAAAGTTTTTCTCTTACTTTCAGTGACCATAAATCAAAAATACCTTGTTGGACAAATATTTGTAAACATTAGAACTGTTTATAAAACTTACAAAAGCCATTCCACAATACATTAGAAGGAATGGTGTAATAACAAACAATCAAACTTTGCATGCATCTCACTTGTCATAAGTCCCTGTCACACAAAAAAAAACAGTTTGACTGCTTTATCAACAAATAGATTCATACATGTCATATCATTCCATTCCCCAGTGGGAGGGAGGCGAGTAGGTGTAGAAAAATCAATACCATTTCATTGATTTGATGTGGTATCTCAAACATGCACGCATGCAGATTATTTCGCCTATGTTGTATGTCATCGATACCCTGGCCTGCTCGTTATGAATACCCACCAACTTTCCCTATCGCTGGCATACAAATTCCACGTTCGTCGGAAATCACACAATCGTGTAGATCAAAACACTGTCGACGAGAACGGTAACGGTACGTTTCAAACACTATCCTTTCACGCATGTTAACATATGGCCGTGGTAACACAATCGTATTCATTACTCCAATTATTGCACTCGCGCTCACATTTGAGACCTCTGAAAGTGACCTTGAATTAACCAAATTAAATCGTGACGAAAGCCTCATACGTAGCTAGATCCCGATTGATTTTTCTGTGCCACAATTTTTGCTCTGCTCGCTATGAATAGTACGAAGAGAGTACGAATAATTTTAATCTTTCTTCTCGTTATATACACTTTAGTCACATTTCAACACTCACCTTGCGTAACAAGGCAGATATCAGGTCACTGCACCTAAGGGTTTCCATAATTTATGCCACACAAAATCACACACGATATCATTTTCGTCAAATTGCACAAACAAAAAAAACCAACGTGACGAGAGGAAGCGCATCGTTCAAGCTTCAAATTTATACTGACAGCCATGCTGCTGATGAGTCCGACTTTATTGTGGACTTGTGCGCTGATTGGTGGAAAAGTAAATAATAAAAAAAATTAATAGGGCAGTTCCACCAATCCCCTGCAAGGATTTCAAAAATTCTTGATTGTGTGCCAAAAATCGACCGATAAACAGTAATGCACGAGTTATTTTTTGTTGTAATTATTATTTAATAATCTTATCACAGTTCGACGTGAAAATCTAAAGGAAATGTCTATTTCTAGCTGCAGAAAAGAAAATGTTGATAATGGTGATGCATGTAATTGGATAAAAATAAACGAATTTTTCAGATGATAAAAACTACAGTACAAATTCTTTCAAATTAATTATAATGATTCAAATAAATGACTGAAAACTAAAAATATATACTGATATAGTGTCGTTCTTATTATTAATGAGAATAATGAGTGAACTAACGGTTTTATGTGAAATAATACGAGTGAAATAATGTTATTTTTTGGCCCTCGCGGATGGTTTCTTGACCAACTAAACGTATGCGTCAATGTCAGTCAGACAGTTGTCATGTCATGTCATTGTCAACAAACAGCGTTTTAGGTTAGGCACAGAAGCGTGCCAAAATACTTTAATTTACTGTGATTAAAATGGCAAGAAAGAAAAATAAAGATGGAAAGAAGAAAGTAACCTTAGTGTTCGATGAAGCTAAGAGAAAGTAATATGCATATTTATCGCATCTAATTCAGTATGAGCATGTGTGCTTCTTAGGAAAACTGATATATAACTAATGTTTTTGTTTATTTTTCAGAGACTTCCTATGTGGATTCCGTAAAAGGAAGTTAGAAAGGAAAAAGAAGGCACAGGATGAATTGAAAGCGCTTCTAAAAGTGGAGGTGAAACGTATAAAACAGGAGGTATGTTGAACAGGAAACTATGAAAAAACTGAAATCAGAAATATCAAGCAAAGCAATGCTGGTATAAAAAAGGCTGGACTTAGCTAGCCTTTTAAAACAAAATATGCTCCTAAGACGACCCACTGTCCCTTGGTTGTTTTCAAGGCATGATTGTAGGTGTACAAAGTAGTCAAGTTTAAGCAGCTCAATGAATAACATGTGCTCATAAGTCACTAGGTCTTGCTAAAACCTAATTCTATTTAATTTTGTTACAGAATAAAGAATCCTACAAAAAGCTAGTGGTGTCAAGCAGACCTATTCCTGACATAGAGCAACTCCTACAAGACGAATATGAAGATGAGGATGTCAATGTTAAAATAGTTGAACTCTCAGCAGACACTTTACAGAAGAAAGATCTAGTAATAGGTGAGAACAAACCTAAAGAAAAAATTAAGAAAGATAATGACAAAGGCAAAGATAAACTTAACCAAAAAGCAGCAACAATTTCTGGAATGGGATCAGATGAAGAGAGTGCAGAGGAAGAGTCTGAACCAGAGGAAGAGGACGACGACAAAATAAAAACAAAGAAAGAAATAAAAAGCATGCTCAAGAAACAAGCAACCAAGAAAATACAAAAGAGCAAAGTATTCCAAATGAAAAGCAAATTAGACAGAATCCAGAACAAAAAGAAAGGCCATATGAAAGCAAAATCAGACCCAAGGAAAGGACATGGAAAAGCTAAACCAGAACCAAAAAGAGGAGGAAAACCTAAACCAGATCTAAGAAAAAACAAATCAAAGAAACAAACTGGTAAAAGAAAACACTGATTTATTCCTGTTATATTTATAAAAAGATTCATTAAATGATTCAACAACAATATAATGAGGTATTTCACATAATCACTTGTCCCTAAAACTTTGAACATAATCACTTCAATCATTATTTTGTAAACTCAGATCTTGATGTTTGTTTACCTTTAGGAAAACTAACTGTGTAAGGCCGGAAGTATCACTTAAACAGAAAAAGAGAAAAAAAAAGGCTCTTATAGCTATAAAAAACATGCATTGTGCAAACTTAATAAAAATCAATATCACTTCTTATTTCGACTTTTATTCTGCACCAAACTATCAAAGTTTTCATGTGCAGTTTCTGCTTCATTGATTACTTCTTTATTTCTTGAAGATTTACGAGGTACTGGATTTTTTTTAGGGTTGGAAGTATTGTTTCCATCTGTGCCTAACAGTAAATTTGCTTTTACCCTCCTTTTAGTGTTTTTATTAGCAGTAGTAGGCTCCTTAAATTCTAAATTTTCATCACTATTTTCAGGTACATTTTTCTTGTTGATTACTTTTTTGTTATTTATGTTTTGCTGGCTATCAATTTCATCTTCTATATTATCTGACTCAATGTTTTGGTCAATTACCTTTGCTTTTTTTGTTTGGTGTCACTTTCTTCTTAGATGCTGTTTTAACATCCAAGTTAACTTCAGAGTTCATTTCTTCTGCTTTTGCTTTCTTGTTTGGTGTAACTTTCTTCTTAGGTGCAGGTTTAACAGATAAATTATCATTTTTAACATCAAAATCATTCAAATTATTTTGGGTGTTAATTTCTTCTGCTTTTATTTTATTATTTGGTGTAACTTTCTTCTTAGGTGCAGGTTTAACAGTTAAATTATCTTGAGAATTAATTTCCTTAACTTTTGTTTGTTTATTTGGTGTTACTTTTTTTCTAGGTGCTGATTTAACAGTTTTCATTTCAAAATCATCCATACCTTCAGGGTTATCTTGTTCAGTTTTTTTAGGTGTAACTTTTCTTTTGTGAGGTGATTTTTTATTTTCCTTCTCTTCAGTTTCTGTTTTAACAGTCAACATCCCATTTTTAGATTCCAAACATGTGTTTTCATCTTTTAATTCCTTTCTTGGTGTAACTTTTCTACTTTTAGGTGGCTTAACTTCATACTCATCCTCAGAATTTTCACTTTTTACCTCTTTTTTCACTGGAGTTTTCTTTGGAGATTTTCTGCCTAGGCCACTTGAGGGACAAATGTCCTTATTCAGACATTCGTGGCACATTGGGCCTATAGGGAGGCAGATGGTTTGCCCAAATCCTACCAGAAGGTGGTTTACTTCACTCCAAAGTTCGAAAGGCAACCAAGTTTGCAATGATTTCCGGGTGTCTTCAGGAGTGGTTGTTGGCTTCTTCACCCAGCCGATTCTATTGCTGATTCTATGAACGTGAGTGTCTACACCTGTGGAAAACGGTTGGAGATGTTACAATGTTAATAATTAACACTAATAATAAACAAGCCTGTTTTCTGTTGTCTTAGGGGCCCGGCCGTCTCCAAGAGCGAGAGAATGGCGGCGAGCAAGAATGTATAGAAATATGTAGAACACTGATAATATTGCCACGATTCTCTCGCTTGTAGAGGCGGCCGCTTACAGCTGGACTAAGTAATCCCTCCGCCTTTTCTACACATTTCTGTGTCTTGCTTGGAACAATGCAAATCAAGTTGAATAAATTCAAGAGTCCAGATCAGCCATACTCAACCTTTTTTTACCTTGGGCCACATAATTGCTACTGTTTAATCTGGCGGGCCGCAATAATCTACCTACCTACCTAACATATAAAACTAGCTTTTGCCTAGTCTATCTGTGTACCAAAATTTAATCAAAATCGATCAGTGGTTTCGGCGTCAAAGCGTAATACTGGCACTGCACTTGGCGTATTTTCCCAAACATTCGTGGCATCTTAGTAATGCAGAATATACCGTAAGTTGAATGCAATAAGGTTCGTAAATATTTGTACAATTACGCCAAATGTAGCTGACAGTTTTTTTTCAAAAAAGTTTTTGAAAAAATAACTACATATATATTTTATAAATATTAAATTATATATATATTAAAAATAAAGCATTTATTTAAAATTAATATGATTTTTGACATACTTGTAACAAATTTTTGTCAATTTTTGATAAATCGGGCATATAATTACTACCAGTATGCCGAGATCTGTAGTCATTTTTCGCATATTTCATTTTTGAATATGAAGATTCAAACAGGTGTGTTGATGCAATATAATGCAATATATTGAATAATAATAAAAACCCAATGTTGCAAGCTCTGTTATAGTGGCTACTTCTAAGTGCTAAGGATTTTCAATTATTATAAGACATTAATTCTTTATTTTGCGTTAATCCTGAAATCATCTCTGAAATTCGCCGCATAAGGAAAGTAAATAATTAGAAATGTAATCCAGATTTTCTGAGGACACAGGAATTCCATCCTGTTGGTCAATGTTGGAAAGTTATGAAGTATTTTATTATTTATTTTTTCGATGTACATACCTACATAATTATGAAGTTTATCTTCGAAAGCAAACATTTTACTTGCCATTTGAGAATAACTTTATGCTCACATTGTAACCGACGATTAAGTTCACCCCAGCCGCATAGTAGGTTAAGGTAGTACCTAATAGTGTTCTGTGTTTACTCAATAGGTAAGAGAGAAAACAAGAGTAAATGAGTGAATTAATTAATGCGTTATTATTGCGTATCTAATGTTGAACCCTTATTTGTAATACTACTCTAAAATTGAAATACTTGGCTATGCCGCACGTGGCTCGGGCCGCATAAAAAGGGCAAACGGGCCGCATGCGGCCCGCGGGCCGCACGTTGAGTATGGCTGGTCCAGATCATTGAACTGGTTTGAACTTACCAATCCCAGTAACTTTATCCCAAGCAACCAGCATACAGATGTGTGCCATCTTGGGCCCCACACCAGTCAACTTGCACAGCTTGTCCACTGAGTCTGGTATGTCTCCATTGTACTGCTCCTTCAGGGTCTGAGTAGTTTTCTTTATGTACTTCACTTTGGTCTGAAATATAAGAAAAAATTAATTTCATTGTTCAATTCATCATTCTGCTGCCCTTATCTATTATAAATTACAAATTTAAAATAAAAACATTTTTTGGTGTTGGAAATTAGCTAGGCTAAATGAAGTGTTTTGGATAGACAAAGCAGCAGATTTATGAGTATTCATGTAGTGGGCTGATTATGAAGGTGACTTAAAGTTTTACCTTCCAAAATCCAACAGGGTATATCAGCTTGCCCAGTTCATCATCACTCATACTCAATACATTCTCCACAGTAAGCCCTCTTTCCCGGAGACGTGCCATAGCTGCAAACGTTACTTGATCTTTTGTCTGACTCGATAGCATTAATGATATCAGACATTGATATCTGTATACCTGTAAACATAATTATTATTCTACGATAAAATTTGTGTGTGGTGGTTGGAATGAAGATAAGGAAGGAAAAAATACTGTTGTGTGGGCTTGAGTGAGGGCAATATCAGCTAGTAAACACCCCATTTTTATTGAAAGTTGGCCTGAATGAAAAAATGTGTAACTGTTTTTAGAGCTTACTTCTGGAGCAGCTTTCTCATCACCGCTCATGTGACAGCCCATAGTATCAACTGGGGCATCATTGTTAGATCTCATGTTCCTCAAGTTAACCAGGAACTCTTTCCAATTAAGTGGCTCCCATAATCCTTTATTGGTCTGCAGAAAAACATAATTTAGAAAATTATTACCTTTTGTCTTCTGTAAATAGTGGATGAATCTCAAATTCTCAACAACTAAAATCGATGACAGGGAGATTGATTACCTACCTGTTTTTCCGGAGAATCCTTCTCAAATTCAATTTTAACGTGCGTTTTCTTCTCAAATTTGAATTGACTCAAGTCAAGCTTACTCGGATTGGGCCGGTCTTCAGACGATTCTGGGGGTTCAATTTTGAACTGAAAGCTCTTAGATTCTACATTTTCTATTACCTCATCCATATTTTCATCATTATTACTTGTATTTTTTCCTGATAACTTTGATAGACCACTGCTAGCAGCTACTTTTGCTTTGGCGCGCGGCATTTTACGAACGAAAGATAACAATTTGATAATATTGACAATATAAGGTCAGTGAGTCGTCTTAGGGGCGGATTACCCAAAAAGGTGATTTAATATGTTACTTTCTTTTAATTTTATATCCAGAGAAGTGATTTTGAAAACGATTTAAAACCTTGGTAAATAATCACGAAAACAGCACTTTAATTAATTTGACTTTTTGTGCATGTTTTTGACACTTTCCTAGCTTTTGCTTGATCAGGAATCAGGATCACAGAGCATTGCACAAGGGTTTTGCCTGTGTCCCCCTGGCGTGAAACTGATTGAAATTATTTCAGCAGCAAGTGATTGTGCTATATAATTTATTTTCAAAAAATCAATACTGAAAATACCAATACCGCAATTATTTTGTTTGTGGATTCCGTTTAGTTTTTCCAAGGTGGACATGCTGAAGTGATACGATTTTTGACGACTGTCAGTAGTCTAGTCAGTCAGTACTGTCATTGTCAAATATCAATAAAAAATGTCACTTGGCTTTAATTGAGGTGTCATTCAGCGAATGTTTCCTCAATTTTTATCTTTTATCTGAATAAGTGTTAGTATATTTTAAAGTTAATCATAATGGCGGAACTACTGCTAGACCCACATATAAGGTTATGGGTCTTCCTTCCCATCGTAATTATCACCTTCTTGGTCGGTATTGTACGGCACTATGTATCACTTATTTTGTCCTCCCAGAAGAAGATTGAGCTTCTCCAGGTTCAAGACAGGTAAATAATGATTTTGGTTTATGAGTTTACGCCATGTTATATTTACCAATTCATAAATTTTGTGATTGATTTTATTGGAATAAATAACCTACAAAGAAAAAGTGATAGCCAATTTTGTATTTCAATTTACCTAAAACTTATAGAACAATTTTTTTCTAATATGTAAGAAGTATGTAATATTATATTCTCATATATTTAAGAGCCTTTCATTTGGCACAGAGACCCATGTAAATAATGTTACAGGAAGTAGGTAAAATCAATTAATAATGCATAATCCTTTATGTAAATGTAATTCTAGTCAAGTGATGATTCGCGCTCGTTTACTGCGCGAGAACGGCAAGTACCTGCCGCGGCAGTCGTTCGCGATGCGCCGCCATTGGTTCAACAATGAAGAGACTGGTTACTTCAAGGTGCAGAAGAGGGCTGCCGCTTCCCAGGTAATGGTCCAGTTAATCATCATCATCATGTCATAGTGCCTTTTCAAAACCATGTTGGAGTTGGCTTCTAGTGTTATTGGATTCAGCTGAATACCAGTATTTTAAATAGAGCGACTGCCTAACTGAGCTCAGATGTGAGTAGCTTGATTATAATCAAATAATGATTCCTATGTGATGCCATTTGCTCCATGTAAAATACCAACCATGGTATTCAAATGCATGTGCAACTTAAGCCAAGTTCAACATGGTTGGGGAAAAGGCTCAAAATCAGAGGTGATAACCAAAATTAGTTGCTTATAATCCAATTAGAATCTTGTCTCACTATATCCCATTAGCAATAGTTTAAATGTTATTGAATCTTGCCCTGTTGCCTTGTTATTTTGTGTTGGCACAATAATTCTTTTACTTGCAATCTCCCCCTGTCAGCTGTATCCACGTCATTCATTACCTTTTCCTGTAAATCACCGCTCCTACAATACATCATTTCTCTTTTATTTTGCTTCCCCTCCCTCCGTTGACATTATAATAACAGTGTATTATTCATAACTACTTGTCTGAACACATTCACATAGATTTATAAGGAAAACGAAGGTTTGAAATGCTAGAATGCTCAGAAACTCATTGATTGATAACAACTGGTTACTGACCTATATTTTATAAACTCGCCTTACTTTTATCGGGCCAGAACTACAATATGCTATGGAATGGCTTCCAGTCTATGATCTGAATACCAGTATTTTACATGGAACAACTGCCTATCTGACATCAGCAAACCAGTTAGTTCTAGGATATACTATACCCTTGGTAAGACATACACCTATTAATCATTGCCACATATTTCAGAACCCCATGACTGACCCCGGAATGATGACTGACATGCTGAAGGGTAATGTTACCAATGTGTTGCCCATGATTGTCATTGGCGGCTGGATCAACTGGATGTTCAGCGGCTTCCTTACCAGTAAGTTTATATCAATTATTAAAATAGATTAAATTAATGTTACACCTGGCAAACATTCTACTTGTACATGATGTGAACCTATCAAAAACTCCTAGTTTCTTTCTTTAAAAAATAGGACAGCAATCACACAACATCACGTCTTATTACCGAAGGTGTACCTACCCATTACTACACCCCCATTTTGCCAGTTATTATGGTCAACCGGGCACACATCTGCTTTTTGTGGCTGACTAACTGCTACTGAGAAATTATATTGAAAATACTATCACTATCTACACACTATCACAGCTGAATGTGTGTAAGTTGTTGCCAAAATGTGAGCCATGTTTTGTTCTCCCTACAGCCAAGGTGCCATTCCCGCTGACGCTCCGCTTCAAGCCGATGTTGCAGCGCGGCGTGGAGCTGGCGTACCTGGACGCGTCGTGGGTCTCCTCTGCCTCCTGGTACTTCCTCAACGTGTTTGGTCTTCGCACCATCTATGCTCTAGTCTTGGGAGAGAATAATGGTAAGAAATGGTTGTTGTTGTTCTTGTCTGAATTTTTGTTAC
Organism: Diarsia brunnea; assembly: GCA_949774965.1. Classification (NCBI taxonomy): domain Eukaryota; kingdom Metazoa; phylum Arthropoda; class Insecta; order Lepidoptera; family Noctuidae; genus Diarsia; species Diarsia brunnea. Next base: position 16,366,504 of record OX459008.1, on the reverse strand, counting down.
TCTTGTTAAGATATAGCACAGGTTTCCGGTTAAAATGTATAAATAGTTGAATTCCTACAGTTCTACATTGATACGAAGTACTTCATTATCAAGACATTTTTATAATAAAGCTTGTAAAAGAATATCTTTGGAAGGTAAAGGGAGGCTTTGTGTGGCTTATATCCAGCAGTGGGTGAAGTTAGACTATGGACAATGAAGATGAATCTCTAGAAGTGCTGAATTATTGTCATTTAATATTTTTTATTCAATAATAGGTACACAGGTGACACTGAAACAAGAATATTTAATACTAAATTAATTAGATTATAATTTCTTTTATGATTTTCACATGAACAAACCAGTAAATAAATTTATTTTTCATCCACAGCTGCTGATCAGTCAAAGATAATGCAAGAACAAATGTCTGGTGCCGCCATGGCGATGCCTCAAGACCCAAAAGCCGCGTTCAAAGCTGAGTGGGAAGCCCTAGAGATCACAGAACACCGATGGGCGGTCGCGACTGCCGAACAAGATGTCCTCAGCATTTTAGAGGATCATCAATCTTGAATACTAGCATAAATTTATGTTATTATCATATTTAGAATAATTTGTAATCTATAAGATAAGGTGTTAGTGCAAATGTGGTGTTTATGGAAATAAATTATTACCATATCTATTTATTGACCATTAAGGTTTAGTTTTATTCACATTGTATTCAACCTAAAAACCTACTTTACAACTTTACTGTACTAGCCAAGGATAACCAAAGACACACAAGGATAATCACTATAAAGTTCCCACTTGGTGGACATTATTATTATATTTAGCTATATTTCTAAGGCCGCATAATATTAGCGTTTCTTGCAGCGTGCAGGGAGGCGTTACCTGACAAGATTCGGCAGAGTAACACCTACATTAATGTGTCAAAGTGGTAATTAAATAAACATTTAGGTGGTGGTGGTTTTTTAGACTTAGGTGGTTTGGACACGTAGAGAGAATGAGTGAAAGTGGATTAACGAAAGGTATTTACAAAGCAGATGTGAGTGGCAACGCGGGAGGGGACGCCCTAGAAAGACATTCACTGACCTTATTGGTGATGTTCTCCAGAAAGGACAGGTGCGCGTCGTACTCGCAACCGGCGTGCGTATGGAAGGGGTATGTAAGGATCGTAGCAGGTGGCGTTCTGTGGTTTCTACTTATCCCCATGGCAAAAGGGCGTGAGTTTATGTACGTATTGCAAAAAATAAAACAATAAAAACACAGCTGCATTTAAAAAACGTTATTTATTTCAATGCAAAAGTATAATGAGTATATTTATACAATATGACCTTTTCCTATACGAACACATTAAATAACAAGGTAATTCTTATTGCTTTTTCTGGCTTTTATTGATTCAGGCACTATAACAGTACATAGGAAAATATGGAATCAATATATGCTGAACATTATAGTACTGTGCAAGATGGATCATTCTTGAGGCACTTGTTCCGCCGGTCGACGAGAAAGCCACTAGATCCTGAGAAGCAGACGATTTTTTTCTCGTTCGAGAAACGTTTACAGGGTGGTGCCGACAATACGACAATAAATGGTAGTTCTAGTTCATAGGAACATTTTTAAACTATCAAATAACTGCTAACACCGTCGTGGTGACGACGATACGACAATAAACTACCTAAATGTCTTTGCCAAATTCGTTTGTTACATTGTATTTCCCCACGTATATCGGTGCAAATTATTTCTAAGGTTATTAAACCAATATTTGATTATAAATTGTAAAGTATTTCGTTTACAGTTTTATGCTACTTAGTTTTATTGTTTTTTTTTTTTATTTTGCTGTTAATATTTATTTGATAGTTTAATAATGTTCCTATGAATTAGAACTACCAGTGGTTTCATTTATTGTCGTATGGTCGGCACTACCCTGTATAAGGTTGTAAGTACTGTGTGACTAAAAGAGATACATATCAGGCCCCAGGATACCTAAGTAATACGATTCCTATCGGCTTCCCTCCGGGCACAACTGTAGTCAAGTAGTCCATTAAAGTCATACATATTAATTGGTTATTCAAACAAACAACTCGTTACCAGCTCTAATTGGCGGTGGTGGAACAGGTGCCTACTCGTATTATAACAATATCTTGTACCTATAGAACTGTATATTCATCACGATAAGTTCCCAGAAGGAATCCGAGAAAAATCACAAAAAATAAACAAATTAACCAGCTTATCACAATACAGCAATTCTTTTTCAATTGAATTTTATAGTTTAGTCGTCCCTAGGAAATGTGCGTAAATCGTAACATAATAAATAAGACGAAGATCGTGAAATTAACAATTCAATTCCTAACAGTTGACAACAGACTGAATTCGGTTATTATATTAGGAAAATGAAAGTTTATGCAGTAACTAGTAAGTATGCACCTATAGGTCTGCTTGCACCATAACTTATTAAATACGTTGAATGCTAAACATCTTTTACAACATCATTTTGAATTACTTTTTACCCGACTGCCAAGGATGGGTTATATTTTTACTCCACTAATTTGTAATCAAATTATTATATTTTGATGCCAACTGGACTAGCAAACTGGCCACTACGACCAAGTTGAAATCGGCGCCAATGTCTCTGTCACCTTCAAACGATTGTCAAAAACAAAATGATGTTCTAAATACGTTTATCACTAAACGCATTTAACATTTTGTGCAAGTAGCCATAATATCGGAACCAAATTCATGTAACATTCTCAGTCCTAACACTCATACATAACATGCCCAGGCGTATTAAAATACCTATCGATAAAAAACAGGTTTCATTTAGTAGAATTATTAAACATAACTGAAAATCTAGCTACTTCCGTACATTATATAGAATTAGATAGTCTTCAAATTCGCTCGAACGAGACTAAGCGATGCGAGTTGGTGTATTTTTAACAGTATAAAATCCTGATGCCCGCGGCTTTGCCCGCGTAGATCTCAGTCAAATTATATACTAAAACCTTCCTCGAGAAACACTCTATCCGTTGGTGAAAACAGCATGAAAATCGGAGCAGTACGTTTTTAGTTTATTGTGAACATACAGACAGACGCGGCGGAGGATTTTGTTTTATAATATGTAGTGGTGAGATCTGCTTATTGGTTTTCCATAGCTGCTGATTGGTTGTCGTGCGTACAAACCATCAAAAATATCCACGCGAGCGAAGCGAGCGGGCATCAGCTAGTTCTATACAAAGAGAGTTCCTTTTATTGATATGTCGCCCTTTGATCACACCTTTCCGTTGGGGAAAGACGATGCTATACATTTTGACATTTAACCGTTGAACCACTGTAAGCACTACACATACTGTCATGCACACCAACCCACACCGCTTAGTACCAGTTCAAACTCCAAGCAGTCGACGTGTAAACAGTAGCCAGTCGACAGGTCCCTCAATCCCGGCCGCTGCTACTTCTTGATGAGTTGCACGACGTCCTCGTCCTGCACGGTGTGACCGATGCCAACCCTCTGCGGCGAGTACTTGGTGCTGGTACCCCACACGAGCGCGTACTTCAGTGCTGCGGCTAGCGTGCGGTGGATGGAGTGGCATACATGCTCTATTGTCACACCCTGGAAGTTGTGGGTAGATTATTTATCATTATTTTTGATCCAGACAACCTTTAGATGAATATAATCTTCGCTTTTTGTTTTATAAAAGTACCAGTCCAATAATCTAGCCAGAATAATTATGGAATTAAATTCATCATCATCATCCACAGCCCGAATTCACCCACTGCTGTGAATAGGCCTTTCTTTACTGGTGCCAATCGCCACCTTCGTGTGCCAGGCTCATCCAGGTTTTTCCCTTGATGGCAACTATATCGTCTGCCCATCTTGCCGCCGGGCGACCTACATTAAATTAGTCCCCATTTGTTATGGTACATGTCGTTGCCCGCGCTATAAATCATGTGATACATACCCTCCTCAAAATAAGACCGTCATCAAAATCTGGGGGCTGTCCGGGCTTCTTGGTGTAAACTCGGATGAGGGACAGGTACTCCCACAGAGTTTCCAATAGAAAGTCTAAGTTCAGCTTCATGTTACAACTGAAACATACACAACATTGATGAATATAAGATTTTTATGGAAAACTTTGAATAGGATGCAATATTTGTCCTAAAAATTTGCGTCATCATGATAGTTTTCTTTTGCCAGAGAATTATCACCATTTGATATCGAGGTGATGGCTATATTTATGGTCATCATTTGAGAATTTCATCACATAATAATGTGAATGGTCTAATTGAAATAAATGGTGTGAATTAGTTTACGTTAAAGATACAACTCAATGAGTGACAATAGGAAGAGCTTTGCAGATCAACTACGTAAAGACAACTTACAAATGATTATAGAAAATGTATGGCACAAAAACAGTGGGTGGAATAATACTGCCAATCATGATGATTAAAAACCAGCAAAAGCTTCTCTTTTACTTAGTTAACAATACCAGTAAAAAAAATGCCCTACTCACCTAACAACAACAGAGTGTGGTTGCCTGGCTATTCTGTCGACCTCCTGTATGGAGATCTGATCGATCTTGTTATACACGTACAGGCACGGCAGATACACGCGGTTGGCCAGGATCACGTCGATCAGGTCGTCGGCAGTCGCATCTTCACGGAATAGCACCTGGAATATGGAGAACAGAAAGTTTTTCAAAATTTTAAATGAAGAAAAATGAATGTGGTTTTGAGTAGGGACCACTGAAACAATTGATGGATGATGTGAAAAGAGGCTAATTTCTGCATCCCTAAAATTCTTATTTCTCTATATTCTTTTATTGTCTTTTTGTTTTTTATTTAATTTTGTCTGGTTTCCACCTACCTGAGAAACCAGACAAAATTCATTCAATACTACACAGCATAGTGAATAGGTTGCTTCTTACCTCAGCATTAAATATCTTGTATTCATGCAGGATCATTTGCACCAATTTCTCGTCAACTTTGGTGAGCTGACACGTCGAGTTGAATGAGAGACCGCCACCCTTCTTTACCTAGAAAGAATTTTTTTTTTTATATACAGTTAAAAAATAATAATAGCTGTACCCTGCAAGCGTTGCATTGCACCTTTTTCTGCCTACCCTACCTTCGGGTAGAAGGGTGAAAAGTACTTAGCGACCTATTCTCAGACCTACAGAATTTACATATTTTCATAAGAATCGGTCAAGCCTTTTCCGAGGACTAAGGCAACTAACACTGTGACACATAGATATTAGATATATCACGCATAATAGCCGCGCTATCACAATTTTTGAGAACAATTTCATGGGTAAAGTGCTAGGTATTAATATATCATACTGCATTACTTTGCACATACAAGAAACGTCATAAAAGAAAAGACATTATCTGTGGCCTCTTGAGTAGCATATAAATAAATGCTACTCCTATGAGTAGCTGCTCTCCCTGGAGGGGATACCTAGTCTAACTGCATAGCCAAATGTCACTTACAACATCTGCTAATAGTGTCTGCAAAAGAGAAGAAAAATAATACTAAATATAAAGGCCTTCCACCTTTTATTTGTCATGCCTGGTTTTGTGGATCAGTCTCTCATGAGGCCAACTGGCTTGTCTTGCCACCTTCGCATATCAGTGTTGGTTTTTGTTGCCAACTTACTTTGAAATAAATATTGGGCTTGGGTTTGTTGAGCCTGATGCCCACGCTCTCCAACTCTTTCTCCAGCAGCTGTCTGTGCACGTAGGGCTTCGTGGCGTCCAACATCATTAGCACCAAGTCTGCTGTCCGCGCTACTGCTATCACCTAGGAACATATGCTGGCAGTCAGATTACCTGTGATATAACTTACCTCTCGTCATCATCTGCCTAGCCTTTTCCCAACTATGTTGGGGTCGGCTTCCAGTCTAAACGGATCCAGCTGAATACTAGCATTTTACATGGAGGGAGTGATGAAACTTTTATTGGCAGATAGCTGATGGTATAGGGAGTAACTTAGGCCAACCCTTGAAACTAAATCTGATTCAAATAGTGAAGTAACATTTTTAAAACAATTTCACGAGTGTGAAGGTATTATTGTCATACAATTAAACAGGCAATTTCACAAATGATTACTAACGGTACTCCTAGTGACGTCATTCAATAATTCTCTGATTTGCATACTCGCAATAATAATAATAATAATAATAATAATAATTTATTTAAATCGTTGTTACAGTACAGTAAATCCTTAATCTAACTTAACGTTAATAAAAAAATGTAACAAATTATATTTTAACATGCTTATAGAATAGAGGTCCCCAAACTAGGCTGTGCCTGTATCTTGGGGGCCGGAGTTACGTTAACTTTAAAATAATAAGTACTTATTATCTACGAACAAAACAAAATTGGTAATTAAAAGTAAGTAAAATTTAAAGTAAGAAAGTAAAGTAAAAAGTTTATTCTAGCTTGTTGTATGTTAGTGTGTATGAGTATGACTGGGTGTGTGAGTATGTGTGTGTGTATGTGTATGTGTGTGTGTGTATTTGTATGTGAGTGTGTGTGTGTGTATTTGTATGTGAGTGTGTGTGTGTGTATTTTTATTTTTGGTATAATTTAGTTAACTTGAAATTTCTTCCGTCTCTTCATACGATAGGTTGGCTAACCATTTTATCAAAGTTTTTTTGCATGAAAAGTTGTTCAAGTCTTGAATGTTGCAGCTTTTACTAATTCTATTGTAAATATGGATATGTGAGTAGAATGGGCATCGTCTGGCTAACAGGCTATTTGCTTCTGGTGGGGGAATGTAGAGGACGCGTTTCGAGATAATTTTTTCGTAGTCGGATCTTTTTTTTAGGGTTTTGTGAACATGTAGGGTTGCTTTTAAAATAAATAATTGCCGCACCCTTAAGACATCAAAGTCCTTATAAATAAAATCTGTTGGGTAGCGAAAAGGTTTTCTTAAAGCTACTTTTATCACTGCTCTTTGAGCTCTTTCTACCTCTATAACAGTGCTTTTCCCGGCTGCACCCCAAACAGAAATCCCGTATTGAAGTACTGACTGACACAAACCGAGGTAAATTGTACGTAGAATTTTAAATGGTGTACAGTTACGTAGTTTTTTCATAACGTGTATCAGCTTCCTAACGCGACCAGAGAGCAAGTGTATGTGAGATTTGAATGAGATGTTGTCATCTAGTGTGATGCCAAGGTATTTAATTGAGGCAGTGTGATCTATGACTAGGCAAGAACAGTGTGTTAGCGGTGAAGTCTGGTAACTGCAGCATGTGTGGTATTTAAGTACAAGATGACGTGGAGGTCGAGAGGCTATTGTTTTGGAGAATGTTATGAATTTGGTTTTTTTTATATTTAGAGTCAGGAGATTTGCATCAAGAGCCTTAGAGACAGTTACTAGTCCGATCTCGGCAAGGTGGTACACTTGTTCCCAAGTTTTACCGTGAAAAATTATCACTGTGTCGTCAGCATACGATATTATTTCAGCGTCGTTTAATTGTGAGTTTAAAATATCATTCATATAGAAGCTGAAGAGAGTCGGGCCGAGTGTGCTGCCCTGTGGAATTCCAAAAGCGATGGGAAGTACGTCACTTGATTGTTCATTTACTTTGACCAGCTGTTTGCGATCAGATAGGTAACTCGTAAACCATTCAAGTGCAGCCCCTCGTATACCTGCACATTCAAGTTTTCTAAGAAGAAGTTGAATTGATATTGTATCGAAGGCCTTTGCCAGATCTAAAAAAACTCCAATAGTGTGTTCTCTTTTTTGGGTGAAAGTAGCCACTAAGTTGGTCAGTAATGAGGCAGCGTCTTCAGTTGACCTTCCTCGCCTGAATCCGAACTGCCTGTCTGATATCAATTTGTATTTTTCAAAAAAGTTCATTAGCCTGCTGTTAACTAGTTTCTCCAGTACTTTGGACAGAATTGACAGAAGTGCGATTGGGCGATAATTTTCAGGTAAGTCTGTAGGGCCGCTTTTGTGTATTGGTCTAACGGATGCAACCTTCCAGCACTCCGGAAAGGTACCAGATTCTAAGCTTAAATTAAAAATGTGGGTAAGTGGTTTAAGGATTGCATTTCTATTTTTTATTAAAAATCTTGTAGTAATACCATCAAGTCCTGGTGCGCTGTCAGTTTTAAGTTGATGAATATATTTAGTTATTTCTGCTTCGTCTGTCGGGTGAAGAAAGAATGAGTGTGGGAAATTTTCACGAGGTTTGTAGGTTTTAGCTAGGGATTCTTGGGTCTCAGAAATTCGTGATAGTATTAGATCAGATAAGTTTTTTCCAATCGAGGTGAAGTAAGCATTACAGTTGTTAAGTGAGTTAATTGGATCCGCCGAATTGTAAATTAGTTGAGATGAGTCATTTCTTTGGCTATTTGGGCGATATATTGATTTGAGGGTGTTCCATAGCTTTTTTGGGTTCTTTTGGTTTTCAGTTATTAGCTGGCTATTATGTTCTGTTTTTAGTTTGTGTAAAAGGTTATTACAAAAATTCCTGTACCTATTGTAAATTAGTTTTTTCATCTCATCGTCTGGGTCGGAGTTAGACGCTTGATGCAGCTTGTCTCGGTGCTTTATGCACCTCATAAGACCTGGAGTGATCCAGGGCTTTAAAATGAGTCTATTTCTGCTTATTTTAACTTTCTGTGTATGTTTAATTATTAGATTGGTGATAATAGTTGTAAGTGTGTTTACAGAAGAGTTGGCACAGTTTGAATTAAGGATATCAGACCAGTCGATGTTCAGTAGCTCCTTCGCGATTGCGTCATCGTCAGTTCTATTCTTCCATCGGGATCTTGGATGAGCTTTAATGTCAATGTTTTTTAGAGAAATTTCAGCCAGAACCATATCGTGGTCTGTTATCGAGCATTTGGCGATTATTCCTTTAGATCTGTAGTTTGATTTAATAAAGATGTGATCAAGACAAGTACGCCTCCTGGTTGGTTCAGTAATTGCAGGAAGAAAACCGTGTGAGGCCATCAGACTCAAGTATTCAGCATGATTTGAGATATTAGTATTAATTATGTCAATGTTTAGGTCTCCGGCTACTACAATCGTTGGGTAATTTTTTATTTGAGATAAAACAGTGTCTAGGGATGCAATAAAGTTATTTAGATTTAAAAAGGAAGGTGACCTATAAATTCCTATAATAGCTACTTCGTTGTCTAGAACAACTATGACATTGTCAGCGTCAGCAATGGATGACTCTATCACTTTTACATTTCTACTCATTTTAGTGTAAATTATGACGCCGCCATTTTTGTTAGATTGTGAGCGAGAGCGATAAACTGAATAACCTGGTAGAGGCTCCAATATTGTCCCTTCACTTAGCCAACATTCTGTCAAAACAATGGCATCGAAGTCAATTGCTAGTCGTTTAAAAGCTATGCAAAAATCATCGAAGTTGCGCTGGTAACTTCTTATATTAAACGTGAGTATTTTACAACTATTATTTTTCGCTATGATATTCTTACAGTCTTCTAATTGATCGCATGTGTGACAAACTATATTTACGTTTTCGTCTATATCTTGTATCACATCAAGTAACGCCATGGGTATAAATTGGGATGTTATTTTTATTTTCATTTTTTGTTGTTGTCACTGTTATTGTTTTTTGTAACTGTAGGGAAACTCGAGTGGAAATACGTTTGTTTAGATAACGATCTTTGGTTGTTTTAGTGAATGGGAATTGATTATTTGCGTATTTATCGTTGACAGATTTGTAAAGTGTTGAAGAGTTCTTGAGATTGATCGTGTGTGGTAATGTTGTTGTTGATATCCGTAAGTTTAGTGTCAGTATTTTAATTTTATGAGTAATAAGCATAGATATAATAAATAAGGTATTAAGTGTCAGTTTCCTACTTACTCCTACTTACTTACTTAATAGAAATAAAAAGTTCTTGGAACATTGCCTGAGACAAGTTGGCCATGCTTACAGTAGAGTAGTATGTCAATTATGTTTGGTAAATTATTACAATGCTTTCTATGCAATCTAAGGTGAACAGTAATTGATAGCAGCCTGTGGTGGCTAACATAAAAACCATCATTTTATTTTCAAAGATGATAAAAAGTAAGCAGATCACACACATTTTCCGTGATTATAGTGCTTGCAACAGTGTCAAAATGTTGGGAACTATACTAATACAAGTAGTTAAAATTAGAAACATTCCGTTTTCAGTGTTAATCATGGTGTTAGTGACCATGTCAGTTTAAAAAAGTATAGATCACACTCAAAAAGTTTATATCAACTTAGATAAAAAGAACAGATGCTAATAAGAATATTACCTGTCTTCCTCTACCTTTGCCCTGAGCGGCACCTTCAATGATACCAGGCAGATCGAGTAGCTGTATATTAGCCCCACGGTACTCTATCACACCAGGGATGCATGTCAGCGTGGTGAACTCGTAGCTGGCTGCCTCAGAGTGTGTGTGAGTCAATGTTGACAAAAGAGTGGACTGAAAAGTAAATGGGAAGATATTTAACATGCACACCTGTAGCTATATGTATCTTTTTTTTTTTTTGGGCAGGTGGAAAATCATCAAATAACCCCTCCTGCTCTTGGGCAGAGCGAAAGGGAGTGAGACTTCTACTGACTAAAAACCACCCTCGTTCCTTCTTAGCCCTTCATGTAGAGGCCGCGGTATCTCTTGCGAACAACCCGCAGCCTATCCGCAGCGTATCCTTCAAGTAATTATTCAGATGTGTGCATATAGTAAATCTATGTAATGTCACCAGTTATGTTTAAAGGAATAATGAAAAATACCATTAATCTTACCTTACCCACGGAGGGGAACCCAATAAGGGCTACTCTAGCATCTCCGGACTTAAGTACATCAAAGCCTTCACCCTTATCACCTCCTTTCTTAGACGGCTCTAACAGCTGAGACCTGTATTTAGCTAGCTTGGCTTTCAGCAATCCCAAGTGGTACTCAGTAGCTGTTGAACAATAAAAATAATTTAAATTCAATTTAGTAAAACCTAGACAGTTCATAATCATACATTTAAACAAATTTAAAGCAATAGTGTTAAACTTAAAATCCAATTAAAACTGGAATTGATCAAAACACTTGTAGTTGTTGTCCAATTATTATTATTTAATCTTACGTACTTACTACAATCTACAGAAGCCGGTAACGATCGCTTGTTACTTTACCTTTATTCTTCTGTGTTCTTGCTATTTCTTTCTCGATTTCTGATATTTTCTCTAGAATACCCATGTTCCTACAAGTACAACTACTGACGACAACAAAATTCTACCACGTAACCAATGAACAACGTATAATTATTTAGCTAAACAATAACAGCATATATATTTTATAGACTAATAAACATTTCGAACTAAAATAACTGTCTAGATTATATAAATTGTGTAATTAAACTTTTTTAAATATTGAAAGGCCACAATGAACTCGTAAGTTAGGTTAGCCGCGTTCCAGCGACACGACAACGAAGAAATCAAACTGTCAACACATTACACAACTGTCATTTATTTTTTTATTGGCTTGTTCCAGATCCAGATGGAATTTACAAATGCGGCACAAGTGGTCTATCTATATTTTTGTGGCAGTACGAAAGTGAGCGAGATAGTCATACGACATACCTAACGAAAGGCCACTGCTACGGGCCACCGCTATCTTGCTACGGTATGCGTCGGCATTTCGGCAATAACAGGCTGATCATCACAAAATAATATTACGGACCCCACTAGCATCCATGTGATAAGTGTATTATAAAATAAATAAATGAGACCAGATAATACCATATAACGTTTGGGGATACAAGAAGGGTGTTTCTTCCAATATTTTTAACTAGGTGTAGCTGTACTATTCATATCTTTTATGAGGGTAGTCAGCATTTCATCAGAGTCGTTTATTTACCTGGTAATGTATACACGTAGAACGACACAAAGTTAAGAGACTGACTGCCTGCATCGGCTACCTGCCTGTACCGGCTCAACTAGCGTTCTACGTGTTTACGCACGTAGTAGATTATACCTATATAATTCAATGGTATATAATATATTATACGCTCTTACACTTACAAAGATTCAAGGGATAGTTTTCATCACATACAGCTACAGCATTGACTTATATATTACTGCGTAAGGACTGGGCGGACGGCATGTTAAAATGACGCCACAAACGTGGTCCCAATAAGGTATTTCCTAAGCCGAAGTGAACTAGTCCACGATCGGCTTTCAATATAGTCTAATGTACTCTGTGCGATCGGCTCTCTTCGGGTGCGGTCGTAAATTTTATTAAAAGTTATATTTATGTTCTATAAACCTCGAAAATGCCACGCCACTTATACCAGTGCGGGGCAGTGGTCCAACTGCTCTGTCCTATTAGTTGGACCATGGGTCTTTACTAGGGGCAGTTGTACAAGGTTACGTTAACGAGCAGACTACACCAATTCTCTGTATGGCGAACGCGTCGAGCAAATGTTCGGACGACCGTATCTTTAGTTTTTATATCAATGAGCTACAGCCATCTCGATTACAAGTTTCACTTTACGTTCAATTTGCGACACTTGGCGAGTGTAACCAAGATATTCTATAGGCGTTTTTAAAATCATTCTTAAAAACAATGAAAGTACATAAAGTGATGTTTTATAATTTAGTTCCAATTATGTTAGTACATAGGTAAATATTTTGTTACTAATACTTAATGTAGGTACCTACCAATTTATTCGTATTATTTGTACTATCATCACTCGATTTTCGTAAGTGTTAGGGTGACAATGATTTCTGAAAACTTCCTTGTAATTTTCCCGTTCTGTTTCTAAGAAATGTAGAGCTGTTAAAGTGTATGAAGAATTTAGTAAGTATTATTGTAGGTACCTACTTAATTTTTGTATGCTGTCTAAGATTTATTATGATCATTATCATGTTTTCAGTTATATAATAAGGATTTCTTTGTGTTCAGTGAGTTCCACTGACTCAATAGAAGCCTTGGCTTTGGCATACGAAGACGACAGGAATTCAATGCTTGCAGTGGTTGAGAAAGGCATGTTGAACTTGTGAACTTATACGATAGTTTTTTTAAGTAAGACAAAATATAATTTAAGTTCGAGACTTACCCAAAAAATAAAAAAAGATAGCATAATAATATTAGAAAAATGATAGGATACTTAGCCTTACATGTGTAGGTACTTTTAATAGTAATTTGATACCTCCTAATTTCTTTTAGAACACTTTCAAGAGTATAATGAGTTATACGATGAATTGGATAATAGAATAAGAATTATACAATCTATGGACATGATCTTTTTTGGACCACCAAGTTCGTTTTTGAGACTTGATCCGGACTCGATATTACACATATTAACACACACACAGAAACAAATGATACCAATTTCTAAAGCCTTATTAGCATGGGATGCTGTAACTGGTACGTTTTGCAAAAATGTTATAATTTATTTTTTCTTTAAAGTCTTACGTACTCCAAATGTAAGTAATTGGTTTAAAGCTTTTTTTTATGTTTTAAAACGGTATTTTCTTGGAATTCTGTAGGAGAGTAGCTTTACTACTTCCGAAAACTTGCAGTTTTATTGTTCTATTCACAACCAGAGTGCAGAGAGTAAATGTCACTAAGAATTCAATAACATTCTCTTTTTTCTTAAAATCTGCGATTCTGTTTTAGAATTCAGTTTTTCAGATCTATAATTAAGGTTTTGTATAAATTGGATAGCGTCCATCTCATCACTGTTGATAGTTTTTTTTTATTTTATTTAGGGAAGTGCGGGAGTTCATCATCAAGATCGTTATTAACCTTCCCCACCATGGTAAGTCGGGATCTCGCGCTCAGCCGTTGTCGAATCAACGGGAACAAAGACATGGCGCAGGATTTATTAAATTACGTTACTCCAGTACCACAAGTAAATTATGTTGTACTTGTACTGTTTATTTAAGTCTACACAAAATAGGTTTCATTTAGGATTAGGATTCCGACAGCGGTCTGTCATTTGGTGACCCCTGACCTACTACATACCTACCATAATGAACACCCCTGGTCCATGCATTGTTTCAGATGGTAAAACTGCAGCTTACTTACAGAGCCGAGAATATGCCGCTTTTGGATCACTTTTAAATGTTATCCCTGAAGAAGATTTGTATTATGTTAATTTTGGGGATTCATCAGTGCTCCAACATTTTGCCAATCACTATATCAAACTGAATCCCCGGAAGGTAAACCCTAATTAAGAGAAATATACGATATACAGTTTTTACAACAGAAATTTACGATGCACATACTTACATACAAGAACTCACGTCCTTTTCCCATGGGGGTAGACAGAAACCACAGGAAGCCACCTACTACGATCCTTGCATATTCCTTTTTTTACCTCGTCCACATTCAACATCTGGTCATATACCGTCATACACGCACGCCGGTTACGACTACTACTTAGCTGTCTTTTCTGAAAAACTTCATCAATAAGGTCAGCGTATGTCTTTTTAGGGCATCCTCTCCCGGCGTTGCCACTCACATCTGCCTTGTAATCTTTTGTTACCAAACCATCTAAGCATACTCTTTCCAATTTTTGTCACTACTTCTGCTTTTAAGCTGCAACGTTCTCTTATTTAACCTTTTTTTATGGAGTGTTGGTAATCATCAAATGACTCCTCGCGCTCTGGGCGGAGCGGAAGGGTGTGACAGACTCCTACTGAATAAAAGCCACCCATGTTCCTACTTAGCTCTTTGTGTCCGGGGCCGCGGTATCTCTTTCGGACAACTCGCAGCCCCTCTCGTATTTAACCTCATATGTAAATATACGATACCTTAATGTTGTTTTCCAGTTTGGTATTTTAGCCGCTGCCTACAGGCGCTACTTTGGGGAAACATGGTACGAAAATAGTACATGTATCAACGAACTTGGCTACTTACTGTGTGGTTTCCCAGCAGTAGATTTGGAAAAAATATCTCCTAGTACTTTTCTGGACATTAATCAGGAAACTTTGAGTAAAGTAGGAAAATGCAACGTAAACCAAACTAGAGTAACTACTTTTTTACAATTTGCATTACATTTCTTGTATGATTAAAATAATAATAATAATTAATACATTTTTAATGTTTCAGACTCTTTATAATATTGCCATTGAAAGTGATGCCTACGGTGAACCATATAAATGGTCCTCGCATGAAATAAGCAGACTCAGTGCATTATTCGCATGTGAGCTTTGGCCTACATAATCCCTTATGAGTAAACATTTTTGTTTATAATTTACACTCCATTTGCAATAACTTTTCGTATCCGCCCTTTATTCCCTACCCCGTGAAAATTTAGAAAAGTTGATCTTTTAAGTAGGTACTTAGTCTATATCATAAAGGGAATCTTGTGCAAGCAGCTATCTAGAATGAGTGGTTCAGGACTTTTTGTGTTGTATTGATAAAGGCCTTTTTTTTAGGTATTCCTGAAAGTGATATCAGTTCAATTCAGTTGGAAGCTGTCTCAGCTATTAGTCAGCAAGTCTTGACAGCAATTAATCAGGACAAGTTAGAGTATTTTACCAAGCAACAAATATTACGAATGAACCCGAAAACTCGACGAATATATATTTTAAGAACGCAATTAAGTGATAGTTCAAATTTAAATAAATTAGGAAAACAGAATTGCGCATCTACAAAAAAACCATTTGTCCTGCAATTTATTCTCAATGTTGTCGCCCTGACCAATTTGTTTCTAAAATGTATTTAAACCTTTTTTTCACGACCCAAATCCATTTAGATGTACTATTATTCAAATTTATACATACATATTTCTATTGATCTAAAATTATCTTAAAATACAAAACAAGATCATTTTAGATCAATTGAAGTATTAATTTAGTGCAACAGTAACTGTAAACAAAAATGTCTTGTCAACAAACTTAGGCCGAAAACGATCGTACCTTCACCACGTCATTCATTACTAAAAGTTAAACATCTAGAAGAGGAGTTCTACTTCTAATCGGAAGCTTTTAAGTACTTTTTTGCAAGATTCCATCAGGTTATTATTAAAATTGAGAAAAAGAATCTAAATATTTGATAATATTTATTTATATCACTTAATTATTGAAAATTACCTTTTATGATATTTTAATCTTGATATTGATTTCCAAAGTTTTGAACATTATGCTATTCTATTCTATCTTTTTTTGAATTTAAAACCGAACTCCTAATCAATTAGTGTATTTTTAATTAAATCTAGTTTATCCGAGCACTTTTAGTAACAAAAACCAACTGAAAAATTATTTGTGAAATATTTGAAACACATTTTTATTGCTCAAATGTAGATTGTTTCAATAAATGTTGTAATTTGACTAATAGTTTGTGTATTATGGTCACTGAGGAGCTTCCATTTTGATGACAAATGCGCCATTTTCTTTTTCTCAGAAAAATATTTGCTCCGGTCGTTTCTTTTATTGGGAAAACACGGAGAGCGTGTCTGTGTCGTAAAAATAATTTCGTAAATATTATTACATAAGATAAATATTTATATTGGCTAAAAATGCCTCCTGTTAAGCATTATTCGTCTAGTGAAGTGAATCAGTACGAATTATCATCAAGACTATTATCCCTTACTGAAAATAATACATCCTACACTCTCACACAAATAAATGGTCAAAGGATTTACAGAAAGGCTCCCCACGCATGGAATGGCCCAGAACCCTCGAGGAATTGTGAGGTACGTATGAAAAGCTGGCCGTTAGTTACCTACCGTCCATTTTTACGTTTTGTTTTAAAAGGAATTCATTTATCTCGTGGAGAACAACATGTATTTCGACTCGGGGACTCATTTGTTCTCTTTGTTTATCTTGTCTTGTAGTAAGAGTAAGTGAGATTGTTCTGCTTGTACCTACAACCTTGTAATTTTTGTTTACTGCCGCGCGTGCGGTCAGCCAAAGCGCGCGAGACGGCGGGACGGGAGTACCTACCTACAATGCCCATTGAGGTGCCTGCTATGCCCCAGGCAATGCCTCGTAGGGTGTCTTTGAGGGAGGCTTCTGTGGCGCTAATTTTCGAGAGTCTTGGCCCTTGGCCCATCAAGTTTTCAAGAGCAGGCAGTTTCGTACGGGCAAGCTAATAATGGTATGGTTTTTGGTAATACAAGGACGACGTCTGGGTACGGTGCGTCAACCTTGTCCGTCGCAGTTTGTGTGCGGCCGTACACCTGCATAGGTAGGTAATGGCAAAGAGTATAGGAATATTAGGGCAGGGTAATGGGTCAGTGGGTCGTCTTAGGGGCGGATTCGGATGTCGGAGGGGCTTGGAACTCCGATGTCTGAGCCAGCGTGACTTCAGTGGTAACAAAGCTAGTAGTTTTAATATAATATACTGGCTTCCTATTTTAATGTACAAGTTTTAAGGTACGCTAATCTAGTCCAAGGTCAGTGTTGCCTCCGACGGCGACGTGCGGCTTGTGTGATTTAATTTATCCCGCGAGACCCCCAAGTCAATCATATCACAACCATAAGGTCGAGCTAGTTGTAACTTCTTTGACAAGAAAACGCCCCTAAGACGACCCACTGACCAACCACGTAAATCGAAACTTCATAAGAGGGATGATATCCTGTGGAGTGTGGCCGTCATTTTATCTGTAGAAATTTAAACTAAATATTGTGGTCTACTGTCTACCTACTTACAAGGTCAAAACACACAGCTAAGTTTTTTTTTTTTTAAAAGACCGATAAAAAATGATATTGTGGTAGACCGTTAGTGCAACGGTGCCCCTTCCACCCAACTACGTGTAACTATCTATTCATAATATTCCAGTCTTGAGTTCCTTCTCCACTCATAATAAACTGTTAAAGGGTATGAGAAACGTGTAAAGTTCCTTCTTCTTCTATCATGTGGGCAGTACCTAAGGGCTAACGACCCCACACAGTCCACACACCCTTTTTTTTTTTGGAGGGTGGGAAATCATCAAATGACTCCTCCGGCTCTGGGCAGAGCGGTAGGGAGTGTCAGACTTTTACTGACTAAAAACCACCCGTGTTCCTTCTTAGCCCTTTGTGTCGAGGCCGCGGTGTCTTTTTCGAACAACCCGCAGCCCCGACCAACAACGACCGAATAGGTGTCGTCCCTTGCGGGCCCCCTTCCATGTTGCTGATATCTCTTTGTTCCGCGCGTGGAACACGAACGCGCTGTCGACACGGCCGGTCGTCGTCATAAGACGGACGGACGGACGGCGAGCTAGCCCATTACTCACCGTCCACAGGCCCGCGCATACGGTGGCCGGAAGCCATCACGTGGCCCCCGACGACCGGAGCGTCTCCCTCGGCGGCCGGGACGAGAGGTTCTCTCCCTTACGTTGCGCCACCACCCCACACACCCTAGTGTCAGAGTTTCTAAACCGCCTCAAGGGCCTCTGACACGGTTTGACGACCCGGACCACTAACCTATACGTGCCTTCCGAAGCATGGAATCATCTTTTTATCAGACAATCAGGTGATTCAAGCCTGCGATGTCCTAAGCTAACAGGAAGCAAATTTACAAAGTATGCTTCCCGTGGGAAACGAACCCACGGTCACAAGGCAAAAATGCCTACACCACTTGATTCACGGAGCCAGATAAAGTTCCTCATCGTCCATTGAATAGCAGGTACCTTCAACTAACGGCCGTTATCTCCGCTGGGCTACTGGCTGCCGGTGGCTGTTGAGATGTTTTGAACTCGCGTTAACCCTTTCGCGAGCAATACTATCAAAATAAAATAAATATTGAAGGAGTCCCATACAACAAACGCGATTTTTTTGCCGTTTTGGTACGGAACCCTTCCTGTGCGAGTCCGACTCGCAGTTGGCCAGTTTTTGTTAGAGCCCCTGCCAGCTAAATGGTTGTATTTGGGTAGAATTAAACGGACTTAATTAAAACGACTTAGGTTTAGTGCGCCTTCAGCTTTGGTCTCGCAACGTTTTGCATGTTGTGAAAATACTATTACATCTGTACATGAAAATGGCGTGATTCGTAGGTTTTCATCGGAAGAATTCCTCACGACTGCTTCGAAGATACTCTGGTGCCACTCTTTCGCCAGGCTGGGGAACTGTTCGAGTTTCGCCTAATGATCAATTTCTCTGGCTGGAATAGAGGGTAAGCTCCATCTTTTTTTTACAACTTTGAATAATGTTTCACATTAAAACAATAGTAATTTCAAATTCATTGTCTAGGTATGCTTTCGCGATGTATACGACTGATACTGAAGCGAGCAATGCTATTCGGATGTTCAACAACTATATGATAAGACCTTCTTGGCAGTTAGGTAAGCCACAATCTGGTGTCAACTAATAGTAAAACATATCAACTACTATTAGTAAAAATATAGGTATTGAAACTGAAACATTGTATTGTAGGCGTGTGTCCTTCCATCAACAACTGCCGCATCTTCATATCACGCATACCGCCGACCACTCCGTCTGCGGAGATCGTGCGCCTGTTGTACGCTCTGACGGACGAGGTGCAAGAAGTTCGCATTCGCCGTTCGATTGCTTCGTGTGCGGCTATCGTGGAGTACAAGTCCCACCGTGGCGCTGCGATGGCCAGGAAGGCACTTGTAGCTGCCGCTGCTGCTGCTTGGGGCTGCGGTGCTAGACCAGCCGTAGACTGGTCGTTGCCGCAGTCGCCGCAACTGCTGAAGCAATATCGAGAGGTATGTCAAGGTCAAAATATGATACTGTTGTATTTTGTGTTTTTTTAATAACATTCCAAACTTGTTGTTCAACACACTACATGTTATAATTTCGAGTTTCAATTCCACAAGGTTGGACGCTGGACTCCAGAGCATGGTGTGGAATTGGCACGCGCACCTGAAGAGCCTGCGACAACTTCGCCGCCGCCCGCTGCACCGTCCTACACTCTGGAGCCGTGGTCCCAAGCTCGTCGTCTGCGCATGATCCACGAAGCTCAGCGTAATGCTGCTGCTGCCGCTGAGTAAGTCATTGCATGATCACCTTACATGATAGTTTACTTCCTTTATTCCTCACAAGTTCCAAAATAATGACCAAAACCCTTACCGCACTAGATGGTCCAACCGCATTAACAATGGCATGGAGTCTCTGGTGTCCTCGATGACGTCGCTGGGGTTCGGTGGAGGGCTGGGGCTGGCTGGGCACGAGGCCGGCGTGTGGGCTCCACCGGGTGCGCCAGTGTCGGGGCTGGGCGCGCCGCGCATGCCGGTGCCGCCGCAGCCGCGCGACTTCAACCCCTGGACCGCGCGCCACCCGCTGCAGGAGTTCATCACTCCCGGCAAGGATAGCCAGTGAGTGCACGCGCTGCTTGCACGCTATCGGGACAGTTCTACACGAGTAGCGATACATTAAATAAGAGTAATTGACATTGACACAATTTTAGGCAACTTCTACACGAATTGATCTCTTTACAATAACGATTATAACGTCTTGTTCACTTATAGAAAAATGGTTATGCGTTTATGAAACTTACTTCGTTATTGAAACAAAAATTCGCTACAATAATCTTAATTTCGAAATCCTAGAACAACAATGCGTGTACAATTGTCCCGTCTTACCGTTTTCGTTTAATTTATGTTGATTAATTTATTGTGTGATTAAGTAAGAATGCGCAATGTTTGTCTCGTAGCATGGTGCATTCTGTATGAGGTGTGGTGGAGTGTGGGAGATAACTCTCTATTTCTGTGTGAATGAATGCTTCCGGATAAAGTGCGCTTCCGAATTTCCACACCATAACATCTAAATAATGGGGACCTTGACTGTGTGCCTCATAAAAGTTTTTTTATCTATCGATATTTTATTTCCGTTAGCATGCGAATAATATCTCTCTCGCGAAGTCTGGTTTTGGAAATGCACTTTAATCTCGCTTTTGGGTTTAGCGTTTCCTGTACGAAACTCATTCTGGCTTGCACTTGGTATAATGTTTACTGTACTGATTTCTGAACTGACCATTCAGAAATTACCACATAAAAAAGATTGCTGCGCCGATATTTTTAATCGTGTTTACAATTAATTATGTTTCTTTTACAATGTTACACAATGCCTGAAAATCCAATTGAGCACAGGACATATCCTTTTTACACTGTTTTTATAAAGCATGATCAAATCAAATAGCCCCCCTTTGTAATGAATACCATTGTGATGGGCTCTGAATGGTATGGTGGTCAGCGAACATTTCGGCTGCAGCATTCTGCACGGGTGTTTGTATCCCAAATTCCTAAATTGTGGTAATTCTCTAAATACCTAGTTGTCGTCAGAATCAATTATGATCAATTTTTTAATACATAACATTTTCGCAACAATTCGGAATGTGTTCTTCTATTGACGATTTAGTTGCATTGGCACATTCCTTTCTATATTTCCAGTTTTATTTTGCACCATATATCATTTGTTTATCTCTTGCACTCCAGGTGAAGGCATAAGAGAGGTAAATTTTAATTTTAGACATTATTTTAATTTAATCCTAAATGTATTTTAATTAAGAATCCAATTGAATGGCATAATTATTTATGTATTACAATTTGAAGCTTTTTAACATCGATATATTCAGCATCGATATATTTTAAGCATGAGTCTACAATGTTGTTTTAATATTTTAGATAATATGAATTAAGGGCAACTGCGGGCCGCCTTCTGCGGTGGCCGCGTTAGGATTATTGCACTACTGGCAATCTGCATTTTTTGATGTTTTTTCAACGAAATAAATATTCATGTTATTGTACTATTTCTGTGTATGAATAAGTCTTATTGAAAATCAGGTTTTAAGTAAATCAATTTAGAACTGTTTTCTCAGGAATTAATAAACTCAGCATTATGAAATTATCTACATGCGATTACCAAAATCTGAACATTTTGTAACGAGACCATATGAATTTATCTCTCGATGTTTTATGAGATTTTTAATTAATATTGCATGCCAGTAATTGATTAATAAATTTAAGTATAATGGTTTAATGTCCTTGCTGTTTAATTTCGTAGCTTGCTGCACCTTTTCACTTAATTATGGTTTCTGGAAACTTTTTGCTTGTTGTGCACTATTTAGCGGCTAATCTAATAGATAGCTGCATCTTGAGCGATTCGTTCGCGGTGGAACTGTATCACGGTCTACTACACTACTGAGGTAAGTTGCAGGCGCGCAGCCGAGCCTTGCATGACACGACCGCTACTCGCCCACACCGAGGCGCTTCAAGTTTTCCTTCAATGTCACTCAATCAGTCGCACCGTGAAAATGGTCGCTAGCCTCAAACAAAACACGGCGGTCGCGTCGCGCGGATGTCTGCTTGTAAACTATGCGTGTGTTATGTCAGTCGCGTAACTCCCGAGAGTAGTGGGTAGTGGTTCGTGTGTGTTAGTGCAAGGAACAGCTCACCAACGACTCAGCTGCCGGCCGCAGTATGGCGGTCTGCGACAAGTGGGTCGCTCTGAAGATAGTCGAGTTCGTAAGTAACTTAACATATTGCAACACCATCGGTGATGCAAGCTTCTTTGATTTGGTAACGTGGTATTTATTGGACGCTTGTTATGTGTATTGGATAGTAAGAGTTTGTAAAAGTATAGATTAAGTTTGTTGTATAAGTTGGTTTATTTATTTAGATCTGTTGTGCATGATTATTTGTTGTTAGTGTATTATGTTGTGCAGATACCCATAATTTGGCCGTGACCTGTATCTTAGCCTTATAGCTTTGACTTTTTGAATACTGTTCATTTATTTCAATTTTTATTCGATTTAAATCAAAATTTGAACAAACCTCACCATTTTTTTTTTGCTAACTGTACATATTTACAGAAGTCGTTTGGAAAATATTCGTTCAGTAAATAATGTTATTATGGTTAGCATTATTGTAAGATACCATGCAATTTAGGTTCTAGTTAGAGCCTGTTACCATTCAACCAATAATGTAGGATGCACCTATTTATACTATGGCCGACCTTAGTAAGCACTTCATAGTTCTTAGATACAAAAAAACCCATTCATATTCATAAAGTTTCGCTGCGCGGCGATAAAGCTCGCTGATAACAGAACAATTTCACTTTCAACACCACGCTGCACTGCCTTATCATGGTGACAACTGTTTAACACCTTACAGGTAGATAAACAGGCTTAGTCGGTCAGAGAAAATTCTTGGAAGGTACCTAGTTGCATAACGATGCTGCATTTACCAACCGTGCGATAAGGTGTTTAACTGCGTTCTATCATATTAGATAATGAGAACTAATCACATTAAAATTGCTTAGTATCTATCAGAATCACTTCATTTGGGGGTTACTCTTACTTGCCAGTAAGATGTGTGGCTGACTTCTTTGATCAGATCGAAGAAGTTAGGATGAGGGCCGTAACTCCCCGAGACCAACTGTCAACTAAGCGCAGACAGCTCTACAGGGTGTAGATTAACCCATCACACAGTCGTCAACCAAGCATTCTGTACATCAAACTAAGTACCACTACGCAAAATTTTTTGCTCGGAAACGACTTTTATTTTTTGGGGTCAAAAATCACGTTTTTCACTAAAACTCAATGTAACACTCTTAAAACATTGTTCTAGTGGATGCTTTGAATAGTAAACGGGCCATGTAGATAATTTAAGTAAAGATAGAACCTGAAAAACTAGTATTTACAAAACCAGCTGTGAAAAATTTGGAACTTTGACCCCGAATTTCTCCGTAACTGGGGGTTCCCAGGTATGATCTAGAACAAAAAAAAAAATCACTGGTGGGGAGAACAAGTGCCCTTCGCTTGCGTTAAGGGTACTTTTACACCCTTTATATAGCCTATGGGCCCTATAGGCTATATAGAGCTGTCTGCGTGGCTACCAGATGGAGCACTACGTATACTGAATTCGTGAATGGCATCCCAGTGAGGGACAGTCGAACAAGCTAATAAGTATACCGGTAGAGTTCTTTATAATTCTAGAACACTGAAAATAACACTAACAATCAAGTGAACATTGGTGGACATAAGCCTACAAACCTGCTCACTGTGAGAGGAAAAACAATGCTAAGGTTGAATATGTTACAATGTTAATGAGACAAGTCTTAACCTGGTACAAATATTTAGGGTACGGTCATATTCTGACCTTAGTGGAGCTTTTGTCGCGTGTGGACCAAAATTTTGGGAAGTTCTTTTGTAATCTATGGGATTTTATTTGGAAAGATGTCACTGAAGATGATCAATTTAGTCTTACCTTGTTTCGTGATCAGTAGGTAGGTGATTGTCCTAAAACAAAACAGAAGTAGCAGACCGTTTCTTTTCATGTTTTTCCCAAGTATCTCGCGGTAAATTAAATAAGGATTTTCCTGATGTGCATCTGGATTGAGGGCCCATTTTTTTAAACCTTGC
Source organism: Diarsia brunnea (assembly GCA_949774965.1). Taxonomy (NCBI): domain Eukaryota; kingdom Metazoa; phylum Arthropoda; class Insecta; order Lepidoptera; family Noctuidae; genus Diarsia; species Diarsia brunnea. The sequence continues at coordinate 16,342,263 of OX459008.1, read as the reverse complement.
CAAACGAAATAAGACTCATAGGGAAATTACTTAAAAATAGTTAAAACTTAAAGCATAGGGCCACGAATTTCTTAAACGTGAATTAAAAATGTTATGATTAAATAACTTGGGCCCTCAATCCAGACGCGTGCATAAAGTGACATAGCCTAAATCTCAGTAAGTCCTATCTTTGGGTTCATAATTTTTATTCAGGAATTTAGTTAAGAATTTCTTAAAGATTTTAAGAAATTCCCAAATCTGTAGAATGTGACATTACAGATTTATGGCGGTATTTCTAGGGCCCTCAGTTCAAATGTGTCTGTACTGAGGAATCTGCAAAACATGGATTTATCTGAAGAAATACATAAATGCGACTTTAACATGTTTTACTTAGATACTTAGGTGAATTAGTTAAAAAGAAATAATGACGGAAAAGTTCATTGTTACGTAGTAAATGAAAGTCAAATTTTACTAAAACGTCTGAACTGAGAGCCCAACATTTTCGGCTTTATTGACTAGGCTCAACCTCATAGATTAACGCAAATTAGAATAAGATTTTTAACTATTCTTTAATTAAATTTTAACATATCGTCCGTTCTTCTTAATATCATACTTAAAGAGAAAATTGATTTTCTATTTTTATATAAGAGAAAAATTTGTAGGGTGACCATAATGATCATAGTTAGTACCGGTACATTTTCAAAATTGATCTAAAAAGATCTGACAGTTTAAAATAAAACAATTAAATTTACCTAAGCATTATTTAATGATTTTCGTGATTTCGGAAATTGTATCTTAAATACAATGTATCTTAAAAAACTTTATTTGCAAAAAAAAACCGACGTCAAAAACATAAAAAAAATGAGAAACACATAATCGATAAACACAAATAAGTGAAAAATTAAAAATAATAAAAAAAAAAATTTTTAAAAAATCAGCTTTTGAAGTTGGTGACATATTTTGTTTGTTTGATTTCCGTTTATTGCCATCGACTTCAGGCGCTGTTTTTTCTTGTGAAGTTTATTTTTATTTTTTTTGTTTTTCACTTTTTGTGTTTTTCGATTTTGTGTTTTTCACTTTTTTATGTTTTTGAAGTCGGTTTTTTTTTCCTTTTTTAGTTGTAATATATAAGGAGCTCGTGGCTTAATAAGAACTGCCACTCGGGTCGATCTTTAGGTAAAGCTGTGCTTGCCTAGGTCGGTCTGTGGATGGTTGACCGCCCGACATACCGAGTTTCCTCCGTGCCTCGGAAAGCACGTTAAGCTGTTGGTCCCGGCTGCCATATATAGATCTTTGGCAGTCGTTACAGGTAGTCAGTGACCTGAAAGTCTGACAACCAGTCTTACCAAAGGGTATCGTATTACCTACTATTAACTGGGTTGTGGAGGTCAGATAGGCAGTCGCTCCATGTAAAATACTGGTATTCAGCTGCATCCGGTTAGACTGGAAGCCGACCCCAACATAGTTGGGAAAAGGCTAGGCAGATGATGATGAGTTGTAATATCCTATACAAATATTTACTATGCATTGAACATTCAAACTAGGAACCAAGCCCTTAAACTTCAAGATTTCCTTATTATTGCTTTCAACTCCTAATCGTTGAGGAGAGTACCTTCCATAACCAGCTCACTCACTCAATCATCAGATCCTGATACGGTCCACAATTGACGGAGATATGCGCGGATGTATAAAAAAATTCATACACATGAATAGAGAACCTTCTCCTTTTTGGAAGTCGGTTAAAAATTACCCCAAATCTCCCTTCGTAACTGACCAAGAACCAAGAACTCTTATGTAATTATTATCATGCACAAAAATAAATGAAATCAATTATTTATTATTGAATAAGTCTTTATTGAAAAATAAACAAATACGCTACGTAGTGCCGACCACACAAAATTATTTTTTTCTTCCATTTTATTTCTGGTTAACTCATACACATGACAATGTCACAAAATATATTGTCATGTAAAATATCTAACCACATTAATTACAATTGCTTTGTGTAGGTAAAATCTACTAAGTGATTTCAAAGGAAATTTTCTTAACAAGTGAAAATACGTAAATACAAATAAACGAAAAAGTCAATACATGAAAAACCGACTAAGATCATATTCCTAATTTTTAGAATGTCGTAACTGCTGGATATTTTTAATTTTAAAAACACTTTTTTTGGGTCGTATTGTAAGCACAAAATGTAGATTTGACCGAAAACACGCAATATCATAGCCGACAATAAAACTCGTCGTAGGACTATGAGACCTAGACCAAACGACGCAGATAAATCTGGCGGTTTTAATGGCATATAGGGTGTAAAAGTACCCTTAACGCAAACGAAAGGCACTTGTTCTCCCCACCACTGCGATATTTTTTTTGTTCTAGACCATACCTGGGAACCTCTTAGTTACGGAGACATTGGGGGTCAAAGTTCCAAATTTTTCACAGCTGTTCTGCAACTAGGCCCATAATAGAACCTTAAGGACAATAAGGACTAATATCATATTATAAAAAATAGTAATACAAATAAAGAAAACAAAATTGTAAACTGTAGGTACATATATAATACGTTTAGCTGCAAATATTACGACTTTTCGACTGCGCTTTGCAAAATGTACTGGCACTAACTATGATCATTATGGTCACCCTACAAATTTTTCCCTTATAAAAAGTATAAAATCAATTTTCTCTTTAAGTATGATATTAAGAAGAACGGACGATATGTTAAAATTTAATTAAAAAATAGTTAAAAATCTTATTCTAATTTGCGTTAATCTATGAGGTTGAGCCTAGTCAATAAAGCCGAAAATGTTGGGCTCTCAGTTCAGACGTTTTAGTAAAATTTGACTTTCATTTACTACGTAACAATGAACTTTTCCGTCATTATTTCTTTTTAACTAATTCACCTAAGTATCTAAGTAAAACATGTTAAAGTCGCATTTATGTATTTCTTCAGATAAATCCATGTTTTGCAGATTCCTCAGTACAGACACATTTGAACTGAGGGCCCTAGAAATACCGCCATAAATCTGTAATGTCACATTCTACAGATTTGGGAATTTCTTAAAATCTTTAAGAAATTCTTAACTAAATTCCTGAATAAAAATTATGAACCCAAAGATAGGACTTACTGAGATTTAGGCTATGTCACTTTATGCACGCGTCTGGATTGAGGGCCCAAGTTATTTAATCATAACATTTTTAATTCACGTTTAAGAAATTCGTGGCCCTATGCTTTAAGTTTTAACTATTTTTAAGTAATTTCCCTATGAGTCTTATTTCGTTTGGCAAGGTTTAAAAAAATGGGCCCTCAATCCAGATGCACATATTTTCCTGTTATTCAAAGTTCCCAGATTTAAGTTTTTACAAAGCCACTCTTTAAGCAGCAAGTTTTAACTGCGGGAAAAAGATAAATGGTTGACGCTACCAGTAAACAATGAGACAATAGATAGCCTTAACTAGTGTCAACTTGTAATGCATTTAGCTATGTTTAGGTTGCTGCCTAAACGTTGATATCTTCCTCCCTGCTAAGGAAAAAATGTGTGATTTTTAAGCCTCTTCTGTAGTTTTTTCCTTCGGATTTCTACAACAGGACAAATCAGGTAGATAGGTAAAATTATCTCTATTCATTCAGATTTATTTGTTTCTCACAAAAACAAGTGTCTTTATGAATCAGCTATAGCAATCAATTCTGTATGTTACATGTAATTACGCAGTAATTACTGTCTTGAGCACCGTCGCAGGTTCAACGTCTATTATTATACAACCTGATACGTAACTTGCTTTGTAGAATTACTTCAATATAGGTGCAGTGTCGTTTACGGCTAATTGCTAGGAATGACTTGAATTGTAAATCTGTAAGAATGCTGCAGAAAAATAACTGACTGAGCTTAGTCACTAGTTTTTTTTTTTTGAGTTTTGGAAATCATCAAATGACTCTTGCCGCGCTGGGCGGAGCGGTAGTGTCGGACTTCTACTGACTAAAAACCACCCATGTTCCTTCTTAGCCCTTTGTGTCCGAGGTCGCGGTATATCTTTCGAACAACCCGCAGCCCCGAAAGGCTTAGTCACTAGCTTGTCTTGACCGCTTCAAAAGAAGGATGGTGTTTGGGTAGATAATCATGTGTTTTCCGCGACATAAAAGGCAGAAAGCCTTCGTAGCTCATTCACCGCGTGAATGCGTTGCTACTGGCCAAAGCTAACACGTCTGATGACTGGCAAATACTAGTGTGACTCCTAGCAGCTCAACCAGATAGATTAAAATTCTGACTGCAACAAGTCCGATTAAATGTCGTAAAATTACTCACTAGACACGAAAAGTTAGCAAGGAGGAAATACCACCGCACCGTCAAGTTTTGGTGCATACATTATTTCCAAATGATTTCTTACATAATGCATCTATATACACATTTTCCTGTTTTTGAGTCTAGAGCACCTCGGAAATCAGGGTTCTGTCTGCAGGTCGATTTTGGGTACGCGGCATAATTGAGTTTCCAAATTTAAAAAAATATTATAATTATTTAATGTCAGTAGCATATTGCTAAATTCGCGACTGGTGACCTAATTATAAATAATTACACCTGCTTTAACTTCAACGCTAACATAGGTAGGTCCTTATTATCTAACCTACTAGTAAAACAGCCTAATAACACCCTTGTAGCCACACCCGCTCCATTCATAATGACCTAACCAATTTTGTTATCTGTGTTAAAATGTGCGTCGTTCCCCAGTTAAGTATGAACCCTATTTAACATAGATAAGGTCTAGTGGTCGTAACCGCAACTGCCTAGCACGAAGTCCTGGGTTCGATTCCGCTCGGGCAAAGTGTTATTAAGTTTTTTCAGTAGCAGCATTAGTGCCCGATAGATTACCCCATGTACGTAATTAGGTATATGTACCTACACCTTTTTTTTTGTTTTGGGGAGTGGGAAATCAAATTACCCCGCCCGCTCTTGGACAGAGCGGAAGGGAGTGTCAGACTTCTACTGACTTAAAACCACCCATGTTCTTTCTTAGCCCTTGCGCCGAGGCCGCGGTATCTCTTTCGAACAACCCGCAGCCCCGACGGGGTTAGGTACACTGTCGGTGTTGCAGTCGTGATGTACCTAATGTTATGTGTATGTAGTATTACTTTCTTATGACGATGATTATGCCGGTGATGGTTTAAAGATGAATAACAAACAAATTATTTGTTAATCTTACTAATCATGTAAATCAAAACACAGAAAATGTCTTTTCTGTGTTTTCGAGTTAATTGGTAAAAAAACTTGTTTTATTTTCTGGTTTTGTATTCATGCTTCCTGGCTAGGCTATGTATTCAATACATAGCAGGCTTAAATAGCTAGATTAAACTTCAATGTCTTATGGGCTGCTTTGCAAGTCAATTGACTCATTTGCTGTTTTTTAATCTCAATTTAAACCAAAATCCTTCATACGTGGAAACTCTACCTTACCTTTAGCAGCATGAGAAATATTTACAAACAATCTTCACGCAATAAAGAGACCATTAAAAAAAATTACTGTGATTCAGTTTCCGTATTCATCACACACGTTATTTTCGTGTATTACAACAATTAAGTGCCACTGCGCACGCGCGTCGCCAATGTCGGTCCCACGGTGGTCAGTGACGTCACTCGCGACAATCGCATCGAAGGACCGACGACGCTGCCTGCCCGCCTATTGTTGCTGGGACAATAGTGATATTTCCTTTTGGGATGTCCTATACGTGTGTCGCCTGCAAGGCTGAGGTTTTAGTCACTGACGTTTATTGTTTAGTGTTTTTATGCTTAATATTTTTTATTTTTTTATTTTTTTATCAGCCTATATTGTCCCACTGCTGGGCAAAAGCCTCCCCCATAGCCTTCCACTCTTCTCTCTGTGTGGTTTTCCCCGTCCAATTCGTCATAAACGCTTCTAGGTCGTCACACCAGCGTTTTCTAGGCCTCCTGCTTAATAATACAGGGTGTAAATTAACCCTTCACACAGCCGTCAACCAAGCATTCTATACATCAAACTAAGCACCCCTACGCAAAAAAAAATTCCTGGGAATCGAGTTTATTGGGGTCAAAAATCACATTTTACTTTTTTTCTTAAAACCTAGTGGATGCTTTGAATAGTACCTACCTAGACGGGTATGCAGGTAATTTAAGTAAAGTTCAAACCTAAAAAACTAGTATTTACAAAAACAGCTGTGAAACCTTTAGAACTTTGACCACCAATATCTCCGTAACTAGGGGGTTCCCAGGTATGGTCTAGAACAAAAAAATGATCGCAGTTGTGAGGAGAACAAGTGCCCTTCGTTTGCGTTAAGGGTACTTTTACACCCTTTATAACAATACGTTAACGAAGACGTTTGTTTTCTTGAAAACTCATCGGAGGTATGACCTATTAAGTACCCTCATTTCGTCAGTGATGTTTAAGTCCTCTGTACTACGGGGCAAGCAAATATATAGCATCAAGACACATCAAAATCACAATAATATTGATAGTAATGGAATTAATTTGTTTCGTCGTCTCTTGCTTACGTTGTTTGGTCAAGCTATGAGGTTAATTAACTAGGGCAAGCCACAAAGGGTATGTTAGTGGTTTTAATAATGATTTAAAGCTATTTGTATATTTTACAGTAGATTTATGCTTGAATGTAGAGTAATTTTATAGTTAAAGTATGTACCTTCGTTTATATGCTCATCTCTGATCGACTTCAGGATGCTTTTGATTTATGTGATAATTTGCAGGTTTTCGTACACGAGAACTTTCGTTTGATCTGATAGCAACAGTTGAGCAGCTGAACAGCCGCAACTGCATCGCAAAAGTTCAATAAAACAATAAAATTGATGCACCTGTCCTGTCGCATTTCTGCGGGGTATCTGCAATTTGTTACATAAGTTAAAAGCACCTGTGGGTTATTTTTAGTATTGTTTAGTCCCTTTAAGTTTGTTAACTCTTTTATTCATTCTATATTCTACGATATGAAGTAAAATATAATAATAATATTCTAAAATATTTTCACCGTAAAAAGCGCACCTATGTCGCTCAAGAATTGGGGCGTATTTTTATGGACATTAAGCTTTCCTAAACTGGCTTTAGCTAATTCCGTGGTACTATAAGGCCCGGTATCCACCAAAACGGAGACGTGCAGAGCGGAGAGGAGATGTGCCAAATTCAACCAATCATAGGAAGGGCGAAAGATCTCCTCTCGTCTCCGCTCCTCTCCGCTTTGGTGGATACCGGGCCTAAGACGTGTAGTACCTCCCAATCCATAAACCACCAATGCAAATTTTGACGACACGTTAGACGCAGTGGCGGAGCGATTCAACTGCTGCGCTGCGTGTCGCGGGTTCGATCCCCGCGCGCAACAAATATTTGTATGGCCTACAGATAGTTGTTTGCGGGTCTGGGGGTTTGTGTATGTGAGTTTAAATATTTGTAAACGCACCTACGACACAGGAGAAATTCTTAGTGTGGGGCAACGGTTTTTAACAAAAGAAAGAAATAAATCTTAAAATCTCTCCCTAACACAATTTTATCACCAACAGTTGATGTGCGTGGCCTGCCTGGTAACCAAGCGCATATCTCAAGACGACGAAGTTCGCTTGTCGCTGCTACTGCAGAAGCTGTCACGAGAGTGGTCATTACTCACCTCTGTGACATGGGACTCCGTGGGAGGAGCCTTCGCGGATGCCATATATGGAGGTACGTAACTTTATGAAACTGTGACAGTTATGTGGAGGGCATGTTACATTGTTTTACGTCTTACACGTTAAGGTCAGAGCACGTGAATACTTTGGTAGTAGAATGAATTTGATTTAAATAACTTTATGTATTTGCAAAGGATTCGGTCGGACCGTCAGGCACAAATTCAGATTCTGAAAAAAAATCCACATTTACAGACAACATTTCTATAAATTGGTGTCTAATACAGGATTGTTTTGGAAATAGAATTAAAAACAATCTTGCCCCCTCACCCGAGCCCGACACCCCTAAACATGTCCACCATCCACACTATCTGAGAACGTGTTAAAACAACAAAGCACAGTCGCTGAGTGTAAACATCATTAACCTAAAAGTAATTACCTCATTAAACCAAGAACGGGGTTATTGGGTACCTAGCTACATACCTATGATCAACAGGTACATAAGGTACCTAAGCTATATGATGTATGATTTTGAAATTTAAATGGACATGGGTTTTTCCAATAGGGTAGTTAACAAAAAAAATCTAATTAGTCCGTCAGATACGATTTCCAAAAAATATTGGACACTTATTTTTCCTTTTTCACGTAAAGAAACAATGTGACGTCATATTCTAAGACATTAGTATGACATTTTTTACCGTCACAACGCCCCACTCAAATTATTGACGCGTTTTATCTTGATTTTTTATTGATTTGATAAAACAAAAAACACGTATCCAATATTTTTCGATAATCTAACAGACGGACTAATTAGAATCATATTTTTTTATTTAGTTAGTAAACATCCCTATTGCTCGCCATCGACTTACTACTTTTATGTATTTAGTAATCACATTTACACCGTAACATATATCTACGAGTTGTTCGAAAGAGATACCGCGGCCCCGGACACAAAGGGCTAAGTAGGAACATGGGTGGTTTTTACACGACTGCCCCAAAAAAAAGAGTGTTATGTTTTTAGCGTTCATGTATGTATGTATGTATGTTTGTTTGTGAGTTTCTTTATTCCACCATAACTTCTAAACGCCTGAACCGATTTTGATGTATGTGGTATCGTTAGATTCGTTACGTCATCCCGGGTAACATAGGCTAGAGAAAATATCAAAAAACATAATAGGGTGGCCATGGTTTAGAAATAAAAATAACTTTTAATTTGTTTTTATTGAAATTTCAATGAAAAATATAATCATCGTCTAGAACTTATTAAGTAGATTACAAAAATATACCACAGTAGTATTCAATATCTAGTGTTTTCTAGTAATACTACTTAACAAATGATATGGTGACATTTTAAACCCGGGATTCGATACGAATAAGCTACATATCAATAGATTCTCTGTAATGAAAGAAATAAAACTGGCTAGGTTACAACTCCCAAATCCATCCACGACGGCACCTAAATGGTTTTTAAGTTTGTATGAAAAGTCAGTATGTGTGAATCAATTTACTAGAAACATGGCGAAAAAATATCGATATATCACTAAAAGATATGAAATAAAAAACAAATAATTAAAAAAATTAAAAAACACGCCTGCCATGACAAAGTAAACTAAAAAATAAAAACTTTTATTGCAGTCGGGGGACCTGTAAAGAATTGTTCCACCGAACTGTTCCCCGACTGCAATAAAAGTTTTAGATTTCAGTTTTACATTTTCGAATACATTTACGGGACCTTGCTCCCATTCATCGCTGAATTCCTTTGACTTGTTTTTTATTTTTTAGTTTACTTTTTGTCATGGCAGGCGTGTTTTTTAATTTTTTAAATTATTTGTTTTTAGTCGGTAGAAGTCTGATACTCCCTCCGCTCCGCTCAGACCGGTAGGAGTCATTTCATGATCTCCCCCACTCTCCTAAAAAAATAAAAAAATAATTAACATAATGTATTTATATATGTACATATGTTTTTTTAGGGAAAACATCGAAAAAAAAAATCGTCAATCGTCATAAAAAATCGAATTTCGAAGACATGTGACATTTACCAATCTGCACAGGGCTCGCGGTATATTGGTGGCCCATTCCTTCTCATAGAGAGGAGGCCTGTGTCCCAGCAGTGGGAACATTATAGGCTGGTTTTGGATAATATTAATTTCTCCTTAGTGACTTAGTCAAAACGAAAGAATTTCCATTTTCTAATAGTTACATAACATAACATCACGCCTGTAATCCCCGAAGGGTTACGCAAAGGTGTACCTAATAGTACACCCACATTTCGCCAGTTATGTTTAAGTCCCATGTAATAGGGGGCGAGCCTATTTAGTTATCTAATAAAAATTTCTCTGTCTACAAGTAGCAAAGAAAATCGTGACTTAATCAACATAAATATGTGAGCTAAGGTGTAGACAACATTAATAAATACAAGTTATGTTATAAATTACGTAATATCTATTATTGAACTTGTATAGCAGCTTAGCTGGTACTTCCATACGTACTTATTATAATCAGGTATAAAATCTATATATTCATAAGCATGCTTGTTTGTGTTGATGTTTGCTGTATTTTCTACTGATGTAAACAAAACAACTATGTTAATTTATGTGTTGAAGTTACAGGATTATCAGTTCTATTGTCAAGTCTAGTGCAAGTACATAATTTTATTAGTCTTGGCGTCAATTCCCAAACCAGGCAGTATTTTTGAAACGCAGATTTTTCGGTGTTTGATTTTATCTAAGAATTGTCACCTTTTAAAAAACTGAAATAGGTCCAACGGCCACATTTATTCTATAGATAAAACTTAACTGGACTATTGATAAATCAGCATTAGGTTAACTTAATAGTTTTACTGCCGCACTCAGAGAGCTTTAATGATTACTTAGGCCATCACTTAGTAAAGGTTTTGACAGTTTTGTCATACAAAAGTATGTCAAATCTTTACTAAGTCACGGCTGAAGTAATGATTAAATATCTCTGAGTACCGCATTTAGATTAAATTTACATAAACCTCTCACATTTACATAGTCTGAAATATTCACGGTCAAAAACGACAGTAGTATTTTATGTAGCAATATTATGAATACCATAACATAACGCCTGTAATCCCCGAAGGGTTATACAGAGGTGTACGTACATCATCACACCCCCATTTAGCCAGTTATGTTTAAGTCCCATGTGGTTTGGTGGCGAGCCTATTGCCATCAACCGGGCACAAATCCAGACTCCGTGACATCTACTGTGAAATACCTGATGGAAAAACCCAAAAATACATTGCCCGACCTGGGAATCGAACGCAGGACCTCATGAACAGCAATCGCGCTTGCGACCACTAGACCAACGAGGCACCGCACAATGAATATCAGTAATCGCTAAACTACTGTTTACATTAATCTACATGTTGAATATAAAAGTGCTTATGGCGACAATTACATAACATCTTTGTTGACATTGTTAGGTAATTCAATAAAATTCATGCGAGTATAGTACAGCGAAGCCCAGAGTTATCTGATCCCTCTTCTCACACCACTTGCCCTATAAGAAGGGTCAGATAATGATGGGCACTGACAGTACCTTCGCAGTAAAGTTTACACCTTACGGGCTTGGCTATTACGCAAGCCTACATGTGTGTTATATTGTGTTCGCGTTCCGGCGAGGTCGCTGGTTTATGGCGTTAGTAATGTGGAAGATATCTCGTGTCCACTATACTTCATTAAACGGGGTTATACGAAAAGTTAGCTGTTGGTGTGTTGGATTCAATAAAACTACTTTTGCTAAGAAGCGATTGATGGATTGTGTGAAGGATGATGTGAATCACTTCGATGAGTCAAACAAAAAAAAAAAACATACCCATCGAATTGAGAACCTCCTCCTTTTTGGGAAGTCGGTTAAAAAAGGTTACAAAGATTACTAGAAAGGAGGTGACTGCTGAGATGACGAGTAATAGAGAAGTATGGAAAAAGAAGACATGCTGCACCGACCCTAAATAAATTGGGATAAGGACAGGAGAATGATAATTAAGATAAATGAGCTTTTGCATATAATAATAATATGAAACGGTAACAATAAAACAATTTAGTTATCAATCAATTCGATTACAATTACATAATTTATCTCTGAAATATAATCAGGTCATCATCTGCCTAGCCTTTTCCCAACTATGTTGGGGTCGGCTTCCAGTCTAACCGGATGCAGCTGAGTACCAGTATTTTACATGGAGCGACTGCCTATCTGACCTCCACAACCCAGTTAATACTAGGTAATGCGATACTCTTTGGTAAGACTGGATGTCAGAATTTCAGGTCAATGACTACCTGTAACGCCTGCCAAAGATCTATATATGGCAGCCGGGACCAACAGCTTAACGTAATAAAACGCTGAAATATAATCAGGTAACATACATAAAAAAAAAATAAAAAAAATACATACACACGAACATATAACCTCCTCCTTTTTTGAAGTCGGTTAAAACTGTAATAACTATTTAGCAAAATATATCTTCCTCTTTTGCCAGTCGGCATGAACACCAAAAACATGACAGTGATATAAAATAATCATGTTAAACGGGTTTTTGACATACTGACACAGAGACGGACATACCTGGCGAATATGTCGACATATTTGTGTCGCCTATCTCAAAGATATCAAAAAGAATTCAAGATATCGTATCTGTAGTAGAAGTTTTAGTAATCTATCAAATGTTTCCCATAACAGCTTAGAAGTTATCGGAAAATCTGTGTTCTCTCTCACATTTAACCCGTCTGCCTACAGAAGAAATGTGAACAGGCATCGTTTGGGCATGCTTGTTCCATCATAGCCCTCATCCATCGCTTTCCATCATCAGGCGTGTTCGAGGTCAAGTACAGGCTCATTTAGTAAAAATTAATAAAAGAATTAATTAATTTATTATTTTTAATATAACTATGACTTTACCACACCTCCTTTCTAATTTTATGATATCTATGGTTGAATGAACCATTCTTTTTTATAAAATTGATGGGAAAATTGTATACTTACATATCTCTTCATCAAATACAAGTAGTTGGACATTAACTGGTGACTAACCACAACACAATGAAGGAATACTGCTAGACTAATAGATTGTTTATAATAATTGGTAGGTGATTGAGGGTAGGTAACTACTTCTTGTCACGTGTACCGTCTTATTCACAACATAACTAACCAATCATCAAATTGTATATCAGTGCAATTTTCCTTAATACAACGTGAAGGTATTCAGAAATACCCAACTGGTTACTGGGTCTTGAAACATTTAATCACAGGGGAATACTTTTTGAAAGAAGATAATGATGCATGTTTTTATCAGATTCACAACATAAAACCATGCCTGTATGTGGCTATGTGCCTATGTGCCCTAGGCCCCTAGTTTCAATGTGTGCCACCCTAGTCCCTACACATTTTCAATGTGGAGAATTCTTTGATTTTGTTTTTTTTGAATAACGTGGGTGCGTTTACAAACATTTAAACTCACATACACAAATACCCAGATCCGGAACAACTACCTGTAGGCCATACAAATATTTTTTCCTTGCGGGGATCGAACCCGCGACACGCAGCGCAGCAGTCCAATCGCCCAGCCACAGCGCCAACCGTGCCGCCAAGATTATCAAACGACTGTTCCAGATCCTATTCTGGAATAGAAAAATAGGCTTTCCTCAATGTCATTAATATATACATAAAAACCTCTATAAGGGACGAATTTTCAAAAATCCTTTCTTAGTGCTCACAGTTGTTGTGTCTTAGTGCCAAATGGTTATCATTAATACTTATATTCATAAGTTAATAGTTGTTTGTTTGTTGGCAGGCTACGTGATCATCACCTTCGGGCTGATAGTGGGACGCGTCTTCCAGGAGATTCCGAGGGGCAGGCGGATACTTGAGGGCTACTTCCTCGGCTTCGGCATGCTGTTCTTTTTGGTCCTAGGTAAGATAGCTGGCTATTATATATATGAAAGTGAGTTCGTTTGTCAAGCTTTCACGCCTTGACGGCTGAACAGACTTCGATGACTTTATGACCTGGGATAAGCCAGGAATATTTTTTATCCCGATAAAACTTTCCCGTAGGATAATTTCTGACGGGGAAATACTCAAGCTAAATTTCAGTCATTGTTCAATGTCACTTAGTACAGAATTCCAAATACTATTTCTATGGTAATATCTTGTTGTTAAAATTAAAACCCAACGATAATATAATATTAAAAGCTAACTATAGTTTAAATATAATCAAGGTTCGGCATGCGAACTCGGGCAATTAATGATTACAAAATCGACAATTAGAGGTAACCGGTTTGGAGCTTTCGTTTAGAATCGATTTATCGAACTAATGTTGAAAGTATGACGTCGAAAATTGCATCATAAACAAATTATTACGATCACATAAAATGCTTGTGTTTCTTGGAACTTACTGGCACAAAAATAGAACATTTTAAAAATTTCTCTAACATTTTACTTTGTTTCCCACAGGTGGATTAGAACTAGCATCCCTGGACTCCGTACCCCGTTCCTTAGTAGTGAACGCATCAGTTCTCGGCAGTTTTTCGCTGTTCGTCGCTGCGCTATTCCTCGTAGACCTCATGGGTCCCCGGATATACACGAACACACAGAATTCGCAGACGGATACGACTGTCATAGCTTCACCTAAAAGTGAAAAGAAGGTGTCTATAATCGCCTCTCCCAATTTGAACGGAAACATGCCAAAAACCAACGCAGCCAACGGAAAAGCCAACGGACATGCCAACGGGCAAACCAATGGACATGTAGCTCCCGAAAGGCCAACAGCCTTAGACCTAGAAAAGAACTTACCAGACAAAGACACAAAAAAAGAAGAAATAACTTTCCTGGAGCAGTCCAAAACTAGCTACCCCAATTTTGAGGACACACTTGAGAAAGACGAGTTACAAAAATCCAAGTTCGGTTCGATACGAAATGGAATAGAATCTGGCAACTACGTCAGGCTATCCGATCCGCTATCCGTACCTGATAAATTCCACTACGAGCAAGAACTGGCAAAATTCAACGAAAAGTATCTCAGGGACTACCTAGATAACTTTGCCGGAAAACTGTCAGTAAAAGAAGACTATCTGCCTGAACCACAAACGCCAGTGTTCGCGAAAGTGAAAACAGGTCGATTAAAAGGTTTATACGATGAAATGTCGCCTAGCTACGAACAGAAGCGCTCGAGATCACCCACTAGGGCCAAGACAGTACCGTCACCGACTTTGCAACAACTCGAAGATTACTTGCGAGGATCGTCAAAGTCGAAAAGGGCGGATACGCCGGCTTTGTTCCCTATGGAGCCTATTGTAGAGAAAGAGACCACGGATACGGACGGCAGAGCGTCCGGCACGCCGACAGATCCCGGATACGTTGCGTACACAGCAGGGAGATGGCCGGACAAAAGAGACCTACGGACACCACGACACAGTCCTACAAAGTAGTGAATAGTTATAAATACAACGATGCGTGATAATCTTGAATGCCACTGGCTGGCAGAACAAATTCATCGTCATGTCCTGTATATAATGCCGCGATGAACAATGACTGACGACTGACGAACTTTAAACCACCTTTAGTGCGGGTGTATGTAAGACATTTATTATAACAATTAAGTAGATATAAGAATACTAATAAAGTTTTTGCATATTTCGTCATAATAACGAATAACTCTCATGTATTTTAATTACTCGCCCCTTATTCAATTACATTGCGTTTTCTCACATCAAAATTGTTTGGAAACAAAAGAATTAATGACACACCAAGGTAAAGAGCTAATTTCATGGCACCTATTGACTTGTAGGAAGTTCGTTGCTCCAACAACTTTAAGTGGAAGATTAGAGTTAATTTTAAAATAATGATCTTGTGACACATACATAATATAACACATCGTTATACTGCACATACGTGAGTACAATACACATAAATACGTATCGGGGACTAATTACAGTAATTGTTCGTGTTTTACTACTAAAGAAAAAAAATCTTATTCATAACTTATTAGGAATATAGTCATCTGATTCTAAGAATTGGTATTCACATGTTAGTAGGATCCATTCACAGGTACCCATGCCGTATGTTGCTAATAGCCAAAACACCGATCTATCTCTGAGAGACATCTTAGACAAAAAATCGTCGTCTTTATGAAGGTTTTAATGACCGAGGCTTCCCAGAATCTTTACTCAAGTAGTTACATCGATCATACATACAAACTTGGCAATATCTTCCGTTCTTTTTGCGGTGTAAAGCCCAGTTAATTGCTTAGAATGTTGTTTTTAACTGTTTTATGGGTAGACCTTCCCCACCTCGACTTTATCAAACAACATTTAGGTCGAGTTATACCTTGGCGATTCGCGATTGTACTCTTTAGTAAACATGTATGTACAGCAAGACGCGGACATTACTTTGATGCACTTGCCTGCATACACAACAATATAATAGGTACCTGGCTAGAATGTAACTAGATGTAGATATATAAACTCAATGCCATGTAATACATTATTCTTACATCTAAACTTAGTAACACGACAACAACAACAAAGTTGCATTATAGAATAACATCACGCATGTAATCCCTGAACGGTTAAGCAGTAGTTTACTGATCTGATAGATGACAAGGCTATACTTGCGATCAATTGGGCAGAAATCTCGCCTTTTAGGTTGGCTTTAGTTGGGATCGTAAGCTATTATAATTACTATTCTTGAGTTTAGTTCTTAGATCGGGCAATGTATTCAGGATTTAAAGTTACGTAGCAAGTCCAATAAACCAATCATTTTCTTCCATCACTTCATCGCCATTGATAACTTAGATAGTGAGGTCAAAAAACGAACAAGAAAGAGGGTAGACCGTTTTGTCTGCTCTCAAAAACACCTACCCGCGCAATAACTGCATCATGGTGCTTGCAACAGCGCCGAAATATCGGGAACTAAAAACAAACCGTAAACGTGGTAAATATCCCGTTTTCAGTGTTAGATAATGATGATGTTAGTGACCATGTCAATTTAAAAACTTAGCTTCGATAAATTCTAAACACATTTTTTTTTGCCGAAACCTTGTGATTAAAATATTGAATGTTGTTTCGGTACCTTCATTCACCGAACTAATTTCGCAACGCATCACTGGCGTTAAATGAATGCTTGTCTTTCAACCTCCGTGTTAATAAGAGGAACCTTTACTGGCCGAATGTATGGTTCATTGAGCGTTGACTGTGGCAGCCATGTTGCAATGAATTAGTTCGAGTTAGCAAATGTCAAGATCACCTGAGTGCGACATTCTGTTGCGGTGTGTGAGAATCGGAAGTACGGTTTTTGACTGGATCTAATTGTTTAGCAAGGTTTCTATTGTTGTTTTTCTAGCTTCCCTGAATTCTGACGCATGCATGTGCTATTGCAAAACTATGTAGGAGACGCCTGTGTATACCCATCATTATACCAGGTATGATATTGTGAAATCGACAAGGGGCAGCTCATCATGCCCTCATCCCAATTCATTTGGGTCGGCGCAGCATGTCTTCTACCATACTTCTCTATTATTCGCCATCTCATGCATGAGACACCTCCTTTCTTGCCATATCATCCTCTTAACATTTTCTTCACAACATTTTTCTCATTCCTCCTCATCACATGCCCAAACAACCGATTAGGTACCACACAAAATTTGTGTGGACTATTATAAAATATGACTGCAATGCATTTAACCGACCATAATAAACTTAAGATTTTATTATGTGACTAGCTGACCCATGCAACTTCGTCTGCGTCACATAATATAGCTTATAACAAAATGTCAACATAAATTGAGTTAAATCGTAACAAACAAAAAATCGTATCTTTCCTCTTTATAATATTAGTTTAGATTATATTAAACTGTGAATTACTATTGGTATCTCTTACTGTTAAATATACAGTAACACCTTGTAAACATTAAGGTGCAGTAAATATTTTGAATATGAATTTCTCCGGAGTCCCCGGAGGCCAGAATCCCCACTAACCTACCGCACCGGACCGAATGACTGCCGCGCGCTTAATTATTTTGTCGCGCGGATATTTTTACATTGCGATATCTTCTAAGATATTTGTTTAAACTGTATAGAGTAAAGGGCACAAACATTCTATATTAAATTTCTGTGCTAACAAACACATTTATTTAGATATAGATTAATACCATATGGGTTAAATAAGCTTCGCAAAATATCATTCTTTTTAACCTAACATTTTAATAGTAAAAAATGGTTACAGTGAGTCAATCTTAAAAGATAGACATATGCTGTCGCGGACTTTTTTTTTGAACTTTTAAAGAGGAACAATTCTTTCATACATGGTATTTGCGTAACTTAAACCGTTTTCGCAGCGCACGCAACGGAAGCTCTCAAAAAGGAATATCTTTTCCCGTTTTTGCAACATTTTTCATTTATGCTCCGCTCCTATTGGTCGTAGCGTGATGATATATAGCCTAAAGCCTTCCTCGATAAATGGACTATCCGACACAAAAAGAGTTTTTCTATTCCAACCAGTAGTCCCAGAGTTTACCGCGTTCAAACAAACAAACAAACAAACAAACTCTTCAGCTTTATAATATTAGTATAGATTGTCGATTGATAATCAACTTGGGCCAGTAATCCTAAGGTCGATGGCTTATTGTTAGTGCATAGGTACTGAAATGACCCATATTTTGTAATGGCTTTTGCAACGGACGAGCGGATGTGTGTATTGATAAGTTATAGTCAAACACCTTTAGCTTGCGTAACACACAGCCGTCACGACTGAAATCAGTAAAGAGGTTAGCAGAAGTGAGTCTCCTGACGCCATTTGTGGTACCTATAGACTCTTTATTCTTTGTGTATGTCAATAATAACAGTTTCCATAAATAACTGACCAAAACTTTAAAAATACCTGTTAACCTAGCTAATCGTTCGTTCATTAACGTTCTTGAAAATAAGCAAAGGTGTTGTTAGGATACAATTACTCCGACTATGTTACCACTTTAGAAAAAAAAACAGAACTCATCGTTTCAAATTGTCATGTTCGGTCAATACGGAGATAATTTGTTAGTCTATTTACGTGCAGGTTCATTGAGCTGCTTTGACGGAAAAGTGTTGCGGTAACCGGCAGACTAGCTCACAGTGTCTATTATCTAACAAATAATGTCAGTGCACAAAAACCGAATTAGGCTTGTACAGGAAAAACCGTAACTGAAATGGACGAGAGGTCAAACTGGTTCTTGTGCAGGCATGAAATTAAAATAACTTTGTTTATTTAATGCTCTGTAATTATTCAAAAACTAGCGGACGTCACGCGGTTTCACCCGCGTAGTTCCCGTTCCCGTGGGAATACAGGGATAAAAAGTAGCCTATGTCACCCGGGGATAGTGTAGCTTCCCAACGGTTAAAGATTTTTTGAAATCGGTTCAGTAGATCCCGAGATTACCCCTTACAATTTAACAAATATACAAACACACAAACTTTACTTCTTTATAATATTAGTATAGATAAACGTAGAACTTTTCAGTAGGTAGGGACAAAAGATGAAATATTTTAATTGGGTATCTAACCTTACATTACATTATGTAGTGTTTGAACAAACAATAATTGAGAACCGAAGCAAGTATTTCTTACTTTTATTTCCATTGTCATTTTAATTAAGCTTTATTCACAAATAGCAATCTAACATAAGTTTGCTACAATTTTTAAAAGCAGATTGTGTGGGCAGTGTCAATGCCTCGCTGTGAAAAATAACAATATGAGGAGGTCATTGGATTTTCCGGAGTTTCGGAAATAATTTTTCAACAGTGACATAAAAAAAAAACGGAGGAACATGATGATGGTCACATCACGCCTGTAATCCCGACAGGTTTGACAGAAGAGTAATTACAATCTCATTTCGGCAATGTTTTATTGTTCCATCACTTCCATGGAATACTTTGCAAGTCACAACGGCTTGCAGGCAACAACGGGCACAAACCGAAACACCGCGGCTGCTACTGAGAAATTCCTGATGAAAAAACCCAATAACACTGCTCGACTTAGGAACTAAACCCAAGTCGACCTACGCCTTGCGACCCTAACCCAACATGGCATATCTATATATAAATAAAAATAACTTGTTCGTTTCATTGTACGGTCAGCAACAGAAGTAGCTTAAAATTTCGGAATTTTAATGATTTGATGTAGGTACTCCTGTACCGTCCAGCTAATATTTTAAATATTTCAGAAGATTATTCTTTGAAATATTCCTTGCTCTTCAATAACTTGTTAGTAGGTAATGAGTATTATCTAACAACTCTTTATTAAAAAACCTGTGTTAATATACTTCTGATGCTGACCGTACCTACGGCTTTACTTTGTTTTTGTTTATGTCACTGTTTGAAGCCGAATGATTCATGATAGTTAACAATCATAAAATGCAAATTAAATATTATTATGGATACAATTTATACCGACAATGGTTATTTCTCACGAGCTTTGACCTCGGAATGGGTCGTCAATAAAATTGATTAAATGCTGTGTTTATTCGACCTCGGAATTGCTTTAACTTTTCTGACAATCATCATCAACTTCATCATCAACGGCAGCCTTGTTCCATCCACTGCCGAGTGTACGCGTATATGCTTCGATCCTTTCGGACTCTTTGTACGTATTTAAATTGAATCTACACTTCTACAGGGTGTAAACGGTCCCTCCACGAAACCGCATTATGTACATCAAACTTAGTCACATTACGCTGAAAATTTCAGCGGAATGTAACTAACATTACGCTGAAAATTTTAGCGGAATGTAACTAAGTTTGATGTATTCAGAAATGACCGAATGCGGTTCCTGAAGGGACCGTTTCCCAGCAATCATTTCAGTCTGAAATTTTAATAGTACGACGGTTTAAGATACCGCTCAACATACAGGGTGTAAATCAACCCATCACACAGCCGTCAGTCAAGCATTCTGTACATCAAACTAAGTACCCTTACCCAAATTTTTTTGCTGGGATACGACTTTTTTTTTTTTACGAAGTTGTACCTACAGCGGCCCATCTGGCTTCGAAGTCGGTGAAGGGTCTTCCAGTTGGGCCATAGTAGTTGGTGACCCGCAGGGAGCTTTTCTGCAGGCTCAGAGTAGTGAACCTGGGGGGCGGGGGGATATTTGAGGAGCTAGTATGGAAGAAATATTGAGCTATCGCTATCAGCTCAATATTTCATAGTCGACGGTACGGTTGGCGCCATAGAAATATAAATAACAGGTTGGCGCAGTGGCTGAGCGATTGGACTGCTGCGCTGCGTGTCGCGGGTTCGATCCCCGCACGGAACAAATATTTGTATGGCCTACAGATAGTTGTTTCGGGTCTGGGTATTTGTGTATGTGAGTTTAAATGTTTGTAAACGCACCCACGATACATGAGAAATTCGTAGTGTGGAGCAAAATTCAAAAAGGTCCTATATTTTTCTACTTATGGAGGTAACCTGTGTTTTTTTTTGGGACAAGTCCGCCACGCTATTCCCAAACCACTGTAACTCCTGTTAGGCAGAATCAACAGTGACGACCACAAGAAAAGCGCCGAGACAATGAAGCTCGACGAAGTAACTTGTGTTTAACGCTCAACATCTCCACTACGAAAACGAATGGCACATATTACGGAAACATATAATATCCTTGCTGGTCTTTTGTAGCTATGGCCCAATTACTGCGTGTAGTTTCAAGTTACACGCAGCCATAAGTATGTCAAATTCACATTATATTCACGCTCTAGCCGCTCTAGGTATATCTCTGACATACTTTTCTCTCAAAATGGCCCAGCATGATCAAATATTGTATTGCACAAGAATAGTTCACATATCTGGCTTGAGGCGTTATCACGTACGGCTGATTTGTATCTCGGCTGCCCCTATGCCGTACCAACCAGAAAACCGTAGGAAGGGTCAAGGAATACTTTTACACAATTCTACTTTCTGGAACCATCTAATTTTAGGCGATGGGACAGATTTCAGGTGCCATAAAAAATAAAAGCCGCATCGAATGAAAATCATAGCGTTATTTTATTTAGCCTGATAATAATTTGTAGAACACCAAGTAGAACTTAGGTCAGATACGCAATTGCAAACATATTTATTTCTAATGTCGAGAGCCTGGAATCCAGTGGCTGTGTAAAACCCGAAAAAGTGCCGAAAACAGTTCGTGATACTCACCGTCTCCACAGTGAGTTTTGTGCGTCGCCGCGTCGCGTAGAATTGTGAGTGACAGAATAGTAGCGGTCATGACCTCAAAAAACGAACAAGAATGGGGAAGACTGATTTGTCTCCTCATAAACATACACCCCCAATAATTTCAGTTTTTCGTGATCATGATGGTGCCTGCAATAATAGTAAAAATATGGTAAATATCTCGTTTATATAGTGGTAAAGAGACCCTGCGGCTAATTACCAATAAATCATTTTGTGACCGCACATCGCATGTTCGACGATACAAGTAGATAGCAAGAAGGTAGGCTTTCTTCACGTAACCAGCCAGTAGCGGCAGTAGCATCGCCGACGACAATCGACGAAGGTTGCACCCGCGCCGATTCCCACGCGTCGTCGTCGTCGGTAAAAAGTGTCCTTTGTATGCGAGTTGGACAACAAGGCCACTGATTACCATGTGACCCCGAATGGTGGATGAAATATTAGCGATGTACTGTTTAAGTACTAAGTACTGTGAATTAGGAAGTTCATTGTATCGTGTCGTTACGGCCTAGAGTAGTTAATGCTGTAGTAAACATGGACAAACCTGTAGTGTGAGGTCGGAAGTCGGAAAGTACCACGGTTACCTCGGTAGCACATAGTTGTTGGTAACTTGTTAAACATTGATGCTAAGATGGTGCGCCTTGCAGGTATTTTTTTTAAGGAAATGAAATCATTAAATGACTCCTCCTGCTCTGGGCTGAGCAGAAGAGAGTAGACTCTTATTGACTAATACCAATCCGTGTTCTTTCTTATACTCTGTGCGTTCCAGGGCCGTGGGAACTCTTTCGAACAAATTCATGGATCCTGGTAGGCACTGGCCATAGTGGGCACCATCTACATTGCTGACAAATCTTTCATCAACACAACGCGCCGTCAATTCGGGCCTGCAGCGAAACACCCAACGCTCGCCATCCGCAGGTCCGAATAGAAATGTTTCTATCTGTGGTTACCTGATGGTTCAAATCTGTCTACAAATATATAAATCCTATCATGGTGCCAAGGTTCAATATTACTGTCGATATAAATAATTCTGATCTTCAGTACCTACCTGCCTATAGTAAAACCTGGGGCAAGTAAGCTTCGCAATGAAAAGGATGTAGCTTGGCTCATCAGCTCTCCTATTTTTTATGCTTAAGTGGATAAGCCTCTGCCAATCAGGAAAATCATAAAACAATATGATACCAGCTAATCTTATTGTTCTAGTGGTCGACTGCTGTGCAATTCAGCATAGCATCGTTGGTTCGATGTCCTTTTCAGACAGTGTAATCATAATTAGGTTTTTGGTTTTTTCTTATCAGCTAGAACTTCGGATTTATTAGAGTTATCTAATAGGCATTTAAATCTTATGATGTAAGTAGTCCATAGTCCTTATTGGTACTCTATTGATTGTTACAAGACTTATCGTTTGCCTAACTCTTCGGGTAATAAAGGCCTGATGGAGTTCAATCGCTCAATCATTTATTAATTAAAAGTAGGTGGGTAGGAAGATACAATGTTATAGCCTGCGTATATGTTGCGTATTAGAATTGCAGTCGAGATATAGGTTGCTACTTGCTAACCGACATGCGCCACAAATTAACCTTTCCACCCAATTGACTCTCACATTCAACTCGTTGTACATATTTAGGTTAAATGTTTTAATTTAGTAGTTCAGCGTAATGTACGTGAATAGATAAACGGTAGGATATTTTTAGCATAGACGAGTATTTTAGAAACAAAGTCATTTAGATTAGTTATTCAACTACAGGAAAATTAGAGATACTACTCGTGTATATGTGTCACATGGTAATAAAAGGGTGGGCAGTCGTGTAGGGTACTTTTCGCGACTCTGGTATTGAACCTAGAAACCTAAGGATGGGTGACCTCCGAGCATCAGTAAACGTTGGTCCCGGTTGTCATTGACAGTCGTTACAGGTAGTCAGTGGCCCGAGTCTGACAACCAATCTTACCAACGGATATCATATTGCCCATTACTAAGGTAGTGATAGAAAGAAAGAAAATAAAAAAAAAATTAGCACATGCCACAAGTACACACAATGTAAAATATTATAAAAGAAAAAAAAAGGACTTAAAACTAAACAAAACGTGCACCACGGCTGCACCAAAAAGGTCCAATCCAGCAAAATGCCGGTCAACTAGTGCGCGACGCTGGTAGTGGAGGTTAGATAAGCAGTTGCTCCATGTAAAATACTGATATGCTGCTGAATCCGGATAGACAGGAAGCCGACCCTAACATACAAAGTTGCGAAAAGACTAGGTAGATGACATTTACTAAGTCTTAAATCATAATGTACAACAAAACAATGTACTATGTCGGCAATATTAGTCAGCGCTATAATAAGATGTTGTGAGCGCAGTTCAAGAGATCTTGATACAATCTGTGTCTAGTAATTACAAGATCCGGATTCATAGTTCGGGTGAGTAATTAATGAATTAAGTATTTTTTCTTTGAAGTCATTAAGTTGTTGTTTTAACAACCATAGAAGCTTGGGATCTCGGAGATTTTTAAGGGTCATTAGAGTCATTAATTTTGAGGCAACATTGCTACTACTTAAATGTACTTTGTAAATGGCCTCATACAAAATTATGGTAGGTAATTTAAAAGTTTGACATAGGTACTTTAAGGATCGTATAACACTCAATCTTCAGTGATGCCAGCTTTACGTACAGGACCATAGCCTTTAAACAGTTACACTCTATGCGATGGTGCTTTGCCTATTCGAAGTTTGGGTAGAGTTCGGTATTTTTGGTCTTGCGTTGCGACCAACCTCACTGCCTGGTTCGAGTTAGAGTACGTGTAGTGGCACCTACTTAAATTCAATTGGTGGGCCGAGTGCATTTGTGTGGAATAAAACATAATTTGAAAATATAACTTTTATTTATTATCTACAATATATTCTCATACATCAGATTCATTAAATATTTTACATTATAACGAAATATATAAGTAAATACATTAAACATGACTCCGACCTCTCGGTCTTTGGATAATTTCATAATAAAGACTTTAAAATAACTCAATTTAATATTAGTACATTAACTTTAAGGTAAAATAGCACCTTTTGTTAGATTTTGAGAAAAAATATAAGGCACATAGAATGGAATATAGAGACAATCTAAAGTTCCGGAGTAAGTAGACATCAAAAATTTTGTTTCTGGAAATAACGATACTATAAAGAACATAATACGAATTCCACGAATAACAAAACATTAAAATTATCTACATACTATACTAATTACATAATTATGTCCTACAATGACATGCCGTGACAACTTGGAGCCACACACGGTTCGTGCGATATTTAGATGGATGTGGCATTGACCCAGCAGGCCGGTAGGCGCGGTGACATGTTTCCGTGCCGCCCCTAATGCTGTGTCACATTAACAGAACCGGGGTCATACAGTTGTCAAGCTTGAGCAATGTGTTCTAAACATGTTCTAAATTGATGTGTCTCTAGAACTTCCCTGGTTTTAAACTATTGTAAAACTCCAAAGAAAGTTTAATTTACCAGAGGAGTTCTATTTACATTACATAAATTGTTCTTTTTATTTATATTAGTTATAATATTTTGAGCATAAAACTTTTTTTCAGATCTATTCTCCGTTTAAACGGTCTCAGTAATCGTGGGTTCTAGAATGTTCAAATCCTGGTTACATATTTGGTGGGAAACACAAATGGCCCACGTTTCTTAGCCGTTCTATTGACAACGATAACATCTATATTATATGAGTGTACTTGAAATAATTGCATTGTGTGTTTAAATGTATAAAAATTAAAATAACTATAAAATTCATAATAATATAATTTTCATACTTTTTGGTTGTTAAAAGTATTGGAATGTTTAAGAGATTACTTGTTTTTCTTAAAATAATTGCTCTTACATAAATACTTATTGGACGAATGAGGACTTAAATGAAAATAGAAGTATATAACGACTACATAGCGCGTTGGCGCTGTTTTGTTTGTGCCCTAAAATCCTATTATCATTTCAATCCTTGGTTCCTTAATGCTAGAGGTTCAGATCAGTGTTGGACGGAGGCGTTGAGGTAAGTACGTGAACGAACGTATACAAGTGACGACTACTACATACTATAATACACTGCACTCATTCCAGTCTGTGTAACTTTGATTCGTTTGGATTCGCTTTTCAATTGTTGAAAGCTGAAACAAATAAAAATGTTGTAAGTACATAGTAAGGTGAGAACGTGTGATAATTATTAAGTAGGTCAAATGAGAGGGATACACGCTAGGTGCGTTTCTATCCAGGGAGGTGCGGTTAAACATACATTATTTTAGGCGAATTGATATTTTACACGGCAGTCATGTGGCCTTGTGGGGAATTGTGGTGAGTATGTATTTGGCTGATGTGTTAAAAAAAACGCAAAATTCAATTTTTTAAAGTTTTTTTGCAATTTGCCGTTTAGTGTCAGTCTGTTTGTCACACAAAATGATACCCTGGCGCTTTCACCTTAAATAAAATGAAATAGACATCATTTGCGCAATTTCGTTGGAGCAGTTAGTATTTCATACAATAACGTTGTTTTTTTTTTTTTTGAAACGTTGCCCCACACTAGGAATTTCTCCTGTATCGTGGGTGCGTTCACAAACATATAAAGTCACATACACAAATACCCAGACCCGAAACAACTATCTGCAGGCCATACAAATATTTGTTCCGTCCGGGGATCGAACCCGCGACACGCAGCGCAGCAGTCCAATCGCTTAGCCACTGCGCCAACCGTGTCGTCATATTTATTAACGTTATTGTATTAAACGTGAAATATTAACTGCCAAATTAACCGGTTGCTGTAGCACTGCAACACGGTGCTGTATAAGTTAATTATGTGGTGAGTTAAAAGATTGCTGTAGCAAGTTACAGCAACACTTTGGGGTGCAACACGTTGCTATTACACTGTCTACTATATAATTTACCTGGCGAGTGCCTCTGGTCTCTCTGTAGCGCGATGTACTGTCTGACGAGACGTGCAACCTCGTGCGCTTGCTCAGCCTGCAACCTCGTAACACGTTGCTGTAGCAGCGAGCCGCACTTCACGTCCAGGAATAACGTGCCGTCTTCAGAACGGACCTGTTAACAATAATAAAATGTTAGTCATGAACATACAAAATAAATAGAGATTCAATTTTCCAAGTTAATCCACGTTATGGAAGTGCAACAGCCGATCTGTATCAGATTGTCGCTAGTTATCACTTGCATTAGGGGTCACTTAATAAAATGCCCAAATATTTATATCCGCTCGCTTATATAAGCGAACTGTTCCTTCTTAGCCCTTTGTGTCGAGGCCACGGTATCTCTATCGAACAACGCGCATCCCCGTCTGACACTCCCTTCCTCTCCACTCAGAGCATAACGGGTTGTTTGACGATTTCCCATACACAAAAAAAGGTTTAGAGTTGAAATTTCACTAATGCAATAGGGATGTTTCCTGACTAAAAAAATATGATTCTAATTGGTCCGTCTTTTGAATATCGAAAAATATTGGATACGTATTTTTTGTTTTATCAAATCCATCAAAATTGACGAAGATACTAAAACGCATCAAACATTTGAGTGGGGGGTTGTGACGTCACTCACCGGTAAAAAATGTCATACATAAATGTCATAGAATCTGACGTTACACGAGTTTTCAAAGCACTGTATCGTCTTCATTGTTTGTTTACGTGAAAAAATAAAAAACATATGTCGAATATTTTTTGGAAATCTATCTGACGGACTAATTAGATTTTTTTTGTTAACTACCCTATTAAAACTTCTCAGATAATGACCAAAAATAACGATTAATTAGTAATACTGACCTTCCTAGTACTAATAAGCTCAGCATAGGGCCAGTGCGTGTCGGTCTCATGCGTGGCGGGATGTAACAGATGCACGCCGCGCCGGTTCAGTGCCAACACGTGTTCGCGCCACTCACTGCCGCCCGACACGCGCCGCACTGCGAAGAATGAGGACCCGAAGAGTGGCCAGCGGGATAGTACCTGCGGACGAATGAGTCGTAAGTTATACAAGGTGGGAGGGAAACACAATTCAAACAGTACATTTTGATACAAGTGCGGAAAGTTTGTTATTGCATTCGAGGCGGAATGAACACCCGAGCCGGTGGACGAGGGTGTTATGGGGCCGAGAAGTAATAACAAATTTCCACATTGTCACCAATTATTAGGAGACCATGCTTGGATTTGCTAAGAACACAAATAATGTTAATTTGTTCATAAAAGTAAATATTCGTTTAAAATAATTGAAAATAATCATGATTGTCTATGACGCAAATCACTGTGACGAGATTAAAAAAAAAAAAACACCGCCGACTTTTTTTTTAAATTTCCAAAATTTTAAATATAAAGCTTTTAGTCTTCTCGTTCTTACCTGTAGAACCTTAGCCTTAGCAGCAGCAGGAGACAAAGTCCTGACATGTTGCCACTCGGCTCCCAGCCACGAGGCCCACTTGTTGGGTCGGGGCTCCCGCAGCGCCAACAGAGGCTTGGGCAGTAGGAACTTGAGGTCGCGGGCCTGCGCCCCCTCGGCCAGTCCTGCGGCGCGGTGCAGTAGCGCGGCTACTAGCGCCACGTCACGGAGCACTGGCGCTGGTGGGGCTGCGCCACCAGGTAGCACGAGGAGCAGGCCTTCTAGGTAGTCAGGAGCAACCTGCGAGAAAAACAATTTTAGCGAAATGGTAGCTACTTCACCATATTTTTGTTTTGAACTCAAAATTACTAATAAAGTAGTAAATTGAATGTTCTTACATGAGCTGGAGGTGAATAATAGACCATTACTTATCTACACCTCAAGTCTAAGATTTGACATTTCGCCCTGGCCTTACACTCAAAGAATTCACTGGATTGTTCGGTAAAGCAGATGCCAGCCTTATATGGCCTAATACGAGTATGTTGACCTGCGAGGTGCCATGCAGAAAAGACTGGGATTTATCTCCCTGTTGATACACGCTGTGGTCTCGCTACAAGCAGTGCCAACGACTAATTACTGACTCCGCCCCACAATCACCATTTAGGGTCTTATTAATCCTGTGCATGTCGGAGGTACAAAGATGTCGTTATGACGATGTTTAGAGGAAGCACAGGTCTTGCTGTGGGCGTCTTGAATGACATACCTGGTTGAACAGTACTTCAGTATACAGCGGAGGTGCATCGTTCCTCAGCGGATGATGCCACACGGAGCGACAGAAGATGAGGTAGAAGGGATGGTGTGCTCGCTGGAGCTCCGTGGTGACGTCCAGGACATACTCGTCTCCAGACAGAGGCATGGTCAGCGCATCTCCTGCCACTATGCAGTACAGGGAGAACTCTGCGCGCTCAGCTTCACTGGTGACACCGATCTGGGGATGTAACAGTTAGGTTAGGTATGCGAATGATGGTGATACGGAATGTTTTAAGTAGTCGAAAAAAGAAAATGTTCTTTTGTTATTGGTCATCATTAAATATTAAAAAAAATATCAACTTTTTTATTAAATCTTATTATGGGTTTATATAGACATTTAGAAAAAGGCAACAGAAAAGTTAAAGAAAAATCACTAACTATGAACATCCGTTCCGTTGATGACTATGGATGCCTTGGATAGGTATTAGATAAAAATCTACATAGGCATACAGAGTTGGTGTAGACTGTTTAGAGGATCTAGCTGTGAAATCCTCCTCTGTGGGAAAAATAGTAGAGGCGTATAGGTGAGCAATAGAACCACTGGACAAATAGAAAAATTGATGTTTAGCACATACCAAAATACACTACCTTTTTGCTACTTTTTGATACCTAACTTCAAATATTTGTACCTCGACTGACAGCGAAAAAACGCGTAAAGAAAGTGGTGGGCTAGTCCCCGATGGGGGGTAACTGACCAGTTCGCAAAGCTCCAGCACGATGTCCTGCACGACGGTGGCGCAGCGCGTGTTGACGACCCGCTCGGCGCCGCCCGGCAGCCGGTACAGCTGACGTCGCGCTGACCTACCCGCTGACACTGCTGTCACCTGGTGGATACACGATTTTATATTAGTAAATAAGTATATACAAACATTGGCTGTTAGATTTACCAACCAACCAACCAACCAACCAATCTTCTTTGTCATAGTCGTCGAAAAAGAGACCTTATCAGTGCGGAAGTACGTAATATAAGCAATTTTTCGCTCAAAAGGTTCTTCCTATCATTATTATTATTAATTCATTTATTTCAGATTATTCCACATTTTTTATTATATTGTTAGACAAGAGTCTTAGAAATAAAAGTAGTTTTTTAAACCAATATTTACAAGATATTTAAACACAAAGATTGGCGGGTAAATAATGTTTCTTTGCTAAGACCCGTTTTTAAGTAACATAATATCTATCTAAATTTTTCACTCCTTTAAAGAGTTAGTTCAACTTTAATTAATTGAACTAACCCTTTAAAGAAGAGGAAAGTTTTGATGGAGACAGATTTACCCATGTTCGCAAATATTATCATGTCGCTAATCTTGTTGAGTACTAAGGTTCTTAATTTTTTTGCCTTTAACATTGATTCAAGATCATAAAAAGTAACATCATGAAGTATAAGCTGACCTCCTCAACACTGGGCACGTTCTTCCTGCCGCCGCAGCGCAGCGTCTTGCGCAGGTTGGCGAGGCACACGGCCGCAGTTCCCTGGCACGGGCGACGCCGGTCTGCTGCCGCCGCAGACAGGTACTCCACGAGGAACGGCCTGTGGAACAACATGGCGAATTATAGGCATGTAGGTGTACTATGGAGTTCTGTATATTTCTTCTGGGAATATTGATCTGATGTTATTAAGTTTGTTTGTAAAAATGGTAAAAACTTGTTTAGTAAAAGTGTTGTGTAAATGTGGCCCTAAAATTGATCCCTGGGGTACTTCAAAGTGTTTAGCAGCTATGCTGATATTTTGATGAAAAATTCATCATTTCTATTACTAATCCAAAATGTTAACTTTTACCAACGGCTGAAAGTGGCTCGTGATACTATTTATGGAGTATCGTGACAGTAAAGTGCATAATAAGCAGTGATTTACAATGTCGAATGCTTTACAGAATTGAGTTTGATGTCTTCTTAAAAAAGAAAAAAAAATACAGTTCCTCTTATCTTCTTCTTAGCGTGTCGATGGCAAATTTCTATACGATCAAATCGTTTTGGCCCAAAATTCAGCTATGCGGACCCCACTCGCTGATGCTGTCATAAGGTCGTCAAGTGTGCAGGTGTCAGGGCATGCAGCGCAAGATGGAAGGTGGGACATTATCTGTGGAGATACGCCGCATACACACTTGAGGTCTGAGCCGTCAATGAACCCCCATCTGAAGAGATTGTCTTTGCTACGGCCGACCTGGGTTCGGAGTCTATTTAGAGATTTCCAAGTCGGCCACGGCAAAGCATGTCCAGGTGGAAGGCTTTCAGACGGCTTGATGAAGCCATCGGGGGGCTTGAACAGCTCCCGCCAGAGTTCGCATCTTGCAGAGGAGGCGTTTCTGTTCGCTGGGCTAGCTGGTTTAACGCACCCGAAAAAACTTTTGCGGCTCTTCAGCCTCTGGGGCACTGGGGCGTAACTGTGCATTGGGTGGCGTAAGTCAGCTTGTAGCTTCTTCCTCTCGGTGTAGCTTGCTACGGTTCTAC
Organism: Diarsia brunnea; assembly: GCA_949774965.1. Taxonomy (NCBI): domain Eukaryota; kingdom Metazoa; phylum Arthropoda; class Insecta; order Lepidoptera; family Noctuidae; genus Diarsia; species Diarsia brunnea. The sequence continues at coordinate 16,310,824 of OX459008.1, read as the reverse complement.
GAACTTTTGGAGGTGCAATCCCAGCCAGTGGATACAACTTTCGTACCGGAGTCGGTCTAAGGCAACCAGTAATAATCCGGCACGTCTCATTTAGAGCTGTATCCACTAGATCGGCGTGGGCAGAACGGTCCCAAACTGGGCTAGCGTATTCACCACGATGGCAAATTTAGTTCCTCTTATGAGAAAGTTTTATGATTTATCATGGTTGGAGGGATGATTTACCTAAGCGTGTCAGAGCAGGTGAAGTAGGCTGCCAGTATGGACATGAGGCGCCAGGCGCGCTGGCACGAGTCGCCCGAAGGAGACCGGTTCGAGGTCGTCTGCTTCATCAGCTGGCAGTACACCTCGTCTCGGAGTTCTGGTACTGAGTGGCAATGCTGTAAGGAGAACGGAGACAAAATAATAAGTAATAATGATAAGTCTTTATTCAGAATCCTAAAAAGCCAAAATACAATATGAATCTTAAAATTAAAAATATAGGTATAATAATGTTAGATGCCTGTACTGATAATCCTGTATCACAGGCTGTATGAGCTTAAACAGTATGCTAAATTTAGGACAGAAGTTTGTGAAGAATGAACAGGGGGTAAGTTAAAGTTGGTTCAATATGTACTCAAATAAATATATTATGACTTATTAATGTAACCTATTCAAAAGTGTTCTCAATTCCATTTATAGGACTATTATTTGAATATTTAATATAATCAAATATTTTGCTGTATTATAATATTGTAGCCTACTATTTTAGCTAATATTTCACATCTTCGGTAGTATAGTGGTAAGTATCCCCGCCCGTCACGCGGGAGACCGGGGTTCGATTCCCCGCCGGAGAGATTCTTTTTACCCGACTGCAAGGGAAGGGTAATGTTTTTGTATTTTTTTTGATGTCATACAAACTATCAAGTTTGGCTTTTAGGGTCTATGTTTAAGATAAATAAGTGTCAATAAAATAAGAAACGATTAATCAGTACTAACCATAAGCACAGTATAAACACATTTAACTTCAGTCAAGTCCTGGTGCATTTGTCTTTCATTGGGCTGCAGATCGCCGCAGTATGCGCGCACGCACGTGAAGCACTCGAGCGCGGGCGGTGCCAGAGCGGCTGGCAGGCGCAGCAGAGGCGCGCGCAGCGGCGTCGCCTGCCACTTCACCACGTCCGTCTGCGCCTTCCATGTCCATTCGTTGCGCTTCGCTTTGCTCTTGAGGGAGGAATCCGCTTTCAGGATTTCTAGCCTGTGGGTGGAAATAAATTGAATTTAAAAACAGTGTTCACGGATTCATCTGCAGAAGTCGAGTACAAATAAGTGCACTGCTGAATAAATCTTTAAATATGATTTACGTTGACAAGGGTTGCTGTGGATAAAGACTTGTGTAATAGTTGTCAAATGTTTTCAGGGTAGAAGGGACCTCCACGCACAAACGGTTATACGCTTTCAGTACATCATTTAAACATTTTGACCGACGTAGCACTTTTGTAGGAAACTGATATTTTTTTCAGACCTTATAAGTATAACCGATTATGGGACGATATTCCTACCCTATCTAAAGATGAAAAACAAGATCGCGTCTTTAGTTCCGATTTTGGCCACACGCCACAGTATTCATGTGCCCAATAAAAATATGGTCTAACTTCTAAATTAAGTGAACTGCTTTATTTTAATTTATGTAGATTGATATTTTTTAATAAAATACAAATATAATTAAAATTCTGTCACATTAGAAGGTAATATTGTTACATAAGAGGCTTTTATAAATATTTAAAGCTAATTATCATATTTCCCGGTATTCAATCACATATTTCGCTAAATTTAGATATTATATTAGCAGAACTGGTGACAGATCAGGAAATGTTATAATTAAGTAAGTTTAATGTATTTGTATTACTTATGTGATTTATGGGCGTTACCTTTCTACCCAGTGTTTCTCATTAATTGTAGAAAGGTGTTTGCTAAACTAATAAAGATGTACACATAGCTTTCCACCAATTTTGCAGTGTCATTCCTCTGATTATAACCTCTTTGAGGCAATCAGTCCGTAATTTTAGGCAATATTTCTATGATGTTAGAAATTTATGGTAATTGTTTGACGATATTATTATAATTGGTCCTAAACAACATGGGTCAATCAGATTCAATCATAGGACTTTAACGAACATAACATGACGCCTGTAATCCCCGAAGGGTTACGCAGAGGCGTCCCTATTAGTACCCACATTTCGCCAGTTATGTTTTAAGTCCCATGTAATAAGAGGCGAGCCTATTGCCACCAACCGGGCACAGATCCAAACTCCGCAGCTGCTGCTCAGAGATTCCTGGTGCAAAAACTCAATAACGCTTTGCCCGACCCGAAAAACGAACCCAGTACCTCATGCTCAGCAGCCGTGCTTGCGACCACTAGACCAACAAGGCAGGCCGTAATTTTAGGCAATATTTCTATGATGTTAGAGAGTGATGGTAATCATTTAATGATTGATATAATTGGTCCTAAACGACTTGGCTCAATCAGATTTTTCATTGACAAGGTAGCGAAATCATAAGCTTTAAACGAACAAGGTTTAAAGTCATTAGTGGTTTACTCTCAATAATACGAAAGGCAAATAATAAAATGTTTTATAATTTACAGCATGACGTAACACAAATATTAAAACTTTTGATTTCACTATCAGAATCGCTAAAATATTTAATCTGGTTAAAATGAGTCGGTTTATTGTAAATTCGATTTCCTTTATATAGACGTAGATTTTTAGGCATTCAACATAAAATATGTAATTGGCGTAACAGCCTGAATAATAGGCTACTAATGAATAATGCACATACCATTATTTGAGATTCGACATACAAACATATCGGCGTAGAATTTAATGCGATTTTTATTCTTTTTTGTATTATGTAATTTTGCAATAGGAATCTAAGCTATTTGTTGCGGTAGCGGATCATCATCATCTGCCAAGCCTTTTCCTTACTATGACGGGGTCAGCTTTCAGTATAACCGGATGCAGTGGAATATGAGTATTTTGCGTTACTTGATAGATATGACACTATCTTGAGTTTATTCGCAGATAGATGGGAGTCTCCAATAGGTACTGCGTCATTGGATGAAACTTCATACTGTTTAATTTGTGTATTATGTCTACTAACACTAGTTTTTAAGATCATTGGTACTAACACTATGGGCGCTGCCCGAAATTTATTATTATTATTATATGTCAGAAAATTACTTGTAATAATGTTTGTTGATGTATGTGATATGTACCTATGTACTTTACAAAAATAAATGAAAGAAACCGCATTGAGCTCAAAATCATTCACAAGTCACAACTCTCTAAACACAATGACACAACACTGCAACTTCTCTGTTGATTTTCCAAACGGCAGCCGAAAACAACAACTAAATTTCCATTTTCTTATTTTCCCAACATAACGAGGAGCTAATAGCGCATTTCCTTCACATCGGCAGGAAGTGGCAGTTAGCATTGGATGCAAATGAGTGCATTGAGCGCATGCGCACACCGTGAGGCGTGAGGCGTAGACAATAGAGGTGCGCACGAGTGGACGAGGTGGCTACCGTGACGAGCGCTAGTGATTGGTATAATGAATAGCCCTACCTACATACCTACTCTCACTTATAGTAGTACCTTATTGTAGCAACAAAGAAAAATCCTTGGTGCAGAAGAAATGTTCAATCATCATTTCCTGCCCATATCCGTATTTATATGGGGTCGGCGCAGCATGTCTTATTCTTCCAAATTTGTCTATTACTCGTCAGCACAGCACTTGGCTCCTTTCTAGCCATATCATCCTTCACATAGTCCATAGCCATCTACATGCATACTCAATGTTGAATGAACAAGTTTATAAAATGTGTAAGGCGTAGCCTTGCTTTCAAAGAAGCTTATTATAACTATCCGATCATAATCGGAGCATCGTAGTTGATCAAATAATCTAATTAGTCTTGTTTACCGTAACAAATTCAACGGACAAAAAAATCCCTTTGATTGACTGCATATCTAATTCTCTACGTTTTTTGTAACGGTCACTGAATCCGTTTAAAAATGAAATTAAGACCATCAATTAGAAAATTAAAGCCAAACGCCGTGAAAAAAAAACACAATAGGAAGGAAAGCCGTTTCCACGGTCTCGTTTACATTTTTGATTCGGATTTTAAAAACTGGCAACACGTACCAGGAGTTCGTTCTGCTTACACAAGCCGTATAATGTCCGGCACTCACGTAGTTGTTACGAAACGGACAGACGTAACAAAACAGAGGCCTTTTGTTTTAACAAACATTTATGCGTGGCTAGAACTAGAAAACATTATTCATGTAGTGTCTTTAGGTTAGAACTTATATCTACATTTAATTTATGTCTGCTTTTAAGGCAGACTGATCCATTTGTATGAGATCTGTCTAGACTTACCTAATAAAGCTATTTACTAAAAAGTTTAAAGTTAGAGGAAGACCAAAGAAACGATCGATGGACTGAGTCAAGGAAGATATGACAAGGAACGAGGTGTCTGATGAGGTGATAAGTATTAGAGAAGTATGGACGAAGAAGACATGCGCTGACCCCAAATGAATCGTAAGAGCAAGAAAATGATGTTAGTAACACGGAAGGGGCAGTTACCGAAGCCCGTCGGGGCTGCGGGTTGTTCGTAAGAGATACCGCGGCCTCGACATGAAGGGCTAAGAAGGAACATTGGTGGTTTTTAGTCAGTAGAAGTCTGATACTCCTTTTCACTCTGCCCAAGAGCGGGAGGGGTTATTTGATGATTTTCCACCCGCCAAAAAAAAAGGGCAAGAAAATGATGATGAACGCTAATTTCCGATAAGTTTAGTGACATTAGACCAAAATCAAATGACAAATCAATTTTACAAATCTGCCCACCCAAATTCGTTTATTTTTTATTTCGAAAGTTAGATACACATTTCCTGCCCCGAATCGTGTTGTAATCAAAGACTTTCATGACTAATTAAAACTACAGTGCTACATTTATCTCATGATTTGTTATCGTGATTAAATCATTACCAAAAGTAGAAACGCCAAAACCTAAATTACGATTTTAGAGAAATTAGCATAGATTATGCATAAAAAATTAGAGTGATAAACTAACATGTTTTAAAATATCCGGATTACTTTCTATGACTACTGTTTTGGTTCAATAGCTGCCCACTTAGGTATGCATATTTTGACGAACACTAAGCGACATGGTTGACCATCCTACATAGATGCCAAAATAAAAGCTTCCTATTTAGGTAGATTGACTCTGTCAAAAGTTCACTGATAAGGAAAAAAAATTGGTATCCATTGAGTAAAAAGAGAAGGAAGGGTAGACCACTTAAAAGATAGAGCGACGACTTAAAAGAAACAGCCGGAAACTTGTGGCCCAGACTGGCGAAAGACAGTCAGCTGGAACAGTTTGGAGGAGGCTTTCACCGCAAAAGGCGGCCCTTACACCTAACAATACTAATCTCATTTTAAGTACAAATACTAACATTACTAACAAATAAATAAATAAGTACACAACATATAAAACTAAATGTAAACTAGATGTAAGGGATAAAATAAAGCTAAATAAATAAATTTAGGTAGATTTGCAACGTTCAGCTCAACTCCGAGAGTTGAATTTCCAACAATCATGGTAATACTACATCGGCGTTTATGTAGGTGTTGCATAATACATGCAAAAATCTAGAACTTTAGGTGTTCTAAACAACTAATAAATAAAACATGTTTTAAAAGGAACGAACCAACTTATGCAACTTTGTCGAAAGCAAGTTTACGGAAATAGTATAAAATAAAAATCGTTAATATATCGGGATATCCTCGATTGCGCTTTGCTTACGATTTCTCATGTGGCATTAAAGGAATGGCCGAGTTATGTTGTGTACTTCCGATTGACGTCGATATTAATTAATTAGGAGCTGAAACTTTAGCCGAAACAATACTCTAAGACAAATTCAGCTGTTGTTGTTTGATACAAGAGTTAGCTAACAAACTCAAAGGCTCGTGATTATTCGCTGTCATTCGGCAGTCAGGTACTTAATCACAAGATCAAGCGCCATCTTCTGTCCTTATTCCACATTACTTGGGGTCGGTGCAACATGATTTTTTCTTCCATTCTAATCTGTAAACTGTCACGCTATTTCATATCATTTCTCACACACTAATTCATCCATCGTTTCCTTGGTCTTCCTGCCCCTCTCCACCCACCGTTCAACATTTATATTGATCACTCTTTTATTCATATATGCGATTCGTCCCTCCTCATAACATGTCCATACCACGGCAGTAAATAAGGTTTTTAGATGCCCCTAGTCTAGATTACATGTGTTAATTAACGAGTAAAATGGCTAATTTTAGTTAAATTAGCCATTTTACTACGGCATGGCATGACCCAGTTGCTGCAATGTCTGAAATGGCTATATTACTGCAATTTGTGGACCTTATGGACCTTACTGACGTTGACGCTGATCATATTAAAATGTTAACAACATGCTAGAATGAAGCTAAGAGTTGGCCCATTTAAAATAATAAAAAAAAAACTACTGAGGCCTAATATTGAGGCTAAAAGGTACCATAGACTCGAAAAGAAAATAACCGAGAGAAAAAAATAACTTCTCAGCAATTGACTTTAATACTGAGAAAATAACCAGGCAGTGTTTGTCTCTTAAAGAGCCATAATTTCAACCCATAATTAGCGACGAGTGAATAAGCTCTAAACATTATATCCCATATATTATTATTATTACCCGTGGAACCATATCGTGACGATAAAATACTACCTATTATACTAAATGCATTATTTATTTACACAAATCTACCTATTCTTTTGACTATATGTCTTTCTGTTTGTAATTTCGAAGTCTTCTAATGAATGCCAAAAGATGCTCGCTTCGATATCCAACATGCATGGCACAAGAAAGTTCGCGAGCAATAAGTTACATTGACGATTCCGAAGATCGGATTGAAGAAATGCTATTATATAAAATGTCCGCAAGTAGACAGGTGGCTGGCGCTTTTGACAACACCAAACTTGTCAAAATCAACAATTATGAGATCACTGATAGACCATTCTGACACTATTGAATAGCAGACTCGGGGCCCAGCTCGTTGCAAGAATTCCATGGGTAATTGTTGATTTTGACAACACCAAACTTGTCAAAATCAACAATTATGAGATCACTGATAGACCATTCTGACACTTTTGAATAGCAGACTCGGGGCCCTGATCAGAAAGTTCAATGCTTGGATAACGATAATAAATGAAAGGAAATTGTAAGTAATTTGATGAATTTGCCTGCCTGAGCTAAACAGGGCTAAACCAAATATGCATAGTTTTATCTTGAGATGTTGCTGAAGTGTCGTGGTTTTTGTAATAGGGCACTTTATCTGCTTTAATTCATTTGTCAGATTAACTTTGTGTCATTGGTTTGTCTAATTGCTAACAAACAAATAGTTTAACCCTGTAAGTAAATAGTTAGAGGGTAATAAATATCAGTAACTCAATATTATTTGCATTGCTGAGTTTTTAATTACTTCCTGCAAAAGTGACTACCGAAAACATAGCTTAGCTCAAATACCTAAGCCTAGTAGCGCTTATTTATGTAAATTAATGCAAAGAGTTATACTAATAGGATTAATGATTAAATAAAAAGCAAGTGTCAAAAAAGAAAGAAGTGACAGACAGCTGCTGCTTTTTAAATAACGCCTTTTAGAGATGTGCACACAATTAATCGATATAAAAACGTCATCGTAATGATTTACCCATGTTTTATCTGTTCGCGTGCATACGCGCATTATTTGCACGATGAAGGAACTACGACTTTATATAGTTTATTAGGTACATGGGAACAGTCTTTGACAACTTTCTATTGTAATACACGATGCGTGGTTTTATTGTGAAGTTATTAAGATTGTACTCGCCAAAGTAGATTAATAGGTCGGTAGGTTAAAAAAAATAATTAGTTGAATTCTGAGATTTAAAATGCAATGGCTAATAAACTGTAAAAGCGATGCTGTCAACACTCAATTTCAGCTCCAATATATTTCGTAGGTGCTACTACTGATAGACCACCAAACGTTAGATAAAGATCAGATAAAAGAAAAATTAATGACATGTGACTGATCATGAATGGTCTCCACATTCTGGATATTCCACTAATTACTGCGACAAGCTTTAATTAAAGACTAAAATGGTCGACATCGGCTTTGCTTGCCATAATTAAAAATAGAATAGAAAAGACTCGGTAATGAACAGAGCACTGCAATTAACACACTAGCGCCACCGTTAATTAACGTGACAAGCCACTGACATTCCGAAATGTAGCCACAACAAAAAAAAAACAGCAGTAAACAAACACAATTTCCACGAAAACAAAACACATCACAAAAAAAATGCTCTCACAGTAACTCGTTACCGCTCTCTTCCTCTTCGAACGAGATACCATCTTCGTCAAAACCGTCACTCGACAGACTGTCTTCAGTCATGTCTGTGTTGCTCTCGCCCAACGATTCGATCGACATCGTTCGACGGCTGATCACCGACTAAACGTATCGGCGAAAGTGCTCGACGGCGAGGAAGTAAATTCTGAATAATTTACCGATTCATTTCGGCTTTCAAAACGTTACTCGTGTTTACGTATTTTGCGGTAACGTCATTATTCCGATTCGATTGGTGTTACGCGATTTTTTTTAGTTCCTCCTTTTTTAGGCCGTCGTTGATGTATCGATTTACATGTGTGTCAATGTTGTAATAATTGACTCGTTAACATTTATGTTGATTAAAAATATTAACATGTTTTAATAATTTAAATGTAAACTAGAAGCAAAAGCTTGCCAATTTTAACATCTACTTGTTTGGAACATTTGGTTATGTTGAGCTATGTAATTTCTGATGCACAAGTTTTCGTTTATCCGTTTTTCCATTAGCCATATTTTTATTTCAATCACAACAAAAACGTAACGCAAACACTATTAAATTAACTGGAGGACCATTATTGGACGGAAATAATGTAAACACTTTTAATAACTGTAATTACCGCAAACACGATTAATTTAACAACACTATTACACACATCACACGGTTAATCTACAATACAGCTAATTGTTGAACTAAAATAATGGCTGCTATGGCCAAAACAACAACAAAAAAGTAACGAATAATTTAAAAAAACTGCAACGGTACCAAAGAGGCGTGAACAGTAAAGTTTAATGAATTCGGATACTTGCACTCTATGCTTGATTCGCTCTGCCAGTGCACACGGCATGACCGAAGGTTACACTCGCTCTGGCGACGATTGTCCCGCGACCTCTCAGGTGCGTTCCGCGCCAACGGTGCTCATCTACTAACTAGGGCTGCTCTACTTACAGCCGAGCACTTTTTATGGCGCATTGTTTTCTTAAAATTGCACCCGAATCTGGTTTACAAAGATGTTGCTTAATAATGAAAATTCGTTACGAAAAAGCTTTGTTTTCTTTTTAACTGGGCCGTCAGTTTCAAGACTTGTTAACACACATGCCCCTTCGAAAACTACGAAAGAAATGCTCTTCCAATCGTTACAGTTCAAACGGTTTTGAACGAATAGATGAATTATCGTGCTGCAAAGCTAACATAACTTCTCAAGGAAGTATAAATTAAGACATTTTCCGTTCTCTTAGAGCGGAGCTGAATTATTATGATATAACAACTAAACAAGTAAAGTGTAACACTAACACAGGCTATTGTTCCGTGGTAAGCAGAACGGCTTTTAGATATTAATATTTGGTAAGGAGTCCAGATTTCACAAGATAACAGCCATTGCAATAATTAGAAACGGATTTTAATGGGATGTTACAAGTGTTACAGCTGATAATTACTATGGAGGAGCATTTGCTTTAAGATAAGAAAGATGGGTTGTTGTAAAAGATGGTATGCCTAAGCAAGATGTAGATGCAGAGATGACTGATGATTGAGATAAGAGGAGGATTGCACAGCTCCCAATTATTTGTTTGAGATGGTACGTGTTAGCCTTAAGAGCCAAGTATCATCAAAAGCTTGACTTAGAGAGTGCAAGTTCTGTAACACAGATGAAGTATCTACAGGAGCTTCAAAACAAAAAGGTATGCAATTAGCATAGCTATACCAACCCAAAACTACATTTAGGCAGTTGAATGAAGATCTAAATAAAGATGCTTAACTTACTCTGATAAGTGATAACCATGTTGTGTGCATACTGCATTTTAAGGTTTGACAACACGACAAGATGTTCGACGTATATCAACAATCTAAACTTATGAAAGTATACTGATAGCAACGGCTAAAATCTGACTTGGAGACTTGGAGATTTGAGGGATTCAGGAGGAGATTTAAGGATTAGCCATGATTATTTAGCGTGATAGTTCTGAATAAATGAGAATCGTCTTTTTGCTTTCTGCCATACCTGGGGGCAGAAATTTTATATCACCCGTGGGCCTGTAAATTGGCTTTACATGCTTCCGAGAATCTGTCAGGTTTGCTGGCTTGGTTTAATTAATGGGAACGATAGAGTGTCGACTGTCAAGAAAGAAAAGGGACAGAGAAGTGGAAATTATGTTGTTCCTTCTCCTCTGCTATTCTTTTATGATGCGGGATCCAACACAGTTAGATTGTATCTGGGACGTCGTCGAGCTTTATTGCATTGGCGCTTTTCTGGTGGTCGCCACTATTCTTCTTCTTTTCGAGTCAAGTCTAAACTCTGTCCCCCCAGTACGTGGCAACCTGGACGGTTCTATCATTTGCTTTATACAAGTCTTTGAGCGTGCAATTAGTTGTGCCACTATTGATTCTGGCATTTAGGAGTTTCAGTGGTTTGAGAATAGAGTGGCGGTGTTGACAAGAAAGAAAAAACGACTGCAGAGACATGAGACAAGGATACATAATGATGATGAGCATGATGGTTCTATCCGGACAACCCTACATCTTTCCATTTACGAATTGCAAATAAAAAACAGTTCCGAAGATACCTGGAACATGTAAGAATCCTTCATTCAATGTAAAACGTTTACCCACGCTTTTTTAGAAAGCATTGTACAATGTGCAAACATAACAGCTACAGTTCAAACTTAAATAACTAGCAGTTATTATTTGTTCGTGCGTAATTTTAATAATCCTAGATTGCTATATTTTGCTTCCTGTAATTTTGTTGTGTTGCCACACCTGCCGTGACGCGGATATTGACACAATAATTTTAATACTTAGGTAAGAAGTAAACTACCTGTTGTTTAAAGTAAAAACTACATCGTTCGTTTACTTGGCAATAGCTCCTCCTGTGTCGAATAAATGTCATCTTTTTCTTGCTCCTACGCCATTTCTTAGGGTCGCGGGTTACTATATTATTTTTCCGTTTTAACCATATTCATATTCACACAGCCCATCCATCGTATCTTTTGTCTCCCCTTACTCTTTTAGCCCGTCACATTAATTCTTTTTTCACATTTTTCGACGTGTAGACAAAATGTGAACTCTGAATCTCGAATATAAAAGATAATTATCTTAATCAGACAAAATCACGTCATACATTGGGTAACTGGTTTTAGAGCTATAAAAATCGCTCTGACAGGCAGACAAGTTACATTTTCTAATATCTATATATAGACAATCAACAACAAAACTGCATGTATGCATAATATTGCATTTTATGCATACATTATTATGCATACTCGTATATGCATAAAAACGAATACAGAACCGTAATCTAGCACTGACTTAACGTTGATCTTCAAACATTTCTAAAATAAAAACACATGACACATCACGGCTGTTTTCCGTAAAAGGTAAGGTTAGGTAGAGGTACATGCTATCATCATCTGATGATGATGATGGGGTTATTTGATGATTTTCCACCTGCCAAAAAAAAAGGCAGTGATAGTCTAGTGGTGTGACCCTGCTGTCATAGGTGTCGAGTTCGAACCCAAGACACGCACCTCGTTTTTTTCGAATTTATGTGCGTATTGTATAATTATCACTAGCTTCGGTGACGGAAAACATCGTGAGGAAACCAGCATGCCTTTTTTGTGGAAATCATCAAATGACGCCTCCCGCTCTGGGAGAGCGGTAGGGAGTGTCAGACTTCTACTGACTAAAAACCACCCATGTTCCTTCTTAGCCCATGTGCCGAGGCCGCGGTATCTCTTTCGAACAACCCGCAGCACCGAGGGGAAACCAGCATGCCTGATAAATATTACTCGACGGCGTGTAAAGCCAAGTCCGAGGACTATGGGCAGCATGAAAAACTCTGACATCAGGTAAGGCACTAACCAAACGTTAAAGAAAGAAAAACAAGGCAGTCTTACAAAATACTGTCTCTAAAAAAAAATTCGCTCTAATAAATCAATCAATCGCGTGACAGCATTTAGACTTGTGAACAATGTTTCGTACATCACTTCTCAATTAGGCGGTTAAACAACTCGACGATTATTTTCTAGTTTGGCAACATTTATTTGGCAACGAACGAATTCTTGCTGAGGCGAAGAGGCAACATTATAAGCCTGTTCCCATTTTGAAAAACGTAATGCTGGCTGATGTGATGAAAAATACATCCAGTATTGGGCAAAAAAAAATGTGTGGCTAGAATATATCCCATGAATGCCCACGATGTTTGCTCAAAGTCGCCCAAAGGGCAATGGAGAGGGCTATGCTCGGAGTCTCCTTGCGGGATCGTATCGGAAATGAAGACATCCGCAAGAGAACCAAGGTTACCGACATAGCCCGAAGAATTGCTTGGCGGTGGGCGGGCACATTGCTCGCAGAACGGATGGCCGATGGGGCCGAAAAGCTCTGGAGTGGCGACCCCGAACCGGAAGACGTTACGTTGGAAGGCCTCCCACTAGGTGGACTGGGTTGCAGGGACCCGCTGGATGCGAGACGCACAGGACCGATCAATGTGGCGACACTTGGGAAGGCCTATGTACAGCAGTGTACAATCTTTTGGCTGAAATGATGATGATTAACGATGACGGAGGATGAGGACCAGTTTGGAGTTATTAAATGGAATGTTTTGAGCGCCACCTGCTCTATAGACCAGGAACTATTGGCGAGTGGTTTATTAACTTGCATTATCACTGCTAGTACTGGATAGATACTGTACAATTTATAAAGGACCATTTAATGTTCCTGAAGGAATTCAATAATATTGTATTTAACATAATATCTACTTCTACACGTGTATATTGTCGATGGTACCGGTCACTGAACATAGATGGCGCTAGTATGGAATTGATATAGCCTTTCTACGTTGAAAAATTGTAATATGGCATTGTTTGCTCCAGTTGTTTTCCTAACTATGTCATGTTTCTTAACGAGGTTATCATTTTGACTAACTGAACTGTATTAATTCAAAGTAGAAATCCCTATCGAAGTTTCGTATAAGTTCACTTCTGCATTTCTAGCAAATGCTAATCTAGTTAATTTCACATAATGTCAATTATTATCGTTCTAGAATACAGCAGGTATAATTTAAAATGCATCAAAAAAGTAAAGCGCGCTATAAATTTCCAGTAATTAATGATCTAGCGAATATGCGTGTTACGTCTGACTAGTCAACATACGTCGTAGACTCGTAGTAAACTATTGTAAGTCTACGACTAACGCCTTTATGCAACAAATTGCATTTAAACTGGTAAATGCGTTGCAAATGTGTGATTGGATTGTTTAGCGTTTGTGAACTTTCTGCTGTCATTTAACGTCATTATCAGCTTTCTATTACACATCCAGAATATGTTTAGCAAAGAAATAGACACAAAAATAATAGAGAAAATAGTAAATGGCCGAAATTGGTGGCGAACTTTTTTTCGCACGCTGAAAAATGGGGCATTTTGTGGGTACTATTGTATGACATTATCACAGATTCACAATGGGTCACTTTCCCGGAAAAAATCTGAATCAATTGTCAAGACCATTGTGTAGAACAATAAATAAACATTAGTGAGTACTTACTCTGGACTCTGTCTGAAGTGGTCGACGGCAAACTGCAGCAGCGGATGTCTGCCGTCGTGCTGCGGCGTTGACTGGTCTCTTCTCTCTTCCCTTAGTTCCCTTTCCCTTTCGCGATCCCGATCTCTATCTCTATCCCTTTCTCTTTCACGATCTCGTTCTCTCTCCCGCGGCACTGGTGACGTCGTCTGCGCTCGTCTCTCAACGTGGTCCGTCTCTTCTCTGGAGTCTCTCGCTTCACGCAACTCGCGTATCTCCCGAGAGTCTCTCGAGTCTCTGGACTCTCTCGTTTCTCTCGTGTCCCTCGTTTCTCTCGTGTCCCTCGTTTCTCTCGTATCTCTTGTTTCTCTGGATTCTCGTTCTGAGACACGTTCCTTTGTAACTCCATTTGTTGTAGGTTTGGGTTGAACCTGTAACAATTGAGGTGTTGGGTTAATTTCATGCTTCATTCATTACTAGTGATTCGGAAGTATTTTTGGATAAATCATAAGTAGGAAGGGCGCAGTAGTAGTCCGTAACAGTAATAATTAAATGGGCTGTTCTGTCGATTTTAAATTTTCAGCCACTTACATTTTAACGTCTGTAACTAACTCATTAGGACAAAACATGAGGTCTTGGGTTTAGGTACGATTCCCGCCTCCCGGATACATCATTGTTATTGTTTTTTTTTAGTTGTGCCCCCAGGTAATGACAATAGACTGCTACCTATTATTACGGACTTAAACAATACTGACGAAAGATGGATGTTTAATTGGGAACACCGCTGCCACATCCTTTGAGGATTACAGGCGGTGTTATGTTGTTATGCAGATTAATACGGTGGGATAAGTAGAGAAAGATCATTATTGTAACTACATCGTGTTTAAAGTTAATCTGAGCTATCCCGAGTACAGTTTTCTGATAAGTACGTCAAAACGAAAGAATCTCAAGATTGGCATCCGATTGCGGTACTCGCCACTCGGCCGGTGTCGGTACATCGCTGGAGATCAGGAAAGCGTGAATGTGCGCGAGCGCACGATCGCTAAATAAATCAGTTTTACTGCGCTGGACCCGTTGGTCGGACTCCATAAGTTATACGTATCATGTGTAATTGAAACCAGGGTGATGTGATGTGATTTATGGCATTTTCCGATTTATGATTGTACTGTTCAAATAAAAAAGTATTAGCGTTTAATTTTTCAATATTTTTTTAAATTCTTATGTTTGTAAATGATTCTTAACATTTTTTGGGGTTGATTATGTCTGATGTCATTGTGTGTGAATAATTTTACTTGCTTAAATCCTTAATGCGCTTTACTTAACTCAAAGCGAGTTGTAAGTTTCACACCAAATTATATTTATAAAGACATAACCGAGAAAAATCATCGGGACATGAAATGCATCGCTAATGACTACCAATGCTGAATTAGAGTTGTTTTTCTATTTTCCTAAGTTTCAGAACAATATTAATAGGAAACAAAAACACAACAACTTTCTGAAGAATTTACTGATTAATTTAAATCCAAGACAGTTAAATCGTTTCTCTGGGACTTCGTCGAGTTTCTTGTGGTCGCCACTGTTGATTTTGGCTTACAGGAGTTACAGTGGTTTGGGAATAGTGTGGCGGCTTTGTCCAACAAAAAAAAAAAATTGCCTCCATAATTGAAAATAAGAAATTATAAAGTGTAATTGTGTTACAAAACAATTACTGCGGCCTTATGTATTTAATTAAAGTTATTAAAATTAAGTAGGTCAAGGTAAAAACTCAGTTAATATTTATTTATCTACCTTTGGTTTTCGTTTCAAAGTTTTTCTACTGAGCGTCCTGATAACATCGTAAAAGTTTTCCATTTTTAAGAATTTTTCGTTCACCAGCACACATCAAACACAATTCGTATTTTCGCTATATCACTAATTTCATCGACGTAATTTTTCGAAACTTGAACTAAGCGCATCAATGTTGCCACTTTCCCGGCGCACAAAACCGACTATAGAATTTCTATTGTTTTTTTCGATAGTGCAATTTCCGCACTGCATTCGCGAGGTGCAGCGGCGGTATGCGCGCGCCGCCCGCGCCCGTAGTGCCCGCCACCATCTTTATAAATATTGATGCAATCTATGTGTGCTCGCTCCGATTAATCGCTAATTTCTTTCGTAACTCGGATTCTTTTAGTCTTTATAACCGATTAACTCCTACCGTGAATGGGAGATATTTATGGTATTTTTTACGCGCTCCGCTAGGCTCAATTTATTTCCACGCTCGTAGTGCTCATTATCTTCTAGTAATAATTATGATAATTATGGATTATCCGATACTTTTTACATAATCGACGTCGAACAGAAAATATGAATTCGTTACGTGGCGGAACTACTGCGAATATTTTAGAAAAAATGAATCCGATTAAGGCTTTTATGTCATTTTTATGTAGTCACCGAAAATAAATTAATTGTAACTGGGTTTTCTAATATAAATTATTTAAATTAATGAAGGTTCACCAAGTTTCGAAATTGAAATAAAGCTAGACAGTTTTGTCATGACAATTACCATCTAGAAAGTCCCGAATCATGGACAATAGAACCAATGTACGTACCTACATCTAACTGAATACATACTCATTAGAAAGAAACAATTCAAGTAACACTGCTTTACATGACATCCTCAAACAGGATAGGTACATTGTAAGCCTTATTAAGTACAGCATTTGAATAAATCACAATATCGAACATAAAACATCGTCTGACATAACTTGCCTGTTAACGCATCCATTCACCTAGTTCTATCCTATATGAATATTTATTTATGGATATCTTCCAACATGGGCAGTTTTCGCGAAAAATGTAATCAGTTGTATGATTAACGTAGTAAAATTATGTAAATACATATTTACCGGGCCATAGATTTCCATCATTTTCCATAACAGCTAAGTTGTGTTTGCGGTTTGTTTGGTAATAGCGACATCTATCTACGCGTGTGTGAACAGTGAATGAATGAGTAACGTTGTTGATGTTGGATACTATTTGCAGATGGCAGCACTTCACGCAAGAGTTTATTATTTTTTAAATTACCAAAATACTTCTGCACAATAAAAAGCCAGTTTTTTAATGAAACAAAAGGCTATTTATTGTTGCAGAACTAAATTATATGCAAGATTTAATTTTACAGCATTTGAAACAAAAGCGGAAATTACAAGAGCCTACATTTTATCATCAGTCATCAAGAGTATCTATTACATAAATTATTGTTTTAAACTAAAGTAATCTTCGTAATTAAAACCCCGTAGTTTGTCCCCACGCGACAATCTGTCTATGGTACCTGGTCTATTCAATACATCCATCAGCACAATGTGCTGAATGCGTAACACACAATGTGTTGTTAAGTTCTATCGTAAATGTCGTAAACCACGATATCTGGGGAAACAACTTTTGGGGAGACCCAAAAGTTGTTTCCCAGCAATAGTTATTGCATAGAGGTCATCATAATCATCATCAGCCTATAATGTTCCCACTGCAGGGTCTCAGGCCTCCTCTCTACTAGAGGGATGGGCTATAATCCACCACGCGGGCCCCGTGCGGTTTGGTAGATGTCACATGTCTTTGAATTTTTGGTTCTCAGCCGTTTTCCTCACGATGTTTTCTTTCACCGTTTTGAGAGAAGTGGCGATGAAATAAGTAAATTACACAAAGTAATGCGCCAGCCTGGGTTCGAACCCACGCTACATTCCCGCACGGTGATGATTATATTATGGCTTATTTTCACCGGTACATAACCACTTGACATTTCTCATCGCGCATAGAAATATGTGAATGCTCGCGCAGACGTAGCCGTTAACATACGCAAGTGTACAAGACAAGTGGTATAGAGATAGATACCAGTCAGATGACTTGACATTACAGTAGACATTTAGTATCAACTAGGAACAGTATTACAACTAAGAATCGGAATAGGTCACAATTTGCGGTACTCAGAAATATTTAATGATTACTTAAGCCGTCACTTACTGCGGTACTCAGAGATATTTAATGATTACTTAAGCCGTACCTTAGTAAAGATTTGACATACTTTTGTATGACAAAACTGTTAAAACCTTTACTAAGTGATGGCCTAAGTAATCATTAAAGCTCTCTGAGTGCGGCAGTTATTAAAGATTTAACATACTTTTGTATGACAAAACTGTCAAAACCTTTAAGCCTAAGTGATGGACTGATGGCCTAGTAATCATTACAGCTCTCTGAGTGCGGCAGTTAGAGGCTGTCGCATCGAGGCAATTGGTTTTTTTATATGTGTAATGCAACAATATCTAAAAGGTTGTGACAATTTTATTGTAACTCTCCCTCCTTTGATTTACAGATACTTACTAATTGTATTGCTGGGGTATCGCATTACCTGACTGAGTTGTTCAGGTCAGATAGGCATCGCTCAATGTGAAATTCAGCTGGATCCGATAAGACTGGAAGCCGAACCGAACATAGTTGGGTAGTGCTAGCAGACACTGAGATGATGAGTTGGTTTACTGGTTGCATTTATACTGTGCCATAGACGACCAGTAAGGCAACAACCAATACAAGTGCGCGGATGTCGGGATGACCTGCTCTGAGAAATACAGCCGCGTCTCCGGGAATCGATGGTTGTACTGGATAAACTCGAACTATTTTTTACACTGTGTGGAGTTCCGCTTATGTATGGATTGGTAATGCGAGCTGTATCTTGTAGTTTTCATTTCATATTGGTACGAAGGAAATTGCTTTATTTTGATATATTTAGAGGTTTAACATGTGTTTTATGCTTATTTTAGATTTGGAATTGAATCCAGCCTTACCCTTCGAGGATAGCACAGTATATGTATGAAATAGGGTTAGTCAGAGGTCTAACTGCGGTACTCAGAGATATTTAATGATTACTTAAGCCGTCGCTGAGTAAAGATTTGACAAACTTTTGTATGACAAAACTGTTAAACCTTTACTAAGTGATAGCCTAAGTAATCATTAAAGCTCTCTGAGTGCGGCAGTTATTTATCAAATGGTTAATGTTTGACCTGGTGTCAGACTTTTTCTGACCTTTTTTTTTTACTTCACATGCCGTCGAGAAATATCTTTATTCTGGTTTCCTCACGATGTTTTCCTTCACCGATAAAGAAGAAAGACTGAATGACAACACTCTACATTCTTTGATTTCTCATTTACACGTTTGCAGCAATTCAACTGCCCACGGTTTATTTACTTTCAACGGTTGAATAGAAGCTCGATCTTCGGTTTTTCTCAAAGAGATTCCTCGTAAATAATTGAACATTTTCTTCGATCTATCGATTAATTAACAGTCAACATATAGAAGCAATGTCTCGCACTTTCGCCGCGATAGCCCGAATAAACATTATTTCTATATAAAAGTCATTCGATGCAAGCATTTCATCTATCGGTACGTAATTGCGTAGGTAGGCTCCCAGTCTTTAAATATAATATTTTTATAGGTAAGTATTCTATTTTACGATGATTTGACTATGATACGAAATATGTAGTTTAATGTATGTGTTTGAGTGTGAGTATCTACTACAGGCGATCATATTTATATGAAGCCGGTGCTTCAATGAATTCCATGATATTTTTAATTAGCTCAATATTTATTATTCTGTGCCTATTAACGATACATGTCTTTCTTCTTCTTAGCATGTCGATGGCAATCTAAATTGTATCGGCCCAGGACTGAGATCCTAGTTTGGCGTTTCCGGAAGCCTCCATAAGTTCCTGTAGTGATCAAATAACAGGAGACTCAGGACACGATATTAAGTGTCTATCGTTTGCGGAACAGCACCACATTTACACTCCAGGGCAGAGTCATTAATGAATCTCCAACTATGTAGTATGCAGGTTTCTTTCTGCGACCAATCTGGGTCTGGAGTAATAGAGACTTCCAGGTCAGCCATGACAACTCAATGCCATTAATTATTAACTCAGCATATAGTCAGTTCACAGAATATTTAACAAGCTGAACAGTAATCTCTAATAGATATCTCTATTCACACAATCTTAAATATTCAATCTTCTATCGAGGCTATCAACAGTATCAACACCTCTCCAACAATATCGATTGATCTACCATCCATTTCATGTTCAGCTGAGCATAAATCGTGTAGATCCACACACGAGCATCAATGGAGCACGTAATGACAGGTGGGCTCGTTCATTGGTAGCCGACGTGAAAGTGAAGAGCTTTTCCTTTATCCATTAATGAATACATTTCCCTTGGAGACGCCATTGTACGATGGTTAATAATCACATGCATTCAATGCACGAGGTATGAACGAATTTGTGAATAAAACTTGGGAAATAGTAAAGGAAGCTGAGTGGCATCAAGTTTTTGTGAGCAACTTGAATTGATTTATATAATAGTATTATATAAATCAATTCAAGTTACAAGTTATAATAATACTAGCTGGTGCCCGCGGCTTCACCCGCGTGGATGTCAAATTTTATACTAACACCTTCCTGTTGTTGTTTTTTTGTGTATCTACTGTGCAAATATTTCGACACAAATGTATTTTTGTTATGAAATAAATAACTTGAACTTGAACTCCTCTTGAATCACTCTATCTATTAAAAAAAACCGCATCAAAATCCGTTGCGTAGTTTTAAAGATTTAAGCGTACATAGGGATATAGGGACAAAGAAAGCGACTTTGTTTTATACTATGTAGTGATTAATTATGTCTGTAATTCCCGAGGGGTCAGATGGAGGTGCATCTATAACAAATACAGTACATTTCGCTCGTTATGTTTCTTAAGTCCCATAGAGCATGAACCCATTCCATTACCATCAACTAGGTTAAGAAATTCCTGAAGGAATGCATACTATCACTTTGCTCGGTTTGTGAATCAAACCTAATACCTAATGCTCAGCAGTTACGATGAACCACTAGACCAGCCAGGCAATGGACGTTTGTATAAACTTTTGGAGTAACGAAAATGTCATTTGATTTTAATAATCACGAAACTTTCGGAGTAACGTACATCGGAGTAACGAACATTCTGAATACCGTACTTCGTCATAGCGTACATTCGGACTCACGTAATTCGGTCTCACAAACTTTCTGTATACCGTACATCGGCATTTCGAACTTCGGAGTAACGTAATACAGTCAACAAAAACTAGTACAATAGAGAGACAAAAGCCTGTAGCGACCTTTACAAAGTGCGATATATCTGACCCTGCGACAAGTCAAACTGCAAACATGACCCAGAACATTCAATTATCATCCAGTTAGTACATTTGCGACATACACTGTAAAGCGACCAGATTGAATAGCTACTGAAACGTCAAAAACTGCACATGAAGTAAAACCTTCTCTAATCAGTGGGATTATATTTCAGTTAGTCGACATACATATCGAAACTATGTATATTGATTTTAGTATATATTTTAAAAATCTTAAGTCTAAGGCGCGTTTGATATTCAGTACTTTTAAATCCGCAGCCTAAATTCTTAGGAGTCGCTATGGTTATAATAGGAGACAAGAAAAATATTTTAGATTTAGAAATTTCGATCACGATGCAAAAAGGCTACGTTTTACTGTTGAAAAATCAACTATGTTCCAATTACATGTAATACATAAGTGTCTAAGGAGAATGTCGAAAATGAGACAGATTTCTCGTAGGTCATTAGTCACTAGAAGCAGCATTAAGAAAAAATATAAATGTTGCATTACTTGCAACCATTTTTTCAAAATTAGCAGGTTATACAATAGTAATACCTCCTAATGATACTCCTTAGTTTTTTACAGCGACAATAATAAAACAATCATCATTAATCAATATTATTTGTTCATCTATTCCCAAATCGAATCAGGTAGAGGTGATTCGATTTGACTTAATCTTTAATGATATCAAACTAAATCAAAATATGCAGCATGTTCATTCAATCAGATATCTACTAGTATAAAGCCGAATACAGACTTATGACGCCTCAAGCAATGTCAATGAAACGTGCTCAAGGGCTCGTGCTCAGAATCTATGTAAAAAAGGTTTAAGATAAATCGACGCGCACAATTTTACCATGAATTTAATAGGTACATGGTTATTGATTGTAGACCTTACAATGTAGGAGCTACAAAGAAAAAATTGTTTTTTCCGCACAGACACATTTTAATTGAACATAAAATAACAACAGGTTTAGGTTCCTTCACGTTAAAAGTTCGCTAATCGTTTCCCTGCGTACTAAGCGATTTATTAGGTATCATTGACATTACATAATTAATTACTGCGATTCAGTGTCCCTCACAGGTTGTACGCTTTGCAATTTGGCCAATGAACACGTATCGGGTGTTACAAGTGTGTTACAGCCTTTACACGGAACTGCTCCGCCAGTTTTTCTATCGTCCCAACCAACCTGTTCCTCAATGTTAGCTATACCTTCACTTTTCCTGTGTGATTAGCTGTTAGACTTTCCATGCTTATTAATTTTCTAAGTGTTCACATGTGAGATTCAACACTGATCGTGTCCCGAGGTTTATAAATGAAAATTACTTTGGACGCAGGAGAAATTCTCTACTTTGAAGGTTTCTTAATGTTTTCATTGACATATTGTGAATCGTTAGTTCTGGTTTTTGGCACAATTTTTTTAAATTATAAGTAAAAAAAACAAACAGCAAACAATATGTTTACGAGCGACCATTTAAAATGCCCCAAACACGGGCTCTTAATTCTTAATAGCATCGCTTTATCGAAAATTTTCCTTGCCAAAACCGTATTCAATTTAATTAATTGCTAAATTAAAACACACAATCAAATGCGCCAAGGTCGCTCCTATTATCTTGTTCAATCAAAAGAACACGGGTAACATTCCAATGCGGTTTTATTTTGACGACAATATGTCAAGGATGATGTACTACCTAGTTCACTGATGGTTGACCACTTTTCAACCTTATTACTTGGGTCATAAGAGTGAAAAGTGGCAGACTGTCAGAGAACTTCGTAGTACCCCGGAGCATGTTGTGGGGAACTACCATCATTAACGAATTACGATGATCACGAAACATGTATAGGTATAGGGATTATTTAGGGTAAGCACGTACAGAAAAATTAAAATGGGCGACCAATTTACTGGCAGCATAGAAAATAGTACCGTGCTATTACCAATATTTGAAGATTTTCAGTTCTGTCTAAACTGGCCCTTAGTCCAACAAGGATACTGATTTAGGACATACTGGTGAAATCGAAGGAGATCAGTACATATACGGCGTTTAAGAGCTGTCAACTTCAACACTACTAAGAAATATTGGCTCTAGTACGCGGTTCAGATGTGCTGATCGCGTTTGGTTCCATTGGTGAAATCCGGTCTTAGTTAGGCAAGGCAACAATTAAGTATTTCATCATACTACGTATATACGTGTATGTACTTTTCAAAGGCATACATTTTTATTGTT
This sequence comes from Diarsia brunnea, assembly GCA_949774965.1. NCBI lineage: Eukaryota > Metazoa > Arthropoda > Insecta > Lepidoptera > Noctuidae > Diarsia > Diarsia brunnea. The sequence continues at coordinate 16,287,485 of OX459008.1, read as the reverse complement.
GGTAACGTGCAATTAAGGTTTTCGCAACAAGTTACCTGTGGTCAAAAGTCAAGATTGTTGGGGTGTAGCTTTCTTCGCGAACGTCTGTGAATTTTCTGAGCAAATAGTATTACTATGAATGAATAAGTACAGTTTCGATTATCTGCACTGTACTTTTTCCATTCATAGCGATGCTGCAAAGCAAAACAGCAAAAAAAACAGATGTGGCCCTGATGCAATACAATTCTCACACAGATTTTAAAAGGTTGAGCGTAAAAAACATGAATGAAGGGCCAAGGAGACTTCAAAGACCCATTATGTCAGCCGAGGCTGATAGAATACGACGTAGTGATTCTCCATTAGACAAAAAGACATTGAAGATGGTCTATGGCTACGTAAGAAGCATCATTTAACAGGGCCCAAATTATAGGGTCGTTACGTAAAACCCCAAAGATTGTTTCAAGCCTAATCATGGTTACTGAATTGGACATAGAACTGTCTAAACGTATAGCATTAGTGGTAAGTGTATATGATTTTGTAATGACTCTACGGACTCTACTGACTTTACGGTCAGAAACAGACGCTTTCACTCCACAGCTGTTATCATTTAGTGATCGCACACTTGGCGTGAAATATTAGTGAGCATCGCGTCACGGTTACTTCCAGCTTCTGTGGCCCTAGTTAGTACAATTTTAAAGTTGATTTGAGTATGGAGGAGAAAGATAGAAAGGCTGACCTTACCATCGACACAAATACAAAGAGCATTTGGGGGCTCGAATGACGTTTACGAAGCGGTGATGTTGCAAAAGATTTGTGAAATTGTGTCTTGGAAAATGTATTGACAGCATAACATAAATCAATGTTTGAATTTTGGGTCGAGAATAAGTTCAGATACTTACAGACACTGTCCAGTATGAGTATGTCAGTATGGCTTTATGTTCAGGAAGAGCGAGAGAATTAAAAGAAGATTTAAAAAAAAGTTATAGTACCACGACGTCAAAATAAGGTTCAACTCCCGGAGTCAATAAGGAAGAAGTGAAAGTGAAATTGGTCTGAGAAAGACGGATACCGGCAATCAAAGTTGCCAGTAAAAGTCTGAAACATAATTATGAGTCATCTAATTGAGTCATTCTATTTTCATGCTTCAAAATGTATTACACAATTGTGAATCAAAGATTAAGCACTAATTCACATGAGCAGATGATTTAAGTTAACCTCTAGAAAATAATACAGAAGTAATTTCCATTCTTAAGTAATTTATATTTTACCCCAGAATGTTCCGGCTAAGCATAGTTAATAGATGTTTATGATCAAGAAACCTGTTGCATGCAGATTGTACCAAGTGGTCCACATAGCAAAATACAGAATAATTTGAAGACGTATAATTATGGTAGCAATCTACAGCATTGAGGTAACAAGGAAGAAGAAGAAAAAATGTAGAAGACGTCTTTTTTATATACAAGCCCTTCACATTTTTCCCAAACCACTGCAACTCCTGAAAGCTAGGATCAACAGTGGCGACTCGACTCGACGAAGTCCCGGAGAAACCATTTAACTCTCTGATAAAGACGTATTCGCCAAAATATCGTGCATGACTGCTTTTGGTATAAGTTTTTGAAAGGATCAACAAGTAATAAAATATCCTTTTGTGGTATGCCGTGTAGGCGATCATTTCTATGCGATTCAAGTCATAAAGTTTATAAAACGGATAATAATTCTATCAGAGAGGACTGAGGAGTCTGTTGTGCAGTCAAGGCGAACTGGTTGAATTACACGCTTACGAGAAAGGTCGCCTCTAACATACAAGTATTTTCTTACATCATTATTGTAAGTATTATCTACATAAGTAAACACTGCACTTGTGTGGGAAAATAGTAAAACAGATTACATCTTTTTATAATTTTAATGCAAGATTCCCAACTTCCTTATTGGAATTAGATAAATCTTCGACATTTGTTGTCTTGTTTTAACGAAACCATTTATTATTTTGTGGTTGTGCTTCCGACAAGTTCTAAGATATTTTTCTATTAATTGATGTTACAGAATTTAGTGACAGTAGAATAGGTAAAATTGTCATGTACACAACGACATAATTAATCGACGAAAGGAAGACATACATGTAAACATTAATCAAAATAATGCAAATGTATCTTTTTATGAACGTAACATCAGCCAATGAACCCAAGGCGGATGTACTTTGATGACAAGGTAAAAGGTTACAAATTTCGCTAGTAATATTAAAAGTAGGCAAGCCTTCTACAATCAACTGGGCCTACAGACAGGGCCGAAATGGGAGATGGTCTCTGGAGAATACCCTGTAAGCAAGCAGACTTTGCCCGATAGGAGGATCAAACCCTTCCAGAAATTAACACGTTTTAAGTAATATGATTATGATTGAATTGATATATGATTTGTAGCCACAAGTGATAGCGAGGTACTGAATTATTGGATGCATGTAATTCCCGAAGGGTTAGACAGAGGTATACGAGTATATACATAATTGTTGATGAAAAGTATGTCCATGGAGTTTCTTCTCCATGAGATCTACGATTTTGGAATAGACAACTACAGTCCATCCTTATCTTTCTGCCCTTATCCCATTCTATTAGGGGTCGGCGCAACATGTTTTCTTTTTCCATTCTAGACAACTACAGGACGTCTATTCACAGTTATTATGCCTGTGGCTGGACTGTCGCCGTTAGATTATTTTGACTATGTAAAAGTGTCTCTGACGGGTCTATCTGAAATAAATTCTTTTAGTTTCATATCAGCAGTTGCACTTGCGACCACTAGACAACGAGGCAGTAGACGGATAATTTGCAATAATTCCATTTTGAACAATTTTGAGGTCTTCAAAGAATTATTGCAAATTGTCGTTTATTATTAAGTTATGAGATTACACCTTGAACTTTAGTATAGTGACTGGCAACTTCATGAGTTACATGATGGATGACAATCCACGATACTTTACAGCAATTTCACGTAATACGCGACTTCCTCTGATCGTCGACGTCGAATGATATAATCTGTGTCGTTTCTACTACATTACTAATTAGACTAGAATACAATAGCCTTGGTCAAGTAAATTATGTGCTGGTCTGCAGATAATGTTTTAGTTGTTATATGGGAATTACTATCAAGGGAACTGTTGTTTAATTTACTGCTTGAATTATACAAAATAAGCTGTTGAAAGACACAATAAGACAATTACGATAAGATAGGAACCTAATTTTCATTTTAATAAGAGCTTGTTATTATGTCTGTATATCTTGTCCTATGCGACCGGGCAAGCCTATTGCCATCAATCGGGTACAAAACAGACTCGAGGGTGCTGACTGAAGAAAATAGAATTCAACATTTTCATCTTCTTTCTTTCTTTTCTTGTTTCTAGAAATCGAATCGAATTAACAATTCTGCAGACTATTCTAAAGCACCAATTACACACTTCAATTTCACAGTTCGTATGCTGTCGAATATTACATAGAAGCGACCCTAAGGTAGAATTACCTCAAAACAGTGTGTTTTATAGCCTGCTAGATACGTGTGGAAAGTGAGAGAGCGGCCTGTGGCAGTCACGCTCTCTTTGTGGCCACAATTAACTGATATTGTCAATTACTGGTACGTAAGTGGGTAGGGGTACTACAAGGTAGTGAGATAAGACCCAAACTCATTCATAAAAGTGAAACGTCATACTTACGTGGTGAGCATAACGGACTAGTTTGTTAGATTAAATATTAATAACAAGATTGTTATCAGATTTTGTTGATTGTTTCTCGTGTGCGGCGGTTATGGTAATTTAAATTTCTTGATTTGTTTGTAGGGCTTTTCCTATGACACTAACGGTGTTTACGGCCTCTTTTTCAATTGAATGGTGTAGGAATTACCGTTTTTTTTGCCAAATGGGTAATTAAAAATCTAATGATTTTGCCATCGTCATCGGCAAGCTTAGTGATGAACACTGACAGGGTTTTCCAACCCCTTACTTTTCAAATGGCCCTACTCTTTATCCTAGGAGTTATTACTAATTTCTCTTATCCTTTTCTTTAACATTTATTATTACAAGAATGTTCTGCACGAATAGAGTTTTCAGAGAAACTTTGTTTCGTGTTGAAAATGTTTGCATGTATAATTTAACGATTTAAAAATGTATCAGGGCAAGTAATCTATAATCGATCCCCTTTCTTACGTCATGTACCCGAACTTAAACAGGAGGGTTCGCGGTTAACGGACAGGAAGCACGAACCAGCGCACGCGCACCTACTAAATAACAGGTGTCATCAAACGTCTATACTGTATGTAGTGGTATGGAATTATCGCTCTTATTGATGCTACTAAAGAATGCACCTGTTATGTAATGAACCCCAAAATTACTCGGGCGAAAAGGATATAATGTAGTTTTTACTGGTTTCTTTACGAGGGGTCAAGACATTTGTCAACACATTGCGTTCGTGTTCCACGCGCGCCTCAAAGAGATGTCAGCAACATGGAAGGGGCCCGCAAGGGCCGACGCCTGTCGAGGCTGCGGGTTGTCCGCAAGGGATACCGAGGCCTCGACATGAAGGGCGAAGAAGGAACATGGGTGGTTTTTAGTCAGTAGAAGTCTGACACTCCCTTTCGCTCTGCCCAAGAGCGGGAGGGGTTATTTGATGATTTCCCACCCCCCAAAAAAAAAAAAAAAAGGGTCAAGACATTTTTTGTTTGGAAAAAGTTTCTATTTTTGCCTTTTTGTTAACATTTTTCTCATTTTGTTTGTTATTCAACTAGACTTCATGTCACTATAGTAAGTAGTATATATAATTCCATTAGGATAACGCAGAGGTTTACCTAGTACTACGCCATCTTTTCGCCAGTTATGTGTTAGGCGGTGAGCCTATTGCCATCAACCACGCACGGATCACGGGAACGGATCCAGACTTCGTGGCTGCTACTGAGAAATACGTAATAGAAAAATCCAACAACACTGCTCGACCGAGGAATGGAACCTAGAACCCTACTTAGTAGTCGCTTGCGACCACTAAACCTGAAACGCCATAGCATATTATGTATTCAGTCTTTTTCAGTATAATGTAAACAAGAATTACACTCCTAACAAAGCAAACACCATTATCCTGTGATTGTAAAGTTATATAGAAGATATCACAGATAATTTTATAGAAAAACCTACAACAGACCGGAAGAGTGAATGGATTGAATGGTGAACATAATCACGAGGCTTCCTGTACGAGATCGCTTAGATTAAGATACATTACAACTGATTGAATCGAAACCGCCAGTCGACGGGATATAATGCCATTATTATTTAATTTGCGGTAATCTTGCTAAATGCGCAAGCGCAAGTGCCCATCCCTATCTCACGGTATGCTTGGGATATGCGTTTGTGACCTTTGACATCAATGCAATGTTATGAATGAATTTGTATAAACTCTGTTTTGTTGTTGTGTTTAAGTCAATAAATCAATGATATGACCTATTATTAAGTATGAAATCGGTAAGAACTTAGGTTTCGTTTCCACTTTTAGTTCACCTACTGTGTCCTACTACGAGTATAAGCAAAGAAACCATGGATCTTTTGTGGTTGAGGCTAGTAGACACAAAATGATGTAAGTAAACGGACTCTTCTCGAAAACGACAACAAATTATTCTGGCCAATAATAAATAAATAATACCATTCAAGTATCAAGATCAGCTGGGTCGTACTAACTGGGTTGCCACCTGAGCGATGGTGGCGCCCTCATTTATTTTCTGCTCTTTTATGTCGCACTGTACATCAATTTACTCTACGCAAAAATTACTGCTGGGAAACGACTTTTCCTTGGGCTAAAAAACACGTTTTACGGTAGGACTCAATGAAACGCACTAAAAACATTGTGATGATGAATGTATTGGATAGTACGGTGGTCGTGGTAAGTAATAACATAAAAACTTGTATAAAAAAAAATCTTTTGAGAATGTGGGAACTTGGACCTTTGTAAACAAGTGCATTTCGGCTTCGTTATGCATACTTTACACAAATTATAATGGCAACTGCAAGCAATTACAAAATGCAAGGCCTCCATCGACAAACAGAAATGTAGACAACGTCTACTTTCAATGGGTTCAACAAACAGAAAACCATTTCCCTGACATTATTCTAATCATAAATTAAATCTAATAACAGCACCAACTCAACACATAATAAAATCACAGAACATTCCTTCACGCGACCACTTATTTCTAATATACTCGATAAAAAACTCAATTATGTTAAAGACAATATAATATTAAACAAAGAAAAGGCGTCCACACCGTTACATTACATCGATTAGGAACGATAACGATTAACGATCAAGACCGATTTACCTCTCGATTCTCGATTATGTGTGACGAGACTATCGAGTATTCGTGTCACAACACTACAAATATTTTAATACTAGATCACGTAGCATCGCGTGTGATAGATTCCGATTTCCATCGGTAATGAGTTTTAAGAAAAAATATCACTCGATTGAAAAATTATATGGTGATTGGAGCAGAGATATTTATTGGTAAGCGGTTGCATGTAAATTTCACAATTTGAACATGAAGAAGAGGGTTTGGTCAAAGCGATATTTAATATCAGTGATTAATATGTTCAAAAAGTCAAAATAAGGTTGGGGAAGGGTGGAAAAATCACCGATACACAAATGAGTAATCTAATCATGTGATCAGCTGTACATCAATCTTTGAACAGACTGCGTGCTGAAGTTGGCCGCTATCGATTCAATTTTGCTAAATAGGGTATTATCGACCCATAAGGGATACAAAGATACAATGCGATAGTGTAGTTGACAAAAAAATCTAATTACCCCGTCAGATAGATTGAAAAAAAATATTGGACACATATTTTGTCTTTTTTCACGTAACCAAAAAATGAAGACGTTACAGTGCTTCGAAATTTCGAAAACTCATGTGACGTCACATTGCAGTACATTTTTTACCGGACAGTGACGTCACAAGCCCCCACACATGATCTTTGACGCCTTTTAACTTCTTCAAGTTTTATTAATTTGATAATACAAAAACACGTATCCAATATTTTTCGACAATTTAACTGACGGACTTTAGTAAAAAAAAAAAATTATTAAAAAAAAAAAAATTATTACTTAAAAAAATGACTCTGTTTACAGAATCATTTTTTTTTTGTCAGGATACATCCCTATTGTGGAGCCCAACACAGGATATGTGACGTCTCTTTTCTTGCCCGTCGTGCACTAACTGGCACCTACAGGACTTGAATGAAGCACACGACGAAAATTTCCAGGTTACTACGTAGGTACTAGACGGACAAAATCTAAGTCATCGATTCGAGAACAATACTTACATACATACATCATTCCAATCCTCTCTACATTTTTGAAAAGCAGCTGAAGACTGAAGGTACAATCACTATAGAGGGCCAAATCAAATTGAAACATTACCAAAACACAAATCTGGAAAGCTTCATAAAAAATGATGACAACTACATAAATGACCAAAACATTCACACGGCTTCGCTAATTCATTTGCTAAACCATGTCGTATGTCCAACGTCCACTAAAGAGGAAACGGAACCACGGTCCGATTAACTCTGCGATTGTCGCAGAGGCCCCGTCACGCAGGCTATTTGCTATTGGTCTGCGTTTGCGCATTGTGTCGGGCCATCATTATGCATGGACTCATCGTGTATTGTGTTATGGCTAAGTGGCTACGGTATTTAGTATAAATATGGGTTTGATGCCTTATTTGCCATGATCGACAGTGATCACACATAGTACCTATCTAGTGACTCAAGCCATATGAAATAACTAGAGGGCAAGCCGTTCATTTTAACTCGATAGGAGAAGTAGATAAAGAGGACAGTTACTATAAGAACAATGATAATGATTCTTTTAAAATTGATATTATAAATGAATAACATGCAATACAGACTGAAGCTGAAGGTCCTAATAATTTTCAAACAAAATCAACAGAACATCTAACAGTACATTACATAACACAGTAAGTATGTAGCCTCCATTTCGAACCAAGGTTAAATCAGTTACATGTAACGGAGACTAGTAGAAGACTAGGTACAGCCTGAACATTAGGAATTCGAAAATTACCGTAAAGTAACCAATAATAATGATAACACATGCGTTCGCAAACACAGCAAAACGAGACGTAAGGATTGCAGTAGGTGAAAAAAGGAGAATGGAATAAAGCCGTTTTAATATAATAAAGCTAACACGTGTTTTTCGAAAAATAAACAAACAATCAGCATAATATCTTATCAAATGAGGTCTGCCAAGCCAACACAATAACATACAATAGTAAATAAGAAGTAAGTATTGACAGCGTTAAGTCCACGCGCATATGATCAACTTTCCCTCGGCGGGTGCGGGCGGCCACTGTGACGTGTTTCACTTTTAATGCCGTTATTACAAGAATTGATGTCCCTGTCATGAGGGCTTATTACTCCTTTGATACTGTTGTTAAAGTAAGAGGTTATGTATGTGTTTTGTTCGCCATCGTAACAGCTTGACATGGCCTTTCCCCGTGGGTAAAATCATGATTGCTATCGTCATTAGGCTAATGCACAGCGTTTTACAGAATCGTTGTCATAGGACACAACAAAACCATATTAGAAGAAACAAAATCTAATGTTAACGTTTCAAGTCTCAGCCGATTGTCAATGATACGGTTGATGATCGACATGAATATGGAGTATCATAAGGAGATGAATGGACAGCTAGTCGTCAACCCCATCCAAATATTCACCTACCTGTAACCACAGTATCATATAAATAACCAATCGGGAGTTGAGGCCAATACCGCGGCCTCGGCACAAGGGCTAAGAAGGAACATGGGTGGTTTTTAGTCAGTAGAAGTCTGACACTCCCTTTCGCTCTGCCCAAAAGCGGGAGGGGTTATATGATTTCCCACCGACCCAAAAAAAAGGCCAGAGAGCCAGAGCGCCTATCGGTTTCCCAGAAATTCGAATTTCTACAACGTTCGTCCCAAAATGATTGACTTTCCCATGATCTAAGTCCTTAGGTCACCTTCGGACAGCTCCTATCAACTTGGCAAATAACCACATATTTTTCTGACATTGTTGCTAATTAGCATCTCCCGACAATCACGGGAAGTGACACAGCACTCCATTCAAAGTTTACCTCACAATTTTTTTGTAGCTACAACAACATACAATTGACAATTCGTCACTTGCTCAATATACAAGTCCCATGAATTGGCATGACAATCACCGAACATATATCACAAACGAAGGCAGATAGATGATGAAGTATGATGATTAAAAGTAAAATGATGACACGTGGTTATCGGTATTAATGTAATGACTTTACGAGGCGGAAGAAACGATACATGGATTGTGTGGTAGATGATATTATTAGTTCGGGGAGGAATGGACGGGGACGGGGGGTTGTTTTTATTATTAGTACAGGGTAGTACGGAGGCAACTTCAGAGAGGACTGCAGAGATATGTACAGAAGAAAAAATCATACTGTGCTGACTCCAAATAAATTGTGATATGGGTGGGAGGATGAAGAAGTCATGGTGTGACTCGAACACAGTCATATTAAAATAAAGCACCGGTATTGACATTTTTAAGAGGCCTCCTTATAACAGTAACTGAACTGTCTCGTTGATAGTTACTAATTGTTTTACCCAACCTACTAATAGTAACGAAACATTGACGATTTCATTCAAGAAGCCACAACGAAAATCTGTTCCTTTTAGACGAAGGTAAATTAGTTATGCTTTATAAGAAAACCAAACAGTTATTATTGACATTATTACACAACTTGAGATTGTTTCATACCAGCCAGACACAAATGTCAAAAAGAAAAGTATACCCTGAAATAAGCGTAGCGAAACTGTAATACTGATGGACAATATTGGTACAGAGATGGCAGGGTTAGGCGGTAGGCCAAGCGTGATTCATCTCGAATTTGAGACTAGATTTCAGTAAAAAAAACATTTCATTTAAGATAAGGTAGCAACAAGATAAGTGTTGCTGAGAAACAAATTAAGTAACCTGCGATTGAAGAGGCCTATGTCCAGCAGTGGACTATTATAGGGTGATGATGGAAGCCAGTTAGATGACAAATGCAATGAAGCCGAATTGAAAATATCGATTTCAATAAGATATGCATGTATGTGCGATGTCCCCAGGGCAAGAAGATGATCATGTTAAAAAAATACATAGTGAATAGTAGGTGAACTAAGCCTGTGCAAAGCATTATAACTTTAATTAAAGTCTACTCTTAGACATTCAGTTTGTCAGTTTTTAATCAAGATCAAAATTGTTCCTCTATTACAGGTTAAAAATACAACACAGATTCAGTGATGAGACTCATTACATTTTTAATTAAAGGGTATTAAGTCTGTGTATGAGCTTGTGTTGAATTTGTTCTGCTCAGTGGTTTGGAACCGGGATCGGGCCATAACCACAACCACGATGCGTATTAAACCTGTAGAGTACGTATTTAAAGACAAAAGAGGTAGGCTTTATGTTTGCAATGTAGCTTTATGATGTTCATCACGCTATATGATTGGTGGGTTTAGGAATCTTAGGGACATCCGAAGAGGGTTAAAAAGCAACAGGCCCGAAAGCAGATAAGAAGCCCATTCCTGCCGGGTTACTGGCACTAAGTAGTCAAGTAGTATGTAACATATTAAACATAGCGAGGAATGTGGTTACAGAGTAGTGTAATAATCAGCATTAAGATATCGATCCCACTGCTGGGACACAGGTTTCCTCCTCCTAGTAGTCAGTAGATCATGCGAACCCGGTGCATGTTGACAAAGTAGTAGTATTTTAGCCAAGAGATGACTTAATAGAGCTAGGAACAGAACTTGCTGTCAACAATGATATAATCAGCTGTAATGACAAGGCGAATACCTGAGTTAGGCTGTCAAATGTTCCCATAGCTCACAAAGAAATAATTCTAGTTAGCACGCGACTGCCTCGCCTTGACTTGTGAAGGGTCATGCGCACGAACGCGCCTGTGCAAGTGTTCGGATACCTGTCGCATGCGCTAATCGCCTAATAAATAAATGTACTAATCTTACTACTACTGTTATAAATGCGAGAGTTTGGATGGATCATGGATGTATGTTTATAACTTAATCACGTCAGAACTGATAATCGGATCTGGATATTAGAATGATGAGATTTCAGTCTGGAATAGCACACATCCTTTTTTTTCTCTCATACATACCTACATATTAACCGCGCGAACGACGTCTTCGGCAACAGTTAGTTTTATATAATAATGCTTAAGAGTTTGTTTGTTTCATTGAACGTGCTTATCGCTGGAACTGCCAGCCAGATATGAAAAGCCATGAATTTGAAAATTCTTGAGGAAGGTTATAAGGTTATTTATGATCACGCACCACAACCTTACCCACCCTTAGAAGAGCGGTGGGTAAAATCGCGGGGCACACCTAATCGCCTAATAATCATTGTTAGATAATTACAGTTTCCTAACATATTTCGTAATACATATTGAAGTTGTGAATATGTAATGGTAGTTACCAAAGGTCGTTGATGATTTGCAACAATTTGAAAAGCGTTTAGAGGACTTAGTGATGATTATTATGGACAAGTAAGTGTTACGAAACGTTTATTGAAGCTTTCGGTGCAATTAGGAGATGAACGAAGCGTGTTATGGTTAATATAAGTATGATTTAGAGGTTAAGTTTAGAAGAAGGTGGCAATCGTCAAAGTCAATAATCCAATTTCAATAATTCTTTCACTATTATAAAACTACAGTATTTCCGAGTGTCGTAGGAAATGAAACATGATAGGTACCCTTTGTTGACTTCCACGTGCACAAAACTGCGGCAGAAGTTAATGGTAGATAGGTACAGTGTTTTGAATGAGGACAAAAAATAACGTAATGATCTAGGATATTTATGTCTCAAAAGTGAGCGAATGTGGAGTTTTAGAACGATTGATCAATGTCAAAATATTGAACGCTAAAATTATGTACGAGATCATTCATATTTCAATCAAAATTTAATGCAAATCGCAATTGAAATTAAATGCGAATGCACAAAGACAAAAGTGTAAATGAGTTAATAAAGTAAATAGTAGAAGAAACTAAATGGAATTGTGTTCATCACGAGATGTGATGACAAAGGTAATTATTACAAGAAATGCAACATAACTAACAATGTACTGAACCTCATGAATAGATCGATTACAGCGAGATCATCGACGCTGATTGGAAAGCGCTTGCGCATCATGCGACATACAAAAAAAAACGATAATGCATTCATGATCGTCACCGTCGTTTTTCAACACAGCACTCTTTCGAAACCTCCATTACAATTACAATTCAGTGAAATACGTTGACCAAACGAATCTTGTAATGTCACGTTGCAAAATGTTTGTTTTCAAACAGCTGATTAAGGAAATCGATGAAAACTGTTGATTTGCAGTTCGCGTTTACCGCTAACTGGAGCACGTAGCTTAAGAACAAATTGCTTTCAAACCTGTTCACCTCATTTCCATCCGGAACACAACACACAAACACTGTTATTACCTGCGTATTTTCAGTAAGATTCTCGAATCTCGCGAGAATCTCCTTCACAGACACTTTGGGTTCCATTGTTTCCTCATGTATCGTCTCCATGTGGCCGCTGGATGACGACGAGAAACTTTGAGGGCATTTCTTTATCCTTTCTTGGTTGGAGTGAGCTTTCCTGCGAGGAGGATCTGGGTCATTGCGGGTGTCCGCTCCTGAATCTGAATCCTCGGGGGCTGACGCGTCTGCGCTGGAGACGGCTCCTTCGGAGGAGTTGATGAGCGAGTCTAGACTGGGGGCTCGTCTCGGGGGTGAGCAGTCATCACAGTCGAGGTCGAGGCCGTAGAGGCGCTGCAGATGGCGCCAGTTGTCGCGCATGGCGAGCGAGAGGCGCGGCCGCTGCATGGTGCGCGCGCGGGCGCGGTTGGGGAGGGACTGCCGCGCGTGCGCCGGTCGCCGGCGACAACCACTGTCGCTGTCATCTCAGGTTGAGGTCGATGGTGACTTATGGTTAATGGTGGACGCCGGTTTTTATCACTATTGTTGCAATGCATATTGTACAGGTCGGCACTGACATTGATTGACCTTGTATATGTTTATAGCTACAATATCAATGTGAGATATATAGATCGTGACTGTATAATTTGCAATGTTGTATTTGATGTAGTCTTCGTATTAATAACTACTGCTGATAGAACATTTATTTGCTATCATGATTTAATGAAAATTATTGAAATATATTAGAATACTTGATTGTCGATCTGAATAGTTGATTAGATAATATAATCAAATATTTTGAAACAGTCGAACAATACAATTATTTAATTGCTTTTGAATATTTAAATATATTTTAATATCACGGACGCTATTTGGATTCCATACATTAATTTAACTTTGTATAAATGTAGTCTCTAGTCTGAAATTAAAGAGACATTTTGAGTGTACAGTTTTGCATTTTACCAACTCAAGTACAGCAAGTCATCTACGTACAAACTCCACACAAATGCAAGATGATGACGATGTTGAAATGATCATTTGCACACACGTAACGTAATGGACATAACAAATGCAGTGATCATTGAGTGGAAATCTGACAATTTACACTCGCTTTTCACGCAGACGGTGCGACCATTCACTGCCTTTCACGAGGTGTGGAAGAATACTACGGATATGTGCGGTGATTGGTGAACTTACATGTGTGGTCGTAATGTGGTCAGATTCAATCTGTAAATGTCTTTAAATTCACAGGCACGGCGACGACGATTCGGTCTGGGATGTAATTGTGGTGGATTATGAGAAAGGTCAAACGTCACAACAAGATATGCTTTTGAGGTAGACTCTGTAATGTAACAAATTCGATACAAAGGGATACTGATGTTGATGAACTTTGATGGATTGGCTATTAGAAAAGAGACGGATCAAAATATTGAGTGTTATTGAAGGCCAGAATCGATACAGAGCTAACGGCAGATTGACATGCCTGGAAGAAAAATCATACGGAGAATTACCAACCCCAAATAAATTGGGAATAAAATCAAGAGGATGATGATAACATCTTCTATATAATGAAAATGAATGTTGGTCCTCTATGGCCTGGGTTCCTTGATAATTGATTTGTAGGGCAATGTAAGTCCTACTTTTGGTCGCAAATCCAGTACAAGAATACATTTCTTAACAAAAGCGCCGTTATCAATCGAAATTACGTCTTCTTCTGTTTTAGCCAGTTCAGAGAAATGGGCTTCAAGGTTAAAAGTTAAATCAAACTCAATCTAATCCAACACGATCCCCCGCTGAGACTAATTTGTTAGAAATTATGTTTATGGCTATAAAAGATGAGCCGATGATTATTAAAAGCTGTCTTATTTATTTAAAAGATGTTCTCAACCATCTACATAACTTTAATTCATTCACTGACAGATGACAGCACACCGATAGAACGAAGGGTTAGATGGGGACAAAGACATTTAAATATTTACGAACGATAGACGGGACAAGACGAAGAAAATCGTAATCCAATACTTTTTGCTATTTGGTAACAAGTCGGTCTGTCTAGTCTAGTGTCATACATCGAAAATGTTCGGGACGAAAATAGATGGATTGTGTGAGGAATGATATGAATGAGAAAGGAGTAAATGCCACCGTGACGTCTAACAGGGAAGAATGGAAGAAGAAAACGTGTTGCGCCGACCCTAAATAGAATGAGAAAAGGGCAGGAAGATGATGATGAATCGTTTCAATGTTCGCTCTATAACTGCGGTACCTACTCAGAGATATTTAATGATTCCTTATGTCGACTAAGTAAAGATTTGACATACATTTGTATGACAAAACTGTCAAAACCTTTACTAAGTAATGGCCTAAGTAATCATTAAAGCTCTCTGAGTGCGGCAGTAAGTCTTTTAAATCTCTTTATTAGGGGATGAAAGTGAGATATTTATAACGGACGAAAAAATTTGCAGGTCTCAGACGACGTGTATATTTTTTGCAGAGTTAGAAAAGAGGAGTTTAGGTATCTGTTGATAATAAAAGTTGTTGTATCATTGTTTTAAGAAATTCATTCTTAAGATTGAGATGCAAGATCTTCCTTCGACACACGTCTGTATACACTATTTAAAAAAAAATTAAAAAAAATAGCTTTGTAAAGAACGAGGAACTAATTTATTTCTTAGTTTTAATATGAAGTATCTCTATGGTAGGAATCTAGATCGCTATTTTGATTAGTTAATCTGTCTGTCATGACTTTTATCTTAAATTAGAGTTACGTAACACAACATCACGCCTGTAATCCCCGTAGGGTTGGGCCGAGGTGTTATTAATAGTAGGTACACCCACATTTCGACAGTTATTTTTACTGAATACACTGTTACAATGGTGTTATAAAATTTACATGTTTCAAGTGATTCAAACGAAGACAAAGTTGCCAATGAACGTCCTACATTTGGCGCGAACACGGTAATCTATTTCTACTTCCTCACGTTGCACTCGGCAACTCACCATAGTGCATACAGCCTAGCATTATAGTCTATGGTTCAACCTAACATTCCTGTCATCGCGGTGTAGGCTGTACGTCGGCCACTGTCATTTATCAGTAGAGCCAGGCGTGTATAGCGGAACACTACGGAACCTAGGTAGACATCTGCGCGGTCAGCGTAACGGAACCCATTTAACGGGAGCTGCTATTGCTTACTTGGACACAGACAAGCTTGGAGGTTCTAATTAGAATGAATTGGTTGTTGTCTTTGCTTGTAAAGTGTCAGGTCGGGGCAACAACACTATTTTGACAGCTTTGGTATTGGATGGCCAAATGTCCAGAAGCATTTTTTTTACACAACAGCTGTCTTTTGCATTTATTTCCAAAGAAATACGTAGGTAATCGTGTACATAAACAGAATGTTGCACATTTTTATTTATATTCAAATGTTTAATCAGACCTAAGAATCTGATTAAACATTTAATATAGCATAAATTAAGCCAATTTAATTAATGCAATGTTAAATGTTTTTACGATGCGTTATGATTATTAAATGATTGATGTGTTTGTGTAAGCAGTTCTCAAGCATTGAATAAGACTTACTTATAAGTAACTTTTGTATAACTACGCATTTTTCGTTTTTGATGATGAAGTAATATAAATCTAGCTAATAAGTCCGGCAGTTCTATAATCATATAATCAACCTACTTAGTATTTTGTGTATTGTTTTGAGAAAAGCAGGTTTGATTTCCATTTATTTATAAATTGAAGAGGTTTTTGAGATTACCTCATTGAGACATTACACATTTGAGACCACCAATCTTAAACTATATTTTAAAATATTAGTGTCGAAAAGCACAGTCTTTGATAGTAAACATAGTTAGCGGTCACGCAGCCAGCACACGACTGTAATAACCCTGCTCATCTAACAGTACCAATTACGTACTCATTAAGAAAGCTCATTGAATTGCTAATCTAACAGCCATTCGTAGGGCTATCAAATACAACCGGATTGTCTTATGAGGTTTATGAGGGAAAAGATTTGATTAGGTTATTACCTTGTCATTATTTATTCAAATATTGTCATCATTTATTTATCTTAAGTTTAGCTAATGTGTTTTATATTATTCAAATACATAGGTATTCTCGTTGGGTTCATAATAACACTTTTGACACATTCAATCGAAAGATTTCGTTTTTGGCGGCAAAAATATGAAATGTGACATTAGGTGCGGTCTGTTTGTCTATGCCTTGGTGTTGGTAGCCCTACTTATTAAAACTGCAAAATAATTCATTATTTTCTTATTTCCGAATTCCGCTACACTTACTGCGAACGTAAAGATCTTTTACAAATACCGTAACCTACATAACTTTAAACAAGTAAGTAATACTTCCTGTAACTCAAGTTTCAGCTTATTATGCAAGCGTATCCTCGTAAAGTGAATCGATACTAAATGTTATGAGGTTTCCTTTTATCGCCTAGTGATTTACTGCGCACAGGCATACAAGATACTGATGTAATGTTGTGAGGTAAGCAACTGTTCGATTGGAACTGGATAATTTTAAATGAGCCCCTATTATGAGGATATAATCCTAATTTATTTTGTGTTACCTTTTCAAGCCTACGCTTTCCTATCTAACATGGTCATGGGGTACTTTTAATCTCGGTAGTCCGTTCCTGTAGGGCAGTTTTCCAACATCCACGCGGTAGGCGGTAGAGCGGAAGGGAGTGTCAGACTTCTACTGACTAAAAATCACCCATGTTCCTTCTTAGCCCTTGTGCCGAGGCCGCGGTATCTCTTTTGAACAACCCGCAGCCCCGACGGAACAACTCGCAGCCCCGACGGAGGTGGTACTCCCTGTGTTGCCATCTGGCATTATGCTGAGGCCGTTTTGGCATTATAACTTTAGTTTGTTTATTTATAATTATTGTATAATTGTAAAGGTATTTTGTTTTGAATGAAAAATAAATACAACTTTTTTCTATCTTTCAAAGCCTTTAGCAACAGGTAGCGCTAAATATTTGTAGCAAGAGCATAGAAGTTAATGATTCATAGACAACGAACCATAACTCAAACACGTAAATTTATGGATTTTTGTCTATGAATCATCAACTTTTCCACATTTCCCGCTAATATTAGTGCGGCGCACGTACTAACTTAACCTGTAAACAGTATTTTAATGTTACAGCTTATCTTCTGCAGTGTTAATGGCCGTCTCTATGGCACGAAGTTATTGTGGGTCGCACCGCCCGGTTGTGCTCAATGTCCATATATGCAAATCATCTTATTTACACACCATGTTTAACTAGTCTTTAATTATAGTATAGTTAAGTATTTTAACATCTTTGGACGCACTTACTGTAGTTATAACTGGTAGAATTAATGGTGTCTGGCAAGATTTGTTCGAGTTGTGGCCATCTTGGAATTTCTAGCTGCTTTTCCTTATTTTCAATGAATTAAAAATTATGGCAAAAGGCTCGTCCCGTCCATATGGGATTGATTTTGACTACATGGAGATCCATAGGACTGCTTAAAATACCTGGTGAAATGTGGGTGTGTCTGTGTGTGTTTTTGATTTTGGCTACATGGAGATGCATGGGACTGCTTAAAATACCTGGTGAAATGTGGGTGTGTCTGTGTGTGTTTGTCAGAATTATGAAATTATTCGACAGTCAGAACCATTTCCATAAAAGAGGCACTCTTTTTCTGTGCCAGGCCCCAATAAGGAAGTGAGTAAGCATATCAGACATAACTTATTGAACCTATTTATTTTCTCACATGTCATAAGTTAAATATCAATGACCATCCACTTCCCATATTTCCTAACTATAGGCTCAAGTGTTAAAGTTATGGACGTAAAGTAATGTAATTGCATAATATTTAACTTAAGTCAGTTAAGAGAAGCATCTGCTAAATTAATGTCTAAATCATTTCCAACTCTCAGCTCAGTACCGTGAATTGAAATTTCAACAGTGCCTTAATATTTAGGCATCCGTTTAAGTATCGCTTAGTGTAAGTGATAACGGGTATTTGTATAATGAAAGTGCCTCATACTACAGCTAAATTAGGCATATTGACTGAGTGATAAAAATGTAAAGTCATGTGCTCTCGGAAGTTATGTAACTTATTGTCTGTTTATTATAAATTCATCGGTATTGTAAAGGTATGGTTTAAGATTCTGATGCCGTAATGTTTATTTAAGGTTAATGGATGGAGTCGGGGCTGCGGGTTGTTCGAAAGAGTTATCGTGGCCCCGGACCCAAAGGGTTAAGAAGGCACATGGGTGGTTTTTAGTTAGTACTAGCTGATGCCCGCAGCTTTGCCTGCATGGATGTCGAAAACTTGACAAATTATATCCTACATAACATAACATCACGCCTGTAATCCCCGAAGGGTTAGGCAGAGGTGTACCTAATAGTACACCCACACTTCGCCAGTTATGTTTAAGTCCCATGTAATAGGGGGCGAGCCTATTGCCATCAACCGGGCACAAATCCAGACTCCGTATCTATCACTGATAAATTCCTGATGGAAAAAGCCAATAACACTTAGCCCGACCCGGGAATCGACCCCAGGACCTCATGCTCAGCAGTCGCGCTTGCTACCACTAGACCAACGAGGAAGTCAAATTATATACCTTCAAAATCAAAATCTAAATGTTATATTTGCACTGCACTTGTAAAACGTCGACAAAAAGGTGCACTTCCTCGAGAAACACGCTATCCATTGTTGAAAACAGCATGAAAATCGGTGCAGTAGTTTTTGAGTTTATCGCGGACAGACAGACAGACAGACGCGGCGGAGGACTTTCTATTATAATATGTAGTGACAAGTCGGACACTTCCACTTCATTTTACATGGGACTTAAACATAACTGGCGAAATGTGACTATTAGGTACCTATGGGTACACCTCTGCTTAACCCTTCGGGGATTACAGGCGTGATGTTATGTTATGTTCATGAACTTTTGCTAGCTGATGGCCAGTCCCATACATTTAGCAGTCTTCCATTTCCGTTACCGGTGATTAATTTCTCATACGTAATTTTTACTAGGTACCCTACTGCATTTTTCGTTTCCGTATAATTTATTGAAAAGAAAATTGATTGACTCTGCAGATAAACTTTATGTAAATCGTAGCTTGATTATGTTAATTTTATTTATTAGTTTCCCGTGTTTTGATTTATTATACTTAAGTAAAATGTTGTTATTTATATGATAAATATGATTAAAACTTTATTGGCGAAACAAGAAAATTAATGGTTTTACAAACGTGTTACGTAAAACTTATGAGATCGGTTGCATTTAAAAGTTGTCATTTACCAAACAAAGTTGAAATTACTTAACTTTAAATCAAAGTAAAGCTGCTCGATGCTCAAAAGATCGCAATGCACTTGGCAAAATAGTGAACCAAAATGTTTGGTTTTCGAACGCATTTGCCATCTTTCTTAACAAGCAACCGCATTTACCTTAATTTGGTCCATCACGAGCTGAAGCAGCTAAATATATATATAATGCTTCTATTCAAAGTGATAATACGTCAATTAAACAAAAATGCTTCAAAGATTCGCCATTTCTACGGCGAGCGGAGCAACCAACAAGTAACAAAATAAAACAGTGGTTAAGTAAAATACTTACTTAAAAAAACCGAGTCGATCCAAGCAAAGTCAATTTCTACAGATGGGGATTTCACAGACGAGTCAGATTTCGGAACCGAGTTCGGAATTTTGAGTCCACTACCTTTGCCTTTTTTTTCCAACAATACTCCAAGAAGAATAAGCAACCAATAATCAACATAACTTAGCTTACACTTTGGTTTAGTTACAACTATCACTGACGCACACCTGCAAACTACAAATCCAAAACAGAAACGGAACTTGTGTATGTTTAATCACGTTTAGTCTTGTTCATAGATCTTGGGGACGTACCTGAGTATACTGCAGTGCGAACTCGGCGACCAGCGCGTGCGCATAATGCGCGAGTGGCACGTGCAGCGTCAGGGGAGGCTCGCGGGAGGAGGACAGCTGCAGGGAGTGCGGCGCTGATGATGACGCGCGGAGACCGCTCAGGGACAGCGAGCGGCGGATGGTGAGTCCGGCCGAACCTGGGTGGAAGGTGGGAATTAATACACGGATGAAAAGAAGAAAAAACAAGAGCGGTGAGAAATATGTTAGGCCAAATTTTTTCTGTTATAAACACTTTTCAGATGATATCTCTATGGCAGCAATTGTACTACCTATTTGATTTACCATTATCTTAGACACCGAAAACGGGATATTTAGGTACCATGTTCATTTTTAGTTTCGTCTCAATCACGGATATTAAAAATTGGCTGTTTATCCGTGATCACGGTGCTTGCAACGACACCGAAATATCGGGAGTTCGAAACAAAAAATCAACATGGTAAATATCATATTTTCAATGTTAGTGACCATGTCAGTTTAAAAACTTTTATTGATTTACTATCATCAACTTCTTGGGCTTATCCTTCTTTATTTGGTGTCAGGTAGTATATTGTTGTTCTTGTTCTTTAACTTCCTTCATTCATCTTTACTTCGGCCTGCTTCTCTTCTTCACATTCACATTCAACCACATTGGGAATTACAATTATATATTTTTTTTAATAGGGATGTTTACTGACTAAAAAAATATGATTCTAATTAGTCCGTCTGTTAGATTATCGAAAAATATTGGATACGTATTTTTTGTTTTATCAAATCAATAAAAATTGACGAAGATAAAACGCGTCAAAGATTTGAGTAGGAGGTTGTGACGGTAAAAAATATCATACTAATGTCTTAGAATATGACGTTACACGAGTTTTCAAAGCACTATCGTCTAAAAAAAAAAATACGTGTCCAATATTTTTTGAAAATCTATCTGATGGACTAATTAGTTTTTTTTTTTGTTAATTACCCTATTCTTATATTTTATTTGAGGCTTTTATCTTCAAAGGCAAGTCAACCTCATCATAACTAAAATAATGCTCACCTTTAACTCCAATAGTGACAGCACTGTGTGACACAGCCAGCACAGCATTCTCCCCGGGCGGAACCCTCGCCGTGAACAACCTGGCGAAGTAGAACGGCCAGGAGCGCGCCATCTCCACTGCCTGCCGCTTGCTGGCGGCGCGGGGCGGGGTGCTGCCCTGGGACCGCAGCCACGCGGCCCCGGCGCGGCGCTCGCTGGTGCTGATGCGGAGGGACGGTAAGGTCGAGTTTATGTCGTGGACGATCTAGGGAACGTGGAAATCATTGGTATAAAAGAAATTAGTGGTATTGAGGATGGTATCAAGATTTTCATATAAAAGACTTCAACGCGTACGAGTAGTCGCATAACCGTCAAGTAAAGGTTTTGTGGTACTTGTAAAGGCAAAATGATATATATTATATGTTTTACATGACATGAAAACTATGTATTAGCGTCAGTAAATACAAATGACTATACGCGTTAAAAGTGGCTAATCTCGAAGAAAAGAGTTTCCACTAAACAAAGATTTTTTGCGAATTCAATTAAGTTATATTTATGAAAACTATGCAGCCATACAGGTGGCCTGTGGGAATGTGACAGAGCTATACAGGTGGTATAGCGCCATCTCAGTTCAACACATAAAACAATTTTGCTTTAAGACGTCATGGTAATGGTAACCCCACAGATGGATTAACTTACTTGTGCATAAAGTAGATCTAATATGGCGGGGTCGTTGTAGGTCTCTAGCGGCGTGAACACTTCCTTGCGCACGCGCAGCTTCCACGGCACGCGGCTGTATGTGAGGAACGAGCGGTCGGACGGGAGCAACGCTGCCGGGGCCGGCTCGTCACCTACACATGGGGAAATCATTCATTTACATACAAATTGCATTAGTAATGAACTACACTGGATCAGCAGTGATAGTAGGTGTAACTGCCAAATCAGTGGTCTCGAGTTCGAACCTAAGAAACGCACCAATGATTTTTCGCATTTGTTGTTTTTTTGGATTATTTCTTTTTATAATTATCACTTGCTTCATCATCATCATCATTTCAGCCATAAGACGTCCACTGCTAGACATAGGCTTCCCCTTCCCCCAGAAGGGTGGGATTTGCCATAATCGCCACGCTTGGCAGGCGGGTTGGCGGCTTGGTATGGTTGTTACGAAGGCACAGAGAACGCTGCTGCCCATTCTCTGGTAAGTCCCTTAGTCGCCTCTTACGACACCTACGGGAAGATATGGGATGGTGCTATTCTTTACGTCCGACACCATACGGAACTACCACTTGCTTTGGTGAAGGCATACATCGTGAGGAAACTAAAGCATGCCTGCAAGATATTTCTCGACGGTATGCAAAGTCATCACCTTAACTAGAGCCATCCACCAATATTTCTATGTTTCATATTGCAACGGACAGTTATGAGCACCGTAATTGCAGCTCGCTTCGGGAATAGCTAGTAACCACATTGAGCTGAAGTGAAGCCAATTCGGTGCGCAAAAAAATGCTAAAAAGTAGGTACTTACGTTCAATATGTTCAGTTCTGTCAGTAGCATGAGTAGAAACGGATTGACGTCTCTCCGCCTCCATCTTTCTATCTCTCTCTTTCTGAGCCATGTGAGTCTTAAACGTCGCTCTCTCAGTTTTCTTCACATCGCTGTTTTCTTGCGGAAATCCAATATCAGACCTCGGACTTTCCCTCGACCTTCCTACTAACATTTCCCGAGAGTTCTTCCTTCCGTCAAATCTCTCAAAATCATCGAAAAACGGCGAACGTTTGCGATCAAACGTTTCCTCAATACCATTTTCTTCTTTTCTACGTTCGGTTCTTGTCGTGTGCACTTCGTATATCTCCGACGCTTCTCGGCCAGAGTAGTTGTCTCTGTCACGACGGCCAGTTGTGTCATGACCTGACTCTGAATCCCATTCGTCGCGACTCTGTCCTCGTTCGTCGTAGCTTCGAACATCAGATTCGTCACCCCAGTCGTTGACTCGGCGTTCGGAGTGACGACGGTCTGCTGTGAGGAAACGAGTAGCTAAGTCGTCTCGCGAAGAAGGAGGCTCGGAGTCTTCCCGACGTCGTGAGTTCCAGTTTGCCAGGAAGGCGTGACGGTCGTCTGCCTCTCTGTTCTGGTGAACGCCAAATGTATCGCGATCTCTACGCAGTTGTGCGAAGGTTGAGGACGCATCTGGTGCGGGTGGGGGCGGCGCGGGGCCTTCAGGAGGGGTTGGTGGGGACATGGGGGGTGGCGGTGCTGGGCCGGGGGGCGCAGGGGGCAAGAGAGGCGGCGGTGCGTCCCATCTCGCCCCACCTCCTAACTGACGCTCAAGCATCAACTTCCTAGTATCCTCCAACTTGTTGATAGTACGAGGAGTTTCTGCTGCAGACGATGTGGACCGTACGGAATGGTTCGCAGTGACTCGTTCTAATCTTTGCCTCATTTCAGAACTGAGCTTTAGTTTCCCAACGCTGCCCGGTGAGGGGCGCTGTGCTCCGATCTCGAAGCTTCGTCGAGCAGTTCGTTGGTTTGGCGCCTCCCTACTCGGAGACACTACTCTAGGACCGTCCACCTCAAATTCTTCCCAATCAATACCAGGAGTTGTTTCTGACTTAGACCGCCCTCGAGGTGGTTCGTGTTCCATTCCATTGGATTGTTGTGACTGCGGCGTGTGTCGCCTCTGAATCTGACGTAACTTGAATTTGGTAAAATCTTGAGCCTGTTCCTGACCAACTGCGTCCTTTGGTGGAGGCCACCGCCATTTGCCGATACGAACAGTCTTAGCTCGTCCGTAGGGATCCATGAAGCCCTTTATCTCTAAGGGATCAGCTGAGTGAAGCGGTGGTGGCATGGGTGGTGGTGGGGGTGGTGCTCCCAGTGACATACTCTCGTTGGACTCGCGCCGCAGTTTGACCGCACTCCTCGGTGGGGAGTGTACCTGAGCGTGCACGACTGTTGAAGCACGAACGGGAGATGTGGGCTCCGACTCTGAAGGCTCCACGACTTGACCAGCTAATAGACTTTGTAAGGCCTGATTCTGAGCTAACAGCTGCTGTTGTATTTGAAGGTTTTGTGCCATTGCGCTCTGCAAGAAAGCGCGCTGTAAGTTCTGGTGATACACGTTGATATCGACTGTGCCGGGCGGCGGCAGGTGGAGGCCTAGCGCAGCGGCCAGCGCTTCAGGAGTGGACGGCATCGTAGGCGGCAGAGGCATGGCTCCGAAGCTGAGAGTGGATGTGTTCGCGGAAGCAGCTCTTGGTGTAGCTCCACCACCTTTTATGGCACCAGTAAGTCCTTCCCCATCCGTGAGACGTTTCAAACTATCGTTCATGAAGATCGGATCGAATAAGTTTGTGATATAGTCATCGACAGAGTCCACACTGGACTCCTTTCTGCTGGTTCTTCCCTTTTCCTTATCTTCCTTTCCACCACCTTTGATGAGGTGTTGGACTTCAACATTGTTTAACGTGTCAATTTGTTCGTTGTATTCGCAGTTGAGGACGCTGTCGATGAAATCGCTGTAGTTCCTGCCTCCCTTGATGCTGGCGGCTAAGGACCTGGCATCAGAGAGTTCATCTATGTTGGGGTCTAGTACTGGAGAGAACAGGTCGTCCAGGAATTGGTCTACGTCAGACGCCTGGCTCGGGACGCGGACTCGTCGCACGTGGGATGCGAGACTTGGAGCTTCGGATGTGTCTGACATCGCAGATGACCTGTGAACAGAATCAAATGAGTATCTCGGGCAAGATTAAGTACAAAATGTATTAAATGGTCTAAATTTTTACCTGACACCTCCAAATTCAGAGCTCTTCTCAATGTAAGCGCGACTCGACTGCGAGCCGGCGGGCGCGCGTTTTCCAGCGTACTGTGATTTTATATACCTCGACGGTAACACACGAGATCCTGTTCCATACTCCATTTCCATCCCTCCCTTACTGCTGGCCACACTGGGGGCACCTGTTAATCTTTCTACCGAGTGATATCGGTCATTCAGTCTTGATTGTGACAGCCCTAAGTCGGCTAATTTGTTCGGTGGTGGTGCAGGGTTGTCACCTAAAAGATTATCCAAAGACCTGCTTCGGACTTTATCGGAAGGTTGTTCGAAGTATCGTTCGTTCAGTGCGGACTCCCGCGACAGTACGTCGTGAGAAGTCTTTCTGGAATATTCGTTACTGTGCTTAGAATAATCGTTACTATGCTTAGAGTATTCGTTGCTGTGTTTGGGGTATTCGTTGCTGTGTTTAGAGTATTCATTACTGTGTTTAGGGTATTCGTTGCTGTGTTTAGAGTATTCATTGCTATGTTTAGGGTATTCGTTGTTATGTTTCGAGTATTCGCTGCTGTGTTTGGAGTATTCGCTGGTGTGTTTTATGTGCGATTCCTGTTTCTCCATGTTCCAGTTGTATTCGGAGCCATCCTCGTCGATGATGGAGTCTTGCAGCATTCGTGGTATGCTCGGGGAGCGAGATTTTGGGGGCTCCGGTGGTGGTATCTGGGGGAAAATCAAACTTTAGACATAGATTCTTAACTCTCAAGGCACTTAAGCTGAGGTGAGCAGAAATATAGCAATAACACACGAAACACTAGAGGCACAGTTATATGAAGTGAAGAACTATCATCCTGGTGGAAAAATAGGGTATAAAAGTACCTTTAACGCAAACGAGGGGCACTTGTTCTCCCCACCACTGCGATCATTTTTTTTGTTCTAGACCATACCTGGGAACCCCCTAGTTACGGAGATATTGGGGGTCAAAGTTCCAAATTTTTCACAGCTAGGCTGTCTTTGTAAATACTAGTTTTTCAGGTTATAACTTTACTTAAATTACTTCGATGACCCGTTTACTATTCAAAGCATCCACTAGCACAATGTTTAAAGAGTGCTACATTGAGTTTTACCGTGAAATGTGAATTTTGACCCAAAAAAAAAGTCGTTTCCCAGCAAAAATTTGATGTACAGAAAGCTTGGTTGACGGCTGTGTGATGGGTTGATTTACACCCTGTATAGGCAAACGAATTTAGCGAAGTCAGCAATCATGTTTTGAATTTATTTTCCAGTTTCATAAGAATTGAGTTCAAAAATATGGTAAATTGGTAACTGACTTCGCATATGTAATAAGTTTAAAGTCAGTAAAAATATGATCGTACCAGTGGTCGAGTAGACTTCTCAGTATCTACAGAGGAAGCGCGTGGCGGTGGCGCGGGCGGCGTGTGGCGCGTGGCTGTGGAACGTAGCGGCTCTGCGCGACCGCTGGGTAGGGCTGCCCAGGTTTCCACCTCGCCCACTGCGTCCAGTGCGAACTCGCAGCCTGCCCATTCTGTATGGAGAAGGGGTGGTTAGAAGATCAAATGCAAAAAGAAAGAGCCAGGAAAAATCTGACTATAAGCTAACAAGTAGATAAAAATTTCATTCAAACAATTAATTGATCAATCTTGACGGCACGGTTGGCACAGTGGCTGAGCGATTGGACTGCTGCGCTGCGTGACGCGGGTACAATCCCCGCACGGAATATATATTTGTATGGCCTACAAATAGTTGTTCCGGGTCTGGGTATTTGTGTATGCGAGTTTAAATGTTTGTAAACGCACCCACGATACAGGAGAAATTCCTAGTGTGGAGCATCGTTTTAAAAAAAAATTAGCTTATTGCAGTTTCAATGTTTGAAAACTGCACTTATATCAATGGCTATCTAACTAAATCAAAACTATTTTTAGTAATTTTATAACGTGAACCATTTGCCTGTGTATGAAAACTGCTTGTCAAGAAACAATTTAGTCAGTAAGTTGCCTATTAAATGAGCGCCCGCACGGTTGTGTTCCGTCCTGTGTTATGTTAGACCCGGACAGCGACCGATGCAGCCCGTTCACAAAACTTTCAGGGCTAAACGCTTATTTGCTGAGCTGTCTATGTGACGCAAGTAACAAGGTACCTCACCAGTGAGCTGTCCGTTATGTTCCATAGTGAGCGACCAGCCCGTCGCGTTATGTTGCACCCCGGCTGCGGCTAGCGCGGCCGACGCGGCGCGTTCACACGACGTCCATGAGTCTACGTTTACATGCTGAACCGTATCTGAAAAAATAATGTGTGCATTAATAATGTTCTACAGGGTGTAAACGAACCCTTCACGCATCCGTCAACCAAGCATTCTGTACATCAAACTAAGTACCCCTACACAAAAATGTTTGCTGGGAAACAACTTTTTTTTTTTGGGGTCAAAAATCACATTTTACGGAAAAACTCAATGTAGC
The DNA here is from genome assembly GCA_949774965.1 of Diarsia brunnea. Classification (NCBI taxonomy): domain Eukaryota; kingdom Metazoa; phylum Arthropoda; class Insecta; order Lepidoptera; family Noctuidae; genus Diarsia; species Diarsia brunnea. The sequence goes on along the minus strand of OX459008.1, from coordinate 16,259,794 downwards.
ACTGTTAAAACATTGTGCTAGTGGATGCTTTGAATAGTCAACGGGTCATGGAGGTTATTTAAGTAATGTTATAACCTGAAAAACTAGTATTTACAAAAACAGCTGTGAAAAATTTGGAAATTTGACCCCCAATGTCTCCGTAACTAGAAGGTTCCCAGGTATGGTCTAGAACAAGAAAATGATTGCAGTGGTGGGGAGAACAAGTGCCCTTGGTTTGCGTTAAGGGTACTTTTACACCCTATATAGCACATGCTACATAGAGCAGCGGTGGTCTAGTGGTGCTGGCCCCGACTTACGAGCAGTAAGTCGTTCATTCGAAAATAAATAAATATCGTGAGGAAACCGGTAAGTCTTAGAACTAAAAATTCGAAGGCATGTGTCAGCTACGAACGCGCATAGGGCCCGTGAGGTGAATTTTAGCCTTTTCCCCCTCATAGAGAGGAGGCCTGGAGACAGCAGGGGGACCATTATAGACTGATTATGATGACATGCTACAGAAATACGAAATAGAGAGCGCACTCGCTAAGAGCGCCATGATGCAGGCTTGTTGAATTCCTGTCTCCCTTACCGTCATACAACCTCAGCGGCAGCGCCGGCTTGGCGTCAGTCTTGGCAGCCTTCCACTCGAGCAGCGTGGGCGCCGTGCGGCGTGCCACGCCCGCAGCACGCGCCGCGCCCGCGCCGCTGTCGCACAGCAGACGTACCAGCTGCGAGCGCCATGATGCCGGCGCGCGCTCCGATACGAAGCGGACTAGATATCTGGGAGAAACATGAGGTTTGATATGTTAAGAACAGTATAAGCTTTTGAACTGACATGGTCACTATCATTTCCATTACCACAGAAAACGGGAAATTTACCTTTTCTTTCCTTTTTGTGTTTCGTGTTCCCGATATTACAAGCAGTAAACATTATAAATATCCCGTTGTCAGTGTTATTGATAATTTAGAACAGTGTTGCAATGGTAAAAGAAGGTGGGACGAGCTAGCTAACCATCCAAGATCCATATCAGTGCTGGACCGAAATTACTGAAAGTTATGAGGAGTTAACAGTAAGTATAAAAGTACAAGGTTAAATTTTGCTTACGATGAACGCTACTGAAAATGCTAAACTCGCGCCAAATTTTGAGCTGACTCAATTTAAAATGTCATTTACACGCTAAGAATTGGGGGTAAAACAGATACTAACTTGTGCAATGGTGGTCCTGGCTGGAAGGCAGCTAGACAATGCGCCATGAGCTGCCACACTCGTTCAGAAGACGAGTCCCCGCTGGCCTGGTTGCACACCTGGACCAGCACCTCGTCACGGAGACCGCGCGACGACAGCCCGCGAGATGCTATGTAGTCTGCTAACACCTGGAGAAGGACATGCAGATCTCAGAAATTACTAAAGCTATTCTATTTGGAGTGGAAATTCAAAATGTGTAATTTTGCGTTGAATAATTTATGAGACGTTGCTTGAGGAGCTCGTGGCTAAATAAGGAGCAGCCGCTCGGGTCGAAAGTCTGAGAACCAGTAATACGGGGTACCGTGAGACTCAATACTTAGTTGTGCAGGTCAGATAGGCAGTCGCTCTAAGTAAAATACTGGTATTCATCTGGTGAGACTGGAAGCCGACCCCAACAAAAAAATATTATATTAGAAAATGTTTCAAATATATTTTTTTTTTGGGGTCGGCTTCCAGTAGATCCAGTAGATTTAACTAAAGGTAAAAAAAAGAAGGTAGAATTATGATATACCTTTTGCCTGGCTTCGTTGCCAGCAGCAGTTTCATCGCACCATCTCAATATGAGTTTGAATGTTGCTACTGCATCATTAAAGTCTTGATCCCTGAAACAGAGGCACCCTTATTACAATTCTAGTCTTGTCAATTTTAATCTGAAACCACAAGATCGATGTCTCGCAGCAGTCTCGGTCACAAAGACGCGTGCTTTGTGACCGAGACCACTTCGCAGTAGGAAAGCGAACACTTTAAAATTTTCGTTATTTTGCCGGCATTAAAAGTGGTCATGCCGAAAATTCTTTGCAAGAAATGCATGGTATCTTCAAATCAGCGGAAGAAATGTCCAAACCTGACAGCAGCTTTAGCCAAGAACGGCCTAGTGATGGGGTGTTTCTTAGGACTCAGATGGCCACCATCAGCGAAGTATACGGAGCTGAACTTGGAGAAGGCGAACTGCTGCAGATCTCGGGGCAGCTGCACTCGCTCTTCTTCGGCGTACACGTCTCCTGCCACCTGGAGATAAGATCACGGTGATGATGGTAGTATAATGGTATGAGGAACAGCGAATACAGTTCTCCATCCTTCATCAAAAAGGGAAGATTCTCCGACTACACGCGAAGATTAGATATAATTTTTGTTTTTGTGTTAGTAGTATTTGTAGAAAATTATTCTCTTAGACCGAACAAACTGTTCATGAAATAATAGCTGAATTGTAAAAAAAACAATCTTGATTTAATTTAAAAAAAAATGCTCATATACATAACTTTTCGATATTTTGATCGTAAAAATCAGGAAAAATAAAATCACATCAAAATAGTTTTTGAAAGCTTGACCATAACAAGCTTAGAATTCACCTAAAGCTTTAGCATGCATTTTTTGTCTCTTAGCTAAAGCTCTGATTGATCCAAGCATCATTCACATACCTTAGCAAGGTTCCTCTCGGTATGTGGCGGCTGCCACTCATCCAGCTTGGACAGTATGAAGGCCAGTTCGGCGGGAACCTCCAGCACCTGCAGACTCTCAGCCTTGGCCTTTTGAGCTGCCTTCTGTTCGGCGGCGCGGCGTCTGTGGAAAGTTATGTTATTAGTGGCTCAGACAGGATTATATGAAACTTAAAGCTGTCGAGATACGCGTTATATCGGAGAGTCTTTTGGTTTGTATGGAAAATAATTGTGAATAGAATCGGCGAATGTAATAGATAAGAAGCGAGTTTTATAAAATGGCATATTATTAGTTCGGCCTTTTGTCGTCATTTTCTATTGGAATTAGAAGGGTCTTAGAGCAGATTTCACCACAGTGACGTGCTGACCACATCGAAGTTGGGTCAAGAGTTGTTCGTTCTTGAACGCGGTTTTAATGTCTGATCGCGTTCAGTTTAATTGCTTTTTTCCCTTAGAACAAGCGCCATACTTAGCCGCCGCCTGCTGTTGCTCGGCCCGACGCCGGTGTTGCTCGCGCAGCGTGGCCAGCCGCGTGCGCGCACGCCGCCCGCGCACCAGCGCCTGCGCACGCACCACGCCGCGCCGCACGCGCACGTAGCGGCTCCGCGCCCACGCGCCGCGCCACCACGCCTGTAGCACCACGGCGGCATACTGGAGTTGCTGGTAGCGTTTTCTGAGGAGGGGTTGAAGATAAGCTATAGCAGGTAGGTACTTCAGATACGGTGAGATCCTTGATACATCTGTATCCAATTATTTAATCATTTACAAACAGGTGATGTACGTAGGTTTGATTACTAACATTTAGATTATTGGTTATCATTCTGCTAAATGTGAAAAGACGTGAAAGAACACATGTGCACGTACTTAACCTTAGATCATGCGAAAACTTTGGTAAAAAGCATTTATCAGACCAAAATCTAATCATAAACATTTTCGACTGCATGCAACTGTCTGTATCTATGACTGTGATTTGGCAAACTAAATATGAGTACACACTCATTAACATATTTTACACATACACACACACGCTTGTACATTTTAAACAATCTATTATGAATTAGAAAAAAATAATAATTATTATTACTTATTTATTCTAATTTGCGGATGGATGAGGGACGCACAGATCAGAAATGAGTGGCAGAGAAAAGGGGAGGCCTATACCCAACAGTGGGTGATTCCAGGCTGAAATGATGATGATGATGATTATGAATTACCTTGCCAAGAATCCTCGGAAGTGTGCCTGTAACTTGGTGGCTGCCGCTCGCAGTTTGTCAGCGCGCGTTCGCTCCAATGCTCTGTGTAACGCTTCCCTTAGGAACACTCGCGCTGCGCCTAACTGGTAGTCCGCACCGACTGAAATGCACACGTCTTGTTAATACCACTCCTAAAACACTTCTAAGTACTCTTGGGAATAAGGATGGCTAGAGTAAGTATCGATATCTTCAATACCAAACTTGTAGGATTTATGCAAGTATGCCTTTTCGGATGTTTACTGCCGGTGTATGTAAGTAGTATTAATGAACATACCTACATAGAAAAAATAAACAGTGGAACATAGAACTTTTTTTTTTTTGAAGTCGATTATAAATGCACACAAAAAATCAACTGATTTGTACTTTTTGCTACCCATACAGGGAGCGAAAATCGCTAACTTCTGTATAGGAACGCAAGTAACCAGAAATTTCGGCACCCATAGTCTTTAAAAGCTAACGTGAAGTGGGACTGGGCTGGTCATGTCTGCCGATGCCGTAAGCCCGACGAACTATGGGCCAAAATGACCACGTCTACCAGGTCTACCTCGCAGGAGGAGGCGAGACGAGCTTGACTAAACCAACAAGCAGTGGTCCACATAGGCCCCGGGATCAAAAAATTTTGAATTCGTGCCTTTGTCCAGCCGTGGGACGCGACACAGGCTAACAGTAACAGTCTTTTAAAGTCACTCACACAAAACCATAGCCTCCAACGTAAACCCTCTTTTCTTGACCCGTTTCCAAATCTTGCCCATTTCGACCAGCACTTGTACACATCACAAGTAGAACTGAGCAATCAAAGAGTTTGTACCATATCGGGGGTGACCGCAAAGATAAATGATGGTTAGTGATAAATATACCGCTGTGATGAAAGTGATAGCCTAATTAGTTATGTCGTTAAGAAAACCGGTGTTTTTAACAAAATATAAGCGAAGATGAGGAAGGTTTTGGCTTGGTTTGTGTTTGAAGGTTCGGATTCATATAAATAAGGAATGGTACTGATCTGTGGGAGGAGAACAAAGACCCTGCAAAAAAGTAGTACAGTCAGGCAACTTCGAAATCTCCTGATAGTTACATAAATACTTTATTAAACAACAAATTCTCACACTACCGGCAATATATATACTGCAAAGTTGTTTATTCGTTAGGAAAAATAGGCACTTCTTCAAATCTAATATCGAAATTAATGAAAATTATAACCGACGGAACAGAAATAGACTAATATTACCCATCACAAACTTAAAAGTTATTGGTAAAAGCCCGTACTCTAGGCTAGCTAACGTATTTAATAAACTACCGGAAAGTCTAAAATCCTTACCAAATGACTCAATTTTCACGAAACAGTTGAAATCTTTGTTAATAAAGAAAGGCTACTATACCGTTGAGGAATTTAAACTTGACAAATTATGAATCAATCGACCCTGTAATATTATAACCTACTTGACATTATTTTTTAACTCTTATGTGACTACAGATACCTATAAAATCTAATAATTGTAATAAATAGTAATTCAATTTAATTTTCGATCAATTCAACCAATTTCGCAATTTTCATTCTTTTTTTATTAATGTTTAGTGTAATAACGTAATAATTAATAAGAATCAATTTTATATATTATGTAGTTTAATAATTTTATTTCTAACAATTTTCAGTACCCTTACTGTTAATACTGACTTACTAATAAATGACTACCGTGACCTTAATAATAGACCTAAATTATTGTAAGAAATTGTTCATTAGATTCAATTTACAATAAATTTTGCAATTTTCATTATTTATAAATGTTTAGTGTTATTAATAATAATTAATATTATATAATGACTTTAATCTAATAATTTTATATCCAGCAATTTGCAGTGCCCTTACAGGGTGCATGTTAATACTGTGCCATGAAATTTTAATGCATGCCACTAACCAGTGTTGTACATGTAAGCATATATAAATAAATAAATAAACTAAATTAATATCAATTTAAATATTGAACGGCGCAATGTGTTCATGGAGAGATAGATAAAGTGAATTTAGTGTTAGATTTCAAGATAACTATTACAACATAAATATTGGCGTTAATCAATAAACTATCCTTTTGTAGTTCCTCTGGTAAAACTCACTAAAATATTCTACAAGGCGATATTTAACATAATGCTCCGTTCATAACCTCAGCCAGTGCCATTTACGACGCGACACGCGCCAGCACCTCGTATTATAATTTACTACGCGGTGAGTCATGGTCTACTACGAGTATAAAATAAAGACTGATGTCGCTTGAGCGAGCAGCTCGTGGTCAATAGGTAGGTAAGTGCATCGGTACCGCGAAAGCTATTACAAAACACGGATTGCCTATAAAGATAAGTGTCATTTTGTGCACCAAAGCCTCATAAAACAGTAATTAGTCGAGCATTTGTATATTATGTAAGGTAGATGCTCCGCTACTCTCATTGTAGGAGTTCTGTGATAGGCTGCGGGTTGTCCGCAAGGGATACCGCGGCCTTGACATGAAGGGCGAAGAAGGAACATGGGTGGTTTTTAGTCAGTAGAAGTCTGACACTCCCTTTCGCTCTGCCCAAGAGCGGGAGGGGTTATTTGATGATTTCCCACCCCCCCAAAAAAAAAAAAAAAGGAGTTCTGTGATTTAATTACGATTTACGTAGTCTAGAACCAGTTTTAAAAGTAAGTAGTGGTTCAAGTGTTTGTTAATTATTACTGAACTAGTTTTTAGGGTTCCGTAAATCAAAAGGAAAAAAACGGAACCCTTATAGGATCACTCGTGTATCTGGCTCCCTGTCTGTCCCACCATTCCCCCCCCCTTATCTCCAAAACTACTGAGTTTACAATTTTGAAAAAAATACAGAAATTAGTTCCAACACTTATAGATTACAGGAAAACCTATAAGAAGTCTATGTGGTGTTCTATCGTGTAGTGTTAATAGATAAACATGTTGTATTATAGACAAACAAACACGTACCAGCGCCGGTGGGAGGCATCTCAGCGAGGATGGAGTTGCAGATCTCTCTGTAGGGCGTCGAGCGAGATGGTGTGGACTTCAACAAGTACCTGTGACAATTTTAATGTTAAAATTCTCTGCTACATTGGGACTTCACAATAAATAGTAACTATTGTAGTATCATAATGATAACGTTCAAAATATTAGTTTTTATACTGAAAACGAGATATTTACCATGTTTACTATATGTTATGATTTCACGATATTTCAGCGCTGTTTCGAGCACCACGATCACGTATAAACAAATAATAAACATGGAAAATATCTCGTTTTCAGTGTTAATGATTGACATACAAAATATAACTGTCTATATTCCTGAACCTGAAATTTAATTCTTCCATATTCAAAAGGAACGTTTTGACACTAAGGGTGGGTTGCACCATATTACTATAACGATAACCAAACCGTAACAAGCCATAAAAGCATTAAAAAAGTATAATTTGATAGCTTGTTACGGTTTGGTTATCGTTATAGTAATATGGTGCAACCCACCCTAAAGATATTTATATTTTAGCTAATAAGCTCGGCTTCTAGTCCGGGTCGCAGCTGAATATAGTATTCGGGCACGGATTGTCTATCTGACCTCCACAATTCGGTTAAATGTGTAGGTAACATGATGCCGTATAGGCACTTTGTCCTCTTACTCTCACTACTACCAACTATAATTTCTTACCTGTATCTATCCACGAAGTTCTGGAAAGGTATCCTGATGGGGTACCCAGTCTGCCTTATCTTGATGGTGTCCAGCATACCGGTGTACCGCAGCTGAGCGAGGACGCAGGGCATGTCGAACTTCATCGGTGACTTGTCCGTGTTGGGCTTGATGCAGCGCACGAACCAGGGGTTGCAGCGGGACATGGACTCTAGCAGCTGGTGGAGACTGTCTGAGAACCTGGAGAAATGGGTTATTAAGTAAAAAATATCGTCATTTTTTTTAATAACAAAATATTTGAGGTCATTGCAGCGTTTTTCTTCCATAAACCTGACATCTTTCCATTAAGCATTCACCTTTTGCAAAATTCATTCATCTCTTTACCTTCCTTGGTTTTACTGTATGAAATATGTTATGAAAACAGATAGAGAACAGCAGACAAACAGACCTTTTCTTAGAACAATATCTGTAGGTCCCGCAACTAAAATTCAGTAGAAACATTTAAGTAAGAAATCCACTCTTATTACTACGAAATGAAGACGCAGTAAATAACAAATTGTTGGTGTGTGCGATTGATTGTAGGCACTACAGTAGGATCTTTTATAACTTTTTAAATCTCCCTCTGTTTATTCTTTTTTTTAATATAATTTTCTTACTGCGGTACTCAGAGATATTTAATGATTACTTAAGCCGTCACTTAGTAAAGATTTGACATACTTTTGTATGACAAAACTGTCAAAACCTTTACTAAGTGATGGCCTAAGTAATCATTAAAGCTCTCTGAGTGCGGCAGTGAGTCAATAAAATTAATCTAGCAGTTCTAAAACTACTTCATTTTATGGTTAATCTTCCCCTAATTAGAATTTATAACCAAAATAATATAATTAACGATCTCCTTACCTAGCAGCCACCGTAGGAGTCCTCGGCTTCATAGTGACGAACCGTCCATTGGCGCCTCTCGGCAGAGTCTTGTTGGCATCATGCTGCGCCCGCAGCTGCGTGGACATCTCGGCAACCAGGGGCACCTCGCTGCTGCACAGCAGTTCCAGGACATCAGGGCGTAGGGCGTCCCGGTTCTTGTCTAGGAAGCCTTCTACGTTGTACCAGACCTGGCCCGCGTAGTGTTTGATCTGGAGAATGTGGTTTGTTTAGGTTATTTTTGTTTTATAGTTCGTTAGTGTTTGTGCGTCCTAAATTAAAAGTGTATCAGACAACGTAATCCCGATCTTTGTGTATGTGTGTGTGCTTTGTAAGCGAATACGCTGTCCTGTTTCTAATAATACCTAGCTATTACTATTAAAGTGAGTCCAGTCCACACTGTGATCTGTTCACAATTCTTTAGCTAACATTCTATAGAGCTTGGCTCGAGGAGAGCCATAAAGACTCCTCTTTTTGTTCACCTTTAAGGGATTTACTCAGCAAATTGTGGGTGGTACATCTCTGCCTAACTCTTAGTGATTACAGGCATGGTTATTATGTTATTAAGGCTTCTATTACAGAAAGATACTACAGCTATTAGGGTTCCGTATGTAAAAAGGAAAAAACGGAACCCTTATAGGATCACTCGTGTGTCTGTCTGTCTGTCTGTCCGACCATTCCCCCCCCCTTATCTCCGAAATTACTGAGCCTAAAATTTGGAAAAAAATACAGTAATTAGTTCAACACTTATAGATTACAGGAAAACCTGGAGTCTAAGGTGCTATAACAACATGGAAAATCTCTCAATATCTACTACAATGGTATGGAACGCTTCATGTGCAGTCCGACTTGCACTTGTCTAGTTTTTTTGTAATTTTAATCCTTCTAACAATATTTTAGTCCCGTACATTTTTGTGTGAATGCCGTGACCTTGCAGAAGATAAACAATGTTGTCCTGTCATACCATAATCGAAAGCGATCCATCATTTAATGGTCAGTTTCTGTTCTTTCAATTCCACTGTGTTTATAAGTCGTTGTGTGGCGTTTTTCTTAGCGAATTAATCGTCCCTGACTCATTGGGTAGGGTAATCATAGAGTCATGTTGCCTACGATGAATGGAAGGTACAATTTAGTATTTGTGTTATAGATAACATCAAAAATCATAAAGGTTTATATTTTAATCCCCATATTATGAATGTTCCCTTGAGAATTCTAATTGTCATGACATTTTCATGGTGAGAGAGTAATAATAGAGTTTTTTCCCCATTCGTTCATACAAAAGTACATTAATTTTAGAACGGCCAATTATAATCAATTTTATTTTTGTGTATTTGCCTTTTGATGGCCTAATTGAAATAAATTGTATGACTGTCATGTGTGATGCTATCATCATGCTATTCAATAAGTACTTGAACAAACATTTATGTTGATTAAATAAAGACCTTATTCATATTCTGACGGGGTATATTTTTATATGTTGTACTAGCCACATTCCGCCAATATTTGAACTAAAACGCCAACAGAGGTACAGTCGGCATCAGAAGAAGATTAACAGTACTCAAATGTTCAAAGGAGAATTTTTAATACACACATGTAAGATATTACTCGTTACTAACAAGTTATTGAAGAGTTAGGTATATTTTAAAGAACAATCTTGTGAAACATTAAAAATGATAGCTGGAGTCCTGTACATCGAATAATTAAAATTCCAAAATGTTAAGCTACATCTGTTGCTGGCCGTACCAACACTACATGTTTGACAGATGATGTATAGAAGTCATCAGCATCGCGCTGATAATTGACCTACAGCTGTCAGTGTCAAAGTTAGAGAATGTCTTCTGATGAAACGTTACTACGTTAGTCATCTCACCTTGAACTATCACGATGCACAAACATTATCTACATTTTTTCGATATATTAATGACTCAGATAAACAAAATATTGCAGGTTTTAAAAGTATGGAAAATACCGTGTTTACTTGTGTTTGCACTACGTAGGTAATATTTGATATTATAACGTTAGGTAGCTCTTAAATACGACCCATCTGTAGTAGCAAGATCTGTAAACGTGACTTAGATTGTGCTTAGACTTAAATGTTCACGTCTCTGCCTTGCACTTATAGTTCGACAGATGTGCGAAAGTAACAGAAATAACGCAAGTCAAATTACATACAAAGTAACGTTATACACCTCAGCATAGGATTCGAGACACACACACACAGTTTTGTTTAAAAAGGAGTTTATAACGAGGCAAAAGGCGTATGTAAGGATCGTAGCAGATGAATTTCTATGGTACCCTCATGGGAAAAAGGCGTGTGTTTAAATATATATGTTGTAGTTAACTGTCTAGTAACTCCTACTCACCCCAAATTCACTCGCTCCTAATCTCGGCCTGGAGTACAACTCGTTCAACGCGTGGTTATAATGGCACTTCTCTAGGAACGACGCGTCGGACGCGCGCGGGAAGTTGCTCTCATCATCCAGGAGATGCAGGATCCCTACGGGCTTCTTACTCAGCAACTGTATCACTGCAATGTACAAGCTATTTTAAACCCTATTCACACATGATAGATTCTTTATTTAGTTTAGTGTTACAAAAAAATGTATCACTGTATAATACAGGCAATTTTAAAACCTTATTAAAGCATTTTAGAAGATGTTTTTAAAAAACATGACATACCCGGAGAGTTGTCATTCCAAGTCAAATTCGACCACTCCAAACGTTCCTTCTGATATTCCTGTTGCTCCAACTTAAATATGTGCTTATTGAAATAATGTTGCAGTGTTTCGTTAGCGTAGTTTATGCAAAGTTGCTCAAAAGAGTTCTCTTCCAAGTCTTCAAATCCAAAGATGTCAAGGAGAGATATTCTGTGAGCATCGTGTAGCCCGGCGCGGTGGACTATCGAGTTGATGCGGAGGACTAGCCAGCTGAATAGGGAGGAGTAGAGGGCCTTCGCGAAAGCGTCCCTTGCGTCCAAAGCCTGGTCGATGGGCAGTGGAGACCTCATCCGCTCCGCTCTCGCCGCAGTTACCCGTGTAGTCAGCGCCCGCGCCATCGCCTCAGCTGGGACCTTAAGTAAATGCGCGGCCCAGCGTACTTCCGCGCCTCCACCCAACTGCACACCTTCCTGACCATGTCGCAACTGTCTTCTATGAAAATATACGTTGCCCAAGTGCAGCACAGCTGCTAAAACTCTTATTATATCTTCTCGCTCTGCGTCCCCGATCCCGAGGACTTGCATAGCGCCGCACAACGCGGACCAATCAGCACCCGCGCCTGCGCCACCGGAGTCTCCTCCTTGATTCAAATAGAAATAATGTTCAGCAGTCAGAAGACCTCTGGATCGTCTTTGTTCTTCATCTAACCCGGCCAGCAGTTCATAGAATACGTGATAGTTCCTTTCTCCAGGAGACTGTGTGACTATTCGGGATTTCTCCAACAAATAATGTGCTACCCTTGCTCCTGCTAGAGAGCCATCTTTGAAATACAATTCCAAGAGTTTTCCGAATCGACTAGAATTGTGGTTTTTTGGCGTTCTTGCATTTCCGAAGGCTTCTAGCAGGGGGGCTGCTTCCAGGATTTGCTCGGAGACGGGGGCGCGGCCAGGGGGCGCGGGGGCGACGGCAGCGAGGAACTGGACGGCCAGTTTGGTGGACTCGGTCTTGCCCGCGCCGGACTCGCCGGAGATGAGGATGGCTTGAGGCTGCGGGAGGGCCGCGCGCGCAGCCGCCGCTATGGCAAACAGGTGTGGTGGGAGATCGCCTAGCGCCTCTGCTGCGTGGTACCTGAAAGTGACCAGTTTTAATGTTAATGACAAATAGTATAACTTTTCTTCCACCTTGGCATGAGTGGCCTTGGCTGGTAACCTGGAATTTTTTAAATAGACAAGAGAGAATAGATGAGTTATGGTTCGCCAAAGCAAGAGAAACACAGAAGTACAGGTGAAGATACAAAAATAATTTTGCCCTAGACTGGATTGGCGCAGTGGGTGAGTAATTGGACTGCGATGCGTGTCGCGGGTTCTAGTTGTTCCGGGTTTGAGTGTTTGTGGGTTTAAATGTTTGTAAACGCACTTACGATACAGGAGAAATTCCTAGGGTAGGGCAATGTTTAAAAAGAAATGGCCTGTTGTTCAGAAACGATGGGACACTCAATGTCATGTCCAGCTTTAGTTTGTGGTCTGCATGTACATTACAGGAACTGAAGGTGCAAAATTCGTCGCAAAAATCTAGGCAGATTCAATTTAGATTGCCATAGACACTCTAAGAAGTAGGATAATAATTTGCTAGCAGTATTAGTAATTTGTTGTATCTTACCTCCTTGCAGTCTGCAAGCCATACAACGCGTCGACAGGTCTATAAGGGTTGACAGCCACCAGTATGGACCCCGCATACGTGTATATCAGTCCCTGTTCGTATCGCAGCTTCAGGTTCCACAGCAGGGCGGCTTCGTGCAGGTCGTGGAGCCTCGTCATGTCGTCCACCCCAGTGGGGCCCAGCTCTTCGCGGGGCCACACTGGGTCGCCTTCATCTTCACCGTTGCCCATTTGCAGGGCGAAGGTTTGAGGCTGTTGATGAGAAAGATTGAATAAGAACAGTTGTTAAGAGAGTGAAGTTGTAAATGGGATGTAGTTTAGCAAAATGGATCCAATCCACTACGCTTGTTGCTCTTAAGTCATCTTAGGCCATGTGGTAGATTGGATCTTTTTTGCTTTACTACGTTCAATGGTCAGGAGCCGGGCAGTCGCTCCAAGTGTTATACTGGAATTCAATTGCATCCAGTTAGATTGGAAGCCTTACATAGTTGGAAAATGGATGGGCAGCCAACCCATCATGTGTTTTAATGCACGGATACTTCAGTATCTAACTAGCTACATAGCTGTACTTGAGAAGAAGCGAATAATTGGTCAATAACTTCACCAAAATACTTCGTAAAATGATGCAATTGAAGATTGAAGTCTTTGCTTGCACAATTCTCATAATAACAAAAATTCGAAATTTAAACCGCGTCATATTTATAAAAGGAACAGCGAAACGTCAGCAGCTTGGAAAATTGTAAAGCCCAAGCGGCGTAACTGTGACATAACGTGATGACTTCTCACAATACTATCGGAGCATCTTTCGCGACCTACTGAGATCTTTTCGCTATCGAGATCATTTTAATTTGTTACATTTCAGCGCTTGCTGCCTTTCGCATATTTCTATTGTAACTTTTAAACACCGCGTAATGGACTGCACAGTGTACATTGATTTGATAACGTCGTTCTCTTCGTAACTCGTTGGTTTAGTGGTACTGCTGAACGTGAACTTCTGGGATCGATAATTCCATTCCTAGTTCAGGAAAAGTGGTATTGTGTTTATATATTTATTTATGTACACACAAAATACAAAAACATAACACTCTTTTTTTTGGGGCAGTCGTGTAAAAAAGGATAAATCAAGAAATAGCTAATATAATAATTATCTATCACGAGTTTCTCAAATGCGTTTGAATGTGTTTTAAGAGTGTGTCCTCTATTACGTATCCGTGTTCCAATTCCAACAATGGAAACAGAAAGCAGACTTTGATGATGGCTCGCCCTCACTAACATGGAACTGATATACATAGGTAATTGTGTATCTAGTAGTATGTACCATAGTATAGCTCAGCCTAACCTTTCGAAGATACACAGGCGCGATGTTATATTACGTAGTCATGAGGTAAGTCGCCATAATACGCGGTGAAGGATAGCCAGCGATTTGCATAGAGTAAGTAACATTAATATTACGGAGTAGTCCCGCTCGAGTAAACATCATTACTTCATTAGCTATCGAACCAGCATTGATTAAAGCGTTACTGTTAACTGACCCTCATTTATATCGGACACTGGCAAATTAAAATAAGCCGTCTCCATTACACGTTGACAGGTGATCATTAGGGATATTGTTATGCTCCAAGCGTATGCGTCAAGTGATGGTAATATTATCATAATTAAGTAACTTTTGCCCGCGGCTTTACCCACGTTGAATAACCAGTCTATAAATTCCATATAGCTGGGAGTGCTGGGACACAGGTTTCCTTTCTCTATGGCACGTTGGTAGGAATATATCTTTTTTTTTTTTTTTTTTTAAACTATGCCCCACACTAGGAATTTCTCCTGTATCGTGGGTGCGTTGACAAACATTTAAAGTCACATACACAAACACACCCAGACCCGAAACAACTATCTGTAGGCCATACAAATATTTGTTCCGTGCGGGGATCGAACCCGCGACACGCAGCGCAGCAGTCCAATCTCTCAGCCACAGCGCCAAACGTGCAGTCGTCGTATCTTCCTCCGGGATAAAAATTCCATGCGTCCTAAACCAGGTTATGGCCTATTCTATCCGTGGTCTAAATCCGTTGAAGTGATGAAGCCTGAAATGGTAACAGACAGACCGGCAGACAGACAGAATTACTTACGCATTTAAAATATTATAAGTAAAATGTACTACTGATCAATCATTGTATGGGCTTGTATAAAATGTACTAAGCGGATCTGCATATGGCTGCATTGGCTGCCGGTCGTGAAATCAAATCAATTTTATGCATGTGAATGACAACTGTATCGTATAAAATGCAACTTTATTTAAATCTATTGGTGTTAAACGACCGTAACTAAACGGAACTAAATGGTTCATTATGTTCGCTCATTCATTGATGTAAAGTGCTGTAGATAAATCTGCATTAGTGTAGTAAAAGTATTAAAAAACAATTACGTTGTTCACAAGAATATCCAGGCAAATATCCTTTAATGATGACACCGACAGAGGTCTCCTTCTCCTCATACTTTTGTCTGAATTCAGCGATCTCTCGCTACAAGGCCTCGTCGGCACTTTTTTCATAATTGACTTAATATTCTTGGTGTCACAGCTGTTCTGTCGGCGAGACGCTAAACGAAACCGACATGAGGAATTGCAAGAATC
This sequence comes from Diarsia brunnea, assembly GCA_949774965.1. Classification (NCBI taxonomy): domain Eukaryota; kingdom Metazoa; phylum Arthropoda; class Insecta; order Lepidoptera; family Noctuidae; genus Diarsia; species Diarsia brunnea. The sequence continues at coordinate 16,244,364 of OX459008.1, read as the reverse complement.
GCTAGACGAAGACATGCAAGATTTTAGTGATTCTGGTGAGCTGTGAGGTGTGGGCGCGAATCGGACACGCATCGGCCGACACGACAATTTGATGAGTCTCTCAGAGATTTCGTATTACTGAACACGAGCTGTTTTATCTCAATGCGATCTTCACCAACTTTATTCAACTGCCATAATGATCACGTTCGACGCTCTTCTTACGTTTTCATTTCATCACACGTTACAATCATTGTAGCCTAATTAGCACCGTCTAAAACCATCATTTAGATCACTTAAACAACACTATTTCCACAAATTTTCCGTGCACCAGTTTCTAGTACAAAATTCAAGCGAGAAAACCGCAAATGGAATTAAACGTATCCCGCAAAAGTGCGTTGCGCGGTGGTTGGCTAGTGGAGGCTAACTGATTGTACCACATACCATGGGAGACAGGTAGGTAGGTACGTAGAGAACTGTTATGGTGTGCTCTTAGGATAACGGCCTGCCGTCTGGACCAGTCGAGATTAAGTAATACACGGAGATGTACTAGTTTCCATTAATATATTGATTGAGGGTGAAGATTTACTCTGAGTTTCTATTATGAATTTATGATGTTGGAGATTTCGTACGGTTGTTGCGTTTTGTACAGGTTATATTGATTTTATGTACTTTTCAGTTAGGTTTATGAACAACCTCGTTAGCGTGTTTTAACTAAGTACAGCTATTGCTTTATATGTCTTTTAGTAGCAAAGTCCCTTCAATGCCCTTCATAGTCCATAGCTTAGTGATAATCAACTGAGTTTAGTCAGCCCAAAAGTTTGGCGACAGTTATAGCGTCCAAACAATAGGGTAGTTGACAAAAAAATCTAATCAGTCCGTCAGATAGAATTTCAAAAAAATTTGAACACACATTCTTTTTATTTTTAGTCTTTCAACTACCAAGTCTTAAAAAAAAAAGTCTAAAATATCCACAATAGGGTAGCCTATTGTGGATATTTTCAAAATTCCAACCGTCACGTCCTGATCTATTGTTCTTGGAACAGTCTGACATGAACCTGAGTAGAGTGCATTGTACTTACCAAGTTTTATATTTCCATAAACTGATGTTCACAAAATCTATTTCCACGATGGCCATGCTTAAATTGATTCCAATGACAAAAAATGAAAATGAAAGAAAAAGACTCAATTCAAAAATTACATTGATTAGGAACGTATGATCCATAAAGAATTGGCCCGCTTCCATCACATTTTAAACATTACCTTGTCTCTGACGATGATAGAGACATCTTTTTAGCATCGTTCTAGCTCAAGTATGTTTAGCGTTAAACGCATTTAGTGATTTGTGGTGCAACCGGACTTCGGACACCTACTACACGTACACAGGCTCTATCAATTAACAATTTCGCTACTCTCCTTAATGAATAGTTTAATTAATCATCACAATATTAGCGTGCAGCTATTTTAGAAAACCAAACACCGAATTAATCAAGATCTCAAATTACGGCTCCATAGACTTTAATCAGATTACTTAATGGTTATTAAATATTACTTAATTACCCGATACTTTCCGTTCCTGTGGTTACCTAAGCCCGGGAAGTTGTAATTGTTTGCCTAGTTTCAGAAAATGAACCGTTGATAATCGTGGACAAGGTCCAGTAGACAATGTACAATTAGAAAATTAGATATGGAAATTTAAATTAAGAACAAGTATGTGCTTTCGTAATGAAATGACTGAGACGATTGAATGATGTAAATAACCTGTGTTAATGAAGATATTAAGGCTGTTTGACGAAAGCTACGGCAGGTGACATACGGGTCGAAACATTACCGTTATAGAAAAGACTGTAAACAGGTTGTAAGTGAGGACATGTTCATTCTCCTTTAAGTAAAACGTAGAAGTTCATCCAAAAACAAGTTTCACACATTTGTAGCGTCTAATTTCTTTATCACAGTCTATAAGACAATATCAATAAAACCTAATCAACATACCTACTAGGCGGGCATAACTTATCAAGAAGTTGAGTCGTTGAGTCAACTCTCTAGCGGCATTCCGTCGGCGGCCTTGCGATCAGCCGAATGCCTTTTCTCGCCAATCACGGTGGAACAATGTACCCTGCCAGTCTTTGTTGCGATTATTTGCTTTTGTATTAAACAAATAATGGGACTTAGCTACGATTTCCGTTTTACTGGACGAAATGTCGGAAATAAGGTGCAAAGAGGTCGCGTGATCGCGCTGACCTTGTGGATCAAGCTGCATTGGCTGCACGACCGGAATATTACATGGATTAAGTAGAAAAACATAACGTTCGTCGCCTCGACCTTGTGATGTAAATTACGGGGATCGGAATTTTATAAGAATGACTAATTGTGTACCGACATCAGCACAAGAAATTCTCGCTAGATCTTCAGGTATTCATCTAGATCTGAAGAAGTCAGTGATGTAATTTTTTAGACCTTTTTGTGACTAGTTTACATTTATATTGTTTAGGCGACATACAATGTTCTCGAGATTGTCATTAATTTACGAAAAGCCAGCTCAAGCTGACATCTGAAGGTGGTTGGAGCCAAATGAAACCGAACATTTCCTAAAGTCGTTCAAAAAATACGAACTCCATTAAGTTATAATACAGCTGTTAAATAACATTGAACAACTGATGCTATCACAAAAACACTTTGTAACAAACGAACTTTAATCAACACCTAAACCATTGTGTCAGATCCAATCAATATTTTAATGTGAACAATAAACAAATAGAAACTATTATACTGCTATGATGCCATTACGTTTTGACACCAGGCTGCAGTATAGTACGTGACCGTACCTCCTACAACCTACATGCAATATGAGTCGTGACGTAACTGCGTGCGTAGAATAGTTTCGTGTACATAAGATTGTATGCGATGGTTCTGTCACTACCACGAACATAATTTTGTCGAAGAGTTATATCGTATTCCGATTACGAAGTCCCGATAGTCTTTTGTTTGTGTTTTTCAACAGTTGCTTTAAATTGAAGATCTTCAAATATGTTGGTATCGTAGGGAAAGACGATAACTTTGCCAGTTATGAGGTTCCAAGGAGAACCCAGAGGTTCATATTGCCCTTTACCGGGCCGGACGAGTGCGACTCCGGAAGTCCGGACCCTAGAAATATGAAACGATTCAGCTGTTGACATTTGTGTAGGTTCTCTATTATAGTCTTTTTTTTTTTTGGGGATGGGATATCATCAAATAACCCCTCCCGCTTTAGGGCAGAGCAGAAGGGAGTGTCAGACTTCTACTGACTAAAAACCACCCATGTTCTTTCTTAGCCCTTTGTGTCGAGGCCGCGGTATCATAGTCTGGATCATACATCAAGTTGACATGAGTTATGGTCACTTACATAAGTGCCGAATTTTGACCCGGTCATTCTTCTCCAGGCCTATCCTGACTACCATTAAAATATTCACACCCCCAGAGGCTTTTCATGTTTACCTGTCCATTGAGATGTGCGGACACTAGCAGCACCCTGGCAGCCCGGTGGACCTCCACTAGCTCTCCAGGCAGCGGGGCGGCGGCTCCCGGTGGCTGGAACCACACCGAAGCACCCTCTGACCACTCGGCTAGGCCCCCGGAGCCCGCCATGCTGTGAAACAAGAACGAAACGTCAAGATGGCTGTAGTTATATGGATAAGGTTTGTGTTATTTGGGATTGAGGTTTGGAATGAATTTCAGTTGAGATGTGCTGAACGTGTTCAGAGTGAGCATATCTGAACTGCTGCGTTTAAAAGTTGTCAGAGTCATCATTGCTATTTTGCTAACACTGACCGTTTTTGAACGCGGTGTATTGCGTTTAGTTTTATCAGTAAAATTCCCTCTACGCAACTGTGCATTTTTGTCGAATATGGATTCAAGCATGCTAGGCGATTGGTAATTTGGTATGCAGTAGGATTTTTTTAATACAGTCACTGAACTCCTCCTAAAAGGCTGGACCGATTTGGATTACTTTTTTTGTGCGTGTTCCAGTGGATTCGAGAATGGTTTAGATTCACAATTGGAGCCGGTAAGTGGCGCTGCTGTCCGGGCAGGACGACGTCTGTCCGCTAGTAAGATATGAATAAACAAAGAAGAGGCGTCAGCGTTTCTTTACTCTTAATTCAGGTGACTTTAGCGGTCTGTTGCTAGGAAATTGCGTGAGGAGTTGTATTAGGTGTCGTAATGAAACATTCAATTTAATTTTTAATTATTTATTAATCAAAGCAGTCGATTTCGTATTTTTAATTGCTTAAATATGACAGCCACATAACATTAATACAACGGATTGTGATAACAAGTTAACGAATAAAATCTATTCGAACTGTCACAAGTAGATAGGTGAGGGTGCGCATCCGCAGCCACACGACGGGGAGGACGTGAAGCAGATCGGCGTGGGGGGAGGAGGCTGCACGCAGAACGGCTCCAGGGGAGGCGGCTGAATGCACATCGACGGCGGCAGCGGCGGCTGCACCATCACTGGAGGTAATGGAGGAGGTTGGATGCTGATAGGAGCAGGTGGGGGAGATTGCACACACATCGGTGGTGGACACGGCGGCTGCACAGTAATCGGCGCCGGCGCAGGTATCTCAATCATCATCGGAGGCGGAGACGGCGGCTGAACCATCATCGGTGGCAATGGAGGAGGCTGTACAGGCATCGGCGGCAAAGCAGGCGGCTGGATCATTATCTGTCCCAGAGCCGGCGGCTGCACTACAATCGGTGGGGGAGCAGGCAGCTCAATGATGATCGGAGGCGGCAGCGGCAGGTCCAAGTAAATCGCTGGCGGCAGTGGAGGGTTGACATACATCGTTGGAGGACAAGGCGGCGTCACGCACATGGGAGGAGGAGGCGGAGGAGTTACACAAATCGGAGGCATGCCAGGCGGAGTTATAGTCATTGGAGGTAAAGGCGGAGGATTGACCATCATAGGAGGTGATGGCGGAGGAGTGACAGTGATTGGAGGAAGACAGGGGAGTTCCAACATCATTGGGGGTAAGGGAGGAGGTTGTACTTGTAGCGGTGGTGGCGCTGGCAGTGTGACGTAGACTGGGCAGGCTGGGGGCGCAGGGATGTTCAGCGGGGGGGAGCAGCAGGCGCATGCGGGGGGCTGCGATATGTACGGACTTGTCGCTACTGGGGGTGATGCGTACTGCGGCGGCGGATAGTAATACTGGGCGTTAGCAGCATGCTGTAAGTTATGAAAAACTATTAAACAACGAGACAATTACAAAACAATCCAATGCATTCAAACTAAAGTTATATTTAGTCATAATAATAAACACAGACTCGACAGTGTCAGAAACATTACCAGTGCGAGTACCATAGCAACAAATGTTATTGGAAATAATGCAAACAAAACCTTACCTGAGCAAGCGCTACTAGTAGCAGGAGAAACATTTTTGTAGGCACCTCCATCGGAGCCCGTTGTACTTGAACTTGTCAGAACCCACAAAAAAACCCTGCTTTATACCCACATATTACTCCAGAATTGTATGCAACACCGATATAAAAGTATGCAATCTTGATTAACAAATATAACATTAAAGTAATATTTGTGACTTATCGGATATGTAATCTAGTAACGTAAATAGTGGAAATGTAAAAAAATCACGTTTTGAAGTAGATAAGGAAATTACGAAGATTTTACGAAAATACCGCAGTGTTATTTGAATTTTAAGGTTGTTAAGCTGTGCCGATAGTGAAACCCTGTGGGACAGCTAAGAATGCGTTTTATTAGAGTACATAGGAGCGACATAAGGTAGGCTTAATAAAATAAAAACAGAACCGACTCCGGAGAAAGAGTGCGCTTGTGTGCTTACTTTTGGCTCAAGTTATTTCGGCATTCGAATTTCGATTCAGGGCTCAAGCTACACGAGCAATTCACATAAATACAAAAATAACAGACTTTGGGTGTGGAATCTTGACAAGCATCGTGATGGTGATTGAAAAAAACAAGAACGGACTTCTGCCGATTTGTCTGCTCATAAACATCCACCCGCAATAACTTCAGTTTATCCGTGATCATGGTGTTTGCAACGTTTAATATCGTGAACTCGAAACAAAACAGTGTTAATGATACAATGTTAGTGTCAGTCGAACTGTTCAGCAGGGATTCCAACTTTGTAGTCTTTGCTTTGATACAAACTGAACAAAGCGTTTCATTATGAACAGTCGTTTAATCTGATCAAACAGTCGTTTAGAACCTCAAAAAAGACAGCTTACTCGATAAACTTTATGAGCAGATATGACAAGATGATTTAGAGATTACAAAGAGAAAACTGTACTCTTGCTGCATAAGTCATTGTAAATCTCAGAACGTGTTTAATTATTGAATCGATCGTTCAGAAGATTTATTGGTCATCGATCATTTAATAAGAGTGAACTTTTTGCCATCAATGGTTCCATTCGGTCTTCGTTCATCGTTACGTTCATATAAAAGTCGATAAGGATTTATTGTGTGTTGATTCTTTATTGAATTGTTTTATTTAACATTTTGTTTCAATGTTGTGTCTGCTTCTGCAGTTTCTTTTGATAATCCTGCTTGGACAACGTTATCAACAAAAGCTGTCTTAAATACCTTGTATGTGTGCAGATCATGTGCATAGTACCTAAATGAATTCATCTCAGTATGTGATCACTCGGGTTTCCCTCTTCCTTAGCCTCGACATTAATATCTCAAGTGCTGTGATGACTAACACTAAACTATGCTACGATAATTGCGCTTAACTTTTCTTCGAGATTTTTTCCACTCAAGTAAACATGAAACTGAAAAACAAAGATAAATATTCCACAGAAATTAAAACTAACAGCAGAATAGTTCATCATTTCACAGAATTCTTCACAAGCACATAAATAGTGGTAGTAAACGCAAAAATAATCTACAATTGCATTTTCTTGAAAGCATGACGATAGTACAGGTATTTAATTAACGAGTTATTGATTTATGGTCACATTTGTTGTTCAATTACTGGTTGCAATGTTTTGATTTATACGCTAGGAGTAAAAATAATAAAATCGTAAAAAGTAATTAGCTTGATATCTCCTGAGGCAGAACGGGTTTATGGTACATCTCTCCGTCGGAAATGATTTTCACTTTCTGTTCCTACGTCACTTGACATTCTGGTGCTATTAAGATACATTAGAAGTACCATGTGAGTGAGTAGAAATCTTGGTTCGCTTTCCTTGCGTGATGTGTAAAGAGGTAGCGCTATGGGAAATGTGTGCAAAGGGAACATTCTCACTCGTTGTACAAAGATAGGAAGACATTGAATTAGTCTTGAATACGTAACGTTTGTATTCAAGACTACAGCCGCTCTAGTCGATCTGTAGGTTAAGCAATGCAGGGTTGGTCCGTGGATGGGTGACCACCCGTTACATACCAGGTTTTCTCCGTGCCTCGGAAAACTCGATAAGTCTTTTATCCCGGCTGTCATTTGTACATCTTTGACATTCGTAACTCGTACCAGGTAGTCAGTGGCCCGTAAGTCTGATAATCAGGGTTAGAGGTTATCAGCTTAAGGAGTATCATATTATCCAGTATTCATACTAGGCTGTGGAGGTCAGATATGCAATCCGATCTATGTAAAATACTGGTATTTAACTGCTTCCGGTTTGACTGAAAGCCGTCCCCAACATACGGTTTAGGAAAAACAAAAAAATTATCAGCCCAGAAAAAATACCCCAGGCTGATCAAATTTTCGTTTTAGTTGGAAAACGCTAGGCAGATGATGACATAACGTTTGTTTATTTCAGTCATCACTGTTACTAGCTTACATACCTAACCTAGATTAAAGTGGTGAGTTATTTTGATAAAGTATCTGGCCTTCAAATTTCATGATTCTGTTTACATAAAGTGTAACTTTTTACCGTGCATTTTCTGCCACGACAAAATGGTGCTACGCTATATCCTGTTTTCTAATTAAATTATTCATACACATATTATTTTCTTTTATAAGTCTGTGGCACAATACGTACTGTCAATTCACAACAAACTTTCTCTAACATTTATTGCATCAAGCACTAAAAACAACATCATTTAGTTAAAACTAAAATATTCTAAACGGAAATTTTCTCTCAAACTTGTCTCTTCTCTTCCAACCTCTTTCCCTCCCAAACCAGACCTCGTGGACAGCTGATTCAACAAATAAAATTAACATAACCATTTCTAATGTAACACTCATCTGTATAAATATCGAACACACCCATGACGACCCAAAAAAAGTTCATTGGATCCGGGAAACAATGGTCGCACAGCCACTTCCGTCTGCCAAAGACGTGGAACCGAAGCCCACCTCTGATGCATACCAATAGATAGAAACCGGTTGATTTCAAAAGACATCTAGACACGTCTACTACCGAGTTCACTGACGGTCGACTACTTTTCAACCTTATTACTTGGAATATAAGGGTGATAAGTGGCAGACCGTCAGTGAACTCAGGAGTATGTGTTATAAATTGAGTGCTTTTCGAATCAGTCGGGTTATCGCAGTGTTGTGTATTCTGGCTTCGCGTCGGCCTCAAGAGGTAAGGCTTTCTACACGCACGTTCGCTGCCTCCATAAGTTGATCTTAGGTGTCGAGTAAATAATTAATAGGCGAACTCAATGCAAGTTGAGTAGCTGGTGAATGTCATGGTTAGGTTAGATTTGTCAGTTACTTGAGGTTTCAAGTTAAGAAAGGTTTATTGCAAAGACATCCAAAAATTAAGCTAGGATTGAAAATTTTCGAAAACGTATTCTATGTAGTTTCTACTTCTTCTTCAAGCTTTGACCACTCAATGCTGAGTGCAGGTCTAGTAGTTTCTTTCTTCTTCCGGCCACTTTAATGATCATCTCTGACCTCCTAGTTGGTTGTCTTCCAGTATTTTTTTACCCCATCCATGGTCTCAACTGTAGCACTTTCCTCAAGCATGTTCCATTCAGTCCACTTTCCGCCCATTTCCACTTTCTTTTTTCTATCGTATTCCTGCATTTTTGTAGGTATCATTAAATCTATAATTTTCTGACAAACTATTTAATTTAACTTGGAGTTCACCAAGGTACCATATTCGGCCCACCTTTGATAAACGTAGTTGTCGTAGTACCTTTAGTCTGACTGACTGATTCACCAAACTACTGCAGGATTCAGAACATGTACGGTATGTTTACAAAGTTCAAGAACAACTCGATTCTAAGTACACAAGACCATAACCTTGGGTACCGATGTGTAGATTTTCATTTATTTTTTCAAGCTACAATTAGATTATCTCCGATCTTAGAAACGAGAATTTCATCAGTTTAGGGTAATTTAGGCCATGTGACTTAAACCATGCTAATATAAGAATTAAGGTCAGTTTCATATCTAGATAAGCGAAATGAGCTGAGGAGAAAATTTTGTAGAGCAGAAAGACTGAACTTCAAGAGGTTGGTACCTGGCAGAATATAAATAGTGGAGACACAAACTAGAAACTTAAGTACAATCTGATAGCGGTAAGCGAGGACAGTAACTCATGAACATTATGCCAGCGCACACATAAAGGGCCGGACAAGCATTTAGATAGCCAAGACAGTACATAAAGGACTAATACTAGCCTACCAGGCATTGTTATCAAGTACACACGTCATGCATTAGAAATCTAAGTGCTTCTACGGCATGCTCGTAAAAATTTGTCACTAAGCTTTCGAGACGAATTAAGATAGATACAACTATTCTTTTCATCTACATCAGAAAACAACGGTAAGTTAAGGGAAATCAAAATAATAAGGAAACACATAATGACACGTTTGCATCAAGGCATACTAATATTGATGAATAAAGAGCAAAGGGCTTTATAAGCATTGCTAAAAGTTTGAAGTAGGACAGCGAGAAAGAGTTTTGGAAGTGATATGTGTGACGCCCCCAACTAGATGAACTAGCAACCTTCAAAGGTGGTAAGGATAGACTGGATACAGAAGGTGGTTAGGGTGTTGGGTTGCAGCTTGATAAAGGCGTATGTCCAGCTGTGGACTACAATAGACTGTGTTGATTGTAGTGAGACAACAGAGTAAAGACATTTATCAGATCAGTGACAGAAATAAACACTTTAACATTGACAGCAGGGCATGCAGGTGCAGTAATAGAACTGCAAAAAAAAACGAAGCTGCAGAAATATAATAAACGCATGAAATCGTGTCAATACTAGCAAAAAGAATGACCATTTAATAATACAACATTTTCATAGCAGCAAAAGTATTCGCACGCTAAATTAACACATAATACGAACTGTATATCCTAACAACAGGTTAATATCAATTAAAATAAAAAATACTCCAATTGTTACGCTTGGACGCATTTCATATCACGGAGGTGGTAAAAGACGCCAGCCACGTTTTTGTAAATGGCAACATAGACAACACAGACAGCATAGAGAAAAACGCACGCAAAAAGAAATGTAGTATTTTGCGAGCGAACACACTTTTAGTGGTCCGTTAGCAATAAAATAATAATCATTTAGAAACGTTTGTAACATTTGCAAATATACTTTCATCACTTTCATTAGCAATCATTGTGATCATACACAAATTCCTATCAATATTTTCTTCTAAATAGTATAGTGAACGAGTCAAGCGCGAATCGTCATAAACATGTTCTGGCCTCACAAGGCGGTCCCGTTACAGCTAGCTTAAATTGTGACACGTCGCTCGAGGCTGTAGTATTGACCGTTTTAAATCTTTTTACTTGATTTTGTAAATGGCATCAATTCTTCTGTCGAATTTGCATACTAACTTGTAGAAATTAAAAATACCTAAGACAGTTTTGGGGAAATTGATCCGCAGGCAACATTATAATTTAGGCCTCTCTTAAATTATTCGTCGGTAATAAATTCTATAAATAATTTATTTATAGCAACTCTCTGACAGTTCTCGATTTAATGATGACATTTTGCCGGTTATTTTGATTGTATAACAGCTACAGAATCAACCACTTGGTGCATGCGAATTTTTTCCTCTTCTAATTAAATGTTGCTCAACTTTGCCGTAATTAGCAGCTGTTATAGCATAATTAAAGTCAAGAATTATGCTGATTGCGTTATATTACATCACAAACACGGTCTATCGACTTTTACATAGAGTAAAACTTGCGAGGAATAGCGAGAGCGACACATAAAATGTCAAAATAGAATCGTGAAATGCCAAAGTTGACAAGAGACAATGAAGACGACCTTTGCGGTACTTTACATTTCATTTGATGTATATCTTTTACAAATTAACATTGTTTTAAGAATCTCTTTGGCGCATCTGTTCCTACTTTAAATGCATTGTTCAATATTTGTGTTTCTGCTCACGAACTCCAGGCATTTGGAAGGATTCCTCTTCTATTTTGTTTCGTCTTTCTTTGAGGTAACATTTTACCATCTCAAATAAATAGTTTAGATCAGCTATATTTTATCAAGCTTTAATTCTAATTATATTTCCAACTCAATATCACAGAATCCCAAACTAACATTTTTGTCTGTTTCGTCATTATTTCCGTATCCATCGTTGACATAATCACTCGGCCTTCACCTTCAAAGCCCGCTGCATTTTTCTCAGCAATCATTTGACTTGCTAGTAATGCTAGCACTGCACCAGCATCTATTACAATGAAATCACTTTTAATTACCCACACGTGTTGCTAGTTCACGATTTTATGCTAACAGCCGAGGTGCAACAATGTTGTGGTAGTACTGTTATTTTAACTTGTTTTAGTAGCTATAGATTAGGTAACTGTAAGTTTAGTTGGTTCTTGTCGTGACTCAATCACGAATCGCATGCAAAACATCATAAGTCATAATCTTCTTAACCGTGTGTATGGGTGTCTGTGTGTGGCATCTCTGGAACAAATGAAATTAATTTGCTTTCGTTTTTTACCATTAATTCACAGCAATCGTACCTACCAGAAGAAGATCTAAGGTCAAATTAATTTCTAAACAGACATTCCCATTCTTTAGAATGTGCTGAAAAAAATCTATTAATTTTGAAATTGCACTGAAGTAGTGCAAAATTCCAAAACCTTATCCGACATTCTTGCTATTGAATGCCATTCATTGATGCTTCAGATTGCACTAATATTTTACAGAATGTATAATATTTGTGCATACCCAGACCAGAAAGTAGTTCAAGTTTAATAAACAATACTTGTTTAAACTGAATCATGCATGGTCTACAAACATCTTAATTTTGTCCGCACATTCCGCCTGCACCACGGTCCACGCTTGAATGGGCTTTGACTAATTCGTACTGCATCGTTTGATGATTACTCTAAAAACTAGCAGTACAGTAAGTATAATTTCTACGCTCTTCTGATTAAAGATGTTTTGTACGAAAGTAGCAATTAACTGTGATATGAGTGGCGGCCGACAGAAGGAATTAGTCACTAATAAAAGTTATTAATTTCTGTGTGTAAAATGACACATTCCAAATTCATTTCAAGAAGAGAGACTTGACAGTTCACTTAAAATCTGGTGTAACTATTGAGTCCTAGCTTTTTGTCTTACAGATACGTACAGATACCAGACAACTAATAGAATTAAAATGAAAGAATTAAATTGATGAAACATATAAAATAGTAGTTCAGCAGTAAATCTGCACGTCATCACATTAAGGAATGGTTGCGTCCATTCCGCGTGGGTAAACACTTACATCATTTCAATATCTCCATACATTTTTCTGTTCATCATAATAATTAAAGTGCAACATAATTCATTGTTAAACGTGGCGTATCTGATTTTATTTGATTGCATAAGCGACGCTTCAGTGTGGGATCGGGGGCAGAGACAGACTTGCGCCTGCGCATCTGTGTCAGTGGAACAATACTACATACACAGTGGGGGAAGGAAGTGTCAATAATTAATAGAAAACCGCCTTTTGTGTGCTCAAGTGAGATTCCATAATGGATTACTCAGTTTTCAAAAGACAGCGACAGATAAATGCAAAGACTAACGACCTAAAGAAAACCAGCGGTCGAATAAAGTTGAATGGTCCCATTTCTCTGCGGAGAACTTAACCTAGATACGGCCAAAATAAGTCGACCAACCTGACTGCACTTTAAAATTACAGCCAGCACTCTTACATCAAAACCTGCATGATAAAATCCATTATATCAGAGCGAAACACTTGACGTAACGGAGTCAATCACCCAATATCAAGTATAAAGTAAAAGTAGTGCGTTACAACAAAGTAACCAAAGGCGCTATTGACAGCACTTAACCTTGGCAACTGGAGCATTTTCCAAATAAACCAATTTGTCAATTTTGTAATTGAATAATTTAGTATGTCGTCAATTTGCGGGGCGAGAGGCGTGAAAACGTTGCGTTAGTGTTTTGTCACGGGACAAGGAACTGTCATGCTATGTGCCTGCAGGGCTAACTTGGCTGAAACCAGTTAGATTACGTTTACAATATTTGTAACTCTACAGTTACAAATATTGTAAATGCAGTCTAACTATACTTGCATCTATATGCAAGTATAGATTTGACCAAAAGATTTGATGATCGCTCTTGGTGAATTCTTAGACCATCTTCGTGACAATTTTGCAAAATAAATCAAGCGTCCTTTAAATAAAGACTCCATCTTGATTCAAACTCTCCATCTTACGAATCACAGACCAGGAGAAACCCAAAGACAGAAAATGGTCAAAGAGAAATAGAAGAACTTTTTAAATCATCGAAGCACATAACAAAGACTGTCACACTAGCCCTTCAACAAACAAAACCAACTGACAATGAAAGTAAACTAAGCAAGGACAGTAATGATATCAAAAAAATCGATCGGCTAGCTCCCGAGCAATAATTTCATAACTTACACAAGTTACTCCGGTCGAAGCTAACGCACTCAAACCGGTATCACCGCATATCAATCAGCATACAATTATTGCAAAATTACTGCTTGTGAAATAACCAGTGTAATGAGCATTGTAATGACCCACCGTAACAGCTGATCAAGTTTATGTTTAATAGAATTTCACTAATCTTATTACAAGAACTGGTTATTGGAGTTTTATAGGCATTTGAATTCAGAACAGTTTTCTAAACGTAGATTTAGCGAGTGTATTTTAGCTAGAATGAGGAAGTCTTGATTCTAGGGCTTAAACTTCTGTAGTATCAAACCAACCTAATGTAAGCTTATCGTCTGAGAAACAGGTAATGATGAAACAAAATCTAATTAACATCATGCAGTAACATAACTTCCTCTCAAGCTAAAGCTATAACAGTTTACATGTCACCATTAGAAAATCTACGAACATTTCTTACATAATGGTGTACAAGCAATTAATTCGTTAGTTCAATAGAGAAGTGAAGGTTTGTGAAAGGGCTGGCCAATAAATTAATTGTGTAATTTCGCACATGCGCTCCGCGTGGGTGTAAATAAACGTGTGCGCGACAAAACAATAGGCTGTGGGATGAACACATGCGATTACTTTAACCTCTACACCACACAATAGCGCATTGAGAGTCAAATGTCGTACGAACAACCACTTCACTACAAAAACTGTAAACAACAAAAATAAACTCAATCGCAGGAATAATAAGGTTCTTGTAACAGCTGTAAAATAACCAACTTACTCAGACCTACAACTAGTATTAAAAATATCTTAATTGAAACGGGACAGCCGAAGCGTGACAACGAGCGAGGAAGGTCAACATAAAGTGGACGATCAAGTTTAGAAGTCAACGATGTCAAGACAATGACTAATTGGCAAGTCTTCGCTTTGTAATCTTTTAAAGACGAAGCAGAACGAGCATGAAGTGGTACAGAATAACATGCAATTCATGTAGGGATGCATTTTTTGTATAGTTTTCTGTACGAGCCACGATTCACATTTGTTATCGACTGTGCAATGGATCAAGCCTTTGTTAAGTCCTCGAGCGTCCTTATGAGCACCCGGTGGATCATAAGACATTCAAGCAATGTTAGCGGACGTTCAACAGGTTAATTGACTAAATAATGGAAGAGGAGTGCGTTAATTACAGATACATGTACCCTGAGACATGTAAGCATGATGTGTCAGCATCGATGTAAATACAGAACAAGGAATTTTACAAGACAAACAAGATTAAGTACATAATGAAGTGCAATGCGTTGTGATTGCGGGATTGATTGAATTGTCACGCACTGATTGGCTCATCACACAGTTATAAATAGTGCAAATTGAAACAGTCGCGATGCACGTTTGTTTAATTTTATTAATCATTAAATTTTAGGAATTAGCAAAAACATCGCGAAAATTGAAACAGACAGATCATGCAACGGTAGTGGTAAAACAAATTGTAGAAATCAACAGAGAAAGTAACATTCAGCACATTGAGAGAAAAATAAATCACAATTGAAAAGTAGCAAAGAATTTTATTTGGTAACCGAGTGCCAATGTGAATTTCAATAGTAGTAAGATTTTGAAACGAAAATAGATCGTAAAACGGAAACCATCATCATCATCTGCCTAGCCTTTTACCAACTATGTTAGGGTCGGCAACGGAAACATTGATTTCAATAGCGCAAGACGAACAAATCCAGGTGCAATATCCTGAAAGTAGGTACCACATTACATGAGCAAGTAGTTACTCAACATTTTAGCACTCTTAACAGGTATCATAGCTCAAACTATGCGCAATAAGTCGACAAAAATAGGACAGGGTCAATTTCAAGTGTGAGAACGTAATGAAAAAATTCAAAATCAAGAGATAAATCTTTTTCTCAGCATACACAATGTATTTGTATAATTAAAGGAATATCATTTCGAACAATGGCACGTAATAGCGTAAATGGTATATGATTAATGAAATGAGGCGTTTCCTTAAGATGTCAGTGCTATTTGATTCCACTAGGATTACCTGACCTACTACCTTCCCAGGTGGCATATATCCTTACCACGGCGAAAAGAAGACCAAAGTAACAGTAACTAGCTCGCCTATTTGCATGATAGAGAACGGCAAAATACCAAATATGTATGAACACAACACATGCAACTGAAGTGTGTGCTCTTAGTTACACATGTAAGCAAAGCTCATCAACGATTTCAAAGCAGCCCATTTGACTGTCATCGGCAGCTAATCAATTAAGAGTTATGGAACTACCCTCGGAAGTAAATGCTTACGCAAACCTAAGCCATTCCTTATTACTCATTGTTCTTGTCTGATAGACAATTCCCTTGACAAGAAACTGTTGACACATAGATGTGTTGCTGCATCAATAGCTAATCGTCAATTCAAGATTGAAGCCTCCAAACTTTTACGATGTACTCCAAATCTCGTATTAGATGAATCAGCATTCCAAGCCGATAATACCATGTTTTATTAGCTATTGAATCTACTTAATAATCTTAATCGGTTTTTAAACGACACAAAATATTATGTCTTTATGTGTCAAACGCTCAATTAAAATCCAATTATACCGTTCATTTTATAGAACGGAGTAAAAAATTACGATTACAATTACGGTAGCATTTTGTCTCAGCCACACAGATATATGTAATATACCACAGACAATCGACATTCTCATAGACTATAGAGACTCTGCACACATCCGTATACTTTCTTGTGCTTCCGTGGAGCGAATGAGACGTGTCGTTGAGTGCCGAGGAAAGTTGTCTTTGGCGCGCCCTCCGATACCGTTACATGACTGATTGTTTCATCACCCGACACATACAGGCTTATATACAGGTCAACAACTACTTTTATTGAGTAACTGACCTTTACACTCGCTTTTTTTTTCTTGATATGCCTGGAAATATTTTTGAATGGTGAAATTTCGTAAAAAGGGTGTGGCGTGCAGCAGGGATTTATAATAGGACCTCCGTGCTTTCTGTCCTTGTAGTACCGCCTACTGTTTTGTTTTGCTATTTATTAGATATTACAAATAAACCAGCTGATCTATTATAATACTCCACTACTCCTGTAACACAGGTCTCACCTAGCATAGGAGTCAGGGTTTCAAATCTAAATGTATAACTTTTTTATTTCTGTCAATTAAAATATTGTTATTATTATTATAATTCGGTCCGATTTGTTTTTTTTTTAATAAAGATTTTGGGACATCTCAGCAGAGACTTTTTTATGAACAAACCGTGATAGTGTTAACGTGGTGCTTACATTTGCACCATTACTACAGAAAGAGATAATACAAATCCATTCAATTTCAAATTCAAACCCACCAAAATATAATAAGTGAAATTAAAATATCAAAAGTAGCCGCTACATGGTAACAAAAAATTGTCGGCAGAATTAGAAAATTACGCCAGATGTTCACGAGACTTTCTAACTGTCGGTCGCTAACTGCGTAACCATTTCCCTATTATATTATAACGACAGCATTACGTGTAACAGTATAGACAGACTCTCAATAAACTGCTGGCTCAATCATGGCGATCGCTTTTCAAATGAGTCCTGCTTAAAAGGACGTAATTCTTGATTGTTTAATTTTTCTCCAATCGGTGCTAAATGCATCGTAATGGATCATGTAACCGATTTATCGTGGTTATTCGGTTAGTTTCCTACGGATTTTCTATGCTCAAAAAATTGTTATAAAATGACTGTAAATCCTGTGTTGTTCTTTATTTTAATAGTGTGCTCATCACCACTCCGGCCGTGTCTTTTCTGGTACGTCATCCAGAAGTAACGTGAGTAACGTGACAGACACTATATATCAGTAAAATAGCTTGTGGCGAGACCCATTGCAAACCCACCACCCATTTGCAAATGATCAGTTAACATTCACTATCGAAATTAAGTAAATCAAAGACCGATCTCCAAATCTAAAAACAAACATTCATTATTTTCCTCAACGATGAAAGTCCAAGGTTTGCCATACAAACAAAAAGTCTTGTTACGGCGGTATGTGTAATTAGGGACGGCGATCGAGAGAGTGGCGCGTGCGTAAATATTGGCGGCATGTGTTCAAACCTGTGCACCAACCACACCGGCCGCTTTCCACCACAGTTTCGGCGTAACTCCATTCAACTTTTTTCTCTCCATGTTAGTCTCCGCGGCGACTTTGTTAACATTTGTGTTCTCATCGGAATCTTGTTTTATTATGTCTTTTTAATAACGCTGCCTGTTTCACTTGATTATCTTGTATGAATCTTTTAATTGCTTGCATCAATGACGAATCGATTTGCTTTAAGTTTGTTTTTAATGCCAAATTATTGGTTGAAATCAATCTCTGTTGATGCACGATTACGATCCAATATGATTGAATGTTTATATTTAGCCTTAAGATCTTTAATGGAATTTTCTTCGACTGGTTTTATTAGCCAGTTTCTCTCTGGAGATGCATCTGTCTGGCAGATGCTCGTTTTACTCGTCCACACCTTTGACTTCTTATGCAACGTTCACTCAAAGGTCATAGTTTCTCTCGATGTACGAGTATTTTTAAACAAAGGGCCTACAGGACCACACCTTTCTGCTTCATCTTATCTAACACTTCAATAGCAAATAGTCGTGTAAGAAGCGAAGTTTTGGGCCAACAAGATTAGATGTGACAGCAAGACGAAGAAGAAGGATAGCTTACAGCATAAAGAAAGCTTCAAAACTAGACTCCAAAAGTAAAAGTGGTCCAAGAGACACAGATAAGGCATACTTAGCCAGAAAATAACCACCTAATCCAACCAAAGATGAATGATTCAACAACCTCAAAGCACTTAATTCCACTTGGCATGATATATTCAACACAAGCGACGACGTAGCACATGTTATGCCCACATCATACCTGGTAATGATAGCCACTTGACACGATTCAGTGACACACATCGGTGGCTAGTGGCCAGTGGCTAATAACCCCATAGATTTGTCGTCAACGGCAACCACACACTTTTTCACCGGAGCGGCCGTAACTATGTAACAGTACGCTGACATAATTTGCTACACGTAGTACGGTTGACAGAAAATATTAAAATTACGTTAGATCTATGTATTCAAAAGTATAGAGATGCCATAATTATTTGGAGTTGCAGATAAATTCGTTAGTAAACAAGTTCCCTGGTTTGCTTACTAAGTGTATTTTGAAAAAAATATCTTTGTATCATTGCTTCCAAAACTCAAGTTTTTAAATACAAATAATATTTAGCAGTTTTGGCAGTGTTTTGTGTGGTAAGTCGATCATTACTAGATTTTCCTCCGATGATGTTGTTTTTTATGTCTTAATATCTAACATAAAAATCAATCTCTTCCTTATCCAAATTATATTGATCAAATGTTGGGTACGTTCTTTATACCCATAACTAAGGTATTTAATATTTGAGAGACGATGTTCCCACTGTTGTCTTGTCGTTGAAGTGTTACAATCATTGTACCGTTACACTCCGATTGAATCTGTAGGATGTTAATCGTCACAGACGATTAGAATATAATGCCTTGTATTGTTACTTTATGTCGAGCTAAATTATTTACACGGCATTGTGTAAGGTCGGCTTAGAGATTTGGGACTTCGTCATAACCTAGGCATTTTTGTGAAGATGCCTTTGCCTGTTTCATCTTTTTTGACAGCTAAAAGTACTTGTACAGTCCTACAATAATCTTTTGGCAATTTAACAGATTGCGTTTTGGGTGACCCTTTGTGGATTTTCATCGTAAATTGCAAAAACACTAGATGGCAGTGGACTGGATTTTCAAAGATCTTTGTGCAACTATAGGTATCGAAGACCTTTCTCAAACGAAAGATCTGGAACACAATTTGCTCTACAAAGATGATAAGTGGGTACAATAATGACTGTTTATAAGGTAGTAGTGTTTTGAAACACTGAGGTGTGACGTGTAGTACTAACGGTCACTGCCGAGTGCCGACCGGCTAACTTTGAGACAAGGTTTTTGCTACACTCAGCCGGATAGACACCGGACACCTCACGCGTAAACTAATTTAACAAGATATTGGTATTTAGTCTTCCATTCCATCAAGTTTATTAAATAGACGGATAAACGATATAAAAAGTTTATTATTAGGATCCGTGTTTCGCTCTAAACTTGATCCGTCTTCGACACACAGCAGCTACAAAAAGTTCACAAAAAATATACCTCCGATAAAATTGCCAGGGGAAGATACAGCAAACAAGTTTCCATTTCCACTATTGGACTTTACAAAAAGAAGGTTCAACGAAGGGAAACACTACCGCAGGCAATGGTCCGGCCACTGTTTATGCATTATTCAACCTTTAAGCCCAGCAACTTATTATTTTATTATAGCTATTGCAATTGCATTTCAATAAAACCTCGTATCGCCTAGAGCCTTGTTCGAGTCATGGAACTTAAAAAAAAGGAACATAATGACGTTTACAATATTCATTCAATTAATTCAACGTGGAACGCGAATCGAATTTCGAATAATGCGTTGCAACAAAAGCACCTACAGTCCTTCCACGACATTTTATTCTCTATAGAACATAAGCCTTATAACAACGAGAATAAAGGTCAATGTACTGCAAATTGAGAAGGAAAATAACAATGAAAGGACAATAAGACGTTCAACGTCCTTTGACGTGGTCGGGCGAGCCCGAGTGGTCACAGTGCAGTGATCACCTTGACCGCAGCAGCCCGGTCAACTGGCACCCGAGTCGATGCGAATCACTGCCCACCACTAGTGTTACGTGTGTAAATGTGGACTAGTCTATGGTTTGTACTTAGAAAGTATTGTGTGCGTGGCATGGAAAATATGAACGATTTTTTTTTTAATTTGTTTTTTCCGTTTTTTTTAATTGTAATTTGAACTTGAGGTCGAACATCTAATTTTTTTTGAATGATCGATCGATGATCCTGTCATGGAAATCTTGTCGTGTCGTGCCTGACTATATGTTTCCTTTGAGACTGACATATGAGCACACAGGATGCTTTTTTTTTTTTTTGGTGTGGCATACACAGGATACTTCTAAGCACATTCCTAGTATGTAGTACCAAATCGTACAATAAATCTCGATAAACCATACAGTTAACTAGAATCTTCTACGTAGTGTCATGTATGTCATCCGGAATTAAAACAGGAACTTGCCAATTCAGTAAAAACAACTAAACGGGAACGAAATTGAGAATGGAAGCTGCGTTCGAGAAAGCCACACACGGTCAAGTTGTTTCGTGTGACATTTCGTCAGTACGCCTCGGCACGCGAACACAGGAATTGGGACAAGAATTTGTGGTCGCAAACAATTGAAATTCGCGCATTGGACACATAGCCGATTGGCCTCTGAATTTGAATGAATTCGATATGTCAATCTGAAAAGATCACTTTCGAACGTTTCAATTTAGAATTTGGGTTGTTAAAGTTGGTGTTACTGATTCAATTTTCAAACTTTACTTAATGATTGGCTATTATATTTTTTTTTTGAGGTTTTAAATGAAAACATAAAGATTGCAGCCTGGTAGAAGAGAACTAGACAGATTGAAAGAGTTTGAGACAACGTAAATGCAAAATGTATCATAGATTTGTAATAGGTCACAGTCAACATACTAGCCAAGTCACTATCTATGTGCTATAGCCAGTATATAAATGTGTTAGCGCACATAGCAAGACGGTAGATACTAATAACCGTTGCAAGCCTTAGCGTTTCGAATGGCAATGGAGGATAGTACAAGCCATTGTTTGCCAATGGTGACTCCTTTGGTACAGTCCGGCAGAAAGAGTAGAATACATTAGTTTGAAACATACCCATAACATACCTAATAAAATAGACAGCAGTATAAAGGCAGGCCCGTTTTAAATATAAATGGAGTCAGTGAGACAGTACCTATGAGCTCATGCCACTTTAACAAAAGAAAGTTTCTAAGAACTGGTGAGAAGAATTTCAATCATAAATTCTTCTACATCTTCTATTGCTTTGACGTTTAATTGCGTTTGCGAAACATTATCAATAAAATTATCAATC
Organism: Diarsia brunnea; assembly: GCA_949774965.1. NCBI lineage: Eukaryota > Metazoa > Arthropoda > Insecta > Lepidoptera > Noctuidae > Diarsia > Diarsia brunnea. The sequence goes on along the minus strand of OX459008.1, from coordinate 16,222,537 downwards.
TAATAATTTTAGAGGTGTCAACATCCACTCTTCCTATTCCGCACTTTCTCCATCCATGCATACGCAATAAACCTTAGATCAATATCATAAAATCACTGCTGCGTTGGATTGTACTTGCCATGTACGGTGCGCGGCCCACGTATACTTCCGATCTATCTTTGTATAGCACCTACATATATCGTACTTATATCAAGTATTTATTGTTTGGACAACACGACGGATTCTCGCTCCCTTGTGCCTACTGATCGAAGGTTGAATAGAGAATGAGGAGACGAGCTGACTGTGATTGCGGTTTTGGCTATGGTTGTAGACAAAAACAACATGGCGGTTGAGATTTATTTGTTTGCTGATGGCATTGTATTCAATCACTCACAGAAATAAATGCGAGTATGTTTATTGTAAATTGCCTTAAGCCATATTTTTACATACCTATCGGTAGTTTAACATCGTTGTTTCATACATAATTACGATTTACCAAGCTAACAATTTAAGAAACGTGACAGACCTCGACCTACGTATTTGGATCACGAACGCATGCTTCTTTAGTTCAAGATTCTACTCCGGAACTACACGAAACACTTATCAAAATTCTCAATCCATAATTCGTCGATGTTGTATTTTTTCACTGATAATCGTACTTATGTTTACATATTATACTCCGACCTTATGACTATCCATGCCGGAGTTCCTCAGGGGTCTGTTCTCTCCGACACTTTTCCTGCTGCACATCAATGACCTCCTTGTTCCTGGTATTGTTGGGTACGCAGATGACAGCACTGTCATGGAGAGCTATACATCTAGCGCAAACGCCGGCGGTGATGAAGTACGTTCATTGAGAGAGGCCATGGTAGAGCGCACGAATTCAGCCTTAAGTCTTGTCTCCAAGTGGGGTGACGAGAATCTGGTTGATTTCAACGCCACCAAAACGCAAGTGTGTCTGTTCTCCGCCAAAAGGAGTCCGTTTGATCTGGCCCCTACTTTCCGGAGTGCGTCTGTACAAGTTACTGACAGTCTCGAGCTTCTTGGCACGAAGTTGAGCGCGAATCTGAATTTCGGCGCCTACATTGAGTCGAAAGCTCAAACTACGGCTAAAAAGCTGGGTGTCCTAAACAAGGTTAAGCGGTACTTCAAGCCTGGACAGCTTTCAATATTATATAAAGCTCAAGCCGGTCCGGCATGGAGTATTGCTGTCACCTTTGGGATGGCTCAGCCAAATACCAACTTGCCAAATTTGACTCTGTAGAGCGTAGAGCCAGGAGGCTAATTGGTGACGATAAGCTGGTTGCCAAGCTACATAGCCTGGCACACCGCCGCAAAGTTGCATGTCTGTCGGTCTTCTACAGACTGTACTTCGGAGAGTGTGGGCAGGAGCTCCACGGGCTGATTCCACCATCTCCCTTCTTCCATCGGGAGACTAGGCGTACTGCAGGTTATCACCCATACCTAGTCGATGTTCCACGCATTCGAACGAGCGCTTTGCTAAGTCCTTTATTATGCGCACAGCCAAGGAGTGGAACTCCCTGCCTGCGTCGGTTTTCCCGAGTTCATATAAACCCAATCTATTTAAGTCGCGAGTAAATAGGCTTCTTCTGGGTAAGCTCGTTCCATCGTCGACCTCATCTTTGCCCTTAGGGCAAGATTGAGGTCAAGAGCAAGCAAACTCCAAATAAAAAAAAAAACAATATTTGCCAGTTTTACTACCTATTACTTCTTAATTCAAACTTAACTCTTATGATAGCAAAAAGTCAGTGACTAATAGTCACAGTTACAAACTAAGCAGAAAATCAAGTTTACAGAATTCTATTCTCGTATAAAAAGGAGTGGTGCATATTACGTTGTAAATCATAGTTTTCTAGGCAGCTAAATTAGGCAAACGCGTTGGTACTATGTGCGGGCAGAATGTCTGCATTCCTCCGACCCATGTGTCCCTAATGCGAGCCCGTTCGTAGGCAGCCGGTGTTGCAAGTTGCAAGCCTAACGCGTTCGCCATAAAATGTGCGTTTTCCGGACATGTCCTAGTTTTCGCTTGAGGCTTTGTGATGGCATGCAGATGGAATATAAAATACTTGGTTTTCACTTTTAAGGTAAAAAAGAGGTTTTAGAATGTGTTGTTTTTTTAAGAAGAAGACAGTCTACAACTTTCGTTTTTCGGTATCTTCAATTGAACTAAAATTGTTAAAATATTTTTAGATACGAGGCTGTCTTGTATGTACCTATTAGCTAAGTAGGAAAAGTTGCAAATGGGTTAAAAACAGCAGCAAATATAAAGATAGTTTTATTTTTGTAGCCCATAACACAAGCGACACTATTTCGAATACAGGTAACTAGGTATTGTGAAGCCACGACTTTTAGCACATTTAAAAGTTGTACAATGTTTCGTGCACGTCTAACTGAGACTAACATTTATGAAATAGTGAGCGTCTTTAAGTCAGTACTGTACCTATACAAGTATGTGAAGTTACGAAACTAGTCATAGTGCTAGCATTTATAAAAATGGAACATGTATACGAAACTCTTTTCTTATTATTTAGTTTTTTTTTTTAAATGAATTAAAAGTATTAAATCAGCCAGCCAGATTCGTTTTTTAATTTCGTAAAACAAACCAAATATTCGTGGTTTGCAAAATTATGCGGAGTCATCAGCATCACCTTGTGTCCATAATACGGCTCGCATTATAGACTTGTAATGTTACATCTACTACAGGAGGTAATTTACATCATTGTCGTTCTTGCATAATAATCTCCTCAGATATTTAATGCAAGGAGTATGTTTTGTACATTTTGGGTCAAGGGTCGTCAGGTCATTGTCGTCAAATAGAAGCAATCGAATACGCGTTAACTTAAGTTTTTTTTAATATCACTTAATTGATAATGGATTAGTGTCCTGTTAAAATACGGAATAACAATAAATTCGAAGATGACATCATTTAGTAATTACGATGAAGCGAGCGCGGGCAAAAAGTTCAAAGTTTTTGTGAGATCAAGATACTGTCGACTTAGCCGTTTCCCATTCATGATATCATTTGTGAACGGGACGGCACAACTAATTGCACGTCGTTTCTTCAGTCAAGTAATACATTGGTGATTTAAATTACTTTAAACAGTACATGATTATGTGTTAAATTGATGGCCTCTGAAACATATTAGAAGTCATTAGTTTCCAGGAGTAAAATGGACGGATTTTTGTGCATCGTGACAAGTTGTGATACCTCTTTAGTTTACAACCAATCAATTGAATTATGGTCATAGCTACTATCGGTGATTCGTGGGCTCATAAAGTTATATAGATTAGAAAAAGTTTTTTTTGTAACGATAATATTTTGAGCTTAAAGCAAGTATTTATTAATTTAAATATCGATGCGTGTTCTTTACTATTAATTAATTTAATTGCTCTTAACACGGCATATCTAATTCTAGTATTTATAACGGGATTTATCTTTTAATCTCAAAAAATATCTTAAATTTTAATAGCGCTAGCGTGCGTGCGTCCAATTCAGGAGTTGTTAACACATCAGATCATCAACGTATTGGAGAAATCCGTTAGAATAGCCCGACAACGTCCATCACGAGCCACGAACCAAGCGCTTTCTCTATCAAACTGCTCAGCACGACAGATCACATCCGAATTACTTAACAATCATTATTTAATTTTCACTTGGGAACACCTATGTACGGAATGTGGGAAAAACCATTTGTGGACCATTACATTTCCAAGCTGTTATACCTGATAACAGCACGGTTTTCCTGGCACAGACACGTGGATATTGGCACTAGAAGGAGGGCTATACCCAGCAGTGGGTGAATTCGTGCTGTGGATGATGATAGCTGCTTGATCAGAGATTTCGTTATGGATAACTCGTTGATTGCAAAGAATTGGCCCGCTGGCTAACAAAAGAAAGCGCAATTTCTCAAAATAATTGCTAAATAAGGTATCGTTGTTTTCTTGACGAGTTAAGTGGTAACACTACCTTTGTCACGCCGACATGTTTCACAGCTCATCATAACATCGGTACAGTGTAATTATTCATTAGAGACTGAACGTAGGTCTGTGATTAACACGAAACCTTCAAATCATGAGACAGTGAATGTGAAGGCGTCTCCAACAAAGGCACCTACTTGCCTACGATGTGTTGTAGTTTAGCATTGAATAGTACCTATTCCATCTGAATAGTGTGCCAAACTAGTGTTGTTCACATTCATCTCAGAATGAGATGTTGAAAACTTACAGGTGGCATATGGAAACAGAAAATCGAGTATTTTCAGATAAACTAGATCCGCAAAAGTTTAGGAGGATTCTTCTAAACTTGCTTATTGGGTCACCAAGATACAGACTGTGCCTACTTTGGGACCCACGGCTACTTCTACTTATAAATTCATTTAACTATGCTCATTGCTATTGTCTTCCTGACTCCTGTTTGTATGTTTCCAAACTTCTGTGTCAATAAATTGATTTTGCGAATCTTGCTTTGTTCACATGAGGGGATACAATTCTTCGTATTTGTTGACTTCGTCATATTTGCCAAACCTCTCTAACTTAGATGCAGCAAAGCATGAACTTTACCCTGATCGACGTCAGCGGTTTCTGGTCTTTCAGACTGCAGTTACCGCACGACTAGGCTCAAGATAAACGTGAATGAATTGAAAAACGTGACCTTACGTCATCTTGTCTGTGCCCGTGCAGTTGCTGATTCAGTAAGGTAATATTTTGCTATAAAAACTTATCTGCAATCTCGGAAGTCGTGGTTCAGTATTTGTACACGAGTTTTATTAAGGGAGATTGATAATTAGTTTCTTGATTATGTTCAGCTTCGGGACCTGGGTCTTTGATAGAGCTATGTTTGTCTAACCTTCTTGTCAGAAAAGATAAGAAAGCTTATAAGAGATAAGAAGAACAATGCACTATCATTGCACGCCATGCATGATCGCGGCAATCATGTTGAACGCACTATGCATTGTAAGTTGTAAAAGACATGATCTGTAATTCTGTTAATATAGCTTACAGAAGACAGCATAATTGGACGTAGTATCTGAAAAACGTTCCAACCCACAATCATACCTAAATTGAGTTACCAATACCAAATAAGTCACGTGATTGCTTTTTACCAACTGTCAAAATTCGGTGGCTCTACTGTCATTTTAAATATGAAAAATTGTCGCCGTCAAACCATTACTTATTGGTTTAAAGCCGTAATTTACTTATTTAATAACGATTACCAGATAGTTAATGTCTCGTCATGGAACCGAACGCGACTGGACACAGTCATTTGAAATTGCATAAGATGATAGGACTTGTTGCTTTCCCATAAAAATGGGATTATTGTAATATCTTGTCTCTGTAAGGCGTCTGGAGACTTGGAGCTAGGAGATGGAATCCGGTACTATAGTAGAGACTAGAGATGAGTCATCGCATCTTATGGGGTAATTTGACTTACTCTTAGTCTATTGATTCCCCTTATTCGAGAGTTGAGACCTACTTCGCAACTTTCAGAATAAATCTTGAAGTTGAGATCAAAGCCTAAGTGACCAATCAGATAGCGATCGCAAAATCTTACGAAAAGAGCGAGAGAGAGAATTAAGTTAAAAACGGTACTTATTCGTAGTAAAAAGAACTAAAAGGAACGAACCCCCCCCCCATTTTGGGATTATTGGCGAACTTAGTCGAGGGCTCGACTCGTAAATATACGAACGGATAACCTTACGCAATGGGGCAAGCTTCAACAAACATGTTTTATATCTGACATTATGGGTCAAAAGCTTTGAAGGTATAGTTACTGGGTACAGGTGCCCTGTCCCCCCTTCCTTGTATGTCTACACCGGCTTGCTAAGCTGTAATATTCGCAGTCCAGCAATTAACGAGTAGGTAAGTAGGCAAGTAGGTATTTCAGGTTTATTCAAATGTTGCAAAATTGTCAGTGAATGCGGGTCGATAACTGATTTATGCGTCGAGTTGGGTATCGGTATGAAATCGATAATATCACGTCATCGAGGAATTTTGGTGTTTCAAGTAAATTAGATCCTTGTCGAGTAAAATAAAATCTCGATTTCAAGGCCAACGACCGCACCCGCGGGGTCAGAGGTCCCTTTAGTAAAAGTTGTCCTCAAGCCTCATACATAATAATATATATCAAGTTCTTTCATGCATTTAATGTCTATATTTATCGATAATGCATTTAAGTAATTAAATTTATACCGGATATGTAACCAACGATCGATTCCTGCAAATATTTCGGACATCCGAGAAATCGAGACGTGTCTGCTATAAATAGGACGTATGGTTACACTAATAAGGCTTTGAACTGACTTGATAATTAGCCTTTCGGTGCACTCAAACAACATAATTCATAGGTAGTTTATTTAAAACTTTACTTACAGGGCAGGGTTAGTCGCGCGAACTTTTTATCTTAGAAATAAACAGGTGGATTTTTCTGTAAAATTAAAGTTGCGGTGTAAACAAACTTACAAGCCGACAAACTTAAACTTAATTATATACGTAGTTTAGAAGGCTATAACGCGAAATCAACGTCACCCAGACACGTATACCTTTAGAAGTTGACTTACAGGTAAATAAGCGACGAGACACCCGAGTTCCTTGAAAACCTCCGTCAACTTTCACTAAACTTCATAACACAAGTGTTGTACACAACTGTCACAATATTATTCACTTATAGATAACAGAGAAACACTCGTAAAACGACAATTTTCACACATATTTTGATTACACGGTTTAGTTTTTAAGTGATACCTGCCCGCGACTACCGCAACGTTGTCGGCGACGAACGAAATGACTGGACCGGAGTTGGCTTGCTTGCGCGAACGCAACACCACATTCCACGAGTGCTAATCGAGGTTATTTCTCTCTCACTCACACCAGTAAAAAATCCATTTGTTCAACAGAGACACCAGAAAAGGCAATACATCCAACTTGTATAGGTAGGTAGCCCCGTTATTCATACACAGGTAAGCGCGGTATTATTAAAATTATAATTGCGATGATACCCTCGTAAAATATGACTTAGGTTTTTAATGTCACCGAGTTGATAAGCCATTTTGCGTATAAATAATATTTATAATTAATTAAGTGTAGGAACTAGGCTGTAGTTTGTATCTAGCCATTTATATCTTGAATCAGCGCAACTAGAGCGGAATCTCACATTTTTTGCAAACAATGATAGACCGTCTTTAGACGTAAAATTATAAAACATACCTACATAACTGAGATTTAGAAATTGTGAATGTTTGTTCATAAAAGTGAAAGCATACAAAACGTATATTTATCAAGTGGGATCGTAAAATGAAATATTACTTTACTTATGTAAGCAACTGTTATGTGCTATTAAATATGTAATTGATGTTTTTATTAATTTTCTGGAGCTTTATTGTTAATTTCGTGTAAGATTTGCATTGGAAATTATCCTCGTAATTCGTATTTTTGGTCGTAATAAGCAACATTGAATTTGTACTACATTATTATTTCAATGTTAACATAGAGAGAAAGGGAAGGTACCTTTTTCTAACGATAAGTTTTCCACATTACAAGCGTGGAAAACGCCTATGGAAATTGTAGCGGCAATAATGATTTCGCTGCCTATTTTGCAGTTTTATGGGTTTTCTATTTTTTGTCTCGCAGATCATCCTATGAGGGTGGCTTTTGCTTAACCGGACTATCCAGTGGATGCCTTAAGTGTAAGGTCTCCCGGCAGGGACTAAAATGACAGCCTACTAAGGGCACCGCATGTGGGATACGGACCTCGGCTTAGGGTGTGACTGGGGAGGGCAGCAAAGAGATAGGCAGGATCTGAAGGAGAGTTTTCGTAGCAGCATGTTATTTACTGTCGGTTTCTGAAAAATGAGAATTGAACAGGAATTTTGTCAATGGAGTGCATTTTTACCCGACTGCAAGAAAAGGGTTATGTTTTTTTATTTGAATATTGTGAGTTAGTTTCATATCAGAGATACACTATGATTTCTAAATGGCCGAGTTCCTCCATTGGTTTGTTTCTGAAGGAATTAAAATTATAGCTGTTTGATCCGAGACCTACTACGGCACTCAAAGATATTTAATGCTTATTTAGGCCGTCACTTAGTAAAGATTTGACATAATAATATTTGATATTTTAACTAGGGTTCGCAAGTACCTGGTACCTACTAAGACAATTTATTTGGTAATATTGAATATTTAGCATACATACATTGATATAAAAACTAAAGATACGGTCGTCCGAACATTTGCTCGACGCGTTCGCCATACAGAGAATCGGTGTGGTCTGCTCGTTAATGTAACCTTGTAAGCGGCGTGGTATTTTTGAGGTATAAAGAACATAAATAAAGCTTTTAATAAAATTTACGACCGCACCCGAAGAGAGCCGATCGTGGACTAGTTCACTTCGGCTTAGGAAAGACCATATTGGGACCACGTTCGAGGCATCATTTTAACATGCCGTCCGCCCAGTCCTTACGCAGTAATATATAAGTCAATGCATACATAACACTTTCTTGATAAATACGCGTGGCAGCGGAAAATCGCATTCAGAATCATGAAATTCGTTCTAGTTTTATGTTTTTTTTTTTCATTAATAACAAGATACCTAATCAAAGAAACGACTTTTTTTTGGGTCAAAAATCACATTTTACGGTAAAACTCAATGTAGCACTGTAAAAACATCGTGCTAGTGGATGCTTTGAATAGTAAACGGATCATGGAGGTAATTTAAGTAAAGTTATAACCTGAAAAACTAGTATTTACAAAAACAGCTGTGAAAAATTTGGAACTTTGACCCCCAATATCTTCGTCTAGGTTTCCAGGTATGGTCTAGCTAGAACAAAAAAAATATCGCAGTGGTGGGGAGAACAAAGTGCCCTTCGTTTGGGTTAAGGGTACTTTTACACCCTATAGAATTGTTTAGTCGATTTTAATTTGTGAGCAGGTAAAGAGTAGGCATAAAATAGTAGCGACAACTCTACTAATGGGATGACACATAATGTCAAATATGTCAATAGTTTGCTGTCAAAATTGTATTTGTTGAATTTGTGTTGTGCTTGATCCAAATAATAAAAACGTTGTAATTTCACACATTTTCGATCGGATAATAATAATGCCGAAAGTACGCCGCAGTCGTAAACCTCCTCCAGAAGGGTGGGAGCTTATTGAACCAACGTTGGAAGAATTGGAACAGAAAATGCGAGAAGGTAACTAACCTAAGAAAACGTATTTTTTGGATCGTTCATTGTAAACTATCTGTTTGCGTTGTCGTACACTATAGAGTTCACAAACCTCGAAAAAAATTGGCGAATCCATGTAAATAATCAATCATTTGTTTTCAGCCGAGACTGAGCCACACGAAGGGAAACGTAAGCAAGAATCTCTATGGCCGATATTCAAAATCCACCACCAGAAGTCCCGCTACATCTACGACTTGTTCTACAGACGCAAGGCGATCAGTAGAGACCTGTACCAGTACTGTTTAGACGAGAAAATAGCTGACGCCAATCTCATAGCTAAGTGGAAGAAGACTGGTTATGAAAACTTGTGTTGTTTGCGCTGTATTCAGACCAGAGATACTAACTTCGCAACCAACTGTATATGTAGGGTCCCTAAAAGCAAGTTAGAAGAAGGCAGGATAGTCGAGTGTGTTCATTGCGGTTGTCGGGGTTGTTCGGGATAAATTTTGTAGTTTTAGTGAATATAATTACTTAATTTTATGTTCATATATTTTTCTGATTTGCAGTTAGCATTAGACCCCAAATCCTTTTTCTGCAGATATCAGATTAGAATCTGTTTTCTTTGTTTAGCTTTGATGACAAAAAGTTTGCATTAAATACCAATTCTGATTGGCATGTCTCAAACATTCCATAACAATGTTTTTGAGATAATTTAACTGTTTTATGTGGGATGATTGTAATTTTGAAATAAATTAAAAGCAAGACAACTTTTTTTCAGAGATTTATTTTTATTACAAATTATAATCATCTTACACTGAAAGAGATCACAATAAAAGTTAGATGTTAGTAGTTGTTGTTAACAAATATACATTTTAAAAAGTAACAATCATCTGTAACAAGTATTTATATCAGTTAATAAATCTTACTGACAAATACACTGTATTAGATTTTTATCAAACTTAACAATTTACTCCTTGTGTCATGAAAACAAAATAATTATAAGTACCTACCTAAATAATGGAATTTTAAAAATAAACCTTTTTTAAACAAATATAACTCAACTTTTTTAGTTCTTCATACATTCCAGAAACAAAAATGATGAAATAATAGACAATCTTTCACTTAGAAAGATTACTTGAAATTATTAAATATAATTATTGTTATATTACAAAATAATAGTAATAAAACACCTATTTAATGATAATTACTAAATAAGGCACTTTTTCTTAATCAAATGAGTAACTTAAACAATACCTATTATGTACTGTTTTTGAGCATTAAATTGGAGAAAAATAATGGAGGTACCTTTGGAAGAAGTGGCACTACTAGTAAATTGTATTTCTTAATTAAACACAAAAATTGAATAGTGACTACTGCCAAAAGCTTCAAAGTATCAAATATGGCAGTGCGGTTTTAATAACAGTAATGAACACAGACTATTTATAATTAAGAATAAAGAAACACAGTCCACTAGCATATCTAGATAAAGTAATAAAGACTAAATCATAACAGTCCTCTGTTCCATCTCTTTGCATAGTTCCACAACCAAATCCTTATAAATGATGGGGTTCATGTTCTTGCCCAGCAAGTAGAGGATGAACCAGTCGCCGTAACCGAAACGCTTTACAACACGCGATATCACGCTCCTCTTCATGTACCTCAGCTGACCAGCAATCATCAACGCGCGTAGGGGGCGAAGCGAGAGCACGAGAATACGGAAGAAAACTGACAAAAAGGAAACAAAGGCTAGAATAATAAGCCAGAACCAGAGAATTACAAAGATTTTTTCGTTAACTATGTTCAAAGGCAGAACGCAGAGGCGGTCTTTGAACTGTATTGTGCCAGAAGGACCGTAGCTTCGGAGCCAGCACTTTGTGAGTTTGGGGAAGAACTGGTCCATGGGGTTTGCGGAGTCCATCGAATTGGTGACGCGCGGGGTGTGCGTGAAAGCTGCCACCGCAGCGCCGTAATTGCGAAACGCACCGCCCAAGAACAAATCCAGCAGGAATATTTGACCAACCTGTAAATATTCAATGTTTTATTTGCTTGCTATATTGATGATAATGCAAACCTATGTTCAGTTTTTGCTTTGTACTCTACATAGTGCATGCTGCATGTGCAAATTATCTATGTTACAAACTAGCAAGGGTAGGGAACTTAACACCACTCTCTTGCGCAGAGACAGTTATTAAAAGTTATTTTATTAATAAAAAAAAAACATTTACTATACCATAATGATGCCTTCTGGGTGACTGCAATGGTTATGGCCACATTTACACAGGCAAACAAATAAGTTCAGGCAGATTTACTGTTCACAATATTAATTTGAATTAATTAAATCAGTCTGATCCCAGCAATACTGGAGTCCAGACACATCTGTTCAAACTGGAACCTAATCCAAAAATGTTATATAGCTGGGATGAGGCTAAGCAGATGAAAGGTTGATTATTGTACCGCTTACTTTAACTGCGGTACTCAGAAATATTCAATGATTACTTAAGCCGTCACTAAGTAAAGATTTGACATACTTTTGTATGACAAAACTGTCAAAACCTTTACTAAGTGACGGCTTAAGTAATCATTAAAGCTCTCAGAGTGCGGCAGTAAGTGGTAGAAGTAGAAGACTCATTTGCCTAAATGAAGTCTTCAAGACAAGCTAAAAGAAATACTGAATGAAGTACTCACCACATTGACAAGGTTGAGAACCTCACAGAAGGCATAGCGGAGGGCATACATGTTGTGTGTGTGGATGTTAGTGTAACTCAGGTACGAGACCAGCTCCCCACGGCGGAACTCCGACCAGTCTTTTATAACGACAGGGCTACCTGCAATAACAGATTGTGTTACATGACTGGTTACTACTATTTTTGTAGGGTCCTCATCAGTAAATTATAAACAATTTTAATTATTTGTATAGATAATTTCCTTATCCACATATTAATTTAGTATGCCTAAGAAGTTGGTTGCAGGAAAATATTTTATTTAACACTTTAAAGACTGGCATTTAACTGAATAACTAAATAATTTCCTAGTCTTTGCTTATCCTTATTCATAATACATGGATTAGAAGAAATATGTGGAAAGCTAATCGCTACCCTACCATATAATATGTTAGAAAGTAAATATTTTCTAGTAAAAAACCGACTTCAAAAACACAAATTTTTGAAGTCGGTTTTTTTGCCACCGGTGGCAAAAAAACGAAATCAAACAAACAAATGTCACCGACTTCAGAAGCTGATTTTTCTTCAGAAGTTTATTTTTCACTTTTTTGTGTTTTTGAAGTCGGTTTTATTTTTTGCCAAAAAGTTTTTTATTTATCCATTTTTAGTTGTTCCCAAACAAATAATAGGTTTTTTTGTCCCCAATAAATGGAACATTACATAATAGCTTACTGTCCAAATCTGGGTATACACATCTGCGTACCCCCTCAGATCATACAGGCGTGATGTTACGTCATGATGTTGTATAAACAATAAACATCCAAGCGATTGCAGCAATCACGACAGATTTGCTGTCTATTTTTGAAGAGTTCTATTGTATATCTCCGAAGATCAGGATCAGATCTTCACCAAATTTAAATGGGACCACCTCAGGAGTATACTCTTTCAAATAAAAAAAGAATTTTGAGAATCGGTTCACAAATGGAGGAGAAATCAGGTAACATACATAAAAAAAAAAATACATACACACGAACATAGAACCTCCTCCTTTTTTGAAGTCGGTTAAAAATAACATGGCACAACAAAAGTGGACTATAGGTACATTTTTTACTGAACCCTTTTGGAATTACAGACACAAGGTTATTTTATTTAAAACTAGCGGACGTCACGCGGTTTCACCCGCGTAGTTCCCGTTCCCGTGGGAATATAGGGATAAAAAGTAGCCTATGTCACCCGGTAACAGTGTAGCTTCCCAACGGTGAAAGAATTTTTGAAATCGGTCCAGTAGTTTCGGAGCCTATTTGTTACAAACAAACAAACAAATCTTTCCTCTTTATAATATTAGTGTAGATAAATTATATATACCAACTAAAATATGTCTCAAGAAAAAGTAATGATTACATTGGTAAGACCAATGTAATCATTACTTTTTAAAATAACTGATAAAACACCATGATAGGTACACCTCTGCGAACTCTTCAGGGATGACAGGCTTTATGTTGTAATGTAGGTGTACCTACATTTCACCAGTTCTAAGTTCTGTTGTAATAGGGGGTAAGCCTACTGGCTGGAGAAATTTCTGGTGGAAATACCCAATAATGCTGTGCCCAACCCAGGACCTCATGTTTAGCAGCCATCCTTTCCGCCTCCACTAGACCAACGAAGCAGTCATGATGTTGATGATACATACTCAAATCAGCCGCCAGTGCCTTCAGTCTTCCTCCTTCCCAGATCTTCCACAAATATCTTGGAGTGTAGAACATGACAGATTGGCCAAGCAGCACGAAGCACACCCACTGGTAGTAAGTGTGCTTTATCTGCTCATCATTGTCAGATACATTGGGGCCCACTCCTGGGTAGATCATGTCCCTGCCTTCCACACCTGTTGGCAATGTTTCAAGACAGATTGTTATATTGTAAGTTTCAAGTTGTGCGCCTCTGCCTAATGTTTCAAAAATTGCAGGCATCGGGGATTGTTATTTGAAGTTACCATTTACCTAGCTAGCTTACCAACCTCATAGGATCAGAATTATTAGCACATTCATGCAGCTTGTTGTGGCAGCTAGTGTTAGGAGAGAATTTATTTCTTTCTTCATAAATAGTTTGTTTCTTATAATTATAAATTGTTTCCCTAATGTAGGCATAATAAATGTTATGTCATATTATAAAGTAGGGGTAAGTTTTGTCCCAAAAGTGGGACAGCACAGAATAGATAGATTTGGTTTGAAAGGCCCTCATTTTGAACTTGAAGCCAGTATTTGAACAGTAAAATCTCTGACCAAAACCGTGAGAGCTGAGCTCAGACCACTTTTTTCAGTTGGTCTCAGGAGTTGAGATACAACGTGCGTCTAGCTCGGAAGAAGTAATTTAGGAAAAACTAAAGTTTTATCAGCGGTAATTTAAGAAGTCACATGTGGAGTTTTGTTGCAAATAAATGGATTCTTGATTCACAGATCACAACTGAAGCATACGGTTTAGCTTAGCTAGGATAATATTGAATACTGACCGGATAATCGGCTCTTGAGTGTGTAAGTGCCATAAATCCAGCAGTAGCTGTTTATGGCATCCTTGTCGTTGTCCTTCTCGCTGTCGCTCATGCAGTGAATCGGCTCCCCGAAGAACTGCTTAGAAGTTACCAGCAACGTGAACACGAGTAGCATTATCACCGTCATCTGGTAATGCATACGGAACACATTGTTGTCCGTACACACGTTTTCGAACTTCAAAAATGCCCGAAAGGGCATAAACAGATCAATCATGATTTATTAATTATAAACCCACGCTATTATTTGTAATCTTCTAATAACAATTCGAGTAGAATTTACAGAAGAGAAAATATAACTACCCGCGAACTTTTTTGCTTACTGATTGATGCGTCCTGTCAACATTGGCAAGAAACAGAGACAAGAAAATGACAGACAGCAGCTTTTATATTGGTCCGGAACCGAACAGGAAAAACAATAATATAAGGAATAGGCGGTAAAGCCTTATTAATAATTACCTTATAAATGTTACTTATTAATTAAAAATAAAATAATTTGCTAATACCAAGGACTAACGCAAAACAGCTTATTATTTTGAAAATTGTAAAAAACCATTTGCCTAGTTTGAAAAACACACGGTTTAGTCGTACTGTTATTCAAATAAGTAGTAATAGTACTTTACATGCGATAAAATTGTAAACTACAGATTGAAGATACAGACGTGCAGATCGTGTTTTATTAACATCATAAAATCATAACCTTTATAGTAATATTAATTACTTTTTAATATTCGTTTCAAAGTAAAATTGAACTACCTTTTAAGGCTTAGTAGGTACTTATCTACCTACTACAAAAAAGAAACGTTACAATAAGAAATATATACCTACGTGTTGAATTGAGAACAACCTCCTGTTTTTTCGTCGGTTAAAAAGAAAAACACTTTCTTGGTAATACAAACTTTATTGTTATTTCAATCACCCTCGCTTGTACCTAAACCTACATGGCAATCATGTTCTAATTTATCACAAGCCCGCACTTAACTAAACTTAACTTACTTTTAAACATATAATCAAATTAAATATATAATAATTTAAATACTATTGAAACCTTAGATAGTAGGAATGTAATTTTTTTCTTGAATAAATGATGAAAATGATAAATATAACTTTCATAAATACACTAACATAATTGAGCAATCTATGATATAGATAGATGTATCAATCAGGCCCATTCATCTGAAACATAAATGATGATTCTTGTCATAGCCTTTAAAATAATATTATTAATGACAAATAACGTATCTAAGCAAGTTCTACTATTAAAAGGTACTTCGTGTAAAAAAGTATTATTAGGTACTTTAATTTAATTCCGCAAATTTTCGTATCTAGACTTAATAATTATCATAGAAAACTTTGATACTTACCTACATTTAAATTACAATAAAAAAGTTTCATTTCTTAGCAAATGAAGTTGTAATTTGTTAGATTTTATTTTGGATACAAAAAAACTCCGCCCCTAAGATGACCCACTGACCAAAAGTATCACTAATTAATTAGTAACATCAACTACATTTAGCAAATATCTGCAATATTTTCACAAACTGGTGCATAAAATGAAAGTCGAAGTCGAAGTTACAATAAAATACACTTAAAATGAAAATTTCTGACTGGGAACAGTAAAAATCTAACATAATATTACAAATAATGTGTATGTGTATATCGTGCTTTATGTACTGGAAAATTCTTTGGCTTCTATATAACAAAAACAAACTACACGTAAAAAAACTTATTGTTATTGTATGTATATTATTATTTTGCTAAATAAAGCTTAATTAAGTAACTAATTGTTATATATTACATAAAATCTATAATTATGTAGAATGTATGTAGTTAAAGCACAATGTAGGTACGATAAAGGCACTGCTTATAAACATAAATTTTGAATTTACATAATAGACATTCACACCTGTAATCCCCAAAGGGTTAAGTAGAAGTGCACCTTAAAGTACACTTAGATTTTGCTAATTATGATTAAGTTTGTATATGCAAAACAAGAGGCGAGCCTCTTGCCACCAACTGGACACAAATCCTGACTTCATGTCTGCTACTAAGAAATTCCAGATTGAAAAACCCAAAAAAACTAGCCAACCTGGGAAACGCTTATTTTACATAAACTTTTGAAAATTAAATTAAGCTTATATAGCTAATTTATAGACGTTAGTAGTTTCAAAATTTTTTTAAGGTGGGTACGCACGTGGCAATTATATTTTATTACGATTTTAGCACATCAGGTCAGTATCAGGTTGTTCGTGAAAAACATGTACCCATTTATAAAATGAAAACGATTAAAACAATCATCAATACAATTATTCTAAGTTAGTGATGCTCGGTCATGATTTCATGAAATATTAATTCTTCAGAAATTATAATCACTACCTAAGTAGATAGTACCCAACTAACTACTCAGGCAGAGGTTATAATTTCTCTTAAATCATAATCATAATTTGTTGATGTCGTAACTCAATCAATTTAACATACCACCTAATATAACATAAGCTGTGAATTGCTAAAAAACCTAAGATAATTGGAATTCTGTGGACTTTCATTTATACCTTGAGTGTCTTGCATTATAGGTCCCATCTTGGGTCCATTTCCTGAGTTAATCTTTAACCATTAAAAAGAACAAACTGCGTGTTTTGCTTAGAATTGTCAACAATGAAAGTTACTGAGTGTTTGTGACATGCTCAATCTTTAAGTATTATGGAGATGCATTATTAAATTCTTCGATTATGAACCTTCCATTGAATAAAAGTTATCTCAGTTATTGACCAAGATCCCAAGAACGCCAGACCTATGTCATCTTCACGAAGCGTTTTGCTACATCTTTTATTATGCGCATAGCCAAGGAGTGGAATTCTCTGCTTGCGTCGGTGTTCTCAAGTTCATATGACCCCAATCTATTTAAATCACGAGTTAATTATATGTTTCGGGTTAGTTCGTTCCATCAGCGACCTCATCTCTGTCCTCAGGACAAGATTGAGGTCAAGAGCAGACCCACTTAATAAATAAAACAACTGAAACTTTTTCTGTCGATATACCTACCTCACTATAGTAAGAAGAAGAACAATTGGATATTATGAAAAGTCACGCGGTGTTGGCAGAAATACATTCATCATGCGTGAGCGTAAGCGTAATTTTTAGATTCACCTCATCCACTGCCCAACATTTTGTGTTGTGAAAACCCACCACCGTATGTA
The DNA here is from genome assembly GCA_949774965.1 of Diarsia brunnea. NCBI lineage: Eukaryota > Metazoa > Arthropoda > Insecta > Lepidoptera > Noctuidae > Diarsia > Diarsia brunnea. The sequence continues at coordinate 16,204,980 of OX459008.1, read as the reverse complement.
ATGCCGTAATTTAGCAACCACGAGAGACTTTTCATAAAATACCAGCAGTAAGGTTTTTTCTGCTTTTATAAAATGACATAGGTCTGGCGGTCACGGAACCTCCCTCTTAGTTTTCCTGGTATTGAAAATCAATGGCAGGTGACAAACACCAATTTCAAATGAATTTTAACCAGACACACATTTAAACCTAAAAGTTATAATTTACTCTTAACTGCCGTGTTGTTGCTATCTTCATCAAATACCATATTTCCTAAAGCGAAAATGTTGTTAGGGTCTAGTGCTTTTTTCGTGGCGAGTAATAATTGCCGTCCAGGTTCACTGACTGTGTCCGTGTACCATTTCTTACGAAGTTTTCCAACTCCATGGTGATGTGAAATTGATCCTGCAGATAAAACAAAACAAATATTTGATGACTTTTATTTTCATTGATAAAATATTTGAGATTTATACATTAAAAAAATTATAAAATGCACACGGTATAACTCAAGCGTTTACTCGAGTACCAAATGAATATTGTATCACTCAATTGACTTGCCTAAAGAGAAAAAAAAGAGTAATCAATAATGCCAACTTGACAATAGAGAAAAAAGTCTTACCGCCAGAGGCAATGATTTCGTCGCGTGCAGCATCTTCGATTTCTTCGTAAACGGATACGGGGTCCGTACATTTACCAATACTGTGGCCGAAGTAGAAATAAATACAGCAGCCTGCGTCATACCTACAAAAAAAAAAATTACATCACATTTATTTTATACATTAGTACCTAGGTAAGTACATCTACCTATCTATCTATCTATCTATCTATCTATATATATAAAAATGAAACCCGTTTTTCGTTGTCACGACTTGGCATGAAAACGGCTTGACCGATTTGGCTGATTTTTTTTTTTAAATGTTCGTTGAAGTTCAAGGATGGTTTTTACGGCGACAAAAATTCGAATAATGGCCGGAAAAGCCCTAAAAACAGCCCTTTTCTTTTTCCCATACAAACGTTTTCTAACTAAAACGTCAAATCAATTTGAGCTTTAATACGGTACTATAAAGTTCAAGTGTTAGTGGAGAGGTTCCGGGAAGGTAAAACAATTGAGTGACGTTCAGTTGTTCAGTCAACGAATGACAACTTCAAACAGACCATACGACATTCTCACAATAATCACAAATAATTACTGTTTCTTTCCCAATAGAAAAATGATTTTTCAAATGGTGTTTGCGTATAATATAAAAATTAATTGCTGTTAGTTAGTCGCGCTAAAACTAGAGAACGGCTAGACCGATTTGTCTAATTTTGGTTTTGAAACATTTGTGGCAGTCCAGAGAAGGTGAGAAATTAGTAGTATGTAGGTAGGTAGGTAATAGGTAGGTGGTAGGTAGTTGGTACGTAGGCAGGTAAAAGGGCATTGCAACGCACGCGGGGTACAGCTATATTATATAAAAATGAATAGCTGTTCGTTAGTTAACTCGAGAACGGCTGGACCGATTTGGCTAATTATAGTGTTGAATTATTCGTGGAAGTCCAGGGAAGGTTTAAAAGGTGAGAAAGTGGAAGGTAGGTAGGCAGGGTAGTAGGTAGGGTAGTAAGTAGGATAGTAGAGTAGGTAGGGTAGTCGGTAGAGTAGTAGGTAGGGTAGTAAGTAGGTAGGGTAGTAGGTAGGTCGGGTAGTAGGTAGGTAGGGTAGTAGGTAGGTAGGTAGGGTAGTAGGTAGGTAGGTAGGGTAGTAGGTAGGTAGGGTAGTAGGTAGGTAGGGTAGTAGGTAGGTAGGGTAGTAGGTAGGTAGGGTAGTAGGTAGGTAGGGTAGGAGGTAGTAGGTAGGTAGGTAGTTGGTACACAGGCAGGTAGTAGGTAGGAAAAAGGGCATTGCAACGCATGCCGGGAACAGCTAGTATTATATACATACCTACATACTTAAACCCAATGAAGAAACAACAAAATTCAATGTGGTTTCATCACATATTTGTGTATAATTGGAAAATAATTTAATTAATAGAAGCTTTTAAAATAGGTATAGGTAATGGTTGTTTGCCTCCGGAATAAGTTGCGTCATGAATCATGGGTTTATAATTCATTAGCAATTTCTTAGTAACCCCGAAGTCGGAGCTTAGATTATGTTTTGAGCGACAATAGGCTCGCCCTATCCCTATTCGGTAGGTACTATGCGAGCCAACTAAGAATAGCGCTGTCAAGACGCCATTTTGTTCAGCAAAGCTTGCGAACTTCATTACCAAAGCGAACGGTGTGCAGAAAAATCAATGAAGAAATTATACTCAGTTTAATTATTTAATGTGCACTTTTTTGGTATTTCTAATAAATTTTACGTCAAATTAGTTATACATGAGTAGGATATGAAAAAAAGCATGTTAATAAAAATATTACACGATTTTTTTCACTTTCAAAGTACTTGTGCACATTAAAACGCTTTCTCGTGCTCAAGGATGGAGCACCGCACCTCTCTTTGAACTCATAAAAAATATTTTTAAATATAGTTAAAAAATTATTTTTGGAATTCAAGAAATAATATTTTATAAAAATGAACATACAATATTATAAGTAATAATTAAATCTCTATGATTAAAAAACATAGCATTTCTTATTCGCATTTCTTTTTTTGATGGCAGTACTTATCTGTCAGATAAGTACTGCTACCGTGTGAAGTTGGCAGAAAGCCCGATCCTATTCTTAGTTGGCTAGCATAGTGCATACATACTAAAGGCACTAAAGCTGCGTGCTTCTTTTGGCCTTTGAGTGAAAGACAAGGCAGTTGGCAGAAGATGCGACTTTCAGCAGTGGGTGATTCCATGTTTGGAAGTTTTGAAGAATCATGTCATATAAACCTTTAAAATAAAAAATAACATCATGCCTGTAATCCCCGAAGAATTAGGCAGAGGGGTACCTAATCTATAGTACACCCACATTTCGCTAGTAATGATTAAGTCCTATGATGGTCCTATGTAATGTGGGCGAGCCTATTGCCAACAACTAAGAAATTCTTGATAGAAAAACCCAATACCACTTAGCCCGACCTGGGAATCGCACCAAGGACTTCATGCACAGCAGTCACGCTTGCGACAAGACTAACGAAGCAGTGCGGACAATACCTACCTATTATTCTTTTTTTTTTTAGAGGGTGGGAAATCATCGAATAACCCCTCCCACTCTTGGGCAGAGCGGTAGGGAGTGTCAGACTTCTACTGACTAAAAACCACCCATGTTCCTTCTTAGCCCTTTGTGTCGAGGTTGCGGTATCTCTTTCAAACAACCCGCAGCCCCGACGGGAAATTACGTGACCCTTCTTTTCACATCACTTGCTTTCTTCTTTATACGATGGGTCAGATAATACGGGGCACTGACCACACACTGTACCTACTTTCATCATGCACATGTGTATACTCACGTCTGCGTCAACCGATGTGATATGAGGTACTTGGTGATGCCTCTCTTGGCGCACTCGTCTCGTATGCGCTGCTTCACGTTGGCGCACAGAGCCAGCGTGCGGTCCCACGGTACGGACGTCTCGAACGACTCCGCCACCACGTCGTATTCTATAGCTATGTCCTGGTAACAACAAATAATGGATATGTAAGTACCTACGTTGATAGTTGAAATTAAGTATATTTTTTTGTTTGGAGGTTGGAAATCATCAAATGACTCCTCCAGCTCTGGGCAGACCGGTAAGGAGAGCCACACTTCTACTGACTAAAAACCACCCATGTTTCTTCTTAGCCCTTTGTGTCGAGGCCGCGGTATCTCTTTCGAACAACCCGCAGCCCCGACGGGGTATAGATTTGGTCTTGGAATACGGTAGCATCTATCTAGGTCTCGTCCGTACCAAAGACATTCAAATATTCTTTTTAATCTCTTTGGTCCGTACTTGTCTGGATTTTTGATGACCTTGTCATTTTTGTCCGAGATTTCCCGACTTCTTGTTGAAAATAAAAAAGTTAAATACCTGCACCAAATCTGAATAAAAGTGTCCAAATTGTCTTTTGAAAGAAAGTGCTGGGTTTTAGATGATTATGGGATGGAGTTTTATTATTAGGTAGGTCAAAATCAAAAGTCATTTATTCCAATTAAACATACAGTAAGGAATGCAAATCCGTTCTGTTTTAAAATCCAGATTTTTAAGAACGAATTTTTTTTCCAATACGATTATCCGGATTTTACCCATATTAGTTTAATAATATGATGTTTCTTATATTTGTGTAGCGAGCGAGTCGCTGACTGGCGAAGGAAAGTGTCGAACTGCATAGGTACAACTGACATCTCAATTTAGTAAGGAGTAATCACTCTTAATCAGTCCTAGTTTAGGAGTGATTTGTGAGTGGAAATAACAATTTTTGTAAATTTTTGTTTTCACTTAAAAAAAAATAGTGTGAATTGTAATTGTTTGTTTGTAAATCTTTCATAAAATAAGTACTTTCTGTATAAGAGATTTTACGGGTCTGATTTTTGTGTTCATTAACATAACTAAGTAAAAAATTATTAAAATGAAGACTTTTTTTCAATAATTCGTGTTGTATCTTACTCGCATTATACTCACAATTACTAAGCAGTTTCAATCATGTTTCAGATATCTAATTAAAACAATACTTTTCAAAAACCATTTGAACTCTCGAAAATGCCGAGATCTCGCCGTGATCGAATTTCTGATCCCCCGAGATTTCGACTTAGCGATCTCGTCTCGAGATTGCATTCCCTAATTGTAACACGAATTTTCACGCGATTATGTAGCCCCCGAGTTACAATTTCTTATTTTTCCTCCTGTTTAATCTTTCCTAGTATTTTACCTGCGAAGAAGAAGTGTCGGAAAAAACTCCCCAGCTACACATCTGATCTGTCTGTTAGGTTAAAATCAAAACATTTATTTCAAATAGGCCAGTTACAGGCACTTTTGAGTAGTCGAACAGGAAGAAATTAGAAGGTAGTTTATTATTTCAATTAATTAAATGAATATTAGCTATTATGAACTTTACCTATTATTATAAGTAGGTAGTCATACCTTTTACCTACGTAAAGGCCCATACCTGGGTATGTACTTATATGTCTAGAACCGCAATATTACGTTTGGTGATTTCGTCATACTGGTCAGCTGACATAGGAGGATACTTACACCTGAAATAATTGTTCATGCCAAAACAATAGTACCTTATACCTACTTACCTACCTAGGACGTATATTATATATCTTGTGGTTTTATACTAACATGGAAGGTAATGTGTAAGACAAAGGTATATTGCGTGCGTCATGCCACATTGACATTACACATAACTTTAATTATGTTGTCAAAATATACGTTTATTATAAAAAAATCCTTTTAGGCACAATTGAACAGGAAAATAAACATTTCATCCATTCCTTGTATAATAATTTTACTTGTAATTTTAGAGCAATAGGTAACTAAGCATGTTAGGTAGGCATTTATATTAGATTGAACGACCGATAATCGACTTAAAAAATCTCTCGAACTCATTAAGAGTGTTTTTCTACACTATAACAACAGGTATGTTGTACGCCCAGCCCCGACAGGCGTCGGCCCTTGCGGGCCCCTGCAATGTTGCTGACATCTCTTTGAGGCGCGCGTGTAACACGAACGCGCCGTCGACACGGCCTGTCGTCGTCATAAGACGGACGGACGGTGAGCTAGCCCAATACTCACCGTCCACAGGCCGGCGCCTATGGTGGCCGGAAGCCATCACGTGGCCCCCAACACCCAGGTTTACTTACCCTAAGATAAGCAATGACGAACGTCAGTGTATATCCGTTCTCGCCATTGGTAGCGCCGGCCGGGATGCCGCCGAACTGGCCAGCGATCTGGTTGAGCTTAGCCTCGCGCTCCGCCACGCACTCGGCGGAGCCCTCCAGCAGTAGTGTGACCACGCACAGCTTGGCGGGGTCGAAGCCCTTGATCTTGGTGATGTACAGGCGCTTCAGTCCGTCCAGGAGTACGCCACCCCATGTGCTTTTTGTTTTCAGGGCTTGGCCGAAGCGGAACTGTGGGATAAATGGAATTAGTCGTATTGATAGATAAGCGTTGGTAAGTAGACAAAACCGTATTCGTAAGACAACAGAGTGAAAGGGGGCAATTAAGATATGTAATGGAAAGGGAGTTTCACCGCAATTCCTATTTCTGCAACTAAGTAGCGCTGCTGTGTTCCATGCACCTATCACATGTCTTACGGCTATCTCTATGTGAATGGTTTCACAAATGATGATGTCCTATCTTCGATATTATAGGCAACGTAGATGTGTAGTTTTCCCGAACCATCATATTCAGAGACACACAGCGATACAGGCAGCGAACACCTATCACCAGACCACCGCCATTAGATGTGCCGTCCTATTGTCGCTTAATAAGACTGCACTAGCAATCAGTATCATAATCATTTTATAATTGTATTGCTGGTTCGTTACTTTTTATTTATTGTAGGCGCTTTGCAATTACTACAGACTACTTTAAAACTACATTTAGTATTAGATCATGATGGCCACGAAGCAGTTGGCGGGATGAACTAGACAGGTTCCGTCAGAACTGGAAGGACGCGCGGGTTCACGAGAAGAGGGAGAAGTGGAGGGAAGCCTTTGCCCCGGAGTGAGATAGAGTAGGCCAGGAAAAGAAATCCCTTGGTCACGGTATCACGCGTAAACGGTTGGACTGATTTCGTTAATACTTTTTTTGTTGTGTTTGTTAATATCGGGAGAAGGGTCTTGGAAAACAAAAAGAAGCTTGCGTGGAAATAGAAAATTTAAGAAAACTTAACGACCATGTTGGTAGTAGGTAGAAGTGCATTGCAACGCATGCTGGGTACAGCTAGTAATTATCATCATCAGCCTATAATGTTCCCACTGCAAGGACTCTGGCGCCTCTTCTCTAGGAGAGGGATAGGCTATAATCCACCACGCGGGCCCAGTGCGTGTTGGTAGAATGCACATGTCACATGTCTTCGAATGTTTTGGTTCTAAGACATGCCGGTTTCCTCACGATGTTTTCCTTCACCGTTGTGAGAGGTAGCTAGCAGCTACTAATAAATAAGTGTTACCTGTTCGTTATCCATGAGTCGTATGCTGGAAGGCTGCAGGCGTTGCCTGGCGACCTCACGCTCGAAGTGGAACCCGCTCTCCCAGTCCGGGAACACCAGCGAGCCGTAGCGTACCACCGGGGGCAGTGGACGGATCTTTATTGTTACCTGGAAATACACTTTATGCGGTTAGCTATAAGATATTAAAGGAGGGACTTTTTGGATTAAGACTATACGTCAGTAATAGACTGTAGAATCTTCTGGCCCCTTATACCGCCATCTTTTTACAATTATAATGTTTTGCCAAAATTTAAAGCAATTCAAGACCCTTTTGAATTTTGCTTTGCAATTTCACGTTACGATGAAGTTACTCATATAATACAGAGGCGCTTCAATGATACCAACACGCAAATACAAAGCGTTATTCTGTTTAATAACGGTGGTGGAGCCGTCAAACATCAATTCGATCGCCTTGAACAACCGAAAATCTTACTGATATCGAGCTCGTTGAAAGCCAATTTTAATAAAGGAGAATGAAGAACCGGGTGTAAAGTTAATTAAAGGATGGATCATTCATTCGTTAAAGGGAGGATCGTCCGACCAGACGGGTGTTATATCTGGTAGGTTAAGTAACTTACAGTTTTAAGTAACTTAACTTACAGTTTTAAGAAAGTTACAGTGTTAAGTAACTTAATCTGCTCGATTCAGGGTGTTAATTCTTTATTTTTTTGCATAGATGGCGCTGTAGTACTTTTTTTTTTTTTTATTTGCAATGGGCTTGCTCTTGACCTCAATCATACCCTAAGGGCAAAGATGAGGTCGACGATGGAACGAGCTTACCCAGAAGAAGCCTATTTACTCGCGACTTAAATAGATTGGGGTTATATGAACTCGGGAAAACCGACGCAGGCAGGGAGTTCCACTCCTTGGCTGTGCGCATAATAAAGGACTTAGCAAAGCGCTTCGTTCGAATGTGTGGAACATCGACTAGGTATGGGTGATAACCTGCAGTACGCCTAGTCTCCCGATGGAAGAAGGGAGATGGTGGAATACTACTTTTTAGTACTTTTTGGAGAGCCGCTACATGGAATACGAAACACTTTGAAAGTGATTGCCAGTAGTTTAGGTTCCCTTCACACATTAACTGTAATAACATACCTCAGTAACAACTCCGAAGCATCCCTCGGAGCCCATGATGACGTGTTCCCACTCGGGCCCGCACGAAATCCGCGGCACGCGGCAACTCTTCTCAATAACGCCGCGTCCTGTTACCACCTGCAAGTCAAAGAGTTATTTTATGAAAATAGCTCTTGTCCGTCATACGTTTGTGGGTGGAGCAGGTACCTCATGATCGATTGAAAGAGGACCCTCCGACTAAACGAGTGTTGTGTCTGACGGTTATTGTAGGACTAATTGTACAAAAAGTAAAAATAGTTTCCTGGTTTTCTTATGGATTCGGATTACCCCATGTTTTTAAACTAAACACATTGTTAAACATCTACACTCGACTTATCAAGCAATAGATCCAGACAGATTTTTGGTACGATGCGTAGTTTGTATATGGCATCAGTATACCAGTCAAAGGTCGTTTTGTGCTGGATATGGGCCGCCCTAAGCATCGCCATCAAATACATCACGGATGCCTTTCCCGTAATATTCATAATTACAAGAACTAACCTTAGTGTTAACGATGAGGTCCTCGATATTCCCATAGGTGTTCTTCTTCATGCCGCTGGCTCTGGTGGCCACCCACCCGCCGAGTGTGGAGAACTCGTACGAGTCGGGCTCATGCCCCACCGTGAAGCCGCGCGCGCGCATCTCTCGCTCTAAGTCCTGGCCCACTATACCAGCCTGGAATGGGACAAGAATTTACGTTACAATGGGCTTTTTACTGAATGTGATTTGCTTGGCTTTTTGATATAATGGAACTCAACTGCCGAGTGAAAGCAGAAGCAGCAGAATCTGGTAGCATGTGTTCTAAAAAGTGTAAACACCTGAACAGTATGTAAGGGGATTTCAAACCCCGTCGGGGCTGCGGGTGTTCGCAAGAGATACCGCGGGCTCGACATGAAGGGCTAAGAAGGAACATGGGTGGTTTTTAGTCAGTAGAAGTCTGTCTGAAACTCCCTTTCGCTCTGCCCAAGAGCGGGAGGGGTCATTTGATGATTTTCCACCCACCATAAAAAAAAGGGGATTTTAAATTTAAACATCACCACTCCACAAACAAATAAAAGATTTAAATACAGGATGTAAACGTACCTTTTAACCGTCAACCAAGCATTATGTTACATCAAATTAAGTAACCCTACGCAAAATTATTGCTGGGAAAGCACTTTTTTTTGTTGCTGTGAAAAATCACGATTTACGGTAAAACTTAATGTAGCACACTCAAAACACTGTGCTAATGAATGCTTTGTATAGTAAACGGATCGTGGAGGCAATTACAAACAGATATTAAAAAAGAAACAGTTTGTGACAAATTCGAATATCTCCGTAACTAGAAGTTCCCAGGTATGTGAACAAAAAAAATATCACAATGACGGGAAGAACAAGCGCTTTTCGGCTTCGTTATATAAGGGTACTTTTACACCCTTTATAAAAAACCAATGGCAAGGTTACCTGTACTCTCGCCAGCAGCTGTTCCTTATCCAGCCACAGGATGGAGTTCAAGTCGCTGGTGTCCAACACGAGGATAGGCCTGGTCTCGTTGGCAGGACAGGTGACGGCGCCTGAGACCGAGGTCCCTCCACCAAACGGGATGATCACAAAGTTGTGCAGGGTCGCGCATGCTACTATCTCTTCTACCTGGAAAGATTATAAACAGGGTTTTTTCAATATTATCCCTGTCTGTTCTTTTTACACCTTAAACATTGAACAGCTTTCGATAACATTTGACAGACAAGGTACCTATACTATCTTGCCGGCCAGGGTTGCGGAATTTGTTGGAAAGAGTCACCGCAGATGGAACGCAAATGGCATTAAAAGGGACGGATGGATTCTGATTGATTTTAGTCAGTTTTAGTCTGACACTCCCCTTTTTGTTTGACTCGGGAATCTAACCCAGGACCCACCGCTCAGCAGCCGCGGTTACGACCACGAGACCAACGAGGCAGTTAGTTAACTTTGACGTATGAAGGCACTGGATGGCTATGTTCTTATCAAAAATAAAGTAATAACTATAATATTATTTTTACTGCAAACAATAACAATCATCGGTTTAAAGCCCTTACAACCTTGAGTAGATCAAACACCACCTACATACCCACCTATGACATTGGCATCAGATTACAACTTCCTACCATGTTAACGTGTGTAAGCCGAAACATCATGATTTACAGTATTATACTAATCATCTTTGACACTATGGTGTCAAAGATGATTAGTATTATTTAGCACCTCAAGTACAGTTAACAGACGGTCAACCCAAATTACCTCAGAATAGAATTTTGATGACATTCATTAATCTATCAATCATTGCATAGATATACAAACAGTTATCGAAGAGCTAAGAAAAAAATGTAGTGAAAAGTTCACATTTTAGAAAGAAACAAAATTGTGTTTATTACAAAAAAACCTTAATTATACAAAACAAATAAGCAATCAAAACTAATTGCCAAAAAGGTCTTAGTTAGTTCAGCATAATACTAGATGACAACACAGACCACAGTGCGTACCTCCTGACGCTTACCGCATTTGGCTAGTTATGTTCCAGGTCCATTTTATGAGGGCGAGCAAATATTGCCATTCAACGGTCACAAATTCAGACTCCGGGCTGCAGGGAGATTCCTAATAGAAAATTCAACGTCACCAGGCGAACTCAGGACCCTACTATCAACAGAAAGTAACATTGCTTCCAAATGATGATGAACACATTGGGTAGATGATTCCAAATGAATTGGGAGAAGTGCAAGAGAATGATGACTATGTGGAAGATGATAAAGTTAGGAAAGGGTTCAGACTGCTAAAGGAGTATGAAAGGAGAAGACATGCAGCGCCGATCCCGAATAAATTAGGAAAAGGGCCGGAGAATGTTAGCAATTTAATAAAGCGTGGGCGCATAGCGATGGCCTACTTCAAACTCACATTGTTACGACAAAAATGACCTTAATTAACCATTTGCATGGCAATTAAGGTGTCATATAAAGACATAGATATATTTATAGACAGAACTATAAATATACTTCGAAATTTGACCTTCTTAGGTTGCGATGTGAAATAAATTCCCCTAATTGATTGATATTTATTACGAATACTGTGTTCTTTTTGACGGAGATGATCAATTTTATGCATAAATTTCAATGACACTGTTGCGAGATATGATTTTTGTTTAATGGGAATAGTTAGATGGACAAGGCCTTTACTACATTTATATTTTATACCTATTTCAAAAACACATTTTACTGCTACGAAGCAGTAAAATGTTGAAAATGGTTGAGCAAGACGTCAAGTGGTCGCAAGCGCGACTGTTGAGCATGAGGTCCTGGGTTCAATTCCCGGGTTTGGCAGTGTTTTTGGGTTTTTCCATCAGGAAGTTCTCAGTTCTCATATACATGGAGTTTGGATTTATGCCCAGTTAATTACAATAAGCTCACCCCCTATGACATGGGACTTAATAATAATAATAATTTTTCGGATATTAGGATCCATACTTAATAAAATTCACAACACACAATGGTACAACAAAATTATTACAACATAACTGGTGAAACGTGTACTATAAATATCTCTGCCGCTAGGTGTTGTAAATGTTCTATTATAGAAAACATAACTATTATTATGTTTGTGTGGAACATTTCAATACACTCAAATATTTACGAAATATTTACGGACTAAGGTATGCTGTTGGTAGCTACAATGTTGTCTGTTTCTCTCACTTGTGTATACCTTGCGCAAATCATTTCTGTCTTTCTGTTTGACTGTATCTGGCCGCCACAACCTAATTTTCACTAGGTAACCCTATGCTAAATCTGTGGGTCTTTGGGGCTTCTGTATCACGTAACGATAGTGAAAGAACTACAAAATGCCAATGAGGGACGTCAGGATCTCGGTTTGGTCACCCATCCTCAAATTACATTAGTTTACAAATATTTATTTTCTCTTTTAGCAAAGGATCTGTTGGGTTTGTTTTGTGACTAGACTACCTTCTAAACACTTAAATAAATGGCACTAATTTATATCAAGCCAAGTACAAGAAGTATTTTCATAATCTGATGACGTCGCGTCGCGTCATGCCGTCAATTTAGTCCTAAAATTCCAAAAATAAACATTTAATGTCAATGTTTTTGGTTATAAATGTCGTCCAAGAGTGTTAATATAATTAGATTATGATTCTCACAAGCTTTGTTTTTTAACAAACATCGTCTGAAGGACATTTAGAACTAAAAGTTCTCCATACAGCAATAGCTTTAGTTTATCCGTGATCGCGGCTTGCAAATGCGTCGAAATATCGGAATCGAGAAACAACATGGAAAATATCCCGTTTTCAGTGTTAATGATCGAGTTGGGAAAGGCTAGGGCAGATGATGATTAACAACTCTATGCAACATGGTTTTTTATCTAGGTAAAAAAACTGTAATAGAATGTAATTAGGAAGTTAATAGTGGCTATGATAATTTCCTCACCTGTTCATGAGTTTCCGGCCATATCACAGCATCAGGTATCCTCGGGAAGCTGTTGCTTCTCAGCTGCGACATATCCTTCAGTGTCTGCCCATGTGCCCTGATCAGTCTGTCCATGCCATCGATGCTGACTAGTGCAATCTTCTCCAGTTTCAACTTGATCGGCTCTGGTAGTCTGCTTTCGGCAAACGTCGTGGGCAATTCGGGTATCTTCGGCTCTTTCGTCGGGTCTATGCCGAAGTTGTCCGTGGCCCATTGTGCTAGGTTAGGTAGGTTATGTCCTCCGATGGAATATCTGGAACGGGAATAATTGCATGTTAATGAAGTGAAGACCAACATTGGACATGTGTAATGAGGAGGGATGAAACGCATGTGACTTAAACGTGATGGATACCTATATGATTGTTGATGTATGTAGAGGGAGAGGCAGGAGAAAGAAAAGATGGATCATATGAAAGAGAAAAGAGTATATGGTGCCGTAACATCTGACGGGGCCAGACAGGGGAGAATGGATGAAGAAAACGTGTTGCGCTCAAGTAGAATGGGCAGTAGGAAGATGATGAATGACGTGAGGACTGAAATGAGAACTAAAATTATGTGCTGCCAAGTGGTAGGTGTGCAAACTGCAATGGTCAAGGCTAACTGTACTATTTAATAAAGGGTTGATATCCTAGAGCCTAGGATACTGCTATCAATACTTCATTGCATTAAGTTGCGTTTACTCATAATTTTTCTGTTGGTGCTCGCAATTCTGGGTCCGTAAGCTATGTATTATTTGTTATGAAAACCACGTCGGAAAGGTAATATTGTCATATTTTGTAGCATGTAAATGTCAAATGAGGTGTATTGCCTAATGCTATGGAGATACATAACGTCAAAAGTTGACATTAAAACCATAAAATTTGCATTTTACACATTTGTTGACCAAATGTTTGTGCTTGTATAGGTATTATCAATTTTCAGGATGCGAGCTCAAAAAAAATATGTAATGCAAATAACAAATACATTCAAGGTTTTTCCATCGAAATTCCAAAATAGTTTTTGAGAAGTAGGTGTATCTATCTACTAAGGGTATATCGTATACCCTCGAATTGTTTGTGTTTTTCATATATGCCGCGACGACGGCGACGACGCGACGGCGCAAGTCTACTACTTATATTATAAACGAAGAATTAAATAATAAAACGGATGGACGAGGCCAAAGAAGTATGTAAGGATCATAGCGGACCATTCCCATTAGTTCTACTGCACAGTTCTACGATAGAACTAGTGGGATTTGTTTTCCCACTAGTTTTACGATTCAAGGTGGTACAAAATCGTAGAACTAGTGGGAACAAAAATTCCCACTAGTTCTACTGGTCCTATTAAACAATTTATAGTAGAACTAATGGGACTTTTCGTTCCCACTAGTTCTACGATTTACAAAATCGTAAAACTAGCGGGATTCAAGTTTCTCATTCGTTCTATCACACGGTTTAGGGTACAACTACGGCAGATTGTTTTTCTCATACTTTTGCTTTCTGAGGTTCCTACCTACCCCCATAAGAAAAGGTCGTGAGTTTATGTATGTGTATAAATAATAAAACATTTCGTATTTTGTATTGATCGTGCCTTTTAGTCGTCAATATGGCTGTTTTCCTTGCGTGCGGCTAACGTTTATTACTATTTTCCATACAGCCGACGTTTCCCTTGAGAAATAGCCAGGTGCTTGACTGATAACCTAGTAACAACCACTTCACTTGCTTTCGTACTTTAGTTGGAAAAATTATATAGGTTATCGGAAAATAACAGCAGCTTTGACCGGTATTTCGTGAGTCGTCCATTTAAGATTGTCGTGGTATGGGCATGTGATGCGAAAGAATGAGGAAATGTCTTGAGGAAAATTTTGAGAGTGAATGTGGATGTATAAGTGTAGAGAAAGAAACCATGGATGGACAGGTTGAAATGGCAAGAAAGGAGGAGTCTCATGAAATGTCGAGTAACAGAGACGAAGATATGCTGAGCCGACCTCAAATTAATTGGGATAAGGGCAAGAGAATAACAATGAGTTTTTTTAATAAAATCGAAACAGATTAATTATGAAAGATGAAGTTAAACAGAACAAATATGGTTAGTGTTGCAAACAAACAGCACTATGTTTGAAGTCGTTGGTTGTGAATGACAAACAGACAAACACATGAGTATTTGTCCACGCATTAGGTCACAACAGCTAGGCAAAGGTCTTTCACAACACCATAAGGGCCACTCCGGTAGGGCTTGGAGTGGGAGCTTGTTTAAGGTTTCTGTTTAACAATAATAACTTATTGTTTAATTATATTATTTTAATATCTTAAACCTAATCACGCGTGTTATTAACGAAGGGTTAGGAAGAGGTGTATTTAATAGCACACACATTTCGCCAATTATGTGTAAGTGCAATGTAATAGAAGCTAGCTTATTACTTTCAACCGGACGCAAATCTGGACTCTATGGTGGCTAAAAAAACCCCATAACATTTTGCCCGATTTGGGAATCGACAGACCTCATCCTCAGCAGATGCACTCGCGACCACTGGACCAACAAGGAAATCAGTTTAACAATAAGTTTATTTTTAACAAAGTTGTGCGCTAGTCGTGCGGGTGAATTTTTTTGACTTCTAAAATTTCTGAATATTTATCTATTGATGACTAATAATATTTTGTTTCTATTGGTACAAGCCCACCCTGAAAGCCATATTCCTAAACCACTGCGTCTCCTCGTCTCCTGAAACTTTCAGCAGACGCAGTGGCTTAGGAATATGGCTTTCAGGCTGAGAGCCACAATCAACAGTAGCGACCACTGTCTTTACTTTTTAATATTAAATGGGTCTCTTAACCTAAATCCTATCCTGAGGATCTATATCCTGAGGATCTAACATCAAGGATGTGATTCTACTACAACAACCAGGTGGTTTCTAGGAGACTTGGAATAACATAAAATATACCTCCGTAACAAAATCCCAGACAGAACCACAAATAATAAAAAGGTTACAATACCCACGTAAAGAAAGCCAACTATTTAAAAAAAAATTAAATGGCGGAAAGTTAAGCAGGCCATAATATTCATACTTCTTTGCATTCATTTGAGCAAAATGATTATTTCTATGAATTCCAAGTAAAGCAAACATATGTACATAGATACATAGCTGATCTGGTAAAATGTTAAAGATGTCACAGTTACCTAATGGTTATTTTTAGTTTAACGGGTAAAGTTAATATTGACGTTCGTTCGTTAGTAAATGGTGTCACTTGGTTCAATTGCCGCCTGTGTAACATTTACAGATGTTGTATGGTTGTGCCTGCGAGCTGCGTATACTCACGTGCAGAAATATACTTTTTTTCTAACAATCTATGTTAATATAAAGGTAAAACTTGTTTGTAAGTTTATATGTACGGGTTATTTTCGGACGTTAACTGAGACTTTAATCAAATTCCAAAAAAATTTTGAATAACGGGAACAATGTTATTCCTGGGACATTTAAAATGTCCAAGGCTACATTTCCAACGTTCCCGTGACGAGACTGTCTCATTGGCGTAGTGGTCACATGGGTGGGTTATAGACATTAGAAGAATTTCCTATAAAAATGTTACAGAAACTTTTCAATTACACGTGGACATATCCTTGAGTTATTATTTGTTTATAAGTACATATATAATTAAGTACGATGTCACTGATAATAAATTAGTAAGTCCTACGCGGTCGCAGCTCCGCCAAAAAATATCTGCCTTAGTAGATCAAGGTTCATTCTACGATCAACTATCAAATTCTAATTTGTGGCCTTCCTATGACTTTGAATGGTTCTCTTAGCATTATAAAGCCTTATATGGCAAATAAAGCTATCCATATCGATAAATAGGCCCAAATCAGGCTTCTTCTGGGTTAGCTCGTTCCATCGTCGACCACATCTCTTTTTTTTTTTTTTTTTTGGGGGGTGGGAAATCATCAAATAACCCCTCCCGCTCTTGGGCAGAGCGAAAGGGAGTGTCAGACTTCTACTGACTAAAAACCACCCATGTTCCTTCTTCGCCCTTCATTTCGAGGCCGCGGTATCCCTTGCGAACAACCCGCAGCCTCGACAGGCGTCGGCCCTTGCGGGCCCCTTCCATGTTGCTGACATCTCTTTGAGGCGCGCGTGGAACACGAACGCGCCGTCGACACGGCCTGTCGTCGTCATAAGACGGACGGACGGCGAGCTTACCCATCACTCACCGTCCACAGGCCTCGACCACATCTCTGTCCTCAGGACAAGGTTGAGGTCAAGTTTAGGGTCATTTAACACATCAAAGTAATCGTTAACGTAGCCGCTGAGCAAGAGCACCTTCTTGAGTTCGATTCCTGGACGGACAAAATGTTTAAAGGTTTTTCTGTAAGGATTTCTTCAGTAGTAGCACTTAACCCGAATTTGTACCCTATTGATAGCAATGAAATAGCTCGCCCTACCAGGGTATACTTGTGCCTAATTTAGACGTACATTCAGCCTAACTCTTCGAGGTTTACATGGTTGATGGTACCACATTGTTGAATTGGCATAAACACACGCAAACTTTAACAAACCCTTATTTGTAACTTCTTTGTAATAAGCTCATCTAAAAACAAAGAATTTACGAGTGTCACATTAATATTTTGTTTGTTATCCACAATAGACACAAGTCTAAGCCATTCATCGAGATGCAACGTGTTTACTTTATGGTTAATACTTCAATATTTACAGTCATCGACCATCTCAATAATTGCTCTGTCCATTATTGACATGAATTGAACACGCGAATACGTTATCGCTTAAGTGCTAAACTTGTGAAGACGCTAACTAAGGTTTATTATGACATAATTGCATGTTAGCTCTTCTATTTTAATTTCTAGATATAGCTGCTTCACAGTTTTTTTGATCTCACTCACAGAGTAATCTATGAAACAATGTCTAGTTAGCTATCTAAAAGTAACGTTTACATGGTATATTTTAAATATGAATTATAATTTATTTGTGTATTTTTAAAGTTAAGACTGATTTGTGAACCAATCCAGTTAGTGCGTGTATTTGTCAGTAATCACGTAGTTCATCAAGTATACCTAGCTTTACAATATACACCAAGTATCAGCAGGCTGTTGTCATATTTAACATTGTGAAGACACGGAAAAAAAAAAAATCTGCTGTCCCATACAAGTAAATTCGAGTGGGAATTAAAAAATCGTATGGAACAGCTATATTTGCAATTGTAAGATTGTAACAATGGTGGTCCCATGGAGAAAGACGTTCAGTTTGAAGGTCTTACTCCATATCACATTCTTAAGTATTCTTTCTTTTTTGTGTGTAGGTGGCTGAACTGGTGCCAGAGTTTTATACCGCCTATGGCGCCTTTCTGTTTTGTTTTTTGGCGTGTGGAAAATCATCAAATAACCCCTCCCGCTCTTGGGCAGAGCGAAAGGGAGTGTCAGACTTTTACTGACTGAAAACCACCCATGTTCCTTCTTAGCCCTTCATGTCAAGGCCGCGGTATCTCTTGCGAACAACCCGCAGCCCCGACGGGGCCCATGGGCGCCTGACTTGGCTTTACATGCCGTTGAGCAATATCTCTTAGGCATGAAGGTTTCCTCACGATGTTTTCGTTCTGTATGACCAAACTGTTCTGAGACATGGTCTAATAGGTAGTTATTGAGAGTAGAGTGATGTGCCGTGTCAAATAGCGCGTGCTCTGGCAAATTAACGGGAAGTGCCAATTTGTGGCCGCCCACCACCAAGCCTGGGTTAGACTCGACTAGTCATACCTCGTTGACAACACTTTCTTTATGCTACTGACCCTGGTCTAGTCACAAGAGCCCATTTAAGAATATGGAGAGACACGTATCAATTGACTTCTCAATATCTCTCATAGCTTAACAAATATTTAGTGTCTTGAAGTGTTAGTGTGTTATTAATAAAATAAATCAACAGTCAATCAAATAAATAGACTGCCACGTTGGTCTAGTGGTCTCAAGCGCCACTGCTGAGCTAAGCATGAGTTACTGGGATCGATTCCTGGGTCGGGCAAAGGGTTATTGGCTTTTCTATCAGGAATTTCAGCCATGGGGTCAGTATTTGTGCCTGGTTGATGTCAATTAGGCTCGCCTCCCCCATTACATGAGACTTAAATATAACTGGCGAAATGTGGTTGTTCTAAATTAGGTACACCTCTGCCTAACCCTTCGAACATTACAGGCGCTATGTTTATAATGTGAGTTATGTAATAAAATAAATAATGATTTACTTTAACATAAATGTGTTAGGATATTTTGCAGTTGACGATTATTGTGCATGTGATACATAGAAAATCCTATACCTAAATTATATCTAATGGAAAATGGTTAACACATCTAGTCGCAGGGCCACACCTTAAAGCGTTTGGTAAATAAAACTTGGAGATGAAGTTAAACCTTGTGACACCCTATAGCCATAGCTACTCGAATACTATAAGATACAGTGTCCTTCTCCTAGGAAGAACTGTAAGCCTTCACGCGAGCGCAGTGCGGGTTGGCAGATAACACATGTCTTAGAATTTATGTTCCCAGGACAAGTTGGTTTCCTCGCGCTGGCTGTCTTCACTATTCTGAGCTAAGTTCAGGAGCGGCGATTGCTAATTAGAATACGTTGAGTTGGGAGGCCTCCGAATCAGTGGATTGATGACCTGGTGAAGGTTGCGAGGATCTGCTGGATGCGAGACGCACGGGACCGGGGAATCAATGTGGGATTTCGGGGAGGCCTATGTCCTGCAGTGGACGGCTGAAATAATGATGATTCTGAGCTACTGATACCGTCCCTACCTGACTCTCTGTCAGAAGTTGGACAGTCAGAACTATCTAGAAAATTCTAGACAGCTTGTCGCTTCTAGTACTTACGCATATAACTGTAAAATGTAACGAGTATTCTCAACGTCATATCGATCATTGTGTACTTGCAATTTAATACAAACTACGGAGATAATATTTGAATAAGTAGTTAGTATATGTATGTCAGTCGTACTAAGATTTCTCGAGTACATAACGAAAATTAATCACATTCAAAAATAATGTCTAGAACTAATAATTTTGGCTAAGCAAGTACCACAGTACTAGATTTTGCTTGACCAATATCCTTTCAGAAATGCTGATTCAATTGAAAGTGTTATTAGGATTTATAATTTCGAATTCCTCAGTAGTAGCCGGAAGTCTGATTTTGTTTTTTGGCCGATTGACGACAATAGGGTCACTCTATTCATCATGGAATTTAGGTAATCATTACAGGTGAAATGTGGGTGTAACTAACTCTTCGAAGGAACAAGCGTAATGTAATACTGTTTTAACTATCCTATAACAATAAATGAAGGTGAATAATTTTCTCACTATTTGGGAATCAAAGTCATTTATTCAAACTAGGCTGATAATCAGCACTTTTCGAACGTCAAAATTTACTTTACTTTACTTTTTATTTACAAGTGACAGTCCCCCAAAACGCCCACCCTTCGACACTTCCTAGAATAGGTTAGTTAGCCACTATCAGTATCACCTTTTATTAGGCTTCTTTTTTTTTTGGCGGGTGGAAAATCATCAAATAACCCCTCCGCTCTTGGGCAGAGCGAAAGGGAGTGTCAGACTACTACTGACTAAAAACCACCCATGTTCCTTCTCTACATGTCGAGGCCGTGGTATCTCTTGCGAACAACCCGCAGCCCCGACGGGACCTTTTATGAGGCTAAGAAATGTCTTAGCCTGGACTTTGGCAAAAGTTTAAGACTTGAACACTGTTTTATAGGTCTATACCATAACTATAAGCTTGTGGCTGCTGGGTAATTGGTTAAAATACATCTGCAATGTCAATGCGTTCGTTCAGTGATTAAACAAAATTGTAACAATGCGTTAGGTACTAGGAGTGGTAGGTGGTTAACTTGTTAATCAACAAAATGGAAACAAATGATGAGTGAGTTAGTACCTACTTTTTTCGTACATCTTTGAGTCGGTACGCCTGTAAACACTACCTAGTCAGTGTCCCAAAAGTCTAACAACCAGTCTTACAAAGGGGTAAGACTGGTCGTCTCGTATTACCCAGTATTAACTTGGGTTGTGGAGGTCAGATGGGCAGTCGCTCCAAGTAAAATACTGGTATTCAGCTGCATTCGGTTAGACTGGAAGCTGACCCCAACATTTTGGAAAAAGGCTAGGCAGATGATGACTTTTTTTGAGTCTGAGTTAGATAATATTATTATGTGCAAAGCATAATGTAGTGCGTGGCAGATGTATATGAAATCAAGGTTCATTGCATAATTTCCGAAGGAGTGTTTGATAAAAAGGCAGCATTCGTGATAGCCATGAGAAGCCAGTCTTACATTAAAACTGGTTTGTTAAAAATATGCAAATTGGGGCACGATCTATCACTATTTTATGTATTCTAGAATGTTCAACAAATGTTTATTCAAATAATAAATCTTTAACTTATAAGTACATTACCTACAGATTGTTAATGTTACACGTGGAAAATAATGACTAATATTGATAAACATTGGTAAATTATTCCTTTATTTGGAATTCTCAGAGCTACATTAAATAATACCTAAAGCCAGACAATGTTTCGTGACCTATAAACTTTCACTTACTTCTATAATAAATGCGAAAGTGGAGGATGTAAATATAATAATATATGTATGTTTGTTCGCCTTTCACGCAAAATCGGTGGAACGGATTTGAGTGAGAATGATCGGAAAACAGAGAAGCCGGCAGTGAATTCCATAAACTGGCGTTTCGTCAATAAATGTACTAACTACTGCTATCTAATGTAGTTTCCTATAATCAGCCCATATATTACCAATACTACTGGGGTACAGGTCCCTCGGCACTTCGAGTTTTCAGATGACTCTTTTAAATTAAGGCTATCATGGCCGGGCTGCGGGTTGTTCACAAGAGATACCGCGGCCTCGACATGAAGGGCTAAGAAGGAACATGGGTGGTTTTTAGTCAGTAGAAGTCTGATACTCTTTGATGGTTTCCGCCAAAAAAAAAATACACGAGGCCAGTATTTCAAGCCAGGACATCAAGCTAGTTCTCTACTAAACTGTCCTGTCTTAACTGCCCCGGCTTGGAACATGCTAGAAATAAAGCTAGTTTTGCCTACACGAAATCAGAAGTACTAGCTTATACTGACACTAACTTGGTATCCTGGCTTGAAAAACTGGACTCACACGAGTTCAGTTTTTCCCAGTTTATCCCGGGCATTAAGTAAGATAAAAACTATTGTTTAAGTTATAGAACTTACCTGTTACCGGTGAAAGAAGCAGATTTCTCGTCCAATTTGAACATCGAGTCCTTGTAGCCCCATCCGTACCATTTCAGCAAATCTTGTCTGAAAATTAATAATTTATTCATGAAACTTCGTTTTTACCAAAAATACAAATTATATCCAAGTAAGTACATAATCTACATTAACGTAGATCTACGCGAGACACAATGGCTTTTTAATTGTGTCTAATTACACGGCATACGAAAGGTTAATGCCAATCTCTGGACCATTACTTTAGTAAAAGGGGCAAAAAAAATCTCGTCTCATGGAATTGTATCTACTAGTACGAGTAATGTGTCGCTACGAGCTACGTAGCGCTACGAGATACCCCAAAAATTGCTACGCTGTTTTGTCGTAGCGTTGAGGGTGGTTCAGGTAGGCGATTCGTGCGTCGCGTCGTGCGATATAGCAGGTATGAGTTGTATTAACAGTGGTAATTTGTTGGTGACCACTTCTTATTTGTTACTATCTACTATTATAAACGCGAAAGTTTGTCAGGATAGATGGATATGGATGATACCACTCTTTCACGAGAAATATAGATTTTTTATAAATTAATTTAAACTTTATGTACAAGAGTGGTACATAGGCGTATTTAATGCCACAGGACATTCTCTACCAGTGAGATTTTGGGGCAAATAGGAAAGCATTGTGGTAGAGTAGGTACATAATAAATAAATAAGGAGAATACCATTTTGTTAACATAAATTAATTTACATAAATTATCTATTATATATATCAATTTATGTTAATAAATTGCAATAGGCTAATACAATAATATACAGGCATAATTCAATTAACGAACTGGTAGTTCTAGTTCATAGGAACATTTTTTAACTATGAAATAAATCCTAACACCATCGTGGTGCCGACGATACGAAACTAATCTACCTAAATATCTTTGCCAAATTCGTTTGTTACATTTTATTTCCACACGTTATCAGTGCAAATTATTCCCAAGGTTAATAAACCAATATTTGTTTGTAAATTGTAATGTATTTCGTTTACAGTTTTATGCTACTTAGTTTTATTGTTTTTTTTTTTCAACTTTTTTATTTTGGTGTTAAGATTTATTTGATAGTTTAATAATGTTACTATGAACTAGAACTACCAGTGGTTTCATTTATTGTCGTATTGTCGGCACCACCCTGTATATCGACGCTTGAAAGGCAAAAATTACCAAGCGTTATTCAAGCGTCGATACATAACAATAACGAATAGTTATAAAAATACCTAAGAATAATAAATAGGTCTTAGGTTCTTTCGAGTCCGGAATAATGTAACAATAAATTACCATAATTCTAACTTCAGTTCCTGTTTCCATGCACTTGCGTCATGTCATCATCTGCCTAGCGTTTTCCCAACTATGTTGAGGTCGGCTTCCAGTCTAACCGGATGCAGCTATATACCAGTATTTTACATGGAGCGACTGCCTATCTGACCTCCACAACCCAGTTAATACTGAGTAATACCCTTTGGTAAGACTGGTTGTCAGACTTTCAGGTCACTGACTGCCTGTAACGACTGTCAAAGATCTATATATGGCAGCCGGGACTCACAGCTTAACGTGCTTTCCGAGGCACGGAGGCAACTCAATATGTAATGGGTGGTCACCCAGACTAACCTAGGCGCGGATTAACCTAAAGATCGACCCGAGTGGCAGTTATTATTAGGCTACGAGCTTGTGTCACGATTGTGCGTATCATCACTACATTATATAAAACAAAGTCCTCCGCCGCGTCTGTCTGTCTGTTCGCGATAAGCTCAAAAACTACTGCACCGATTTTCATGCGTTTTCACCAATGGATAGAGCGGTTCCTGAGGAAGATTAAAGAATATAATTTGTCAAGTTTTTGACATCCACGCGGGCGAAGCTGCTGGCATCAGCTAGTTGCTAATAAAATATTAATCCGATAAATTATACTCTTTTTTAACCAAAAGTACCTGTGTATTGTGTGATGAACTGACGAGCGGTGGTCAAGGCTGCATTGGGTATTAAATAAACAACAAGATGTTATTATTTTGAATATTTTTACATTATCCATTGCGCAAGAAGGCGAAATAAAGCGTCATTTCAGAGGTCAGGCAACAAATGCAGTTCAATATGTACATATTTTTAAAATAAAACAAAGTTAATTGTCGTGTCTGAAACTATACTATATTTGACTAAACTATACTTTATTACTTTTGTATAATGATGGGCTAGGGTCGTCTCGCAGTGGGTGCCAGAGGGCGGGCGTCGCCGAGGGAAGCCTAGAAAGCGCTGGCGTGACGACATAGAGGCTTTTGTGCGAGATTGGCCGGAGAAAGCCGCACGGAGGAGGAGTGGAAGTCTTTGCCCAGCAGTGGGACAATAAAAGCTAATTAACATGTTTTAATACATCTTAATGAGTTTCGTACAATAATTTAGAGAATTGATTGGTAAAGGTTTACGTACATAATGTTTTTATTTTCAAACATTACACAATAAAGTATAGCTGAAATCTTGATATTGCCACGTCCCTAGTAAACCCTAAAAAACATTCATTTCATTTTACTAGTCGGCAGTAGGTCAAAATCTCTAATTAATAAAATGCTTTCTTCTGCCTAGTCTTTTCCCAACTATGTTGGGTTCGGCTTCCAGTCTAACCGGATGCAGCTCAATACCAGTATTTTACATGGAGCGACTGCCTATCTGACCTCCACAACCCAGTTAGTACTAGGTAATACGATACTCTTTGGTACTGGATGTAAGAATTTCAGGTCACTGACTACCTGTAAGGACTGCCAAAGATCTATATGGCAGCCGGGACCAACAGCTTAACGTGTTTTCCGATGCACGGAGGAAATTCGGCATGTCGGGCGGTCACCCATCCACAGACCGACCTAGGCAAGCACAGCTTTACCTAAAGATCGACCCGAGTGGCAGTTCTTATTAAGCCACGAGCTCCTCCGTTTTATTTTTTAATTAATACAATGCTTTATTGGTCTTTAAACTTTCGAAATCAAAATCCAGTATAACCATTGGTTCTTTCTATATCGTGTGGTTTTTGATACTTTTTATGGGCCTCTGGGTTTAAGCTTTATACGCCGTCAGGAAATATCTCTCCGGCACGCTGGTTTCCCCGTTGGGCTGAGGTTTGTTCGAAAGAGATACCGCGGCCTCGGCACAAGGGTTACGAAGGAACATGGGTGGTTTTTAGTCAGTAGAAGTCTGACACTCTCTACCGATCTGCCCGCTACAGAGCGGGCGGGAGGAGTCATTTGATAATTTCCCACACATCAAAAAAAAGGCATGCTTGTTTTTTCCTCACGATGTTTTCGTTCACCGAAGCAAATGATAAATTATTAAACAATATTATGAGCATAAATCTAAAAAATCAAAAGTGTGGGTTATGGTTTAGCAGTCGAGATCTATGATCTGTCAGTCCGACAGTCATACCTACCGCAAGGGTAGCACATAATGGTGAATGAACATGGGTGGTTTTCAGTCAGTAAAAGTCTGACACCTTTCGCTCTGCCCAAGAGCTTGAGGGGTTTTTTTATGATTTCCCACCCCCCAAAAAAAAAAGAAAAAGGGTAGCACATAATCACACCTTATCAGCGGTTATATTTTGGTCGTCTAATCACAAAATGATAAGATAACAACATATCGGTCAGTTTCCTATCTTATCGAACACTATCAATGTTTATGACCTATATTTAAACGCATTCTACCCAATCCGTTTATTTTAACTGCAGCAAATAGAGCCATCAAAATATTTTTCTTTTATTTCACAGGTCTATATGGGGACTAGTAAAACGTTCTGAGTCATATATTACAATAATACATTGTAAGTGAACATTCACAACAACATGCTAATTAAATTATTAAACGACGATAATCTTTAAGGTGAAAAACAAAACAATTCCCCGTTAAACTTTAGATCGAGACATGTTGATTTCTAAAGTTATTGTAGATTTATCGATTTACAAGGTAATAAACAAAACTGACATAGAATATTAAAGTGTACTTTGTGAACATTATTAATAGCAGTATTTATGAGTAAGAGGCTAATAAGTCACCCACCTACCACTCCTAACACATTATTATGATTTTGCAATAGCTGTTAAGGAACCAAGCACTAATCTAAAAAAACGTAACATCATCACGCCTGTAATCATTGAAGGATTAGCCAGAGGTACACCTAATAGTACACCCATATATCGCCAGTAATGTTTAAGTCCCATGTAGTAGGAGGCAAGCCTTTTGCTATTAACCGGGCACGAATTCAGACTCCACGGCTGCTAATGAGAAATTATTGATGGGAAACCCAATATCACATTATCTGAACCTTTTTTTTTTTTTTGGGGGGTGGGAAATCATCAAATAACCCCTCCCGCTCTTGGGCAGAGCGAAAGGGAGTGTCAGACTTCTACTGACTAAAAACCACCCATGTTCCTTCTTAGCCCGTCATGTCGAGGCCGCGGTATCCCTTGCGAACAACCCGCAGCCTCGACAGGCACATTATCTGACCCTGGAATCGAACTCAGGACCTCATGCTCAGCAGTCGCGCTTACTACCATTAGACCAAAGAGGTGAATCCAACTACACATAATTTCATTAATTTATGGATTCCAATTTGCGATATATTTGATTGATTATACTAAGACGACTTTAATCCTTATTCCTTTGTCATCGATTAGCCGAGCAGCGATGGTAAACATCGTGAGGAAACCGGCATGCCCTTGAACCACAAGATCGAAGACGCATTTCACAGCAGTGGGAATATTATAGACTAAATTATTATGCTTATGCTATGTCTTACTCGTCAAACATAGATATGGAGTTGAGATGCAATGCTTTCTCTCTGTATCAAGTATAGTATAGTATCTAGTCTAGGCAATCCAGTTAGAAAAAACATGCCATTTGTAAATGCATAAAACACTAAACAAAAGCAATTAAAAACTCTCAAAGATATCAATAGATTTCAATAAAGTAAACATTTAGAAAGAGCAAATAAAATATACTTCATGAAATTCTACTAAATCGATTTTATCAATCTTATTCTACTGACATTCTGACTGTCACTGATATTTTCAGCGAACAAAATAAGTCGATATTTTATTTCAGTGAAACATTTAATTTTAGCTACTAGGAATTTTAATGATTAAAGACAAGCTTGAATTAATGTTATTTAATAGTTCTCTGTCTGTGTATAGTTTTTATAAAGTTATGTTATCAAACTTTTCGGTGACAACTTTTATTTGAGTATTGTTCAACAGAAATGCGGAATTAGAGACGTTTATTCGTAGAATGACGGTACACACAAAATTGTAAGGGTAATAATACTAAATATAACAACAAAATATATAAACTAAACTAACAAAAAACTATATAAGGGCATCGAAAAACTTCTCCTCAACGCTGCCGGCAGCGTTGCCAGTTGTATGGCTAACCTCTGGCCAAAGAAAAAGCTAGCTCTTGGGTCACAGGAAGCGTCAACAAGGCGTTTCGAAGTTTATTTAAAAAAATATATATAAAGAACGCTTCTGCGAAATCCGATCATTAGCATACACATGAAACAGAAAAGTTATTTATTTATTTTTATGCAAGTTAACCTCTCAGCTGACCGTATTTAAGGTGTTTTTTGTGAATAATGCCAAATAAACAAAATTTTATTTCTTTCTTTACATTAACTTAAAATTATTGTATCAAACAATATGCCAATTACGAAACGATTATGATTTTATTGTTATCATTCAGTATTGTGTTCAAATAGATGCAACTTTTAGTAGCGGATCAATTATCTTGTTTTACTAACATGATGTGTGACACACGAAAGTCATTAATTTATAAGAAAACAAGACCAATGATAGTTCCTTGCGAGTCCATATTTGTGAATGACCTCGCAGAAGCCGACTCTAAACGTAAATTCTAGTCACATTCTATCTTCTGAATTATAATCGCAATTGTAAAGATAATTAAGTAAATTGCAAAGTACTAAAGTTATAAACTTACCAAGTCATTGCCAAAGAGTATTGAAAGCTATTAAACGTTCTATAAGTGCCAAATCGCATAAATATCAGATATTTATTGAATATATTTATGTTAATGGTGGTAAGGCAGTGTGTTAATTTTTATTGATGACATGCATTGTTTTAATGTTTCGGTTAATTTATATTATGGAAATTAATTTTATATTTATTTATTATATGGTAAATTGTATTATATTGTTGCAATTTTAAATTAACTTAAATACCTATTAAGGTACTAAACCCTTTAACCCCAATTTTATTTTTAGATTCAATAAAGTTTTTTATATATTTTATTTCCGAGTATAATGTTATGTTGAATTTCAATAATTCAAATTATGTAAGCGTAAGAGTATGCATATAATTATTTGGTTATTTATTAATGTATGGATTATGGACCTATAAATATCAACGAATTTATTCTGAGCATAATAATCCAAATAAACAATAATAAACTCGTGGTATATGTTTGACTTTTAAAGTACTTACACGATCGGTTTTGAAGCACTATCACTTAGGGATTTCATGCACTATTAGTTATACTTATGATATTATCTTCACAAATACTTAACTTATAATAAAGGAAAGCTGACATTATGTCAATTCGTAAAAACGCTATTCCCTATGTTAAACTATTATAATTATGCAAAAAGTTGAATTTATTTTTCTTGCTAACAATGGCGAGACATATGAATGTAGGTAAAGCTAACTGCACATATATATATAATTTATCAACAAATGAATAGTCATCAACTCATCATATAATATGTTATGAATGAAAGATGCTAATTTATGGAAGCTCCTAAAATAACTTTGTACAATACTTTATTATTCTGTTGGTTTATTTAATACTAGCGATTCGCCCTGGCTTCCCATGGGTGTAATATCCTAAAAACCTATGGGGACCCCAGCAAGCCCATCTTCCAAGCTACAGTCAACCATTATTATTCACAAATTTAATTGAAATCGGTTGTGTGGTTATGGAGATTACCATTAGCAGTGTAACATAGTGACACGTGATTTTTATTTAGTATAATTGTTTTGCTTAGTTCACTGTTATTGTTTAGTTTGTTCACTGCAGGGCAAAGGCTTTCCCGTCGGGTTATTTGATGAATTCCCAACCCCCCCTCCCCAAAAAAAAGGGCAAAGACTTTCTCTCCCGCCACCCTCTTATCTTTCTCTATTCACAAGTATTATCGACCTGTCAGTAGATTCTGTTTCAATAGCTTTAAACACATATTTAACGGTTGAGGACCCGATATTTTTTTCCTTCGAGCGGACGTTTTACCTCCTGCAACAGTGTTATTTTGCGTGTAGCGAAACGTTATTCTTACAAGATTCAAAAGTTTGTAACTAGTTAAACTTAATCGAAAACACATTTCACAACACTTTATTTATAAAATAGATAAAAACATTAAATAGTAGAGGTTACTAACACCGGGACTGTGCAGAAACTTGTTTGCCGTGGGCGATCTTAGTTTTTAATTCAAATTGCCAAATTATTCGGCCAAGGCTGCATCTTGTTACAAAGCTCGCAAAGTGGTGTTATGATGTAAATTATCAATCTTAATCACAGGCGAAGAAAAGGTTATTGTGCTCTTGGATACAGGGTATTTCCCTCTTTTGTTCTCTCCGAGCTTTAAATCTAGTGAATTATCTTAGGTGGCTTTGTGATTTTGTTCAATACAGTTTTATGCATGCGTTCTTTTATCAATCACCATTTTAAAAACAAATGTCATTTACACATCACAAGAATCAACATAGGGAATGGTTCCCTGTGGGTTTGAATATATTATTATAGTTTTATAAATTCGAAGACATACGAGTATCTTCATATAAAATAAACAGGATTCATCAATTTTTAGATTTACATTACCACTATTTGTCTCTGCGTTACCTAAAGGTTGACTGGTAGAAAATGCCTATGGCATCAAGCTCGCCTCTGTAGTAGGCATGTGCTCAAAGTTTTAATTTACTACATTACGAAACCAGGATAATGTTCGACCAAAAAGATAACACTACGACGTGTTCTTTTCAAATTGCTTATGTTATGTTTAAGTTTTTATTTATAGCATCCATGAAATTTTACGTGTTTTTTTTCGAGTTAAAAACATTGCAGTTTGATATTATGTAGTCAATAAATAAGAAGATTTCATTCAAGGTCTTTGATTCAATCAAATTCAAAGATGCATCTTTTCAGTAGCTTTTAAACTTTTAATAAACAAATTAAAATTCACCATTGAATGTGTGTTTGATAAGAAAAAAACAATAATAATACATTATTAAGTTTATCCGGGTTTACCTGATGAACTTTTTATGACAGATAGATTTTAGAAAAATAGTTATGGTTAGCGTGGCAACCCTCCCTGTAGGGGAGGCTTTTGTTCAGCAGGGGACGTGTTCCGGCTGATGATGATGAGTTATGGTTTATGTAAAATCGTGAATTCACGTGGCTCTTGCAGGGGTTGATAATTATGCTGATACCGATCATGCTCTATCCAGTGGCACCCGCAAACCAGTGGTAGCCACGATCTTCGCTGGGTGACTGAATGAATGACAGTTATTGGAAAGTTACAAGTTTACAACCAGCAGTGAACTGCTGTAGGCTGATGAAGAGGCTGTATAAAAATCAATTGACTTGGGGAACAGCTAAGACGATTATAATACCTGCATCATTTTAAGCAGTTCTAATGTGGATTGTGGTGTTTAAATAATCTTCTATTATAATTACCTAGCTTAGGTGTTACCTTGGTTTGAGATGTCACTATTATGTGATATTGTCATCACTAGGTAAACCAAGGCGACATGGATAATCAAGGATAAGATGGTAAATAAATACGCGTAGGCTAGGAGGAGTACATTGAGTACCCAGGTAAGTATTATGAATAATGAAGAACTGGCGTTTCCAATTATTATATAATGTTTATGTTACTTGCTGATTATTATGCGTTTTGTCTAAGGTGTTATTGTGTTATATTAGTACTTGTGGATTAAGTTCAAGTTATAATTAACCTCTAAACAATTTTGTATTATAATCTAAAACTTATTTCCCCTCGTTTTTGAGTTAGGTCTTAGAAACTGACCTATTCTTCTACGTCTTGAAAAAATCTACCTTCAGCAGTCTCATTGGTACCAAGCTATTACAGTAGGTATGTTAGTTGTTCTTATAAAACGTATTCTGTTAATCTGTACCTTCTACAGCAGCTCCTGTCTGTCACGTACGTCTACGGTAGGCGTGTGTACTTTTTACTGACTCAAAAAAGGAAGAGGTTTTATAATTTTGCATAATTTTTGCACAGTTTTGTCCCTGATTAGGTACTGGTTCGATTTAAGTGATAATTTTTCATCTGGTGTTAGAAGCTCGCGTGGTGATCCCATATTTTACTAACTTTGCGCCTGTACTTCAAAAGAAAAAAAAAAAAAAAGATTTCGTCTTTAATATTATGTAGGTAATTTTTCTTGTTAGTTTATGTGGATGATGTGCTTATAATAACTTCTAGTTACAATGGGAAAATAGATAAATGTGACTACGGATCTGTGTGAGATACAATTTTTTTTTTTCCGGGTGGAAAATCATCATTATAACCCAAGAGCGGGAAGGGGCTCTTGGGCAGAGCGGAAGGGAGTGTCAGACTTCTACTGACTAAAAACCACCCATGTTCCTTCTTAGCCCTTCATGTCGAGGCCGCGGTATCTCTTGCGAACAACCCGCAGCCCCGACGGGCGTCGGCCCTTGCGGGCCCCTGTGTGAGATACAATAATAATAAATTGTGGATACAATTCAAAAACCGTAAAACAAAAACTTGTTTGCAAAAAAGTCGGTGACTTTTGTTATTGGCTTTTTAATTTAGCCACTGACTTACGAAAGTGAAGTTATTTTCCACTTAAAATTTTTTTGTAGAGTATTTTTTAGCAAACAGTTTTTTTTTCAGTGATTTTTTTCAGTTATTTAAAGACCCTCTCAGACAGTTATCTTATCAGGTTACTATAAGAACCTAATTTTCATGATAACTTGACCAACATTAAGACAGGACTTTAAAAAAAACCGCATTCTATTAGTTTGTTTCGTTGTTTCTTCTCAGTGTATCTATTGGAAAACTTCATTTCGTTTTTATTATGGTAATTATAAGACACTTACGGAACCAAATCATTTATTAAATAAATATAATTGTCAAACATTAAGACCTCTCAATACTCTCGAATGTGATTAATCACCACTGTTGCTCAATTCGATGGCATTCATTTTAGCTATATTATTTTTAAAGTCTAACCTAATTTGAGAGATTACAAAATATCACATTTTTTCCTCTTCAATACTGTTATCTAAAACAGTAACGAAATATTTTTCGTAGCACAGCGGAAATTCCAATCAATTAGGGACACTATATGAACCGAATTTTAATTTAGAGAATTCTTTGGCTTAAACTTTACACAAGGAAGGAAGTACAGACAGAGTAAACAATCTAACCAATAGTAAACACACATTTTTATCTAATCTTTATCAATTTTACCTATATATTATGTTGTTGGCAAAATTCAGGCTCTTATCATATAGATAAAAATTCGATGAACTCCATGCCAGACATTCCATGAGCAACCGCGTGTCTTTGCCCAAACGTTTAGAAAAACGATAAAAAGATTTGGCGGGAAAGTAAATAACGTAAGCTTTTAGTCTAAAAACATACAATGCAATGCTCTATTTATATTGCCGGATATTTTTAGAGCGCGCTCGTTAATTATATCCAGAAAACTGGAGCACATTCTGCGGTTGCATGCGCCTAATTAAGGGAATTGGTAAATAGCGCATTTATTTTAATAACATGAAATAAAACTAGTAAATAGGTCACAGTGCCGGCTGTATTGCAGTTAAAGCTTAAACGACAGAAGCCAAAAAATAAATAATAGCTTACCGTCGTCTAGGAATAACACTCTTTACTTTTATAACCGTGCTGTTGTTTGCGTTAGAGTCGCTCTTTTTATTTGTATCACCAGAACTTTTCTTTTTAACACTGTCAACTGTTCTTTCATTACTGTTGTTATCAATTTCCGCATTTTTCATTTTATTATCGGAGCTGCTTGCGAATGCAGCTGACATTTTTACAATGGGCGACGATTATGGATTTGTGTCGGATAGCATTTGGTACGATTTTTATAAATCGCGCAGCCTGCCGCGCATGTGGTGACATACCCCGTCGGTAAAGCAGGGCGACGCTCGCGACATCTACATTTTGGATGAAGGACTTTTGGATTGGCAGGTTATCTAGAGAGGTGGTTTAGAAAGAGGTTGAACATGAATGTTGTAGTTATTGAGTAGTAACACAGATGGCGCTAAATTCTGATAGTTTCATGCTTCCTTGGGGTAAGCAGAACTCAAACTGCTCTAGTCTATGGTTTTGTCGTGTTTATAATTAAGTTGTCAAGAAAACTACAGGTAACTCGTTTCATTTATCTGGAAGCTGGATATTTTACTTATTAATTGAATTGGTGTTCTACAGGGCGGTATTCTGAGACCTCTCTTATTTTACTGATATTCCCCATTTATTACGCTTTTATTTTCGTTAATATTTTTACAAAGAGGGATGTGGTTCATATTAAGACTGAGATATCGATACATATTTATATTTTTTTGTAGTGTGAAGGAGGTTGAACATTATTGTTGTGGTTACTGAGTAGATGGCGCTAAATGTTTCCTGGGGTAAGCAGAACTTGGGGTCTAAAATGGCCACTTGAGCAGAATCATAATAGGATAATTAATATGAATTACGTTAAAATTAGTAAAATATGTAGTCGCAAACTGATAATACTGGATATACGCCACTGACATTTCACCCTCCCGCAACCGATTTATTGGGCGCCAGAGGGGTAGTAGCTACGCGATTTGCGAGTAGCGATTACGTAAAAAAAACCCCATATAAAGAATTAAGAAAGTTATTGGCAAAAATAAGCCGCAGGTCCCCTCGGCGTGACTTTATATAATAAAAAGATCCTATGATTGATAGTTTAGGAGAAAGATGGTAGTTATTAGTTACAAAAACAGAGGCTACTTTGCGTATTTATTTATGATGTTTAAATTTTTTTTTTTTTTGAAGTAGCGAGGACATGCTCTAGATTGTGTAGATTAATATATTATATATATATTTTTTTAAATATTCAGAGATGGTTGCGGATAAAAAAGGTTCTAATGTATCCTAAACAAGACCAATTCACGTATATCCACGCCTTAACTGCGTCTGTGACCGTTTTTTTTTTTTAATATGATTCATTATTATTATCCTATTATGATTCTGCTTAAGAGGCCATTTTAAACCCCCTTCATTACTGCTCTATACTAAATCTATAGTTTTTGTTGTGTTCTTAATTTGGTTATCAGCAAGTAAAATATAGGAATTGGTGTTCCACAGGGCGTTATTCTAAGACCTCTCTTATTTTTAATGATATTCCCCATTTACTTATATTATATGTGTTTAAAACACACATTGTTTTACATATGTTTACAAAGAGGGACGTGGTTCGAATTAAGAATGAGATATAGATACAGATTTAAATTCATTTTCAAAAGGCAGAACCTTGCCTTGCTCTTCAATCGGTCAATAGAGCGAGATTTGATTAGTAATAATAGTTTTTTTGTTGTGTCCCACTGCTGGGTGAAGGCCTCCTCTCTCTCCCTCTAAACTTCTGTGCAATTTCTGGCCGAATATAATAGTAAAATAAAATAATAATACCTTCTTGTGATAAAAAAAAAACAACAAAATAATTTAATAAAATATGTATTGTTCTAGTTTACATTAAGTAGGTATGTTGTACAAAATAATTATGCTTACATCTAAGATAACAACTTATAGTCTAAACGGTTAAAGCAATGGCTTCGCCTTGGCCTAATTAGTTTAATTACATAATTACTACATATTATTATAGTCTTCCATACAATAGAACTAGGTGCAGAGACTAAAATTAGCATTGGCTTACATACAAGTGATTTAAGTATACGTATAATTACTTGGACGATAATGTCATAAGTTATAAATGCAAAAACTCACTTATGAACGAAAATAATTCGTTGATTAAGAATATAATCCAAAAGACATCAACGTGAATGTACTCGTATATAGTTTACCAAGAAGTGTTTGCTTTAAGGAAATTGTTATGTTGCAATTAATAGCTTTTATACAGCAGGCAATAAAACGACTTTCCTGCAGCTTTACTCAAGTATCAAGAAAGTTAAATAATAGTTATTTTTCCATATAAACGCTGTTATATAAATATCTGTAAAATTGAAGACAACTCTCATTTCTTATCATATTTAAATTGAAGAAGAGAGACTGTTTATAATATCATCAATAAAGCTTAGATTTTGCGTGTGATCTCTGAAAACGTAAGTCACTTAAAAATAAACATTTTCGCTGTATCTAAATGCAGTAAATAAATCTAGACAATAATTTAAATTCGTGACGCAGTCTTACTAAACATCTAAGCACCTATCGATCAATTACTCTAGATTGCGGAAGCTGGCCCATATATACAATGCAGTTTACAAGATTACACTACTCATGTAGAGGATATGTTAGGGTTTAATGCTGGAATATAGCTCCAGCCTTTTACAATAGCTAGGAGCTCTACTATCCTTCTTTGAGCTATGCTATATTGCTATTCAGCTTTCTTGCTCAAATGATGTTGGTTCATAAGAAGCTTTACAAATACTAGCCCCAAAAATGGCTTTAAAACTGACTAATTATCCAGTAAACTCTTCAGTATATTTTCAGATTCCAGACACTTTTTAAAAGCACGTATTAGCGTTAATACAGTGCAGTGTCGGTTAAATGTTCTGTCACGTGCTGTACATGCGATGATTGAGGATCTCAACCAACTATGTCGAGTGACCAAGTCAAAAGAAATTGTTCCAACAGGTCTTAGAAATAATTGGAAAGGGACAACAGACTTTACTTCCGGTGCTAATTATGATAACTGCTGCAATTTCAAGTATATTTTCTTCTCATAAACTGTTTATAAACGTAAGGGTTTATGACTTAATTATACAAATTAGCACCGATAGGAAGACTGCAAGAGCTT
The DNA here is from genome assembly GCA_949774965.1 of Diarsia brunnea. NCBI lineage: Eukaryota > Metazoa > Arthropoda > Insecta > Lepidoptera > Noctuidae > Diarsia > Diarsia brunnea. Next base: position 16,168,992 of record OX459008.1, on the reverse strand, counting down.
AGCTCGAAAGTAACCCTAAAGACTGCCAATCAGCACGACATATTAAAGTAATTATAAATAACTAATTTACCGTAAAAGATCGTTCATACTTAGGCAATGAAATCATTCACAATATTACGTATATTAATTTTAAGAAGGATAAAATAAATAGAGATTCAGTACCGATACTTTGTTCAGTAATGGACTCGGAGACTCAGACTCAATTGATTGCATATCTTCACTGTTATATCTACCGGAACGCACTAAATAATCCGATTAAGGCAGTAACTTATGGTACTCGGCTTTCTTATTCTTCTCGATTATGTAGAAGGACTTAGGCTTGCCGTTGCCGGAGAAATATTTTCTGAAAGACGCTTTCTTCGCTGGGACGTAATACGCCAAAGCGTCGAGCGAGTTCGGATGACTGATCGCCTTTGGCCATGTTGGAGTGCTCTCGACATCCACTATATCATCATCAAACCTCGCCTGCGGTCGGTTTTTAGCGAACTTTTGTAGGGTGGGAATGTTCCAATGGTATACTCGGGCAGGTTTTCCGTTGCTTGTCATTTGTAGAGGTAAGGTCCTCGCGGCTGCCGGGGCCGGTTCTGCGTGGCTGTAGTAGCTCGTGTTAGGTGGCAATTTAATAACGTACATCCTCGAATCTCCTGTGGCGTGCCTCCTGCCTTGTTCGGCGAGTCGTTTCCTGTGGTGGGCGGCGGGTATCCTCAGCTTCTTCAAACCGAGTGAGCTGAGTAGCTCGTGTGTGGAGGGCTCCAGCTTGTCCATGCTGGTATCTGTGTTGGCGCTGGAGGCCGGTGACGGAGCCGCGAAGGTCGCCGCCACGGAGACCAGCAACACTAATGACCTGTAACAAGAAGAAAGGAAATCTTAAGTCGATCAATAAAACTCATTGCTCTTTGACAGAGGTGTAGATAAGATGGACATGATCCAAATATTTTGCGACCATTAACCTCAATTATTGATGGTAGCCCAGGTCTCTCACCTACACATAAAATAGTGGAGGTGAGAGATCGATATTTTCAGTAAATATGTGGTCAGGCTCTTCCCATAACTTCCCATAACAGGGCTTTAAAACTAGCCAGTTCTACGACCTACATAATAAGGTAAAGGTAGTGTCTAATAAACAGCCACACCACAAAAAGACCGCAGTCGCACATGAAAGCAAAGAAAACCAAACATAAATTCCTTATGACTTATTAAGTGTTTTACTACAAAATAGATTATTCTCCATTTATAAGGCGGTGTACAAACATTCCACGGTTTCTTGCAGCAAGCGTGCGCTGACTTCAAATTGTTTGCCGACTTTAGATGGAAGTTCTAAAGTTAAATAATACGAAGGAGGTTTACAGTATATCTATGGAAGTATAGAGACTATCTTGCCGTTGTCTGATATTTCAAAAGCAATTAGCATAGGTACGGTAGTTAGGTTTTGTGTACACTGAGAATTTGAGAAGCTTTTAAAGTAATAAGCTAAACTGCGATTTTCGTCCAAGAAAGTCGCAAGTTTTGTTTTACGATTCTTGGAATGTAGTAAAGGTGGATGTTTTATGTTGGAATACTAACATTACAATGTAAATAGTTATTTATGGGCGCTTTGTATCACTTCACAAGACTAAAGTACGGGATTGAGGATGGTAGATAATAAATGTTTGCAACAAAATCTTTTATACATGTTAAATTGAACCCAGACCGCCTAGGTCGCGTTAGGCCTTCGTTTTGTAAAAGCAGAAATAAGGAAATTAATTCATCATTATCTATAGTTCTATAGGATCTTACTTATGTCCATATCTGGTTAGTAAGTCACATAAATAAATTAGGTAGGCATGTACTAACATACTCAGTGTCATTACAGATGGACTCTACGTAGATAAAGCCGTTTTGCAGCTTTTTAATGCATTTTGGAAAATCCCATTTTGTGTCTGATCTTGAAATGGTATTTTATTGCCGATTTATTTGTCCCTGTAGGGACGAGGCCTATACAGGGTGTAAATCAACCCATCACACAGCCGTCAATCAAGCATTCTGTACATCAACCTAAGTACCCCTACGCAAAAATTTTTGCTGGGAAACGACTTTTTTTTTGGCTCAATAATCACATTTTACGGTAAAACTCAATGTAGCACTGTTAAAACATTGTGCTAGTGGATGCTTTGAATAGTAAACGGGTCATGGAGGTAATTTAAGTAAAGTTATAACCTGAAAAACTAGTATTTACAAAAACAGCTGTGAAAAATTTGGAACTTTGACCCCCAATATCTCCGTAACTAGGAGGTTCCCAGGTATGGTCTAGAACAAAAAAAATATCGCAGTGGTGAGGAGAACAAGACGTGCCTTTCGTTTGCGTTAAGGGTACTTTTACACCCTATTTAGCTTAATACAGCGAAGACGAATTACACTAGTGACGCGACCATTGACCACCTCGCTTAGTTCAAGATGGCTAGATATAGCAATATAATAATAACTACTCTTTCTGGCATTTTATTACCCATCCCCATTAAGTCACCGACCTAACGACCGCCATACATTCACGTCCTGTTTGTCATACAAGTGAATAACTTAGCGAGTCTGCTGCCTATAACAAAACGTTTGTTTCTCCGAAGCGGACAATGTGTTGGAGATATGGCCGCCGGGACCTATGTGGGTTTATAGCCATTGGCTATACGATCGTGTGCAACCTGCTTAGTACTTAATAGCCAGTTAAGCTTGCAGGTTACAACCTCGTTGTGTTTGAGGTGGTGATAGCTGTTTAGTTGTTGATGATAAGGCACGTCTGTCCCGGAAACTTGATCGACCACAGCCGAAATTAGCCAACACAGTGCTGCTAAGTTCGTTGACAGTTGAAAATCTAGGATCCGTTTTTAAATAAAGGTCGGTATCTAGACAAAATAATTAAGGGATTAATTTGAAAACATCGTGAGGAAACCGGTACTTATGTCTTAAAACAAAAAAATCGAAGACATGTGACATCCACCAATTTGCACTGGGCCAGCATGGTGGATTATAGCCCATTCCTACTCATAGAAAGGAGGCCTGCGTCCCAGTAGTGAGAACAATATAGGCTTATGATGCTTAAAGGCAAAATTCGTGGTCATACTATCCACGAAATGTAGCCGAAAAGAAGAAGAACCACTGTATTTTCAGTCATAGCATAAAGTACGTAACTTTATCATCATAGGCTCAGGCGATAAACAGCGCCAGGCGAAGACATTTTTTTTAACTAATTTCCATAAACACTTTTCTCAAATCACTGTAAGTCCTGAAAGCCAGAATCAACAGTGGCGACCACCAGAAAACTGCCAAGACAATGAAGCTCGACGATGTCCCAGGGTAACAATTTAACTGTCTTGGATCCCGCAACGTAATTAATCAGAAAAGAATAGCCGAGCAGTAGGAATAATCATAATTTCCACTTCACTTCACACCAGAAGAGATACCTTCATGATCATTAACAGTTTTACGACATTACCTACATCTAGTAGACAAAGCACACGTTTAAATTAAACCTACATAAAAGAATTCCTTCCACATTGCCCATCTCATCTCATAGCTACAGACAGGTACCGGATAGCCCAGTGCTCCATTTGGCTCTGTTCCACTGCGCCTGCGCATCCGAGCGATGGGCCACTTACAGACGTGATCGGAGTGGCGTTTGGATAACTGTTCATTATGTTACTGTTTGTGTTTTCATTTGCTCATTAGGTTTTAGTGGTGATCAATATTTGGATGGGAGTTTATGTGAAATGTAGTTTTTGACTTGCCAAGAATTTGGCAAATGAATACAACATAACATCACGCCTGTAATCAGCGAAAGGTTAGGTAGAGGTGTCCATTTGTGCACCCAAATTTCGTGTTTAACTCCGATGTAATTTGGGATGAGCCTTTTGCCATCAAATGGGCACAAATCCTGACACCGTGGGTAGTACTGAGGAATTCCTGTTGGAAAAACCAAATAACACTTTAGCCGACCTGGTAATCGAACCACACTCACTCTAGAAGACAGTAACTAAATGACAGGAACCAAGCCTTTAAACTTTTAACGAAGACTTTAAACTTTAAGCTAATGTTGACAGAGACTGATAAAAAAATATGATAGAGAATATCTAGAAGTAAGATCTTCGAGCACCGTTGGTACAAAACTTCCATTTAAATATTCGTAACCGTTTATAGAGCCTTTCTGTGATTTATCACGGAGGTCAATGTGACAAAAAATTGCAACAATCGCTATGCTGCTGACTCCACGATCATTCGAGTCTGGTTCTTCTAACCAAACAGACAGATGTGTTGCTGGAGAGTTTGTTCCGCCACTTCTTCTTTCCAGCAAAAACACTAGGAAGTGTCGAAGGGTGGGCGTTTTGGGGGACTGTCACTTGTAAATAAGTAAAGTAAAGTAAATTTTGACGTTCGAAAAGTGCTGATTATCAGCCTAGTTTGAATAAATGAGTTTTGATTTTGATTGATTTTGATTTTGATTCCAGTTTTTATTTGAACCAAACAAACACATAGGACATCCTAGTTAAAGAGCTCGCGGTGTCTGGAAAAATAACGCCACTTTTTTGTACTGTAACAATCGAAGAAGAAAATCCTTTAATGGCAAAGTAGATCCTCAAATAAAGTAATGGATATTATCTACTGTGGTGACATAGAAAAACCATCCAATAACGCAAAAAAAACCAGATGGACAGACTGTGTGAATATGGTTACAGCTGCACCCTACAGTTATGAGACGAAGTTTAACTCGAGATTCATTTCATCAAGATCAGATGACACCTGCACACTTGACGACCTTATGACTGCATCAGCGAGTGGAGTCCGCATAGCTGAATTTTGGGCCAAAACGATTTGATCGTATAGAAATTTGCCATCGACACGCTAAGAAGATGGCAGGAAGACAAGAAAGAAGGAAGCTGATAAGGTGTCTAAAGGTTGCGTTGTTGTTATTGGTAAATAGTGAAGACCTGTCGCAGGAGCTGCTGGCCATGTAACGCAGTGGCAGTGAGACGTACCAGCCATGGTAGGTCCGGCGAAGATGATGCACAAAGTACTCCGTGCCGTTTGTTTTGATATTTACCACTATAACTAAATGTTCTCAGTGCCATCAACGTATCATCTTCCAACCAACGACAGTAAATGCAGTGCCGTACCAAGAAGTACTTACACACGTAATCTCAAGTAATCTGCCATCATTACACAACATGGATACAAATAACACATCGAAGCGTATAATTGTCGCCTCAGCGCCGTAACGCGGCAAAACCGTTCCTAATCAATGTTGCCGAGAAATACGCGGTAATGGTACGTTTCTGTGAGCAAATATGTGGATGGATTATGAGGACGTGGATGTAGATGTTCATGGAGGGCTCAATGAGAAGGCAACTGTGTATGTATGCAGTTTTGTTGATTAAAGGTTGGCAATATGACAAATTAACTGTGATCATTTCTCAATTAATGGGGAAAACTGCCAGTGCTCCTAGCACTGGCAGTTTTCTAGCTGGATGAGAATCCTGAAGGGTAAGGTCCACCACTGGCTTGTCCACCAGTGTAATACGATGAAAACTTTGTAAAAATAATTCTTGGTGTCCGCCCTGTGGTGGACAGCGAAAATTATTTTTGGATACTGAGCGCGGGGAATTGACTCTCACATATTGCATGCATTTGCGAGTACGTAGAATGCATGTGTGTTTTTAAAGGAAAAGATGACCCCAATTTAGGTGCACGAAAAAATGGCATAGAATCTCCGTTTTCACTTATCCTTAGAATAGCAGTGCAAAAGATTGTAACTGTTATCTTATAGCTGGGATAATAATATATGTTTCTGATTCACGTCTGTAGCATTTATACTGTGCTTTAGAAAAGTAGGATCTCCAATATCGATATAAGTACCTAACAGCATAAATATTTTATAGTTGTATGCTGCAATAAGGGCCTTATTGGAGTCATATCAATACTGATCGGTAAAGCTCAAAGCTAACTAACGGGTCATAAGTATGAATGCAGTTTACAATTGGCGTAGGCAAGAATGAGGTTCCTAGCTGTAGTTTATGTACTTATTGCAATAGTATAAAATAAAGATTCAGAGAAATGTCTGTAAACCTATACTGAAACTGTGAATTAATGTCACCAACGTTACACACTTATACCATAATGTACTATACATTATGGTATAAGTGTGTAACGTTGGTGATTACCGCTGAGGCGCCTTTGAGACCCGAGCCGTTAGGTGACGGTCTTAAGAGAGCCGAGGACGGTAATCATCAATACACACGTGTATCATACGACGTTTTTCAACAAACTTGTGAAGAAAATAACACAAAAATGGCAATGGCGATCGGCTATAGACTAAAAGATTAAGTTTTATTTTTTGGCTTTCTGCGCATAGTGTTGCAGTCACGTACAAAATGGGGAATTCAAAGTTTTTTTTATTACAGAGAAAACAAAAGTTTTATTTATTAAAAACGTATGTATAAGTTGAAATTATCTATTTAAATTCGAAGTTGCATGAAATGAGCAAGGAATAGGTACATTAATTTATTTGTAGTATTAAACACAATCTTTTTAGTATCGAAACTTTTTTAAGAACAGAGCAACTCAACCAAAAAATTAAAAAAAAAACCTATAACTCACTTGTGAATAATGGTAATGATTAATTCACAGTTTGATTACAGGTGTCATTATATGCCTAATTGCGGTGAAATTAGAGCCACTTTATGAGCAAGTGTGTTGAAATAGTACATTATGGTATAAGTGTGTAACGTTGGTGATTACCGCTGAGGCGCCTTTGAGACCCGAGCCGTTAGGTGAGGGTCTTAAGAGAGCCGAGGACGGTAATCATCAATACACACGTGTATCATACGACGTTTTTCAACACACTTGTGAAGAAAATAACAAAAAAATCATTTTTAACATGTTTTCAACAGTTAAAATGACGCATCTAACAATGGCGATCGGCCATAGACTAAAAGGATGAGGTTTCTTTTTTTTTGCTTTTTGCGGATAGTGTTTTAGCCACGTAAAAAATGAGGATTTCAAAGTTTTTTTATTACAGAGAAAACAAAAGTTTTATTTATTGAAAACGTATACACAAGTTGAAATTATCTATTTAAATTAATAAATTATCCTGAGCGCGCATCTAACAATGGCGATCGGCTATAGACTAAAAGATTAAGTTTTTTTTTGGCTTTCCGCGGATAGTGCTTGCAGTCACGTACAAAATGGGGAATTCAAAGTTTTTTTTATTAAAGAGAAAACAAAAGATTTATTTATTAAAAACGTATGTATAAGTTGAAATTATCTATTTAAATTCGAAGTTGCATGAAATGAGCAAGGAATATGTACATTAATTTATTTGTAGTATTGAACACAATCTTTTTAGTATCGAAACTTTTTTAAGAACAGAGCAACTCAACCAAAAAATTAAAAAAAAAACCTATAACTCACTTGTGAATAATGGTAATGAAAAATTCACAGTTTGATTACAGGTGTCATTATATGCCTAATTGCGGTGAAATTAGAGCCACTTTATGAGCAAGTGTGTTGAAAAAAATGTTAAACTCGCGTCAAAGCTTGCGCGATTGTGCGTGTGTGTCAAATGTCAAGATGTCATGATGAATAATAGCTTTTGGCTGAATGGTCTATAGATCGATGCCTGCCTTTTTTTTTACCGGCGAAAGAAAAAAAAAAAAAAAAAAACATGATGAATAAATAAATGTCATGTCAAATTTATTATGTAATATAAATTGTCATGTTTGTGTACGATAGCGCAATAAATGAATTTTGTATTTAACCACATAAGTTATAGTAGTACTTTATTTTATTTTATTTTATCAAAGAGGAACAACAAACAGCTACATTATGGAATATTATAACATGATAATAAATAACTTAAATAATAATGTAGCCCACAATGCTGTTCACAAATAACCATTATTGACTAAACCTTAATTGCTAGGAAAGAAGCTGTTCATGCTCATGCATGAACAGCTTCTTTCCTGTAACTGTCATCAGTTAGAACAAAAATTACAAAAAAGAAAAAATAAATGACTAAACATAAAATACAAAAAAGAAGAAATAAATGACTAAAACATAAAAAATAAATAAATGAAAAAATGCTAAATTATTTGTTTAATAATCAATCAATCAAAGGATTTGCGTGTCTCATACAAAAGGTTTCGAAATCTCTGCATGGAGCATGTAAATATATCTATGTGTTCGAGTTCATTATTGTAAGAAGCTGCCATCCGCCGAATTGGTGAACGTTCGCCGGTATTAGATCGACAGGTACCTATTGCAAATAGCGTACCTGCACGCACCAGCCGTCTATGAACAGTTCTGGAAACTGCATAACACAGTACATTGTTCAGGTCGATACAGTCAAATTTGCCATTTACAATATTATACAGGGTCATTGCTTCTAATTGTTTGCGTCTGGAACTGAGTGTCAGGAGTTTATACCTATTGAGCAACTGGTTATACGGTAAATATGTTCTGTGACATCTATAATGCATTGCACGAAGGAATCTGCGTTGTACATTTTCTAACATTTCAATATATTTTTTATAATACGGGTTCCAGATGGGGACAGCGTATTCAAGCTGTGAGCGGACAAGAGTTTTATATAGGCAAAGGTACGAAGAGGTCCGTTTAAAGTCATGAGTTGATCTCATTATAAATCCGTACATCTTGTATGCCTTATTAATGATTTGCTCGACATGTATTTATGCTGATAAATAAAGCAATTCGTGCGAAATTATTCCCTTAACCATTCCAAAATATTCAAAAATGCACAACCCTTTTTTTAATTTTTATTTTCCGATCGTGACATTATCTGCATGGTACATCTTCTAATCTAAAACATGTTCATTGCGGTTGCAATTTCTGTCTCATAAACGTCAAATGTGCAATGGCGTCGCACACGCGTACCGCGTCGCTTGCGTGACGTAACATGCAATTATGCGTTGGCTGATAGCTGGCGCCCGTTCTTGATTAACATGGCCATGGAAGAGGGTCTTTAGAGTAAATTTAATTAAAATCTTGTTTATTTTTGGAAAATATTGCAAATCATCATCATCATCAATCCGATTGCCAACAGCAATCCACAGTTGGATAACAACTAGGCAACTCTCATTCAGTTGTTACAGTCTCCCTGGGTAGTTCGTCTCCACCGAGCCTGAGGGCATCCCACCTTACGTTTGCTGATTCGCGGTCTCCACACGTCACGTCACGCAAATTTATGCAACCCCAAAATGGGATTTTCATGTTTTCATGATTTACGTATTTTGATTGAAACGCAAAAACTATTCATGGATGTATTTAATCATATTGCCCGTATAAATAAATATACATAAATTCTTGAAAAATCTTAAGTAACAATTCTATGTAAAGCCCGTATTCGCGACAAACGACGACGAGGCTGTTCCGAGTTGTTAAGGCTCGTTCAGACGTGCTTGCACGGTAGCGCGATCGATAACGATCGATACGAGATCGACGTCCGATCTGAATAACATGAACTCATTTGCAATAAACTTTAATCTACACTGTACAGATTGGCTCCCTGTGTTGACTAGTAGATTAAGATTTATGTTATCCAGTTATGACAAAGATTAGTTGGTTGGGGTATTTGGTTAGGTTAGGTAGGCTTAAATAAAACTTTGGTAATTGGTTTGGTTTGCTCTTTACGTCTGTCACTTGAATCTTATGGGTACATGATGCAATAGGCTCTAACAATATTAAAAATTCGCACATGAGAACTTAGTCAATTAAAATTAATTATCCAACAATAACAGAACAATACAAGAAAAATATTTAGGTCCATCATCATCTATTTACGATCTAAACGTGCAGCGTAAAGTCCCGTTCAGACGATCGTTCCCACCATAAGTCAGGTGGGTATCGACGTTCCCGTAGCTAGCCGGGGGCTATCGGCAGCGCGTGTGGGCGGGCCCTAACACCGCTGACCGCTTGACCTCGACTCCCGGGTCGGCTCGGGGTCAACGCACTCTGATAGCTAGCCGCGTGCGCAATAATGCATTGTCGCCTGCACTTTGGTTTGGTAAGCTTGACGGAATGCCATTATGGAATTTTCAGTTTTGAAATATGGTCTGCGGTACTGCGGCTTGCGTTGGACATAGTGACAGTTGACAGTCCCTTTGTAATAATTATGTGGAACGCGTTGAATACAGTTAGTTGGTTTTATTTAAGGCTTTATTTTTCAATTAAAGCTATTTGACCAAGTGTATTTTGACGTGACAACGTCTTATAAATTGGTTTGCCGGGTGACACTTCAAGAAACTGCGTTACGCTCCGCTCACGTTATGCGCTCACAATGAGAGCGAGTGAGAGGCACGCGTCCAGAGCGAGAGAGAGAGAGTGAGAGAGATAGGCATACACACCGGTTCATGTCTTGCGCTTCTATTTTCGTTGTCACGTAAAACTTTCGCCCGTATACCGACTTTACAGGCAACCAATTTTTTTCAATCTATCCATGACCCTGTACTATTCACTGTATCCACCAGCACAATCATTTGAGTGCAGTACATTAGTTTTACCATAAAACGTACGTTTTTTCATAAACGTAAAACGATTTTTTTTAATTGTTGCAGAATGAAAAATAGTAGGCTAATACCTAAACCTACCTTTTGATCAGTCAGACCTTTTGAAGGACATTCTTAATCCATTGCGTCATGTTTCAAAAATTCAGCTGGACGACAAAGAAAATAACGCAATGAATAGTGTTGAATTGACAGAATGAATAGCATTGTGATTGACAGTGTGTTTATGTTATCCTTAATTAGTTCTTTTAATCTTAATTTTAATTTTGAGTCTCAAAATTGTTACCTATGTATTAAGGGAAAAGGCGAAACGACCCCAACACAAGTGCTATTTTATTAGGTACTTACTGGGGCTGTTTCATTCACATGTTTAAATGTTGAACCTGGGTACGTATTTGAATATCGAAGATTAAAATACCTACCTACTAGTTAAAATACCGAAAAAAAAATATATAGGCAGTATGAGTGTATTCATAAAATGTAGGTAGATGTGAAATTGTCACACCCTGCAAACCCGTTGCTATTAAGTAGTCATTAGTCTGTTTACTGCATAAATGTAACGTACGGTTTATAGAATATTATAGATATTATGTCGGAATACGTATTAGAACTTTAGAAGTTTTAAAGACTCAAAAAGCTCAGCTCAGCGGGTGTTAAAACCGCCTGCTCCTCAGCTCGCGGGCTTAGATATTTTTCAACACACTTGCTCATAAAGTGGCTCTAATTTCACCGCAATTAGGCATATAATGACACCTGTAATCAAACTGTGAATTTTTCATTACCATTATTCACGAGTTATAGGTTTTTTTTTAATTTTTTGGTTGAGTTGCACTGTTCTTAAAAAAAGTTTCGATACTAGAAAGATTGTGTTCAATACTACAAATAAATTAATGTACCTATTCCTTGCTCATTTCATGCAACTTCGAATTTAAATAGATAATTTCAACTTATACATACGTTTTTAATAAATAAAACTTTTGTTTTCTTTGTAATAAAAAAAACTTTGAATTCCCCATTTTGTACGTGACTGCAACACTATCCGCGGAAAGCCAAAAAAAAAACTTAATCTTTTAGTCTATAGCCGATCGCCATTGTTAGATGCGCGCTCAGGATAATTTATTAATTTAAATAGATAACTTCAACTTGTGTATACGTTTTCAATAAATAAAACTTTTGTTTTCTCTGTAATAAAAAAACTTTGAAATCCTCATTTTTTACGTGGCTAAAACACCACAAAAAGCAAAAAAAAGAAACCTCATCCTTTTAGTCTATGGCCGATTGCCATTGTTAGATGCGTCATTTTAACTGTTGAAAACATGTTAAAAATGATTTTTTTGTGTTATTTTCTTCACAAGTGTGTTGAAAAACGTCGTATGATACACGTGTGTATTGATGATTACCGTCCTCGGCTCTCTTAAGACCCTCACCTAACGGCTCGGGTCTCAAAGGCGCCTCAGCGGTAATCACCAACGTTACACACTTATACCATAATGTACTATTAAATGTTGGTATTTTGAACTTAGGCATAACGTCATTCGATATTTTGAATCATTCGAAATTTTAATCACTCGGCATTTCAATCTTCGACGTTTTAAGCGTAGGTATAACAATTTTCGATATTTTGATATAATCGATATTTAAATTTTCGATGTTTTGAACATCGATATTTTAAGCGTAGGTATTTTAATCTTCGATATTCAAATACGTACCCGTTGAACCTACCTTTGAGACACAATGAACATTTTTTTTATCCTTAAGGGGGTACAGACTGTACTGACGCAGTTCATTAGTTTCTGTTAACTTTGAATAGCAAAACAAATTACCATCAATTATTTTTAAAATTGCATTTGATTAAATTGCATAGAGGTAGGTACAGCTTTTACCAACCTCTATGCAATTTAATCAAATCATTAACAAGCAAAATAATAACTAACATAATAAATTCTACCTTAATCGTAGAGTTTACAGTTTTATTAAAGCATAAACTTGAATTTAACGTTGATTACCTACATTGCATGTAGGTACGGAGTTTATTGTGCATTAAATTGAAAATGACTACTTTCCTATTGAATTTTATTTGTTTTAAAGCATTCATATAATCATAATAATTATGTAATATGTCAAGGGTAACTGTCCAGGGCCGTATTTGGTTTTATAGGATATGACTATCCTTATTTTTTAAATATTTTTATTGCACCTGCCTCGCTGGTCTACTAGTTGGAAACGCTACTGCTGAGCATGAGATCCTTCCCAGGTTAGACTGTGTGTTATTAAGTTTTTCCAATAGGAATTTCTCAGTAGGACCCACGGACGGAGCCTGAATTTATGCCCGGTTGGAGGAAATATGGTTGCCCCTCCTGCATGGGATTTAAGATCGTCCTGTAAATTGACATAAATAACAAGAAATAATCGTGGAATAGTAGGGGATCAAACTAATTCCTGATAACAAAACGTACACGTTTATGATACTTATATGGGTAAAGTAATGAAGATAACTTGACCCATTAATGTACAAATAATAATTAAGTTATTAGTTACGATTTTAATCTTTACTGTCCACTAAAGGTTTGACGACGGATCAGCAAGAATTCTAAAATTGTTTTAATGATAGCTGCTTTAAGCATTATCTCTCAAAATAATTACAAAAAATAAACAAAATTAATTTAAGACATTCATTTTATAATTAGTGAATCGTTTTTTTTGTTTTTGCAGTATATTAAACTAGAAAGCCGCAAATCGTAAATGACGGCACAATAAATTAAAACAGCTATTATTAAAATAGCAGAAGCTCATAAGAGTTGGTATTAAAGTAATTATTCATAATTTTAGCTGCACTTTTCTCACTACCGCGCCCCAGTTAGTAACATGACAACATTCTTCAGCGTCTTAAAGCCAGTAATTTTGATATTTAATCGTCGAGTAATAAATTAAGAACTATTAAAAAACTGATAGCCGTTTAGCAAATGGGCAATTTAGTTAAATGTTCTCAGCTGTATTACTTTTCTATAACTAGTTTTTATTAAATTTACTTTTATTTTTACATGTAGTTGTGCTTATAGCTTTATATGTACACGGGAAGTTTTATTTTAAAAGCAATATGATTAAATTTAACTTAGGATACCTTATGGATCTACCTGCTCATGCAAGGAACGATTAAAATTTGTACCAATATAGGTTATTCTATCAGTTCTTTTTTCTAGCCCTTTTCTGCTCCAGTTCATGACTGGTTGGTTGATTTGTTTTTTCCTGTACTGCCTAACCGTCAGTTATTCAAACAGTATTTATCAGTAATGTATGAACCATTATAAAGTGAGTCACAGGACACTACATATAAACATGCTAGCATGTCACAAAGAAAATCTATGTGGTTAAAAAAACGCTTCATCTTTTTATTCATTTTATCCGTCGACCGCATCATCGGTCAACGTCTTTCTACGACCGCAGCTTCTTAATTTACTTCATTCTTATTCTCTTGTAAATAATCTTCATAGACATAATAATGTGTTACACTAATAGCGTAACCATGTAAATTGGTTGTAATATTCAATAACGCATCTTGGCCACAAATCCTGTTTTGTATTAATAATGGTTTGGTTATATTGTTACGCACAAATTGCAGAAACGGCTCTGGACACCAGACAGATGATGTACTTACTGAAATATCTGTAAATGTCCGCGGTCCGTAATCTGCCCGTACCGTTTCCAAACCCCCATTAGTTTTAGTAAGGTGAAGGAAATGTTGTAAATTGAAAATACTGGTATTCAGCTGCATCCGGTTAGACTAGAAGCCGACTCCGACATAGTTGGGAAGAGGCTAAGCAGATGATGATGATGAAGGCAGTGCTGTAGATTTTTTTTTTTGTATTACTGTTGACCATCACCAAAAACTTTTCAGTTGTTGGCAACTTGTATTTGTACCTACAAAGCACCTTTGGAGGCATTTCGTTTATTTATTTTTATTTCCAGTAGACAAACACTGTTCTGCGCCGGTACCATTATCCACATAAGCTGACTCTAAGTACAATTTATAATGTTTATCAAAGAAAGTCTCACCGATCCTTTCTAAAAATGCAAAGCCTTTTAAAATTGTTGAAAGACCTGCTGCACCATCTCTAGAGTAATTTTATAATTCCCAAGGCACTCGTATTCATGCAGACCGAAAACCCCGGTCAGCGCTTGTATAGTGTTCTTTTTGGACTTTCTTACGTTTTTCACGGCATGAAATCTGAATAAGATAATAAGAATCTTCTCTAGGTCCGATGCGATGTAGACAATTTGACATATTTTGTTGAAAATATTTTTTTCGACTCCAAAATGTCAAAAGTAAAGAGAAAACTGTCGCCATGCTCGACATAGAAGACTCTTGACGAGTGAAGAATAGAAAGAATTCTTTCTACATCGCCATGCTAACGACGATAGTAATATTTCTACAATCTGTCATTTTATCGATTCTTCCATAGACAAAACCCGTTTCTTCGGTGGTCATGTTAAGCCGGATGAGGTGCATTATTTTTGTTCTTTAATTTAAGTCTGCCGATGAAAAAAAAATAAGTCAGGGTTTTTTATTTTCTCTTATCCACCCAAACGTCCCGACCGCTACCGTAAATAGTAATATATTATTCTTAACATTAGCCGTACAGTGCAAGTACCGACATTATGAACTTTTTTATTTTGGCTTTGTATAAAATGTGAAATTATCTTTACAATAGGGTAGTTGACTGACTAAACAAAATATGATTCTGTTTAGTCCGTCTGTTAGATTATCGAAAAATATTGGAAACGTGTTTTTTGTTTTATCAAATTAATACAAATTGACGAAAATAAAGCTATTTGTTATTGTTTACTAACCCATATGGACCTGGTTGTTTGAAATAAAAATATATTATTATTATTATTATTAAAGCGTTTCAAAGATCATGAGTGGGGGGGGGGCTTTTGACGTCATAGTCTGGTAAAAAATGAACCAAACTGCGACGTCGCACAACTTTTCGAAGCACTGTATTCTGTCTTAATTTTTTGTTTACGTGAAAAAAGAAAAAGATATGTTCAATATTTTTTGGAAAATATCTATCTGACGGACTAATTACATTTTGTTGTCAACTACCCAACCTTGAGACTTTGAAACTGTAATTACATAAATTAGGTAACTATTAATTCGTTGACTTCGACTTTTTGGTGATGTAAAATGAAGGAAACACAGTATTTATCTACGTGTTTAATCATATCATAAATTAATTTAAGTAGCATAGTAAACCTAGTAGTTACTACTGGAAGTTGAACAGTTTTACAATCAATTTACTAACTAATAACGTGGCTATAATATTTTACACGGTTCCAACTAGTAGATTTTAAAAACATTTAATTTCTAAATTGAATAAATGAGACATAGTAAGTGCTTCATAAACGTAATACTAATAACTACCTACGTTTGTCTGTTAAAGATTATGGTTAGAAGATTTCCACGTGTGAAACAGACAAAAGTCGGTACAACAACAAACGAATCTGCTAATTATTATTTATGAGACAAATATTTTAGCACTTTTTGCCGTTTTAAAATTAAAACACGCTGAATAGCTCAAGCAACTAGGATAGCTGAAACATGCGACTTTTCTCCTCGCCGCATCTTTTTGTTCTAACTATGTTAATTTATTTGCGAATTTATTCACGGAGCCAAGTTTTTAGGCCGCTGCTGACGCCCGCCGACTAGCATGCAATGATTGTCCACATGCATGCTTGTGTCTAGACTGACAATTAGCTTATTAGCTGGTTATTTAGAGCATAATAATAGGAGGGGAACGGACTAGGGTCATATAACTGGTGTAGGTATGTCACGAGTAATTAGTCAAGTGACAGCTAAGCATTTGTAGGTTACCGGATAGCTAGGTATTTTAAGACTTTTACTTTAAATTACTACCGACTTAGTAAATAACCAATCACAATTAGCATTAACATTCATTCATTCATTTTCATTTTGGCATTTAGTTTTTTTTTCTCATATTTTACACCCAAAACCGAAAAATGATTATGGTTACACTTGCTCAACCGATTTTTTTGTAATTAATTTCTTATAAATAACGAATATAATTCTCTTAATAACGATTAAATAAAGGGATTGTATTTTTAACGATTGACTAATTAAACCGAACATGAGTCAATGCACCCAAACTCACTGCACTGCCCAATTACGGCCCTGTGTTACATCTGTCATTCTAATTCGTGCATTGCTCGCGTGATTTGTCTTTGCGCATAAATGTAACGGATTTTTAAAATATGCTAAACGTTCATTCCTTATAGCACACGGAAAGATGTAACATTTGCAATCGCAAATAAACGAACGGTACATTACGCGGGAGACATTTAAGTTTTATGTTTCAATAAAAATGTGTATCAAACCTGCGTTGATTGGCTAACGTTTAGCATATTTGTTTTTAAATGGGGTTGCTTATTACCTGCAATCACTACTGTAAATCATAAATATTAATAATTTTATAGAACCTTTTATATATGTTTTTAAATTAAGGTGCATTCAGTTTTTGCATAAATTTAACAGCGACAAGACATCGTCTCCAAGTTTAATTTGACAATAAAACAGAGATGATTGCGGTTTAAAATATTAAAATACTGCAGATTAAATACGCTATCTTCGACAAACATAAAACCTGACCATACCTCATCAAACTATTTTCTCACATTGAGAGTTATTAAAACATACAGTTTCAGTAAACACTAGGAAATTATGAACAAAACTAATATTATTTATTAACAATAGGTTATAAATTCTACTTAGCAGTTAACTTAGCAAGCTATTTATAATTATCGTAAATATTTGTTTAGGTTCTCTATAGTAAACGAGTTTCTTGAATCTCCATCATTTAACTTTTATTAACCAACAGCACTATGGAAAATGTACCCGTGTATGTAACGTCACCGGTAACCTAAAAACAACAGCTGACGTTCTGGCTACGGAGTGTTTAACGGATAATTCAGGGGAAGTATCGTTATATTATATATAATAACAACACACAAACGTAACTTTTAACTCTATAATACATCTATGCCAATTTTTTGTATATTTTTTTGCAGATTTATTACCCTATACAGGTTCTAAATCGCTTTGTTGACAACCGGTCGTAATAAGAAACAAAACGGAATAATTCGATAACTCTGTTTGTTCGATCGGTCTTTACAATATTAATAATTTTTTATGATCATAACTGTGCATTATTGCTTTAAAAAAGTAATACTTAAGTTTAATTTTGTTTTTTTCCAAGCAAGCTACCCTCTTGTCAAAGTAAAGTAAATTGAATTTATTTAAAGATAATCTTTTAAACCTAATTCAGCAGCCTGCCTCAATTCTTTCATAACTGAAGGCTTTTCCCTGTTTTAGTTTTTTTTATTTCATGTTTTTTCCCATCTCATCGCTAACTTTTCTTTATTAGTCTATTCTATTAGTTCTAACCGTTTCTTTACTTCTAATTTTCAGTTACCATTCCGGAGACCATGCCTGTTATGACTCGTAAGATGGATATGGAGCTAAAATTGAGAACGGCCCTCCAAGAACTTAAAGAATCTAATCTCCAAGTCCAACAACTGTTACTAGAGAGAGAAGAGAGTGAGGTGGAAGTCGTTCAGATTAATGGCAAAAATTCCAGCTTAAAACGGGAGTTAGTAGACCTACATCAGCAATACTTGGACGTTGTTGATGAACGGGATCAATTGAAGGTGGTCACGGAAGGTTTTAATAATTGTAGTAACTTATATGAGGAGGCTTTGTATAAAATAAGGGACTTAGAAGATGAATTAATTCATGCCAATAGTCTTATTTTAAAATTACAACGACAAAATGAATGTTCTCAGGTTAAAGAAACAAACGTCTTGTATAATGAATTATTAAATAGTAATGGTAACCCCTCTTCCTTAATAACTATTGATCTGACTGAAGATTCCTTGGTGAAACATAATTATAAAGTTAGCAAAAAGAAACTTAAAAAATATGCTAAACTGAATAGAATAATTAAAAAATGTAATCAATTTAAGAAACAGCATAAACTCTTTTCCAAATATATTCCACTAAGGAAAGAGCGTGTTGATTTAGTCAATAAAGTAAATAATTATCAAATCAAATTAGAAGATAGCATCAAAATTTATGAAATTGATACTCAGCATTTGCAGTCAGAAATACAGGTCCTGAAGGACAAACTCAGTTCCCTTTCCAATAGGTATTTGACTTCTCAGAACCAAATTAGGGAGCATATCCTTGCTGCGAATGAGTTGGTAATGAGTCAATGTAGTTGTCAGTCAGATCCCATATATGATACAGTCCAGCCTGAGGTAATGGAGGACCCATCCCAGGCTGTGAATTCATTTCAGGACAGTACACTCAACCAAGGAACAGCTGATATTACACAAAATCATTTACAAGTGGTTCAGCCTGAGATATATCATAGTCAGGATTGTTTTCATTCAATAATGTTCTCAGATAGCATGGGAAGAGGTGTAGGTAAATTAGTAAGTAATAACCTGAGTTTTTTAAATCAAAACCATTGTATGCCAGGGGCTACATACAAACAGATAATGGCATCAGTTACTAGAAATGTTTATAATAAAAATACTGACATTACTATATTTGTAGGGAATAGTTCAAAAGTTAAAATAAAAGACATCACAAACTGTGTTACTGAGTTGTTAAAGTTAAAGTGTCGTAAAATAATATTGTGTGCCTTTCCATACCTTGTAAAATTGTCAGACAAGAAAAACAATTATATTCACAGGCTGAATAGCCATGTTCAGTTCTTAGTAGGTCACTATAGTGACAGGCTTAAATACTTTGATATCAACAGTTTTGTTGATAATCTTAAGGCGACACCGGGTAATGTGTGTCTACCTATTAGTTGTAGACACAAAATAGCTAGGCTATTAGTTTATAATATTCACTCAGACATAAATAGTATGTCGATGTTTAGTACTATAATTGACACAGCCAATATTAGTAATTTTACTAATAATTCTTTTTATAATTTTTTGACTACAGAGGATTCTTTAGCGGGGTCCACTGATGGTAGAATTACATTGCATAGTGATAGCATGGGTATCTTGGATCTCACTCCAAATGCTCATTTAAACTAGTTAGTAAGACAACAGAAGGTACCAGTAAAATTAATGTCACATTAAATAAATTATTTGTACCTTCTGGCTCTCATCAAGCTAAATGTAAAAAAAGAGCTAAGCAGAATTCGTTGCAATTATTTCATCAGAATATTCAAGGCTTCTCCTCAAAGCAACTTGAAATTGAATTGTTTTTAGAGAAAACAAAATTTGAAATTGTCTGTTTCACTGAACATTGGTTGAGAAATTATGAAATGTTAATAAGTTACGCAAACTACAGTGTGGGCAGTTGCTTTAACCGGAAATGTAAGATTCGTGGGGGTTCATTAATCTTAATTAAAAATTCTATTAAATTTAAAACTCGTGATGATATTGTTAAACTATCAGTTGAACATAATATTGAGCTATCTTGTGTTGAGCTGGATAAGCATGTAATAGTGTGCGTTTACAGACCCCCAAATTATCAAAACTACTCTACATTTGAGTCAGTAATAGAAGATGTCTTAGCAAAACTTGTAACAGGTAATAAATCAGTAGTTATATGTGGCGACTTTAATGTTAATATTTTAGATAAAAATTCAAATAGCAGTAGATTTTTGCATCTTTTTAAATCATTTAATTTGTTAAACGTGTTTTCGGAACCAACCCGAATTACTACAAATACTGCTACATGTCTGGATAATGTTTTTTGTTGCTGCGACTACTTGGATAAATTCATTGTAAATTATCTTCCTTCGGATCACAGCGGTCAAATCGTTGTTTTCGAATCCTACACACCAGTACAAAAAATCCAAATAAAATCTAGACAAATAACACCCAGCAATTTAAATAAGTTTAATGATAATTTAATTAGTAATTTAGGCATTCCGAATCAGATTATTGACAATGTAAATCTATTTTATGAGGAATTCTTTTCGGTGATTCACACAGAGTTCAATAATACAATAAAAACGAAAACTAAATCCATTTGCCCTAAGTTCATGTTCAGTGACTGGGCAACTAAGGGTATAAGGAAAAGTAGGGAGCGATTGTTTGAGCTGTACGGTCTTAAGCCTTACATTAACTCAGAAACTTTTAATAAATATGTTGCAACTTACTCTAAAATCTTTAAAACCGCTTGCAAAGTAGCTAAAGCCTTATTCATTAGCAACAAGATTAAATCCGCCGATAATAAAATAAAGACGGTGGTGGAAATAATTCGTTAAAATTCAAAAAATCCAACTAAACTATTTTTCACCACGCGGGTGCTGGTTCTGATATTTTCAAAAACTTTCTGCGGAGAGCGAAGGGGGTTCACAAAGTAGGAGGCCAGGAGAAATAGATCAGTTTTCATGCAAATTGGTTGTACATACCAACGTAACGCCTTCAGCGGGACTCCCACAATCTGGTGCGATCTCGGGATGGCAGGTCACAATTTTCCGTGGTCCAGGTATTACCAAATTACACAAAACACACAACGTTCGTAAAAGGTCTATTCCCCACTCTTATAGGGGTGCGCGCGCGCAATAATTGTAGTTATTTGCGAATAATTGTGAAGGTGAAGGACGTGCGTCTATCGTCCTTGAGATGTGGCGTAGAACTGACGTAGCGACCCATTCAAGGGCACGTAGAGGTCGCGCGCGCAGCGTCGCGGTTGCGGTCGCCAGCGTCAACGTACATTGATATACACATACCAATTTTACACAAAAAAAGAACCATCCCCCCGGCCTTCAGGAGTTTGAAGAAGTCCTGAACCAAAGAGTCAGGGAGAGCTAAGCGAAGCGAGAGCGGGATAAAGTAGAAGTTCATCCAGTTAGCTTAAATGGATGACTTTTATAAGAAAACGAAAAATAATGATTAAACTATGGCTTATAACTAAGGGGAGCCTAGATGGCTTATGTAATAACTATTTATTAAACTATTATTGAGAGGGTAAAACGCAGAGTTTTACTACAGGTCGAACATAGGTGCCACTTCGTGTGCGTACAGTAGCGACTCTGACTACTCCATCTGAGGAAGGTTTGACGTCATCGATAACACCTATGGGCCATTGTAAAGGCGGCGAGTTTTCCGTTTTTATAAGAACTATGGTACCTTTGGTTACCGGATTAGATTTGGTATTCCACTTAACACGAGATTGTAAAGTGTTTAGATACTCACGCCTCCACCTATTCCAATATCTCTGAACTATGGCATCGAGTAAGCGTTTGTTGCGGATTAAATCTACCGAATCTAAGCGCGGGTCGGAATGAAATGAGTCTAACGGACCAAAGGTCAAAAAATGCGCGGGTGTTAGAGCTTCGGGCTCTGCGGGGTCTGAACTAAGCACGGTTAACGGTCTAGAATTGATCATGGCCTCAACCTGTGTGAGGACAGTAAGTAGCTCCTCGTACGTGAGGAGAACGTCGCCTATAGTGCGGCGGAGATGATTCTTTACGACGCGGATTTGACTTTCCCAGCAACCACCGAAGTGGCTAGCGGTAGGCGGATTCAGATGCCATGTTATACCTTGATATAGTGTTTCCTGTTCAAAGGAATCACGGAAGGCTTTAGATTTAAGAAATCCATTTAACTCATCGAGCTGAGCCTTCGCACCAATAAAATTAGTTCCGTTATCGGAAAATAAGGAAAAAATTTTGCCTCGACGGGATATGAAGCGTCGTAAGGCGCGAATATAGGACATCGAATCCAATCCGACTGCAACCTCGATATGGCAAGCTCGAGTAACAAAGCAGGTAAAAAGGCATATGTACGCCTTTTCCTTACGAGCACCACGATACCTACTTATTAGACAATTAATTGGACCCGCGTAATCCACTCCGCAATAAAGAAAAGGCTTAGCTTCATTGACGCGGGGTGCGGGAAGAGCTGCCATAAAAGGTGCTTCTGTGCGGGGATTAGTCTTAAAGCAGCGGTTACACAAGCGAAAGCGTTGTTTCACCGTGCTGCGTCCAGAGATAATCCAAAACTTTTGTCGTAACAGCGAAAGTAATAATTGTGGACCGGCGTGTAGGTATTTTCGGTGGTAGTAATCAATTATCAAATTTACAATATGATCTCTTTTGGGAAGCAAAATTGGATGCTTGCTATCAAACTCCAGAGAAGATTTTTCTAACCGGCCACCAACGCGAAGAATGTCGTTTTCCAGGAAAGGAGAAAGCGGGAGAAGCGACTTAGACACCTTGTGGCTTTTAGAAAGCGCGTTGATGTCGCTGGCGAAATATTGTTGTTGGAGTGCCCTTATAACGGCAGTCTCCGCAAAATCCAGATGTGAAAGCATCATCCTATTGGAACGCGGGAGCTTTCCCAAAAAACGGTAGATGTATACTACAATGCGGAGAAGTTTAGACCAAGAAGAAACGCGTTTAGATATTGCGCAGAGAAAAGGTTCCGGCACATCAGTAGTGATAAAAACATTTGATTGTTTTTTGAGCTCTAAAAGCTTTTCGTCCTGCGCGGGGTCAAAGGTGAATCGGCTAATTGGCCAAGTGTGCACTAGGTCACGAGCCCACGTGGGGCCGTGGAGCCATAGTGGATGGTCTAACAATTGAGCAGGTGTAAGCCCACGACTTATGCAGTCGCTGGGGTTCTGCGCGCTTTCACAATGATAAAAGTGTTTAGAACTAAGATTGTCCTGTATTTGAGCGATGCGGTTCGCAACGAAAGTATCGAAGCGATGCGGAGACGAATGAATCCAGTGGAGGGCCACCGTAGAATCAGTAAAAGCGAATATTTCGTCTATGTGACAGCGGGAAGAAATTATATCGATTACAAATCGAAACAGTTTCGATAACAATAAAAGAGCGGAAAGCTCTAGGCGAGCTAAAGTTATATTACGCAGGGGAGCTACCTTGCTTTTGGCTCCAATCAAGTTGACCTCGTTTGGTCCAGAAGCGGGATGTACACAGAGGTACACGGCAGCGCCCATCGCTTTTTTCGGATGCGTCTGCGAACCCCATCAGAATAACGCGGGATTCAGGCACAACGCCGAGAAAGCGCGGTATTTTAAAGCGTTGTAAAGCGGGAAGCTCAGTGAGGAAACGGTTCCACGCCATGCAGATGTCACGTGGTGGGGTATCATCCCAATCGATTTTCGGTGTCGCGGCCCAAAGAGCTTTTATCAAAAGTTTTGCATGTAAAATTACGGGGGCACAAAAGCCATTAATATCCCATAACCTAGCGATCGCGGAAAGCATGAGTCGCTTAGTACATTTAGACTGCGGGTTAAATTTAATAGCGATCGAAAACTCATCTTCAGTCGGAGACCAAATTAGGCCTAACAACTTCAGGTGGTCCTCTTTGTCGAATTCAATGTTTGAAGACAAGCGGTTGTTTGTTGGAATCGATTTCAACACCTCCGACGAGTTACTAACGAATTTGACTAAGTCAAAGTTGCCACGTTTGAATAGCTCAATCAAGTCTAGGGCGAGCTGAGTCCCATCTTCGGCGGAGGCCACGGACACCCCCAAATCGTCCATATACAAATTATTACTAGCGATTTCCGAAGCGAGTGGTAAATCAGTTTCATCTTGAGCTAATTGCTTTACTGTTCTCATGGCAAGGTACGGCGAGCAACGTAAACCAAAACAAATGCGGTTAAAATGATACAATTGTGCATTTGCGTCTTCGTCAAATTTATAAAAAATGTTTAAAAAACGGCGGTCTTCTTCGCGAATTCCGATGGCTAAAAACATTTGTTTAATGTCGGCGGTCAGAGCAACAGGAAATAGTCGAAACTTTAAAATGATCGCGGTTAAATTAGCTTGTAAATTCGCGCCAGAATGTAAACAATCATTTAATGAAATATTAGAATCGACGCACTTCTGAGAAGCGTTTAAAACAATTCGAACCGGTTTGTCCGGTCGCGTAACTGCATGATGCGGTATGACGTAATAGTCCTTATCAGTTGTCGAAGCGGGAGCGGGCGAAATGATGTTACGTTCGAGATAGTCTCTCATTACGTTATCATATTCGATTTTTAAAGCGGTATTTGTCTGAAACCGACGTTCTAGACTAGTATAGCGGCGAGAGGCGATAGTTATAGAATCGCCTAGCAACGAAGTTGGTTGCGAAAAGGGCAAAGCGGTGACGTAACGTCCGGATTCATTATCGCGGTGTGTGTTCGACACATAAAAATCCTCACATTCTTGTTCGGGTTTAGAAATGTAAGTTTTACTAGGTATTGACTCGAGTTGCAAAAAGTTTGCAACTAAAGATTCGATCGATTCGTCACAAGATGAAAAAAATGTCTGGCTAATCGATGGGCTATTATTGTGACAAGGTAGTGAGGCGATCGACCCGAAAACTAAATAACCGAAGGCGGATTCCAGCACATCAGGTTTTCCAGGTGGTCCTAATAATCTTCCAGGTCGCAAGATCTCCATGAAAGTATCAGCGCCTAACAAAAGGTCTATGTCGGCAGGAGTCTGGAAGTTAGGATCGGCGAGCTGTAAATTGTCTAAGTAGGTCAAAGACGAAACGTCAAACTCATAGCTCGGCAGATCACTTGAAATCGTTTTAAGAACTAGCGGTTGAATCGGCAAGCTAAAGGTTTCATCATATTTTGAATGTAAAGTAATGTTAGCGATGCCGGAAATAGTCTGAGTGCAGTTGCCTAATCCGTTCACTGACCTGTCAGAACAATCATTAAAAATGCGAATTCCTAATCGTTTACAAGTGCGGCGGGTTATAAAATGGTTTTGAGAACCGTTATCGATCAAAATTCTAACTTGAGCAATCGATCCGTCCCTGCACTTGACGTTAGCGAGGGCGGTGCATAACAAAACGTTATTTGTTTTTCTCGGGTTTTTATTGCTGGCACTCATGCTACAAAGGGCTACTGCGTTGTCTACTTGTTTATTGGAAACCGAGTTTGAAGACGAATTGGCAGACGCGTCATGTATCGGATCCGTTGATCCTGTACTACTCGATGCGTTATCGCCTGAGGTCAATGACTCATTCGACTCCGGGAAGTGCAGTAAAGAGTGGTGGAATTTCGAACCACACTGTTTACATGTCGACTTCGACCCACAAGAACGTGTGTGATGTTGTAAACTCAAGCAATTTACACATGCGCGAAGTTTTTTAATGTAATTAAAACGTTCGCGAGGAGGGAGCGATTTGAATTTCGGACATGAATAAAGTCGATCATGGTCCGACTTTTCACACAATTGACAAGTAACTTTGTTATTGTTTACTACAAAAGAGCGCGCGGTGCCTTTATTCGACGAGCTACTTGACGCGTTTTTATTTCCTTTCGCAGACGAGTTATTTACGTTAGTGCTGTTATCACCCGTCCGATTTAAAACTTTTATACGGTCACGGACAAAAGAAATTAAGCTATCGAGTGTAGGTATATCCTTACCTCGGTTCTCCATCTCAAACAGCTGCGCGGTTTCTTTGTCTAAGCGCTGAGACAAAGCGTGTGATATTATGAAGTCACACAAGTTAGGTAATTTTAAATTATTTAATGCGAGATACGAGTTCGAAAATTGATCGATTAAAGTCTCTAAATTACTAGCGGTAGCGGAAAGAACAGGTTTTAATAAAAACATCTGATCTAGATAAGTGACAGCTAAGTTTCTTTTATCTTGATACCTGTCTATGAGTGCGGAATAGATCGTACTGTAATTTTCCGCAGATGGAATGAATCCAGCGTAAACAGATTTCGCTTTACCGGTAAGTTTACTGGCCAGATAAAACATGCGTTCTGTGTCATTAAGCGACGTGTTTGAATGTACAGCGCTTTGAAATGTAGCATAAAAAAGCGGCCAATCTTTAGAACTACCATCAAACTCGGGAATTTCGATGCGAGCTAACTTTACGTTAGGTGACGAGCTATCGTTGTTTACATTATGTTTAGTCATACTCGAGCTCGACTTAGGTTCTAACTGAGAATGTTTGCGTTTGACGCGACAATATAAATCCTCAAATGCAAGCCATTTATTGAAGTCAGGTTCGGATTCTTTATCAATTTTCAACGAAAGCGTATTAATGTCAGTTAAGCATTGTTGAAAATTACTGCGAACCTCATCTAAGGTTACAATCGAGCAAAGGAAACTGTCTAATGCACTAGAATCGTTCAAATTACGCGAAAGATCGTAAGCATTTTGCATACGTTCGAAATATAACTGTCGTTGGCACTCTAATAATTTTAACTTTTGTTCATTAGACGACATTATTCCGTAATATCGGGCGGATATAAATATATTAAAATAATGTGGGTAGGTACCTAGTTTAGAGATAGCGAAATGCGATGAAATGCGATGCGAAAACAATAAAATATGCGATGAAAAGTATATATTTTTAAAGCGGTAACCAAAGGAGTTCTTTTTAATATCTTTAATATGAAAAATGAGAAATACGACGCGCGCGACACACACAAAATGGCTGCCTACCTTCGTAGTATAAAAAATGCGGATTTTGATGCGGATTGGTAAAAATATGATATGAAAAGATGAAAATTATGAAAATTATCAAAATCCGGCTCGAAGGACCATAAAATGGTGGAAATAATTCGTTAAAATTCAAAAAATCCAACTAAACTATTTTTCACCACGCGGGTGCTGGTTCTGATATTTTCAAAAACTTTCTGCGGAGAGCGAAGGGGGTTCACAAAGTAGGAGGCCAGGAGAAATAGATCAGTTTTCATGCAAATTGGTTGTACATACCAACGTAACGCCTTCAGCGGGACTCCCACAATCTGGTGCGATCTCGGGATGGCAGGTCACAATTTTCCGTGGTCCAGGTATTACCAAATTACACAAAACACACAACGTTCGTAAAAGGTCTATTCCCCACTCTTATAGGGGTGCGCGCGCGCAATAATTGTAGTTATTTGCGAATAATTGTGAAGGTGAAGGACGTGCGTCTATCGTCCTTGAGATGTGGCGTAGAACTGACGTAGCGACCCATTCAAGGGCACGTAGAGGTCGCGCGCGCAGCGTCGCGGTTGCGGTCGCCAGCGTCAACGTACATTGATATACACATACCAATTTTACACAAAAAAAGAACCAGACGGTTTGGAAAATTATCAATAGTGAAACGAATAGAAATAAAAAATATAATAATGATATCACTCTAGAGACTTCACGTGGCCTTTTAAGCTCTAAAAACGAAGTTGCTCAAGAATTTGTAGATTTCTTCACTAGTATCCCACTTAAAACTACTGAAACCTTAAATTCGTCACCCTTACTTTCTATTGAGTTATTAAGAGCGAACGTTTCAGCCTGTCCGGTTGAGTTTCAATTTAAACATATAAACCCCATAGCAGTCATTAAAGCTTTTAAGGAAATTAAAGTCAAATTAACCGAAGATCTATGGGGGCTGTCGATTAAAGTTTGTCAAGCTATTATTGAGACTGTAGCTCCGTACTTAGCCTTAATATTTAATTTATGTGTGGACCAGGGAGTTTTCCCGGACCTTATGAAATACAGCAAGGTAATACCACTTTTCAAATCCGGTGACAGCAAAGACACCAATAACTATAGACCCGTATCCGTTTTGCCAGTTTTCAGCAAGGTGTTTGAAAAGGTAATGCTTAATCAAATGCTCGTCCACTTTAACACCAATAACATCTTACATGAGAAACAGTATGGTTTCACGAAAGGACGTTGCACGACTGACGCCGGTGTCACCTTATTAAAACATATATTTACTGCGTGGGAAGAGTCACAAGATGCCATAGGGATCTTCTGTGACCTCTCGAAAGCATTTGATTGCGTCAACCACGAAACCCTTCTCATAAAGCTTGAACATTACGGTTTAGGGAAACTCGCGCTCAGTTTAATGAAATCTTATTTAAACGATAGACATCAGCAAGTACAAATAAATGGTGTCAATTCAATGGGCTTAAAAGTAAGTATGGGTGTGCCACAAGGCTCGATATTAGGTCCTTTTCTCTTTTTAGTCTATATTAATGATCTACCCCATTTATTTAAAAACCAACCTGAAATGGTATTGTTTGCCGACGATACTTCTTTAATATTTAAGGTAAACAGACGTGCCACAAATCTTGACGACGTAAATAACGCCCTACTGCAGGTTCATAATTGGTTCACCGTTAATAATTTAGTATTAAATGGAAAAAAAACGAAGTGCATAAGATTTGCTCTACCAAATGTCAAAAGTACTGATTGTGACATAGTATTGAATCAAGAGAAACTAGAATTTGTTGATGAAACTGTTTTCTTGGGGATAACGATTGACTCAAGACTACAATGGGGTCCGCATTTAACATCTCTTGCAGGACGGCTGAGTTCAGCAGCATATGCTGTTAGGAAAATCCGTCAATTTACTGACGTAGATACCGCGAGACTAGTCTATTTTAGCTATTTTCATAGTGTTATGTCATACGGTATTTTACTATGGGGACGGGCTGCAGACATCGAGTCTATATTTATTCTGCAGAAAAGAGCCATTAGAGCCATATATGGTCTACGAAGGTGCGATTCTCTGAGAGAGCTGTTTAAGGAAATTAACATCATGACAGTACCTTGTCAATACATCTATGAAAACATCATGTACGTTAGGAAAAATATACATTTATTTAGCAAAAGAGGGGATAGACACCACTATAATACGAGAAATAGGGACCAACTAGTTCAGCCAGGTTTCAGGCTAGCTAAAGTAGACTCATCTTTCATGGGGTACTGTTTAAAATGTTACAATAAAATACCCCCTAACATTCTTCAACTGAATGAGACGAAATTTAAATCTTGTATAAAACGCACACTATGTAGGCAAGCATACTATAAGTTGGGGGATTACATTGATGATAAAAATGCTTGGCTCAATGCTGGTCCTGCTCCACAACCATAGGGCAAATAAATCGATTACATAACATGTGAAGTTATTGTAGAAGCTGATTCAATATCTTAATATTGTACGATTGCATTGCACATGTGTGAGTACTATGTACCATAAATTCACTTTAACATTTAGTTATTTTTTAGTGACTTTGATCGAGTGGCTGAGAGAATGTCATGCTCACTCAAATGTCTCGCTGATGGTGGCGCGTGTGTCGGATCATTTAGCTCCCTTCAAAATGGTTGAGCTGAATGGTGCTGATCCATGCGTCATGTTCGTGAACGGGCGCTGTCAGTAGAGACTGGTCATCTCTTAGTTGCCATGTTATATTTTTATTGGTTTATTGTATCGTTTATTCTGGACGCTTTTAACTTGCACGTATTTTTACATCGTTCTCACATATATGTAAGATCTCAACATTCAGGCTAGCTAAAGTAGACTCACCTTTCATGGGGTACTGTTTAAAATGTTTCGATAAAATACCCCCTCACATTCTTCAACTGAATGAGACGCAATTTTAAATCCTGTATAAAAATCATGTGAAGTTATTGTAAAGGCTGCAGAAGATTGTAAAAGTATCTTTGCATTGTATAGATTCAATTTCTTAATATTATATAATTGCATGGCACATGTGTGAGTACTATGTACTATAAAGCCACTTTTTACATTTAGTTACATTTTAGTGACGTTGCCCTGGCGGCTGAGAGAATGTCATGCTCACTCAAATGTCTCGCTGATGGTGGCGCGTGTGTCGGATCATTTAGTTCCCTTCAAAATGGTTGAGTTGAATGGTGCTGATCCATGCGTCATGTTCGTGAACGGGCGCTGTCAGTGGAGACTGGTCATATCTTAGTTGCCATGGTTTATATAATATATATATTTTTTTTTTTAATTTGTTTATTATATCTTTTTACTCCGGACGCTCTTAACTTGCACGTCTTGCTACATAGTTCTCACATATTATACCATCTCAACATGAATGATGTAATGTACCAAGATTTTTTGTAAAAATATTCTGGTTTAAAAGAGTGTCCATGGAGTTTCTTGCCCGTTCTTCTCCATAGTGATCTACGTTAGGGAATGGGCAACTACAGTACTTTCACAAGTTATTATGCCTTGTGACTGTGACTGTAGCTTAGGAGTGCAATGCGTCGTCCCGGGGGTTGCTGCGTCGGGTTGCGCGTCGCCGGATGTCTGCGGCGGCGAGTGCTGTGGGTGCGGGGGTGCGCGGCGGCGCGTGCCGTGGCGATGGGTGCGCGGGGCTCCGGGTCGCGGGGCCACGGTTGCGCGTTGCGGCGTGCATTCGTTGTTCCGTGATTTGGAGTCTCGTGCATTCGTTGTTGCGGTGTGCGTCGCTGCGTGCTTTCGTGCTCGCAGTGTTCGTTGTTGCGGGCATTCGGCGGCGTGTGGCTCGGCGTGGTGGCTTTCGGGATGACGTATTGCACTCGTAGTTTAGTTTTGTTTTATGAATTGTTCTTCTGACATTCAAAAATGCCTGTAATGGTTTAATTGAAATAAATGCTTTGAGTTTGAGTTTGAGTTTGTACAAGTCCGTGATTAAACCTGTCGTACTGTATGGATCAGAGTGCTGGGCTTTGAAAAAGATGGATGAAATACGATTGCATGTAGCGGAGATGAGAATGTTGAGATGGATGTGGGAAGTGACAAGAATGAAGTGATGGATATAAATATTGATGGATGGAGAGGGAGAGGAAAGCCAAAGAAAAGATGGATGGATTGTGTGAGGAATGATATGAATAAGAAAGGAGTAAGTACCACCTTGACGTGTAACAGGGAAGAATGGAAGAAGAAAACGTGTTGCGCCGACCCCAAATAGAATGGGATAAGGGCAGGAAGATGATGAGTTATTATTATCTTCATAACAAAATCATAGATACAGTGTATTATTATTCGTCTTTAGAGCTATTTATATAAATATTTTATTTAATTTTAACTATAAATCTTGCATGCCTAATTTGGTACATCACAGAAAGAAACAAAGAAAAAATATTTATTTGTCGCAGAAACATGACGAGCATACAATAACACAATAAAAAACAATAGGTACACATACAACACATAACACAGTACACACACATAGTGAACTGCGGATCTATTCCCATCCAATACCAAGAGCTAATACCATTTGGTATTAGTTTATTTCCGAATTTATTTTCTATTCCCAACGAGTACCACATTTTGAAACCAATACCAAAACAAGTTTGAAGAAATTAGGTACAGTCAGGTTCACTAAAATTAAAATGCTTTGAGTGATTTTAAGTAATGTTTAATCAAGATTAGGGTTGGAATATAAATCACATATTGATCACTGAGTATGACACTACCCGCCGCAAGCAGGGAAATGTACTGAACTGAGTTGTCTGTCTGATAGCAAGACTCATTTTGCACTGAACTCTGATTGGTTGCTTCGAATTTCAAAACAATAGACAAAAATCGATCCCTTTTCGCAGGTAAAGAGAAATTATTCATTTGAACTACTTATTTGTTAGTTTGAAAAGTTTTAGACTTTTAGCATTCAATTACGATAGTATAGTATGTAATTTGTGTAGCTGAGTGTACAAAAAGTCACGTTTTGGTATTCGTTAGTAATAGATTTTTTATTTTAAAAAATGTGGTACTCGTTGGGAATAGAAAATTAATTCGGAAATAAACTAATACCAAATGGTATTAGCTCTTGGTATTGGATGGGAATAGATCGAACTGCGCATTCACTTGACACCCATAAATGCAATATTATGTACTGTGTTGAGCAATAAATATGTATTTGAATTTGAATATTAATTTAGCATGTCTAGAAAATAACTATGAGATAAATGCTCACGCATTTTTAGTTACCGTGAGCAGCATCCGTCTCACAGTGACTAAAAATGCGAAAAAAAAAAAAAAAATAATTAAATAAATAAAATAAATTTTATAACTTCAGGCAGCATAAAACAAAAGTCAGTTTAGAGCTAGAAAGTAAAACCGAAAAACCAAGATAAAATTATTTTACAATTTCCCTAATTCCTTGAATGCAGCTTATAACCATTTATCGCTCGCATACGTCCTGCTATCCCTAGTATTCGTGCGATGCTAACGAGGTGTGAAGCCATGTAAAGGGGCCAGTATCCCGTACCCTACAGGCGCCGGCGCCAATTAACCATTTATCTTCCCACCTTTTACCGCCAACAAGAAATAGAATGAAACTCGCTTATTCCTATTTTAAATGTTAAGTGAAAATAGGTTGGTTGCGTTTTTTTTTGTGGTCTATGGCTTAATGTTTGTTTTTTTTTTCTTTTAATTAAGAGGCTTTTATGTATAATTATGTATAAATAATGGTTGTCGGTATGTTTTGCCAGGTGACGTCGATATTAATTAGTTGTGTTTTATTCTAATTTGATTGGTATTCAAAAATAGCTAGAAGATTGTTTTCCAAAAAATACTTTTATGTTGAAGGTTTTGAGAAGTTTTGGCTAAGTTTTACTAAAACTAAATGCTAACGTAGATCGATAATATATTTAGATAGGATAATACATTTCCTTAGTGTGTTAAACTAACAATTTGTAGATTTAAGTGGTGCCAGAGGCTAATATTTCTAATTATCCTAGACGTTTGTAATTACGAGGCGTAATGTTCGGCGGTTATAGGAAATAGTCAGCAATAAAGTTTGCTATTCGGAGGTATGCCATTTACAGCATAATACTTGTTTGTCATTAATTAGTAATAGTACTAACCTGTCTATTTTAGTTTTAGTACTTTAAAATACAGACACGCACGTACTCAATACTTAAAGGTACTAAGTTTAAAATTAGCACAGGTATGTGAATCCTCAGATTATTGGTAAAGCTGCAGTCCCTTTATTCTGTTACCACAGGTTAATTATTTACTTGCAGGAGTGAGGATTCCAGCAAATTAAGTTCTGTGTTCTACCTTTCTCACGACAGTCAATCGCACAGTGGTCCAAGATTGACTCGTCGTGTCTCCACAATGGCTTGTAATTGCCTTATAAGTTCTCGTAAAACAGAAACTAGCGAGGAAATGTTGTCTATTCCCTTGTTTGTAAGAACTGAGAGTCGTCCGAGGCGCTCGCGAACGAGAACGAATGAACGACAGTAATTGATTCTCAAATGTAGTGGATCTTTTTGTACGCAAAAAATACGCGTTAAGAAATTGTGTTAATCAGAAAACGAGTGAAACTGAAACCTGTTATTCACTTCGCATTCAATTAAGACTACAGATTTAGTAGAGAAATAAAGTTTCTTGAGATAACACCTCTAGAATAAAGTGGAAAGAAATCGAAAGAAAAAACTTATCTTATTTGTTTACCGTAGAAACTACAAACGAAATAAACCACAAATAATAATGGGATCCAATGGACGAACACGAAGGAAATAAATAAAATAGTTATTGACCTACAGTAGGGATAAACCTTTAATATTAACAGTCGATAAGAAACAGATATAAATTCTGTATTTTTATAACGACTACTGATAAATAAATAATTCAATGTTAATTTAACGCATACTTAATCCAAACAAATGTACTTTTCGCGTGCACTTACAGGAGAGCTATAAAAGTGAATATTATTATCATTCACTTAATTGTCACAGTGCCGCCTACGCGAACATCAAGAATAGTTATCTCGCAAGCACTTCTTATTTATTACTGGCTGGTTGTATTTGCATAAAAATGCGATACAACCTCTTTGGTAAAGATTCCATCTATTGCTCAGAGGGCACCACTGGGCACCAATTAGCACTCAATCTTAACACCCACATGCAATGTAAGGCGTAAAAATAGCAGGGAGAGAATCTATGCACCGGAAGAAAGCTTAGTTCAACATAATAAATCAGTAGGAATACCGTGTAGTGCAGTATATTCAGCTCAATACTTAGAAAACCGTAATCATTAGTAATCATAGTATAAGGACCTTCTTCCATCGCAAATTTCTCAAATTCGTTTATTTATAATTAATTTATGAAGTGTACATAACAATTTCGCCCATTAAAGGCCCTTAACTAGTCTTTAAGCAGTCTGGGAATCCAGAAAACCCCGGAGGCACCATCCAGTGAAGTCACTGATAATTATTTAGATAGCGAGAGATTTAATATCTTCAAGATCACCCATCAATAAAGAAGATCCTGTATTAAGAAATACATAAATGATTTAAACCATATTTATCTTAAGAACATGTAAAAGGAGGGCCTGAGGCTGAGCATCGCAAGACGCTTTACTGCTTCAAAATTATTCACTTCCACTACTGCAAGTTAATAATTGATGGATATTAATATGATTTTTTATGAAAAAGGTGTTTTGTTTTTTATGACGACGACGACGCCTGCGATGCATTCAGTCTCCGCCCTGACGCCGGCCCTGTGCTTAACCGATAATTCAGTTGCAGACCGTGTGAAGGGTTTCAATCAGCCTCCGGCACTCGTCATACATTTTACAGTTACAGTTTCGAACTAGAAAACCTGTGTTTATTTAATCTCAAACGTAATTTTGTCAAAGGTTATCGACAAGGTAAGGCTCGAAAAATTTCGTAAGGGCAATGTGTTGTTATTAAAAACAATGGCGAAGCATTTTGCTGCTACGTACTCTCATCTCATCTAACACTTTTTTATCGTGTGGTTAATGCCTAACCTGGTGTCAGGTTTTATGCCGCCCATGGGCCACTTGGCTTTACATGCCGTCGAGAAGTATCCCTCAGGCACGCTGGTATATAACATTTATACTACTAAATTAGTAAGTAAGTACATAGTATTATCACTACATAGTATAAAACAAAGTCGCTTTCTCTGTCCCTATATCCCTATGTATGCTTAAATCTTTAAAACTACGCAACGGATTTTGATGCGGTTTTTTAATAGAAAGAGTGATTCAAGAGGAAGGTTTTAGTATATAATGTGACCGACATCCACGCGGGTGAAGCCGCGGGCATCAGCTAGTAAACTATAAACTATCGTGAATATGAGAGAGGTTTGAGGAACTCTCGCTTATGTATAGTTACCGCGAGTCCTGTCCTATTCCGCAGTACGTTCTCGAAATAGCCTTTTATAAATACCGTGTGGGCACACTAGGCACTCGACCGGTTTTGCCATGTTAATTGCTCCCCTCGCACATTTAAATTTGTTTATTTATATCTAATTGGCTTTAGGCGGTCCGCGAGCGTGAGTCTTCCAGCTGGCCTACACAACCATCCTGATGTCCGAGCACGAACGGACGACACGGTAACATTTTGAATCGAAAATAGAACTACCATGAACTATTTTCTTTTTTTTTCGGCCAGTTGTAATAAGTTTTTCCCGTAGACAATCTTCTTTTACTTTATTGTGTGGTTAATAGTGCCTAACCTGCTGTCAGAGTTTTGACTCGGATCGGAACTGACTTGGCTTTACATCCTGTTATGAAAAACTTCTTAAGCATGCTGGTTTCGTCACGATGTTTTCCATTACCGAAATAAGTGATCATTTACACAATACGCATATGAATCCCTAAAATTAGAGGTGCGTGTCTTGCATTCGAAATCGAGAGCTATTACGCAGTCCCGGCGTCACACTACTGTCTATCACTGCTATAATAAAGTGTTGAAACTAAGTAAATCATCATCATCATTCATACATTCGAAAAACGTCCAATGCTGGAGGCCACATTGGCCGGTCCAATGCGTCTCGCATCCAGCGGATCCCCACGGCCTTCATTAGGTCAACTGAGTAAATACTATGACTAGAACGGGTAAGTATTTTCTTTCAGTTATTCCGCAGGTTTATGCTAGGCCTACCTGGGTCTATCACTTACGTCGGCGAATGCCACAGACTCAGCCCGTAATCCAGGCATACTTAATTGAGATAAGAATGAAGTCTTGCTCGTAAAAATATTTTATATCCATGTTTTTCCAGTATATCTAAAACCTTTAAAATATTCGTAGTATTGCTAATGTGAGCCACGGTATGTTATTTTTCTTATTAACTTAGCTATAATTTATACTGGATACGGTACTTAAACGTGTTTAATTTTATTGATCTGCATCTGAATGTCCCGCTTTAACTCCTTCTGTTGAACAATTTACGTAAAGACCCATACTTATGCCCGCGTAATAGACATTTCTACATTAAAATTAATTTATTAATTAGTGAGAGGCAATCTATTACAGTATCTATACTGTGAACAAAGAACCTGAAGGTGAATTAACGCTCTATGCAAATTGTTCAAGGTTACCTAATTCATAAGTTGGTCCTGAATTCTTAACTATCAATAAATGGTTCATCTCTGTAAGTCTTTAGTTCTCAACACATTCATGCATTGTCATGCATGATATGATATGATGCCTCGATGGTTGGTAACAGGATTGCGATTTAGTGATCTTCATCTGCATCTATCAAAGCGATGACTCTACTCTTCGAACCCCTCCTGATCAGAAAATGTCCAACAACGCGAAACGTCTAATGAGCAGTAAGTCTACTTAATGTCCATGTAGCAAAACGTCCAACTATCAGATGGTCTGTATAGCAGAATATCTACTTAGCAAAAAGTAATTTTTAAAATGTGTACACTCATGATAGAATAGATTAGATTAGATGCACAAGCTCCCCTGTATTTATTCACCTAATATCCTTTTGATATGACCAAGGTTTACCAAAAATTCAAAGGGATTAACTTTTTGACCTCCAACCTTCGAGTGCATTGTTTGTGCGAAAATTAGAATTGCTAGGACAGTTTACTATATCTGCCAGAGAGATGAGATTTAGCCATTCGCTTTTGAAATAATTTTAAAAAGCCACGATTTTCAATTTTGTGCCTGTGTATCCAGACATTTTGAGAATCTGACGATTTGCTAAATAGATGTTCTGCTATACAGACCATCTGATAGTTGGACGTTTTGCTACATGGACATTTTGCTAAGTAGACTTACTGCTCATTAGACGTTGCACAGGTAACTAACTGCCGGTTTCTGAATTGAGTATTTGAAGTTGAATACGTCTCAATCTATACTTAAGTACTACCTAAACATTTTTCCGTTTCTGAATTGAGTTTTTTTAAACTCTGATCAAGATTTGAGTAATCTATCATCATTTATTCAAATTTGACAGAAAGCATGCTTAACTCATGCTTAAGACCAACACTTGCGTTTCTGAAATGAGAAAAACGTGTTTGACTATACTCAAAGCATTATCAACGTCAAGATAAGTAGTTGAACGTTGACACACCAATTTCGGCTACTCAAACTGTGCTCAGTATTATTATCTAGTGATTTTGTAAGTGATTTTGATCGAAATGAGCTACGGCGATACTTCCCTGTCATCTCTGGAGATGCCTCAACGCAGACAACCGCGCCTAAGAAGAATAGCAAGACATCGGCCTTTTTTTTTTTTTTGGGGGGTGGGAAATCATCAAATAACCCCTCCCGCTCTTGGGCAGAGCGAAAGGGAGTGTCAGACTTCTACTGACTAAAAACCACCCATGTTCCTTCTTAGCCCTTCATGTCGAGGCCGCGGTATCCCTTGCGAACAACCCGCAGCCTCGACAGGCGTTGGCCCTTGCGGGCCCCTTCCATGTTGCTGACATCTCTTTGAGGCGCGCGTGGAACACGAACGCGCCGTCGACACGGCCTGTCGTCGTCATAAGACGGACGGACGGCGAGCTTACCCATCACTCACCGTCCACAGGCCCGCGTCTACGGTGGCCGAAAGCCATCACGTGGCCCCAGACGCCCGGATCGCCTCCCGCGGCGGCTGGGACGAGAGGTTCTCTCCCTCTTACGTTCCGCCACCTCCTTCGCTAGCATAAGACATCGGCCTAACTTGTTCATCACGCTAAGCGATGAACAATTTAAGAGTCGGTTCCGCTTCACGAAGGGGTCGGTTAGGTTTATTTTTAACAAAATAAAGCCTAAACTGACCTGTCGTATTCAACGGCGAGACTGCATTTCTCCCATGTTGCAGTTGTTAATAGCTCTCAGATTTTACGCGACTGGTAACTTTCAAGCTGTTGTGGGGGACACTGTGAATGTGAGCAAGGCGACGGTGTGCCACGTGGTAGAGAGGGTAACTAGTGCGATAGCGTTATTGAGACGGCAATATGTTCGAATGCCCACTGCACAGGAGAGACCATCAGTAGCGGCACGATTTTTGGACATTGCTGGATTCCCGAGAGTTATAGGTGCTGTTGACTGCACACATGTGAAAATAAATTCACCAGGAGGGAATAGAGCTGAACTGTATAGGAACAGGAAAGGTTATTTTTCTGTTAATGTTCAAGCCATCTGTGATGCCAACTTACAAATAACTAGTGTCATTGCACGTTGGCCAGGCTCCGTGCACGACACTACGATTTGGAATGACTCACCGCTTGCAGCTCAATTTGAAGCTGGCAGATTTGGGTCATACCTTACTCTCGGAGATAGTGGTTACCCATGCCTCAGATATCTACTGACACCCTTTTTGAACCCTGCCTCTCCATCTCAAGAAGCCTACAACAGAGCCCAGATATCAACACGGAACACAATTGAACGGGGTTTTGGTGTTCTGAAAAGAAGATTTCCATGCCTACATTCAGGAATGCAACTGAAACTTCGAAAAGTGTTGAAGGTGATTGTGGCGTGTGTTGTCGTTTATAGTTTATAAATCGTGATCTATAAGTTTTATGCTCACATTCTCATTTGCAGAACCTTTTCTTGCACGATGCTTAATATTATTATAAAAATGTTTAAGCATTGTTTTATCCCTAGGCCCAGTCATGCAGAGGCTATTATAATCTTTAGCAATGGACTTCCAGGCTTCCTGATTCTTTTGAATATAGTAAGCCCCTGTCCTTTTGCACTCTATTACATTTTGGTATCTGAAGCAATAATAATCATAAACATCTGAATACTTATGTAATGTGTAAGTGTATCCAATGATAACCATAAAATTATAAAATAAGGTAGACGTTATAAGCTAGTAGGTACTGTTTACTTTGCTATTATTGAAAGAAGATTTTCTTTCTCCTCTAAAGTATAGTTTGGCGATCTCTTTTTCTTATCTTTATCCATTTTAATGAGCAGGTACAATGGGAAGTTTAAATAAAAATATTATCAGAATTCCAATAAAACTTGTGTCTATTTACTCACTAGCACTCTAGCAGTTCCTTGACAAATTGACAATGACATTCACCGATTCACGATTCGGTTCATGCAAAGACGTCAAATATGAAATTGCTAAAATGTCCATTATGCAGTTTTAATAACATAAATTTGTTAATGTTAACGCTGTTATTTAAAATTAGTTTACTTTATGAGTCTGTTTTAAATTTATAAGAATAAAATAATTTAATATTATGAGTTTTGGAAAAGCACCGGTTTTTTAATGGGAATTGGAACGTGTTAGATTTGATCAGGAATACTTAAGTAAATCATCAGTTGATTAGGGTTTGACGACAATCGATTTTAACTTGTGAAACGTAAAAAACTTAAGCATATACTTATCTATTTGAGAATACTCAGTTGAGATTTGCTACTTTTCTCAAATCAGAAACCGGCAGTATGTCATCATCTTGTAAAGAAAACCCATCCATACTTTCAAAATTTAAATCCGAAGAAACCTGTAGCGCACTCCGTTGTTTCATGTCGTTTATCGAAATACATAGTCCATAAATCCATAATTAAAAACTACTATTGCATCTAATTTATGATATCTCCTAATTGACAGGTATGTAGATAATAACCCGTTGTGTCCTTTTGTGCCGGAGTCTGAGCAAATAAGTTATGCTAATATTTAAATTTTAATGAGCCACCTATCATGCCGTGTCGCATAATTATGCAGTTATACGATGTCGCCATTACACTTTATTTTTTATTCGTTTAAAAATAGAAGAGCAGATCATAAACAACATTTCGATATTTTTATAGCGTACCTACATGCTTGTGCACAGCAGATAACTGATTTATTTGTCAATAAGTTATAGAGGCCGGTTTATTAGAATCATAGTTGGTGATTTCATAATTATTATTAAAGACAAGACATGATTGAAATTGTTGCATGACTGCTTTAAAAAATTAAACTGAAGAATTCGCGAGAAAACTGAATAACATAATCTAATCTATGAAAGAATCAAATATTTTCTGAAGAATGATCACAGTTTGGATGCACAAAAATCACATTCCGAGCAAAAACGTCACTTTCATTTACAATTATCTCAATTATATTTAATTTGTAGTAACAGTTACTCGCGTTACTCGAGTTCCTTTAACTACTGAATGATTCATTGAATCGCGTCGATCGATGTTGCATTTCATTGGATTCGAAGCTTGCTTCGCGTCGGCGGTTACCTCTACGTGCCCAATGCAGCACAGCTCAGCACACCACTCACGTCTGAACGGTTACTTTACTATTTTGTTTACGCTCAATTTGAAACATCCCTTTTACAGAAGAAAAGTTCAACTTAACGTTTATTTGATTTTTTTGAATTCGCATTGCTGCTGGCTGGAAAGCATACACGTTGGGGTTAATTTTTTTTTAAATCGGGCTACTAAATTACTTTTTTTTTTCGAACACTTTTTCAAAAGTGATAAAGTAAAGGTTCAGTCCGAGTAGAGTAAAGTAAAGGTGGTAGGGACATTTGGCAGAAGCCACGCGCCGCTCCGCACTCCGGACACCGCGCTCTACCATTTCTACTAATATCCATAGCCAATCCGAAAGTACATCCTTGGTTGATCTCTGTCATTTTTCGATTATGGACCAAGCTACAAACATTCTAGTTAATGTTATTGACGTTTACAATAATTCACCATACTTCATCGAAAAATCAACTAAACCTGTTCTGAATTTTTAGCACAATTTCAACATTCTAGTAATTTACTACTATTTGCCTATGGAGATCAGAGTGTTAACAATTTACCATGCTTCATTCAAAAATCGATTAAACCAGTTCTGAACTTTGGTGATTCAAATAATTTAAATAACATAAACAGGTTAATTTACCGGTTGGAATATAGGTCACGATATCACAACTTATAACGGAATTTATAAACAAACTTTAAGCTTTAAGCGCAGACATGACGTTAAGCTGATAAATATTGATCTTTATTAGAATAACGAGACCGTCTCGACATTTACGGGAGTTAATGTTGAGTTAAAGTTGCACATAAGCAAAAACTGAGAAATGGATAACAAACGTAGTTCTTCTGCCTGATTTAGAGGTGTATTCTTTGCAGTCCGCATTTCGGTAGATTTTCTTCTGACGTACTTACTAGTACTTACTATAGTTACTACGTAGTCTGAGATAAGGCATTTAACGAATTTCTTATGATGCTAATATTTAGTATTTGATTGAACATTTTCAATAAATATATTTCATAAGAAGCTAATTTATTTTCCTGCATTTTCTTCACACCAATGCCGTTTTTCAGTTATTTATTTATTTAAAGACTTTGGAAGACTTACAGC
Organism: Diarsia brunnea; assembly: GCA_949774965.1. Taxonomy (NCBI): domain Eukaryota; kingdom Metazoa; phylum Arthropoda; class Insecta; order Lepidoptera; family Noctuidae; genus Diarsia; species Diarsia brunnea. The sequence continues at coordinate 16,127,135 of OX459008.1, read as the reverse complement.
TAGATACAATAGTGATAAATAACATTATGATAATCAGACAGCCAATTACAAGTCTTCACGTCTAGAGCTTGTCTGGTTATAGCCTTTACAATTCTCTATTTTCTGACAAAAGCAGTGACAAATGAAAAACAATCTCACCAACAAATACTCTGAGCCCACATTACTAATTCTGCAGGCGACTATACTGAACCCCGACGCACACAGTTTAGGCGAGTCGTGCACTGATCTGACACCCAGCCTATTAGCTAGGCTGTCTCGTTGGTTTGTTATTATAAGTTCTCTGACAATGTAGTAGCACTAATGTCTTCATTTATTTATGTGAGACCAACTTTAACGACTGTCAGCGCAGTTGTTGATTGAGAAGGTTATACTTTGATTTCAAAACGAATAAAGCTTGCATTTTAATGTTGCTAGGCCTTTTTGGCTTGAATTTTGGCACATTGTCAGGAGGGCGCGATTTGGTAGACAAGTGGTGGAAATAGTATTGAATAAACAAGATGGCTACGTTCCAACTTTCAAAAAAAAACTAAGTAGTACCTAGTAGTAAAGAATTGAATGAGCAAGTCAGCTTCGTGAATTAGCATTTGGTTTTACCAAGGAAATGGCCAATCTGTATGCCACACTAGCGGAACGACGAATGACACTCGGAAGTCGACCGACCCCTGTGCAGTCAGTAGAAAAAAAAACTAACGAGTTCCATATTTAAATCATCACAGATAAGCAACAAACAACTCCTTCATTAGAATTTCACATTCGCGCGCAAATGCTTTAATTACGTTTAAAATTAGAATGTGGTCATTGAACTTTTTTGTTTATTTTTTAACTGTAGGCGGGAAAATTGTCCCGTTTTTTACTTCCTTCACATTTGTAAAAAAAACATGTAGATAAAAAACACGGGTGATTTTCTTGTCGTTTATGGTATTCTCTGGTATTTATTTGAATTTTCTTAGTGCTTTACGTTGCGTGAACGAATGGCATAGCTTCCTATCTTCAAAATTGTTAAGAGTTAATTGATGGGGCGTCTGCCGTGAGAGCATGCGATGTGTCATCGGCACCAATTGAATTGTCTTACGAGATATGTCTACCGTTCCGCATGGAGTCGATGGAGCATTTTACAATGTAATCGGTGAGCGCGGATTTTTGTAAAATTGTTGCTTTTCTGATTTGCCAACGACTTCAGCAGTGTGGAATAATGCATGTCTTTTCAGCCGAGAAAATTGATTTGGCGACTCTTCTTCTTCTTCTTCATCATGTGCGAGAAATATCTCTCAGGCAAGAAAAGATCAGATAAAAACAGATCTGCTGACTACAAATGTTTCTCCTTCAACCACAAAAATGTTCGAACGCTGATGTGGTAAAGTAACGACTGATTCATTGATTAATCTAAACACGTACCTACGTAATTGATGTTCTAAATAAATCATTTTTAAAAGAGAACTAAAGAGTAAGCGTGTCGAAGAATTTTTTGAAACTCCGTCTGGCATCTCACACTTTCTCGGTCTTTTCTGTAAAAATGCGATTGGTACGCGATACCAGAATACCAAGATTAAAACTGTGATCTACATATCTATGGATCTACGGTTAATATCACTCACCTATTTATAGTATGTATTTCATTATTCTTTCATTCTATACAGATTCGTTCAAGTCACAGATAATGAAAATGGAATAAAAAGACATGTTGCACCGACCCGATAATGGTAGAGTCGAATGATGATGGTTGGTTAGGTAACTTAGGTATACTTGATTACTGATTCATGTATTATATTGTCCTAAATGATTTTAAGCTGGCCAAGTGGCTACTAGCGTTGACTTCACAGGTTGTGGTCATTTGCTACAAAAAGTTCATTCTTCGGCAATTTTAATTAGTTATTTTGAAGCAAATTGCTATATTATTTCTTTTTATGGGGGTCTTTAAAACATGACGCTGCAGGAAATATTTATGGATCGTTTCAATTCTATAATTTGTTAATTCACAGATACATTTTAATCGGAATCTTCCTCATTCCAAGATACGCAAGGCATGTTAATCCCAACCGCTCGATCACGATTTGTGACACACAAACGGATTTGTTTGATTCCGAATAACATTATCATGAGTGTGACGAAAGCAACTGGTTTCAGTGTTTTCAAGTTGGTGACATAAGGACAGGGCCAAACCGGCGGCCGAGGTCGCCGACCGGAGCTAGCGGGAACGTAGCCATACGACCGTACCCACTTAGCGCAGGCCCGCAAATGTACATACGACCGACATGGCCGAATACCTCATTACTGCGAAATGTGTGAACCTGACTTAATCATCCCGCAGTGGGTCAACTAGGCGTGTACCCATCGTAAACTACACGACGTTCCAGCTAATCAGGAAGTGAAGTTCTAGCTTTATTTTCATGGCGGCTATTTCTTAGATTTTCTTTTTATTTTCTGGGCTTTTTCTCGGACAGCAGTTTCCTCATCGGGGTTAGAGGTTGCTTTCGATCAATTAAACCTACTTTCTGCTTTTAAAATGTTCTTGCTAGTCTTTTATTGCAACTTTACACAAGTTGTTGCCTGTAAAATAAAAGACTTCTCTTCTTCTTTATGGTTAGTGACTAGCTTGGTGTCATAGTGTTTATGGCTCCCATGAGCCTCCGACTTGGTTTTACATGCCGTCAATAAAGATCTCTCAGACATGCTGGTTTCCTCACGATTTTTATTCACTGAAGCAAGTGATAATGAAACAATACGCACAAGAATCAGAAAAATCAGCGGACTTGAGACCTCTATGATTTGACAGTCCGAAGGTCACATCACTAGGCTAAAAAATAAATACTAAGAAAATACTGGCAAACATTCCTTTCCGTTTTCACTACCAAGCATTCCTTTACCATTTACTCCTTTGGCTCCACAATATCGCACATCGGAGCGATCCAGTTTACCTACATATCGGCCATATGCGTCAGCTGTATAGTGTATCGTGGACCGGTCGGCGATTCCGATCATTTCCAGTGAACTTACCGGTGATTCATGAAGATATCAATGGGGCTTTGTTGGCAGCTTATTGCTAAGACGGGCTGTGACTTTTGCAAGTGTGATTATAGCTTTAGAATAATACGTAATATAGATTGTTGGACAGAAATAGAAATGTTTCAGGGATATTTTTACAACGTTGCCTAAAGAGATATCAGACGCTCCAGTGAGTGAATGGGAATGTTCAGCCGGTTTTATTTCACGTAATTTTGATTTGACACTGTCTTATTTCTAAGTGCGGATAAAAGCATTTACTTTTTCAAAAGAACATCAGTTTTAAATTCATGCATTCATAATTTTACTTCTCAGTTTAAAAGCACCTTTTTTTTGGGCGTTGGTAAATCATTAAATGAGTCCTCCCGTTAGGGAGTTTCAGACTTCTATTGAATAAAAACCACCCATGTTCCTTCCTAGCCCTCTGTGTCAAGGCCGCGGTATCTCTTTCGAACAACCCGCAGTCCCGACGGGTTTAAAAAACACTTTAGTCAATCACTCACGTTTTTCGTATTACTACAACGGTTTTCAACAAGATTGACATGAACTTTTTGGTAGCTGTTTTTTTTGTTAGCCTGTCAAAAAAAGTCAAAAATGTATATAATAGAATGTCACTGGGTCCTTAGAAATAAATCGATTACAATTTACAATGTTCGATAAATAAATATGTTTTCTTTCTTTCTTTAAATGATAATTGCTTACGGCCATTCGCGTTGATCGTGCGCTTGTTGGGGGTCTGCTAATGGCGGCTGTGCTGCATTGTCGTGAATGCGCATACGCATACCAATCGCATTTAATCACGCTCAGTCGTGGTGTGACGCAAGGTTGTATTGTGTGGCCCTTATTAACTTATTGGTGATAAAACATGGCATTTGTAGAACTTTCAGTGAGAAGTATTGTTTTGGAAGAAGCAAGGCTTTTGCTTAGCAGAGAAGTATTGTAAGCTGTGTAGAAAGTAAGATGTTGTTTGCTGTGATGAATCATGTCGCCATCTGATCAAATTGCGTTCTATATTATCATTGATTCTTAGTTTTCTTTCCAAGACTGCAACTAACTACGTTAACGAGCTAAACGCTTTAAAAACAGCACCTACAAGTATTCAAGCCGATATCCCTTATTTTTTCTTGAAGCATTGATTGCCCGCGCCACTGGATTTCTTCGATCAGGCTTACCCATATTATAATCTACTATAGACGTAGGGCTACCACGTGCATTTCCTGCATTTCTAGCTTACTGTATATGAATTTTGGCCTTAGTACAAAATCAGCAAAATAAAAAAAAATAGTGAAAAAAGAAAGTTTCAAAAAAGTGAAATAGTTTTTGGTCAGGACTTTCTTAAATTGCGAAATGGCAACCCTATTCGAGTGTCAATTGTCAATACTTGGAGAAGCCTGTTTGCTAACTAGTATCTAAGCCATGTTCTTGTTAAGCGCAGATGGGTCAATCACACCTGATATGAAACGCGGTTAGTTTATTAACTTAGTTAAAGCACAGTGTACTTAGTTATAGTTTATTTCTTGCCGGGCGAGAAATAAACTATGATCTTGTTTTTATGTGCTATGATAATTTGAAGTGAGGGAAAGTGAAATTATCTCATGATTAGTTAAGAACTTAAGACTTAAGTCATGCAAGAATTTATGTATGAGTTATGAGAAGAAAATGACAGCACTTTCAAATTTTTGTTTTCAAATTGTTTATTTCTATAACAAGATTACAAAAATTAGTTTGTGATTGGAGCCTTCTTTTAAGCAAACAATGCCTGTATTAGAAGACTCCGCTCTTCCATAACAAAAGAAAGTAAAATATTAACAACATAATATCATCTAACATAGGTAAGTATAGTTTTTATCTGTGTGTGAGTGTGTGTGTCGTGCGTATGTGTGTGAGTGCGTGTGCGTGTGTGGTTTGCGTGTTTGTGTACCTGTGTGAGAGTTTAGGTTATAAATAATTTAAATCCAAATCCATATTCAATTAATTCACTGCACCCAATGGAAAATAAAATAATAAATTAATTCAAAATTAGACTCAGAATAATAATCAATCAATGTCAAAATTACAGTCAAAAATTTTAATTATAACAAAATTAAAAATGTAAATTAATATGAAAATAAAATCAAAATTAGAATCAAAATTAATAAAATTAAAAACATAAATGGAAAATTACTATTAAAATAAAAAATTAGAATGTTATTATGTAATCCTATGTCATGGGTTTTAAGAGCTCTTCCGTTTCATTATACGTAAGTGGTTTGATCCATTTCACTATATTTTTTTTGCATTCATAATATTGGTTTTTATATATACTTATTTCTTTATTTATTCTATTATATAACCTAGCAGACCGTGCATTATATTGCATGGAAGCAACCAAAGTTTTTGTTTGGGGGACTTCTGCAACAGCATGTTTCCTTCGTTTAGTTAGTTTAGATGCATCATAAGGTAGGGTCTTGTGTTTCTTTAAAATAGTTTGAACTATGAATAGTTTTCTTACGGAGAGTAAATCGCTTAAGTTATAAAGACTATCTGTGGGATACCTAATTTTCTTAAAATACATCGTTTTTATCAGGGCACGTTGTGCACGCTCTACGTCCATAAACTTAGTTTTTGCTGACCCTCCCCAGTTAGGAATGCAGTACACCAAGACAGACTGAGCCAAAGCGACGTATATCTCATTAAGGAGATTTCTAGAAGTGTTATGCCGACTAAATATAGTTTTTGGCACAATATGTCTTAGTGTACTAAATAACCAACACAGTTTTCTAACCCTGCTAGCCACTTGTTCAATATGGGGATACCAAGATAATCTCTGGTCCACTACTACCCCTAAATATTTGGTTTGTTTCACTCTATTTATGTTTGGGCAATTACAATTTTTAGTTTTGAAGTCTTCACAATCGTGTATTATAATTTTAAAATCATCATTCGGTTCAGTTCGTGCACTAACACTGAAACACATGAAATTAGTTTTGCTAGTATTCAAAGTAAGTAAATTTTTTTTTAACCATTTGGCTATCCTAGCCATGCCTAATTCCGCTGTGTACTCAACATCTTGCCAAGAGATACCAGAAAAGACAATAGCCGTATCATCGGCATAGGAGAAAATTTTGGCGTTTTTTATATTTAAATTACAGAGATCATTGATGTATATTAAAAATAATGTTGGACCCAATACGCTTCCTTGCGGCACCCCGTAAGTTACATCCGCATAGTCACTGGTATACTCTCCAATCTTAACACTCTGTCTCCTATTACATAGATAGTTTTTTATAAGAGAAAGCGGAGTTCCTCTTATCCCGTATTTTTCTAATTTGCTCACCAGGGTCGGAACAGAGACGGTGTCAAACGCTTTTTTTAGGTCTAAGAACACAGTAACACATTTGTTGCCACTATCCAGAGTATCGGCTACTAGCGATGTTAGGGCGGTTACTGCATCCTCGGTAGATACACCTTGTCTGAACCCAAATTGTGTAGGCGACAGTAAGTCGTATTTAGTTAGGTAGTTAATGAGCCTAGTATTTATAAGTTTTTCTAAAATTTTGGAAATTGCTGGCAAGACTGATATTGGTCTATAGTTGTTGACATCGTCTCTGTTCCCACCCTTGTGTACAGGTGTAATAATAGATTTTTTTAGTTCTTCCGGAAAGACGCCTTTATTAAAGCACAGGTTAGTCAGATGAGTTAAGACTGGAACAGCCTCCATTTTTATATATTTTAGAAATTTTGTAGTTACCTTGTCCCAACCGGGGGCACTATCAGTTTTTAAGGTCATTAGAATTCTATCTACTTCATCACAGTCAGTATCGTAGAGTACAAAAGAATGACATACGGAAAATTTATTTTCAATTAGGTGTTGGGGGTCAGAGTCTAAGTCGGGTTGAATTTGCTGGGCCAGTTGCTTACCAATGTTAACGAAAAAATTGTTGACATGATTAACTGACTCGGTAGGGGATGGCATACAGTTTAATAATTCTGTATTTACCGTCTTAGTTTTATAAGAATAGGTAACATTTTTTATATTTTTCCACAGTAATTTATTGTTTGTTACAGAGTTGGCTAATAGTTCCCTTTGATATTTCCTTTTTATTTTTTTTATGAGGTAATTGCAATAATTTCTATATCTATTAAATGTAATTTTTAAAATTTCATTGCTAGGATCCCTTTTAAGCGTTTTTTGCATTTTATTACGATTGTTTATACATTTTAATATACCTTGTGTTATCCACGGCTTAATTATTCGTTTTTTATTAGGAATTATTACAGTGGTAGTATTATTATTTATAGAGTTAGTTAATATATGTATGAAACTATTAATAAGTTCTATCGGATCATTGCAAAAGAGTAGTTCCGCTATTTTATTTTCCTGTAAATATTTTAACGCCCCTTCAAAATTCAGACTAGTTTTAGTTTTTGGTGCAACTTGTTTAATTTTTATTTTAGATAGAGATAGGAATGTTGTATAGTGGTCAGTAATTGTCGTGTGTAATACACCGACAAAAGCTGATTTCTTGTTGTTATCAATTTTGAGCATAAAATGATCCAAGCAGTTTAATCCTCGCGTGGGAAGTATATGGCCAGGTAGTATGCCATAAGTTGATAACATAGTAAGATAACCAACTCTATTTTTACGCTCATATGATTGTTCTGTATCTTTGGGTTTAATATTTATATTTATATCGCCCGCTATAATAATACTCTTCTGTGTACTTAAAGCATTGAGTTCTGTACTGAGTGATTCTGTAAAACTCTCACTATTTACATGCGATGGAGAACGGTAAATACACAGAATAATATTATTAAGAATGTCCAATCGTAGGCAGGATGCCTGGACTAAATTTATTTCCTTAACTTTGGGCATAAGAGAGTTTTTTACGTAGACAACTACCCCGTCATTTTGATTTAAGTGTCGTGTTGTAATATGGGAAGTGTAGTTTGTGAGTTGTGGAATAGGTTTTTCATTACTTAATCTACACTCAGTGAGTATTATGATGTCAGTTTCAAATGAAAAAGTGGACACAGTTGCTATAAAATTGTCAAAATTACAATAAATGCTCCTTATATTTTGGGAAAATATTGTCAAATCATTAGTATTTATCTTTATGTGTTTGGTAAGGTCGGGCGGATCACAATCAACAGATCGTGCTATTTTGATGTTGTCTATGTCAGCGAGTGTTTTTAAACTATCACTCATAACAATTATCAAGTTGAATTAATGACATTTCTAGATAAGGGTAAAAGTAATTTAGTGTTAAATTGCGAGAAGTAGTAATAGCAGCACAAATAAATATGTAGCTTGTAGGCTGATAATATTTAACAAAAGAGCCCTTAACGGTGCTGGTACTGTATATTATATATTTTTGGTTAATTACATTGTATGTTATGTACAGTTTGTGAATGGGGAGTGTCCGAAAATCAATTGTAGTACGAATTTGGAAACTAGCACTTTTGTAATAGTTTCGTACAAATTATGAAGTTAATGTTATTAAAAGATTTCCTTAAAAGGTTTAACTCATCGTCATCATACAGACTTATAAAAACGCTTGTTGCGTGTAATGAGTTAATGAGTGACAATGGTCGTGGTACCGAACGCAAAAAACGAAGAAACGAACAAGAAAGAGGGTAGACCGATTTGTCTGCTCATAAACATCCACCCGCAATGACTTCAGTTTATCCGTGATCATGGCGCTTGAACTCGAAACAATAAGTAAGCATGGTAAATATCCCGTTTTCAGTATAAATAATAGTGTTAGTGACCATGTCAGTTTAAAATCTTATAACGCTTATTAAAGTTTGTAATAACATAAAATTACTTTTAAATGCGAACTTAGACCTACAAATAGGACTAATACAGCCATTGAATAAGATTCACCGCAAGATACCGTGAAGCTTATGAAGTCTACTTCTCTTGAGATAGTTATTTAAAAACACTTAGTTAATCTTTCACAAATAAATGAAGTTCAAGTTTGTAATTTTAGCTTTTAACTGAATGCATATATGAAAGTATATCCGGGACTTAAAACAAAAAAAAACATACTTTTTATTTTTCTGCCCTAGGCCGATTTTTATGGCACTTTTACTGGCAGATAACTAATGTTTTATGCTAAGGATTATTATTATGCTAGAATTAGGCAAAAAAAAAACTCTTCAAATTGTTTACAACATCCAAATAACAATAATAAATGATAAATAAATAAATAAATAAATATTATGTGTATGTTGTAATATTTTTATAATAATTTCACACGCGAAAGGTCTCGGGCAACAGCTGGTCCTAAATTAAATAAAAATAAGTTTATAATCGTACAAATGGCACCACAACTACAGCAAATGAATTAGATGCGCCGCAAGATACCGTGCACTTTATGAAGTCTACCTCTGTTATTGTCTCTGATCCGCCGGCTGATACCAGCATTGTGCCGTGCTTTATGTGTCTGACATCACTGACACTTTAATGAATTGTTTCGTGCTAGTTATTAGCCTTCATTTACTAGCTTTTTGATGCTTTTGTACGTTTAGTTTAATCGTAAACAAGAGGGACAGAGTTCACATATTTGATCTATTATACTAGTATTATTAAGCTGAAGAGTTTATCTTTCACGAAGTACCGGTTGGAATTGAATACTTCTCTTTGTGTTGTATAGTCCTTTTTATCGAGAAAGGCTTTAGGCTATATTCCACGCGGAAGAACTGGCGAGCAAAAGCTAGTTATAAATAAACCTTAAACAACATTTGGCACGTTTGGCAGAGTCATAACTATAAGTAATATCAAGCAATATACCCAAATTATGGAATTCCATTACTTTGATTTACCTAATCTGCAGCCAAATTAAAGCAATGCACAATTACGTATTTGATCCGGCTCGAAGGACCAGAGTATACAAATCAGCAGCACACGCACGTGCAACGCGTCCGGTGCTCAGCGGATGGCTTGCCAACTCATTTAATTGGCGGTACTATTGGAATTGATTCCACAAATTAGCCTTTTTATAAAATAGGAAATTACGAAGTAATGGTTACGTCTTAAATATGTCAATCACGCCGCACGCGTCGGTGGTCCCGGAGTCAGTATGTACATAATTTAGTTAGAGTCTTTAATCATTTTCTGGAATCAATTGTGTCGAATATTAATACCTTTTAGCTAGGCACTAATAACACTATTTACTCGACCTCGTGTTTTCCCTTATGTATTAATTTTAATGAATTACATATTGAATTCTGAAAAAAGAAATCTAGAAATCACAATAATTATATTCAAATAAATATATACCGACTGTCTAATTTATGACACTAAGATAAGTCATTGATCTTTTTACTTTTAATTTGCAAACACTATAATTATAATTGCTTTATTAGGCTTGTTTGTTTATCATTTACCTTCGGACACGAGTGACGAGACCGACTTCAAGCACAATTAAATCGACTCATCGTAATCGATTTGAAACTAGATCAACTTGTTCGGTAGCTGATAGATTTCGCTGCGATCATGAATACATGTATCGAGCAGATCTTGATCCGGCCGATTGTTATCAGTAAACGAACCAATTGCTTTAAAACTAGATACTGTTTTGATAGATTCATGGCTATCACCATTTTCTATAATGTTATGCTGCTGTAATCAAGTTTATTTTAAGAAAACTGAGAAAGTAATTTATTCGTAGCTAACGCCAGCGATAATGACAGAAAACTTGTTTGACTTCCGTGGCAAAATAAATATACATCGCAGTATCGAAGAATTGTCAAAGAAAACATCGAGGCAGTTTGTTTACATCTAAACTTTGAACAGAAACAAACAACAACCGAACCATTTAATCAAATAGCTGCAAAATAAATCACAAGAAATGTAGTGTAAACCGTCATTCAACTCCAATACGAAACTGTTTACGATGCTTTCATTCTAATTCGGAAAAAAGTTCGCTCGTTATCTATGGCTCGAGAACTCCATCTTGTTTCCGCGGACAATGCCTGTCAATTGGCTAGACAGTGTATTTACTGTTGGTACACGAAACGAACCTTCGTCTTTAATTCTTAATCAGACATGTACTCCTTCTAAAGTGGCTTTTCTACTTTTTCTTTTTCGTCTTGTTATTCAAGAATCTAGATTCTGCCAATAAAATCACTTTCACCCGTGAAAGGCTTATCTTCAGCTGAAGATTAATAAAATGATAAGGCGTGCAGTTGTGCATTCAGTTTGTTGCAATCCTAAGGTCGTATAGTTCAGGTTGTTCTTACTTTTTCTTGTATTAGAAACTAAAAATAGTATGTCTGGTTTGTGGAATTTGACGTCTGTTTATGGTTGGGGGAAAAGCATTGGAAATTACATGTTTTCTCCGGTACAGATCTGGTAATTTCTTCTTTTCTGTAGAAATTGCGATTAAGGTGACTAATGTACTGACGTTAGATGTGGTAAGTGAGGCTATGTCAAGCTACAAGTATACCCAACCGAAGCTGCAAAGGTACTCATCATAAGTTAGTAGCTAGGTTGATGATAGCCGTAGTCGGTTAAAAATAAGTCCTTTTAAGAATGATTCCTTTTAAGAATTGGCCTTTACTTTTGAACAAATTATGCTTTTAACATTGCCGTTTCACAAGATTACTGATGGAATTGCTATTATTTGACCATCAAATAAGGAATTTTCGTTTTGCGGTTTAACTGCGACAAAAATGACGTTCATAAAATGAATTTTATTACACAACCGTAGTCTCTAATTGTATTTTATGAACAAATTACAGATGTAAAAAGGTAATAGGATTCTATTTCTGTCAGGTCGGATGATGGTTTCCAGGTATTTTCTGTGTATCGGTAATTCTACAGCAGTAGCAACCGAGCATGCTAGTCGTTTATTTTGTTATTTAGATTTTCTATTCCCTGTAAGTGAGCGAGAGTATGGCTATTTAATTTTACCGTATTTCATGGAATCCAGAAATTCTTAAGAGACACTCATTAAACTGTCATGTTTTCCAGTAACTAGGTTATCAAGTTTAAAAAGTTAGTCGTTCTGTGTAATTACTGGTTTTCAGGTAAATCTAATCTAGTATCATGGAAACTGATAACCTAGCGAAGCTTAGCTATAAACAGCACCATAAACAATTGCAAGTCTGGGTGGCCACTGTCCATAACTACATACCAATCATTTCTAATAGCAGTTTATTGAAAAGTCAGACGCGGCCAGCTGACTCATAAAAACGTCTGTGAGAACTTACTACTATACAATTATTTGTTTTAATGTAAACGGTATCACGGGCCACGGTACCACCCCGGGGTCGGGTGGTCACAGTACCCCCGCTAGCCCCCGTCCCGTGGTCACTCAACTTTGTTTTTCTACTTACGCACAGACAACACTTCATTCTGCCTCGTTGACTTTCTCAAGGGGTTCAGTTTACAAGCAAGTTTTCTAAAAGTTGGCGAGTTTTTATCGAAGTTTGCACGAAATTGATGAATTGTTTGTGTATTCGTGTTTATTAGCGTTACGGTATGCGGGCTGCATGTACTGGCATGTAGAGTGTTCGGCAAACACGAAACGTCTTTATTTGATTTGTTGTGGGTGTTAGATAAAATATTTGAACAGGCATTTTGATTAAATGTGTTGGCTCTAATTTTGTAGACGCTGACTTCCCTGTATGGAGAAGTTAATGAGAGGGGTTTTTGCTCTCGTCTTGTTACGAGTTAAATATTGTAAGAAGCTTTCGGTCTTTGCCACGAGGTGCATCAATAACTACTTACTTATAGTTATGATGTAGGTTATCTTCAAAACTACTAATCTGATTCTGAAAATTCTTTTACTAATGGGAAGCATTATCTCAGTGTTATCAGCTTTTGTGAAAACTTTTGTAGCATAACTTTCGACCATAAGGCAACCTAAGCCTCGGTCAAATGTTAGTTTAAAATAATATTTTCGCGGTATTTTCACACCACTGAAAATCCTTGCGACGCTTGCTTCACCAAAAACTATCACAGTAGTAAATCTCTCCACTAAATCACCGTTAACAATATTATTATACTCTCAAATATAGTTAGACACGCGGAAGTCGCCTACACGAGGTAGTACCGGGCAACGACGCGACGTAACATTACGCGCGCGCGCAGTATCTTACAATAACCATTTGACGCAACACCCGAGTCCTCCCGACGCATGGCCGAACGCCTCCGGACTTTATCTACAGTCCTTTCACAACTTAAACCTTATGAAAGTGGTAATAAAGGTCAATGTAACGGAAAGAAGAAAATACAGATAGAAATGAAAGGTCTTACAGCTTCTAACAATTGGGTGCTTGGACACCATAAGCTGACCATATAGGGCTATAACACTATCATTGTATTGTAAGTACCATGCTTTGAAGGGAATATCTATGGTTTATAGCTTCATAGCTTGGTAGTTTGATAAAGAGTGTGACTATTATTTAAGACCTTTACCAGTTGTTGCAAATTAAAGAAAGAAAGAAAAAGTATTTATTGGTCTCACACGGGACAAAAAATTGACAAATAGAAAACAAGAGAAACACTTAAAACATAAAACAGCATTAAAAAAATAAAAGTAAGTAATAAATTGATGTGCCGTGCCGTATCTTGTTCAGTAAAGGTTTTAAACGTTTCCGTTTTAACCACGACCTCGGACACAATAAACTAAGAAGGAACATGGGTGCTTTTTTTAGTCAGTAGAAGTCTGACACTCCCTTCCGCCCGCTCCACCCAGTGCGATTTGATGATTTCCCACCTCCAAAAAAAAACCTTTCAAACGTTTTGAAGTTAAATCCAAAGTTGTAAAGATGGAGAATCGATCACTTCGGGTCCTAATTGTGTTATTAAATCCGATCATGACGTTCAAACACAACTTGATTGATCTCGCTATTATTTCAAATACATAGAAAGAAAGAAAGAAAATGCATTTATTTGGCACATGCCACAAGTACACACAATGTAAAATATTATAAAGAAAATAAAAGGACCTAAAACATGATGCCGCTTTATGACAGAAACAAATTCCTCAAAAGTTTCGCTAAGAAATACCTGGTCCTCGTTTTCCGCATCATCCAAAGCGGCCATATTGAGTTCGTCGATCCATCAACCCGTATTTGTGTTCATATAACCTCCATTACCCAAGTAAACAAGAACGAACTATAGGCAATAAAGCCTAGTTTTACCATTACTTATTTATCTTGGAGAACGGTCAAAAAAGCGGTTTTCTTATGTGTACCGCCATAATGACTCAATAACTGCAAAACAAACAGAAGCTGCGCCTGCGAGGAATCTAACTCGTTCTATTTAGCTTTTTACGTTGTCATGTACTGGGGTTTCTCACGGAGCGGAGGTTGGACATTAGAGGACGTCAATGAGAACGGACTATGTCAGGTTATGTGCGGGAATAAGAGGATAATTATGATAGTAGGAATGATGGGCTTAAAATAGCATAGGTTCCAATATGAAGGTCAACCACATTCGACCAGTTACTTTAAGTCCCATGAAGTAGGAGTGTGCTTATTGCAACCAGACACAAATCCAGGATCTGTAGCTGCTACTGACCAATTCCTGATGAGAAAACTCGAAATACACTTTGCTCAATCTAGGAATTGAACCCAGAACCTCATGAAACGATGCAGTAATTCGTGTGATATTATTTTAAATTGCGAAGTTTGAAGATTGTGGTAAAGCCCCTGAGCTGGATAAACCACAATCTTCTAGTCACCACATGTTTTCCTATTGCGCCCAACGTTAACCAGCATTGAGATTGCAAACCAAGAATCTATCAATGCACATTTTAATGTCAACCATCGACCATTGTAAGCAAAAGCTATAAAACATTTAAAACGTCCAAATTCACATACAAAATGGCCTCCGGTATGCCCATACAAACTATGCTTCCTAAGAATTTCGTCGTTCCAAAGCCTACATAGTTATGTACGAAGGCTCGTCTATAAATCTAAATATTTTACTCCACACTGTTTTATATACATAGAGTATGTGAGAATTGATTTTAAAAAGGACATTAGCATTCAAAGTGTTTCGCGATCAATGTCCTACCATACTAATGAAGCTAGTTCGCTGGAAATTAATACTAGGGAACGTCACATAGATTTTATCTTTAGCAAATTTTACGTTAAATGTACCGTTATGGAGGAAACTTTTTGGAAGATTTTAGGCGTTTTTATATGCAAAGGATATCGTGTATAGACGTCAAGTAGTCTGTAAATACTCGTATTTCTGTTAGACGGTTTATGTTCCGAGTTCTCACGGAAACGTGAAACGTTGCGTTGTTAAAATAATTACTCTTGTTAAGGAACATATTCTATTATTACGGTTTACGGGAACTTATATTATTATGTTGGAATAGATAAAAAGTTCTAGAAAACATGCCTAGTTCAAAGCAATCGTAGGTTATGGTTACTTTTTTGCCTCGTTACCTCCTTTGGAACAAGAAATCTAAAAGTTTTTATTTTAGATGTCAGTTCAGTTACCGTCACACTTTTCGTGAACGGATTAACAGAAACGCAGTTTAAAGCATTTAAGTATATAACCAATTAAAGTCAGCGTAAATTAATATTAATATTATAGACTTCGATCAGTATTAAAGCTCAATTACTCTGCTTTACGACCGAGCAATATCGCGATAAATTACACCCAAGTATCCAACACCTATTTATAACCTATAGCTTGTCTAAATTTGTACATTTTTGAATCGTCACTTCCGTTAGACATACTCGTAATTAACTTTGAATGGCGCATGACAAAGTGACAAACAAAATAAAAAAATAAGAACAAAAAATGGCCAATCACTGTCAAGCGCATGTCGATTTACAAAAAATATCATCAGATGAGTCTATTATTTATTTAGTAAGACATTCTGCGTCTTGTTGGTTTTTTATACAAGAGCTTACCTTCGTTGTCTATTGTTAAGAATTGACAATCATATTTTTTTACAAAAGATGGGCTTCAAGACCCTGTCATTGGTTATGCATTACGATATGGTATGAAGTACGATAGATAGACTGGGATAGTGATTTCTTCTGTAACGTTATAAATATGAATACAGTAGTGTATAATTTGTCCGTCGGGACTGCGGGTTGTTCGAAAGAGATACCGCGGCCTTGACACAAAGGGCTAAGAAGGAACATGGGTGGTTTTTAGTCAGTAGAAGTCTGACACTCACAGAAAAACAAAAAAAATTGTGTAAGTATTTTACATGGAGCGACTGCCTATCTGACCTACAACTCTGTTACCTACTGCAATGGGTAACAAGGTAGTCCTTTGGTAAGATAGGTTGTCAGGCTTCGGGCTTTTGATGAGCCTTTATGAATGTAGGTACTTAAGGTTCTTCCCGCGACACGAAAGTCCTCGGTATGTACTACCGAGTTCACTGACGGTCCATTACTTTTGTCCCTCTTGTGTCCCCTTTTGTTTCCTAAATAAAGGGTCAATTATCCATAAATCGACCCCGACAGGTGTCGTGGTCGATTTATGGATAATATTGACCCTTTAGCTAATTATTAATAGGTATTAATAATTAGCTATGAACCCACTTCTTTCTTCGTCTTCTAAACGTGGGCGTACACGTGTGAAATTCTGTTAGACCTGAACTTAAAGTCAAGAACAATATTACCATAAAAACATATCTCTATGATTATATTGTGATATGACCGCATACTAGTGCGGTCATTGCATTCAGAACCTGATGCTCATCAATATACAATACATATGAACGATTGTTTTACTAAGCATGATTGGCAACACAAACTTAGGTATTTCTTTAGCAAACATCAAAGCATAATATTTGCTCAGTTCCTCTTTAAAAGAACTTAGAAAATAATGTGGGAAATATAGAAATCAATCGCAAAAGTAATGCATAAAAATCATGAAGCAGGCACTGATTCGGTCATTAGCTTCTTGACACAGATATATCATTCCAAGCAATTTCCTCTCGATGACAAAAAATCGATTTGAATAATGATTGACGCGACATGAAAGAAATCGCCTCGAATCAAACTAAAATGCAAATCGATACTACAGAACCGGAAAAGCAAATGCAATAAATATTCCCTCTTATAATTCGGTATTTGTTCAACAAATCAATGGACAGTCGGATATTTCACGTTCTATTTCATTTTTTATACCATTAGCCACTGACATGTCCATGGTTTAAAATGTAACTCGATATTCCATCTTGTCACATTTTTATGTCGCCCGAGGCCCGGGGAACTTTCGAGAAGTACTTGGCTTTGTTTATTTTTTCATGACAGAAAACTAAATATTTGTATTAAGATATTGATGTCATTTTAAAGGGTATATCATGTACTATTATAATAAAAAATAATAATTGCTAGTAACTATTATGGGTTTTCTTGTAAAACTCGAATTAAAAAAATAAATACGATATTTTTTTTTATTTCCGCCACTTTAAACTTTATTTTCATCCTTTATTATTACTTAGAGTAATTTACTTGTATTTACTTGTAATCAAATTAAATTCTAGATTTTCTTAGCTTTCCGTGGATATTTTTTATTCAAATGTAGCTATAGCAGTTTTTCAGTAGTAATAGTTTTTGATATGAGGGTCTCGCGCGGTCGTAAAAATGAAAGTGACATTTCTTGCGCGGACAGGTGGGGCGAGAATCGCCGCGCGGCTTGGACAGTTGAGTGGTTAGAACGAATCAATTTTTGAGTTTAATCGATGATGTCCGCCCCACTAACCTCTGCACTATTGACATTTTGCCGCCAATCGATGCAGTAGCAGTTATGAATAAAACAAAAGTTCGGTATATCCTTGATGTTTTTAATGCAGCTTGCTACTTGACTTGTATCTATATGGTTAGAGTTATAACAAGCTTTTTTTAAAACATGACATCTTTTTTTACGATTGGGAGAGACTAAGCTCACACTGTTACCTCATCGTGTTCCTATCTACTAAGTTACTAACGTAATAACCTTTTAAGTTCCCCAAGATCAACTGTAGGCTTGAAATATTTAAATGATTCACTCGGAATCACCGTGACCCAGTAAAGAAAATTACACATCACTTCTTAACGGGATGCGTTCCAAAACTCACGTTTTAAATTGATTCCGGCTGGAAATAAACAGAACACACCTTCACTTAACGTCTCAAAATTAAAAGAAAACTGATCGTTAGTGACAACGGAGAATGATAAGTACTTTAAAACAACGGTCGACGTCAATCTTACGTACGTAGTTACGCACGTACTAGGCTGAGCACGCTACACGCTGCACGCTTGACTAATCGCTCGCTGCATCATCGCCAGCATCGCTTAATGGAGCGATTAAACTAACATGCAGCTATGATATAACCCGATACTAACTCAACGTCGAACTACAACTAACTGGGACGAGCTTGCGTCCAGAACGTGAAATGGAAAGCTATATAGCCGAGAAAGCCTCATAAATCCACAATATAGCACGGAACCCATGAAAGGACAATCGGCTTTTTATCGGGGTCCCGTTACTGCCAGCTGGTCGGGCGCCGCACATTTGCATCGCACAGATTGGAGCGGAGAAGCCTGCACTTCAAGGTCGCGCTGTTTTTTCATTGCGTAACGGACCGATTTGTTCGGAACTGGTTCTGTTGATGCTGTTGATTTGATAAGGGCCCGGTGTCCCGCTAACTTGTTGACACCCACTTGCTGAGCGGAAATTCGATAGAGAACTCGTTATGGTAATGACGCTATTAAAGCCCGTAATAACATATATAGATAACTTCTGATTTATAGCTAGTAATCGTGAGACGGATCGGTGTAAAAAACTGGTTGATCCAATTGCATACAAATAGTCCGAAATGCCTCGTTGCGAGATACACGCGAGTCTACTTAAGCGATTCAACTGACTAATTGCCGATGAAACTGTATAGATTACGGAGTCAAGTATTTAGAAGATTATGATGCTTATCTCATTAATATAGCCTTTTAAGCACCTTTTAACTAGGTACTAATCAACAGTAATTAATTACAAAATAATAGGTAATTAAATTGTTAAAAATGCATTAGAAATTCTATCGACATTTTCAGTCCAAGTATCCCCTACCGTATCTCTGACGCGAGTCATTGCAATCAAATCGGAATTCAAATATTAGCACACTGACATACAGAGGATTCCGTTAATTGATTCGCACAATTAAACAGATACACAACACACATACACATACTTTAATAGGTGAGATTACTAAGTGGTTCAAAAAACATCCCTTATGTTTTGTGAACCTCTTCTACGCTTGATTCTGAAAATTTTAGAGGAAAACGTTTTTATTAATTCTTATAAATATTTCAAATAAATATTATTTTGTAGCTTAGTTGCATAAAAAAATTAACGGCATTATATAGGTAAATTAATTAGATAACCAGGAATACTGACAGATATATTTTTATGTTGTTTTTTTTTGTTTTAACATTGTCTTGGCGAAAAATTTTAAGCTATATTAACTTTTCACGGAGAAGTGTGTGCTTGTGTGCGGGTGTTAAATAAAAGAGACAAAGAAACGGCAATAGCCTCAAATACAGATGTTAACAACGGACAAGGAAGGATAAGGAGAAAAACGATAAGGTCTAATTTCATAAAAGTTGGTTAGGAAGATCGCCATTTTCACGGGAAATCTCACAGGATGCGCGAGTTTTGTCCTCATAAAATTAAATGAATGACAGATCGATTTTGTATTCATACCTATCAGTACCATATAGAAGCAATTGAGCGCCATTAAAATATTAATATTTCTTCGTGAATAAAAAGTGGCGCCAAGAAATTAGAAAATCAATAATCAAACCGATATTGGCAAGTGCCCTTTCCTTACTAAGAACTCGTCTACTCGAACCAATATGTATGAACACGCATTCCACTCTCTGGTATAAAGAGTTTCTATCTTGTCTATGGATCTATTATGGCGGATACGAAGAGATGAGACTAGTTTCATTTGCGATTAGGGTCGCTACTCCTTGAAATGTTGACTAGGAATCCTATATTTAGAAATGGATAAAAAGTGCGTCCGCTTTCGTTCTTTTTCCGCTGTCAGAGTCAATTAAGGAAGGCATGGTATGTCGGTAAATGACAGGCTACAGCGTATTATTATTTATTGACAAATTAAATCCTTGTGACTGGCCACTGGATGGCGGGATGAGTGAGTGCCTGTGACGCGAATCCGCGATAGCGCGAAGGGATTACGCTTCGTTTGAATTTATGTTTGGAATTTTGCGAGCTGGAATCACACTGGTTTTTTTTTATAAATAATTGATTGATCGAGAAATCTTGACAATACTTTCGCTGTCTTGAAAATATTTACTCTGTGTTGGAAAGCTAGACTAGGAAACCGTAAGACATAGAGCCTCAGACCATATTATGCATAATTAAAATCCATTTCAAAGCCTGGCTTTTACCTGTTGAGGCCCCTTTACTGTTTATAATGAATAACAAATAATGTTTTACAAACTCATTGTTATGGCACGTAATAAAAGCTCGTATAATAGTCGTGTGAACTAGCACTAGCGTCCATTTCGCTTGATGACGTTCTATTCTTCTTCATAATCAAACTCGCGAGGTGTGGACTGACCCCGCCTGAACAAACACTTAGCTTTACAACTTAGCTGGGCAAGTAGGCGCCTCTTGAAAGGAAAACAACGGTTTTCTACGCATTTTTAATAGTTTCTACAAAATGTGTTGTAGGAGCAGAGGAGGTGAGAAGTCCAGGAATAAATAAAAAAGGTCCAGATCATTGACTTATATATTACTGCGTAAGGACTGGGCGGACCGCATGTAAAAATGACGCCTCGAAAGTGGTCCTAAAACGGTCTTTCTTAAGCCGAAGTGAACTAGTCCACGATCAGCTCTCTTTGGGTGCGGTCGTAAATTTTATTAAAAGCTTTATTTATGTTCTTAATACCTCGAAAATACCACGCCGCTTATACAAGGATACGTTAACGAGTAGACTACACCGATTCTCTGTATGGCGAACGCGTCGAGCAAATGTTCGGACAACCGTATCTTTAGTTTTTATATCAATGGTCCAATTCCATATTTTTGAAAAGATACTCATTTTCAAGTATCAATTGCAATTTAGTAAGTACATAGTAAGTCTAGAATGTGGAGCTTGTCACAAGCAAAGAGAGACCTATGACCAGGAGTCGGAGAAATTGGGCTGTGGATGATGATGATAATGAAGTAGAAGGTAATTAAGTTTATTGTGCCATCGTTCTTTTGACGCGTGAATGTCAACAGCATCGACAGGGTGCTGTTGTTGACAGGGTGAAATTGTATCTAAAATGGCGGTGTTACATACCCAACAGACAATGTTTCAGAAATGGAAATCACGATACAAAATGACCGTAGTAAAAAAGACACAGTTCGAGGAGAAACACAAAAAGTATTTACTCTCGCTTGTTGTTATTGTAACGGTGAAACCAAAACTGTAGTAGACACAGCTACTGGCGCTAATAGTGCCTACACGAATGAAAACCATGTTAAACTAAGTTCTGCGTTACAGTTTCCCGTTTTCTCAACACTAAGTGTAGAATAAATCATGATCGTCATTATTTCAGCTAAAAGACGTCCACTGCTGGATATTAGCCTCCCGCCCACACTTGGATCTTGGGTGTCACCCCATCGACCAGTCCCGTACGTCTCGCATTCAGCGGATACCCGTACGCAACCGTTTTTTTTTTTTTTTGGGGGTGGGAAATCATCAAATAACCCCCGCTCTTGGGCAGAGCGAAAGGGAGTGTCAGACTTCTACTGACTAAAAACCACCCATGTTCCTTCTTAGCCCTTCATGTCGAGGCCGCGGTATCTGCGAACAACCCGCAGCCCCAAAGGGCATCGGCCCTTGCGGGCCCCTTCCATGTTGCTGACATCTCTTTGAGGCGCGCGTGGAACGCGAACGCGCCGTCGACACGGCCTGTCGTCGTCATAAGACGGACGGACGGCGAGCTTACCCATCACTCACCGTCCACAGGCCCGCGTCTACGATGGCCGGAAGCCATCACGTGGCCCCCGACGCCCGGAACGCCTCCCGCGGCGGCTGGGACGAGAGGTTCTCTCCCTCTCACGTTCCGCCACCTCCTTCGCTAGCATAACTGCTTCGCAGAAGGAGGCGACGGCGTCCCATTCCTCCTCGCCCCGGACCATGGCTTGCACCAGGGCCGGGCGCGAGAGGTCACCGCCACCACCCGTACGCAACCTTTACCAGGTCATCGGTCCACTTAGTGGGACGCCTTGCATCTTCGGGTTCGCGGTCGACACTCCAGAACATTTCGGCTTATCGGACATCCATTCTGCGAGCGATGTGCCCTTCCCACGCTTCTTCGGAAAATTCGATAAACAGAATAAACGCCTGAATAATATTGCACTTTTAGAATTTCCACCTCCGGAGTTGAACCAAGTGTCAATTAAAAAGGGCATCAGTGCAAGACGTAAACATACATTTAGCGTTTCTAAGACTTAAACGCGCGTCATGCTCTATTCGTTTGATATCATAACTGGTTTGTAGGTACAGTGCACTTGAATTAATTACTAGGGTCAGTTACACTATGTGACGTGCGTTTAGAATGGTGCAAACAGGCTGCCTTTGAATTAGGATTCGTTTCATATTTAGAACGAAAAAAAAAACGGTCACTCTTTACCAACTGTCAAATTCATAACAAACGTATAATTCTACTTCTCGATAGCAATATAAAATTGAATCGGCATGGAACTTGGGGGAAAGGCGCTTTCAGTAGCGTTATCAGCTCCTCTATGGAGAAATCCACAGGACACAATATTTTATAAATTATTATACCAACGAACGAATTTTTAGAACCACTCTAGGAGTCATCCATGAATAACTTTTAATGGTTGGAGTACTTCGAAAATAGAGACTAAGCATTGTTTTGTCTAAGAGAGGGGAGGCCTGTGTTCCAGCAGTGGAAACATTATAGGCTTATTATGCTACTTGTTCTACTTACTAAACTGAACTTGTAAATAAAT
The DNA here is from genome assembly GCA_949774965.1 of Diarsia brunnea. NCBI lineage: Eukaryota > Metazoa > Arthropoda > Insecta > Lepidoptera > Noctuidae > Diarsia > Diarsia brunnea. Next base: position 16,104,196 of record OX459008.1, on the reverse strand, counting down.
ACTTAGCACTATGATTTGATCCCGTTATGATAGTTTTAGAAAAAATATAGCTTTGTTCTCTGTTTCCCGTGTGGGAATTAACATGAGCTAGAAAATTACGAACGGTAAACAAGGAGGAAGTATCGTCTATAAACCACTACAGGTGGCGTTCGATTCTCTTGTTTTACCGGAAATAGCTGATCATAACCTGTCAACCTACAAGCTTCAAGTTTTTTTCTTGTATCAGATAATTTTCTTTTCAAGTACGTTCATGTTAAGGTCTATATCAGCCATAGGCTTTACTTACTTTGCAGGGCAAGAGCCGATGACTGGCGGGGCTGCGGGTTGTTCGAAAGAGATACCGCGGCCCCGGACACAAACGGCTAAGAAGGAATATGGGAGGTTTTTAGTCAATAGAAGTCCGGTTATACTAAAACATATTTATGTACTTAACCCTTGCTTTACTTCGATTCTACTCCAGATTATTGCGAACTAAGCAATAAGCCATCCTTCACACATGCAAAAAATACTATTTCGTCTAACCGGTTGTGATCGTGAAGTGATAGCCTAAATTATTTATATTATATACTTTTTGCTCATTTATCCTGCAAAAATGATTTATACAAATTAGGCTGATAATCAGCACTTTTGGGACGTCAAAGTTTATAAAAGTACAGGTCCCCAAAACGCCCACCCTTCGACACTTCCTATTGTTTTTGTAGCTGGGAAGAAGTGGCGGAACAAACTCCCCAGCAACACATCTGTCTGTTAGGTTAGGAAAACCAGATTCTATACAAAAGTTTGTAAGATAAGATTAACAAAGAATCCATTAAAGATTCAAATTCAGAGGCTATTAAAAGTGCCATAAACGTGACATGAGGAAACACGCATCACGTATGTCAGGCAGTCTCTATTCTAACGTCAACAACAATACTAATGTCAAATAATTTCCCAAAACGATAACAACATGGTGATTCATTATTTCCCACAATTTTGTTTTTTCTGTCCGTTATGTTCTTGTCACAATGTACTGAAGGCTTGCTATGTGTGTCACATGACATACGTTACCGGTTTTAGACATAGCTGTATTATTTAACGATCTTTAATAAATGATCCTTACAGCGACCATGTTATGTTTCGAATATTGTAACTGCATTAGGTTCAATTTATTGGATTTATTTTTTTATTATAACGGAATAATATCAAAGATTGAAATGAAATACCTTTTGGTTCTAGAATGAAAACAATTTGAATGCCCCAAGTCATTTTAATTTGACCGATTTTCGAAGTACTCACAAACAAAACAAGCTCATTTCCGACGTTCAGATAAAATACCATTAACTCTGATTGACAGTTAACAAATAGACACAGCATGCCCTTAACCTGCATTTCAATCGTATTAAGTCTTCAATTCTGGTTTATTTACGACGTGCCTATATGCCGTAAGCCGTAATGCACAAATAAGGAAGAGATGCAATAGTTGAGCTCCCACGCCCGTACTCCGCGGGTCATTCCAGCTTTATAGGTCAAGCAGATTCAATCGTGGTGTCGGACGAACGGCCTGACACGAACGCAGCCGTCAAAGTGAACGCGACGCTTCTGTATTCAAATCGTTCCTCTAATTACCGCCATTTGCATTATTTGAATAAGGAATTATGTGGACCGCTAAAGGCTTGCGTGGTTAGTTATAAAGTTCATTGTGCTGTTACAGAAGTAAAGTCAACCATAGCGTGTTTGTTTAAGTGCCTTACAAGTTACAAGATCGCTTGAAAAGCATTTTGTATTTCTACAGCGACTGTCAACAAGATCGATATAAGTTTTCGTTAGCTTATGTCAGTCTAATACATTTTGGACTCGTTCATCATATTTATCGCTAAATGTCACTTTGCCCCAGACCTGTCACGTAGTCTAGCTAGTTATAATAAAAAAATCCTAGTGTCAGGCAATGTTAAAAAAAATATCTAAAAACAACAACCTCATGTCAAGATGAAAGAGATTATCTTTATGTAACCCTTTCGAGTACCCTTTCGACTAGCACCATCTTAAAATGAAAACTACTTTTATTCAGTACTGAAATGTAAACAATAACACCTCTGAAACATGATATCGTCGCAGACAATGTTGACGGCGACAATAATACATTTAGTGCATTAAAGTCGGTATCAATGTTGCTCAGTAATTGAAATAATGAATATTATATCTGAGCCTGTCAGGCGCTGTCTCAGGGCTTCGCGACTGAAACTTGAATACGTCTGGAAGACGCCAGAATAGAAATTTAACATAGCTTGGAATTGTCTCACTATTGTTGTGGAAACCATTTTGGGTACCTATTTTAAATACATAATTAATACGGCGAACTTCGTAGTTGTATTTGAATGATTTAAGAAATAATAATGATGGCTTGGTTATGTTTATTTTTAAGTTTTCTTTTTTCCCTACTTAAGTAGATTGAAATGTTACCACCAAGTCAACATCTCGATATAGTCATCCCCATTCTAGCCAAGGCATTATTAGTATCTTATGATACTGAGTTCTTTTTTGAGTGACCCATAAGCAAAGAAAGGAATATAAGTAAATACATAATAATATTTTTACGATCGCGATTAAAGGAATACTAGTCAAATTCGAAAGGTATTTGGCATAAAAAAATTGATAGGATTCTAGATAATTATAATCTTTTCATTCTCTTACTGTTTCCTTCTTAAATAATTTACTCAGATAACATGAGATAATGTAAACATAGAGCAGATGTAAACATTGTTTAATGGTAATATGTCTGCTGCTACAAGTTTGTAGTGTTCATGTCCACGATGACTGGAAACTAATGTTCAATTAACAATGAAATGTTGAACCTCCTGCTAATGTAATTGCCCTCCTGTGGGTACTTCATACTTCCAAAGCGTATTACGTACTTATGCATATCAACATTTATTGCTTGTTTAATTACCTTTAGTATCTGAACATCTAATACTACCTATAAAAATTTTGGACGGTGGTCTTGATAAGTTATTAAAACTAACAGAAGTTATGTGTCTCCAACTCTGGACTACGAAACTTTTAGCTAAGGTTAATTATAATTAATAGTTACTGAATATCAGATTATTTAGACCCAAGTCAGACGACAGACGACTTTGTTGTCATTGCGGGAATATCCTGCATGAGGCTGGCAAAAAAGCGTGGAGCTTAACACAAGCAAAGAGAGGCCTATATCTAGCAGTGGATGATGATGATGATGAAGTCATTATGTTACTACCGAGTAAAATGATAGTATGTGATGCATTCAATGTTTTAATTGACCGTATCTCCAGGATAGGAAAACATATACTATGGACAATTAGCGTCTGACTAAAGATGCTGTAAAAAGAAAAAAATAACACTAGTAGGTTACTAAATTCATATAAAAATATCTGCCTGCTATTCCACCACACGGTCCAAAGGCCTCTAAAGTAATTAAGGTTAATTCCAACAGAAATAACTGTAGCTTAAACAATAACTATAACTTTACTGTAGCAGCACGAGCCAACTAGAGCCTCCGATTTCACGTTCTCACAATATTGACAACAAACTTCCAAGCATTGCATGACCGTAATGGCGTGAAATGCAACCCGAACACTTTCCTCGAAGTAATCAGACACCTTATCAATGCCCATTATTGCTGAAAGAACACGAACAATATCATGGAAACTTCTAGGAATTCTTAACGTTCTGGTACTAGGGCGTTTACGAATCACAGTGGCCATGACTTGTTTCAGTGATGGAAAATATCGTGAGGAAACCAGCATGAAGCCAAGTCAGAGGCATAATAGTACATTATGGTATAAGTGTGTAACGTTGGTGATTACCGCTGAGGCGCCATTGAGACCCGAACCGTTAGGTGAGGGTCTTAAGAGAGCCGAGGACGGTAATCATCAATACACACGTGTATCATACGACGTTTTTCAACACATTTGTGAAGAAAATAACACTAAAAAATCATTTTCAACAGTTAAAATGAGTTGTGAAAAAAATTTCGCCATGGCGGGAAAAATTAATCACTTTTCCTGCACGCGCATCTAACAATGGCGATCGGCCATAGACTAAAAGATTAAGTTTTTTTTTTCGCTTTTCGTTGATAGCGTTAGAGCCACGTACAAAATGGGGAATTCAAAGTTTTTTTATTACAGAGAAAACAAAAGTTTTATTCATTAAAAACGTTTAAACAAGTTGAAATTATCTATTTAAATTCGAAGTTGCATGAAATGAGCAAGGAACACAATCTTTTTAGTATCGAAGCTTTTTAAGAACAAAGCATCTCAACCAAAAAAATTAAAAAAAGACCTATAACTCACTTGTGAATAATGGTAATGAAAAATTCACAGTTTGATTACAGGTGTCATTATATGCCTAATTGCGGTGAAATTAGAGCCACTTTATGAGCAAGTGTGTTGAAAAAAACTCTTACGCCAGGTTACGCACTAACCACGAGAAAAAGAAGAAGGAGTACAACATGTTAGATTTAATTGATTAAATGTACATTAAACACCAACCTACATCCTATAAACCATTTACGACTAACGATAAACCGAAGTTAAATTAATCTATTACTTAGAAAGATAAAGTTAATTCCAAGGTTTACGCGCCATGACCAATCTGAATAACGTCCCGCCGATAATTAATTTCTTAAAGATAATTCAATCGGCTGCCATTCGGACTGCATCGAGATAAACCGATACATCGCGATAGGTGAGCGATGCTGCCGGCGATAGGCGAGGGAATGTGCCAACAATGCCGACTACACTAATGCACCACACTTTGCTTACCGTTAAATCGTAACGATGTTGTATGTGGGACGAGAGCATCACTAATCTCATCCTAATCTTGTGTTCTCTCTGAAAGCTGTCATTGTGAAACTTAGTGACGTTTCTGTAAAGCTAATGAATTTAATTGACATTAGCGTTACTTGGCTGTAATGTCAAGTTCGGACAGTCGTGGGAATAGCTCTGAAAACAATGTTATTAGGATGTTTCGTTCGTGTATACTTTGTTTAGTTTAGTGTGTTAAATGTTTCTGCTTTCAGACAAGTCCATTGTTTGAGTTAAATTCACATTTGGTATAGATAATCAAGATAAAGTTGTTATCGCTACAAAAAATTCTGTAAGACAATTGTTAACACTTGAATGGACCGAACATTTTTGGAAGAAAATGATGAAAGCTTTGAAGTTGGTTCCTTCTTCTACGCAGCTGTAAGACTAGGAACTAATGAAAGTCGGACGTTTTGAGGGACAGCCTACTATTATTTTAATACTCAGCCCAGTTTGAATAAATGACTTAACATTCTGTGTTTGATTGATTTTATAATGAAGCAAAAACTAACCTGAACAACACGCATTTTTCACTGAATCTCACCTTTCTTACAATTTTTTTAACATATTGATTAAACCACAAACATGCTAGTTTACATGTTAACATACTTATTAAATGAGATTTTAACGAAACCTTGCGAAATAACACAACATTCATGATGCCAATCGCGTGGACAATGCAACAGAGGCAGACATCACGAGATGTGAAGAAAAACTGTCTTTAATGATTTACATGGCCGTGGATTGTCACAATTATGCCGTATTAGAGATTAACAGACAACGTTTTTTATTGAAGTAGTTCCGCGTAGAAGTCGTTTAAATACTTTGTGGTCATGATACAGATGGTATGAGTTTTTTTTTGCACGACAATTATGAAAGTTAAATTCAAATTATTTCTTGCTACTGTTTGATATGCCAATTAAGAATTGCGGATTAAGCTATTTGCATATCATTAAAATAATGCAAGAATAGATTATTTGCTTGGAAGACGTTCAAATTTGCAATTTTGCGTCGTAATAACTGTCATTCGTTCGTCTAAATCTATTTGAAGAATGTGTCGAGATAACGACTAGCCTAATTATTCACACCCCGTGTCACCTCTATGCTCATGCACCTGATAATAAAAAATCATTGATTAACTCTGAACCCAATTCAAAACACCAAAAATCCAACCCTAACAACCCCTAACAACATCCCAACATTATAACCATTAAAATACCACATAAGTTAACACAGCTCTCGACAATTTCCAAACAGGTAATAGTAAAAGGAACTCTGTCCCGTTACTCGTTTACACTATTTCACTTATTTCACTCGTGGTATATTGCTGGTGGTAGCGTAAACATCGTGCAGAGAGACACGCAACCAAAGGAACCTAGAGAACTGTTACACACCGCTATTCAAACGTCTTCGAAAGATTCCTATGGTGCGTCCGTCCGTATGTCAGTCTGAACTTACGTCGCCAGAACATCAGTCTTGGTACCAAAAAGGAAGGTGTCCAGGTCGGACCAGGATTTATTGTGAACTGTCGCGACAGTCTTACGATCGGGAATTTTTATATATTTTTAAGTGCTGAGAACCTTGTGGGACTCCATGCTTACTTTGTTGTTGATTTACAGTTTGTTGATCGTCTGACTGTAGACTTGGTTAAGAATGATTGCAATCCACTTATCTACACTCTACCTATTATCAAGATACAATAATATGTTGCGGCTCAATATCATGGTATCCATTATATTCTAATGCAGGAGGCTGCAAATGTTGCGGGTTGTTCGAAAGAGATACCGCGGCCTCGGACACAAAGGGCTAAGAAGGAACATGGGTAGTTTTTAGTCAGTAGAAGTCTGACACTCCCTACCGCTCCGTCCAAAGCGGGAGGAGGGAGTCATTTGATGATTTCCCAACCTCCAAAGTCAATGAAGCATTCACAAACAAATGACAAGCCCGTTCTATAATTAGCCGCTGAACCAAAATGCCACAAGTCAAAGTTCCGCAGTAGTTTTCTAAGAAAAACAAACGGTAGATCACTGTAGATGCCTCATTGTTCAAGTTCAACGTATGTCCGACTTACTGCTAATAACTTTACAACTCTACGTCTTGACTCGCCATTTTCTCAGTACAAACAATTCAATAGAACTCCTGTGAGTTACTGCGGTCTTTTACGACTAAATATATTAGTTGGTTCATGTGGAAAATTTGCGTTTGACGCTTCATAGAATGTTATTTGCTATCTTTCCCGCTTCGAGCTTTATTTCTATCGTTAATTTCAATACTGTATTCAGTATAATTACACGATCGTTAGCTTTCATAATATGGATGTGTTATAAGTTTCCAGAAGCATTCGTATTACGATACCAATTGACTTAATTATAATTATTCTCAACACAATCTATCATCTTGCTTTTAGACAAGAAATCATCACTACTATCTACATCAAGACGATTTATCATCATAATATTGAAAGCAACTTCAAAAACTGTAACCTTGTCGGAATCTTGCAAACTGTTTTCTTGTTAAGAATAAGGAAATGCCCGCTTCATAATGGTGTGCGAGAATTCATTTAACAAAATGGTTCCATCATGAAAGGCTCATGTTCCAAATGAACGTGGTGCAATATCATTATCTCCATAGCGCATCGGCGGGAACACTTTCGCGTGCGATTAATGACACGCCGTTGTCTACACGTGTCCCGTTCCCGGTCTCACGCGACTCGCGACCAATCCCGGACTTCGCGGAATCCCGGCCCACACGCAACACTTTGGCCTCTACAAACAGTTCTTGAATAAACAAAAAAACTATTGCCTCGACATTTTTCGTCTTCGTCTCGTGCGTGACGCGCGGTGACATCAAAGTTTTGTGATATTGACTCAATTGTTTTATTGTCTTTTTGTTGGTTATTGTTTTTGGTTGTGTAATTGGATGGTTGGATTACTTTTTCTTCTAAAAAATCTATTATCAGTTTTAATGTAAACCCTGACAAACATGAAAGCGATACAAATTAAGACTACTGTTGAAGTGATAACACATAATTAAGCCGTTAGCGACCCCTAGCAATAAAACCACACGAACGCTAAAACCAAGAATGATAAAGCGTCAACAAAACAGCGACTGCGATGAACATTAAAATCTTATTCAAAGAGGAAAACGCAAAAGACATTCATATTAGCCTCTACTAAAAATAAATCTGACAGAAATTATTTCCATACAAATGTTTGGAAGAAGAAGCTACGACAACAATGGGATTGATAAAAATCCAGTAAAAGCCTTTGTATTGTGGCTTGTGCAGTTATTTATTGAAATCAGATAGCAGACGCGCCCGCCTGTCATTCTTCATAACGTTCTGTAAGAAAGACTTCTGCAAGTTTATTTTGAAACTTTATGTCTGAGTTGTTATTGTTATGTACAAGTTTTTATGTAGCTACAGTACTTGGTAGATAAATATTGTATTTTATTATTTGCTTAACATGATAAATGGCTTACGGTGACCGGTGAGACTTTTCAATTATCGGCTTTGAACAAACATATAGATATTGTGAATAATGAATGATGAAAGTAGGTATAAAGAAGTTGAAAGTAAGTTTGACATTTGTTACACCGAAAACATAGACAAAATTACTGTAAATCATCGAAAACGATGATCGAAATGTCAGAAACTATTTGGAATTTGACATAAGTTACCGAAAAGCGAATGCCAGTTCTGTTGAAAAAAGAAAGAAAGTTGTCGGTTTAAAAACGCAACTTGTCACTGCCAAAATTAATTGAATAATGATCCTCAGATCATGCAGATTAAAAATTAAAAAGATAATCCATATATAGATAAAACTAATTCCAACGTATCTAAAAAAGAACGTGCAGTCTCCAAACTGCGACAGTTTGATTTATTTCCAGCAATTAACGTGTTTACGCGTAACCGTGTCATCGATGTCACTGGCTGCAATTTAATGGCGACGCGCACGATCAACGGGACTGCTGACAGATGGACCTTCCTAACAGCTAATGGTTAGTGGTGATTATAATCTGTTAAGATAGAGTAGCTACATGCCGACTAGAAAAAGAGTGGGGCTACCAAAGCGCAATCGAATTTTCTTGGATTTTTGATTAACCGCTTGACACACTCAAACGACACCAGTGTTTTATAGCGAAAGCGGAGAAAACAATTGAAAGCGATGAGATAGACAGTAAAAATCACGTGTTGATGGCGCAACCATCTCTATCTGACCAATTAAGTCAAGGTATTTTAATCCCCGTTCACAGTTGCCATCCCCATTGCTTAGACTCATAGACTTGCGACTCGACGGCTGTTTAGTAAGGAAACAAGTGAGGCACGCGCGTGTCGCTTGCCGCAAGACGAATCACCTGAGGTCGCCAAAAAGATCGTCAGCACATCAGCGAAAACAATCATCTGTTATTATCACAGATCTAAGATCTGTAAATTTTAATAGTTGATACTGAATTTTGCAACTCACAAAAAAAGTTATCTTTTTGATTAATTACGCAGTTCCACCAGACCGAAAAGCCACTAATTAATGTGTGCACTAATTGTCTGCAAATTTTCTAACACGCATTTTTTCATATCTTCAAGTTACATTGTAGTATTTTCCTTTGTGTCATAAATTGAAAAACTGTCAGTTATTGAAATCTCGAGTAGTTTTTGTTCCAATGTTAGTCGTGCCTACAATGGAATTTATATTTGTATAGCAAAACGTTAAATCTTTTTTCGTCTATACCTCGGTAACGGTTCGATACTGGTAGTTGGTTATTTTTACTAGCATTATGAAATTTTTTTGACGTTGGAATGTAAGAAAGAAGTCAGTATCATGTCACAGTTGCGTTCAAGATAAATGCAGTTTAATTGAATTCTTTGGACGTTATTGTGTTAACTTCGACTTAATATAAAAAATAACCACTACTGTAATATCGATAAGTCTGGAATCTATTACATGGGACCTGGCTGAATGAGCGTGTACTATTAGGTTCGCCTGTCCTTCGGGATTACAGGCATGATGTTATTTAAATAGAGCAGCACCCGACTTGTAAGCCGGGATTGAAACCTATGGCCGGTGCGTTACTTTATGGACTTTAGTTTGTTTTATCACCACTACTCACAACAACCAGTCTACGAGTATAGTATATTTAGGATCTTATTAATTGTAAGTAATAAGTAATTTTTACCAGTGTACTTTGATAAATGGAAGCCTGCGTCTGCGCTTCCATAGAGTAGGGTTATCAGATTCAAAAATAACTTTTCCGGAGAAAATTCTGGATATTTCAAGAAAATTGCAGTTTTTTCTTTTTTATGAATGTGTCTATATTTTCTTCCCATGGTATATTTTATTATGTATTAATAGAGAAAGGTTGGTTGCAGAACATTGCCCCGTGATACTGTTGACTGCAATGACGATTTCATAAAAAAAAAGACTGATAAAACTGTATAATTTTTGGAAATTCCAGGCTTGTCCGGAAAATTCCCGACGTTAGGCAACCCTACCGTGGAGTGCCTCTGAGATATTATACGAAATTGATTAGCATTTTAAGTGATAGTCTTTACGTTTAGTGGATTTTCGAGTTAATAAATATTTTATCGGTAAATGTTTATATGATTATGCTAATAAAGCAGTTAATGTTTGGGTTAATTAATTGTAATTAAAGCAGTAAATTGACGTTATGTGTTAAACGAATTTGTCTGGAATTCTGGATAGATATTTGTACAACTTGAATTTAAATCTGCAAGGAAACCCGTGAAATACTTGAATAAATGTGTCGATACTGTTACAGTTTAGTTTCCAGACTTTACAACAAAAAATATTTATACATTTTTCATTCATTAGGAAACTCCAATACCTAATTAACAGCGTTTCAGAGACAGACGTCAGCATTACTTGGATTTGAAAATCAAACTCGTAACAAGATAACAGTAATAGATAAATGATCGTATTGCAAAATGCAAAGATGGAAATTCGTGCCAATTACACCCATGTGCTGAAGTAATAAAGCCAGTAAAGCTCCACAATCCACAATCTTCATGGTGCACTAACACACATTCACCATATATTCCCAAGGGTCACAAACTCCATTTCCGCAACAAGTCTAATCGGCCGCAAGAATAATAAATAGCAAAGATATCAAATCACAGCCACTCAATCATACGATGTAGATTCTATGTCAGCCTTAGAACGTGCTAGCACTATGTTAATTTGATTTTTATACGTTCGTATTGCTTTAATACACGTCCGTATATTATTCTATGGTTTTGTACAATTTTACGACAACATATAAAGCCCGGACCTCCTGTTGCATTTTAGTGAGAATCTTCATTACTTTCTGCACTATAAAACGTTTTGCCTCAATAATCCATCATTAAAGACCTCGACTGTTTATTACGAACTCTTCGCATGCATTTTATCTTCGTGTGAAATCGCTTGCATTCCATTGTTTTTGCATGGGGTGGCCGAACCAGCTGCCTGCGCGGCCCACATTAACACTCTTTAAATTTTATGTCAATTACTCGTAAATACTTTAATGATTTGATGCGGCCCTTTCTAGTTTTCGAAGAAAATTAGCGAAACCCGAATAATTGAGTTGTAAACACTGATCATCACTTTGACTCATCTTCCGTCACTACACACGAAGAAACTCAATTTAAAAGGACTCTTTATTCTCGTCCCACACACTAATTAACACATACATAAACGCTAAAGCTCGCACAAACTTTATTTTTTCAAACTTTGATGCCGAGTGCGATAACTTGCAATAACCCTCGGTCAAGGGTATGAATTATCATAAATCGCATAATAACAGGGTACGAAGTAACTCACCGTACGAAGTTCCGCATCGTTGCTTTGCTTCACGTTGTAAAAAAAAAACACTTTTTACTGAAAATAGTTTGCAGTTTGAACACTCGTAAGTATCGCGCGGCGGCAGTGAACCGCATGTGACGTGGACGTGCGCTCCGTACGAAAGCTGCGACGATTGTGGCGGCGGACGAGTCGCGTGCCTGCTCTTGAACTTGCGACTTGACAGCAGGTTGCAGCGCTGCACACCGGTGCATTGACGACAATACTCTATACAGCCTCTGTCGTCTGAAGCGCCACCCTCCTGACATCTGTCAATCAATTCGTCGCTGGGGGGCTGCTAATGCTCGCTCATTCGAAGAATGTCTCGCACAGACTGAATGAACGATTTAGTACCGTAGGTCTGCGCAATTAAAAGATCAGGATAATTACTGGATACACAGCTAAATGATGGGCAATAAAATGAAATTGCTTAAGCTAATTAAGATTTATTTATGTGCTTAAATGATCAGTTCTCGGCTGAATGCGTGTCCCGTTAGGCCATGGTTACATTAATTTATATCATTTTATGTCGTAAGCGGCACGCACATTATCATCATTGTTCCGTATGCACACCTCAATTGTTTATGGCCACAACATACGAATTTATCTTTGTCTAACTGTGGAATTAACATTCAGAGTTTAGTGGAAATATAAACAGTTACCAACGTGCCCAATTTGTTTTATTAATATTCATTAAAAAGTATTTTTTTGCAAGTAGAGTACTCACTTCGGCTCTGTAACGCGACCGTCAACATTTCGCATTATTTCATCGAAGGGATCTGTTTTCCTTCACATTTTCTTGCACATCAGACCCACGTTCGTCAAGTATGAAACCCACAGGTTTCACTTTAATAACGCGATCAGTGCAGTTCAAGAAATTATAATATTAGTTAAGCTGTAAAATCGTTTTCCTTAAAAATTCACGTAAAATTCTAGCCGTGGCTTCAATGTTCATCATCACAATTATTATGGCTACTTAGTCAAAACAACAAAAAACTCAAGCAGCAGGTGTCATTAAGGTGTTACAGCAATTTATCCGAATTATACCAAATTAGAAGTGCTCATGAATAGTAATAGTGGCTTTTATACCAACGTTATTATTACACTATTATAAGTGCATTAACACACATTCTTGAAACTTTTACGAACGCCCATTGAACAGGGAAAGTGCACAAAGACTTTTATTTTCAAAATCACGCTCACTAGAAATGCAGTTACCTCGATTTGTGTAATTTAATTAAAGAAATTGCATTACTCTCATGAAAATTCATAGTTTATTTTGCACTGGATAGTTAACAGTGTGTTGTGCAACAAATTAAAGACTAATTGGTGTAATGAGGAAGTGTTTACTAGAACGAGATAAGTGAAATCAGTGGATGTCCGTCAGACTAAGTAGCATCCACTTACATCGCCACACGAGATTAGACGTTTATATTTCAGATTGCATGTTCTTTTTTTGAAAGTATTTTTGTTTTCTTTTTAGACGACTGCATTTATTATTCGATTCGAATAAATGCTTGTGTGAAAGCTGATTTTAAATAGTTTTAAATGTCACCTAGTCGCATCTTTAATTTATGGTCTCTAAACGGAATATTAGTGGATAAAAATACTTTTACCTCGTTATCATAAAGCGTCGCTGACAATATTTATGTCATTCATCAACCAATTCGCATTATTCATTCATTAATTTCATGCCTTCACTGTCAATTGACAATTTAAGCTGATACCAATATCCCGTAACGTGAGTTACCGCGCAATTATCGTTTTCTCGTTTTCAAATGAAATCCAAGAGGAAAATAAACTTAAAAATTAGGGATGCCCCGCTACAGGCTTGAAATGTTGGAACTTCCGCAGTTCCGACAAGTCGCACACGCACTCTGAAGTAGGTACCGGTTTTTGAATCAAAATAAGCCGTGTGTGGTTCTGGTTATCTGACTCAATCGATCAAAACTTCTGGCGTTTTAGCATTATACTGCGTACGCTCTTTCTTGGTAGTTTGCGTTTTAATAACAGAGCTAACAGTAGTGTTACTAAATCAGAAGCCGGTTTAAATACAACGATATAATTATACATATTTTTCCTGGTGTCTGCGCTACGTTAGCGCTGCGTCTACGGTGCGCCTACGCGGTGCTACGGAGCGTCTACGGCGCTACGCGTTGCTACACTTATTCTACGCAGCGCTACGCTGACGAAACGCGCAATGAAAAACTAAGATTAACTGATGCGATACTGTATTGACTTCGAAAAAACCGGAGGTCTGCGATAGGTTCCTAAAAAAAGTGTAAATACCTTTACCGCGTAAAGGATTGCAGCCCAATCCCTCTTATAGAAAGGGAGGCCTGCGTCCCAACAGTGGGAACTTCATTGGCTGATTATACTTATACTTTTGGTTATTACACTTTTGCGTGGGTGGATGATATCGTCAGGAGATCGGGAAGTGGATGGATGAGAGACGCACAGAATAGAAAAGAGTGGCAGAAGAATGGGGAGGCCTATACCCAACAGTGGCTGATTCTGGGCTGAAAAGATGATGACGATATAAGCATCATCATCATCATCATCTTTTTCTTATACCTTTATGTTTGTGTATACGTTTTAGCAGCGGTGGCCCAGTGGTGTCGGCCCCGACTTACGAACAGTAGGTCGTGGGCTCGAACCCAGGCAGGCGCATTACTTTGTGTAATTTATTTCATCACCGCTGCTCCCAAAACAGTGAAGGAAAACATAATATCGTGAGGAACCAGAAATTTGAAGACATGTGAGATCTGCCAAACCGCACTGGACACGCGTGGTGGATTATAGCCCATCCCTCTCCTAGAGAGGAGGCTTGAGTCCCTGCAGTGGGAACATTATAGGCTGATGATGATGATGATACGTTTTCATATTTATTCAGATTTAATTTGTGGTTCGGTTACCCCGTTACGCAGGTGACCTATAATTTCACTTAATGACTAACACACAGTCATTGACTTTAAGGCTTTATACCTCACACCGATGTTTGAATTAAATGATTCATTCCTCTCGACTCGGCTTAACCTAGAATAAGTAAAATGACGTCATCGTTCATCGGGGAAAACAGTGAATCCAAGAGATAATGAAAGTTTTATACATAATCATTTCTTAGTATTTGACAACTTTCTTTGAAGATCTTTAATGTTATTTTTACAAACTGCATTTTCTGGTACTTGGATAAAGACTTCTTTGAAGGGTACCTAAATATAAAATGAAGTCGATCGCATGTGGTACCTCAGAAAACTAGTTAAACTTGTCACTTTCAGATGTTCAGTGGGCAGCCCGATAGTCTGACAACCAGTCTTAACAAAGAATATCTAGTTGCCCTATTGTGCGAGTTAAAAATACTGGCATTCAGCTGCTTACAGTTAGAATAATCAATAAAATAACATCGTGCTTTTAATCCCCGAAAGGCTAGGCAGCGGTATACCTAATAAGACCTCATTTCGCCAGTTATGTCTACCGGGCACACATTCAAGCTCCGTGGTTGCCACTGAACTTCTTGATGAACCAATAACACTTTGCCCGGGAATTGAACCCGGGACCTCATACAGTGGCGCTTGCGAGTACTAGATTAACGAGGCAGTCTGCCAGCACCTAATTTTGTACAGCTAGAGAGCATAGACTCCATAAAGACGACAATTACACTTAATGTCATCTATATTAAATCAGCTTAATTAAGCGATTTGCATAATTAAATGCATTTAAACTATCTAACGAAATGATAATGAAAAAAACACTTTTTTTATTAACATAATATATACATATTAAATTAAAACGTTCTCTACGTTTTAATTAACGCGTTTTTGCACTCACTAGAAAGGTGTAAATGTCTTCATATATTCCTCGCTTATTTAAAAATAATGGCATATTAATATATATCTGTACATACCACAGCGGAATACGTAACTCCTGTGCCTATAAACTAAGTTCTCATTTATTAAATATACAGGCATAGTTACTGCATAGTACCGGCTATTATGGAGTGTTAATTTAGAATAGAATTTAACTTGCTTTTTTATTTTAAAACTAATTAAGTATCAAGTAGACTAATTGAAATAATACGATTAAAACACGTAAGTGCAACCGCGCCCAACAATTTAAAAAGTTAAAGAAGAACAGAGGCACGCAAATTACTTATTTTACTTGTAACATTTTAAGTACTTCATTTAAAAATATTTTCTAAATCAACAGGTGACAATGTTTGTGGGTTTTCATCATCATTTCAACCGAAAGACGACCACCGCTGGATATAGGCCAATAAAGTGTCGTCACTGGAAGATATGGTATGGTGCTATTCTTTACGTCAGAGAATAATTGGATTTGTCACAAGAAAATGGACTAACATACTATCTATATATATATATATCTATCCTATAAAAAAAAAAAACAAAAAAAAAAACCAACATACCTACGTATGTTGGTTTTTTTTTTTATTTATTTATTTAAACATACAGTCTTAACACAGTTTCATATTCATAACAACACAACACACATTGGTTAACACAACTGAAAATACAACTGACCGATGAGTTGTTTTAACGTTAGGTTTACATCAGGCGCTCGTGCTATTGTCTCCGGCGGGCAGACAGCCAGTGTCACGTGAGCATTTCAAATTTATTTATTTTCGAAGACTAATAACTGACATTCTAATCGCTGTGATCACATTTCTAATGTTAGCGAGGTTCTATCGCCACCTTCCACGTGACACGAGTATTTTAACGACAAAATGTAATCCAAAAATTGGTTTCATATGACTTACCACAGCTCGCTCAAGTGAAAGCTACATCTACTCGTATATCTCCATGTTTCTAGATTCGTTTTAGATTTAAACAGAATTATCTTACAAAAGGTTTTGTACACCTTTTTTCAATTTGGGCAAGAGTCAAAAAAATTGTATAGGTAAGGTACCTAGATGTACTATGAATACAGTGAAAAGAATTGGTACAAGAATTGGGTATGAAGTTTTGTAGTCTATTAAAATGTAGGTAACTTTGCAGGGCAATTCAATTTCACAAAACGGATCTAAGAGATAGTATAGGTATTAAAATTGGGATCTTTCATTCACAAAGAATTCACTTTCAAATGTCAAGTAAGAAACATAAATAAACGTTGATACCCAAGTAACTATAAACAACGTTGAAACCATAACCGGCCAAGAGAAATAAATAGGTTATAATTAACATAACCTGTCAATCACAACTGTCAAGAAATGGTGCGAATCAATAAGGCATGTTGGCAGCCCTGATTTAGCCAACATAATAAGTTGACGCGATGAAAGTAGAGCGAGAGTAAAGAGTTGACAGCTGATCATCTAAGGGCAATTACGAATATCTAAGGGCCCAATTACTGCCAATTTACGTGTTAATGTCGTGTTAAAAGCATGTTTTGAGTGGCAATTAATATGAGAAATGGAATAAAACTATTTATAAACTCGAGCTTTCTTCACGACCTTTTCATAAAGTTAAGAGTTTACGTCTGGTACAAAAGTATAAGTTAAATAAAGAGAGTCCGGATTTTTACCGTTATGTTGTAGTATGGGTGGACACAACTTTCCGATTCTTTTAAAATGATCTTTAATATTATTTTTACTATACCTAAAGTTGGTCATCCTTAAAAAAACTCCTTAACCACGTTCGATGGGAGTTTTTACTGCATATTGACGTTCAGGTGCATAAACACATGCAGGAATCGTCAATCTGAACACCTCCACTGCGTAATCCCTCAGCAAGTTTTACCCCGATTTCCCTTCCAGTTTTCAGCACCTATTCCATCCCTCATTCCGTCCTAAGGTTAAATCTAGTATGTGCAACCAACATGTCGGACCATGTCTACTTAGTTTGGCAGCAATTTGAACTAAGTCTCTAATTAGCATTTTGAAACGCAACGCGGTTTTACTCTGATAGTTTGAAACCTAATAA
This sequence comes from Diarsia brunnea, assembly GCA_949774965.1. Lineage (NCBI taxonomy): Eukaryota > Metazoa > Arthropoda > Insecta > Lepidoptera > Noctuidae > Diarsia > Diarsia brunnea. The sequence continues at coordinate 16,086,610 of OX459008.1, read as the reverse complement.
TGTTGAGGTAGTGGCTCGGTGGTTTGAACTTTTGCATTGATGTTAAATGCAAATTTTGAGCAAGCTTGGAGAGAATATGAGTCCTTTAAAATGAAGCGATAAGGCCGTGTCTATAATGGAAAACCAGCCAAAATAAATTCCTTGTAGCTTTACTTTCTAGCGATTTCAGTACTTTAATAAATAACTGATATCTTATGAAATTATCCAGATGAACGTGGAAACAAACGGATGTTGTAAGAATCGTAGCTAGGTGACTTCATGTAAATAATAACTTGAATAACTGTAACAAAATCATGACCAATCTGATCATGAGTAAACCACGATGCACTCAGCTATGCAATTTCCAATAGTCCCACAAGAATCGAAATTCGACAAATTCTCGCCATGTTCTGAAGTGATTTGCAGCTGGATCTGGCAACGTGCCAGTGGTGGGCGGGCTTCTTTAGAAATGCAGTCGGCGGTTGCCAGTCGTATGGCCTGCCAGGCTTGCTAGCTAATGTCTAATGAACGTTGTGAATTCGGAACCAATTACTGTATTTGGCGCAGTTCCCTTGTTTTATGTTATTGGGTTTCTTTTGAGCTCGGGTAATGTTAATGAACTGTGAGCTTGACTTGCTTTTAAAGTTTATTGTGTTTGCATACATCACTTGCTACAGATTCAATTCTCTCTCCCATTTTGTTTCTGTCTATTATTGGGTTTGTTCCGTTATTACTTTAATTAATGTATAATGAGATACATCAATATAAAGAATCATAATAATAGAATATTCTCTGTAAATAGAAAGCTCAGCAGGGCTATTGCGTATGTTTTTAAGTGTCAGTGGCTAGCATAGTGGCCATCGATTGACTGTCAAATGGTTGTGGTTTGGTACAAAATGGGACCATTTGACAGTTAGTCGATGGACACTATGATAGCCACTGAGCCACTGACATTTAAAAAGATACGCAATAGCCCTGCTGGTTCTTGTGGTACAAGAGCCATGACTACTAACGCGATATTAGCAATCAAACAACTGTCGTCTTACGTCTTAATTTCTCAGAAGAAAAGTAATAGAAATGACAAGCATAAATCTAGACCGAATTATCCGCATATGGATATGGACATATCAGTGACACTTAGAATTAAATCACTTACGAATGAATTTCATTCGCCTTTCACTACATTTGTGTAAATATACCGTAGTATGTGGAATTACGATGAATCATAATAATATTTCAGTGAATCACTGTATGATAGTTTATACATAACAATAGTGAATGTGAAGATGACCTAAGTTGAACGTTTTTTTAATTTTTAGATACTTTACTGCTGGCGGTTATTCCACTGTTTACCTTAATTCTGTCGATAGTTAAAAATATTATTGTTTAATTTGGCGAGTCTTCGTTAGATATTCAATTCTAGATTTAGATAGGTACCTTGATATCAAAATATAAATAACTAGCACATCGCCTGTGACATCGTCCGCAAGAAATGTACTAGCACGGCTAGTATCCAATATGAATGATATAACTATAATGTATGCCCACGAATCATGACTGTATCCTTTTGTGTTTTTTTAGAATGGAGACATTAGTTCCAGAGTTTACCCCCTACATACAAACTTACGAACAATTTTTTCACTCACAATTTTTCCCTGAAGAGAATTACACAACTCCACCACAAACTGTACTTCTAAAGTCTATTTTTACTTTAAGTATCATTGATTCAAATAAAGTACAGTAACTATACACAGAACTTAAGAAAAACCACAAAACTCGAAGAATAAATATCCTAAGCGCTGTTAATTCTCTAGAAAGAGGAGGAAGCTAGCTATTTCTACGTCAGTCAACTGTGGTTAGACCGCCAGCGTACGTTTGTGGTCACCATATTACCGTTTAATGTTGTACCGATCAGAGGGTTATAAATCTCCTATCCGTATACCTTCATACCATACAGTCAGTACCCAGCATAACCTGACCTCTCTTCTCACACCATTTGCCCTCTTCTTCGTTAAACGACGGATCAGATAATGATGGGCACAGACAGTATACCATAAAGAAAAAAATACATCGTTTTCTTAAACTGAAGGCCTTTTAAGGAAAGTCTTTAGTGCCTGTAATCGTTTATGAACGCGCTAATAATAGCTATTAGCATAATATTAATAACATCGATACGTCAAATCTGTCAAAATGATCTTAATTGGACGATAAAACTGGTACTTGTGTAGTTTTGTTGCAGTTTTTAAGAATTCTTGAAGATAATGTAAGAACCTCATCATAAGAAGAAGTAGGGTCGGGGTAGCAAAATAGCAGGTCTTGTTTGAGTAGAATAGCTAAATTATGTTATGAAGTCGAATGTTATACAATATTTTATGCTCTAGTAGCAGAAGGTACCTCTCTGTAGAGGTACCTTCTGCTGCATATACATCATATGAATTAAGGATAGAGGCCTGTGCCTCTATCCTTAATTCATATGATGTATATGAATTCAGAAATTAATTGATACAAATACAGAATCAAACCCGTTTGACATTTGGCCTACCTATAATGCCATCTCTTTTTTTTTTTTCCGGTAGGTGGAAAATCATCAAACAACCCCTCCCGCTCTTGGGCAGAGCAGAAGTGAGTGACAGACTTCTACTGATTAAAAACCACCCATGTTCCTTCCTAGCCCTTGCGCCGAGGCCGCGGTATCTCTTTCGAACAACTGGCAGCCCCGACGGGGTAATGCCCAACCTTTAAAAACGGTTTCCACCACATGCGGAGCGAACCCATTAATGACTTATTTTACCTCGTAAGCGAAAACTGCTTACATGTGTTTCCACCAAAAAAGAGTCGAGCGGAAATGACTCAGCGGAAAAAAGATTCAAAATGAGCTCATCTGCTCTTCTTGTTTCATTTCTCTTTTGCGGTGGGAATCAGACGACATTCTTGGTAGAAACGTAAACCTGTGTCATGAGAAGAAGTCCTCTTTGCTTAGCCATTTCCGGCTTATTCTTCTTTCGCGGTGGCAACCGTACTTTAAGACCAAGCTGTCCGTCATTAAGTTACCTGCAATGCGACAAATTCCGCCCATATTATGATGATGTATTACGTTCAAAGACATGTTTGAAGTTGTGCGCTATGCTTGGAACATTGCCCTACTTTCTAGGTCGGGAATGAAGTAGTGCATTCGTTTACATTTTCTATGAATTGCTGGCGTTCTCGTTTAAAAACAATCAACACGGGAAATGGACGTGGTTTCACGTTGGAAACTCGACTGGCACACATTTGCGACTTAGTTATGCGATTAAGCTGTGCAAAGCTGATTAGCTGAAAGCGCGTTAACGCAGGAAGGGCTGAACCATTTTGTCGCAATAAAGTGGTAGGATAAACGAGACAATTTAATTAATGCGTAGAGAATATATATAATAATGTAATATTCAAGTAGTAACACCACACCACACCCACAGCATACGGGTTTAGTGTTACTGCTCCAGCCGTCTCAATAGTCTCTACCTATATTCGGTTTCCAAGAAACGATGCATGGAACTGTGTAAGGGGTGATATGGCAAGAAAGGAGACCGTGTCTGATGAGATGACGAGTAATAGAAGAAAAGACATGCAAATGAATTAGGATAAGGGCAAGAGAATGATCATGATCCCGTTTCCAAGATCGACCCGATATCTTTAAGAACAGAATAGTAAACTCCCATCTGACCTCTTCAAAGCCATACCAACATCGTCGATCGATTTTATAAGTCGTAAATGTACAGCCAGTCTAAATATCCGGGACGTGCGGACTACGGATAGGCACAAAACAAAAGCAATACGTCCACAGTCCACACGACCGATGGCTCGGGTTGCTCGATTGCCTGGAATAGCACGGGTGACTCGATTGCTAGGAATAGCTCGTGTGGCTCGGGTGACAAATTGATTCCAGCTCGCTCACCGTTAATCAGTGACTGGCTCACCGCTCCCGACCGGAAGCCACAACACCTGAATGCCGATTGTAAACAAAGCTCCCGCTAATAAGTTAACGATTTACAAGTCTAATTAATGCATTGAAAGAGGACGTTCCTGTTGGATCGTCGGTTGTTTATCATAGATAATACTTTGCAACAAGCCGTCGTGTGGTCGAAGGGAATTCTCATCGGCAAAAAAATACGTTTTTTTGTTAAAACTTTCAACTCCTATTGAACCCCTTTAGATGGTGCATTATTCGTAACAATGGTATTCAGCTGCATTCGGTTAGACTGGAAGCCAATCCCAACCCAACACAGTTGAGAAAAAGCTAGGCAGGGTGTATATGGTGAATTATTTAGAAATCCTTTGTTAATACTTGCTTTCGTCACATAAGGAACTCTTACACGAGATCGAACGGTTTCGGCTAAGCTGTGTCTGATCGTAAAGGAACGAGCGAATTTAAGAATTGTATCAAGGAGACGGTTTGCCTAGTGGTCGCAAAAACATTTAATGAAAATCATCCCATAAATATCTATGAGAATATTTTCATTGAATGTTTTGCAGCCATATATGGCTTCCCATCATAGAAGGCCATAATGATTTTATGAGCAGTTACAATTGATATATTAACGAGGGAGAGATCATAATATTTAGTTGGAAAGTGCACCGACATGATGTGCTATTCGCTGTCTTCAATGCACAAGAACGACTTAATTTATTTATAAACTAGGTATTGCCCGCAACATTCGGTAAAAATGGATTTTGTTACCAATTTCAAGCGTTTTAATTTTTGTGCACGGTACCCAAATTCTTATTCTAAGATAGAAGTAGTTTTAGTAGTAACTAAGAAGTACCTTATAACAGCTATCTACCTTAAAAGTCCTTTCCAAATTGGTCCAGCCGTTTCGGAGATTAGCCGTTTGAATCGGACTTTTTTTTAATTACAGGGCTTTTAATTGTTTTGCTTGGAACTTTAATTATTTTTCTACAATAAAAGTAGCCTCAGTTAGACCTTATAACATCGTCAGCCATCTGCCAGTAAAAGTCCTGTATATCGGCCTGCTAGTCATATTATTTTGTATCCATTGAGTAATAATCCGTTAATTTGATATTACAAACAGACAGTTCAATTGTTTATTTGTATGTATGTGTAGATATAGTAATATACCGTAGTAGTGAAACTATCATCGTCTACAGATGATAATAGAATCATCATGGCCACCTACTAGCCCAGATTGAATTGTAACAGTGAGAGAAACAGATGAAGATATTATTGAAAGAAAATTGTAGTGGAAACGTGTATGAGGCTTTGTAACAACAGTATACAAAACTATTTTACGTACGGAATGTGAATCGCACAGAAAGTGTGTTTGGGTAACGGTTACCAACACTTTGAGAGCATATTATAATTGTTCATTTGTTTTTTTTTTTTTTTTATTTATAATGGGCTTGCTCTTGACCTCAATCTTACCCTAAGGGCAAAGATGAGGTCGACGATGGAACGAGCTTACCCAGAAGAAGCCTATTTACTCGCGACTTAAATAGATTAGGGTTATATGAACTCGGGAAAACCGACGCAGGCAGGGAATTCCACTCCTTGGCTGTGCGCATAATAAAGGACTTAGCAAAGCGCTTCGTTCGAATGTGTGGAACATCGACTAGGTATGGGTGATAACCTGCAGTACGCCTAGTCTCCCGATGGAAGAAGGGAGATGGTGGAATCAGCCCGTGGAGTTCCTGCGCTCACTCTCTATTTGTATCGACAAATAAAGGGTGTAAAAGTACCCTTTATGAAGCAAGCCGAAAGGCACTTGTTCTTACTATTACTGCGATCATTGTTTGTTCTAGGCCAAACCTGGGAACCACCTAGTTACGGAGATGTTGGGGGTAAAAGTCAAATTTTTTACAGCTGTTCTTTTAGTACAAGTTTTTCAGGTTATAACTTCACTTGAATTACCTCCATGACCAGTTCACTATTCAAAGCATCCACTAGCACTATGTTTTAAGAGTGCTACTTTGAGTTACCGTAAAATGTGATTTTTCACCCCAAACAAAACTCGTTTCCCAGCAATATTTTTTGCGTAGGGTTACATAGGTAGTTTTTTTTTTCTTTTTTTTAAATAAAAACGTTGCCCCACACTAGGAATTTCTCCTGTATCGTGGGTGCGTTCACAAACATTTAAACTCACATACACAAATACCCAGAGCGAAAGGGAGTGTCAGACTTCTACTGACTAAAAACCACCCATGTTCCTTCTTAGTCCTTCATGTCGAGGCCGCGTTATCTCTTGCGAACAACCCGCAGAAAGCCCCTAAAGTATTGGTAACCGCTAACCTAACCAAAAACACTGTTACGCCATACAAATTAAGTACATTAAAAGCTACAAAATTTCATCGAAGTTGGATCAAACGCAGTTTAAAACTTTAACAATTTCCCTTCGCAGAATCGTCTAAAGATAGGTTATCGGGAATATTAATGATTTCATGGTCCTAGATTATGATACTCGATAGCCTTCTTTTTTCATATAATACGGGTACTATCGATGCGCAAAGTGCATTCGCTGGCGATTCATTGAAGTGATCCATCATTAGTTACACCTTGAATGGCGAGTACAGTCGAGGAAGAAAGTGGTTTGTTTTCAATAGCCTGTTCATCATCAATAGTTCCGATAGCTAGTATGACCACTTCAGTTTACTTACTTTTGAAGTCTATGTCAGAACACATCATTTCGATTCCACAGCGTCCAAGCAAAGCCGGGGGACTACTGTTCTTGGTGCTGTACTTAACGCTTAGTTTAAGAAGGATATTCACAGCACTCTGGTAAGAAATAACTTCGAGTCCACAACAATTGTGTACTTGCTTAAATTCGAACGCGAAACACAAAAAAAAGAACCTTTTTTGTTGTAATATCACATACAAATATAAACAGGTAATAAGTGCCTACAAAATTTGAAGGTTGCCCTCGATTTCTTTGGGATGCCATCATCAGATCCTGATTTCCTTCCTCATGGTACTACCCTTGGGATATCTCCTTTCCAACAGAAAAGGATTTTCTAAATAGGTTTAGGCGTCTTCGAGTAATCGGTGATTATACATGAAAAAGATTCCCACGAATTAAGAACCTCTTTTTTTAAAGTCGGTTAATGAGATTTACCTTCTATCATCAGGTCAACCTAATAACCTGAAAGGATACAACTATCAATCCATAAGTACGTATAATTTTAAAGGAATTTTCTTTCAACTCCAAACCGTTGAGGAGTTGTACCTTCCATCATCAGCGCAGCCACATGTGATTATGATTATCAGACGCAAATACTTGGACAGCTTCAAAAAATATATAGAAAACGTAATGTGTGCCTATAAAATTCGATGGTTGCTCTCGATTTCTCAGGGTTTTCATCATCAGATCCTGACTTGGTGACAATGGGACCACCTCGGGAGTATACTTTTTTGAATACAAAAAGAATTTTGAAAATCGGCAATTCATAAAATTAAATGACAGAGATATCCGATAACAAACATACAAAAAAAACATAGAGAGGAATTAAGAACCTCCTCCTTTTTGGAAGTCGGTTAAAAAATACAACAGGAACATTACAACAATAATAACCCCAAGGGTTAAGCAGTACGAGTATTTATTGTTACTTATTTCGTAATATATGTTTAAGTTTCATGTAATAAGAATAGAGCCCATTGCTTTAACCTTTTTTTTTTTTTTTCGAAAGGGAGTGTCAGACTTCTACTGACTAAAAACCACCTGTAGTGTATACGAGTATCTATTTAATAGATATGTAAACACTGTCTCACAACCACAAGTGGTCAGGGGAGCTGTCACTAATGACATCTGTCAGTTTCATGATGGCGGGAAAGTGAAGTGATCCTGGACTAAGGCTTGGTGGTCTGGTGTGAGCCTGTGATACTTAGTTAATTGTAAAATCAACCGATTAGGTCTGTTACTAGTGGATACTACAAGTGGCGACGAGGATAAAGGTCTGAAATGTACATATTAATACTAGCTGCTAGCTGTTTTCACTTGGTGAAAGTTTGCAAGGAACTGTCAACAATGTGAAAAAACAATAGTAAGTACAGTTATTTGACTATACTTGATACTAATTAATGATTACTGTATGCCAAACGTACTGGCATTAAGTATTTTAAGGTGAAGGAAGAGTTCTGTTATTGTTTTATCATTCTACATAATTGTTGTACAATGGGTTACTGTTACACTATTTGAAGAGATAGATCACACAGTAATAAATGAATTCTATGATGCATGGCGTCTAGACATTCAATATCATGAAGAACCTACATTAATATGTCAACATGTTACATGTGTACAACACATTCATTAGTACTTACTGAACATCAAACTAGATAAGTACTAGGTTGTCACTACAATATATACAAGTTGATGACAAATGATTTAATTCATAACAGATTTCTTTATTGGTTTTAAGCTCCACTTAACTGTTATCAGCAGACTGCTAGCAATAGGTTTAATTCCTATAGCTGTGAACATGTTGACTTACTAGAAAGATCTTGTATTGAATCATCAAAGCAGCATATAAAAATAAAAGATTCTATTTCCTGTAGTGACTAATAATAACTTTGATTGTATGAAGTACTTATAAGTGAAGTATGAAGTACTTAAGTACTATTTTTGAAATGTCTATTATTTGACATGTCGCCCCAGACAGTTCTATGCAGTTATGGGATAACCAACAGTTGTTGAAGAATAAGCTTCAAGTAATTTTGATTGATTTTGAGTATTCTGATTTTGATGATCCCTTCTCCTAAACAATATGAGTAATAACTTAATTTCATTTAAAAAATACCTAGGTAATTGATATGTGCTTTCATTAGAAAAATAAACATTGTGTACATTGTGTGTGTTTTACATACAAGAAAATTAGGGATGTAGATATCTAAACCTAAAGAGCAATGGAAAGAAGCATGTTGAACACAGGTTAGTCACAGAATCAGGAATTTAAAAATAAGAAGGAAGACAAAAGTAACGGGTATAATAACTCGTAGAACATCTAAAATGGAGTTGGGCAGGACTTATGCTATGTTGCAAAATAAATAAATGGAGTATACAAGTAACCTTATGGTATCCAAAAGCAGACATCAGAAAACAAAGGTGGGCAAAAAAAAAAAAAAAAAAACAAGATGGAGTGACGATATCAGTCTAACCTAACCGTAGGACCATACTAGACCAGAGTTGCAGAAGACTGAGTTCAATGGAGATAGCTGGAGAAGGCCAATGCCAAGAGGCACGCCGAACTGAGAGAGATATTATAAGAAAAGAAAAAACACCCAAATTGAAAGTAGTTCGGAATTAAAAGGCTTTATTATTGTTATGTAGATACCTGATGTGTCGAATGAAATGACAAGTATAAAGAAGTATATAAGGAAGACACAAGCTGTGGCGACCCCAAATAAATTGGGATAAGGGCAGGAGAATGTTGACACTATGACTCATTGGTCGCAGGCATGGCAGCTTGTTCTGCGGTCCTGGTTTTGATTCCCAGGTTGAGGAGAGCTTGTTGGGTTTAACTCAGTAAAAGCCAAGGGGTCGGAATTATTGTATGGTTAATGGAATAAGGTTGTCCCGTAATACAAGCTTGATGTTATGTAGGGTTATGTTATTATTATGCAAGGATAATAATAATAGAATAATAACATGTGCAATGTAAAGTGAAAAAAAAAAAAAAATATCATCCAATGACTGAGGGGCAAGTCCCTTCTCGTACAGAAAAAGAAGAAGAAAATGAAGTGCTTAAATTAAAGTAAAAAAAATAAAGGTACCTACTTAAGCACTGGTTATCAAAGGAGCAGCTTGTGGCTTGATAGAGCTGCCGTTCGATTTGATTGGATTGAACTGTGTGTTGCCTAGATTGATTCGTGTATGGGTGGCCGCCCATTGCGTGCAGACTTTCCTCAATGCCTCGGAGGATACGTGGCAGTGTAGGTGGTCAGTAATGGTCAGTGGCCTGAGAATCTGACAGCCGGTTTTGCCGAGGGGTGTCGTGCTACTGGGTGCTGACTGAGTTGTGGAGGTTGGATGGGCGGTGGCTCCGTGTGGAGTGCAGGTGTCCGGCTGCATCCGGTTGGACTGGAGGCCAGTCAACATGGTTGGGGAAGGCAGATAATGATAACATTATAGCTGTTTGACAAAATGATAGTTTTGAATTGGAATAACTTGAAATAATTCATAAATAAATATAGTAACACAAGTTCTGAGTAGGAAACCGTAATGGTGGTTGTGTAATGGTTTAACTTAAATATGAAGCCAATGTATAAATGTCGACATCGAGTCGTATTCGGTATGCCAGTGCCATCTGGTGGCGCTCGATGGAGTCATTGGTGCGCGCGCCAGTGGGTCGGCACGTCACTTCTCTGTGGAAGGGCGCGGCGGTGCGTGCGACCGGTGAAACATCGCGTGTTCTGAAATTCGTACCTACAGAGTTATACGTGCCTACTGTGTTTCTACTATCGTCTTATTGTTTGAGTGTATCGGTGTACGAGACTGGTTTCTTCATCCAACACTGGGCCCACCGGAGTCAAAATCAAAATCAAGATGTTTTATTTCGCGTAGGCCTGCATGGGCGCTTGTGGGAGTTCGACAAAAGGGCCCACAGTTAACCAACGATTAGTGCTAAAAAAATATCCCTTCCCGATATAATATAATATGTGTTCTGGTAATTACAAATCAAAGGTAAATAATTTATTAAAAAAAAAAAAAAGATAATATGCAGCAACAACACATATATATTATGTATGTTTAGTTAAACATAGAAGATTATTTTGTATAAATATATGTGTCTCAGATATTATGTTAAATTTTGTAAGAGCGGTGATGGCCTCGCCCGACTTAGGTCGTGGGTTCGAAACCAGGCAGGTATTTTGTGTTCATTCACTCATCACCAGGGAACGCTCTTAAAACGGTGAAGGAAAACACTGTAAGGAAACCGGCATGTCTTGGAAGCACGACTTCTAAGGCATGTGACATTTACCATCGCACTGTTTACGCGTGGTAAGATAGCAACCATTAAATTGGCTGGCGAATATCCATTAAATTGGCTTTTAAGAAGCAATCAAATTGGATAGAGCAACCTTTAAGTTGGCTCACAATAATCCATTAAATTGGCTGATAAACAGCAATTAAATTGGATGGAGCAACCATTAGGTTGGCTCATGAAATCCATTAAATTGGATAGAGCAACCGGTGAGTTGGCTCATGATAATCCATTAAATTGGATGGAGCAACTGTTAAGTTGGCTCGTGATAATCCATTAAATTGGATGAAGCAACCGTTGAGTTGGCTCATGAAATTGGATGGTATCCATTAAATTGGCTGATGAGAAGCAATTCAATTGGATGAAGCAACCGTTAAATTGGCTCATGATAATCCATGAAATTGGATAGAGCAGCCGTTAAGCTGGCTCAAGAATGGTAAATATCCATTAAATTGGTCGTTGAGCATCCGTTAAATTGGAAGAAATGGGCGTCCATTCAATTAGAAGTATTAGGCATCTATGAAATAGGACGCTAGACATTCACCAAATGAGACATACTTGTATGTTGACTGCCATTAAATTCAATGTGCACGATATTAAAATGACTAATCATGTGAGCCTAAAAGAAAGAAAAAAAAAATATTAGATACCTGACGAATTCGGAAACTATGTCAAAAGTAACAAAGAAAGTTGAACAAATAAAACTTGTACAGAACCAAATAAAACTTTTGAAGTCTGGGGCAGTAAAACTCTTTTGTTCATTGGTTGCCAAGAAAGTTTTGGAATATATATAATGATAAACGTTGTAAAGGAACCTAAAGAAAGAAATAAAAAGAAATGTAGTTGAGAAACTTTTTGGATAAGAACAAGGACACAAAGTTACAACTAGGAGTATTGAAATTAAGCAACAGTGTCAATCTTATCTAGGTTGGAACCCAAACGAAGACTAGCTTAGGAAATTGGATTTTTAGACAGTACGCAAGTCATCGCTGATGCCAAGCTAGTTTGGGTACTACAACAAACTGAGTTTAATTCAAATATTTTATTGGAGAACATATATAGAGAGATAAAAAGAACACATTTCAAGAATAGTAATAAAAATCATAATGAATAAATAAAATTTAAAATTATTTCTCTACATCAGATTATGTACGAAGGTATAGCCAGTAATAGAAAGAGATAAGCCTTGGTCTTCTCGGGGTCATCGATAATTTAAACTTAAATAAAAAACACTTAAACCACAAAGTTTTTGGAAAAGTTCTCTCTAAATATCTAAAGTGTTTAAATTCAACCCCATGATCGGTTACGGGGCAGGCATCATTAGAACTTATCTTTAGATGTCATTAGAAAAAAAAAACAATGAAAAGGAAAGGAATATGGAAATAGGAAGACGAGATCATGCAGACCCCCAGAGGTTAGAATAGACGATGAAGTTCATAGGAATAGTCTAATAACCTATTAAGTATTAACTTTAATCCTACTCCACACTTAATGGAGGCTACTGGAGGAGATGTTCAAATGGAGTAACTAAAGAAAGAAAAAGTATTTATTGGTCTCACACAGGACAAGAAACGAACTGAATAAAACGATCGAACTGAACGAACTGGGTAAAACCTGATAAGGTACATTGTACATTTAGAACTGGTAGGTCAGTGGCAGTCGGTCTAAGATGACAAGGTAGATCGGATAACAAAAACATGCAAGTATGGTTGAACATTTTATATTCTTTAGTTGTTGAATTTGCTTGATTACTGAATGTAATTGTGTGTATATTTGGGTAAAGCATTTTGATCAAAACAAATATAATAAGAAAGGGATGTAGTGTATACGAGTATCTATTTAATAGATATGTAAACACTGTCTCACAACCACAAGTGGTCAGGGGAGCTGTCACTAATGACATCTGTCAGTTTCATGATGGCGGGAAAGTGAAGTGATCCTGGACTAAGGCTTGGTGGTCTGGTGTGAGCCTGTGATACTTAGTTAATTGTAAAATCAACCGATTAGGTCTGTTACTAGTGGATACTACACCACCCATGTGCCTTCTTAGCCCTTCTTGTCGAGGCTGCGGTATCTCTTGCGAACAACCCGCAGCCCCGACGGGACTCGCAGCCCCGACGGGTCGAACCTTTACAAAGACTTTGAGGTGCCTCGGTTTAGATAGAAAAATCACTCCGAACGTAAATTGTCAGCTTAGCTTACGCAACGCTGTTCTCACCAGTACCTATTAGTATTAATGATAGAGCCATCGTATTGAGTGCGCCTATCCAACCGTGAAAGATAACAAGGGGTGCTTGCTCTTGTCATAACAGCTATAACCCTTCGGTCTGCCCTCAGTGCATCACTAGCTCATTCGGAAGCAATCGGGAACTTTCGGGAACTCTCGGCAGCTTGCACAGGCTATGGGACACTTTGAAGTCAGTTGGTACTCGGCTGGGGAGGAACGAAAATCGAACTAATATTACAAAGGCGAAAGTTTGTGAATGTGTATGTTTGTTACTTCTTCACGCAAAAACTACTGAACGGATTTGGATAAAATTTGGTACACAGATAGTTTATAACCTAGGTTAACACATAGGATAGTTTTTATCCCGATTTTTATCTTCCCGTGGGATATTTTTCGAGTTGTAGCGGGCGAAGCCGCTGACAACAGCTAGTTTTAAATATAATACAAAGTCAAATTATAGTAGCTAGTGCAACGTCACAGACGTGACGGATATCGACATCGCCAAGTAATTTTAGAAAAAAGAAGATTATGAAGGCATCAGCTATAAATTCTTATCGTACTAAAACGAGAAAAAAATAATACTCATTACAGTTAAAAAAGTTACACTTTTTGCCGATATACTATTATATTATGCCCAATTCCACTTTCAAATAAACCAATGCGCTTTTATATAGTCATACGTTGACTCGTTGTGTAGCCTAGTGTTGTCAATAAAGCATTAGATGCTAATGGAGGCATTTACGGCAGTCAGGAGGCAATTGCCGACAGTTTAAACATTTCTACTCAACTGTGACAGTAATAGTCTCTCATTGCTATTACCTACCCCTACTTACTGACGGGACGGTTGCTTGCTGGTTGCTATTACCTATCGCTTACTGACGGATGGTTGCGTAACCGTCCGTTTATCGCCGCCGCAAATATGACGAGTGGTATTATTATTTGCTGTGGGCACAAAAGGATTGAAGATGAGTGGTTGCTGCAGACACATATTCCTGTCCTTGAACCAAGTAACTTGTTACCTACTAATGAAGGCTTAGTATTGCAATAACATTTCCTACTTAGGCCATACATTACATCCCGTCGGGACTGCGATTGTTCGTAAGAGATACCGCGGCCTCGGCGCAAGGGCTAAGAAGGAACATGGGTGGTTTTTTAGTCTGTAGAAAGTCTGACACTCCCTTTCGCTCTACCCAATAGCTGGAGGGGAATATTTGGTGATTTCCCACGCCCAAAAAAAAAAAAAGGTCCTTACATAACATAGTTACATACACAACATCTCCAAAGGGGTAAGCAGAGGTGTACACATTAGTGCACCCACATTTCGGCTCGACTCGGCGAGCCTATTCATTGCTCTTCACAGGGCCCAAATCCGTGGCTGCTACTGAGAAATTCCTGATGGAAAAACCCAATAACACTTTTTACGACCCGGGAATCGAACCCAGGACCTCATACTCAGCGATCGCGCTTGCAACCACTAGACAAACGAGGCAGTCGACAAAGTGAAGTGTAATTTTAAATGAAAGCAGCATTTGACTTTTTGTGAAGCAATATTTATATTGCTTCACAAAAAGTCAATTCGATGCGAGATTGCGAGCCTAGTGCACCTTTTTTTTTTTTTTGGGGGGGTGAGAAATCATCAAATAACCCCTCCCGCTCTTGGGCAGAGCGAAAGGGAGTGTCAGACTTCTACTGACTAAAAACCACCCATGTTCCTTCTTAGCCCTTGCGAACAACCCGCAGCCTCGACAGGCGTCGGCCCTTGCGGGCCCCTTCCATGTTGCTGACATCTCTTTGAGGCGCGCGTGGAACACGAACGCGCCGTCGACACGGCCTGTCGTCGTCATAAGACGGACGGACGGCGAGCTTACCCATCACTCACCGTCCACAGGCCCGCGTCTACGGTGGCCAGAAGCCATCACGTGGCCCCCGACGCCCGGAGCGCCTCCCGCGGCGGCTGGGACGAGAGGTTCTCTCCCTCTCATGTTCCGCCACCTCCTTCGCTAGCATCACTGCTTCGCAGAAGGAGGCGACGGTGTCCCATTCCTCCTCGCCCCGGACCATGGCTTGCACCAGGGCCGGACGCGAGAGGTCGCCGCCGCCGATGGCCGCTACGAGAACACGGCGGGGCTCCGCCCAAGCGGGACACACCTCCACAGTGTGCTCCACCGTGTCCTCCGGCCGATCCTCGCAATGGTGGCATCCGGGCGTTTCCTCCCGCCTGATTCGGTGCAGGTACCTCCCGAAACAACCGTGTCCGGTGAGTACCTGCGTCAGACGGAAAGCCTATAGTGCACCTTAATACCCAAATGTAATAAAACTAACTTTACCCACACAACAAAGTTCATAAAGTTGTACCGCGAAGTTTTTCTTCGTCATGTTCAGTATTGATTCCATTGGTCATTACATACGAATTCGTTTATTCATTGAGTGTAGGAGACCGGAAGAATGGGAGACCACAGAGGAAAAAAATTGCACGGCACTTCATTAACTTTGAAAAACATGACTAACAACTACTCGATTATTTTCTACTAGCTGCTTGCCTTGTTGGTTGAGTGATGGCAAAAAGCCAGTAATTTAGTGTGATAAATAGGGCAGGCCATGTTTATAATGTCTCCAATTTAAAATATTTAATTTATTGGGAGTGAATAGTAGGGGTACCTTCCTAGATGAAATAACGCAGCATCATCGATGGATGACCGACTTCCTTGCACCAATCAGCTGGTCATTATTACCCACTAAACGAACAATAAACTCTTCTTTTGCCAGTAATCAAGGCAAATACCGACGTTATATAATTTAATATGCATATTGCAACTATTTGTCGTCTGCAGATTGTTTTACTGAACTTTATTGTGTGTATATCAGAGGCAGAAACTATTATTTTGTCTTTATAGACCACGGTTTACACGGTTAACATTACATCACGCGTGTAATCCCCCAATAGGGATGTTTCCTGACTAAAAAAAATGATTCTAATTAGTCCGTCTGTTAGATTATCGAAAAATATTGGATACGTATTTTTTTTATCAAATCCATAAAAAAATACGAAAATAAAACGCGTCAAAGGTTTGAGTGGGGGTTTGTGACGTCACTCACCGATAAAAAAGACGTGTGGCACTCGGAGACTGCCGCGGTAAAGCTATTGCATAGCATTTTTTTGTTAGTTAATTTTATAAGCGTAAGAGGAGCTCGTGGCTAAATAAGAACTGCTACTCGGGTCGATCTTTAGGTAAAGCTGTGCTTGCCTAGGTCAATCTGTGTATGGGTGACCGCCCGACATACCGAGTTTCCTCCGTGCCTCGGAAAGCACGTTAAGCTGTTGGTCCCGGCTGCCATATATAGATCTTTGGCAGTCGTTACAGGTAGTCAGTGACCTGAAATTCTGACATCCAGTCTTACCAAAGAGTATCGTATTACCTAGTATTAACTGGGTTGTGGAGGTCAGATAGGCAGTCGCTCCATGTAAAATACTGGTATTCAGCTGCATCCGGTTAGACTGGAAGCCGACCCCAACATAGTTGGGAAAAGGCTAGGCAGATGATGATGAATTTTATAAGCGTAAGATAAGATACTATTAATAGAAATTATCAATAAATTACATTATTTGAGCTAACATATTAATAAAAATGAATTAAATTATATAAATCAAATGTAACCTTCGTAGTTCTAACCACTAAGAAAAACTATGACACAAATTAAAAGAAAAAGTAAATGACATCTTGACAACTGACGTAATGTCAGATGAAAATTAAACATTGAAAAATTATAAGATTTAATATTTTATAAAAGATGAGGATGATTAGTAAAAGTGTAAGTATAAATACTATATTTCCCCAACATTTTGGTTATCTTTATAGCAGTATTATATATAAATTAACAAAACAAAAAATAATACTGCATTTGTTATAATCTATAATAAAATGAATGTATATAGAGTACTAACTCATTTTCTTTCACTATTTTTTCGTGACTTTCTTCATTAATAAATGCACTTTGTTTATTCATATTTAAGAGTTTAAAACACTTTGTACACAAATTATACGAGTACAGATATTCACTGTTGTACATAGATGATAAATGCCTATACACCTATATACTTTCTCACAAACAGCTGATTACGGTAGTTTTCCAATACAACCAACCAATGCCACGTACAAGCGGGTTGCTGAACTAAAGAGACAAGCGTGATATTTCAAAAAGTCATTGTCAAGTGTCAATTCGTTAGGTTTTTATTTTCGTTACGGAATTTCTGGATTCGGTCCCCACGCTCAAGGCCCGCGATAGAAGCTATGCAATAGCTTAAAAAAGTCGTACTAATGTCTTATAATATGATGTTACATGAGTTTTCAAAGCACTGTATCGTCTTCATTGTTTGTTTACGTGAAAAAAGAAAAAATACGTATCCAATATTTTTTGGTAATCTAGCTGACGGACTAATTAGATTTTTTTGTTATACCCTATTGTTAGGGAGGGGTGTACCTAATAGTACACCACATTTCGCCGGTTATATTGAAGTCCCATGTAATACTTGTACAGTGCGCGCATATTGCCATCATCCGGGTGCAACTCCAGGCTTCGTGGCTTCTATCACAGTATTGTACTTCTATTTAGTTTCTTATGGAAAAAACTTATTTGCCCGACGAACCAAAAAGTAAAATGGAAACCCAGGACGTTTGCTTAGCAGTCGCAATACTCGCAATGCAATCGCGACTGCGAGACCAACGAGGACCTACCTCGTTGGTCTCGTAGTAGCGTAGTGTACCTAAACTATTTTATTTTATGATGGAAAAGTTAAACACTCTTTGATGATACTTACTGAATTTTATGCCCCTTGTATCTAGGTCACCTGCTTTCCTGATGTGAACTCTCACGATTATGAGGTGAAAACTGTGAAAATGGGATAAAGTAATGTACCTTGTAGGTATCAATTTACCTTAACGATAGTAGCTGATGAGGAGATATAATGCTTATAAATGATGCTACAGTTGCCTTTGAGAAACATGAAGATCATGTCTAACTTATTTCTAGCACGGTAGATTTGGTACCGCATGATGCAATTAACACATCTACTAAAAGTGATACATTGATTGCAGATGACACAAAGAAAAAAGTATATAAACAGGTGTTACATAAATTACATGATTGATACATACACATATGGATCGACACTAGTTATAAAGTGACTCTCATAAAAGTTACAAAATAACAAGATGTCCATTAGAATCCCGTTACACATAGAATGTTATAAAAAAACAGTATTATAATACACCTAGACTCTTTACCGCACTGTTTATTTTATAATAAAACCAACAATTTATAAAATTTTCCACCAGCAGCTGTCGTGTTACTTACCCCTAACAAGTAAAAGAGGGTAAGTAATTTAACAATTGAATTTAATATAGAGGTAAGAGGTAAAAAATACAAAGAAATCTATAAAAACACGAACCTTCCTAACTCACGCTTTGCACAGAATAGAACAGCTCCAGGACAGGTCAATCTCGAAGTCAGGCCAGCAGATTACGGGCGAGTCCTTTAGGGAGGCCCGGAGAATACGTTGGAGGTACTTCGCGTCGCGAGGATCACGGGCGAGTCCTTTAGGGAGGCCCGGAGGATACATTGGAGGTACTTCGCGTCGCGAGGATCACGGGCGAGTCCTTTAGGGAGGCCCGGAGGATACGTTGGAGGTACTTCGCGATGGTTCTTCTTAAGAACTCAGATAACCACTTGTAGACGTGATCATTCTTCTTCAGAAACCAGATCTCAACTGGAGGGCATCCTTCAGAAATCCCTTTTTATAAAACCATCTCTCCGTTTTTTCCACCCAATTGTCTTTTAATTCTTTCCAGAATTTAAGTTCTTGAAATCAAAAATTGTGAGTTGCCTGTATTTAAAACGGCCTGTATTATTCAGTCAAAAACTTCCTCAAAGAATTTCTGTGAGCGTGTTAATTAATTTTATAAGCGTGAGATAAGTTACAGTAAATAGAAATTATCAATAAATTACATTATTTGAGCTAATATATTAATAAAAATAAATTAAATTATATAAATCAAATGTAACCTTCATAGTTCTAACCACTAAGAAAAACTATGACACAAATTAAAAGAAAAAGTAAATGACATATTGACAACTGACGTTATGTCACACGAAAAGTAAACAATGAAAAATTATAAGATTTAATATTTTAAAACAGTAAAAACAACGTTAATAAATCGAATAAGATCGATTATAAGACTGCCAACAAAAATAGTTGTCGCCAAGGCGCGAAATGAGACGTCAAAAGGACATTTTATGAAAGATGAGGATGATTAGTAAAAGTGTAAGTATAAATCTCAATAAATACTATACAGCGCAGCATTGCCAAAACTGCGAACGATTCTCGCGCCAGGCCGCAGAACGACACCGTTCTTATCTCTAATGAAAATGCAGATAATTGCACCAAGCCTGCCCACAATTGAGCTGTAAAAACCAGAAGCGAAGCGGATAAAAATCCTATTACACATAGGCAATTTAATAATAAGATAATCTGCTAACAACAAAGCGTATCGCTGATGTCTGCATTTCGCTTAACTTTTAGGGTTCCGTACCATCGTTTATAGTAGCGAAGCCCCCTTTAATTTGTATTATTTCTTGTTAAAGCGGCAACAGAAAAACATATAACGTGGTAAGTTTGTTTTTTTATAGTGTTTGTGTTAACTTCATGTGCAAATCCTTCACTTGCACTTGGCCAGTTTTTAACCGACTTCCGTAAAGGAGGAGGTTCTCAATTCGTCTGTATGTTTTTTTTTTTGTATGTTTGTTATCGCATATCTCCGTCATTAATGAACCGATTTTTAAAATTCTTTTTGTGTTCGAATAGGTATACTCCCGAGGTGGTCTCATTGTCACCAAATCAGGATCTGATGATGGGATCCCAGGGAAATCGAGTGCAACCCTCAAATTTTATAGGCACAAATGATGTTTTTCATATATTTGCGTCTGACCATTATAATATCATGTGAATTCGCTAATGATGATGGAAGGTACAACTCCTCAACGGTTAGGAGTTCAAAGAAAATTCTTTCTTATTTATACTCACTTATGGAGCGATAATTGTATTCTTTCAGGGTATTAGGTTGACCCGAGGTGGTCCCATTGTCACCAAATCAGGATCTGATGATGGGATCCCAGGGAAATCGAGGGTAACCCTCAAATTTTATAGGCACTTATGACGTTTTCCATATATTTTCTAAACCTGTTCAAGTATTTACGTGTGGTCATCACAATATCATGTGGATTCACTGATGATGATGGAAGGTACAACTCCTCAACGGTTAGGAGTTGATAGAAAATTCTTTCAGAACTATGCGTACCTACTTATAAAGTGATAGTTGTATTCTTTCAGGGTATTAGGTTGCCCTGATGATAGAAGGTAAAACTCATTAACCGACTTTAAAAAAAGAGGTTCTCAATCTTTTTTTATGTACACACATCAACACCGTCTAGGGATATTTTGTATAAAGTTCTTAAACTCAAAAAATACTGGCCACTTTTAAATTCTTTTGAAGAAAGTTTATTTTGTAAGCCTTTTTGAACGATTCTAAATTTGAATTTGAAAAAATACATTAAAAACAAAAGATTTACGCGGCATAATGGTAGTGAAGTCCGAAGGTTTCATTTACCTACAGTAGTTTGTGGCTATTTTTTTGTGTCCAATTTGAGTTTTATAACAAGTTATCGGTTAATTCCGAATTAATGTTATTGTGTGCATCATGCAGCGGCGCCATTTAACTAGAGAAGAAATGTTAAGGGCAGTAGGCATGCTCCAAGCTGGGGCTACTCAACTGAGTATTGCTGAGGAGTTTGGAACAAGACAAAACGTGATATCAAGGTTATGGTCACGTTATCGTGCTACTGGTGAAGTGGCTGAAAGACACCCAGGCGGGAAGCGCATAACCACTCAACGACAAGACCGATTTTTGCAAGTTGCCGCGAGAAGACAACCAAATGTTACGGCCATGCAGTTGGTTCAGAGGCTCCAGTCAGAGCACCAGTTGCTTGTGAGTGACCAAACTGTGAGGAGAAGGCTGCATGAAGCTAACCTTCATGCTCGCAGACCGCTTCGTACTCCAGCACTGCGCCGAGGAAATCGTGGACGACGACTAGAGTGGGCTCGTGAACATTTGCTCTGGGAATAAAACCAGTGGTCTGTAGTGCTGTTTACCGATGAGTCCCGGTTCGGTTTCCATCCCGATACACGTAGAGTGCGTGTTTGGCGAGTTCCTGGTCATGAGAGCCGTCTGCAACATCCTCAGGAAGTCCATTCATACCACGGCGGGACATTTATGGTTTGGGCAGGAATTCGTGTTGGTGGAAGAACAGACCTCGTTTGGATCAGAAACACCATGACGGCTGAAAAATACCGTAACGAGGTGCTAGTACCAATAATCTACCCCCATCGACTACAAATGGGCCAAGAATTCACGCTCATGCACGATAACGCCCGTCCGCACACAGCGAGAGTGGTGACGAGCTGGTTGCAGGAGCACGACGTATCGGTCTTAGGCTGGCCCGCTCAATCGCCTGACCTAAACCCCATAGAACACGCGTGGGACATGCTCCAAGGAAGGGCTTTGAGGAATTTCCCTGCAAACGTTGCGACGGAAGAGCAACTTTTTTTGCATCTTAGCCGGACCTGGGACAATATACCGCAGCAAGACTTGGATAACTTAATCCAAAGCATGAAAAACCGTTGCAGGACCGTTATTAACGTCATGGGTGGTTTTACTGACTACTGATTTTTCACAGAACTGTTAAAAACAAATTATTTTTTCCTTATTTGTAATTTTTCTTGAGAAACACATTCGTTGTTAGTTTTACCATTATTTCATGTTTTTTCTTTATTTGAATAAAAATTTGTTTACGCAAAAAAACATTGTTTTCTTTTATTCTGGAGTGTAGTCTGATAAATGGGCTTTATAAAAATATATACATGTTGTATGCTATTTTTAATACATTTTGAGTAAATTGAGTAAATCCAAAATATCCCTAGACAGTGTTGATGTGTGTATATTCACCGATTACTCGGAGGCGCCTGAACCGATATAAAAAAATATTTTTTTGTTGAAAAGGAGATATCCCAAGGGTGGTACCAGAGAAATCGAGGGCAACCCTAAAATTGTCTAGGCATGTACCACGTGATTCGTGCTTTTTCTAAAGTTTTTTAAGTATTTGCATCTAGCAGTCATCACTTCATGTTGATGAGTTGATGATGGAAGGTATAACTCCTCAACGGTTAGGAGTTGGAGCATAATTCTTTAGTAAAATATTATGGGGACGTATATATGGTTGTATTCTTTCAGGTTCTCTAGGTGAGCTGATTATGGAAGGTACTACTCCTAAACGGTTAGAAGTTGAAAGCAAGTTCTTGGTTGAATGTTAAATGTATAGTAGATATTTGTATAGGATATTACAACTAAAAATTGTTGACTTCAAAAAGACAAAAAAGTGAAAAACATAAAAACGAAAAACACAAACGAAAAACACAAAAGAGTGAAAAATAAACTTCACAAGAAAAAGCAGCTTCTGAAGTCGGTGGCAAAAAAACGAAGTCATCGACTTCAGAAGCTGCTTTTTCTTGTGAAGTTTATTTTTCACTTTTTTGTGATTTTCGTTTTTTTAACCTTTGGGTACGGAACCCTAAAAATGAATACTGGTAACATAGATTCTGTGAGCTCTCTCCATAAAGATACTGCAGAAAAGATTTAATATAATTTATGATGTGTGCAATAGGAGGCGCTGTTCGTACTCATTCAATAAAACACAGGAAAGCAATTTTACATGATTAACAGTTTGTGAAACAGATATGATAATTATAAAATATTTATGGCAGAAAAAAGTTTCCACTTCAGCGTTTCTGCAGTATAAATGAAGATAAAATCGTCGAGAATAGTATATTGTGTGATGGTATCTATGGCTACAAAATGGGGTTTTATTTTTGAAAATGGTATCTAACGTAGGTAACATAGATAAAAGAAATAAAAGATCCGTAAATGATAAACGAAAAGGAAGTGGAAGTGAAGCAGTGGTAACGGTCACGACTTCCCAATCCTGGGTCTGGTCTTCCCAGTTCTACTCAAAATAGTGTATGAAAACATCGTGAGTAAACAAGAAGCAAATTTAAACAAAACAGCGAGTTGCATTCCGTGAGAATATAATTTTACTTTGAAATAAAGGAATACATAACTGAATAAGCAATAATATATGAAAATTTTCCCGTTTTTTTTTCCGGTGGAGTATGATTCAAAGTAAGGAACTGAATACACCCTGTCATTTTGCGGAGGGCTGCCTTACATCCTGTATACTGACTATGTAAATGGTAAACAACATCCGTTGTGTTCTAATTCAAATGCAAGATTATAATCTGATACTTATAACTTGTTATCTGATTACTTTATCAGTGAGTATGCCCTCATACAGATTAATTAATCAGTTGCCCTTCGAGACGTGACGCCTAATGTCAAGTTTCACTTATCTACTCGTATCTGCACTTTCCATACTTTCAATCATACAATTTTCTACTGAGATAGTTTTCTCCGCTGGTATTTATTTTATGACTGAATATGAGTGAAATTGAGGATGTAGACATGATGTTGTGTTTAATCTAGATCTAAGTCATGATTAAAAAAACATATTCTGAGTTTCTGAAAGCTAGACCGCCTACGTTTGCTCTCGGGGTTGCAGGCGCGACTTTAGACAGCGGGCCCTGGATTTAATCTCCTGATTTGGTGAATTGGTTTTTCGGCTTTTCATCTGATTTTTTGAAGATCACTATTATGACTTTTGAAAGCTTAAGTACCTACCTTAATAAGAGCAAACTAACGGTTTTAACATAACTTACAATTAATTACTGTGTTAAAACCGTTTGTTGTTGTTCGTTTGTAGCCTAAAAGAAATGCTTTCAATACTCTCCTTTGAGACTCCGCCACCACCGCAACTCCTGAAAGCCAGCATCAACAGTGAAGACCACTAGAATAGGGCCGAGACAATGAAGTTCGACTAAGTTCCAGAGACACAATTTAAGTGTCTTGGATCCCAAAACGAAATTAATCAGAAAAGAAAAGCGGAGGAGTCCACCACAGAGCAAGAAAAATCTAAGCTTCATCAGGGTACTTCAAAATTAGACTAACCACAGCTCCTAAATCTTAACGAGATCTTCAACGACGGCCCAATCAAGCACATATTTAGATCCTCTAACCCGCACGTCCGCCACGGGCGACGGATCAGCCCGTAATGTCGAACATGAGTCGACCGCTAATACCCTGCTCTAATGAACCGCCCTGTGATTTAGCATACACAGCTAATAGTAATAACCTAATTACCGAAGAAACTCGAACAGCGGTTTACAATCCATCTGTGCGGGATTTGTGGCTTTCTGTAATCTGTTAGTTCTTCGAGTGTTTAGAAATGTAATTTATTATTTGGGTCGGACTTAAAACACATAACATCACCCCTGTTAGTTGAACTTAATAGTACACCCACATTTTGTCAGTTACATTTATTTAAGTTCCATGTAATAGGAGGCTACTGCCATTAACCGGGTAAAGATCCAGACTCCATGGCTGTTACTATTATTAAAATGATATAGAGCCGTTTGACATCTACATCAACTGCGACTTCGGCAGTGATTAGGCAAAGATTGAAATTATGAAAGATTAATAAGTTTTTGTTTATTTATCAGATCACAAGTCTCACTTAACTATTCTGAAAAGGTTTTACTTTCAATATTTTTGTAAGAAACCAAAGAGTATCATAAAGAGAACCTCCTCAATCAAATACATCGTATTACAGTCACAACCGCCTAACGTCGTGTACTATTAATTAGCAGTCAAATCTCGACGCCTAATGACGTCGGCTCTCGCCGGTACAGTTACCGCTCCATTTGCAATGCGTCTGATTGGTGCGCTAATGTGCGACCAGCGACGCGGCCCGACCATGGCTGGCCACTGCATCCAAACAAATTAGAATACTTTGAGTCAGTATTTGCTGTACCACATAGAGAAACGATACATCTCTCTGTATTTTCGTACAAATTGTAACCCCACATACTCCTTAGTGAAGGAAACTGGCATTTCCTTGTCCATCATACTTTGTATTCCTTTCTTTAGGTCCTAGAACCGAAATTTCGAGGAACCTGTGACATCTATTACTCCACAAGTGCATTTTGGTACCTGCACTTGTGGAGTAATATAATATGTATGGCCCACTTCATCTGACAAAAACGAGACATGTGTATACGTATCTGCGATAGGAATTTTATACTTCATGTGAAAGATTATTGATGGTCACCAGTAGCTGGGACCCCACGGGGTTACTGCGGACTTCCATGTTAGAAAGTACGGCTAGAGACACGGCAGTCACGATGGGTATAATGAGAAACAACAACAACTACTGAGAATGAAAACAACTGAATAAGTTTGAGACAAAATTCAAAAGACTGGGTTAGTGGACGAAACACGTTGTAGATGATGATGTTCACAACTGAAGACCCTCATTAGCGGCAATGATTCCTTCAACCAGTTTATTTTTTGAAATATTTTTTTGCACGATTATCTATACATAATATATTACTCATGAACTGTGTGAAGAAGGATGATATCGCTAGGAAGGAGGTGCCTGAACTGCCTGAGATGACGAGTAACAGAGAATTATGCAAAGAAGACATGCTGCGCCGACCCCAAATAAATTAAATTAAAGAATGATATAAAGTTTTGTGGTTATACTTTCGGTTTACAGGAGTCCAAAACATAACAAACCAAAGCAAAATCATAAATAAAGATATACTAAACATCGCGGTTCCTGAGGGCCACGTCCGTGAGTCAATTAGATAGCTTAACATTCCACGCCTACATGTCGAAAGAATCTTGTTAAACGCTTGTTTTAATCACAACGAACGTCAAGCTGTTGCACACAGTCTACATTGTTCTACGAAAGAAAAATCTGGAATAAATGTCGGTGTATTCTTAAACTTTATAGCTGATACTGTGCTGATAGGTTTTTAGTGTTTTCGATTAACATACAGAACTAGAATTGATGGAATCGATGGATGAACTGTGTAAATGATGATATGGCAAGAAAGCGGGAGTGACTGAGATGACAAGAAATAGAGAAGTATGAAAGAAGAAGGCATGCGGCGTCGACCCCAAATCTACATCTACACTAATATTATAAAGAGGAAAGATTTGTTTGGAACGAATAGGCTCCGAAACTACTGGACCGATTTCAAAAATTCTTTCACCGTTGGGAAGCTACACTGTTCCCGGGTGACATAGGCTACTTTTTATCCCTGTATTCCCACGGGAACGGGAACTACGCGGGTGAAGCCGCGTGACATCCGCTAGTTCATTGATATAAGGGCAAGAGAATGATGGTGACATACAGAACTAGAATTGTCGACTTGTGTAAGTAATTTTTTTCCAAAAAAAAATTTACTAATAGTATACAAACGCCAAGAGATATTGATTAAGAAAGTAGTAAACAAGTCCTGTCAACTGTAACATCCATTGATGGATGGATGTCGTGTCGAAGTGTGTTCGACATCCGTCATGCAGTCTTCCACTACCGGATCTGTGATATAATTAACATTATTACAGGCTTCTAGGAATCCTCCTCATGTCAACTTAACGTCTGCAGCGTTACTCTCTACTTATCCGGCAACGAATAAAAAGCGTCAATGTTACACATAACAGGATAAGTGCAGAATACTCAATCAATTCACAAGATGGAAAGTACTGCAGGGCTATTGCGTATGCTGTCGGGGCTGCGGGTTGTTCGCAAGAGATACCGCGGCCTCAACATGAAGGGCTAAGAAGGAACATGGGTGGTTTTTAGTCAATAGAAGTCTGACACTCCCTTTCGCTCTGCCCAATAGCGGGAGGGGTTTTTTGATGATTTTCCATCCGCCAAAAAAAAAAAGGCTCTTGCGTATCTTTTTAAATGTCAGTGGCTATCATTATAGTGTTCATCGATTAACTGTCAGATGGCTATGGTTTGGTACAAAATGGAAGCATTTGACAGTTAATCGATGGACACTATAATATCCACTGACATTTAAAAAGATACGCAATAGCCCTGTAGCTGTTGTACTACAAGTCTCCAGTCCGATCATTAGAGTGTGAGACATATCTACATTTGACAGACTCGTTGGTGTAGTGTTCGCAAGCATGACTGCTGAGCATAAGGTCCTCGGTTCAATTCCCAGGTCGGGCAGTGTTATTGGTTTCTATCAGGAATTTTTCATTTGCAGTCACGGAGCCTAGATTTGTGACCGGTTGGCGGCAATAGGGTCACCCCCCTTTAACATAACTGATGAAGTATGGGTGTAGACCTCTGGTACACTTCTGCCTATACCTTCGGGAATAACAGGCGTGGTTTTGTGTGGGATACAGCTGTCGAAACAGGTATAAAAGACACAATTACATTCGTAGATATGCCAAAGGACCACCATCATTACTATAACAATTGATAGTCTCGTTTGCCCCACCCCTTATTTATTAGCTTAGGCCAAAAACAATTTTACAAAAACTTTATTATTTCTCATAAAAGCAGCCTCATGAAGCTGTACTTTATAAAGGACAAGCGAACTTAGCATCATTTGAAGAAACGGTTGTTACATGCAAAGTTATATGCATAACGATTGAAGACCTGGCTTTGCTCTGGCACCTCATCATTAACCTTCTGCACCTCTTCATCTCTACGACCCACACAAACCGGAAACATCTCAAAGCGTTCCACGTCTGTCGAAGTATTGACGTCTCGGCAGCTTTTTATTGAAGCATTCATTTATCGCCATCCATTTCCATATTACTATAACTATGTTAACGAGATTAATTTTATAAAGAGCTTTAAACGTCTGAGTAATTGGACAAGTGACCTGAGGAGGCTAACACCTCGGTGACAGTTCTAAGTTGACAGGAAAGCAGTTTAGACTAGTTCTAATTAAAACTACAGTAATTAAACAGTTAGCCAGTTGTTTAGTGGGTCGGTATTTCCTTTTAAACGCAATGTTTTGAGTATAAATAGTATCTGTAGTGCTGGCTGTATGATCGCTATCTTGAACTGATCTGACGAAGATTTCCGGCCTTAATGGGCCACTATTAGATATTTCTTTGAACAATATTTTAAACGAAGTCAACTGTAAGATATAATTGGTCTTGCCCTATAAGAAATCTGTGGTTATCTTTATTCGACGTTGATTCTGGTCTTTGGAATCTGGGTCTGAGGACCTATTAATTAAGACTGAAATAAAACTACTTCTTATATTAAGAGAAGGAGAAGAAAGGAACCTGGGGTAATTCTATTTGAATTTTAATACAGATTAGTAATTAGATTTAATAATATCGGGAACGAATGAATTAGTTGTTGTAACAAAGATACTTCATACGACCGCATTTCTTTCTCACCAGGGTTCCATCACTGTCCGTCACCAGCCACCGGTCTATACAAGCAGATTTCTTAAGCAACGTATCGACCCTGATCTCTAATTGCTTTTGCTTATTAAGGACCATTGCCGAATTGCGTGTGAGCCAGCCAAATTAAACACAAAACAGTCGCCGAAAATGCCCAAAAGAATTATACGCATAATAAATTTAAATAAACAAATGGTTGCAGTGTTTTAAACTGGGTTTATGCTACATTTAAGGTGTTCCTGCATTGCGTATCCCGCCGATTCTGCGTGCTATGGTGAACTGTGAACTTACCTACCGTATAAGTACGGCGGCTGATTAAAAATAAGTATAGAAAAGAATGCATTGAATGTATTCACGATTCGTGATTTTGTTATACAGAAATTTTAAATTATTATTAATCTCTGAAATATCAACAATTAAAAACACATGAACACAAAGCAATTAATTTTAATTTTGTAAGTTGAAACTTAATAACTTATTAGACGAGTATTAAACGGTAAAGCACCCTATAAAATATTAGCACTGGCAACTTTATGGCATCAGAATGACTATATTAGCAATTTCTCTGGAGCTAATGGCAATACTGGCAGAGCTTCAAGCTGAATTAAGTACAATTAAGTTTCTATTACGTTACTACGCGGTGTTCCGTGCTCGGGAACGCTCAACATAATTACGGAAAGCATGGCTCTGCTCAATTTTCTGATATTAGCATACAACTTGGCTTGTAGGCCACTAGACCACAATATAGTTTTTAGGGTTGTCCTGTTTATCAAAGTTACGTCTAGAGTTTTTACCGGTAGCGCTGTTGCAGACGTTCTGGTTAAAAATTGAAATAATGTAAATAATTTGCAAACTTAACTTAACCCATATTTCTATACAATCCATATTGTTTCTTTGGTTCAGTTGTAGTCAGTGATCGAGTGATCAGTTGTCTATCAGTTAGTTATAAATCTAAAAATCTATCTAGCGGTGACCGCAGCAGTTATTTCACAACTGTGGACTACTTTGCTTGCCAGAATAAACAAGCGCCATTTGTTAATGTACAGTCAGTCAGCACATTAAGTTACCGCGAACTTACACTTAAACTATAAATATTTCTCCACAAAATCGAATGGGAATATTTGTCAGTTTGTGGTAACTTGATGAGCTGGCGACTGTACATTTGTGTGTATTTTTAAGCAACATTTATTATTTTCTTACTTCATTTGCAGGTTGTGAAAAGATGGATGGATTGTGTGAGGAATGATATGAATGAGAAAGGAATAAATGCCACCTTGACGTGTAACAGGGAAGAATGGAAGAAGAAAACGTGTTGCGCCGACCCCAAATAGAATGGGATAAGGGCAGGAAGATGATGATGATTTGCAGGTTGTGAATAGGGTTGGCTTACTCCTACCTAGCGTAGTAAGTAACCTACCCAAGGCTAGGTAGTCGTGTATGGAGCACAAGCGTCAAAAAGGGCTCTAGGTCAAATTATGATCACCCAAACCATCATCATCATAGAGTATATGTAGGTATTACAGCGTGACGCTTGTCAGGCCCCATTAGTGAAGGGTAGGAAGGTGAAGATGACGATTTAATCATGACCAAGAACCACACACCCCCGGCCTTTAACACAGTAACTTCCATACCACGCCTATCAATAACGTCGATAGTAAAGCTAGGCATCAGGGCAGCAATATCACATATTATCGTAATTACCAGCCCGTCATATTAGCCGTAACACGCGTCATTACAGCTCTCTCCTACATCGACGTAGGACAGGCGCACGCGCATACATAGTACGCTTAATCAGTAGCGTAAGTATAGCGGTCGATGAAATGGCTGGATTACTTAGACCATGGGTATACAGGGACACCGACGCAGGAACTTAAACGGTTAGTGGTAACCGTTTAAGTTCGGTTAGGTATTCATTACATTTACAACATTCTGCTGACGCCCTCCCCCCATTACATAGAAATGTTTCATCGATAATTAAAAAAACACACATTTTGATAGTACATATTTATATCACAGTTTAGAAGGAAACAGCTGTTTCTCTTTTAATAAACGTCAAAAAAAAACTATGTGCCGACCCACATGGAATTTTTGTGTCAGAATGATGCAGTGAATAAAAGAATAATAATAATAATAATAATCTTTATTTATATAAAAACAGATTGTAGTACAGTAACAAATTTCACAAAGTGGGTAGATAATAAAAATCTCGGACAATCAAGTGGGTGACGTGCTGTTCTCCTTGCTAGGCTATGATATAGCCTGTATTAAGAATGTGTGTAAAATACGTGTGTGTAATAGGGCTACGTTTGGCATGGATGCGTATTATAGTGAAACTAACTGCGGTACTCAGAGATATTTATTACTTAGTAAAGATTTGACATACTTTTGTATGACAAAACTGTCAAAACCTTTACTAAGTAATGGCCTATGTAATCATTAAAGCTCTCTGAGTGCGGCAGTTAGACATCCCCTTTTTCTGTAAAGCACATTTAGTTCTCCATACTCGGTATTTCCTCAAGTTAGAAATGGTTGGAATGGGGGGTGGTGGTATGGTGGTGGAATGGTGGTGGTGGATGGTAAAATGCCATCGAAACCAATTTCGATGGCATTTTTCACCACTTGTCCACTTCAGTTACTATATCTATCCCATCCTTATACTTGTACTGTATTCGTAATCAAATCATGTTGTATAGAACGGCTCTAACGATTTGAATTTCGAATTGATTTGATGAATGAAACTCGCAATATCTGGGAAAATTCGTTTCCTCTGATTTGACCTGATTAGAGATCGAAGAGTGGGAGGGGTTATTTGATGATGTTCCACCCACCAAAAAAAAATGGGGTTTAGAACTAGGTACTCGCAGAACCAAATTATTCATTTGAACCCCCAAAAGTGGAGCGATTTGAAAGAAACCTACTCAGCATTGGGGGGCCAAGAAATTAAAGAAGAGATTGAAAGTAGGTTGAAGCAAGAGAAGTAGCGGTGTTGTGGCTTCATGCTCGACTGTAATATAGCGGAGAGTCTTTACTGAGTACGTGATCAAAATGACGTCTTAAATCAGCCTCAGTACCTTAGGAGACCAGCCAAATAGACCGATGACCTGAGGAAGGTTGTTCGTCGAGCGATTTAAGCAGACAATGTGCTAATCTAGTATCTTGATCTAGAATCATCTCATTCTACTTTGCTGATGCATTACTCAGCTGACAATACCTATGGCTGACCTTCAAAAGCCCATAATTATTGAAGTAAAGAAAGTCAATTATGTTTAAGAAATCCCGACAATTATTAAGGACTTTATAACGATGTACCTTCCCTGCCGTACTAATTGTAAGTCAGGCTTTCAGACCGGACTTAAAAAAAGAAAATTCCAACCAACTTGGGAAAATCCTAAAGGAATACTTCCTAAAATAAAATTAGAAACACATGACGAACAAATGACGCATGACCACAAATGTGAAACACCAAATTACATACGGAGAAATACAATACCGCTACAAAAAGCAATTGATAAGTCGTTAAGTTTATCAATTAACGGTTTAACTATTATGATATAAAACCAAAAGTATCTGGCCATCAATCATTGTGCTCTGTGTCATCAAGATGAACGCAATGAAATTGGTGAGTTCAGTGTTATTAATCATTTTATATGGTTTGGTGCGTCTACTGCATTTACTTTTTTTCAGGGACTGAATTACCCAAAAATTACGGTACCTTTAAATTTCGGTATGACGTCATACCGTTAAATAAGGGTTACCGAAATATTTCGATACCGGTATTTTTCTCGGTAGCGGAATTTTGAGGTTGGAAATGCATACCGTTATATTTCGGTAGAAGTACCGTAACCGTTATAAATGTATCGGTAGCGGTACCTAAACCTTAATAAATAGGGGTTTTCTTTGACGCACCGCCTCGCCACTCACACACACAACAAAGAGATAAGTAAAAGAGTAGCAAACAAAATGTACAAAATACACAAGTACACCTTTCTCGCATGCATTTCGGTACCGAAATCGTGTAAGGGTTAAATAACGGCAGCCCAACCTTTATTTATAAAGGTACCGGTATAGCTCAACCTTTATTTTAAACCGATACCAGTATATTTTTGAGGTATCCTTTAACCGTAACCGCTTTCAGTCCCTGCTTTTTTTGATCAGCCTATTCTGTCTCACAGCTGTCCAAAGGCCTCCTCCATTTCTTTCCAACTATCTCGGTATTTTTGTTGGAATGTCGATGACAATTCAAATTATGTCACCCAAACTTTGGTGATGAGTTTGGCACTTTTAGTAGCCTCCTTCAGCTCCTATGATGGCAAATAACAAGACAGACTGGACACGATATCAATTGCCCTATAGTTTGTGGGGCAACACCACATTCACACTCCAGGGCAGAGTCATCTATGAATCATCACCTGGTTTTCCTTGCTTCGGCCGACCTTTTCCGGTTTAGTTTTTCATTTCTCAGGCCAATCAGTCATGAAGGGTTCCGAATCGTCTAATTTCTATGTCTGTTTAATTTATAACTTCTTTATGATGGTCGTGTTTTTCTGCTGTAGAATACGTTAGCTCCCATAATTAATATATAGGTGTTTTTTAAGAGGCGAGTGGTCAAAGATGAAAACAACTCTTTTCTATCTTTTTATGCTATTTCACAACATTTAAATTCATAAAAGTATAGGTCTCTAATTACTAGGCTAATTCTATCAATGTATCAATAAAATATTAAAATTGTCTCATGTCCCGAACATTTCATATTTCACCTTGTGGACGCGTGATGATCAATGCAGGTGCCTTCTCTGTATACTTATGAACTAGCCTATGTCTGGAAGCCTGGAATTGTAGCAGGTTGGTAATAAGTATATTATCACATAATTATTATTTCAGGTGTTGGTGCTAGGGGTCGTGGCAGTCGCGTATAGTTTTCCGATGAACAGTGACCAGGGAAAGAACTTAATCACTGGCGTCTTCATCCCATCTGATGCGTTCAAGAACCTACAGGACAGGGCTAACGCGAACTCGCCGAGCAACCAGCAAGGAAGCAACCAGGTTCAGAACCAGCAACCGAACTACCAGCCGGTTAACACGAACCAACCGCAATACCAACCTGTTGCCACAAACCAACCGCAGTACCAACCGGTTAACACCAACCAACCGCAGTACCAACCGGTTAACACCAACCAACCGCAGTATCAACCAGTCAACACGAATCAGCCTCAATACCAACCGGTTAACACAAATCAGCCTCAATACCAACCGGTTAACACAAATCAACCTCAATACCAACCTGTGGACACCAACCAACCTCAGTACCAACCGGTTAATACCAACCAACAGCAGTACCAGCCAACCGTTATGACGAACCCGCAACCTGCCCAAAACAACCAGCAACCTACCAACAATCTACCAATCACAAACCAGCCAACCATGACCAATCAGCCGATATCGAACCAGCCGATATCGAACCAGCCGATATCGAACCAGCCGATATCGAACCAGCCGATTTCGAACCAGCCGATATCGAACCAACCGATATCGAACCAGCCGATATCCAACCACCCCATACCCAACCAGCCGATATCCAACCAGCCTAATGTAGTATACACTCAGCAACCGCTAACAGCTAACCGCGATCCAAATCAGCCAATTATGGTAATGACCAACCAGCCAACTAACCAGCCCAACCAGCCAATAGTATTGGTGCAACAACAACCGTCGACTTCATCTAATCAGCCAATCTACGTTCAGCAACCAAACCAACAACCAACGCAGGCGATATTTGCCACCAATCCGTCTAATGGGAATCAGGTGCAAGGGACGTTAGTGCAGTCCCCGATTCAGAACCAGCCTGGATCCACTGTGTACACGCTGATCCCACTGAATAGCCCGAACACCAATACCAATTTAGGTGGCTCGTACTTGATTCCAGTAAACTCTGGAACTTCCAACCCGATCATATTGACCACTGGGAAATGATTGATTTCTAGGTAAATGAAGCTAGGTACGTTTTGTGTGAAAATAAATTAAAAACTAGTCTATCATTATTGCTGTTTTTTTTCCTAAAAATAGTACCTAAGTATTTATATAAAAGATCTATAAAGTACAGATCTAAACACTTTATTACATGCACTTTAATTATACAATGTTAAACCCCTGTTAGAACCCCATGCTGTTTATACGATAACTTACAGTCAGGATAGGTACCTGTGTGGGAAAATGTCCAGTTTATCCATCATTAACACACACATCCTCAACAAACATTCATGTATCAGTTTTTGTTTAATCTGTGTTTTTACTTCGCACACTACAGAGAATAACATCATGGATAAACAAGGCCCTACACCGTGTGTGGTCGTTGCCATTTATTATTTTTCATTCCATAAAAGAAATGGCGCCAAATAAAATTTCCTTCGTTTAATAAAGCTGCTCAGGAAAGATAAGCAAAAACCACACCAAGTGACAGCAACAAATTGGTAACATTGGAATTAATTATTTATCGATATGGCCTTGGAATAGGAACGGAATAACCTCTATGAAAATGGGATGACTGCCACGGACGAATAACTCTAGGACTGCCGACTGGTACCGAGACCTACTTCACAAGAGGACATCTAGTGGGCTTTTTGATGTTTGTTAAGCATACCTGGTCTACTATCTTCAGTATCAGGTATTACTTTACTTATAGTAACAGCCCTCTATGAAAAACCTAATAGATTTAATTAAAGGACTATATCTACTACTAACTTCGCGAGTGAGCTCAAAGGGAAAAAGTCTGACTCGCGAGCTGATATCCAGCTTTTAGTAATTGGAGGGGCATAAAATCATAAAATACAATAAACTATTTCGCATTATCTTCTTACATTCAAAATTAGGTCCTCAGAAAAAAGCGAGCAATTATTAAAACTCTTTTATGCAGTCTTGATCTTTAATTATAATGATCAGTTTAATTGATACTCTTCACCCAGATAAAGTCAATAAAATAGTTTTTTAATTGCATTATCATGTCGCGACATTTAGTGAAGATAAGTAAATGGGAGAAACTGATACGTAGAATAATAAAATAAAAACTAAATAACTTGAAATGTCTCTCTACATTCAATGCTATGGTATGCCTTGTCTTAGAAATGTAGGAAATGATTATCTTACGAATAAATCAGGAAATAGAAACGGTTCATAATGTTTGCTCAATTACTTACGTAACGATACCTAATGCTTACGAATTACGATACATACTTGCTCAGTATAACTGATGTAAAACCTATGTAAGGAGCTCCCCAGATTGCGCAGTGTTATTGGATTTTCCATCAGGAATTTATCAATAGCAGCCACAGAGTTTGTATTTGTGCACGGTTGATGGTAATGCGCTCGCCCCCTATTACATTGAACTTATACTTAAGGGTCCTCTCTCGAAAAAGCTTAAAAACAGCGTGCAGATGAAGCGGTTTTTCACCGGCACTTACAGAGAAATTACATCTGAGAAATTTTTTTAGTAATCTACATGATATGACACGTAATTTGGTTTAGCCACAATTTTTGTATCGGTATCACATAATAAGAAAAAAAATCCACAAAATCACCTCCAAATCGTTGAATGGAACCATTTTACTCCTTCATTTTTTAACAAAATAGTATAAAAAAAATATCTACTGCTTTGAAATACAAAGGAAAATAATTTGGTTTTGTTACTTTTTAAAAACATGTATTATTTTAATTATAATAAATGAAAAACGCGTCCGTTTAGAGTCCGTATCTACGACCGAGAGAGGTAGTTTGTATGCACAAGGTCATTGGCGTGAATACAAGCCTTAAGTGGCGAAATTTGAGAGTACCATTAGGTACACCTCTGCCTAACCCTTTGGTGTACACACGCGTGATGTTATGTATGTTATATAGGAGCACTAAAGGTGCAATCACATTTACACGCATAGATCAGCATTTCCGAGTAGGTATCTACGAGTATACCTCATTCGAAACTGAAACGATTTACCCACAGTCGAATGTTCCATGAACTTTGAATGAAGAGTTAATGGGTCAAAAACACCACTTTTTGGTGTTTTTGAAGTCGGTTGTTTTTTTGCACAAAGTTTTTTATTTTTTCATTTTTAGTTGTAGGTAGTCCCTATACAAATATTTACTATGCATTTAACGTCCAACCAAGAAACCTAACTCTTAACTTTCAAGATTCCCTTAATATTGCTTTCAAGTCCTAACCGTTGAGGAGTAGTACCTTCCATCATCAGCACATCAACATGAAGTGATGACTGCTAGATGCGAATACTTGAATAGCGCCAGAAAAAGCACGAAACAAATAGTACGTGCCTATGAAATTTGAGGGTTGCCTTCGATTTTTCTGGGATCCCATCACCAGGTCCCGGTTTCTATATCATGGTACCACCCTTGAAATATCTACATTACAATAAAAAAATAATCATCAAAATTGGTTCATAAACGACGAAGTTAATAGCGGACACACCTAAACGAAAAAAGTTCATAAATTTAAAAAAAAGTTCATAAAATGAAAAGGACTAGGTCAAACAATGTCAACTTTTTATAGGACCAAATGGCAACTATTACGCAACAAACTAAAAAAATATCATGTAAATCGGATCATAAATCTCGGCGTAATCGGTGTACATACTCGTACATAGAAAAAAAAAGAAACATACCGATCGAATCGAGAACTTATGTCAAGTTTTTTACACAGGGCCTAATTGGAAGATATTATATATTTAAAGAAGGAACAGAGGGATTTTCTAATACCTACCTCGTCGTAGGTCCTGTTCCGTCTTCCGTAACAGTGAAAAATATATAGATCCAAAAATATTAGACTCTAACGCCATCTAGTGAAGAATAATAAACTTGCACTAAAAAACCGTGTTTGAACTTCCACAAACACAGTACTTACTAATTCCATGAAATAGCCCTGTGGGGATCTACCTGAGGTGAATCAAATGAATCTTTACAATCGTTACAACTAGTTTTTCAACAGATTTTTCTCCTACATGTGGTTGTATTTTAGTTGATTTTTATTTTATCATTCATAATTCGATTCAGAACTGTCATGAAAACGTCGTGACATTTCGAAAGTGAATAGAGCACAACACTAGTGTTTAAACCAACATGGTGGTTGCGATACTGTTCGTCGTTTACGGAAAGACGAAAACTAAATAATTCTTCAGTGAGGCCTTAGAAAACAACAAAAATGTCGTCAACTGAACCTTCCCAGAATAAAACCTGGGAGCTCTCCCTGTATGAGCTCCACCGCACGCCGCAGGAGGTGATAACTGACGCCACTGAGATCGCGGTGTCCCCCCGCAGTTTACATAGTGAATTAATGTGTCCAATTTGTTTAGACATGCTCAAGAAAACCATGACTACAAAGGAATGCCTCCACAGATTCTGCAACGACTGTATTATAACTGCCCTTCGTTCTGGCAACAAGGAATGCCCTACATGTCGAAAGAAGTTAGTGTCTAAACGCTCATTGAGGCCAGACCCTAACTTCGATTTGTTGATTTCTAAGATATACCCGAGCAGGGATGAGTATGAAGCTCACCAGGAGCGGTTGTTGACGAAGCTGAGTATGTCACACTCGCAGGCGTCGTTAGTTAATTCTATAACGGAGGGAATAAAACTGCAGTCTCAAAACAGACCTCAAAGATCTCGAAAAAATCACGACGATAACAGTAATACTTCTAACTCGAATGGTAACAACACTGAGAATGCTCAAAATGGCAGTACGGGGACTGTTCCTGCTGCTCCCAAGGATGGGACATCTACAACAGGCGCCCCCACACCGTCCGGCCAGTCTACATCAAACCCACCCTCAGTGAGAAGCACACCATCCCCTGTGCCATCTAATATCAGTTCGGTGTCAAAAAACACGAGCACCACTAAAAGGGCCAAGTCAATTTTGACATCGGAGAGGAGTGAGGAAAGTGAATCTAGTGATGGCAGGTTTGTTGTTTCTATTAATTTATAAACTTGTTGACACAGTTGGGAAAGGGCTAGGCAGATGATGATGATGGAGTATTTCAACAATGTATCACTAGAAGCTTGTGTGCTTACACAAGCTTATAGATCAATAATCAGAATCTAGCTTGAGTGTGATTCAATGAAATATTAGTATTTGGACACCATGTTTGTTTCTTAAAGAACAATGAGTAAGATAATATATGAATTTGAATCTTGAAGTGCTGTTCATTGATAGTATTCTTATACAATCTCTATTTCTATGATACAATTTTTGTGATTCTAACAACTATTAACACTTTCTCTGACAAGTTCAAATTATCCATTTTAATATGACGACTTGTAGGCGGGTTGGGGGCACACAATCAAATTTTTGTTAAAATACACTGGGTGCTGGGAACCAAAAGTTTTAACTAATAAGCAATTTACTACTCATCCAGTTACATACTGCTTTATATTGATAGCAATTTACATTAACTGCTAGACTGCTGCCCCTCCTGCAGTTGTGCTTTATCACAATTCCCAGTTTTCTACATATTGCAGCCAGTCTTCATATTATAACAAAATAAACTAACGGTATACATGCTACTTATTCCAGAACTGAAGGTGAGAACTCCATGGACACAGAAGGTGAGGGAGAGCCTCTGAACCCCAATGAGATAGAACTGGTGTTCAAGCCACACCCCACTGAGATGACTGGAGACAATCAGCTGATGAGGGCTCTCCGGGACAGCTCCGTCAGATATTTGAAGACCACTGCCAATGCCTCTGGTAAGTGCAGTATTTCTATATATAACCAGAACACGGTTGTTATGATACTGACTCAATGGTCTAAGCTAAGTGCTACGGCTAACCATGAGACCTGGGTTTGATTCCCAGGTTGGGCAGTGTTATTGGGTTTTTTCATTAAGGTTTTCTCAGCAGCAGCCTGGATTCCGAATTTGTACCCAATTGAGTGCAATAATCCCTTTGGGGATTACAGGCGTGATGTTATGTTATGGTAAGGTTGTTATGAACCAATAGCTTTTTAGACAAGTCAGTAAGGTCACAAGGTACCCATTATTAATAATCCATCCTCCTAAGCAAAATTGTGTGTATGACTGTTTTTTTTTATGATGATAGTATATTTACAAGTTTATAACTTACCAAAATTGATGCAAATGCAGATATGACTTAAAAAATTTGGTGTGGTCTGTTACCAGTGAATAGATATCACTGGTAACAGACCACACCATTTTCTTTAAGTCATACCTACATTTGCACCACATAGTTAGGTTTCTGACTTCTAAAGGAATTAGAACAGGAAACTTGTGACCAAAAACAACCATGTAATATTATCATTAACACTTAAAATGGGATATTTACCATGTTTACTATTTATTGTTGATCATGATTGTAATATTGTGAGGAGATAATTTATACAAGCCATTGTTACAAGTTAAAGAAACTTGATTCCCAGTTATAGATTCAAAAGTAACTATCAAGCACTAACACTTGCTTGAAAACAAGTATATACAAAATCAAGGTTTAGGTATGAAAAGAAACATATTATTATTCAATTGTTTATGACTAAATAGTGTTCAAAGTGGTTCAAATTAACACCTCTTGTGTAACATGCGTAAATGAGTAGAAAATGACTACCAAGGTTTTTTGAGTTATTAACCACTTAGTAGGCGAATGAATTATGTAGTCACAGTTGAAGACCTATCTCTGTGACATGTGATGTGGAGATGTAGATGGATGTAAGGCAGTATAAGATTAAATGAGGATCAAAGAAATGATGGATGCACTGTGTCAAAGATAATATGGCTATAAAGGTGACTGCTGAGATGACGAGTAAAAGAGAAGTGTAGAAGAAGAAAACATGCTGCACCAACCCCAAATAAATTGAGATATGGCCAGGAGATTGATCATGACTTGATGACCTATTTCTTTTGGTTGTGTTATTAATTTTCCTAATTAATATAAAGTGTAAATGTATTCAAGATCTGTCTTCAGTTCACAACACGAAGTAAATACTTTTATTATTTTTATTAAGTGTTTATACCTATTTCTAATTCCAGTGGACCACCTTAGCAAGTACCTAGCAATGCGCCTCACACTAGACCTGGATGCTGAGTTGCCAGAAGCATACCGTCTGCTTAACTTCTGCATCTATGTGGCACCAGCCCCTGGACAGTTTGTGCCACTGGCTGGCTCGCAGACTTTGCGCCAGATCAATGACAAGTTTTGGAAAGTAAATAACAAAGCGGTACGTAACAAAAACCGCTTTAAAACCCGTAGAATTAAGAATACTGTGAAACAGCTGTGTAAAAAAGTTTTTTTACAATTCTATCACTATTATATTCTATCTACTTATGTATTAAACATAGATCCTATTAAATACTTAGCATGCCATAATGACTTAAGTTAAAACTTACACTGCTTGCTTACTCACGGTATAGTTTTTATTCCAAGTACTATCTAAAAGCGTGTCATGCTCCCCAGCAGAACTACTTTGAGTATAGTATGTAAAATTTACATGATAAAATGTAGATAATGTCTATATTTTTGTAGCTTAATACCAATAATAGTATATTGTTAGTTTCTTGGAAAATATCCATTCAAAGTGGTCATGCTACAGAGCATACTCCCCAGCAGAACCACTTTAAAATAACAGTTATTTCACGCTGATAATACACAGGTGATAATATAAACAAATGTATATTTATTGTATATCAAGATAACATTTACAATTAATTTATAATTATTAATAAATGTTTAATTTCGATACTTTTAAATGCTTGCACACAGAATAGGGGATCGGCCAAAAAATAACTAATTAGTCCGTCAGATAAATTTCCAAAAAATATTGAACACATATTTTTTCTTTTTTCACATAAACAAAAAATGAAGTCGAAACAGTGCTTCAAAAACTCGTGAACTCCTCGAAAACTCATGATCTTTGATGCGTTTTATCTTCGGCAATTTTTATTAATTTGATGAAACAAAAAACACGTATCCAATATAAAAATATTGGATACGTGATTGTAATCTAACTGACGGACTAATTAGAATCATATTTTTTTGACCCAGTCCGATCCCCTATTGAATACACTGCCATCTCGTATTTTTCTTAGAAAGCTTTTAAAAAAAAATGGAAATATAATTTGTTTTATTTTTATGTAGGTAACATAAAAAACAACACATTTAATAACTAGTTTATACGTGATTTTATATTTATTGTTTTTAAGTTTTTCTAGTAAATAAATAACTAAAAAAAGCTTTTTTTTAAAGGTTTCTAAGATAAATACGAGATGGCGCTGTATTCAATTGTGTGTTAAATTAATTGAAAATGTTTATTATACCATAAATATACATTTGTTTATATTTTCACCTGTGCTTAACCAACGTGAAATAACTATTATTTTAAAGTGGTTCTGCTGGGGAGTATGCTCTGTGGCATGACCACTTTGAATTGATATTTTCCAAGAAACTAACAATATACTATTATTGGTATTAAGCTACAAAAATATAGACATTATCTACATTTTATCATGTAAATTTTACATACTATACTCAAAGTGGTTCTGCTGGGGAGCATGACACCTAAAAGCGGTATCTCGAGGCAAGCCAGTTTCGAAAAAATTTAATTGAAAATTATTTTTTTTTAAATATAGTTTGGTATCAGTACCTACACATTACGGATGATACCGCTTTTGAGCTTAGGACGGTAGTATGGATCTGTCAAACATCACAGGTTCTAAATGAAATAATATAGTGCAGAAGAGTCCAAATTAAAATAAATGATTTTGTAGATCTGATCCCCAAGTTGGGGAGTCTAGTTGTCCCATTAGGATTTTTTTAACAGCACCATGCAGCTTGGTTGGTCGAAGTAGTATCCGCTGCATCTGCCTACACTTTCCGATAATACAGATGTGATTATGGTTGTCAGAATAGTGCTCAGACCAACAGATACAGCAATCTATATCTGTAGCTCAGACACGTGACTGGTGACTGCCTCATTGGTCTAATGGTCAAGCATGACTGCTGTGCATTAGGTTTCGGGTTCAATTCCCAGGTCAGGCAGTGTTGTTGGGTTTTTCCATCAAGAATTTCTCAGTAGCAGCCACGGATTTATGGCAATAGGCTCGCCACATGGGACTTAAACATAACTGGCGAAAGTTATGATACTGCTCAGAAAATATTGCATGTATGTACCTTTAGGTATCCATGTTATTAACTAGGAGGATAATCCTTGAAGGTACAAACCAAATGTTCTAATGCAATGAGTCGGCTTCAAATGTAGCCCTGTTTCTATAAATGCATTGTTTATGTAACAACAATTTATTACTTACTATAAACAAATTCAAGATATTTTGTTTATTTCCTCAGGTAAACAAACCACTGGAAATGTACTACTCGTGGAAGAAAACCTAGATTTAATCAACATTTTAGCAACATAATGAAATGGAAGTGCAGTGATAAAGTATTTATAAGTAATTTTTATTAATAATATTGTACACAACACGATTAAACAACGAGACATGGACTCTTGATAATTGTGATATCTTGATAATATAGTATCAATTGAATATATCTCAACAATATGAAATTTATTATAACTTATAGTTATAAGTTACGCTTTAGTTTTAAGTTATCCATTTATTTTATGTATTCTTGCTATTGTATCATATGTTTTTTAAGAATTCAGAATATACTAAATTGTTTTAAATATTTAGAAATTCCAATTTTAAAATTGTAAATATTTATTATCTTCATATATCTTGATGAATTGAATCCTATTATAAACTAATTTATAGTATAGTTTTTCAAATGTATAATTTGAATAAAACGCACCATTATGCAAAGTTGGTGATTTTACGTAAACAATGGTCAAGAAATTGGCTTCAAGACCATTTCAAATTGAACACAGTTTTTAATGTAATGTACAATATTGTGCAATTTTATTAAATGACAGATGAATACATTATTTCTATTATTTTGATTGTCAATAGAAGCCCTCACTTGTTTCATTACATCTGCAATGTTTTTACATTATACATTACACCTATTTGTGTCATCAGACTTTTGTCTGATGACACAAATACTTAATAGATAGAACATCTAATTGGGTGTTAATGTGCATTGTACTTATAAAGAAACCACTTTGATAACTATCATTAAGTGCATCATTGCAGTCACCAATCCTGCAATGCATTATCATTTCGATAAGTACAAGATAAGTATGAAGGCGTGGCTTCAAAGTTATCGTGAGGTAGTGCCTACATAGGTACCTACTCAAAAGTGATATAGGTACCTTCTCAATAAACATACTTAATAATACCTAATGTCTGACTTCAATGATAACTCCTCCCATGATAACAATGATAACTCCTGTAAGTAAACGCTCGACCGACTGATGACAAGATAAAACAACGATCACAATCAATAATTTATTTTCCTTACAAATTATCATCGATAAGCTTGACACTAGCGACTTTTAACGGTACACGGTAACAAAATATAAAATAAGATAGGTACCTAACGAGGACGGAAAACAACATCAGAAATCACAATACATAATATTATATTATATCGTGTTACATATTATTAATAAACACGTCTTGAAAATGGAACACCGAGCATTATAATGTGGCAAAATCTCCGCTTCCAATTTGAGCACTCAAATCGGCGCGAACTTTAAAAAATATCAAGATAGATAATCCGGTACCCGGCACTGCCCGGTATCCCTTCACATATTGCGTGCTTCGGAATGGAGAATTATTAAACATTTTTGTACTACATTTGACTTGACATTGACCTTTGTTAGCTTAGCAAGCACTACCAATTT
Source organism: Diarsia brunnea (assembly GCA_949774965.1). Taxonomy (NCBI): domain Eukaryota; kingdom Metazoa; phylum Arthropoda; class Insecta; order Lepidoptera; family Noctuidae; genus Diarsia; species Diarsia brunnea. The sequence goes on along the minus strand of OX459008.1, from coordinate 16,042,194 downwards.
GTACAGTACAATTTTTAATATCAAAAACACAAGGCACAGCGTGTTTTTGAATAGTGCTTTTTATTTTGACGGTATAAAACGCTCCCTGAAAGCACTGTATTCCCTTCTGAGTGCTTTTGTTGTCTGTACTTTTAACAACTGCAATCCTTCAACAATTTCTTCCATGTTTTCCGAGTCGTGTGCATTAAAGAGCCTCTCCATTGTAGCCAAATCTATATCTTCTACTCTTTCAGCCTTGTCTAATACATTGTTTACCTCCTTCAAGTAATTGCTGTGAGATCGAGTTCCGCTTTCGGCATTCTCTTTGTAATTAAGTAATCCTTCTATTTGCTGCCAAAGATTCAGCGCTCGAATTCCATCTTTCATTCTTGAGGTGTGCATAAAATTCCTGAACAGTTTTCTTCCTCTTTCATCATTGAGAACATTTTCGATTTTGTCCGTGAAACGATCCAAGTCCGACTTTGTTATTCCTTCATGATCGTCACAGCCGCAAGCGACGAAACAATTATCCATTCTAATATCATTTGTGAAACACCTCGGTTGTTTTGTTCCAAATATCGATCCAATAATCAACCCAACCGATTATATTTTTGACAGTAAACAAAATCGGTACGGTACATTGTCGACACTCACTAAAAGCCTGGAAATTCCGATTCACACAAGTAAATTGCACTTTAACAACACATTTATCTTCAAATTTTTAGTCAAATTATGATTCACTAGTGAGTAACACGAAGAAGTGAGGTTAACTACAAAAATAGGTTTATACACTGAGGCACGAACCGACAGCTTCCGTGCTCGGCGTAAATAAACTGCGTTTGTGAGCCTTGCGCCTTGCGGGCATGCGTATTGGTAGGTACGAGAAGTCACGAAGTTCACGATGCCGTGATAACGTAATGCGCATGCTCGACTTTCTTACAGTTTGAAAACTCCCGCCGGATATTCCACAAAAACATTATCAACAAAGTTGCTGAATATTCAAACAAAATAACAAAGAAAGACCGCACGTCGCGCGTCTTACAAACGACGAAGGTGCGAATGTGACTCGTATGAAAAATGTGAAGCATTACATCACTACAGGTAAAAAATTGCCGTGACCTCGGTCGACGACTGGCGTTGTTCATTCATGGGAAATAATATCACCGAGGTGAAGCGAAGACAATAGTCTTACGCTAATAAACGTATATAACCGCTCCTATTTATACAAAACCGGTTGAGTGTCCCCTTTTCTTTTGTAGGTACTAAGTACCTACTTACAAAGGATAAGTGTGTTCCATCGACTTAAGTATGGAAGGGTTAACGGGGTGGTATTTCGAAAATGGGAAGTATGGTTTCTTACGAAATTAATGGGAGTCGTGCCGTCTAGTCAAACCTCAGTTTGTTTTATAAAGTATTTGATTCATAAAACAACTTGGATCGTTGACAAAAATGTTGCAATAACCCTCCTTTTGGGCTTCGCCGCAGTCGGGTAAACAAGGCCCATTTACTAACTGACCCACATATATTGCAAATTTATAGGTAGGTATACCTATCAGTTAAAAACTAGCCTCCGAAAAAATAGAATTGTTTCTCAGAATTATTTTCATTAAATATTACCGCCATTTTACACTGTTACTTGCGGGAAAAAAATTCGTGATATTTGCAGAGACCTCTCCGTCGTGCGTGAGATGTAGCTCAATGCGCGACGCCCTCCGACCACAGAGTACATTATAATTGCCTCCGACACTAACCGCTTCATTAAATTAATGGACACCCCCTTATTAGAAGTTCTGTAGCTCTGCCTACCCCGTTGGAAAAATGGAGGGTGCGCTAAAGTAGTACGTTTTTTGCAAAGTAAGAGTCTCGCGGGCCACCTGGCAGGGCACGAGACAACCTGACCCTGATCTACGTAAGCAAAAAACGTAATAAAATTTGAATTTCGCGGGTTTCCCTGGCGTTTCCACCTAAAAAGTGTGAGTGTGTAACTAATGAATTTGATGAGTACCTACCTATTGATACCTGAACATGATAATAAAAAAAATATGATTTCTTGGGGTCAACGACCGTAGTTAATGTAGTAACTAGTAACCCGAAATCTACTTATTATAACATCACTCCTGTAATGTCCGAAGTGAGCCTAACATACTTCAAGTACCTACCTAACTACACTACTCAAGAAAAATAGCTGATGTTTTCTTTGTTCCTTAAATGAAGTTTTTGCACGTGATGGGTATCGCATCTGCAGAGTTACGCTGGCTAAGGCATAGTTATAGGAATAGTGATTTTATTGCCCTGGTGGTAGTTAATTACTTAAACTGGTGTATTAACATAGGTAAGATGTGGCTGATAACCCTTCGTGTGCCGGAACGCAGATCCACGCGAGACACAGTGGCTTTTTAATTGTGTCTAATTACACGGCATACAACAAGTTAATCCCCGTGCCGTAATAAACTGCAGACAGTTATGTACCTAATCCAGATGTGCACCTCCAAGATCTAAATATTTATCCGTACCTACCTCGATTTCCGCTCGTTTAGTCTTTGTCGACCCTTTGGTACAGTAAATATGCATGCCTCTCGCTTGGAGAGCTGCTCTCGTTTGGAGACTAATTAATGGCAATTGCAACTCCACGGGGCTGCGGGTTGTTCGAAAGAGATACCTCGGCCTCGGCACAAGGGCTAAGAAGGAACATAGGTGGTTTTTAGTCAGTAGAAGTCTGACACTCCCTTCCGCTCTGTAAGTAAAGAAGCGCTTAGGGTAAGATATACCGCGAAATTCAAATATTTGCGTGATCAAGCGTATGGCCGGCAATCTTTGCACCGCGGCGCCGCCGCGCGCCGCAACGCGTCGTGTGTTCCAGCACTTAGAGCACTACAGTAGTGCTGTTGTAGCAGTAGGTAGTGCCACTGTACAACATTAAAGTTACGTATTTATTTGAATAAACTTGCAATCAATGTTGGTACTTACTTAACACGTACCTATCTGCACATTGTGTCCAGTTAAGGTGAATGCTCCAACCACCCCGCGAAATTCAAATTTTCTTACGTTTTTTGCAATTTGCAGGTCAGTGTTAGTTTGTATGTTGATTAGAATATTAATTGCGGCTGTAAGACGTATGTAGTTACAGAAATATAATCATCAAAATCATCAATACAAGCTTCCAAGTTCATAAAGGTGCAAAAATGATAACTACATACGTCTTACAGCCGCAATTAATATTCTAATCAACATACAAACTAACACTGACCTGCAAATTGCAAAAAACGTAAAAAAAATTGAATTTCGCGGGCTAGTTGGAGCATTCACCTTAAGAAAACACGGTCTATTTCGGAACTAGTGCTTTGTACTTGGTATTTTTAACCAACTTCCAAAAAGGAGAAGGTTCCCTATATTTTCTTTTTGTGTATTTTCACCGATATCTCCGTCACTTGCAGACCGATTTACGAAATTCTTTTTGTTCTCGAAAGAGTATACTCTCAAGGTGGCCCGACCAAGTCAGGATCTGATGATGGGATCCCAGGGAAATCGAGGGCAACCCTCAAAATTTACAGATATTACGTTTTTCATACGTTTTCTAAAGTTGTAAGTATTTGCGTCTGACAATCAGGTCAGTGGGCCATCTTAGGGGATGCGCTAATGATGGAAGGTACAACTCCTCAACAGTTAGGAGTTAAAAGAAAATTCTTTCAAAATCATACGAGGTACTTATGGACTGATAGTTATATTCTTTCAGGCTAATCAGGTCAGTGGGCCATCTTAGGGGATGCGCTGATGATGGAAGGTACAACTCCTCAACAGTTAGGAGTTGAAAGAAAATTATTTAAAAATCATACGTAGGTACTTATGGACTGATAGTTATATTCTTTCAGGCTATTAGGTACCGTTGACCAGATGATAGATGGTAAATCTCATTACCAACTTTAAAAAAGTATTAGGTTCTCAATTCTTCGGAATCTTTTTATATGTTCACCGATTATGTGAAGACGCCTGAACCGATTTGGAATATGCTTTTTTTTTGTTTGAAAAGGATTACTTTCCAGGAGGTTCCATTAAAATTTTATCGAAATTGGTTGATTGGTTTTTAAAAAGTAAAAAAAAAAAAAAATTTGTTGGGGGTTTCCACATGTAATTGTATCAATCACTATCACTACTTACATATCAAGTACTGTATGGTGTCGGACGTAAAGAATAGCACCATCCCATATCTTCCCGTGGGTGTCGTAAGAGGCGACTAAGGGACTTACCAGAGGATGGGCAGCAGCGTTCTCTGTACCTTCGTAACAACCATACTGCAATCGCTAACCCGCCTGCCAAGCGTGGCGATTATGGCAAATCCCCCCATCTGGGGGAGGCCTATGTCCAGCAGTGGACGTCTTATGGCTGAAATGATGATGATGATGACTTACATATTATGAAACAAAGTCCTTCGCCGCGTCTGTCTGTCCGTGATAATCTCAAAAACTACTGCATCCATTTTCATGATGTTTTCACCAATGGATAGAGTGGTTCTCGAGGAAGATTAAAGTACCTATATATATTTTTTCTAAATTCACCCCTTAGGGAAGTTAAATAGGGGATGAAAGTTTGTTGGAATATTATTCGACATCCACGCGGGCGAAGCCGCGGGCTAAAGCTAATATAATATAAATAAAAGTAAATATTTATATGGGTTGTTAGTTTATTACAACTAAAACTGGAAAAATAAAAACAAAAGTTTCTAACAAAAAACTTCTTGCAAAAAAAAAACCGACTTCAAAAACACAAAAAAGTGAAAAACACAAAAACGAAAAACACGAAAAAGTGAAAACTAAACTTCACATGAAAAAGCAGCTTCTGAAATCGGTGACATTTTGTCTGTTTGATTTCGTTTTTTTTGCCACCGACTTCAGAAGCTGCTTTTTCTTGTGAAGTTTATTTTTTGTGTTTTTCACTTTTTTTGTGTTTTTGAAGTCTGTTTATGTTTTGCAAACAAGTTTTTTATTTTACATTTTCTAGTTGTAATATCCTATACAAATATTCTTTTGGCAAAAGAAGTGTGGGTCGTCCGGCGGCAAGATGGGCAGACGACATAGTTGCCATCGGGAGCAAAACCTGGATGAGGCTTGCACAGGACCGTGGAGATTGGCACAAGAAAAGAGAGGCCTATACCCAGCAGTGGGTGACTTCGGGCTATGGATGATGATGATACAAATATTTACTAAACATTTAACATTCAACCAAGAACCCTGACCCTTAACTTTCAAGATTCCCTTATTATTGCTTTCAACTCGTAACCGTTTAGGAGTAGTACCTTCCATAATCAGCTCACCTAGATAACCTGAAAGAATACAACCATACAGGGTGTAAATCAACCCATCACACAGCCGTCAACCAAGCATTCTGTACATCAAACTAAGTACCCCTACGCAAAATTTTTTGCTGGGAAACGACTTTTTTTTTTGGGTCAAAAATCACATTTTACGGTAAAACTCAATGTAGTACTGTTGAATTAAAACTGAGATTTGAAAGATAAAGATATATTTATTGTAAAGTTATTTTAGACACGTACATGAAGATCAGAGAGTACCACAGAGTATACAAAAGTAAGTTGAACCGGAAGGCACAGACAATAACATCTAGACGTGTCTATGATGTACACATTGAGGCGAGAATTTCAACCAGTCAACACTCCCTCTAAATTCTAGCCTTATTCCATTGTTAATATAAATATAAAGTTTACACAAACATTACCATCATAGTTGAAAGAAAAACTTATTAGCAACATTACACATAAGAAAAATGAAGGACAATCTCTCTTAACATAGTTTTTAAAACCATACGAAGATAATGTCTACATAGACTACATTACCATCTTAGCTAAATAAAAAACATAGTAGCATCATTGCACATTTAAAAGAATGACAATCTCTCTTGACATAGTTATCAAACAGTATCTACAAAGATAATTTTTAATTGTTACATTCCTTCGGATTTTTAATTAAACCTAACTTATTTCTAAAGTACTCAAACTTAGCTTTAGACAAAGGTTTTGTGAAAATGTCTGCTAACTGATTATTAGTACCAATGTACTTAAGATCAATAATCTTTTGAGCATATTTTTCTTTTATAAAATTATATTTTATGTCAATGTGCTTACACCTCTTGTGATATTCAGAATTTTTAATTAAACATATAGCACTTTGATTATCAATGTTAATTGTTATACAATTTTGTTTATATTCACCTATATCTAACAGTAATTGCCTAACCCAGAGAGCTTCTTTGGTTGCACCACATGAAGCCATGAACTCGGCTTCGGTGGTTGATAGTGCAACTGTTGTTTGTCGTTGACTATTCCATGTGACGGCAGCACCATTTTTCGTAAAGACATAACCAGTGGTTGATCGTCTTGTGACAGGATCATTTGCATAATCAGCATCAGAGTAAGATTCCAGAGTGTCATTTTCATTTAGTCTGAAACAGAGACCGAAACATATTGTTCCTTTTAAGTATTTTAAGATTCGCTTGACAGCATTCCAGTGACTTTGGTCATGGCTGTTGAGGAACCGACTAGCAGTGCTCACTGCATACATTATGTCAGGTCTAGTGACTATGGCAGCAAACATAAGTGATCCCACTGCTTCTCTGTAAGGGAAATACTTTTCATTTTCCAGCACTGTGCTTTTCTGTAGTGTGACATGTGGATCAGCTGGTATACTATTTGGGTTAGCATTATCCATGTCAAATTTTGACAACAATTCTTCAATATATTTTCTTTGATGTATGAAAATGTAATCCTTACATTGTTCAATCTGTATACCAATGAAATTTGAAGTTTTACAAATCTTGACATTGAATTCCTTTTGAAGATCATCCAGAACTTCCGTAATGATTGTTGGACTAGTAGAACATAAAAGTCCATCATCAACATAAAGCAAGAGATATACTTTTATTTCTCTATTAGTACTTACATACACACATTTGTCTGCATGACTGTTCACAAAACCATATTTATTTAGGACTGAGTTGAACTTAGCATTCCAGCAGCGTGGTGCTTGTTTCAATCCATACAATGATTTAACTAACTTGCAAACCACATTATTTTCAACATTGAGCCCTTCAGGTGGTTTCATGTATATTTGTTCTTGCAACTCACCATACAGGAAGGCCGTTTTAATATCAAATTGCATTATAGTCATGCATTTTTCCACTGCAATGGACAATAGTAAGCGAATGGAGTCATACCTAACAGTTGGAGAGAATGTTTCAGTGTAATCTATGCCGCTCTTCTGGGCATAGCCTTTGGCACAAAGTCGAGATTTATACCTAGGACATGTTGGTTCATCTTTTACACGAAACACCCACTTACAACCTAATAGCTTCACATTGTCTGGTTTGTTTACGAGCTCCCAAGTACCATTATCCTCATGCGCCTTTAATTCTTCTTTAATGGACTTAATCCACAACTCAGAGTCCTTGGAAGAAAGTGCATCTTCATATGTCTGTGGTACATCAACCATACATAGATATGACTCAGTTTTCATTGCTGGTTGTGGTCTGTTACGAGGACGAAGTGTGATGTTTGATCTTTGAGGCGATTCACTGGACTGCTCAGGCACATATTCCTCATCATCAGTGTTAGTTGTATCCACTGCAGTATGAGTAGACATATCTGTGCTACAGTCACTACTTTCAGAGAGACTACTTGTACTTACATGTTGTTGTTCAGTGTTTGATAAGGAAACTGGTACTGTATCTCCTTTGATAGAACTTTCTAGAAACACTACATCTCTACTTTTGGTTACTGCCTTTGTTTTGAGATCAAGTAGTCGATACCCTTTTGAATCCTCGCAATATCCAACAAAAATCATCTTACATGACTTGGAGTCCCATTTCTTTAATTTTTCCTTAGGTATATGCATCATGACTTGGCAGCCGAATATTCTCATATGACTTAATTTAGGTTTACAACCACTCCATATTTCCTCTGGTGTCTTGTAGTCTAGTGCTCGCGTCGGTGAACGGTTGGTGATGTATGCAGCAGTTCTGATTGCTTCAGCCCATAGGTTTTTCTGTAAATCAGCATTTATCAACATACATCTTGCCTTTTCAAGTAATGTTCTGTTCATGCGTTCGGAAAGACCATTTTGCTGTGGTGTATATGGAGTTGATGTTTGGTGTTTAATTCCATGTAACTTTAAATATTCAGTAAAGTTCCTATTTGTGTACTCAGTTCCATTGTCAGTTCGAAGTGTTTTGATTTTAGTTTCAAGTTTATTTTCGACAAATGATTTATATTCCTTAAATTTTTCTAGACATTCTGACTTTGATTTTATAGTAAAGACACACACTCTTCTAGAAAAATCATCAGTAAATGTGAGAAAATACCTTGCATTTCCGAGTGACTTCACCTCCATAGGTCCACACACATCAGAGTGAATGATTTCTAGCAGTTGACTTGCTCTGGAACCTTCACTTGGAAATGGTGACCTCGTGTGCTTTCCTTTGATGCATGGGATGCAAGTCGGCTCGCTGCTCTGAGGAATTTTCACTCCTTCGGTGTGATCTTCTAACTTCTTCATATCATTATAGTTCAGATGACCTAGTCGCTGATGCCAGAGATAAAACTCATTGTTAGTGTTTGTTGACATTAATGCTTGGACGGAGACAACATTCAGCTTGTACATATTGTTAACAAGTGTTGCCATAGCTACTTCAACATTTTCTGTGTTGTACAAATAACAGCCTTGACTATCAAACCTTACATTACATTTATTTTTGACAATATTACTGACTGAAAGAAGATTAGTGGATAGCTCGGGTACATATAGAACGTCTTTTACCTGTATTTTGTTTGTAGATCCATTTTTATTTTTAACATATAGATTCACCTTACCACAGGACTCAACTCGCAGCTCTTTGTTATTGGCTACACGGATGGTTTTGATTTGAGATGGAACTTCATCGTAAAGCCATTCCTTGTTCATGGTCATGTGCTTTGCCGCACCTGAGTCCACATACCATCCAGAATCATAGTTGCATGAAGCTGAAAAAACGGCTACAAAAGAGTTGTCACTTTGTTTCTTGTTATTTTTCACTTTACAGTCTTTACTGATATGTCCATATTTGTTACACACATAACACCTTGGGCCTTTTGTTTGTTTATTTTGTTTAGAAGGCTGCTTGTTATGCTTGCTCTTGTTTGCAAGGAATACACTAGGATCACTATTTTTAACTTCTTGTAACAGTTTTGTTTTTATTAAATCTGCTGTTATACCGACACCGGAGCTTTCTATAGCCATAATCATGGGCTTGTACTGATCGGGGAGTCCAGCAAGTAGCAACGTTCCTAGCCACTCGTCGTCGACCTTGAACCCGATGTTTCGAAGCTTGTGTGCTGTGGTCATAATTTTGTTCACGTATTCTTCAATACTTTGACAATTTTCAAGTGTAGTCGTAATGAGATCTCGTAGCAATCCAACTCGACGTGTTAAGCCCGAGTCGTCGAACACTTTACAGAGGTTATTCCATACTTCCTTGGCACTATTGGCTTCCTGAATGTGGATGTAATTTATCGGATCCACTAGGAGTATAATTTTTGACCTTGCTTTCACGTCTTTCTTTGGATTGGATGGATCGGTACCTGACACACATTCCCATAGTTCCTCATGTTCTAAGTATGTCTTGACGGCAAACTTCCAGCTTGCAAAATTATCTCTGCCAGTCAATTTTTCTATCAGGGTCATATTGTTGTTCGAACCCATGATTTTCTTGAAAAAAACTGATGCACCGGTAAAATGCAAAGTGAGGTTATACTGAATTACAAAAATATTAACTCAATCCGTTTAATCTTTCAATATCTAGGCATACTGGGCCCATAACCTGTTGAATTAAAACTGAGATTTGAAAGATAAAGATATATTTATTGTAAAGTTATTTTAGACACGTACATGAAGATCAGAGAGTACCACAGAGTATACAAAAGTAAGTTGAACCGGAAGGCACAGACAATAACATCTAGACGTGTCTATGATGTACACATTGAGGCGAGAATTTCAACCAGTCAACAAGTACTATTCAAACATTGTGCTAGTGGATGCTTTGAATAGTAAACGGGTCATGGAGGTAATTTAAGTAAAGTTTTAACCTGAAAAACTAGTATTTACAAAAACAGCTGTGAAAATTTTGGAACTTTGACCCCCAAAATCTCCGTAACTAGGAGGTTCCCAGGTATGGTCTAGAACAAAAAAATGATTGCAGTGGTGGGGAGAACAAGTCCCCTTCGTTTGCGTTAAGGGTACTTTTACACCCTAGGTATATACACATCCCCATAATATTTTACTAAAGAATTATGCTCCAACTCCTACACAAAAATAATTTTGAAAATAGGTTCATTATTGACGGAGATATGCGATAACAAACACAGGAAAAAAAAACATACAGACGAATTGATAACGTCCTCCTTTTCGGAAGTCGGTTAAAAAATAAAACCGACTTTGGTGACTTTCGTTTGATTGATTTCGTTTTTTTTGTCACCGACTAGTTTTTTTTCACTGTTTGTGTTTTTGAAGTCGGTGTTATTTCTATTTAAAAAATTTCACTAGGTACCAACCTATCCTTGATCAAATCATCATCATAGCTAGTGTAATGTTCCGGCCGGAAACTGAAAAAACTTTGAAATTGATTTTCTTTTACTGAGTATCCTTGATGTGTATCATCGACACTTCTTAAGTTTGTCCAATGATAGTATCGATAATAATTTGTAGTTCCTTTTGGGTGTAGTTGTATCACGAGATCATTACGAAATGAGAGCAAGGAGTTTAAATAGTATTTACTATTTCCATGGAGTGTTTGTGTGTTTCGCAAGTGTTTCCATCTTTTGACATCAAATTGTAAGTTCCTTTGATAATAAGCAGGCAAATTTATTAATCCAATTTATTGTAACTACAAATAATGACATAAATAATATAAATGTAGTATTTGTTTATCTAAGTGTAAATGATGAATATGAAGATGTGTGAATTTGGACAAGACAAAAGAAGTATGTAGGGATCGTAGCAAGTGGCGTTCTGTGATTTCTGCCTACCCCTATGGGAAAATGGCGTCAGCATATGTGTAAATCTGGCATTGGCGATCCACGTAGCGTTTTAATATTGTTCAAATTTTCATAGTATGGCAATAACTCATTCAGTCGTGCCAACTTCACCAAAAAGTGACGTCTATGTCGGCCATTTTGCAGTTTTCACGGTAACTGCTATACACGTGTTTGGTAGGTTATTCGATTAAATTGATAAAAAACCCAAGAATTACAGTATAGTAGTGTGTTATAAATTACGTACGCATATTCCAGATTGCCGAGATGGCAGTTACAAAGAAGCCCGTGGCTAAAAAAGCCCAACTTCACCAGAAGACTGGTAAGAAGGGAGTCAAAGGTGGTAAAATCCGCGGCAAAGGCATCAAGCGGAAGATCAACCTGAAGTTCAACATCGACTGCACACACCCCGCTGAGGACAGCATCCTCGACGTCGGCAACTTCGAGAAATACCTGAAGGAGCGCGTCAAAGTTGAGGGAAAAACAAATAACCTAGGCAATCACGTTGTCATCGCTAGGGACAAGACGAAAATCACCATCAACGCAGGTTAGTAGCTAAACTCAACAATGCTTTTATTTACAGTCAACGTTTATCTAACGTGAAATCTAGTTCCCTTGTTGTATAGTTCTTAATTACAAGGATTGTCCTAGTTCCCATATTTTTGTGTTCACTTTCATGACACGTTACTAAGCCTCAAGTTTGATGCATAGATTTAAAGCATATTATTCTGATGGTGGTGGAAGACATAATATCAGGTCAGAATGTCATTATGTGACATCTGTATTGTGGAGACTGAAAATAAAAATCTTATTTTCGGTTTTTTGTTCAGTTGCCAGTTAATCACTTCTCCATGTAAAAAATGGCTTTAGAATTTTCTTCCAGGGATGTATCGTTACTAGTATTTCAATTTGTCGACCATATAAGCATTATTGCATGATATTTTGTAAACATAACCCTCATTTGGTCTCCGGAGTGTAACATGCAGTACACCTATCTGGTGAATTCTTATTCCTGTACTTGATTATTGTAATGGTGCTTGATTGTTAATGTGTAGTTTATATTGTTGTGGAAATAGAAAGACAAACTATTCATCCTGCACCATAAGATGAACATGAAGAATGGAACTGGAACAAACTGATGAAAGTGAGTTTTAGTTATAATTAACATAATGCTATGTTCTTTCCAGACATTCCTTTCTCAAAGAGGTATCTGAAGTACCTGACAAAGAGGTACCTCAAGAAGAACAACCTTCGTGATTGGCTGCGAGTGGTGGCTTCTGCCCATGACTCATACGAGCTGCGTTACTTCAACATCAACGCTGACAGCGACAATGAGGACAATGAAGATTAAGCTATTGATACAATAAAATAGTTTTACACTAAGCCTTTGTATTATTTTATGTAGATTTTAAGACCTCGCAACACAAAACAATTCTCACACACTCGACATACATCATTTCCTTTTCATAGATCACTTTGAGATCAGTGCAACTAATTTTGGTCTTCAATTCTCTCCTCTCAGCGGCCATGCTAGCTATCATAAACTTTCTTTCTTAAATCCTTCACCCAATTTATTGCTTCTTTTCTTTGGCTAAATCACCTTCCTTTTTTTTCTTTTTTTAGTGGGTGGAAAATCATCAAATAACCCCTCCCGCTCTTGGGCAGAGCGAAAGGGAGTGTCAGACTTCTACTGACTGAAGGAACATGGGTGGTTACCCATGTTCCTTCTTAGCCCTTCATGTCGAGGCCGCGGTATCTCTTGCGAACAACCCGCAGCCCCGACGGGATCTTCTTCATATAAATTCGTCATTATTTTTGTCACATGACTTGTGGCAAATTATAACAGCCGCACAGGTTGGTTCACCTTCAAAGTTGGAAGTACGTGTTAAACTGTAGGTCTCGGCTGTCGTTTGTAGTTTTTTGACAGTTGTCACTCTTGGTTGGAAGTCAGGCAGCCAGTCATTGGAAGGGGCCGACGACGCCCGTCGGAGCTGCGGGTTGTTCGAAAGAGATACCGCGGCCTCGACACAAAGGGGTAAGAAGGAACATGGGTGGTTTTTAGTCAGTAGAAGTCTGCAGTGAAGATAGCATGGCCGCTGAGAGGAGAGAATTGAAGACCAAGGAGGGGTTATTTGATGATTTCCCACCCTAAAAAAAAAAAGGCAGCCAGTCATCGGGGTATAGTTACACATAGTAACTGGGTTGTAGAGGTCAGAAGCTATCGCTCCATGTCAAGTAGGTATTCAGCTGCATTCGGTCTTACTGCAACTCAAATTAGTTAAAAGAAGGCTTGGCAGATGTAACTCGTCACATATTATCTTGTACCTCCTTATTTGCATAAATTTGACTGCTTATTATTTTAAGTTGTAGGAAAATCAATAGCTGGTTTTTGTTTCTAAATAACAACTACACGCCGGTGGTGTGGAGGGAAGTGTTCTACCTTCATTGTTGGGTGACAAGATGTGGGTGTGTACAGTCACGATTAAAAATATGTATACACTTAGCAAAATTCAAAAACCTATTTTCTTGGGAAATAACGGTTTCTACTTTGAGATAAGGCCTATTTCGTAAAAGTATGTATTATACTAAATTGCTATGTTCGTAAAACGTTCATAAACATGAGATCCGTTTCTTTTTGTGGGTGGGAAACCATCAAATGACTCCTCCCGCCCTGGGCAGAGCGGAACCATCTACTGACTGACTGAAAAACCACCCATGTTCCATCTTAGCCCTTTGTGTCCGGGGCCGCGGTAGTTATCTCTTTTGAACAACCCGAACCCCGGCAGGCGTCGACCCTGCAATGTTGCAGACATCTCTGAGGCGCGTGTGGAACACGAACGCGCTGTCGACACAGCCTGTCGTCGTCATAGGACGGACGGTGAGCTAGTCCATTACTCACCGTCCACAGGCCCGCGCCGACGGTGGCCGGAAGCCATCGGGTGGCGTCTCCCGCGGCGGCTGGGACAGAGGTTCTCCTCACATGTTCCGCCACCTTCTTCGCTAGCATGACTGTTTCGCAGGAGGCGACGGCGTCACATTCCCTCTTGTCCCGGACCAGGGCCGGACGCGAGAGGTCGACGGCGCCAATCGCCGCTGCGAGACAATAGAGACTATTATAGCCCCTAAGAGTCAGATGAACAACGGAAAAATCTTCGCGCAATTTACAGGCTGGCTGCATTGAAAATAGGACCGTATAACCATGTACACCCACATATCGCCAGTAAACTCATGCCTTCTCTCCATGGGTGTAGGCAGAAACTATAGACACGTTTTGCCAGTAACATAAGGTGTATAGGTGCATGCTCTCGGCAGTCCTTGAGGCTGGGTGGGGAATCCGTGATGAGGTCTTCCGTGACTTCGCCTCAATGTCAGGGTACCAGTTGCCTCCCGTCGGGGCTGCGGGTAGTTCGAAAGAGATACCGCGGCCTCGGCGCAAGGGCTCAGAAGGAACATGGGTGGTTTTTAGTCAGTAGAAGTCTGACACTCCCTTTCACTCTGCCCAAGAGCGGGAGGGATTAAATTATTATTATTTGATGATTTCCCACCACAAAAAAAAAAAAAAAGGATACCAGTGGCCTGGTATTTTGGCCCACAGTTTGTCCGATGTGGCAAAAATGTCCTGCCTAGTCCCATTTGAGTTAACCTCTTGAGCCATTGTTTTGGATATCCATTTTTCGTTGGAAGAAAGATCTCGTCAGGCCACGTTTTGTTTTGTATGTCATGTGGTGAGCCTTCAGCTCTACTGTTTGCTGCCATTGAGTGAAGCTGGTTACATAGATACGGCCTGGGCTTCCTAGACTCGTAAATTGGGGATTTTGATGTTCTGGCGAAAATTGGGACAGGCCTTTGTCCTGCCTGCTAAGGAAGTGTGAACTGTATGATAATAAGTGCTGCAAAATGAGAAATAAACTCTATTTGAGTTTATTTTGAACATTTTTCTTAATGCATCCTCGTAAAACTGAAGGAGTTACAATAGTGGGGTAAGGGGTAACAATAAAATGCATAAAAAATAATAAGTAACGTATATTTCTCAAGTTTGGTAAATATAATAATTATAAATTAATTAATATTATTGTAAAATCATTTTGAAATGATGACTTGTACTACTACAGCTAGTTTTAAGATTCATCACCGCCGTGACTAAGTATTGTCTTGAATTATGAGAAATGCTCTAAAAGTATATAATTGAACTACATGGTAACTTTACTTGCACCGGGGATAAAGGCAATCGTGATAACCCTAACATTACATTAATTACATCAATATGGCCGTACACTTATTAGTTTACGAGACCGGAGCCTCCACTAATTGTGTATTATTGACATGATCACAATATGTTTAACGGCCTGTAGTGTAGGGATGATTGAATTCATCGACTTTAACTTAACTTCATAAATATTATTTAATTCGATTTGATTTTAATGCACACGATCTACTTGAATTATTTAAAACATGAGTTCCGTTGAGAATACAAACAATGATATATTGATAAACCACCAACAAGATATATTTGCACTGTCAAAGTTGGCGTTTGATTGACCCTCGAGTCTGATTTTGGATAAAGAGGTTACTTCTATAGGCTATATCATAATAATTGTGTTGTCAACAGTCAGCAATGTTTTAAATAGTAGCTAAATTTGCAGGAGTTATTAATTCCTTACGCCATGATTAAAAGTTATAAAATATTGTGTCCAACGAAGTGAAAGAAGTCCTGCTTCCTGACATTTCGCATGCGTACGAGCGCGTTACCAACCGAATTATTTTTTTCAAAAATCGGTGATTTAATACTAAAATCGAAGTCGATAACAGCTATTCTCTTAAATCGTTAATTCATAATAGAACGTCGACACGAATGTAAAGGAACGCGACCGATATGCGCCGGAGTTAATTACGAACGCAGCGCGTGCGGTTTTATTTATACTTTTGGCTCGATATTGCTACACTTGTCTAAAATTACCCTACTTTCAGGCTCGGGCGTCCAGTGCAAGATGATAGTAAGATGGGGCGAGCGCTCGTTCACTTGCTGGCGGCGATTTCCTTCATCCTGTTGAGTGCGGAGCCGGCGCGGAACCACGCGATCTGCTGCTCGTTGAATGAGTGGTTTAGCAAGATCTTCTCAGACTTGCCGTCTTTGTGCTTGATCTCGCATTCGAGGGGCTGAAAATGAAAATTTGGTTTAGATACAATTACAGAAGCCTTGCAGTCATAATAGGGGTAGGTACGTCAAGGGTCACCATTTTGAATTTCTCGGGGCCAAATCTATTCCGTTCTAGGCTGTCTCGGGAAACAAGCTCTTTTTGCTTTGCTATCGTCAGATCCTAATTCCCTTTTAATGAACATAAGTTTTAGTCTTCTACTTCGTAAAATCAGCGCAGATGCTAGTGTTGGCGTCTGATATTATGCTGAGCTGAGGTCCTATTGGCTAAGTACTTCTATTTTATTTTTTGGGTCGTATGTATCCAACAAACGCTTAAGCACCTGTGCTGTCCCTTACACTTTGCATATGTCTTATGGCATAAGTTTATACATACATACATACATAAACTCACGCCCTTTTCCCATGGGGGTAGGCAGAAACCACAGAACGCCACTTGCTACGATCCTTACATACTCCTTTTGCCTCGTCCACATTCATACATCTGGTCATACACGCACGCCGGTTACGAGTACTACGCACCTGTCCTTTCAGAAGAACGGCACCAATATGATCAGTGTATGTCTTTCTAGGGCGTCCCCTCCCGGCATTAAGTTTATATTTTATTTATTTCTTTAAAAGGGTTTTTAAGTATTTTATTTATGTCAATAAACCCTGATTTGGTAGGTTACCTTGCCGGGTGCGAAGCTGTTGAGTCCGAGCAGCGAGATCTTGTCGTCGGGCTGAATCTTGTCGTAGTCAGATGTGTTGGCGAATGTCAGCGGCAGCATACCTTGCTTCTTCAGGTTGGTCTCGTGAATCCTGGTGGAAAGATCCTTAATTGATATTTGGTTCTTATTGGACCGCTTTTAGGTTTACAATGTATTTAGCAGACTGGTTTTTACATTGTGCGTAGTAGCAATTAAAATAACCTACATTTTAATTCTAAAATTACTATTATATTACTTCGTATTATGTTTAGTGGATTCAAATCATTTATCAGCTTTTGTGCATTTTTGATAACATCAGAACGTAACTCAGACTGGCTCAAAGTTGAAAATTAACGAAACAAAAGGAGAAAGAAGATTGTTAAGTTAGTTGTTAAAGTGTTATTTTTCAACCCCAAGTAGAAAAAAACACAACTTTAACAACCAATTTGAGAACTCGAGTAGAAAATGGTGGTTTATCCTTTTACCCTTAGAATCTCTATCCTTTATACTCCGCTAAATATCTATCCATATTCATAAGGGCAACAGAATGATGATCATTCTTAAAAGTATTTTTAAAAATGTGACTTACCTAGCGAAGGACTTGACGATAATGGCCCGTCCACCAAGATGGCGTGGCTCGAGCGCGGCATGTTCGCGCGAGGAGCCCTCCCCGTAGTTCTCGTCTCCAACAACGACCCAGCGCACGCCGGCCGCCTTGTACGCGCGCGCCGTGGCCGGCACTGCGCCCCACTCGCCGGTCTTCTGGTTGCGCACCTTGTTCAGCTCGCCGTTCTCGGCGTTTGTGGCGCTGTGGGAATAACATATCGTGAAGTAAATATGTGCATACTTGTACTTATTTTCTTTATAACTCTCATACCATATTTTAACTATTCAACATCTTGGAAGAGGACTTTTACCCGCAGGGAGAAATGTTCCCTCGTTTCCACATAATATGTTAATTTCTACTCGTATGCACTTGCCAATATACCTATGCACTGGTTGACTAGTTGATGTTGCAAATACATTTAGATCTACTATAATCATAATTTCGCCAGTTGTGTTGCTGTGGTATAATTGAAAGACCCCTTTTTTTTTGGCGGGTGGAAAATCATCAAATAACCCCCTCCCGCTCTTGGGCAGAGCGAAAAGGAGTGTCAGACTTCTACTGACTAAAAACCACCCATGTTCCTTCTTAGCCCTTCATGTCGAGGCCGCGGTATCTCTTGCGAACAACCCGCAGCCCCAACGGGAATTAAAAGCCCCCTTATGAAATCAAAATAGTAATAATCGAATTAATGAGGAATAGCTAAAAATACTTAAAATTTTGATTAAAACTGAAACAGCAACATTGATCCTGTACATGGGTTTAACCCAGCACCCAGTCACAAGAACAAAATACAACAAGCAGTCTGAACAAATCTACTTACGTGATGAACATATTGTTGGAGATGTTATCGAGATGTCCTCTGTACTTGAGCCAGGGTCCGGCGGCGGAGATGTGGTCGGTGGTGCACTTGCCCTTGACCTTGATGAGGATGGTGAGGTCAGTCAGGTCCTTGCCGTCCCACTTGTCGAAGGGTGACAGGAGCTGCAGACGGTCCGAGGTCGGGGCGACGTCTACTGCTACCTCTGTGGGTGGAAATGGTAGATGTGTAGTTTTTAAATTAACTAGTTATTATTATTAGTTGTTTTTGGACCGTTAATCTGACATTGGTATTAGACATATTTATTCATGAGACACCTGAAATGGTTTTTGTGTCAGATAGAAAATTATCATCATCATTCTCTTGCCCTTATCCCAATACATTTGGGGTCGGCGCAACATGTCTTCTTCTTCCATACGTATCTGTAATCGTCTTCTCATCAGACACCTCCTTTCTTGCCATATCATCCTGTGTTGCACATATTACACAGTCCATCCATCGTATTTTGGTCTTCCTCTAACTTATACCTATCCGCATTCATACTTAAAACTTTCCTCAAGACATTTTCCTGATTCCTCCGCATCACATATACCACGGCAACTGATTACCACAGAACTTGCAACAAGAGGCCTAGAAAACAAACTTTCAAAGTATGCTTTCTAGGCCAACTAAACTTAGGTTAAGTTATTAAAGGTATCCAAGTTAGGTGGCCCTAGATATTCAAACAAAAGCAATGTATACATACTGGAGCCATCGCCGGGTGGGTGCTGGTAGGTGTCCTGGCCGGGGTCGAAGCCCCTGGCGGGCAGTTCGTCAGCGAACGGGTCCGACAGCTTGAACTTCTTGCCGTCAGTGCCTGTCAGCGAGTCCGTCAGCGGGTTGAAGTCCAGACGACCTAAGGAGGAAAATGTTGTTGTAGTGGCAATACATACTATACTAATATTAAGTAATGTTGTGTAGTAGATCATGATCTGCCAGGGTTGCGGAATTAGGTCGAAAGAGACACCGCGGTCCTAAAACGCAAAGAGCGGTAGGAGGAACACGGATGGGTTTTAGTCTGTAACGGTCTGACACACCCTTCTGCTCCGTCCAGAACTGGAGGACACATTTCATCCTTTTCCCATCCTTAAAAAAAAGGTAGATCAAGTTCTGGGGTAGGACATAGAACACTTTATATTTTGTGATATGCTCCGTTGGATAATGTCCAGAAATGAAATGATAAATGAAACCGCGAACAAAAGCAGGATATACAAATACACATAATGTACTCTAAACAGATGGTGTTTTAGTGTTTTTTTTTTAAGAAATATTATAGAACAGATCTTGGTATTTTTACGCTTTTGGAAGAGCTTTTCGCCCAACAATAATCAACTTTATACTTTTAAAATATTAGCCATACCAGCAAGAGACAGAGCGGTGACGAGCTCAGGGCTGGTGACGAAGCAGTGCGTGGCGGGGTTGGCGTCGTTACGTCCGGTGAAGTTCCTGTTGTATGACGTCACGATGGTGTTCTTCTCTCCTTTCTTCACGTCCTGGCGGTCCCACTGGCCGATGCAGGGCCCGCACGCGTTAGCCAGCACCTGAGGACAAGCATTTCGTTAGTCAATGCCATTTGGTTGGTCAAAAAAGTAACGATGGAGTTTCTTCAGAAATAAAATATTTTGATTTTGAATGAAGGAAAGATGGAGGTATTTTAATTACTATTGAGTTCAGTTGTAATATAAATAAACCTTCAAGATCATAACATAACAGAAGTGTACCTAATAGTACCACATTTCGACAGTAATGTTTAAGTTCCATGTAATGGGGGCAACATAATGATGACTCCATACTCCGTCGCTGCTATTGAGTCATTCCTGATGGAAAAACTCAACAACAATTAGGTTGCCTCCAAAATAGGGTAGTTGACAAAAAAATATCTAATTAGTCCGTTAGATAGATTTCCAAAAAATATTGGACACGTATTTTTTTTTCTTTTCACGTAAACCATAAATGAAGACGATACAGTGCTTCGAAAAGTCGCGCGACGTCACAGTTTGGTACATTTTTTACCAGAAAGTGACGTCGCCAAACCCCACTCACGATGTTTGACACGTTTCATTTTCGTAAATTTTTATTAATTTGATAAAGCAAAAAACACGTATCCAATACTTTTCGATAATCTAACAGAGGGACAAAACAGAATCATATTTGTTTTAGTCAGTCAACTACCTTATTATCTTTAGCAGTAAATACTTACGGTGCCTCCGAAGTCGCGCAGTGTCTGGGCGATGCCGTCGCGTTCGATGGTGGCGCGGATCTGCTCGGAGCCGGGTGTCACGTTGAAAGGTACCTTGGACTTCACGCCGTGACTCAGCGCCTGGATAAGCAGAGTAGATTGTGATAATATACTGCTTAAATAACATGTTGGTGAGTAAAGAATACGACAGTTGTATCACCAATTAATTCGCATACTTTTTTTTTGAGCTGATACAATGCGGTTCCCCATAGGTTTTGTGACAATAGCAATCTGTGACATCACTTATTAACTAACTGAAAGACTCGACTTTTTATTGATAACAAAGCGAATAATCATCGAACTTGAAAGTAAAAAGAAATAATGGCGATTTCGGGTCTAAAACAAAATGTCTTTTTTTAGTTCCCAATAAAAATAAAAACAATTACATAGGCATGTGATTTTTTTTAAACAAACTGACATATACACATAATAGGTGTTATAATATTATTGAAAACGATTTTGTTTATAAGCGCCGTAAAGAATCCAGAGTAATCCAGATATTTATCGAGAAAAGAAGTATCCAAGTCTTATATTCGTACAAAAGGACCTGCATTTTATATGATCAGGTTATGACATCATCATCATCAACTTAGTTTGGCGTCTCAATGAAGAATTTAAAGGAATTAATATCTAACTGGCATACTCAGAGATATTTAATGATTACTTAAGCCATCACTTGGTAAAGAATTGACATACTTTTGTATGACAAAGCTGTCAAAACCTTTATTAAGTGATCGCCTAAGTAAACATTAAAGCTCTCTGAGTACGGCAGTTAGTATTTGAAAAATATTTAGATTGATTATAGCCAATAAATAACCTTTTCGGTTCCTGCTTTTTATAGTCCTGGCACGAGAGAAACAAAAACTTGTGAAAACCGTTTTTATTGACTGACCTCCTTAACAATACTGGCACAGCGGCCCATGTCTTCGTATGAGGAGTTGGTGCAAGACCCGATGAGGCCGACACGGATGTCGACGGGCCAGTTGTTCTTCTTGGCGATGTCTCCCAGCTTGCTGATGGGGTTGGCCAGATCCGGAGTGAAGGGGCCGTTCACGTGGGGTTCCAGGGTTGACAGGTCGATCTCGACTACCTGTGGGGGTGAGAAAAGTTGTAAAACTTGTATTTATTATCGTTATTTGTCAGTAAAACTTTAGGGTCTGCTCCAGTGTAACCAGATGCAGCTGAATCATCATCAGCCTATAATGGACCCACTGCAGGGACTCAGGCCTCGTCTCTAGGAGAGGGATGGGCTATAATCCACCACGCGGGCCCAGTGCGGATTGGTAGATGTCACATGTCTTCAAATTTTGTTGTTCTAGGACATGACGGTTTCCTCACGATGTATTCCTTCACCGTTTTGAGAGCAGTGGTGATGAAATAAATTACACAAAGTAATGCGCCTGACTGGGTTCGAACCCACGACTCACTGTTCGTAAGTCGGGGCCGCCACCACTGCTCTAGCAGCCGAATACCAGTATTTAATATGGAACGATTGCTAATTCGAACTCTACAAACTATTTACTAGGTAATACGACCTAGGTATCGATCGATGAGACTGGTTGTAAGTCTTCTGATTACTAATTAAGTGCCTTTCTACAATAATTATCATCATTATCTATTCTACTTTCTTTAATCAATTATTTGCTTAACAATGTCATAAAGTGCACTGAAACCATAAAATATTACTAGAATAATACAGAATTTTATATTTTGAACACAGATTCTGTTCAGTGCCTGTTAATTTCTATGTCATTAGCTCATTTTAATCAATGAGCTAATTACATAAAGCAATATTTATTTTTCTCAAAGTACAGATTTATACGGCTACCCTAATTTATCTCTAACTTAAATGTCAAAGTAAATTGTGCTTTCTTACCTGATCGTAAGGTGCCTTTGTGTCGGGAGTGAGGAGGTTTTTGTACTTGTTGGCCAGTGCAGCGATGTCGTTGCGGCCAGTCGACTTCAGGTAAGCCTCCATACGGCTGTTGTAAGGGAACACCTGTATACACAATTATATTACGTTCATTATTATAATCAAAGATTTTTTTTAAAGAGCTGTAGAATAACTATTTAGATTTTCATATTATTGATAATTTGCACCATTTTTAACACTTTATTATTCAATATCAGTTTATGACAATGCTCCCCTGCTAAAAATAGCGTACGCGTTTACAATAATATAAATGATAGCGTGATGGTCCTCTTTCGTCCAAACACGCATTGAGAACAGACGTGTCGTTGTTCGCTCCACATAAATAAGTTACACACTTCAACCGATACTAGTACAATCTTTAACTGTTTTAACTACTTTTAACTACCAATCTCGCGTACACCGACCAACAACACAGAGGAGGTGCGCCCGCGCACCCGCGACCCTCGAGGAAAAGAGAGGTACCTTGTATAATATCCATCCCGCTCCTGCGCCGCTGAGCACGCTCGCTAACCGTGTGACGTAGTCACTCTCGCCGTACGCCAACGACGCATGATACAAGCGGACTCATAACAACTGGCAAACGAATCACGGACAGAACATTACGACCGGTGAGTGCTTCTGCTTACTTGCTTACCTATTAAAACAGTCGGCTTGATAGCTTAGCCCTTCATAATTGCCTAAAATGGATAAATCACTCTCGGAATCAAATTTAACTGGTACAAACATAGACGTAACTCTCGTTACTCCTCCAAATTATGTATCTCAACGAGGCAAAAGAAGGAGAGAGGATGACCTTGACGTTCTTAAAGAAGACATGATCAATATGATTAAATCCATGCTCTTAGTCCAAGAAAATGAGCTCAAAAAAATTACGCCAACGCTTATGGAAATAAAACAGACAAACTCTAACATAGAAAGCTCTGTGGCTTATCTTACTGCGCAGAACGAAGAGTTTAAAAGGAAAATAGAGCTAATGGAGATACAAGCAAAAAGAGACAAAGAGTACATAACCATTCTTGAGGATAAAGTGGAAGACATGCAACGAGGTTGTCGTAAGTCTAATATTGAAATTAAAAACGTTCCTAAGCAACAGAAAGAGACTAAAGAAGATTTAATTAACATGGTGCTTTGTTTAACAAAAAATATAAACTGTGAAATTATGAAACCAGACATCAAAGATATTTACAGAGTCAAGGGAAAGAAACAGGGAACCACAAACACCCCTATTGTAGTGGAAATCTCGTCTACTTTATTAAAGACTGACATAATAAAAATGTGTAAAGCTTACAACACCAGGCATAAAGGTAAGCTCTGTGCGGGCCATCTAGGTCTTAAGAGTAGTGTGGACACCCCTATTTTCGTCTCCGAACAACTTACCGCTAAAGGCGCACGACTACACTTCCTGGCACGGGATCTTGCTAAGTCTAAAGGATATAAATATTGCTGGACCGCCTACGGCAAAGTATACGTTAAAAAACAGGATGAATCCCCGACTTACATACTTAAAAACGAATCCCAAATACAAGCTTTAATGCAAGAGATATGACTCGAGGCTGGATGTCCACACTACATGTCACAATCCTTACCTTTGCTAACCTATTCGGCACATAATATTATTGAAGTAGTCTTAAGAACTTTGTATACCCTATCGAAACCAATCTCTTTGTTAAATAATATAAATAATGTAATAGTTTTAGTTCCTTTACACACGCAATACACACTCAAAGTACATTCACACCATGCTCTCTACGAAAAACGCAAACGTGCATCCACTCTTACATACAAACACATTCAAATCATTTATTTACTTTACAAAAATAAAATAAAAATTATAGAAATAATCTATGTAAATAACAAGACGTATATTTACAGTATTAGTTTTAACCATGATTTAATTCTCAAAAAAAACCGTACCTGTGTCACCTGTATGTTTTTGAATTATAGTCTGTCGAACAACCGTCTAAATGGATAATACACACTCAATTATGCAGGAAATAGACGATGTAGCTATGGCATATTCTACTCAACTACAAATTGAGGACTTTTCCAAACAGTTTAATATACAAAATTTAGATTTCACAATTGTCTCACAAAATATTCGCAGCATTTATAGTAACCTAGATGATTTACAAGTTAGTTTAGCCCACTTTAATTTTGATGTCGATTTAATTATTTTAAGTGAATGCAGACTGGACGCGAACAAATCCATCCCCGATATTATAAATTATCAGTCATTTTCTACTACAAATCACATAAACCGATGTGACGGCGTAGTAGTATACGTAAAAAACACGCACAAAGTAAGTGTCAAAGAAGTAATACTGACTCACGCGTCATGCCTACAAATAAGTCTGCCCAATCTTACTGTCCTGGGTATCTATCGCTCACCATCAAACGCCAATGCTGACAACTTTGTAACTTCCCTTAATGAGCACTTGAACTCCCTAGAATCATGCAAAAATATTGTAATAACAGGTGATATAAA
This sequence comes from Diarsia brunnea, assembly GCA_949774965.1. NCBI lineage: Eukaryota > Metazoa > Arthropoda > Insecta > Lepidoptera > Noctuidae > Diarsia > Diarsia brunnea. Next base: position 16,017,180 of record OX459008.1, on the reverse strand, counting down.
TATAAATATTATACACAAGATTAATGAAAAAACAAATGAGCGTACAAATCGACATAGCTACCTAAACATGCTGGCAATGCACGGTCTACTACCAGGACACTCATTACCGACTAGAGGTGAAAATTGTCTGGACCATTTTATCTTGAAAATAGATAGGAAAACTGCCTCCATTGCTGTGTTAGATACTACGGTAACGGACCATTTAATGATATTCTTGAAATTGTCAAATATTACAAAAACTCATGATTGCTATAAAATAAAATCAGTTGTTGATTTTGAAAAAGCAATGGTTACCATAAAAGATAGTAATATTTTTGAACTAATACTAATTAATGACCCTGTTGAAGTAGCTGAACGATTAATTAACCAACTCAGATATTGTCTTCTACAAAATACCATTACAACCTTAATTCCGAGAAATAACCGCATAATTAAACCATGGATTAGTACAGGAATCTTACGTTGTATCCAGAACAGGAACAATATGCAGAGAAAACTACGCGTAGATCCAAATAACGATATACTAAAAATAACATACAGAAGGTATCGAAATCACTGCAATAACCTTATTAAAAAACTTAAAAGAAAATATGACAGGGAACAGATAGAAAAAGCAAATAAAGACACAAAAAAAAATTTGGAAAGCTATAAATAAAATCACGCATCGTAAACAAACCAAAACTCCAAATCTAAACTTATTAGAGATAAAGGCAACCTCTCATGAGTCAGTGAATTGTGTTAATGATTATTTCTCTAACATAGGTAAGACTTTAGCTGAAGAAATCATATCCTCCAATCTATCGCAAAATCGTGAGACTTATAACTTGGTGGATCCACAGGTCTCATCTTTTGTGCTATTAGAAACTGATCCTGAGGAGGTCCATGGCGTACTGATGAGTCTTAAAACAGAGAGTGCACCTGGATGGGACAATATATCTACAAAATTTCTTAAATCGGCCCGTGACGTGGTGGTACCTATTATTACACATCTTGCTAATCTATGTTTCACGCAAGGTATTTTTCCACCCACTCTGAAAGAAGCCATTATTACACCTGTGCACAAGGGTGGCGACAGAGGCGATGTGAGCAATTACAGACCCATCTCGGTATTATCTGCAATCTCAAAAATCATAGAAAAGCTAATCAACACTCGTTTAAAAAATTACATGAACAAATATGATATAATATCTGACTCTCAATACGGATTTAGGCAAGGATTATCGACAGAAGATGCAATTTCAGGATTAACCTCTCATATTATTGAAAATGTAGATGCAGGGAAGAAGTGTCTCACTATTTTCCTGGATCTAAAAAAAGCCTTCGACACCGTCTCTGTTCCTATCCTTGTGCGCAGTCTAGAAAACATTGGCATAAGAGGAGTCCCTCTGGCCTTGCTAACAGATTATCTCCAAGATAGAAAGCAACGTGTAAAGATAGGAACCTACGTAAGTGATGAGTTAAAGGTGAGCTTTGGCGTCCCTCAAGGCAGCGTCTTGGGGCCCACCCTTTTTTTAATATACATAAATAGCCTCTGCGCTATGAAGCTTGAAAACGGACGTATTTTTTCCTATGCAGATGACACAGCTATTGTTTTTATTGGTGATACATGGGAATCTACATATAGTTATGCTGAAAAGGGACTCACACAAGTTGCTAAATGGTTAAATTACTTTTTACTAACACTAAATACCACTAAAACTAAATATATAGCATTCACTAACTACAATAACAGTCAACCTGGACCTAATCATAACCTTAAAATTCATAGCTGTAATAACCCTACTAGCACAAATTGTTCCTGCGATAATATAGCAAAAGCGACTGACATAAAATATCTAGGAATTATGGTAGATCAACGATTATCTTGGCACTTACACACAGATATGGTAATGTCACGAACTAGAAAACTCATTTGGATTTTCAAGACTCTAAGACATATCACATCAAAGACCCTATTAAACCAAGTATACTTGTCTTTGGCCCAGTCAGTTTTAGGATACTGCATACCTGTTTGGGGCGGGGCCACTAAAATCAAATTCCTGGAACTAGAAAGAGCGCAAAGATCTCTCTTGAAGGTTATGTATTTTAAACCGTATAGATTCCCTACAGGTAACCTTTACTCACTAAGTGGCCTTCTCACGGTCAGGAAATTATATGTTCTCCATACAGTTTTAAAACTACATAAATCCCTTCCCTATAATGCTAGTTTGAATAAAAAAAGAAGAAAATATCTTGTTGCACCAGAAGTCCCGGTCAAAACCTCATACGCAAGAAGACAGTTTATCAGACAATCCGCTTCCATCTACAATCAGTTGAATAAACTCTTAAATATTTACCCCATGACTTATGGAGATTGTAAGAAATCTTTAACAGACTGGTTAAAATGCAAGAGCTATGACGACATTGAAGCTCTATTACAAAGTATTATGCGATAATTAGATGACAACCCACACACACACACACACACGCACACACACTCACAAGCACACACACTCACACACACACGCACACACACACACATACGCACACCTTCTTAGATATAAGTTGAATTTATTTTGTATGTACACTCCTACATTATAATTGTTTTTGTTTTAGAAGAGCGGGGTCTCCTAACACAGGTGTTTCTTATACTTAAAAGGAGGCCTCTATGTATGTTTAAATATTGTAGAAGTTTGTATAGTTACTGAAATAAAATTTATTATTATTATTATTATTAAATGGTTGACAGACAAGAATGGAAGAAAAAAACATTTTGCGCCGACCCCAAGTATAAATAGGGATGTTTACTGACAAAAAAAATATGATTCTAATTAGTCCGTCTGTTAGATTATCGAAAAATAATTGGATTCGTTTTTTTTGTTTTATCAAATCATTAAAAATTGACGAAGATAAAACGCGTCAAAGATTTGAGTGGGGGGTCATGACGTCACTCACCGGTAAAGAATGTCATACTAATGTCTTTGAATATGACGTCACACGAGTTTTCAAAGCACTGTATCGTCTTCATTGTTTGTTTACGTGAAAAAAGAAAAAATACGTGTCCAATATTTTTTGGAAATCTATCTGACGGACTAACTAGATTTTTTTAGCTACCCTATTGAAGATGTCACATGCCATTAATAGTTTCATTACTGTTTTGACCCAAAGACATTTCTTTCACGCAACTTCTACTTCAGCCTCGCTAATCCGGGGTCATCCCGTGAAACTATACAAATATTTACATTTCTAGTCTAGACATGTGTTTCATAAATGAGTAATACATTATAGAGATAATTTTATTGATAAGTGAATGCCCCTGAACTTAGATTGCGTATGACTCTTGAGTCTTGACCGAGCGTGCGTGCATCAATAGAAACCATGTGCCCATAGCCTTGTTCAAAGTGCAATCACATAATTGTATATTGAATGCCTATCTTGCGACATATTCATTTCTCATTTGAACCAAGTGCCATTTGTTTTAAGGCCAAATATCTTCTGTCAATTTTAGTTTCATGAAGTTTTGCTTGGTACTTCTGTATGAAAAGAAGTGCTTGGCAAGCGTAAAATATGCACTAATCTTTCCTTCCTCATCCTTCATCAAACCGGTTACCATATATTCAGTACATTATTCTGAGCCTGCAGAAAAATAACAGTTGTTCCCCATATATTTTGACTGCGAAGGTATTGCCCTTTTGTAGTTTTTTTTTTTAAATAACCTATAGTCTAACAGAAAAGAATACGTGGTAACCGTTCTCGCGTCAGTGTCCCTTTCACCCTATACATATAGGGTGTAAAAGTGTATTGGGGGTCAAAGTTCCAAATTTTTCACAGCTGTTTTTGTAAATACTAGTTTTTCAGGTTATAACTTTACTGAAATAACCTCCATGACCCGTTTACTATTTAAAGCATCCACTAGCACAATGTTTTAACAGTGCCACATTGAGTTTTACCGTAAAATGTGGTTTTTGACCCAAAAAAAAAAGTGGTTTCCCAGCAAAAATTTTTGCGTAGGAGTACTTAGTTTAATGTACAGAATGCTTGGTTGACGGCTGTGTGATGGGTTGATTTACACCCTGTATACTAATCTCGCGGATAATTAAATTCTGCTTGCGCGTTATAGGATTGGCAAGACATCAGGTAGGATGAGTAGTTCGTTAAGAAGTGGTGTTGTAGATGGCGCCACACACTAGTCACGTTAAGGTAGGTGGCTCAATGTTACTAAGATACTAGTGCAACAGTTATCAGGATCTAACAGGTCATTTTATTAATGGAGAATTCGTACTCTTAGCCCTGATCGTACAGTAAGTATATTTAAAATTTTCAATTATATTTTTCTTTTTGCCCTAATATTTTACTTTTACGATCTACCATTCTATACTCACACTAGTAGTAGCACCAATCTCAGCACCCATGTTACAGATGGTGGCCATACCGGTGCACGAGATGGAGTCCACACCAGGCCCGTAGTACTCCACGATGGCGCCGGTACCTCCCTTCACGGTGAGGATGCCGGCTACCTTCAGGATCACATCCTTGGGACTCGTCCAGCCCTTGAGTTGACCTGGGGGAAAAGAGTTATGTTGGTTGAGTGAAATTAATAAATAACGTTGCTGTAGAATGAAAACCACGTATGTCAAAAACGAACTTCTCTCTTCTTTTTTTGTGAAAATCGAATGAAAGCCACATATTTTATAACACGGTGAAACCGTGAAACCAATAAATGACTACTAATGCCAAAAAAAAGAAACATTTTTTTTGTTTCCGGTAAAGTTTGGATTCTGGACATACGAGGTTATCATTCTACAGTGACGATAAGCCCTAATTAGCCAGGAATAACTGAAGCCTTAAAAATGAGTGCCATACTCTAGCTGAGCTCATTTTTAGGGTTCTATTTATAAATGATAAATAACGGAACACTTCAGTGTATTTGGTTCGACACGCACTTGGCTAGTATATTTGAAGACGGGTACAGCAATATGACTTGACCAACGTCCGGCCTTTAAAAGAGACACCTCTGAGTTTGTTTCGGATGTTTCTTCTCAAAAAAGTCAGGTGTCAGATGTATGTTTGTTACTACATAAATATTGCAGTATACGATATACCTACAGTGTAATCTACCCAACCTTTTGTTATCTATTACTTTCCTTAATTATGACGTTTGCTGCAGAGTAGTCTGTCGTCATTTGCTTTATCATTTGTTCTATTATAAAGATAAGGTTCATTTTGCCAGATTAAGCAATTCGGTATTCCCATGGTGCAATCCTTGTATCGGAAAAGCAGATGAAATAGGCGTTTTTCAAATGTTTAGCTCGATTGCCAAGAAAGACCATCAAATTCATGCTACCTCTTTCTTCATTGCGAATTTCTTGTAAAACTTTCGAAGTGTATAACACCCTATCGAATTGGTTATTTGAATGTTGGGAAAAAGAAATACATAATCCTAGACAGTTTCTATAGTTCTCTGTGTAATTATGTGTGTGCTAGTGTTTTAGTAAACCACGTGCGCTTACTTTGCCAAGTTGAGAGCCAAATATAATTTGTGTACCGTGTACTTATAATTATTTGTTTATGTGCATCGTTATTGCATCGTTGCACAAATGTAATTAGGATATTTTTTGTTATTCATCAAAAGATTTTTAGACTTCTTAATTTGAAAAATAAAACGAAACCTGAGCCACGCGCCCCTCGGCCGCATGAAATTATTATACAATTACTACTAGTCTCTATAATAATATTAAATTATTCAATTAAATGATTTGAAAGACACGTAGCGCCATCTATTATAATACGGACGTTATTGTTGTCTTTCTCGGGAACAGTACTTTTGGTCGGGATGAAAGGTACCTTAAGTATATTTCAGGATGATCGGTTTAGTGGTTTAGACGTGATAAGGTAACAAAAAACTTACTTTCGTATTTATAATAATTAAGTTAGGATTACCTACCAACAATATAATGACAGCATCGCTATCTTTGGTACTTATCGGGTAGCTTCCGCAGATCGTCACATTTTGTTTGATTTCATGTAGCGTCAGTATACCAAACTCGTCACTTTCATGTTAATGTCTTTAGGTTGGTAATGCCGTTTGTAAATATTGTTTAAGTAACTTCTGATTTGGAGTAAAGCCTCCTTATTATGGACTTAACAAGGTCATCTTGTGTTTACCGTGCTTGTAAAAAGTTCCATTATCATTTTTACCCGGTAATTTTTCCTAAATTAAAAAAAGTTGGTGCTGAATTAATTATTTTATTTATGACGGTTTTGTTCACACCAATTTATTAATTCGATATCTAAATGAGTAAATGAGTAGCAATTCAGAACTGATTGCAGTTACCTAACTATTTCATGTTATCATTGCTTTATCGTGAGTAAAGATAAAACTAACACAAGACGTTGTTTGTTTTGGAAATATTTCTGCACTTCACTGAGAATATTATTTTGTATCATTTAAAAAATAAATAAGTAGACTAGGTTTAAAAAGCAACTGTTTATACTTATAGTTAAGAGTAACAATGAAAACAGATTTCCCCATTCTAAATGAAAAATAATTTTTTTATGTTGAAGAGTTTCCGTTTCGAATATCAATTGTTTGTTTTGACAAAATAGATGGTGAGTAGGTGATAGAACAGTGAGAAAGATACTCCATAGTGACTCTGCCGTACGCTCTAGACCTAACGGCCATACTTAAACTTGTATGAAGCCAAAATTTAAGTGGTAAGTAACCCATTTTATAATGGCTTCTTACAAGTAAATGTAAATCTATCTATCTTGCCCTTATCCCAGTTCATTTGGGGTCGGCGCTGAATGTCTTCTTCCTCCGTATTTCTCTACTACTCGTCACCTGATAAGACACATCCTTTCTTCCCATATCATTCTTTTCACATTCCATCCATCGTCATTTTGGTCTTCCTCTACTCGTATACTCTCTACATTCATACTCAAAACTTTTCGCACATTTTCCTCATTCCTCCGCATCACATGACAACGATTACTACACAACTTAAATCTATACGTTCTACATATATACCTACGTCCAAAAACACAACAATAAATACTTGAACAATCTAAAATGGACTGATTTACATACGCGAACATTGATCGGTATCACCACGTGATGAACATTGCGCAAATTGTACCAATTGAATGTGAACACTACGTCGCAGGTCTAAGACTATCTATGTATATTGTATACTATACAATTGTATATTATGTAAGTGTATATTTATGTATAAACGTGCGACATAATCACGTGATGTCTGGAGTGTAATCGGACGAGTTCATTATGGTCATAGATGTTATTATTGCATTTCAATTATGTCTACTAAGTTCAAAATAGTAGCCAGCTTTTTGGCTATGTGACGTTATATTTATTTCGTTTAGTCTTAAACAAATGGAAATTAGAAGGGACTTTGTAGATTCTGTTGATTTTTTCTTCTTTGCGACTAGTAGATGAAGGACATTGCGCACTTCGTAGTGTTAATTGGTTTGTATTTATCTGTAAAGTGCTACCACATAGGCCCATTTATTTTTCTGTCTAGGTAGACAAGAAATATAGCAGTCGCTCTTACGTACCCCTATTTATAATTACAGCAATATTTTTCCTACTTAATGTGTCCCATTTCTACTATTTTCCTTTTACGTACCCAATGATAATTTTATCAAAGTAAATTCTAGTGTTGCAATATGATAATAAATTCGTGGCCACAAACGCATCACGGTATTAATTGTATCGCGTCAATGAATTCACGCGTTCTATAAACAACACTACACGCCCACATTTAAAAAAGGGAATTGCATAAAAAATTCTGTTGAGTTCCGTACAAAAATAAACATTGTAGTGAAACAATTATTACGACTGTCGAAATTGTTAATGCGGTCAATGGCAACCCCAAAAGGTCCAACCAAATACAGCTATACTTTTTACAAGTTTACGCATTTACTCTTAATGTACGAATTGTTAAAGTGTGCTAAATACTACTGCTCATTTTTACGTATTACACTTGTAAACAACAAAAATAAAAAAAATACCAAGACTAACATAAGACTGTGACGTCCAAATAACTCCTCACCAAATTCTCTCACGTGAGGGTTATCCGACTTCATAGTTTCCTCTTTTGCCCTTTGTGAGCATGTTCCTGTAAATAATGTCTAAAACTGAAGAAAAAATATTTAAAATAAAGTATATGCAAAAGCTACAACAATGCTTCGCGGGAATTTTCTGTCTACGAAAAAAAATTCTATGTTTTTAATATGTCGTCCATTTCAATTCTAGAATGCGTCCTTTGAATTTTAGGCAACTCATACAAAATGGCTCTTTGAATTTATGCCAAAAACGCACCGGCTGGTAGTTGGATATGAAAGGAGAATGGAATGAGGTTCCAATCATTGCGGAACCCTAGAAAGTTCTTTCGCCCACTACGTATTGACTAGCAGGTTGGCGCCTCGCCACGCGAATCTCACTGAGCTATTTATATTACACACTACATCTGCATAAACATAGATAACATATCTATATGTAGAATACTTTTTTCAGTGCAATCAAAAAAATGCAGTACGAACCGGTGATCTTCAGAAATCATTGGTATTGTGTTAAATGTTGGTACTTTCGTTGGCGTATTCGTCCCGTATAAATTGCAATTGAAGTTCAAATTGTGTTGGCAAAATAACACGAATATTTTTATAAATACGACATTGTGTAGGTAAATCAGTGTGAAAACATATTTTTGGCACTAGTTAAAAGATAGTGGTATTTCTGAATGGTGCAATGTTTACGGTTTACGTAACGATATTGTCACACTGATAATGAAATCAGTGTGGACTTATAATGTTGTCTTATAATCTGCGCGTAAAAATTATAATTGATAAAGTCGATACATAATATAGGTCCGATACGGAATTTAGTCTTAAAATAATGATAGCGTATTTAGTTTGCCCAAAAAATGCGTTTCTTCAAAATATGTTTTTGCTGGAATAGATTTTTTTAGTAGGCCAGGAACCTTTGACTAGCAATCAGTCAAGTTTCAATTTTAATTCAAAAGATGCCATCTTTCGACAGCGAGAGTGCATTTTTTTATGTAATTATTGTCCTAGTTGCGATCTTGGCAATGATCAAAAGTTACGTTTGACACAAGCATATCGGTGTAAACAAGTGTGTTAGCCATGGATGGCGCTATGTAAGGCAGACGACCGTAAATAATAGCAACCTATTACTCTTCATTACCGGGCAGTCAAGTGACGCGGTATTAAGTTTCTTTACAAGGCTACTCGAGGTGACACCTTAGTTAATTTGAGAATAAAAATGTATTAAGTAATCGATTTTCAACGTTAGATTTAGTGCCGAAAGTTGAATTTCAAACTGCAATAAAAATTAGGGACTTTTTAGGTGTCGCTTAAGTCAGTGAAAACTGGCAACAGTCATTTGAATATCGACTCTAAAGTTGGACAAAAGTAATTGTTTACATAATGTACCTATTGTTTCATGAGTGGCGTTGCCAAAAATAGTTATTTTATGTCACGAAAATCAATAAGAGATTTGGCAAGCACTGGAGAGTAGCACATTTTATCGTCAACTTTTAGGTGTTACCAAAAAACTTAATAGCCTTTTGGGATGCTATGAAATTTTGCTAAATTCGCCTGTTCCTGACAAACACTAAATGCAGTCACTAAAGACCTTTCTAAAGAACCTTAGCATAAGATTCTTTCGCTATTATTAAGGGTAACTTACCAGTGAGTTTGACACCGATCACCTTAGGGCACTTGAGTTCCCAAGGAATGCTGGCCATCACGTCGACGGCATCGGCACCACCAACACCTGTTCATGGAGAAATAACGTGATGAGACTTAGAAAGATGGGTAGTAAGCTGGTTAATTTAAGTAAAGCAAATCTTATTATACATGTTGGCAATCGAGTCACTGACAATGGTCAAAATGTGATGAAAATACGAAGTCTATATTTTTTATACTGATATATTTGTTTGATTTTATCATTTCTATATGGACTTTTCGTTAATTTGAACTTAGTACATGGGCTACAATCATTAAAAAAAAAAACTAGAAACAAATCGAAAGGCTTATCTTGCTAAACTAACTAATTTATGCAAGCGCCTTTAGTTTCCACATTAATTCTAATGTTGGTTATGATATAATTACAGATTTGTTCTAGTGTGACTGGTTTATGACAATAGGCTCGCATCTTCTACTTGAAGGCAAAACATGGCTGTAGTACACGTACCTACACCTCTTCCAATCCTTTCACTAAACAGGCGTGATGCTATGTTATATGCTATTTCTTACGTCCCAGATTGAACGTAGACAATTTAAACAAAGAGTGTTTCAGGATCATAGTAGGTTCCCGTCGGGGCTGCGGATTGTTCGAAAGAGATACCACGGCCTCGGCACAAGGGCTAAGAAGGAACATGGGTAGGTTTTTAGTCAGTAGAAGTCTGACACTCCCTTCCGTTCTGCCCAAGAGCGGGAGGGGGGGGGGGGGGGCGGGGGTTTGATGATTTCGCACACCCCAACAAAAAAAAAAGGATCTAGGTTGCATTCTATCGTTCTTGCCTAGTCCCATGGGAAAATGGACAGTAAGTTTAACTTTGTATGGTTTCTTTTTCAGCACTTACCAATGCAAAGTCCACCAAGACCTCCACCGTTGGGTGTGTGGGAGTCAGTTCCGATCATGAGCAGGCCGGGGAATGCGTAGTTCTCCAGGATGATCTGATGGATGATACCGGAGCCTGGCTTCCAGAAACCGACACCGTACTTAGCTCCAGCGGTCTCCAAGAACTTGTAGACCTCTTTGTTGATGTCCTATGGGTTTATTTAAGAGTTAGCTTATTTTTGTTGTGGCTAAAAACTGAACAGTAATGATGGGTGGAGGAAATTTGACTTTTACCAAAATAAGTCATTTTTGATTGGGGTTTACTATTACTTTGCGAGACTTGATTATAAGTAAGTATTAAGCAAGTAATATTCAGTCTCTGATTGTGTATGTACAGTCAATTGCTATATTGTATTTTATCAGTGTACAAATTGTGAGTAAAACAAAGTACTTCATTTATACCTAAACTTCTAGAGGATAGAATATTGTTTTGTTATTGATATTATTGCTTTAATTGTTTACATTTAATTCAGTAATTTCTTGAAATAGGGAGTACCTGACAATATACTATATGAATTAATAGTATTCATATTTTTTTGTTCTTAATAGCTACTCGTATATTAAAGGCACACTGCTTAGGTGCAAGCTTACTGTAAATATTATATGTAATTATATGCAGTGTAGATGCAAAATGGTTTTAATAACATATTTGTAAGTATATGTCCAAAATAAATTGCAGGTGTTAAAACTGGTATAAGTACCAGTTTAACTATAAGTCAGTTGTCAAGGTAAACCTTATCCTGGTGTCAATGGACTTGCTAATGAATGATAACTGATACAAGTATTTATTTACTTGATTTTTACATCAGTCCAAAAACTAAAGCTCTAGCTCCAGTTACATAACTTTGCCTACCTTTACTATTAAAATGTTCAATGCTGTTATTTATTGAAAATTATTGCTGTGGCAATAGCAATAATTAAAAAAAATCAAAAGATTTTCTCGATGATAAAGTGGTTTCAAAAGTATTATATATCATATTTGTAGTTCAGAAGTTTAGACTAGATTCTTAACAAACATGAAGGTAGTAAAAATATCAATATATCCTAATATAATTAAATCCTGAATCTCGGAACAGTCAAGTTACTGGTAGGTCCCTTACCTTAGCTCTCGCCAAGTCCTTCACTCCGCCAACCTGGGCCTCAATCAAGTGATCGCAGTGGATGGTAGAGGGTACGGCCACAGTGGGCAGGCCAGATGAGATGAACTGTAACATGGCCATCTGGGCAGTGGCATCCTGCATGGCAACCCTGTCGGGACGCAGGCGTAGGTAACTGGTACCACGCTCGATATCCTGTTGCAGAGATTGAAATGTTAAAAATGAGGATCACTCTTGAAAAACTTAAAAATTAAGAGCAAGATTTTTTATTGTGAGAGTCTGGCTCTCACAATTAAAATTTCGAACGAAATACACAATCAGAAATAATGGTATGCAATGGAAGACCTCTGGCATTGCAAATTGTAATTTTTTTATAGTTAATGTTCATGGTTGTTGGTTATGGAAATGGGTAAAAGTATTATATTCAAGAATTATGGTTACTTATTTAAACTTTTCTGAATTCACAATACATTCATCCAAATTGAATTTAAAGCTGAATGCAAGATTTAATTTTAATACTTGTAGAATATTTCTTTGGCATTGTTAATTTTCAGCATCTTTCTCATGAATATTATTTCATGAATTAAAAGCATAATGAAAGGTTTGTTCACCATAGTTTATTAGCATAAACCTGATAATTTCCATAGCCAATAATCAAGACAATATTTAAAAAAATATTGTGAGCATTGTCTTTGATAAGAACTAATAATCCCTTTTATGACATGTTTTGTTTACAAACTTTATGCTAACATATTGGCAAAGGTATTTAGTTAATATTCGTAGTTGGGACTTTCCTTAAATTAACAACTTACCATTAAAGCATACAGGAAAATGTTTTACATATTATCTTACATGCATTTATTGACTCTTAAAATGTTGGAAGGATGATATCCTTGCAAAAGGTCACACACCTGACAGCTTATCTTATGTTCCGCAGTTTTACTGTTTTTTTTTTTTAGAATATCAGATTATGTAACAGTTCACATACCTGTCCTTTTGGGTCATCCAAGTGAGAGTACAGCACTTTTTCAGACAAGGTCATGTCACGGCCTAACCTCTTCTTCACCACTTCTAAGTTCTGCGTCAACTTTTCGTATGGCAGAGGCTTCGGGTCGAACTTTGACATCGCCACCTACAACACATCGTAGAACACTCAGAAACAACAACAGCAGCCCTAACAACGAATTTTCGCTATGACAATGATTACATAACAACATCTTATTATCACTGAAAACACTGGAAATATCACTTTTTAGAGGTTTATACGTACATTTGCCGCCGCGGCGGTGAGGGGGGACACGCTGAAGCATCTTTGCTGGATCTCCAAGAATGATGCGCGTGTCCTGGTAACCTTGGAAAGAAAATTAAGACGTCAGTTCCTTAAAAAAAATTAACATACTGTGTCAACTGCTCCAAACTTTATGTAAATAAAATCTTGATAAATGGATTAATCGTAACCCCGGTTGACCCCACAGGGCATATTTTACGTGAACCGACCCATTAATTCATGATGGTTTATCTGGATTTACTCATCGCCCGCAATTGAGATAATAACGTAAACAAGCGTGAATTAATTGCATACACTTATAAACTTATAAATTAATAATAGATATTCGTTAAATAATCAAAACGTGGAATTAATTATAAAACTTGCCTGGCCATGCAAAACTCTAATACAGTGAGCCATGGTTCCCGGACTTTACAGAATCAATTGAGGTTTTAAAACAAGTTAACAGTTAAACCTGTTACGGCAACATGGATTTCAAAAATAAAATAAAATAATTCCTTTTAAATAAAATTGATTGGTAAAAACCACAAGAATTCACACTCCACCACTGCGTCTGCAAAATTGGCAGGTTTTTGTTCACTGGATTTTGACAGTTGACGTTTTATTTCTGTAGTTGCCATATCCAAATTTATGATTGGAATTTGTGGAGATTTTGAAAACCAACCATCATCATCTGCCTAGCTTTTTCCCTATAATATGTTGGAGTCAGCTTCCAGTCTAACCGGATGCAGCTGTATACCAGTATTTTTTATGGAGCGACGGCCTATCTAACCTATCTGAACCCCACAGAACATATATACTCTAAGGAGCTGAACCCAGATAACACTTTGTAGGTAATACGATACTCAGTGGCGGATTTACAGGGTAAGACGATACCCTTTGGTAAGACTGGTTGTCAGACGTCTTTCAAGTCCAACAGCTTTACGTGCTTTCCGAGGCACGGAGGAAACTCGGTATGTAACAGGGGGTCACTCATCCACAGACCAACCTGGGCAAGCGCGGCTTAACCTAAAGATCGACACGAATGGCAGTTATTATTAAGCCACGAGCTTCTCCTTCCTTCGAAAACCAACCAATAAGATCATTTTTTTATTAGTATTATACACGAATTAGGATGCTTGATTAGAAGGAAATCAATCAGTGTTTGGTTTGGAGCTAAAGAAAAAATGGCGTCGGCCTGGATATTAAATTTTTTTTTTTTTTTGTTAGTCTTTTATTTATATAAGTGGACAGGACACGTATGTTTTATATAAAAATAAAAAATTAAAGGTTTTTGAAAATCTTTGATTTTTTTATTAAAAAAAGTCAATTTGAATTTGAAGTGGGCATCCCATTTTACGTTCCATTCTGCGGTCGTTCCCTTTAAAACCAAAACCTTTGATTACTGAAAATAACTTCATATTTTTTTTCCGTATTCTAAATTATATTCCACGGCTGGGGAAAGACATGTTTACCATGTTTATAATAATTTCGTCAAAGTCATAAAAAAATATTTATAGGATGGTTTCGCGAAGACGGAAATAGTGAATGAAAAATTGAAGAAAAATGCAAGGAACGTTCTGTCAGTCATTCATGAATCATGAATGTCAGAAATTGAAAATGTCAAAATGAAGCTAATGTCATTTGAGCTCAAAAAATTGTATTAGTTAAACTTGAAAACATCTTTAAAATCTCTATTTACATAACGAAACAAAGAATAAATGGTTATACATGAATTTTATACGTATATCAACTGTTAAATATATAGAACAATAGTGAGTTACAATGACCAACGCTACAATCCAGGTATAGTATACACCCACTTTGAATTTATGTGCATTCTGTTCTAAAGTTATGCTAGATTAATGCTAAATCTACATGTCATGTACCTGGTTACCTTCTAAATATTTTTTAACAGTTTCTTCGATTAAATATACGGAAAAATATATTAATTATGTATAAACATTTTGTCTAAGAATGCCGTTATCCTTTATCACTTTCTTCAGGAAATAGAGGGCATAGATGACTACTGGGGCCCGGCGTTCCGTTCGATATACGAGGGGGAAGGCCACGAAGCGTTTGTTCAGCAATTGGATGAGCGAATAAAGCAGCATGACAAGGAAATTGAGAAACTGTGCAACTTTCATTATCAGGTAATAATACATACTTACTCTAATTATAAATAATTTTAAATTAGTGATTTAGCTCTGTGTAAGGATACTGGGTTATTTTATTAACTGATTATTAAATAGATTTCATAAGTTTATGATTTTAGTATCAAGTTGTTGCTACTACTGTTTCTGGCAGATTCTCAGTATTAAAAGAAAAACTGTTTCTCTGAATCATTGATTGATTGATGGCTTAGCTGAATAGTAGAGTGTTTGACATATATTGATAAGAAAGTTATGGAATCTGTAAGGAAACTGGTGTAGACCTAAAGTGGCTATGAATGCCAGACTCTAAAAGATTCTTCAGTACAATATCTATCTGTCTTCATTGTGCGAAGCCACACCAGCATATTGCCCGTACTGGTTTGTGTTAACTGATATTTGATACTCCACATTTTTTTTTATTGTTCCAACAGAATTTATGCTAAACATGTATAAATAAACATAAAAATAGTTTGTTCAATTTGTTTGTTTCCAGGGCTTTATTGACTCAATCCGTGAGTTATTACAAGTGCGGTCACATGCTGAAGAGTTGCATGCAGAGATATCTAATGTGGACGCCAATGTTAAAGATACCACCGATAGTAAGTAGTCGTAAATCATTTATAAAGTTAGTCTTGTATAACTAGCCGTGGTTCCCTAAGTTTTACCATATTACCCACTACACCCCTTGACTTTCTACTCAAACCACTACTTCCACTTTTGGCCCTGTTATTATAAAAGAATAAGGAGCCACGTGGGTCCTCGACACTTGCTTGAGCCAGCCTGCGATGCTGAGGCGATGCAGCCTGCGATGTATAGTCAATAATATTTATTTACATGACTATTGTAACGAGTCTTTTAAGCCTGTTACATACTATTGAATTCTTTGCTTTGATTTGTAGGCTCTGGTTGGTGTTGCCTTATGAAAATTCATTTTTTGTTGACTTGGATTCGTGAAGTGGTCACACTGATTTTTATTTTCGATGCTGTCAAATTGACTTTGACATTTCTTGCTTTTCGACCTACAGCCTGGAATCAATGGAGTGATTTTTGAGCGCTCCAATAAAATCTCAAAATATAACTTGAGATGGGCGGCATCTAGTCCCTAATTATGTGGCAGCCGATTGCCCTTGTCATGATCCTAATTGGATAGCCTTTATTTTTTAAGGTAAGCGAATTCTTTGTGATTTCGGTCCGTTCCGCGTTGTCATGGCTATTTTGATAGCAGACGCTAATAGTTTCCGATATTTAATTGTTTCAGGATCTTTTATCTTCATTTGATAATTATTTGCTTGGATTAATTCATCTACTGATGACCACATTTTGATTTTTGGAAGAAACGGTGAGTTTAATTGCATATTGCTCGTAAAGATTTCTGCATCGATTTCTGAATCAATCGCCATTTTTTATCCGCTAACGATTATTCATGTTTGTTTTCAGCCACAAGGCGTTTTTTTTTCCATATTACTTAAATTTTTGAACGCACGCCTACCAAAATGCATATATCTTGGACCGCCGTTGGCAATCTCGGCGAATATCACCAAGATGCTCTTGGATAATCCATCAGGTTCCTAATTTAGTCGACGGAGTTTGGTATGGTTTATGATACATAACTTCAATTTATTTTAAAAAAAGTGCAATAATGACAGGTCTTAGAATAACAGCGATGTCATCTTAATTTTACACATTAGAGCTGTTAGCTTTAGAATTAGAAAGGAATTTTCAAACCAGCAGCCTTCGGGTAATAAAGTCGTTCTTACTTTTCATGATTGATTTTTATTGATGCCTTCCCGCTTGAAGATTAAAAGTCTCAAGCTCCCGCAGGTAAGTCTATCCTTGGCATAGTTTTGTGTGTACTCCA
This sequence comes from Diarsia brunnea, assembly GCA_949774965.1. NCBI lineage: Eukaryota > Metazoa > Arthropoda > Insecta > Lepidoptera > Noctuidae > Diarsia > Diarsia brunnea. The sequence continues at coordinate 16,000,166 of OX459008.1, read as the reverse complement.
GGCGCCCGAATTTTCACTTTTACTTATTTTTATTTGGAGCACACCACACAGTTTAATTTCATTCATCTCACTCTCATCTCACACACTCTTTTTTTTTATTATTACAATTGTCGCTCAGCGAACAGGGACTTGAAGTAGGTTTGTCTGGTACCTATATACTGTCATTATTGCACAATTATTAATTAACTTATGAGTCTATTGTTTGCATTGGTTTGTTCTACATTGTTACTTTAATAACTTTGTATTTATTTTAATTTTTGACTCATAAGTAGTACTTAACCTAATTTGGTTAATCTTTGTAAACAATGTTTGGTGTTTACTTATTGATAATTTTGTTTATTGACCTGTTTGTTTTAATAACATGTTTTTTTCTTAGCAAAACCAACAGAAATGTATAGCATTGACCGTGTTTTGTTGTTCTCAACAGTAAAGTTATTTTAAAAACTAAGTTTAACTTTTAAAGAAAATAATTTAATATAATTGTAAGTACAATATTGTACATTTAATTTATCTAGATTTAAGCTGCTTGTAAGTGATTATTGCACTTTTAAAACGATAAAATTAACTTAGTAATTTTTCATGGGAATACCACATTGACTTCAATACTTAACCTCAAACTTGAGAATTTATTTTCAAACTTTTAACTTTTTGAAATTTAGTTTTTGCTTTTCGTTTGCTATTCGCCTTGCTGTTTGTTAGTCATGGACAAGGGAGTTCAGTCTCCGCCGCTTCAGGATTCGGGTGATGTCGATACCTGTACTGCTGTTGATGCTTATGCTCTCAGTTGATATCATAGGAATTCTACCTAAAACTTATTCTGGTCATAGATACATACTTTCGGTTGTAGACGTTTTTACTAAATATTGCTGGTTCTTTCCAATGATCAATGCTACCACTAGAGTAATTTGTAAACATTTTGAAAAAGAAATATTTCTCAAATTTGGTTGTCCAAAAATAGTAGTTTGTGACAATGGAACTCAATTTACTTCAAAACATTTTGTAGATTTTTTGAAAGGTTTTAATATAACCAAAATATTTTATAATACTTTGTATACACCTCAAAATAACCCTGTTGAGAGATATAATAAAACGGTCGAAACCTGCATATCGTGTTTTGTTAAAGATGATCATAGAACTTGGTCAAGTTTTTTGCCCAATGTTCAATTGGCTTTAAATAATAGTGTAAACCTTGCTACTGAGTTTACTCCTAACTTTCTGATGTTTGGTAGGGAGCTTATTCTTGATGCGTCATTACATCACTTTAGTAGTTCTGTTGATAACTTATCTCAACTAGAAATTTCAAATAGGAATGCTTATGCAGTTTCTCTTAATTCACTTAGTGATATTTTTGTTAAAGTTCAAGCTTACTTGTTAAAGGGGTATAAGCGAAATGCCGCTTATTATAATAAAGGTCGGAAAGTCATTTCTTTTGGTGTGGGTGATATGGTGTGGAGAAGAAGTTTTGTTCAATCTCATGCTCCTGCATATTTTTCAGCTAAGCTTGCACCTAAGTTTGTAAAGTGTAAAATAACTGAAAAGGTTTCGGATAACGTTTATGTTTTGAAAGATTTAAATAAAGGTTCAGTGGGACGTTATCATGTTAAAGATATTATTAAATTTTAATTTGGTTTCCAAGTGTTAGTCTTGATTTTGATAAATTCTGTTTGAAGGTCGTTTTTGACAGTGTGATGTACGAGGGGATGGATGATAGGTTATCAACGATTTGAAAGATGTATGTTAGGTAACTTCTTATAAATTTATTGAATTTGAATTCTTAACATTCTAAAAATAAAACTTAGGCCATTCTTGTTAATTAAATACTATTTTTTTCCACACTAAATGTTTTTCACATCAGAGGATCTTATTTTATGTTTTGTTCGTTTTTGTTGGATTGTTTAAGATCTTATTTTTTTTAGGGGTAACCTTTTACCTGTTTACATTTTATTAAGATCTTATGTAACCCTACACTTCAGGTTATTTTTACCTTGAGATCAAAAACTTGAACTCAATTTCAAGTTTTTGTATTCTTCTTTTTTCATAGTTTGAAATCATTCTATTTTCTCTTCGTCATAAATAGTAATCGATTTTTAAATCTATTTTGTGCTGTTCATTGACAGAATTGTTTCTCATTTTTACTAGAGTTTCATTCTCTTTAATGATCGGATTTGACTTTGTTAGTAACGCGTTCATCCTGGACTTTACTTTTTAGGGTCATTCTGTAACCTTTGTTACAAAATGCCTTATTATTTTTTGAATCTTGGTGTAACTTTTGACCTTGATTTCGACTCTTTTTTCCATTGTGCTCGGAAAGTCGGTGGTGTTGTGCCGATCACGATGTGGGATTTCGGCTCCGGCCATATTTTTTCCTTTTTCCATTGTGTTGGACATTGTTGTTCCAATCACAATGCGGGATTTTTTTTTGACTTTCGTCATTCTTTTTCTTTGCGTTCGGAAGTTCGGTGGTGATGTGCCGATCGCATTGTGAAACTTTGGCTTTCGCCTTTTCGTTATTGAGATTTCTCATTGGAGATCTCAATGATTTTTTGTGTTTGTCTGTGTTTGGGAGATTGGTAGTGTTGAGCCAGTCACAGCAACATTCTTTTACAGCTATTGTGCTCGGGAATTCGGTGGTGATGAGCCGATCACAGTACGCTTTCCTTTGTTTCGTTGCAGGTTGTGCCTGTAACAATACTTTAAATAAGGTCTTTCAGCTTTATTTAAAAACTTTTGTTTGGAGTTTCAAATTTTTTTTGGATTGTTGGATACGGAGTTAGTCAGTGGCAATAGAGCCTAACTGCACTCATAGAGATGGTAGAGTTGGAAGCAGTTGACATAGTAGTCAGTGGCGATAGTGCCTAACTGCACTCAAAGTTGTACTGTTCCAAGTGGTTTGAAATTTTTAGTCAGTGGCTATAGTGCCTAACTGCACTAAAAATTGTAGTTTGTATTGGTAAATTGTTCGAATTCGTTTGAAATTTGTAGTCAGTGGCGATGGTGCCTAACTGCACTGTTTTGGAGTTTAGAAGCGCTAAGAGATTTCTCTCTTCGTTTCATTTAACTAGTTTTTATAACTTATATTTTTTTCTGTTTTTCACAGATTTCATTTTTGACTTTTTGTCATTTGCATGTTTTTACTTTTATTAAATTCTTGAGACCTTGTCGTTTGACATGTTCAGAATTCATTTACACTTCGAATCTTTTATGATTCTTTTCTTTTTTTGGATTTAGAAAGTTGTTAAGACTGGTCTATTGTGTTGAAGATTTCTTTCTAATAAAAGAAAGTTCCTTTCTTTTATTTTCGGGGAGGGATGTAATGTAACGAGTCTTTTAAGCCTGTTACATACTATTGAATTCTTTGCTTTGATTTGTAGGCTCTGGTTGGTGTTGCCTTATGAAAATTCATTTTTTGTTGACTTGGATTCGTGAAGTGGTCACACTGATTTTTATTTTCGATGCTGTCAAATTGACTTTGACATTTCTTGCTTTTCGACCTACAGCCTGGAATCAATGGAGTGATTTTTGAGCGCTCCAATAAAATCTCAAAATATAACTTGAGATGGGCGGCATCTAGTCCCTAATTATGTGGCAGCCGATTGCCCTTGTCATGATCCTAATTGGATAGCCTTTATTTTTTAAGGTAAGCGAATTCTTTGTGATTTCGGTCCGTTCCGCGTTGTCATGGCTATTTTGATAGCAGACGCTAATAGTTTCCGATATTTAATTGTTTCAGGATCTTTTATCTTCATTTGATAATTATTTGCTTGGATTAATTCATCTACTGATGACCACATTTTGATTTTTGGAAGAAACGGTGAGTTTAATTGCATATTGCTCGTAAAGATTTCTGCATCGATTTCTGAATCAATCGCCATTTTTTATCCGCTAACGATTATTCATGTTTGTTTTCAGCCACAAGGCGTTTTTTTTTCCATATTACTTAAATTTTTGAACGCACGCCTACCAAAATGCATATATCTTGGACCGCCGTTGGCAATCTCGGCGAATATCACCAAGATGCTCTTGGATAATCCATCAGGTTCCTAATTTAGTCGACGGAGTTTGGTATGGTTTATGATACATAACTTCAATTTATTTTAAAAAAAGTGCAATAATGACAGGTCTTAGAATAACAGCGATGTCATCTTAATTTTACACATTAGAGCTGTTAGCTTTAGAATTAGAAAGGAATTTTCAAACCAGCAGCCTTCGGGTAATAAAGTCGTTCTTACTTTTCATGATTGATTTTTATTGATGCCTTCCCGCTTGAAGATTAAAAGTCTCAAGCTCCCGCAGGTAAGTCTATCCTTGGCATAGTTTTGTGTGTACTCCAGGCGCCCGAATTTTCACTTTTACTTATTTTTATTTGGAGCACACCACACAGTTTAATTTCATTCATCTCACTCTCATCTCTCTCACACACACACTTTTTTTTTATTATTACACTATACATTCCATTCCTTTATAAACTAAAATGAAATGGTGTTAATGTGCGTGAAAATTATGTTATGCTATTATTATCATACCTCTTTCGATTCTTCAAGGTCTATGTGCCAAAGCTGAGGAGTTAATCAGAGCTCGGAGAGTGGAACTGAACATTGCGGCTACCATTGAGAAGATGGAACTATGTTTACCCTTACTGACTACATACTCTAAGCTCAAGTCGCAGGTTGAGGCTAAGAGGTAATTAAATTTTTACACAGTGTTTAGGTTAATAAAGAGTTAATAGAGTACAATAACTCCGTCTATTTCATTTCTAACACATAAATGTACAGTTCTGCTAAGTGGCATGATGAGCAACATCAGTAATTTGTTTTTTGGAGAGCAGTGCAGTGTGGTGTTGCATTATGGTTGTTTAGTTTAATGCCTAGGATACTGCACTCCATATTCAATGGAAGATATAGGTTGTTTGATTTGATTGGTAATCTGTTGTTATTTACAACACCATCTTTGCTTAGTTTTAATTTTTCTTTATTTAAATTCTGTTATATTTTGTACAGCACTTTTACTATTTTTTAATTTGACATTGAATAGCGGGATCTCCTAGCACAGGTTAGGTATAGCTTTTACTTAAAAGGAGGTCCCTATGTAAGTTTAACTGTAAAAGTTGTGCAACTTTCTGAAAACAAACCTTTTTTTATCTTCTATGTCCACCTATGTACCACTCTTGTACATGTTACAAGTTTTAAATAAATGTTGACGTAGGACTTTATTAACTTTCACACATAGTAGTGAGCAAAATGTTGAGTATGAATGCAGATGGCGTAAAGAGTGGTGGAAGATCTAAGAAAAGATGGATGGACTATGTGACGGATGATATGACTCGAAAAGATGTGACAGCTTAGATTCAAAATACTCCAAATAAATTGGGAAGAGTTACTTCAACAATCTTCCATAACTTCCCAGGTACTACCCAGCTCTAAAAACTCTAGAACAGCTGGAACATGTGCTACTACCTCGCGTTGGCCCGTACAAGTGGTGTGGACAGATCTCCGCAGACATCCCGCGACTACGGCAAGCGATACAGGACGCCTCCATGGCTGATCTGAGGGACTTCCTCGAGAATATACGCGAGATGAGTCCACAGGTTAGTTGGTAGATATAGTTTTTCCAACACAGTTCTGTTCTTCGGTAGTCATTGTGTTTCGAATCAGATCGTCCCGAGTCGCTTTGTAGATGTGTACTCGTCATCACGAGTTCGTATTTCCAAAGATAATACATAATTGTAGCGCATGTGTTTCACGTAGATTTAGGTATTGGACAAGCTCGCCACACTATTCCCAAACCATTGTAACCCCTGTTAACCAGAATCAACAGTGGCGACCACAAGAAAAACGCCGAGACAATGAAGCTCGACGAAATCCCAGGGAAACGATTTAACTGTCTTCGATCCCGCAACGAAATTAATTTGAAATGAATAGCGGAGGAGTAAGAAAAACATAATCTCCACTTCCCTCCATATCAGCAGGAGACAGAACAGAACAAGGCCAATAGGCACACAGGGACGTATACAACTGGGATAAGCCCAGTTTCCTAGCACCATGGATATTATTAGAGATTAGTAGATTTAGGTTTGTCTAGTTTCGGTTCTTGAAACTTCTTGTTTCGACGGCACGGTTGAAGCAGTCGTTGAGCGATTGACTGCTGCGCTTCGTGTCGCGGGTTCGATCCCCGCACGAAAGAAATATTTGTATGGCCTGCAGATAGTTGTTCCGAGTCTGGGTGTTTGGTTTGTGTATGTGAGTTTAAACGTTTGTACACACACCCACGTTACAGGACAAATTCCTAGGGGCTATGTTTATTATAAAAAGAAAAAAGAAACATGTTTTTTTCTTACTTGTGATTCTGTTTAAATCTGTACATGTTATCTGTGAACTAATTTGTCTATAGGTGGGTGCGATGGCTTTGAGACAGACGCAAGAAATGTTAGGAAGGAGCTTGGCCAGCATCGTCCAAAATAAAAAAGGTATGTGATCAAAATATTTTGTTGTTCTTTGTTATGTGTTTTTTTTAGAACAAAAAGGTAAAGATTATTGTCCTGAGCAAGTAATCTTTCTTGCTCTAGTGACTAGAGCAAGAAAGATACTTGCAAGCACTTTCTGTTGCAAAATGTTTTCTTGTAACGAAGGGATAGACTAAACACAACTTCACAGTCAACTCTGCACGCGTAGTATGACTACCGTAGAAACGGGTTTTGTCGACGGAAGAATCGACAAAATGACAGATTGTAGCAAAATTTCATGTCAAATTGTATGGAAAAAGCTTTGTCTATTCTTGGTAGAATAGAGATAGAATCGCCATACTATCGCGTGCTGATGTTCTGGACACCGATACCTCAATACAATAATCTACTGAAGTACCAGTCAGTGTACGGTGTCCGCAACTTTTTTGTCTAGTTCGACCGAAACTTTAGGAAACCGGGCGACCAGGACTAGCTCTGTCCTCATAAATCATTATTATATACTTTTTTTATTCTGATTATCACTTGTCTTGGCCCAGACATGGCAGTACTTGGAATACCAACCAACATAACGGCTGGACCACAATGTCCACACGAGCTGGTGGACTTCAGTCCGCTCCACAGATGTCTGCACATCCACAGTGTGCTGGGCGCTAAGAATGACTTCATACAGTATTACAGGTACATTGTAAGCTATTCTAGTAGTCTTTGCGGCCCTTGGAGACAATTCTACATATTTCATGATGTTCATAGAAGACCGACGGGATTCCAGTAACAATCACAAACTTACAAAACGTTTATACAAGCTTATATCTCCTGTCGCCCTAGAAAGACGTACACTAACCTTGTAGGTAATGTTCTTCAGAAAAGACAGGTGCGTAGTACTCGCAACCGAGATGCATGTATGAATAGATGTATGAACAAGTTCATATAATTAATAATATTGATGTATAATTGTGAAAGGAGTCAAGGACTCCTTTCACAATTATACATCTAGTCATACATGCATCTCGGTCTTTTTACACGACTGCACCAAAAAAAGAGTGTTATGTTTTTAGCTTTCATGTATACGTATGATATTATGTATGTTTGTTTGTGAGTTTCTTTATTCCACTATAACTTCTAAACGATTGAACCTATTTTGATGTATGTGGTATCGTTAGATTCTTTGCGTCATCCCGGGTAACATAGGCTAGAGAAAAAATAAAAAATTATAATAGGGTGGCCATGGTTTAGAAATTAAAAGGACTTTTAATTTGTTTTTTTTTTACCTATGTAAAAATCGTAGCAGTTAGCGTTCTGTGGTTTTTGCCTAACTTTTTGTAGCCTTTACATAATTACCTCTTAATTCCAGATCCCAACGCAAGCAACAAGCTCGTCTCGTTCTAATCCCCGCCTCAACGAACCTACACGACTCCATACAAGGAGTAAAGAACTACCTCAACGCAGTACTGGGTTTCTTTATACTTGAAGAACAGCTACTAAGCGCGGGCGCAGGTTGGTACTCTGATTTTTGTATTAGTTGCCTTAGCCTCATAGGTAGACGCGTGGTTTTAGGGTTCCGTACCCAAAGGGTTAAAACGGGACACTATTACTAATACTTCACTGTCCGTCCGTCTGTATGTCACTAGGCTGTATCTCATGCATGAACCGTGATAGTAAATAATAAAATTAATAGTAAAATTTCAACTGTCTAGAGTTCTAGACAGTTGAAAATTTCAGAGATGATGTATTTCTGTTGGCGCTATAACATCAACTACTAAAACAGAATAAAATAAATATAAGTGGGCCTGGGGGTACAACAAACCTAATTTTTGTGCCGTTTTGGTACGAAACCATTCATGTGCGCATTTTTGTTCATATTATTTTGGTTTTGGTTGTTTTTCTTGTCCAGAGTAAATAGTCTTTCTTTCTTTGTTTCAGGTCTAGTGTCAAAAGACTGGTTGCTAGACATGTGGGGTATGTCGGTGACCAAGGTAGCGTCCACTCTAAGGACCAACACGTCACTGATCACGGACCCCACGCTCATGCTGAGTATCAAACACCAGATTGTGCTGTTTATTAATACGTTGAAGTGAGTATGAATATTTTGTTGTAGAAACATCATCAATTATGAAAGGGATTTGGTCAGAGAGAAGTCATCTACAACGCTATATAAGAGATACGCTTTATTTAAAAAAAAAGCCTTACACCACGTATTTCTCCCGTATTGTGGGTGCGTCTATCAATATTTAAACACACATAAAAAACAGCAACCGGAGTAACTATCTGTAGCCCATACGAATATAATGTTCCGTGCCGTAACTATACTTTCACAAGTTATTACGCCTTGTGACTGTACCTTCGTTTTATTTGTTTTTCTGACATTTAAAAGTGCCTGTAATGGTCTAAATTAATTATGTAACGTTGCAAAACTTTTATTGAATAAAAAATATATAATTAATTGAAATCTTTGAGTTTGAGTAATCGAACCCGCAACAAGCAACACAGCAGCCTACGCGCGAACCGTGCCGCTTTATACTAAAGTTATTGCAAAACATAACATCAGAACATACCAAAAATACAGAAATTAATGTTGGAAAAACCCAAAAACACTTGGGAACAAAACATTATCCAAATTTAAAATATTTTCGCAGATGTTACGGCCTGCCTACGGACCCGATACCGTTGCTACTACAAGAGATGGCGGAACATTACACTGAAGTGTTGATGCAGAGATGGGTGGCCGTGTTCAGGGATATACTTGATAACGCCTCATTTTTACCGATAGAGGTAACTATATCACCGTTTGTCTAGCCTTTTCTCAAGTATGCTGCTTTTTTTTTTAATTACCGATGAAAAATGTCTTAAACAAAATATGTCTAACTATCAGGTATTCTCGTGTATATTAATCATTTTTTCGCAGTAAGCAGACGATATATACATAATTATGTGTATTTATTATTAAAGGTTAAGTTAGTTAAAGCAAATAAATTCATTATTCATTTCCTTTTTTTCACACTATCGACACCATCGTCTTTATTTTTTTTTTTTCTCCTTTTGCAGGTCTGCTGGCAGAAGTTTCTTTAGAAATTAGCAGTACTTTTGTACTCAAATATTGTATTATATTATTTTCCTGTGCCATCTACTGTGTGTACATAAATATTATAGTAAAATAAATATTTGTTTTTATTTTGTGTACAGGTAGAGAATCAAGACCAATATGACGGTGTGATGGACACGTTTCCTTACGATGGAAATGAACTCGAGACGGAGCCTTTCCCTAGGAAGTGAGTACGATTTTGACAACTTGAGCCATTTATCAAAGAATATCACAGTATTAATATGATTGTTTCTGAAGGAGTAAAAGGCTTCCGTGCCATTCATCAATGAATTCAAGTTTTTTATCGCATGTTATCGTTCCGACATGTTTGCGGGCTGAGGGGCTAGACCGCGTCGGGGCTGCGGGTTATGTCGGAGCTGCGGGTTATGTCGGGGCTGCGGGTTGTTCGCAAGAGATACCGCGGCCTCGGCATGAAGGGCTAAGAAGGAACATGGGTGGTTTTTAGTCAGTAGAAGTCTGACACTCCCTTTCGCTCTGCCCAAAAGCGGGAGGGGTTATAATTTGATGATTTCCCCCAAAAAAAAAAAATAAGGGGCTAGACCGCAAAATATGTGTATGTACAATGAAAAACGACACCAAAAACCAAGATCTCTTTGTAGTGGTTTTGGCACTGCCCGATCACCCAGGAGACTGAAAATTTTCTCAATGTATTCAGCTTGCCGTCAATTTTGAGAATATGCAAAAATATTTTATGATTTTAACGTTTAAATACCCTATTTTATTAATATAAATAAAAAGGAACTCCGTTCCAACCGGGTATTTATAACACATTCTCTTTCTTATTTCACCAAGATATAATCTTCTTCTTCTATCTTCTATCTTATATATATATAAATATATATAACTGAAATGGCGACAGGTCACTGGAACAACTTGCGACCCACGGATGCCCCTCAAGTTAAAGGGGAAAATATACAAGTCCGTGATTAGACCTGTTGTACTATATGGATCAGAGTGCTGGGCTTTGAAAAAGATGGATGAAAAACGATTGCATGTAGCGGAGATGAGAATGTTGAGATGGATGTGCGGAGTGACAAGAATGGATAAAGTGAGGAATGAGTATATTAGAGGTAGTTTGAAAGTAGCACCTGTTACAGAAAAATTGAAAGGAAGTCGTTTATCTTGGTATGGTCATGTAATGAGGAGGGATGAAACGCATGTGACTAAAAAAGTGATGGATATAAATATTGATGGATGGAGAGGGAGAGGAAGGCCAAAGAAAAGATGGATGGATTGTGTGAGGAATGATATGAATGAGAAAGGAATAAATGCCACCTTAACGTGTAACAGGGAAGAATGGAAGAAAAAAACGTGTTGCGCCGACCCCAAATAGAATGGGATAAGGGCAGGAAGATGATGATGATATATAACTCAAAGGTGACTGACTGACTGACTGACATAGTGATCTATCAACGCACAGCCCAAACCACTGGACGGATCGGGCTGAAATTTGGCATGTAGGTAGATGTTATGACGTAGGCATTCGCTAAGAAAGGATTTTGATCAATTCTATCCCCAAGGGGATAAAATAGGGGATGAAAGTTTGTATGAAACTTTGTCAATTTTAAACCGATCGTACTGAGACTTTGCATGCATAAAGCTACTATGACGTAGGCATCCCCTAAGAAACGACCTCCACGCGGGCGAAGCCGCGGGCAAAAGCTAGTGTTCTATATTTTAATTTGATATTTCCTAACAAACGCACCATTCCTCAGGTTCCCATTCTCGACCGTAGTGCCAGCAGTGTATGTCCAAGTAAAAGAGTTCATATTCGCGTGGCTGAAGTACTCGGCAGGGCTCGGTCTGGGCGGAGGCCGTAGGGCTGCGGCCGCCAGACACTCGGCCTCCTTGCTGCTCAGCATATCGTTCACTGGCTGTCTGTCGGCGCTGTTTAGAAGGCCACTGCCGCTGATGCAGCTGGTGCAGGTAAATGCTATTTGGATCGTAGAGAAGTCTATAGGTTGTTTTATTTTGTTGTCTTAATTTGAAATAGGCAGTACAGTCACGGGCATACTTATATGGCAAAAAACGGTTTGCTATACTCAATACTTTATTGCATTCCATAATGTGTACATGTAACAGTTGCTACTTAGAGAAAAGACCTATTTCGTAATAGCGTGGCTTCCAAAACGTTATGTTCGTGAAAACGTAAAACGTTAATCAACACAGTAGCAGAAAATCACTTTTAAAAGTTGCTCCGTGTATACCAGAAAGGTTTGCGCATTTTTACCCGACTCCAAGGGAAAGTTAATGTTTTTTAATGTGTGATTCAGACCATCAAACTGAACAACTTTCTCCATCGGAAAACCAAATAAAACGCAAGAAATTGTACATTTTGATAGAAGTAGGAAATATTTGTTATTGCATTCGAGGTGGAATTCACATCCGAGCCACAGGCGTGGTTGTTATGACGTCGAGAACTGCAGTAATAAATGTCCACGTTTATCAAACGAAGTTTTTCAATAAATAACATAACAGAACATAATAAAACCACATGGTTTTCGTTAGCCTGAGTGCTGACATGTACACCCAAGTTTTACTTGCCGTTAGTATTACCCACAGCTTGTCTAAGACATATTTCTACATTTACTGTGATAAAGTGATCTTACTGCTAAAATAGCACCATCTTGTTTCAGATAATTGTGGACACGCAATATTTAGAAGGAGCCACGTTGTGCTTGTACGAGTTTATAAGCAACATTACTGGATCTGAACTAGTTACGACACAGGTAATAAGGAAAGAGACAAATCTATCATCATCTTCCTACCCTTGTCTGTCATATTACTTGGGGTCGGCGCAACACTTTTTTTCTTCCAGTCTCCTTTGTCAACCGTCACGCTATCATTTACTAATTTTTCTTACATATCATTCCCCACACAATTGGCTAGTTGACTATTATTAAAAAATTACATAAACGTGTTATTTCTGTTAGTTCTTTGAAATAACATAACATTTTCGTGAATTTTTAACAGTAGTCAAATAGTCAATTTATCTATCGTTCCCTTGGTCTTCCTCTCCCTTTATCCATTAACAAAAACGAGACAAACCCATGATTATTTTTATATGTTTATTGGTATTAATATAAGTATATACTTTTTATTCTATAAAAGTTGACATTGTTTTTTTTTTAGTTATTTTGTAACCTACCACAATGTAGTCTTGATTAACCCTAAGGTTGACTGGTAGAGAATGCCTTGTGGCATTAAGTCCGCCTATGTATCATTATTGTCATAGCATGTAAGTACAGTCTGTTTATAACCACTAACTACGTATGGACTAAGGTCTGAAATAAAGATATATTTTATTTTTTTATTTTTTGAAATAAATAAATAAACTTTAAAAAATACAAATTCTCTTAAAAAAAAGCTTTATCCCACCCGTCTTGCTAGGTTGCCAAAATACCTCTTTTTATTTATTTATACAAATAACACATTTACGGACATACACTTACGTGTGTTATTTGTCCCAGACGGCCGGCAGTATGTTCCAAGCGGCGCGCGACGACGCCGAGCAACAGATCTGCGACAAACTGGAGAAGAAGGTCGACGAATTCCTCGACCTTGAGAACTATGACTGGCTGTTGGGTGAGTAGTGGTGACCTTTAATATTTTTGCAGAATATTACTACTTTGGGGGGTATAAGGAACAGGGTGTAAAGTTCCTCATCCCTGGTAGAAAAGTGAGGATCCTCCGACCAGACGGGTGTTGTGTCTGGTGGGCTACCTGCCCGACATAATATATGTATAGACCGAGTAAGTCGGGATTTTCTATATAGGCTAATGTCGCGGATAAAGTTGATAGCGCGATGTAGGATTTGCCAATTTAGTTTGCATGTGTTGCGATAGATTTCGCTGTCGCCACACTATAAAAAAAGGCTGTATTTACCAAAACTTTGGTACAATGTACAAAACACACCCCGTTTCGCTCATTTTAAGTTTTTATATGTCACTAGCTGATGCCCGCGGATTCACCGCCCGCGGGTTCGCTCGCGTCGATGTCGGTCACTTTATATACTAAAACCTTCCTCGATAACCATTCTATTCATTGGTGAAAACAGCTGAAAATCGGTGCAGTTGTATTTGAGTTTATCGCGAACAGACAGACAGACGCGATGGAGGACTTTGTTTTATAATATGTAGTGATTTAGCCATCTCGCCGCCCGATGACCCACATTTCTTTTCCCAGTTCTTGTACGCCATTCGGTGACAGCTTTAGTGGCTTAGTCCACCTGTCTTCATTGCGCCTTGCTAAGTTACTGTTAGCCTGTGTCATCCATGACCTCCAATCTTTCGATCCAGAGCCGGTGTGGACCACAGGTCGTTGGTTCTGTCCAGCTCGTCTTGCCATCTCCTGCAAGGTCTACCGTGTCATCTTCTGGCTGTGGTAGGTTTCACAACGTGTGCCTTGCTAGGTGTTATAATATCTTATTGTTAATGTTTGTTCTAGTTGAACCAACCGGTCAGGCGTCTTCGTTCGTCACTGACATGCTGAGTTACTTGTCAGGAGTACTGACATCTCTGGAACAGTTGCCGGAGAGAGCTAGGTGAGTCTATAAGTGAATTCGGTAGAAGAGTATACACCAATAAAGAGAGAATAGTTGTGGCCACAGTCTACCACGGCCACAGCTCAATAAGCGAATCAGTAAGGATCTAAGTTTTTAAACTGACATGGACATTTAACTTGTTTATTTTTTGTTTAGAGCTCCCGATAAAAGTAAACATGGTAAATATCCCGTTTTATAATACTCCATCACAGAATTATTTGTGATGGAGTTCCTATGTTCTTAGTCGATTGTAAGATCATCAAGTAAGAAGTTCAAATCTTCTTGTCATTTCTTCCATCAGAGTGGCAGCAGTGCGCGCATCCACCAACCGCATCGCCACCCGTCTCCGCAACCTGTTACTGGACCCCGCCGTGAAGCAGATCTCGTCGGGTGCGCTGGAACAGCTGAACCTGGACGTCATCCAGTGCGAGCAGTTTGCCGCCGGGGAGCCTGTGCCCGGGCTTAAGGAGGGAGAACTGCTTGAGCACTTTGCTAGTCTGAGGTAAGTGGCCAGGGTACTGCTGGAATACTTTATGTAGGTATGATCGAGATTAATGTTTCCTTGTACCGTTCTCGGGAGTCTCTGGATGATGTCGTGTTTGTCTGTGTCACCTCTTAAATCTTAGAAAGTTATCTTATCTTATGTTTACTGAATTCATATTGATGCAGTTTTTACCATAATTTATTATTGAACATAGAAACATGTTTATTGCCATATCACTCGACGTTGCATGATGGTGGCTTACAATTTAGTACGAGCTCTTAAAAAGCGACCGCAGCGCATTGGATTCTGATATTTGATTTGGCTACTAGAAAAGGGAATTACTTATTTTTTTACTTTGGATAATTCAGCAATTTTGCTTGGCAATCAATGGATAAAATCAGGAAGTTTATTAGTCGAAATATAAATAATTAACCTGTGTGCATCACAAATATCTCGATATTTGCACATTACTCCCGTGTGATATAAGGGGCCGCTAGTATCATAAAATTAAACCTCACTCCAAACCCTCTTCCCCAGGCAACTCCTCGACCTGATCACAGGTTGGGACTGGTCATCCTACCTCCACGACGTCGGCATAGAGGGAGGGAAGTACTCACTCGTCACTCCCCGCGATGCCGCCACGTTGCTCGAGAAACTGAAGGAGGCTGAGCAGAAGTCTTCTGTCTTCTCCGTACTCAAGAAGAATGAGCGAGACAGAAGGAAGTTGCTCGACACCGTATTGAAGCAGCTGAAACAGTTGCAGAATCAGGATGGGTCGTGAGGAAATGTTTAAAAGAGATTCTAATAAGTAAAGATTCTGTATATTTATGGAAATTTTAATTTGTCGAACTGTTCGGTTAATTAGTAAAATTTTGTAAGCTTTTGTAATTCGGAACAGTTTTCGTAACTGAATTTCCTTTGATTTTTTTAAAGGTCATTATATGATCATACATGACTTTCCACCATCAGATTTCTCGGACCATGGAGTAGCAAGTTTGGGGGTTTTTGTGTCCGAGGTGAATCGTTTTTACTCAAGTATGCAACGAAAGTTTTTAGGGAACTGATTGTCGTACTCAGATATTTCAGTATACACCGTGAAATTTAAATAGTTGTTTTCCCGTGGCCGAACAACTTGACATAAGGAGTACTTTCGAAGGATGGAGTAAAAGTAAAAATAAATAGGATGTTTTTGTTTTAAAATAATTAAAAAAATATTCATCAACTCGAAAAGGTGAGAATCAATAGTAACACTAAACGTAACTTGTAGGTAGTACTCGAATCGCACGTAAAAGTATGAAGAGGAAATTGGAATAACTTGTAGGGTTAAAGCTTATTATTATCAAGAATAAGATATCAGCTGATTGAAAACCACGCGGGTCAAAGACCGCGCGGCCGCTAGGCACCCGGCTTGCGCCTAGCGTAGGTATTGGAAGGTGCCTACTATTGGTTCGTGGTAGCTTTCGAGTTTTGTTTTTCACAATGGTTAATCTACCATTTTTGGTTTCTAATATTTTATTAGTTTATAAAACGATTGTATTACCAAGACAAAACCATTTTGCTGCGGGTAAACAACGATTTAGATTTCACGGTGTATTTATAGTATTAGGTTGGAACACCTCATTTTGTAACGATCGTATATAATCAACATTGCGTATAAGGAATTAATTGATGTGCTTACCCACCCCTATTTTGACACTCGAAAACTTTTAAAAAGTTCTCGAAACAACGTGTTTTTTAGGAGCCATTTTCAAACATAATTATGTCTTTTCTCATATTTTGTTAAATTATGTTTTATTTAGCCAGTATAGTTTAAAAACGACTTAATTAGTATTGTACAATATGCCTTATCAGCGTAGTGATAGAAGCATTTATATAGAAGTTAATCGATGCCCATTTTCACTAACACTAAGGGTGGGTTGCACCATATTACTATAACGATAACCAAACCGTAACAAGCCATAAAACCATAACAAAAGCAAGCAATTTGATGGCTTGTTACGGTTTGGTTATCGTTATAGTAATATGGTGCAACCCACCCTAAGTAACACCTAAATGAGTACCTAAATGATAGCACTTTGTTGGATTTTCTACCCTTGCCCCAGAGTTGGCGTCGCGACCTGACATTCTAACAGTGCAACCATATTGAATTATTTAGGCATTAACTTAGTTTTACTGAAAACGGACGCAAGTGTTGAATATAGCAAAACAAATTGTTTATTATGAAATACATTATTTATTGTAATATTATTGTTTTATTCAATTGACTGACGTAAGTAACCTGCACAGTTTACCTACTTATAACAAGACTAGTTCATAAAATTCTAGGCTAGGCTAACCGGTCAGTTACTAGGTCAGGTGCTATCAAAATGGTAAAACATGAACTCGTTAAAAACTAAGACATTCTGTGTTGGAGGCCTTGGTATTATAAACATTAAATAAACTAAGAATTAGATCATCTGCCAAGCCTTTTCCCAACTATCTTGGTGTCGGCTTCCAAAAGGATGCAGCTGAACACCAGTATTTTATATGAAGCGACTGTCTTATCTGACCTCCACAACCGCTACTATAGGTAAGACTGGTCGCCGGTGTCCGGGCCACTTACGACTGTTAAACATCTTCAATTGTCAGAGGAATCTCTGCAAGTAATGGATGTTCAGCCATCCTTGGACCTACTTCGTCAATTTGCTTTATGGATGTTCAGCCATCCTTGGACCTACTTCGTCAATTTGTTTTACCTTGAAAATCGAACTAGGCAGCTATTTTTTAGCCAGCCACTAACAACACTAAACGCCATGAATATAATAAATAAATCATGAATATAATAAAGAAGGTTTAACAATAAAATACCAAACTGATTGTTGTTTCGGTCTGCCCCATTTGCTATCAAAATGGCGTGATATAACTTGTTTATTTAATCACAGTATCACTATCAAGATCGAACAGATAATAAAACTGTACACCAGTCTATTAAAAAGTTAAACCTACTCCTTCATTGCACAAAGTTCCAGTTCTTCCAGTCCAAAAGACAACAATAGTCACTGATACGATCAGCGTATTAATAAAACAAATGAGCAGCTTACTAAATAAAATTTAAAGGAGGTTACAGACACATTATCCAGGCGACGATTCTAGCGTTCTCTGAATATATTTTTTGCGACAAGCCCGCCGTACTATTCCCAAACCACTGCAACTCCTGAAAGCTAGAATTAACAGTGGCAACCACCAGAAAAGCCCCGAGACAATGAAGGTCCACGAAGTCCCAGAAAAACAATTTAGCTGTCTTGGATCCCACAACGAAATTACTCAGAAAAGAGGAAAGGCGGAGGAGTATGAAAAACATAATTTACACTTCGCGTTCCTGACTAAGAAGTACATTGTAGCCAGAAATGACGAGGAGGAACACCTTGAGGTTTTAGTCAGTAGGAGTCTGACAAACCCCACGGCGGAAGACATCCATTGAGGATTTCCGCCTACAAAAAAAATACCCATTTCCAAAAAAAAAAATAACTGCTGCTTATAGGTACTTTTGTACAACAATATGTCAAACTTTAATAGATATTCAACTTTATCAACAAAGCATAAGGTGCGTAACTGATTGTGAAATTCATCATTACATTGGCCTGGTTAATCGCATGCCGTTTTAACTCTATCTTCAGCCACTCTCATCAATCTATCTCCCAGCAACTCTGCAAACACCTTCGCCCTTAGCTTAAGGGCTTACTGACTTATCCGATTCGCTGTTTCAACTATTAAACATAATTTATATTTCCCAACAGTCATCGGCATAAAGTCATAAAGATTATGCGCCCTATAAACTGGTGAAATGTGAATCTTCAAAACACCTCGACGAAAACAGGCGGTTTTCAAGTCAAATCAAATCATTTATGTCTAAATATGGGTAAATTGTTACTCTCTTCTCTCCCTTTTCTTCAATCTTGGCCATCCAATGCTGTGGATCTATTCCTTAACCTCTGTACTTTTGCCGGTTTTGAAACAAAATATGACTTATTAACTTATAAGTCGCCATGGCGCCAAGCAAGTTCGTGTGTAGGCTTCTCAATAAGTTGTGTATTGCACAAGGGTAGGTATCTGTCGATCTAGATCGCGTCGATCGTATCGTGCGCTTATCTGCGTCCGCGCAGTGGCAAGGTCGCCACTTGGCCTTCAGGTCGGGTCACATACGGTACCCGTACATACCGCAGCAGGTATTAGCAATACTTTTTGTTCGTAGAAATCTGGTTTGATTGTGCTTAAAGCGCAGTAGTTTAAACATAGGTACTTAGTTGTTTTTTTAAAAAAACTCCCGAGGTACCTAGTTGATATTCGAGATCGCTGGCCAGCACATTTTTACATGAATCTGTAGCTACTTATATCAATAGGAGAATCATCGACCTACCTATTTGGTCGAGCTTTTGAGAAATAGAAAAAATCTCGACATAGACAACCTACCCCTGGGCAGGCATCCATACTATGGTCCAGCCTACTCCATTCATCCAGCATCCTCATGTTACTTTCGCAATTTAACACCTAGTAAATACGACTATCAACATGGCTTTTCCAAAATAAAATTGTGCTCGAGCGAATTTCACCAAAAAAAAAATTAAATTAGTCCGTCAGATAGATTTTCAAAAAACAATGGACACATATTTTTCTTTATTCACGTAAACAAAAGATGAAGACGATACAAAAAGGGGCTGCGGGTCCCGTCGGGTCTGCGGGTTGTTCGCAAGAGATACCGCGGCCTCGACATGAAGGGCTAAGAAGGAACATGGGTGGTTTTTAGTCAGTAGAAGTCTGACACTCCCTTTCGCTCTGCCCAAGGAGCGGGAGGGGTTATTTGATGATTTTCCATCCGCCAAAAAAAAAAAGGTTTTCTGACATGGTTGGACAACCGCCATTTGGCGGCCGGGACCACCGTCTCTTACGTTCCTTCCGAAGAACCGAGTTATCTTTCTCAGACAATCAGGTGATTCAAGCCTGCAATGTCCTAGCCAAACTGGAAACAACTTTACATAGTATGCTTCCCGTGGGAATCGAACCCTCGACCACCGGGTCACAAGGCAAAACTCCAAAGAAACCTGCAGTCTGCAGTTCATCCCGTCGGGACTGCGGGTTGTTCGCAAGAGATACCGCGGCCTCGACATGAAGGACTAAGAAGGAACATGGGTGGTTTTTAGTCAGTAGATGTCTGACACTCCCTTTCGCTCTGTCCAAGAGCGGGAGGGGTTATTTGATGATTTCCCACACCCCAAAAAAAAGAAAAAGTCTGCAGTTCACATTGTTGTCAAGGTAGGTACCTAACCTACTGCAACAAATAGGTACCTACTCAAATTTCAAGGCCATCTATCAAAAACAAGTTCCATAAAAGCGTTTAACCCACATGTTATGTAAGTCAGCGTTCAAAACATCGAACTTGACAAATGGACGCCTCAAATGGCGAATGTTATCAGATAGACTTGACGAAGCGTGACTTTGCCTCGCCCACTAAAGAAGTGAGAAATTAGTTCATTTATTAATGGCGAGCTATAGTTTCGTACAAAAGCAAAACGAAGATACGTTTCAAATGGCTAGAGATGGTGATGATGGTGCAGACTCTGTGGTTGCTACTGAGAAATTCCTAATAGAAAAACCCAATAACACTGCCCGACTTGAGAGTGGAACCCAGGAGTTCATACACATGATACACAGCAGTCGCAACATATTTTTCTAAAGCCACTTCCTTATCCTCAAGCTAGGTGGTTCTTAAAGTCTCTGAATATGTCGATAAAAATGAAACACTAAGGAACTTCTCCCGCTCTGGGCAGAGCGGTAGGGAGTGTCAGACTTCTTAAAAACCAACCATGTTTCTTCTTAGCCCTTTGTGTCGAGACCGCGGTATCTCTTTCTGTAATCTCTGACTGTAAGGAACTTTACAGGAGATTCTGGGAGATAGTAAAATGTTTCTTTATGTGCGTGCGTGTAATTTTAAATATGTGACATTTATGTTTTTAATGTTTTGTTGACTTGGCCAATTTAATTTGTAAACTGTAAAAATGTAATTGAAAGTTGTGTTTTGTCTTATTTTCCTAATATTTTTATTTAATGCAAGTACCTAATGCTATCATATGATCCACCTGTTTTTTTTTTTTTTTTTTTTTTTTTCTTTATTTTAAGGGCTTTATCGCTGAGCGATAACGTCGCCCTATAAGATTAACAATTATACTAAAACTAACAAATAACTATTTCAAAACAAAAGCTGCTAATTTATATAAAATCCGAGCTTGTTCCGATAAAGGACAAGCCAGGATTGCGTTACATACGCCCACATCATATAATTTTCTTAATCCTAGTAGACTATATCTCATAGCCTCATTCCGAACACACTCCATCAAAACATGTTGAACATCTTCGACTATTCCACATTCTTCACAATTGGGAGAAGTAACCTTTTTCATAAGAAAGCCAAACTTATTTGATGGAATATGACCGGAACGAAGTCTTAGAGCCATAACTATAACACTCCTACTAGACAACTGATCAATCCAACTATTCACTGGAAGTTGTGGTTGGATGGTTTTGTACCATATTCCCTTTTCAGTCGATCTCTGGTCAAAGTGTTCACTCCACACATCTGTACCCTGCTGCTTAATAAATGTGATGTAATCTGTATACAGGGGCGAGACATTTATCGGAATTCCGTCTGTCACGGCTTGGTTGGCCAAAATATCTGCTCTTTCATTATCCTCAATCAGCACGTGAGACGGAATCCACTGTAAAATCACATTAATTGACTTACATGCCAGCTCATGTATAGACTCCAGTATCGTGTAGGCTATCGGTACTCCTCGCACGGGCGAGGTGCACCGAGCCAAGTGTTGCAAAGCACTCTTAGAGTCTGTTAGGATGACAAATTTGTCGTGATTAATAGAGTTAATATAAGATAAAGCTTCTGCTATTGCAATTAACTCGATATGCATAATAGAGATATGGGAGTCTATAGCGAGCTTGACATCTGTACTTAGTTGTGGATCCCAAACCGCAGCACCACTACCAGCAACAGTCTTAGAGCCATCTGTATAAACCTTATGGTAATCTGGATAATTCTCTGCAATGAAACGAATACAAGTTTGTCCAATTTTACTGCTGTCATAATGACGTTTGGGCTTCGTTATAGTTGAGATACTATGTTTTATGGCTTTACGAACATTTATATTGCTGACCCATGTATCCAGAGAGAACATTTCAATTAACTTAACTGAGTGAACAGCAGAAGATTTAAGTGTGTTGTAAATTGTGACTAATAAAGGCTGTTTCCGAACTCTCCAATATTGAGGGTTATTATTAATGCTACAATTAAAAGACTCAATCAAATCAATCGAAATGTTCCCTTGAAATGACATACATTTTAGACAATACTTACCTCCTAGAAATTTCCTACGAATGTTTAATGGAGCCAAATTCAGTTCACTCTCCATTACGTGAATGGGAGTGCTTCTTATAAAGCCACCAATTATACGGAGAGCTTTATTTTGTACTTTGTCTAACTTTGATAAATGACAGTTGTAACTACAATCATACAGGAAGCTACCATAGTCTAACCTACTGCGAATTATAGATATATAAAGCCGACGCAAATGTTTAGGGTGAACACCCCAACCAGGACCTGCTAACACTTTTAAAATATTTATGAATTTTAAAACCTTTTGTACAGATTCATTAATGTGTTTCCCCCACCTTAAAGACTGATCCAACCACATCCCTAGGTACTTAATGCTATTAACTACGGTAAGATTATTATTATTTACTTTTAGGTTAACGGATTGCCTACACATACCTTTCTTAAAAATACAAACTTTAGTCTTAGTAGGAGAAATTTCTAAGCCTAAATCGGTAACTATAGAATTAAATGAAATTATTGCAGACTGCAGCTCTGAGACTACTGCGTTGACATTAGCACCTGATTTAAATAGAACAAAATCATCAGCATACTGAGATATATTAACATTATTAATAGTTTCGCAAATATTATAAGTAGCAATGTTAAATAATAAAGGGGACAATGGGTCTCCTTGAGCCAAACCTCGACCCGTAGATCTCGAAAATTCGACACTGTTAACCGCAATTTTAAGTATTCTCTCTTTTAAGAATTGCCATAAATATGAGCATATTATATGACCTACTTTAAGTTTGTCGAGTATGTTCAGCAAACCTTTAATATCGACGTTGTTATAGGCATTATTGATGTCAATAAAACAGCCAACTGTTGTAAGATTTGAGGCAAATCCAAGCTGAACCTTAGCTGTCAAATTATTAAGACTATCCAAACATGACTTAGACTTGCGAAATCCTACAGTGTTATCAGAGAAGATGCATTTATTTTCAAGATACCATTCCAATCGTTTGTTTAAAATTGAATGAAAAATTTTACATAGGCATGACATGAGGGAGATTGGTCTAAGGGAAGATGTTAAACCTGATTCCCGCCCCGGCTTAGGGATAGGGATGATCTGAATGTGACGCCATTGACTTGGGACAAAACTTAACTCATAAAATCTATTGTACATAGAAAGTAGTAACAATTTACCAATGTCTGGGAGGTGTTTGACCATGGAAAATGAAATTTCGTCGCAACCAGGGGCCGTATCTTTTGATTTGATTGAATTTTCCAGTTCCTGTATTGAGATAACAGATTCCAATTTGGTATTGTTAGATTGAAAGCAAGGCTCGGGGGGACACACATAGTCAGGCGTTAATTCTGTAAGAAGTTTTTCTGCTAAATTAGAATCAACGTGTTGATTGTGAGATTTACGACCTTTTACCCATCTCATTTTGCGCCACATGTCACTAGCAGAGGTTGTTGTATCAATACTTGAACAAAAGGTTTTCCAAGAACCACACCTAGCATTACGTAATTGCCGTTGGGATTCCTGAATTTCCTTCTGCCATGATGTATAATTTTGAGGTGTGGGGTTACGCCTAAGCTCTGCTAACGCCAACCGTCGTATTGCTACAAGCCTGGACAAATCGGAATTCCAGTACGGCTTTGGCTTAAACTTACTGCTGATATGTTGAGGAATAATAATTAGGGGAATATGTGCATCTGCTGCCTCCTGCAAAGTTTTTTCAAAAAAATCGTAACACGACTGAGGATCTTCCGGAACTGTAGAATTGTTGATCGAACTTTCTATGGCCGAAGCATACTTCTCCCAGTTAGATTTTTTAAAATTTCTTTTACGAATATTATGTTTGGTTACATTAAAACTGGTAGATAATTTAATAATTAAATGATCGCTCCCTAACGATTCATTCGTAACTTTCCAACTAAAACTTAAAGCTAAATCCGAAGAAATAAAAGAAATATCGGGAGAAGATTGCTGAATAACATCATTAACTAATTTTATACGGGTAGGGCTTCCGTCATTAATTGATATAAAGTTGTGATCTATCATTGAATCGAAAATTTGAGACCCACGCTGATCGGTTTTATATGACCAGTTGGAGTGATGGCCGTTGAAATCGCCTAGAATTAAAGTTTTGTTACTTGCTATAGAAAAAATATGATCCCAATCCCTCTGTAAAGTACGAACAGTTGACGGACAGTATACTGCAATAACTTTCTCAATATGCTGACAATTAAACAATTTTATGCACAAAAGTTCTATACCCAAATTGTTATTATGAAGATTGCAAATTTGAGCTTTAATGGATTTATGTACAATAATAGCTACCCCCCCATATCCGTCATCACGGTCTAATCTAAAAACGTTATATTCATTAAATTTAAAATGGCTGTCTGGTTCAAACCAGGTTTCACTTATAACGGCAATGTAAATTTTATCTTTAAATAATAGTTGTTCTAACAATAAAGACTTGGGCCTAAGACTCTGTGCATTCCATTGTATAATATTTAGTTCAATCGACTTATCATGACGATCCATTAAAAAGTTTACATAACAATGAATTATCCGACATATTATTGAACACAATGAATACTAGCCAATCTACGATTATTTTAATCACACTGTGTATTTTGTCCATAATTGTACCTTTCTGTAAAACTCTCTCCATTATTTTACTTATTAAATTACCGAAAGTAGTGTCCTTTTTATGACGATCACTAGAATTCCGTGGTAAATCAGATGGCGACGACGCGGGCTCACATTCTCCGACGATAGATGAATCATCCGATTCCCTTTCCATAACGCCAGCGGCCGGCCGAGACTGCCGACGTTTTTTGTGTTGTGTTGATTTCTGCCTCGTTTCCCGTTCCGTATGCGTAGTCTGCTTTTGCCAAGACAAAGTGTCATTTGCCTTAACTTTATCAGCGTAAGTTGTTTGATCCTCATTTACGTCTAATAAAATATAAGAATTTTGTTGTGTAGAATTTTGCTGCGTAAAATTTTGTTGTGTGGTATTCATCCTCTCAATCACAACAATATTTTGCTCCTGAGATATGGGGGGAGGAGATGGGGGTACATATAACAACAAAGCTTTACGGTATGTACAATTAAATTCGAACATCAAGTCGCGTAACTTTTTCTCTTTGATATAAATTGGACACGATTTGTCTAAGGCTATATGGTTGCCCTTACAGTTTACACACACAAACGTAGTTTTCTCACACCGATCATGTTTGCCCCCGCACCTAGGACAAGTAACTTTACTCGACTTACACATTTTTGCAACATGGCCATATCTCCAACACTTGGAGCATTGTGTTACGGGGAATGTGTATCTCTCAACTTTGGCTCTCATGCCGTATATAGCTACATGCGAGGGTACGAATGCCCCTTTAAAACAAACGCGAATAGACTCGCTTGCAATCCATCCATTTGAATTATCACCATTATTTTCCAGATCCTTACATTTTCGATCGAGACGTCTTGCTGACAAAATTTCCACATCACAGGAAACATTACCCATAAATTCCTCTATAGTAAGGTCCAGTTCTATGTCCTTAATTACCCCATATGACACTCCGACTTCCCATGATTTTTGTGCACGCCAACCCATTTCATGAAATACTTTGCAATTAAGCATTTTCTCGGCAAAGGTTTCGTTGTCAAAAGTGATTTTTAATTTATACGGATTAACATATTTTACTCGAGATATACCACAAATCACATTTGTTTTAAATAGTTTAGCTAACGCAAATTGTTTTGGAAACATCTCGCTATTAGTCACACATATCTCAACTTTGTCCTCTCTGCTGATACTGCCTATCTCGTCAGATGGTGTTTGTCTTCTAGCTGTTCTCTTCTCGCGTCTAACTGTTGTCCAACTTCCTGATGAATCATCCTCCCTTAACCTTTTCCTCCGTATAGAATTACTTTCATCGCCTTCTGTACTTTCCCCTAGATGTGTAGTCACCTCCATATCCAGATGTGTAATATCCTCTGGGTCTTCTTGTGAACAGGCATTACTAGGTGAATTACTCATTACCGTGTACACAATCGGCCGCCGGCCGAGCGCGGCGGCGACGAAGCTACGTATTTCTTATCGCAAACCGGTTTTTGTGTTGATTTGAACGCACGACTTATTAGACCGACTCGCAAATCGACACTCGATCTACCTGTTGATTAAAATAAATGATTATTATTATTATAACTGATGAAGGCATTATGGAACTCTGCTACTACTTGGGACCCTTTCTAAAATCGATAAACAAGATAATGACAACTTTTATTCAACAAATAGCCTGCCCTGATAAAAACTAATCCTCCATCTACCTTGAAGAGACTTTATCAACGAAACTCATTTTAATTACTCAATCGTGTAATAAAAATAAATCCACGCCCAAAGACACTCGACTCATTTTCAAAAATGCATTCATGAATCAAGCTAACAAAAGTCCGTGTCCTGAATTATAATGTAATTATTGTAACCATATAATCAAAAAACAAAAGCAAACTTTTGATAGACAGCTCTTAACCAAAGCACAGAAAAATCCTAAAAAACTATGGGACACAATTGCCACTATCACTCAACGTAAACCTAATAAAACACCAAACACGGAGCTTTTAAATTTAAAACCAACTGCACAGGAGTCTGCAAATGCAGTAAATAAATATTTCTCCAGCATAGGCAGCGTTCTCGCCAACGAAATCATTTCGAACACCTCCAGAACACACGCTTCTCATCCTGGTGCAAATTACAGCCCCCCTTCATCTTCATTTGTAATTCTTTCAACTGATCATGAAGAGGTGTTCAGTACTCTAATGACTTTAAAGTCTGATAGCGCCCCAGGGTGGGATGGTGTTCCGGTTAGTTTCCTAAAGGCAGCCCATGGACTGATTGTTCCAATTATTTCTCATTTGGTAAATTTATGCTTTGACCATGCGACATTTCCAACGGCTCTGAAGCTTGCTTTAATTACACCAGTGCATAAGAGTGGAGACAAGACAGACCCATCGAACTATAGACCCATATCAGTATTACCGTCCATCTCCAAAATTTTAGAAAGACTATTAAACTCACGTCTAATGAATTATCTTAATAAAAACAAATTATTGTCACCCAATCAGTTTGGCTTCCGGCGAGGAATGTCAACGGAAGATACAGCCTTGGCTCTTGCCTCCACTGTAACTAGTAAAGTAGACAGTGGAGACAGGTGCCTTGCCGTCTTCCTTGACCTCAAAAAAGCGTTCGACACTGTCTCTGTCTCCACTCTTCTGGACGTGTTGGAAAGCAATGGTATAAGAGGTCAGCCACTTGCTTTATTCAAGGACTATCTATGTGGGCGAAAGCAAAAAGTCAAAATTGGCAACACTGTTAGTTTAGATGAAACTGTTACTTACGGCGTTGGTCAAGGTACCGTGCTTGGCCCCACTATGTTCTTAGTTTATATTAACAGCCTCTGTAATATGAAGATAGAAGGAGGGCACATCTACTCATACGCGGATGATACTGCCATAGTATTTAGCGACACAACTTGGAACAAAGTTAAGAAATCTGCTGAATCCGGCCTGTCTAGGATAGCATCATGGCTCGACCACAATCTTTTAACCCTAAATACATGTAAAACCACCTTCATTTGCTTCTCTAAATATAACCTTTCACAACCTTCAGTTGACTTTCAAATAAAAATTCACAATTGCCAGACCCCCTCAAACTCTAACTCTGCTTGCCCTTGCATAGAAATTGAAAAAGTCCAATATACCAAATATCTAGGTATAATGATCGACCAACGTTTATCTTGGCATTGGCATACTGAACTTATAATGAATAGAATTCGGAAACTTATCTGGACATTTAAAACACTGCGTTACGTGACTACAAAAAAGCTTCTGTTACAAATTTACACATCACTGGCACAGTCGGTACTAGCGTACTGTTTACCAGTTTGGGGAGGAGCAACAAAAACTAAATTCCTAGAACTAGAAAGAGCTCAGAGATCACTACTAAAAGTTATGCTATTTAAGCCCTTTAGGTTCCCAACTGAAACTCTTTACCTGACTTCTGATGTTCTGACGGTTCGAAAACTTTATGTGCTCCAAATTATTTTAAAAAAACATAAATCTCTAACATTCGACTCCATGACTCGACAAGGAAGAAGGAAATACATGATCCCAAATGTTCCTGTTAAATCAACTTTTGCTAAGAGACAGTACGCTAGGCAATCTTCTCACTTATATAACTTTATAAACAAGGACTTAAATATTTATCCACTTTCGTATCGAGACTGCAAAAATGCTCTGACTGAATGGCTGAAGACAAAAACTTATGACGAGATTGAGAATATAGTCCAAACTATATGTTCTTAGATGCACATTAATAATAACCTGTTTTTATTAAGAGGTTTCTTCACTAGCACATATACAATGATATTTACATACCATATACAATTATATTTACATACCATATACAATGATATTTACATACCATATACAATGATATTTACATACCATATACTATCATTAAACATACATACGCTCACACTCACTCACACACCCAACACACCACATTACACACCCTCACACTACAGCGCGCCTTTGATAAATCATTATTTTGTTTATGTTTTACTATAAATTTTTGATTTGTTTCACTTTATTTTCTAATACCTACTGTAATGGAATGTCTATTCAATACCTTATACAAGTTGTAACTACTGGAAGAGCGGAACTTCCTAACACAAGTATACTTCTTACTTAAATGGAAATTCCCTGAAGACCAAATGTAAACGTATTCTTAAGTTATTGAAATAAACATTTATTATTATTATTATTAATATCACATAGCGCAGCCTTGTAGGTTCGTGACCTGCCCGGTCTAGATAATAGACTGCACTGAAATTAAAACCTGATTGCACTAAATCATTTCAGGCTGTCAGACTTCTATGTAAAAGTAATGGCTACGAGATTAGAATCATTATAGCTTTAATATTATGCATAGTGTACAAAGCTGATGTGGTACAAAAAAGGTTGCATATTGATCAACGAATAAATTAATGCTAGCCGATTCATATAAAAAAGAACTAGGAAAAGCCATTTAACCCGAAAAAGAAAATGAGAAAAATAAAACTTTCAGGCATCTCTTATTTTTCTTGCAATAGTGACCAGTCTCCATTTAAAAAGAAACAATTTTGAACTTGAAGAGGTTTTAATTTTGAAAGACTAAACACATAGAACAATAACTATGTAGATACGACTGTAAAAAAATTTAATTCTTTAACGTTTATTTTGTGTAAAAGTTATGGCTACAAGATTAGAATCGTAAGAGCTTTGGTATGCATAGGCCATAGTGTATAAAGCTTTAGGAACTACAAAAAAAGTAACACGTTTATCCACAAATAGATGCAAGCCGATTTCAATGAAAAAAAAACTTGGAAAAGCCATTACGGATAAGAAAACCTATCTCATATTTTTTCTTATAAAAGTGACAGTGTCCATTTATGTAAACAATTTTAGACTGAGGTTTTACTTGGAAGATTAACACTTGTGTCTTGTAGCCTTTGAATGAAGAATACCTATGAGTAGGTACAAAATAAGTTCGGGCGGGTCCTCCTGTCATTGTTATTCAAGCCCCTAAAGCACCATGCAACAATTAAAACGCTAATGCAGCCCGTGGGTAATTAAGCTAATCATATAGTTGTATGTGTGTATAATTATCTGTATACTTCTAATGAAGGTACCTCTACCTAGTTAAGTTTATAAACAAAAAACTATCAATAATATAATAGCATCCATTGACCCTCCTTGTCTTAGCTGTTAGAACAAAAGCATTTTTCTAATGACCGCGATACAACGCCCACGCGACAGTGCTATGAGATAATATCGAACACCATTATACGTTTGTGTATTTGTGTCAGTTGGCTACAAGTGTGCAATTTGCTATTGTCAGAATGAACAGCTGTTTTTGTTGTTTCATAAATTAGTTAAGTATGATAGTGCATTTTTTGCACAGTTGATTGACAGCTTGAAGTTGGGCATTAGCTGCTGTACGCAGAATATGAAGACCTTGGTAGATCTGTCAGAATTTGACACGTCATGAGGGATATACGTCAAAAGGAGTTAATGGTTGCCTACCCACAGCACAATTATCCTTCGGTACTATAAATAAAGCTAGTCTTTGAAGCTCGCCAGCGCCGTTAAAGCTTATCAAAACGCCCTCGAATTCAGCAATGAAGAAAACGTCTAATAAAAAGAGATTTTTGTAATTCAAATGTGTTTGTTTAGTTCTAGTTAACATGTTTTTAACAATAATTTTAGAAATACGTTTTAAATTGGCCATTTTATTTTTAAGATTTCGCTCTTGAGTTTTGATTGACAGTCAGAAGTCTTAGCTGGTAATTATGAAACAAGCAACCTTTAGGCAATATAGGCACCATTTTATTTAAGGTTTAAACTTCAAAGCGAGCGACTGCAAGACACGATTTCTGAGTTAGTAATGGACATTATATATAAGTACCTACCTACTGAAATATTTTATACTGAACATGCTTTACTAGTCTATCTTAAATACATCTAGATTTCTATGACTATTCATTCAGTTTGATGATTCATTGATCTTGTTTTCGTTTAAAGGTCTCTAAAATATCGATTACCGCTTATAACATAATTTTTCCAAATATTTCTCTAGGTCTGCTCGTGTTATTTATGTTTGTTAAAAGTAATAGGGAATGAGGAGCTCGTGGCTTAATAAGAACTGCCACTCGGGTCGAGCTTTCGGTTAAGCCGCGCTTGCTTAGGTAGTAGGTCTGTGGATGGGTGACCACCATTACATACCAAGTTTCCTCCTTGCCTCGGAAAGCTCCCCGCTGCCATATATAGATCTTTGGCAGTCGTTACAGGTACTCAGTGAACTGAAATCCTGACAAAAAGTTTTACCAAAGGGTATCGTAGGTATTACCCAGTAATAACTAGACTGTGGAGGTCAGATAGGCAGTCGCTTCTTGTAAAATACTGGTATTCAGCTGCATCTGGTTAGACTGGAAGCCGACCCCAACCTACCGAACCTACAGAATGCAGTGACGCCACATTTCTTATTATCGTGTCGATATTTCTAAGGGAGGAATACTTATTTGTGTATTATTAAAACAATATGACATTGTTTCCTATCCTATAGCGTTATTAAAATGTTATATTTATAAATACAGAGTTCATAGTGTATAATTAGCAATTTAACACACTCAGTCATGATCTAATTGCTGACTCATTTCTTTGAGAATAACGCTTGACATTTCCGCACCTTTTTCACACCAAGAACTGTCATAAAAATCGTATCAGACCCAGTAATTACTGAGGGCATTAATTACTGTGCAGGTATGTACAAATGAGTTCAATATTCATTGTTTGGTTAAGAATTGCATCGTGAAGCTACGATTCATTCCCGGATCCTTGTAACGTCATATGTTCAGACTTCTTTTAATTTTCTGTTACATATTTCTTAAAGGTCTTCCGCCCACATCCGTTTCTGAACGTGGGAATACAGCTGTTATTGTTTTAAATGTACCTGCTTGTACATACATAGGTATGTAATGTATGTAAGGTGAGATGGTAAGACGGGTAGCGGTGATCTCTTGAGTGATTGCACTGATTGCACAATATGTGTACAATCTTCTGCCGTCATCGGGTAGTAATAAATGTTGAATGGACTAGAATACTAGATTGTACTCCTACGCGACGCGATTCATAAAAGTAATTTTGGGAGTTGGGTAAATCTTTTGTTTTTTTTTCAGTATTTGTTTTGATAACTCCTGACAACTTGTCTTCATAATATTCTTAGCTTTTAAAACCAGTTACCTATGAGTTTAAGAATTTTAAGCCCTATGAAAAGCGCAGTAACGCCGAAGTTGTTAGTTTGGACAGTAAAATTGATAAAACTAGTCATAAACGGTGAGCACACAATAAAAACTATACTACATCATAACTAGCACTTCGTAAACAACTCAATAAACTCATAATTTTAATTAAAATGAATACTGAATACATTTAATCGATCTGGTCCACATGTAGGCGTCATCCATTAAATTGAAGTCTGTAATCAAGGTCGATACTCGATTTCGAATAATCGAATCGAAGTCGCGGATCGATTACTTTGCTCGATTTGCAAGGTGGGTCGGTCCATTTGTTACCGAATGGATCTAATATGTAAAGTTGATGTAACAAGAGTAATAATCTATTTACATACATGGAAAGGTATTATGCTAAGCGGTTTCTTTGAAGGATAAGATTCGAGACGAGATTGTCCGGAATAAGAACTTGCTATGTCCATGTTTGTCGAGGGCCTATTAGGCGTTGGAGGAGTCCTTGAGTGGAAACCGCGAACCGGTAATCTTATTAAACCAAAGTAAGCAGTCTTGTCTGCATTGACATTTAAAAATTGCAGGTTCAGCAGCCCCTGGCAGACCCGTCTACGAAATAAGATTACTAAGATTAGCAACTTACGGAAGAACATGCGAATTCTCTTTTTTTCTAAAAGGAGCGTAGTATTTGCAAGCACAGCCGGTTTGCGTGTATGATGAGTTGATGACTGAGCGTCGATTGATGACTGAGCGTCGACGAAGTCAAATAAGTATGAAAGAGTCGTGTAGTTTCTGAATACCCCCAGGCGTGACTTTTTTAAGTAGGTATGTCTTTTTCGTCAACTTTACTAAGTTCGGCGATGAAATTGTATGATGTTTACTGACTAGAAAAAATATGATTCTAATTAGTCCGTCTGTTAGATTATCGAAAAATATTGGATACGTATTTTTTGTTTTATCAAATCAATAAAAAATTATGAAGATAAAACGCGTCAAAGATTTGAGTGGGGGTTGTGACGTCACTCACCGGTAAAAAATGTCATACTAATGTCTTAGAATATGACGTCACACGAGTTTTGAAAGCACTGTATCGTCTTCATACTTGTTTACGTAAAAAAAGAAAAAATGCGTGTACAATATGTTTTGGAAATCTATCTGACGGACTAATTATTTTTTTTTGTTAACTACCCTATTGCCTCTACATTATTACCCTTTGGAGGGCACAGGCGTAAAACCAGATACTTGACGTAACCCATGACATGTTAATGATTATCTCGAGTTGACTTGCCCAGGCGTCACTACCACCCAACTTGTCAGTCAAGAGATATTAGCACAATTTTGAACTATAACTCATACGCTCAGAGAACATTTTAAACTATAGCATTGAATGTTAAGAATGCACAAAGGGCACTTTGTCAAAAAGGCCAACGGGGCCAAAGAATGTGTGAATGTGTGTGGAGTTGGGTAACGCAAGATAAAATATAAAATGAATTGAATTTTATTTATTAAGTTTAATTTTAAGCCTAAATCAGATGCTGGAAATTGCACAGGTCTGTTGCCAGTTATACAAGCAAAATAGT
This sequence comes from Diarsia brunnea, assembly GCA_949774965.1. Classification (NCBI taxonomy): domain Eukaryota; kingdom Metazoa; phylum Arthropoda; class Insecta; order Lepidoptera; family Noctuidae; genus Diarsia; species Diarsia brunnea. Next base: position 15,966,778 of record OX459008.1, on the reverse strand, counting down.
CCTGTTATCGTGTATTAGAGTAAAATAATCGAAGTGTGACGGGGTGATCCATGTCATCCATATGTTCCTCACGGTTTAAGTAGTCTGGTCAATATAGCTTGTCTGGAGCTGAAGGTCTAGAACGGTGGCAATCGATTTCAAAGCTTTTCTGTAGCCTATTTCCATTCATTAAAGTACGTTTTTGACACTTCTTTCCTTGCAATTTCATACTCGAGTTTACTCGACACAGTCCATCCATCGTTTGTTCGGTCTTCCTCTACTGTTATACCTCCAAATGTATACATACTCAAAACATTTGTAACAAATAAAAAACAAAAGCTCAGGAATGGTGCCCTGAAACAGTTACACGTGGTCGTGGCAGACCACGAAGGAGATGGCAGGACGAACTGGACGTCTTCCTTGAGATTTGGAGAGACGTTGCACAGAATCGTGACCTTTGGAAGGAATGGAGGGAGGCCTTTGCTCAGCAGTGGGACAACATAGGCTAGCTATAATAATAATAATAATAAAAAAAAAAAGAAACTAACTGAATCTTTTAGTAGCGCCATCAGGATGGAATTTGGTGTGGACAAATGTGCAGTCATGTATGTAAAGAGAGGGGAGATTATGGAATCCGAAAGTATTCAGCTATCGGATTCCATACACCTCAGATCCCTTTCCTCATCCGAAAGCTATAAATATTTGGGTATGTCGGAAGCGTTAGGTATTAACGTAGCTGACATGAAGCAATCGTTGAAGGAGCGCTTCTTCGGACGCCTAAAGAAGGTTTTAAATAGCCTTCTTTCAGGTGGCAACAAGGTGCGCGCCTTCAACGGTTGGGTCATGCCGGTTTTAATTTACTCTTTCGGCATACTCAAATGGACTCAGACTGAACTCGACGCCTTGGATAGGAGAGTCCGTACATTGCTGACCGCAAATCGGATGCATCACCCACGATCATCGGTGATGAAACTGTACATCCCGCGGAAGTGCGGGGTCGAGGCTTTTTAAACGCGAAAACCCTCCACAACCGCGAGGTGTGCAGTCTCAGAGAATATTTTTTAAAAGCCGACGTGGGTATGCACCGAGATGGTGGTCGCAGTGGACAAGGGACTCACCCCGCTGTCCATGGCTAACGAGAACTGGCGCAAACCTGTGGTGCTTACTGCTGATGACCGCAGGAAAGTATGGCAAAGCAAGGAGCTTCACGGGCGCTTTTATCGGGCACTTCACGGGCCCGATGTAGATTTTCTAGCGTCCGTGTCGTGGCTACGTTTCGGCGACCTCTTTGGGGAAACTGAAGGTTTTGTCTGTGCAATTATGGACGAAGTTATGTTGACGAACAATTACCGGAAATATATTATGAAGGATGGGACGGTTGACGTGTGTCGGGCATGCCACCGTCCGGGTGAGTCCATCAGACATATTATTTCTGGTTGTTCTCGTCTGGCTAACGGCGAGTACTTGCACAGGCACAATCAAGTAGCCAGGATTATTCACCAGCAACTTGCTTTGAAATATAAACTTGTGGAATCTGAGGTACCGTACTACAAGTATGTGCCCGACCCGGTTCTCGAAAAAGGTCATGTTACGTTGTACTGGGATCAGTCTATCATCACTGATAGGACTATTGTTGCCAATAAGCCTGACATAGTGGTGATAGACCGATCAGCGCGCCGCGTAATGATAATCGATGTCACCATTCCACATGACGAGAACCTCGTGAAAGCTGAAAAAGAAAAACAAATAAAATATTTGGACTTAGCACACGAGGTTGTCGATATGTGGCATGTGGACTCGGCTATCATTGTGCCGATAGTCGTAACGGCCAATGGTCTTATAGCCAAGAGTCTGGACGACCACCTGTCCAAACTCTCGCTTGGCGGTTGGATCAAGAGCCAGATTCAGAAGGCAGTACTCCTCGATACGGCTCGCATTGTGAGGAGGTTCCTGTCTCTGGGGCCCTAACCACCGGTAGCTTGGATCCTGCTCCCGTCACCGGTGGACGACTATTTTTTATATTTTTAAATGTTTTTTTATAAGTTTTATATGAAATATTTAAAAATGTAAATTATATGAAGAAAATAAATAAAGGACATAATAATAATATATCCACCGGTAGCTTGGACCCTGCTCCCGTCACCGGTGGACGACTATTTTTTATATTTTTAAATGTTTTTTTATAAGTTTTGTATGAAATATTTAAAAATGTAAATTATATGTAAGAAAATAAATAAAGGACATAATAATAGGTCTTGTACAGCTCATTACCCAAATAAACTCAGAAATCAATCAGTTCACCCCTGTGTATGTAACTCAATACCGCACCTGTCAAAACAAAGGTGTCTCATTAACCTTGGATTACGGCCGCTCTAATTGACATGAGTGCACTCTAATACTTGGATTAACTAAATCTGAGTGTGTAGTACAAGTTAAGAGCTTTCAGCTTGCTGGTTGCGATAAGGGGTATATCATGAATAGGTGCTGTCGGCAACGTCAACAATTATTAAATTGATAGATACCTCTTGGGTCCAAAGTGCACTCTCGCACTTTTGAGGATATTTATTGTGTGCAATGGATTTAATGATTTTCATTCTGTAAATGCATATTTTTTATTGTCGCAATAATACAGCTTGATACTGAACTGAAAATGATAAAAAATAACGAAAGTCAAAAATCAGCTTCTGAAGTCGGTGACATTTGTTTGTTTGATTTCGTTTTTTTTGCCACCGACTTCAGAAGCTGATTTTTCTTCAGAAGTTTATTTTTCACTTTTTGGTGTTTTTGAAGTCGGTTTTATTTTTTGCCAAAAAGTTTTTTATTTTTCCATTTTTAGTTGTTCCCAAACAAATAATAGGTTTTATTTATCCCCAATAAATGGAACATTACATAATATCTTACTGTCCAAATCTGGGTGTACACATCTGCGTACCCCCTCAGATCATTCAGGCGTGATGTTACGTCATGATGTTGTACAAACAATAAACATCCAAGCGATTGCAGCAATCACGACAGATTTGCCGTCTATTTTTGAAGAGTTCTATTGCATATCTCCGAAGATCAGGATCACATCTTCACCAAATTTAAATGGGACCACCTCAGGAGTATACTCTTTCAAATAAAAAAAGAATTTTGAGAATCGGTTCACAAATGGAGGAGAAATCAGGTAACATACATAAAAAAAAAAAAAAAAAATACATACACACGAACATAAAAAAATAACGAAAGTGGAATATTTTTTGTCCCAAATAAGTCACCACGTACGTTTTTTTTAGCGCACTCTCCTATTCTGGGCAAATGTATCTATTCCGAAACGAATCCAGCAGGGCTATTGCGTATCTTTTTAAATGTTAGTGGCTATCATAGTGTCCATTATATTAACTGTCAAATGGTTAGTTTAGTAAGTTATACCAAACCATAAACTATTGACAGTTAATCGATGGACACTATGATAGCCACTGACATTTAAAAAGATACGCAATAGCCCTGCAGGTGCCAGATTAGTCCACTATCCGGAAACTCAGAATGTTGTCATACTACAGGAGCCACTACCGTTGTTTTAAGGAGAAAGTTGATGAATTCTGAGTTTAACATTGTCTGACTGCATAATGCAGTCATTGTTCTTCAAAATTGCCATTCCAATTCGCTTCCTCTCCAACCTTGGACCACACCTACCAAACCGGCTAACTCAGAGCACACCTGCGAATTTGCACAACAGCGTTCCACTTTAAGTGACAAGATCGCTAGAAACGCTATCTATTCGAGAAATTCATAACATATGCCGTTGCGACACCCGCCGTAACGTATGTGTACCGAAATGTTAGGTACACTGCCTTCGGAAATATGTTGTGTGAATATGGATTAAAATCTTAAACTATTGATCGATGTTGTGTCAACTTTTGTCAGCCATTTATCTCATTAAAGTTCTCTAGCTAGACCACATTAATTCTGGAGAGAGATAATCAGACGCGACAGTGAAAAGCAGGACAGTGAAAGTGAATTTTACTGGCGAAAGGTATACTAGGTCCCGTCGGGGCTGCGGGTTGTTCGCAAGAGATACCGCGGCCTCGGCACAAAGGACTAAGAAGGAACATGGGTGGTTTTTAGTCAGTAAAAGTCTGACACTCCCTACCACTCTGCCCAGAGCAGGAGAAAAAGGGAGAAAAAAGGGGGTGCTATAAGGTCTCTAGATCTCAGCTATTTAATCTATCTATCTATTTGTTCATGGTCTGTTTTTTAAATTGCAAACGGAGGTCTTTCTCCGATATACTAATTAAGAGAAGACCTTTAAACCCCAAGCTGGATTAAGCTAGTGCTTCATTCAATTCAAGCAACAACATTCTGTATGGTGCCCACACACTCAAACTGTGCAGTACGTTTCATATGCACTGCATTGTATGTTCAGACCAGTCTGTCTAATTTTAGCATTTAGTCTTTTTGGAAGTAAATAACCTCAGTGACTTGATACAATTTATCTGCTGTCCTTACAATCCCCTTCACATTTTTGAGCATCCTGTTTATCGTGATTCAGTGCACTTCTGTATACGTCACGATGTTGCCTGTCTGTACGTTCGAAATGATCGGGAAATGAAATATTGTGATGATATTATAAACTAGTTGCTACAATTGCACATGAAGGTAACGCAAAAATGTCAAAGATCGTTTAGCGACTTGCGTTGCGAATGGGTACCCGTGGACTGCATTAATTAACGTTTACTTCTTATTTACGCACTAGATTAAACCTTGAGTAGAGTACATTTCGTCAATTCCTCATATTTTCGGAGATCGTGTGAACCGCCCCTTTTCCTGGTTCTTACTTTAATGGACCCTTTAGCTTTCTTAAATCTTATAAGCTTCTTTATTTGAAACGACAGTCTAAAGCAAAAAGTTAACAAATATTGCTTAACACAGTTTAAATTAAACGAACCCAGTTATGCATGCTCTCCTTCCCCACGGGGTCAGTATTCCACCAACCTCGGGAAAAGCCCCATTACCGTAACGATAAGCACTATCATTACTTCAGCAACATGCACCGAACATTACAAGGTGTTCCCGGAATCGTATCGAGTTCAACACAGCTCCAGTTTCGAGTTTCGACGTACACTAACTTGTGACTCCGTGCTAATTAGCATATTTCTGCTCATGATGAAATTCTAGTCGCCTTTCGAACAATGAGTGTTACTCCAATAGGTACACTTTCGTCATACTTACGATGCTATGGAAAATGTAAGGCCAAAATAGGATCTCGTAAAACAAAATCAGTATCTCAAAAAAACACAAAAATGAATTTTACTTCGTATATAATAGATCTGTGAGCTTGGGAGAGGGAGAGGAAGGTCAATAAACGTGTGAGGAATGGAATGACATGAAATAAACAGGAGTCAATGATAGCGTGACGGTTGAGACAGAACAATGGACGAAAAAAACATGTTGGGCTGACCCCAAGTAATATGGGAAAGGGCAGGAACATGATGATGAGCTTGTCAACGTATCGCATCGTGTCGCATCTTACTGGAACATAAAAAAAAAACATGAAACAGTACATATTTTGTGAATGTAAATATATTTTTATACTAAACTTAAAAGGGTTAAAAATCAAACAGTTTTTTTTACACAATATGACCCAGAAAAATTCATTTGTTGAGTTACCGCTCTTTGGTTTACAGGGTTAGAATATTATTGTTAGAAAAGTCGTTGTAAATTGCAGCAGTTTCTTTGTTTTACATTATATTGGTCACCTTGTAGTGTGTTTACGTAATTGGGGCGTAGAATCGGGTGACGGAAGCTTTTGGCGGGTAAGTGCAACAGCGTCAACAAGGCCCATTGCAATGATTGCGTGCTGTGACTCATGGACAATGAGGAAGATGTGATGACGCATTACTGGCTACTGCTTTCTCTACGTGTATTTTGGATAGGTCACACACGAGGGCCCATTCCAACTTGACCTTTTTTGAATTTTGGATTTGAATGTTTTTGAAATTGAATGGCGGATTTTTAATGCTCGATAAATATTGTCTGTCGATAGACTGTTGGAATAATTCCTAGTGTTAGTGACAACAGGTGTATTAAGTCCTGTCGGTTCAGATTATGAGTTCCTTTAATATCAATAAAATGCATGGGTCTTCTGCATTTTGCCGAGGACATTGACTACTATTTAATTATGGAAAATAATAAATCGAGCAACAGATTTTTTTAATGGCCACGTGATCAAACTTCTAATTTTATGACTAAGCCACGGGAAAATAAGATAGCCTCTAAAAAGCTAATTCGTCTTTTTACAATGCCAACTAAATATCTTACAAAAAGCGTCAAATAAAGATCATCAATTATCGTAACTTGTACTTATTACATAGACACCTAATTTACTAACGCAGCCACGGAATTTATATCTCATAACCATTTTACATTTTATAGCTTTAACATTAGTTAATTAGCACCCTAATGGGCGGCATGGGCACCCGGCCCTAGGCCGACGAAGGAGGCCGGCGGAGGCCCGGCACTTCGGGGACAGAAGATATTAGTGTTATTTAATATGCGAGCGAAGCGAGCGCGCGTCACTTCGCCGTTGTCGGGTAAAAAATAACCACCATACTGAGTTATATTTAGAGTGGCTCAGATAGAACTTAACTAGTGGCTAAGATAGGAATCCTTAGATGCTCGTTAATTGTGGCTTACTTAGTAATTTAGAAGGCAATGTAGATTTTTAGAGGCGAAAAATGCTATTAAAAAGAAGCCGGTTTAATTAGCACCCTTTAATTATTGACCAAACACCGATATATGGTCCACAATGAAGTACACGAAACTTACATAAGCTATGGTGTAAGTAGCATAATTTTACGAATTTTACGTCATAATTTGCAACCGATTATAAACCGTATTATTTCAGTTAAAAGCCCATATTTGCGTGCGTTTCCGACACCTAAATGGTTGTTCTATTACTGACCACAAACTCGAGCAAATGGCTTGGAAAATACGAGATAAGTAGGAAAACCACAACATTGTCGATGAATACAAAGTAGCTCCAGGTGATTAATTGTAAAATATGACGACTAACTGAAATGGAGACAAGGTTTTCAGTAGTTAGCGTCATCTCTTGACGTTGAAGACCTTGTAAATTACAAGAATAGGAATCCATCATTCTCTTGCCCTTTTCTCAATTTATTTGGGGTCGGTGCAGCAGGTCATCTTCTTCTAAACTTTTCTATTAGTAGTCATGTTACCATCTACTTATATATTACTAGCTGTTGCCAGAGGCTTTGCCCGATACAACTCGAAAATTATCCCTTAGGAATATAAAATCGGGATAAAAACTATCATATGTGTTAATCTAGGTTATAAACTATATGTGTACCAAATTTTGTCCAAATCCGTTTGATGGTTCTTGCGTGAAAGTCTAACAAACATTCATCCATCAAAACAAACTTTCACGTTTATAATATTACTAGCGGACGTCACCCGCGTATTTCCCGTTCCCGTGGGAATACAGGGAGGAGGTTACTCGGGGATAGTGTAGCTTCCCAACGGTGAAAGAATTTTTGAAATCGGTCCAGTAGTTTTGGAGCCTATTCGTTACAAACAAACAAACAAAATTAAATCTTTCCTCTTTATAATATTAGTGTAGGTAGATTAGTAAGAAGTAAGATTATAATCTTTAACAGAGTTCATTCGTTGTTTCCATAAGTTCGTAAGTCGGGGCCGCAACCACTGGGCAACCACTGCTCCACAAGGTATTACCTAATGGTCTATCTTATACCTAGGTGTGTCTGTTTCGGAGATCGATCGATCCCGGTAACAGCCAAGTTTGAGAAATTATTCATTGTGGCGTAATGGCAGTCTATTACAAATTTCACAAATTTTATAATGCTTCTCTGACTTTTGGTATGGCTGCCTCTTTGGTCCAGTAGTGGCAAGCGCGACTGTTGAGCATGAGGTCCTGGATTCGATTACAGGTTCGGGCAAAGTGTTATTGGGTTTCTCCATTAGTAATTCCTCAGTAGCAGCTACGGTGGTATTTGTTATGATGGTAGGTAGAACACTTATTTTTATACTGGGAAAGTCAGTACCTACACTCATTTAAGTATTTTAAAGTAGGTAATCTATTATACTTACCAATTATATAGGGCCTACTTGGTATGGTCTTGTTCACAGGTCCGGAAAGTCATTTTAACAATAAATTCGTAGGAGTTAAAGATATTTATGATTCATATCGATGACAACAGTCTGTTATGACTAAATCTTGGAATCATGGAGCAGAACCAACTACGTATGGTAACTGAATGTTGATAGAATACCAAAGTTGTGACCGGTATCGCCTGAGGGTTGGCGCAATAAATTTAATCCATACTTGTACTTCCATACTAATATTATCAATGATAAAGTAACTCTGTTTATCTGTCTGTTTTCACGATTTAACGACTGAACAGATTGGCATGAAATTGACGTACAGGTAGACCATATTATTTGAGTGATGGGTAAGCTCGCCGTCCGTCCGTCTTACGACGACGACAGGCCGTGTCGACGGCGCGTTCGTGTTCCACGCGCGCCTCAAAGAGATGTCAGCAACATGGAAGGGGCCCGCAAGGGCCGACGCCCGTCGGGGCTGCGGGTTGTTCGCAAGAGATACCGCGGCCTCGACATGAAGGGCTAAGAAGGAACATGGGTGGTTTTTAGTCAGTAGAAGTCTGATACTCCCTTTCGCTCTGCCCAAGAGCGGGAGGGGTTATTTGATGATTTTCTACCCACCATAAAAAAAAAGGTAGACCATATTAGTACTAGGACATAGAATACTTTGATCCCGGATAGTAAATAGTAATGTTCCCTTCATTCCATTCGTTCCATTCATGAATGATTCCGTTGATGTGGAGACAGAGAGGAAGGTTAAACAAAGTGGATGGATTTGGTGAGAAATAATATGAAAGAACAAGGAGTAAGTGGTAACTTGATGGCTGGCAAGGAAGAATAGAATAAAACAACGAGTTGTGCCGGTATCCTATGGGATAAGGGCAGAAAGATGATCAACTATGGGTAACGTTCCTGTAGGATTCCCAACTTCGAAGCAGACGAAGCCACGGGAATAAAACTAGTCAGTTTATACAATTAAAATTAAACACACACCTCGTAAGGTGTTGTAAGACATATTTTAACACTTAAACACGTTTCTGTTAATTGAATTTGTACATCGTTTTATTTATGTAAACGTACCAGATATATTTTTCGATTATCAGGCGGCATTTTTAATAAAAGGTGGTTGAAATTTTATTATGGAACTTGATGTATGGCCTTTTTATGGACCACCCTAAGGAGTTCCTTCTTGAGGTGGTGCTGCATCCAATCCTAGGTCCATTCATCATCTTCTTGCCCTTGTCCGCAACACGTTTTCTTCTTCCATTATTCCCTATCAGACGTCAAGGCATAATTTAATATTTCATATCATATCTGATATCTTCACACAATTAATCTATATTTTAATTAAGCCTATATTATAGGTCCTAGGTCTATTACAGAACTAAATATTTGTGCGTATAATCTGTTTAAGAATAGGTTTCCAAAAACAGAAAGGTAAAATTCGTAAAATTTATACATAGTTTCACATCAGTTTTTTTGTTTCTTTGATATTTTAGAATTTTATTAAAATTACGCGATTTTCTTATCTATTTCGGTTTTAGAACTTTTATATTATGTTTTATTTTTGCACGGGCCTGTACTAAGGTCCATTTCTTGATTAAACACTATTAAGTAATAGTATATAATAGTGTCATAAAAAACTTAAAAGTGCTGTGACATAATTGTATCAGACAATGTTAAATTATTACTTTAAAATAAATTCAACATTAATAAATTAAGTTACATTATCATGAACAATATATAACCCTGGAGCTAACATAAAATCTGAATTAAAAGTTGGTTGAGCAAGTCAGGCATCGAAAATAGGAAGTTCCGTAGAACAATATTAATCACCAAATTTGTTATTGCTAAACACAGATCTTGTGTCCTTATTTCACTAACCTATGTGGAGCTTGTTGATTGAAATAAATGTTTAATTAATTTGATTTGATAAATAGGTACATGCAGTAATTATTTGGAACATAATAATATATCTTTTAATTACAGACACAGAGAGTAACATTATTCATGCACATGCTTTGTGACATTTCAGTGAGCATTGGATCTGTACTTAATGGTTACTGAAATAAAGATTCAATTGAATCTAAGAATCAATATCTTTCCTAGGTAATTGAATTGTATCAATTTTGCCACGGAACTCCAAATAATTTAAGAACAATATCAAAGTCAAACAGTCAACCAGTCGAGTATTGATTAAAAACGCGTCAGCCACAAAAATTTGGGTCACCTCACGTTTTCGAAAGTAGTCCATCCAGATTCCGCGCCGGAAAAAATACTTAAAGGCCACTGGGGCCTGGCCTGTCTACCTGCTGGCGTAACCTTCCACGCGAGGGTGGTCACGTAACAAAGTGGAGGGCATGGGACTACCGGTGGAGAACTGGTGAGCAACTTACTTTATAAAATGTCAATGTCAGGAGGACAGATGTTGCCGCTCTGTGTCTGATATTTGTGAAGTAATTGGAGTGCTATTTTTTGGGAGAGTGTAGTATTGCAATGCATTTCCTTTATGAAATAATGAAACATAAACGGGCAATTAACAATGATGATGGATGTAGAGGGAAAGGAAGACAAAGGAAACTATAGATGGATTGTGTGAAGAATGATAAGAAAAAAGAGTAAATTAAGAAACATGGGACAGGGGTAGGAAGATGACCCGTCGGGGCTGCGGGTTGTTCGCAAGAGATACCGCGGCCTCGACATGAACGGCTAAGAAGGAACATGGGTGGTTTTTAGTCAGTAGAAGTCTGACAATCCCTTTCGCTCTGCCCAAGAGCGGGACCCCTTATTTGATGATTTTCCACCCGCCAAAAAAAAAAAAGGGTAGGAAGATGATGATGATGATGATACAATTCTTTGTTAATAGAATTCAATAAATGGACAGTCGACCTTGCCACGTACAATTGTAGTCATTTTCCTATATTATTAAGTAACATAAGACGAATGCAGCCACAGTGATGGATTAGACAGTAAACCTGATGAGATTCTATCGATATCAATGAATGAAATAGTAGGTTAGAACTGAAGCAATATTATATTTTACCTACATATGGTAAGGTTTTGTAAATGCCTTCGAGGTAATTGTTGATATTTGCATATAAATATGTGCAATGACATCAGTATATTACTTAATAATACGTTATTAGCTAATTATTTTGGTCTTGCTGCTCCAAATATGCAAAGTTGCTTGATATACGTCCAAATATAAATGGAGTCATAAAGAATGTTTATGGTTTCAAACGATCAATCTTATAAATGGTATGATTGAATCGTAGAACTATAATGACTACTAGTTCCGAATTAAAATAATTAAACTCATTAGACGCTGTTTTTTTGCTGTAACAAAACCAATAGATATACTAATACTAATAACATAACAATTTAGCCACATCCTCACTTTTATTTTTATTTTTTTATCAGCCTATATTGTCCCACTGCTGGGCAAAAGCCTCCCCCATAGCCTTCCACTCTTCTCTCTGTGTGGTTTTCCCCGTCCAATTTGTCATAAACGTTTCTAGGTCGTCACGCCAGCGTTTTCTAGGCCTCACTTACAGCAAATAAATACGAGAAGTTTTAAAATATGCACAGTCCCCGTCCCCGGTCTTCTCCCCAGAGACCGGTTGGCGGTTGCCTTTTGAAGGTTTTCCCCTAAGAACAACAAAAAGGTACTACACCCAGCTTACTAAGAATATAATCATTTCCCGTCGCCTTTACCCTATAAATCGAGCAGTCTCATCTTCTGGATACATTTATTTGGTCAAGGGGCGCCCTTGTCGTGGGCTGAACTTGTCAGCAATTATGTCTGAATCAACAACCACGGTCAATGCCACTTCAGCTTTCTGAATAATTCGACATTTCGACCTCTGGTTTCCGTATAATTGAAGGTCTAGACTTTGGCATTAAAAGCTTGCATATATTAAGTTATTTAGCTATTACTTAAGCTTTATTTAAAGCATCTTAAATATGATGGCAGATGGCGTTACAAAGAGTTTAACATGTAGGATATAGTAGGATATATAGTTATTTTTTTATTCAACTTTAATCATTGGGAACACAAAATCAGGTACATTTTCAAATTTCAAATTATGAGTCCTTACAAACCTACACTATTGTCCACGGGTTAATAATTAACAAATAAGAAACAGAAACGTTTTGGTATTGAATTAATTAATTTATATATGGTGCAGAATATTAGAAACAACCAGAAAAAGAGAATGTTTATGAAGTGCATGTATAGGTTTCCACTAGTTGACGAAACCAGGGCACTAGTGCCTACTCGTGCCCTGGCGTTGGTGCTGTATCTGTATGAATCCACATGGAACCGAAGGGCTAGGGGCACGCGGGCCGCCCCGCCCGCGCCCTTCTGAAAACAATTCTAGGTTCTAACGTAACTTATATGCGGTTTCATTACAATCAAATCCAGTCTAGTTTATATGTATGAACTTACGCTTTAATAGGTGAAGCACGTATTTAGGGTTAAATTACAACTTTAATTGAAGCTCTAACTGCGACCCTCAGAGATATTTAATGATTACTTAAGCCGTCACTTAGTAAAGGTTTGACATACTTTTGTATGACTAAACTGTCAAAACCTTTACTAAGTGATGGCCTAAGTAATCATTAAAGCTCTCTGAGTACGGCAGTAAGAGTAAAACTCCAAATTGTCCAGCCTCCTCACCCGTATTGCACTACAGTGAATTGTACGTGAATGAGACACAGATACCATATTTTTATTTATCTAGTCTGGCTTAATAACTAAAGTAATATGTCTTTCTTCGACAGGTGTTCCTCACATAACAGCGGTGACGCAAACGTCAAACACTCCGTAATCCGGATTACTCCGTGTCTACGAGTACGGCATTGATGCAATTGTGTTAATTTGTGGCCGTACTGTTAAGGGCTTAGTTTTGTCGCTTTCTACTTGTTATGTGATTGGTTTAAACTGACTGGACTAAATAGGAAAGGAAGTGTTTCTTTTACGTACTTAGTTCTCAAAACAGACAAGTAAAAATAAGAAAATTAACAAAGAGCCGGTGAATAGCGTAGTATTCTTGAAGGATACTTTATAATAGCAGCCACTCGGGTCAATCTTCAGGTTAAGCCGCACTTGCCTATTCCGTACCCGTTACATACCGAGTTTCTTCCGTGTCTCGGAAAGTACGTTAAGCCGTTGGTCCCGGTTGTTATCTAAAGAGATATGACAGTCGTAACAAGTAGTCAGTGGCCCGAAAGTCTGACAACCAAGTACCGTAATTTTTTTTTAAACCTTGCCACACACTAGGAATTTCTCTTGTATCGTGGGTGCGTTTACAAACATATAAAGTCACATACACAAATACCCAGACCCAAAACAACTATCTGCAGGCCATACAAATATCAGTTCCGTGCGGGGATCGAATCCGCGACACGCATCGCAGCAGTCCAATCGCTTAGCCACTGCGCCAACCGTGCCGTCGATAAATAAATTTTTCTCAATACTAATTGGGTTGTGGAGGTCCGATAGGCAGTCGCTCCAAGTGAAATACTGGTATTCAGCTGCATCTGGTTAGACTAGACGCCGACCACAACATTGTTGGGAAAAGGCTGGGCCGATAATGACTTTTAAGTACCATTGATGAACAGTTTCTATGACTGTTTTTGTAATCCGTAATAAGGTGACGTGTTCGGAAAAATATTCAATTGAGTCAAATATTAACTTACATTTGCTAACTTGAGACAGGTGGCGACATAGGTTTTATGAGCAGAAAATAAGTATTTTATAAGCAGAAATGTGAAAAACCTTAATCAAAGCTGAGACTTGTGGTTTTCCTCAAGCTCTGCGGTTAACATACACATTCAAGGTATATTTAAAAAGGGCCTAACGGGTATCAAACGCATTTTTGTTGCACATTAAAACCAATACTTAGGTTTTAATTAAGGGTCACTAAAAGGTACGCACTTTTAGGTGAATATTAAAGAAGCGACTTTTTCATGGTACGTCCCTATGGCTTTATTCTACCATAAAAAACGTCGCTTCTTTAATTTTCACCTAAAAGTGAGTACTTACCTTTTAGTGACCGTAACTCAATTTCTTAGATGTTTGAAGGTACGAAGTACTCATGAAAGAAGTTCACCTGCATTAGTCTACTGGTCGCAAGCGCGGCTGCTGAGCCTAAAGTTTTTTTTTTTGTGAAGAAAATCATTAAATGACCCCCTCCTGCTCACTACACAACTGGTAACATGTGGGTGCATCTATAGGGTACACCTCTTCGGGGATTACAGGCGTGGTGTTATGTATGTTATATTATTAAAACAAATAGGTTTCAATTAAGACCTACTCATAAAACAATTTCTACAAGTCATATTTACATCTAGTTCACACCGTTCTTGCTCATAATTCTGTCCATATGTGGACCCGAAGTTGAATTTCGACATACTATACATGTCCGAAGGCGACAGGTTATCGTGCATTACGCTAAAATCGTACTTGCATATCGCGACATGCAAAATGTGTTGCATAAGTTGAAAATATTGAGATCGAGTGTGCATGTATTATAGTGTGTTTCGCCGAAAACACGAAATGTTTTCTTTTTGGTAAACAAATAAGTGGCGAAACTTAATGTGGTTTCTTTTCAATCATATGGAAAATGTCGAAAATGGCTATTAAGGGGTTTGGTGCGTTATTTCAGCTGTCATGCTGAAAACTTTACCTCGATATCTTAGCATCTCGAGATAAAAATTATGATTTTTCCAATTTATCTATTTTTCACAAACACTGCCAATATAACGGGAAATTCCCAATGCAGAAGCGTCTAGCCCTGACCGCGTAGCTTCCACAAAACTATCCCTTTCGCCATTAAAATTCATTGATTTATAAAATTGACAGTGCACCACGTTTATTTACAAAATAGGAGAAGTCAAGAAAAACAGACTGTAGTTTGCAGTTCGTTGTTTATGTCGCCACACCTCTGCAACTATTTTAGTATTAACATATGTGTGATTTCTGTCCTGATTGGACTAGTTCCAGATATATCGTTCATAATTAAAAGGGATTGTTTCGTGCGTGTTCGCATGTGTGTTGTGCAAGAATTGCGAAAGCTTTTAAGGTTTCATGAGCTAATACTATCTAGTCATTTACCATTTTTGATAGATTTGGTAGCGACTCGTAAAGGACAGGTACCTAAGTTAGCAAGGAAATAGATAAGATTAAAATAGACCTACCTCCATAAATTCACGTGGAGGTTTCCCATGGAGATAGGTAGAAATACAGAACGTCGTAAGGTCGTAGAACCAATATCATACAGTATAACCTTGCTTCTAAACGTTAGTAAGTGTATACGAAATGGTGCTGCTGACTGTATTACTGAAAAAGTACACAACGGGTTCCAGTAAAGATAATTGTGGCGCTGAAATTATGTTGATGAAAGTATACGCTCGCTCAGGGTACACAGATACGTATTACAGATTTATTTAAATCTCTTTTGTTTTTCTTATAGCCTGCTCGTTATCTAACAGTTAATGCGGTTACGTGTACCGAGTCGTGTGCCTACTTACCGTAGGTAGGTACCACTAGCTAAACCGTAGCGTTTGTCATTGTCCGATAAGGTTAATGCCATGATTATGACTGCGCGCGTTATACGCATTACTGATTTAGGGTTGGCACTAAAAGAATTTGAAAAAAAATACTTGAAAGTCTGCAGAAAAATGAAAATAGATTATTTTATAGATTTACTGATGAATCTGTGATCAAGCCATTGACAATAATTTAGGGGTAGATAGAAACAATTTCGAACTTATCTATTTCGTAGTGTTCATCATCATAATTGGCAGCCTTGATCTCGAAGCCTCGTTGGTCTAGTATTCGCAATCGTGACTACTGAGAATGAGGTTGATGATCTACTGAAAACTGCAGCAGCTGGTCTTGACAGTTCAGCAGAACTCACTTTCATCAACCCTGAAGATCTGTGAAGTCATCCAGAGATAAATACTGCACTTAAAGTTTCCTATAGCTGAATCTGGGTCACACTACGTTCATAATTATACTTCTAATGCTGCGTTTCCACCAGCAATGTGTGAGGAATGTGAGGATAATATGCAGCAAGAGATGTGCATAAAAGTCATCAATTACATAGCTAGCTTAACTCAAATATGAAAAAGAAGGTTTGTTTCACAAGCATCCCTCACTAAGTTTTTTTCTTATCAAATCTAATCAAATCAAAAATGTTTATTTCATAATAACACGTTGTACATTCATCTTATTAATGGTATTTGCAGGTCAACCTATGAAGCTGGTTTCTGTTTAACCGAACAATGAAATGAACCATGGCTTAGGGCGTCACTGAGAAGGGCAGCAAAAGGAACTGGCTGGATCTGAGATAGTTTATTTAGGGCTGGTTTCAAAGTACAAGTAAGGGTCGGAGGGCCCTCGCTACATATATTCACCTAAGTCCAGCTTAAGTGTTGAAAATTTGAAATACAGTAGCTTAACATCGCCAGCCCTACTACCACGTCTGTTGCGCTCGGGGCGCGGCATGCGTTCATTAAGGCTCTCGCCGCGCTGAGCCCGCCTGCCCGCCGCAAAAGGCAACGCGTCTGACCTACATCGGTCAGATTGAGACGCGTGTGATTGTGCTGACACGCGATTGTTTCTTTTATAAGATTCCGAATGTATGTGTAATCGTTGTTAATTAAATAAGGGATGGTAAAGTTATCTTTTCTGAGAGCTTTGTCATCATTCTTTATGGTGTCATGCCATCTTCCATATTTCTCAATTATTCGTATTCCCTTTCTAACTGTAGTCCTCCCTTATTTCCACGTTTTTTTTTCTGTTTGCCACAATGACAATCTGAGTGCTTTTAATAAGCAGTTACACTTTAATGATAAATTTGAGTTTTTTGCTTTGCACAAGAGCACAAAAGCTCATGTCGTATTAAAACGGTAGTGGTGGGTCAGTTCAAGACACAAGGAGCTTTAACACGCAAGGCTTCCAAGATATTGTTGTAAATGAAACTTTAAATCACTTAATATTTCTGTATATTGGTTTTACACAACATTTTATACAAACTATGTTGTTTTCAAATTAGATAGGACCGGTGTTTCGTACCTGACACTGAGAAGAAACAGCCTAAACAATAGTCACTGTCTCTTTTAAAGTCCAGACATTGGTCAAGTCATATAATACCTGTCATGTTTTATTTTAGTTAGAAAACGTTCTAGGCTGGCGAGCCAATGCATCAGGTGTGGTAACTAACTTTATCCACAGCAGCCTGCTTGAGTAATTCGAAGCTTAATCAGATAAGCTCCCGTATATTATCTGCGGTTAGTAATTTAGTCAGTAAGCTAACTTAGATCAATTATTGAGAAATTGTTAATTAGATACTGTTGTTTAAAAATGCGACCACTCTACAAATTGTGCAATTCCTCTGTATCGAATGCACACAAAATTTGCATCGATACAGACCTACACACAAATAACTACCCATCACTATGGAACTCGGTCGTGTTACAGTTTCAGATTAGGCTAGATCTAGATGTCTAGCGCGCTGTGCCTAGACAATAGCAAGGGGCGTGGCCAACAAACTCAGGTGTGAGGTGGTTATGTTAATTAATTATGTGGTCGTTTTCGTGAGGTATTATGATTGGTGTGAGTTATGGTGTCGTAAAGAACGAGTGTGAAATTATGTACATGTGCGTATAAGCCACCCGAAACTGTCTTATTTTCCTTGAACCTAATGCTCTAACGATAAAGTTCAAAATCTCCTAAAGAAATACAGATTGTATATAGTAGCTTGATGTACTGACGTCTGTACATCAACTGTGTTTTAAGCACTAAAATGATCCTTTGGCTTAAACCAAAGGGCAATCATTCAATATTAGGACAAACATCATCATCTGCCTAACATTTTCCCAACTATTCTGTGGTTGGCTTCCAGGCTAACCGAATGAAACTGAATGCCAGTATTTTATGTGGAGCGACGGGCCACTGACTACCGGTGACGACTGGCAAAGATCATCAAATGACTGTCAGGCAGTTTAACATGCTTTCCGAGGTTCGGAAACTAGGTATGTAACGGGTGTTGACCCATCCACGGAAAAACCTAGACAAGCGTGGCTTAGCCTGAAAATTGATCCGACCAGCTGTTCTTATTTAGCTCCTCGCCAAAGAGCAATCATTTAATAAAATTAAAAAAAAAAACACGTTTATAAATACTTAAGTTTAATAAATAGTAGTATATTTTATGATAATTTAAAATTAGGTATGTAAACAATCACGAATTGAATCGCAGTAGCAGTCATTTCACTCAACTTGCTCGAAGTACACTGTCGCTTCAATGTCAGAGCCGTCCATCCTGATTGACTGGAAATAAATAGAAGAATACATTAAAGAAAGAAAGAAAAAATAATTAAATGTCGCAGAAACATGACGTGCATACAAATTGACCAAAAAAAACAATAAACAAACAAGGCATAACATATTTTTACAAATATTAAAGGATGGGACAATAAAAAAGCAGTTTACAGTTTGCACGACGTGACTGCGACAAGCAGGTTACCACTCAGCATTTATAAGCACAACTGTGCTATGGGAGACCCACAGCACAACGCTAGTTTTCAGTGGTCACCCGTGAAAAAATATACGAAAGCCAAGACAGCAGAAATAAAACATTGTATTTATCTGAAGAAATTAAATAGAGTCGTAGATAGAAAATGTTTCTAAAGTAAATACTGTGAAGATTTCATTTACTGAAACTAACATTTTGACAACTAAGGAGGTTGCGCATCCTGTCGAGGCTGCGGGACCTGTCGAGGCTGCGGGATGTCCGCAAGGGATACCGAGGCCTCGACATGAAGGGCGAAGAAGGAACATGGGTGGTTTTTAGTCAGTAGAAGTCTGACACTCCCTCTCGCTCTGCCCAAGAGTGGGAGGGGTTATTTGATGATTTCCCACCCCCCAAAAAAAAAAAAAAAAAAAGGAGGTTGCGCATTGCATTAACTCAAATGTTAAAATATTTCGAAACCATTTTCTTGAAAAAAGAAACTAAAAAAGAAAACTTTAATGGCATTTCAATTTTTTTGATCGCAAATGACCAGTATGTTGTTGCATTAATGCATACTTGAAGGTTTTATTATAGTTTTTTTTTAGCTTTGCATTCTTGTACCTAGAATATTTTATGCTTTTAATTATTTATTACAACTTCACTAGCCGCCTATGTATCACTCAATGCTACAAAGTATTATCTACCAGTCAACCTTTGGGTCACAAAGGGCAGCATTGTGGTAGAGTACAAAATTAATAAATAAGGTGCATACCATTTTTCAAAGAAAACTTACGACAGATAGAGAAGTATATACGAGCAGCAAGATGCCGCTCCGACCACGAATGAATTCCGCAAGAGAATGATAAATGGATAGCTTACCATTTTAGCGCCGTTTTCACCGAACTCTCGCCTGAAGTATGCAACCCTGCCTCCTCCTTTTGGTACGATCACTTGTTTTAATACGTTGTCACTCTCCAATGTGTATGTGAGCCTAACCTGAAAAACACAAGGGTTAGTTACTTTAGTAAGGAAGATCAAAGTCCATCTTGCCGTGTTTATGAGTACCTATTTGAATTGGTCGTCTTCTTTGCTCCAGCTGACATTCCCTACTAAAATAAACAGTCATTTTTATGTATCCTGTTTACATTTCTCTTTTAAAGTATTTTTAAGATATAATTCTATCTATCTATCAAAGTACGTCATTTCCACTTACTCACTTCACTTACACTAAAAATACTGTTACTACAAAAAATACGGCTAAGAAGTAGTAGAGAAGCTCATCCTACAGTTACCTTAGATCCATCCCTCCTCTCCATTTCAGTCTCCTCTCCCAGCTTGAAGTCATGACTCATAGTGCCGTTCTGCATCTGCAGCGTGAAGTTGAACGTGTTCTCATCTTTGCGTGTGAACGAGAATATCGGTGCGTTGCTCGTTAACATGGTGATTAGTTGCCGGTTTGAATCTGGAAATGAATAGGTACATGCTGTCAACATCACACTAGACATCGCTGGCGTAAGATGTCTGACGGTTTGGAACTCCTTAGTAGAGATACCCACATTTCACCAGTTGTGCAACCATTCTACACCACCAACATTGCAGTAATTCTGCCACCGAGCATCTTCACACTTTAAATAAAAATGCACTAATTGAAAAACAATCAGAACTCCCAAAAACTTTTAAATCTGACTTTCATGGACTACACAAAGGCTTTCGACATCTTCAAACACAACTCAATATTCCTAGCCTTATAAAGCCAAAAGGGTGGAATGGACCACGTGTTTGTGGCGTCCCAAATATGTTATCGGTAAAAAAAAAGTATTTTGTATTTCCACTTTCTTAGGAAATAGTAGTTTTTATTTTTAATTACCTCTATCTATGGCTATGAGGGAGGTTCGGAATGATGTAACTACTGAACACGTCGCAATCGTTTGTGCGCTAATGTTTGTGCATTCACTTAGCCAGGGTATAGAGGAAACTTATAAAGAACTTTTGCAAAATATTTATAACATTAGCACGGTCGGTGTTAAATTGGATTCCATAGACTCAACATTCAAAATCAACAAAAGAATCAAACAAGGTGATCCGCTCTCTCCCAAACTATTTACTAGCACCCTCGAGGATCTCTTTAACAAAATTTGCAGACCAATAGACGATTCAAGGTATACGGACTTGGATAAAAGCTATCGACCCTTCGCTTCAAAGGCGACATTGTTATTTTTTCCTCTGAAGCATTAAACGAACGAAACGTAGTATTGATCGCATGCTCAACACCTTAATACGGTCTATGTTGGCGTGAAGTCTGTCATGTTAAAATGGACTGGGCGGTTTTTCTAGAATAAAGCCGGACAGATGGGCGTAGATAGTCACACAGTGAGGAATGCCCGAAGACGGCCTTCGTAATCGAGGCAGGCCTTAGAAACGCTGGCGTGACAATCTGGAGTCATTCTTAATGGATTGGTCGGAAAAGGCAAAATGTAAACAAAATTGGAAAGATATGGGCTCTCCCATTTTATTTGCCATTGGCAAGCAGTGGAAATGAGTACATAAGATGAAAAACAAATTTTAAAAGGAAAACCACAGACTATTCTTGGAATTGTAGGTTAGAGTAGGTGTTTCTACATGCAAAGCAGGGTTCTAGAGATCGTTTGCTAGTTATGGATCATGAATGAAACCATAAACGGATATTGATTAACTTTTCATAAACTATTTAAATTCATTTTAATTATGATGTAAATACTTGGTTAACATTGTGAAAATCAATATTTCGGAATTTTGGGTTCATTCACATTACAGAGAATTCAAGGCCGGTATTTTAGAAATATTCAAAGATTTTGATTGTGTTGTGAGGCTTGCTACACCCCGTCGGGGCTCCGGGTTGTCCCGTCGGGGCTGCGGGTTGTTCGCAAGAGATACCGCAGCCTCGACATAAAGGGTAAAGAAGGAACATGGGTGGTTTTTAGTCAGTAGAAGTCTGACACTCCCTTTCGCTCTGCCCAAGAGCGGGATTTATTTGATGATTTTCCACCCGCCAAAAAAAAAAAGGCTTGCTACACACTCGGGTATTCGATTTGGTAGTACCTCCTACCCGAAGCTCTACACTCACATTCAGCTCATGCCGATCGATAACATTGATTTTCCGCCCGATTGAGACGAAATATTTAAACTTAATTCAGCAGCAGGTAGAGAAATGCAGAGTAATTGATCGAACGATACGATATTAAAAAAAGTAAATATTACAATCTTCATTGATGTAATGTGTTATCTTAATGTTTCCTTTACATATCGATAGATAAGAGTCGTAAGTACTTACCTAGAAGTGAAGTGGGGTTAATATACAAAGCCCATAAGTACTTCACCATGTTTTATAACATTTACAAATATTACGTAGGAATTTCAGGACGGAAATTCAAAGATTATAGTTACCTTACCATGAAAGTGTCACAGAGAATGGTGAACCAGAAAGCACTGTTCTTACCAAACCGAACAATAAAACTACTTTTGGCTCACAAACAAATATTAAAAAAAAACTAATCATAAATACCGACTACCGAGTGGTCTCGAAGTCTCAATTACTAATACCAGCATAATTAGAGAACGAATCACAATGATCACAAGAACATCACAGCACACGTGCACCTATACACATTATCTCCTTCACACATGAAAACTGTAATAAAAAATCACTCACTGGTCGCCATAACTAACTCTTCGACATTTTCAGAACGTATTCTTCTGTATTTTTTCCCGGAGAACGACATTTTACAAGTTTTCTATTAAAGTGAAGTGTTACAATAATATATTTTCCCGTTTATATCGAGATAGGTAGCGTATTTTGCGCTGTCACCGCGATAAGATTTGGCGATAGATTGCCGTATCATCGTTGCTGTGTATTTTATCCATTATTGGATTAATTGACATCATGGTTTTATGAAATGTTCATGTTATCCGCGTCAGTCCACGTAGTGGTTGGAAACAGCTCAACTATTTTTCATTTATAACATGCATTCTGAAACAGTCCTCCAAGTCATTATTGTTTACAAAATACGATAGCGATCGTATTTTGATCGATACGATAATTAGAACGGTCTCAAGGCGGCACCTGTGAACAAAATAAGAGTGAATTTGCTAAATAACAAAAACGCGTATTGTTAGACATGCCAAGATCTTCTTATTCAAGTGAATTCACTTGAATAAGAAGATCTTCTTGGCATGTCTTGTTCTGCTTATCGTGTGGGTAGTAAGGTCTAACCACCCCACAAACCCTAGTGTCAGAGTTTCTGAACCGCCTCAAGGGCCTCTGACATGGTTTGACGACCGCCAAATGGCGCTCGTCAAACCAAGCCGATGGACCATCGGCTTATACGTGCCTTCCTAAGCATGGAATCATTGGAACGAAGTTCCTTATCGCGCGTTGTGAAAGGGGGCTAGACGGAAAAAATTCTTACGAAAAGTGGTCACGACACTTTTTGCTATAGTAAGCTATTGTAAGCTGTGCGGCGTCGCATGTTTGTATGTCTGTCTCTCTCTCTCTTATAGAAAGCAAGCCAGATATTTTCATTTCTACATTTTTTTTTTTTAAATTTTTTTTCTTCTACATAATAAAAAATAATAACAATAACTTCGTTCCATCCGGGTGTTCCTTGACACCTCTCAAGTTTTTTTGTTTATCAGACAATCAGGTGATTCAAGCCTGCAATGTGCTAACCAAACTGGAAACAACTTTACAAAGTATGGTTTCCATGGGAATCGAACCCACGACCACCACCCCACAAGGCGAACGCCTAAACCACTAGACCGGAGGCAGTTCTTGGCATGTCGACGAGAATTAATATTTGCGTCACGAAATTAAATACTAACACGATATTAGGAAATCCGATGGCTTGTCTATGTCTACAATGTAATTGTCAGCCAAGACCAAAGAGGACTATCGCTAATTTATACTATCTTTTTATTATTTCTCTAGTCTTGTCTGAATACATTACAATACAGTAGCGTTACTTAGTTATTATGAAGTTGTTACGTATCGCATAGTTATTTAGGCAATCACAATGGATCAGTTATTGTAGACAGCTGTCTGGCAATTTATTGTTATGAGATGAAACGTAAGCTGGGCACCGGAGTAATTCCTTTATACTAGTTAGGTATAGTTAGGTGTTACGTTGTGCTATTGTGATGTATGTAATACAGAGTGGTTGACTAAGTTTTTATTTTTTTGTGATGGAGTATATGTTCCTAATTTCTTTGTTTATTTGGAACTAGAACAATTCAAGGAAACCAACCAAATATTATCAGGGTGATAAAAAAACAATATCCACAAAAAGGTTAAATTTCAATGTATTTGAAAATACAAGCAGATTAATTCGAAAAAAAGACTTTTACGTAAAAAGAAAACTTAAAATGTTTTTCACTTATCTCTTGTGGCCAGCATGTCACTCTTAAAGAAAAAGAGGTTTTATTACATATGTAGACTCAATAAATAAAACCGTTTTTAAAAAAATGTGAAATGTCTATTGCGCGCTTTGACGAGAAATGGCATGACGCTGCCATTGCCCTGTAGGTCAGGTAAAATCAACCTTTTCCCATTAAAATGAAGGTTGTTTTGGGTCTATTTTTTTATAATCTCCAACATGGACTTAGTAAACAAACTGCTGAGCACTTCCACTAGTAACAGGAAAACGTCACGAGAGAGACTGATGACTTTTTTAAAATAAATAATTATAATTATGCTTTGTATGCCTTGGCTGTATTACTGTACAAAGGGCATTTTCTTTTCTACTTAAGACTTAAAACTCACCCCTTTACCGCAAATAATAATTTAACTTCATTGAATGTTATTATTAAGTAAGATTAATTAATATCAGCCTACCTTGAGTTTTACGGTTTCTCTTTCAAAAATCAGTGACAAATTATAAGCATTATTATTGTAGAGATTTATTTAATGGCATGTTTCATCAAAAGAGTATCATTACTCAACGGATTATCTGGTGTATATATTACGATGGTTTAATTTATGTGGGTTACCGACAATTCACTGCCTGTGTCTGAGCCAACGAAAATTGAACATCATTTTTTTCGATGAGAATATAGGGTGTAAAAGTACCCTTAACGCAAACGAAGGGCATTTGTTCTCCCTACCACTGTGATCATTTTTTTGTTCTAGACCATACCTGGGAACCTCCTAGTTACGGAGATATTGGAGGTCAAAGTTCCAAATTTTTCACAGCTGTTTTTGTAAATACTAGTATTTCAGGTTTTAACTTTACTTAAATTACCTCCATGACCCGTTTACTATTCAAAGCATCCACTAGCACAATGTTTTAAGAGTGCTACTTTGAGTTTTACCGTAAAATGTGATTTTTGACCCCAAAAACGTAGGGGTAATTAGTTTGATGTACAGAATGCTTGGTTGACGGATGCGTGAACGGTTCGTTTACATCCTGTATAGTGTGTGACCCGCTGTATTTTCATGCTTATTTGATAATAGAAAAAATATAGTTATGTTGAATTTAAACCAAAGCAATGCTCTACAGAAAAAAAGAATGCCCATGCAATGACTTTTACATCCTTCTCCGTATAGATATTTATGTATTGAAAAGTAGCTTCCTCTTGTAGTTTTAGCGTCCATGTTAATGATTGTACCTAAGTCAAATGCACCCTTACAATCATTAACATGGAAAATGAGCTACTTTCCATTTTGTTTACTATTTGTGTTTTGTGTTAGTGACCATGTTATATTGTCTGCTTACTTGTTTATTTAAAAAATCATTATCCTTCCTTTTGACTTCGTCGTAGTCGGGTAAAAAAACGTTGAGTGCCACTACATTAACCACTATATTGTGACAAAACAGCATCAGCTGGACCTACTACTCTTGACTAATAAATAACCGTAGAAAAATATAACTATTCAATGTGATCTAAATTTTTTCGACTAACCATGAAAAATGGCGAGTGCCAAGCTTGTTTATCGCCATTTTAATTGATCGATCTAATTAATATATTAGTGACTCACACTACCAGTACAAATAAGGAAACTTCCGGAATATATTTTTCTAGGTTTACTTAATTAATATGATTAAGATCCGTGTGTTGATTGATTAACAATTAAAAGAGCTTGTTGTCATAGCAAATTAATGTTTATTTAGGTATTCAATTAACGATTTAAACCTATTAAAGCTCTAGGCGGTGGATCAATTCCTTCCGCATCAACAACAACAACAGATCAACAACACTGCCTACAGAACAGAGTAGTCTACAGAAGTTAGAACGGCTTTCTCTGCTGTAACTTGTTATACGTTACAGCAGTACTTACAATAAAGTATCACTATCAGCCTATAGCAGAGCCGATTGCAGGGCACTAACTCTATTATTTATTCTTTACTAGCTGTTGCCAGCGGCTTCGCCTGCTAAAACTCGAAAATTATCCCACGGGAAGATAAAAACTATCCTATGTGCTAATCCAGGTTATAAACTATCTGTGTATCAAATTTTATCCAAATCCGTTCAGTAGTTTTTGCGTGAAAGAGTAACAAACATACACACTCACAAACTTTCACCTTTATAATATTAGTGTGATTTCTTCTTGGTCCTTTTTATAAAGAAGCAACCTTTGTCGGATCGGATATTAATTTCATAGGAACCTATATTATGTATTTACCTAAGTATATTATTGAGAACTTTGAGTTATGTCATGGTGCACATTGTGCTCCATTTTATATTATTTTTTAACTAAATACAAGCTTTCTTAAGCATGTCTCGCGTGGTTTTATTTATATTATTTCACTCTTGCACCAGATGAGAATTTTATTGCCTTACTATCTATAATATTTATAAAAAACGCGTAAATATTTGTTGTTATAAAGTAAAGATACTTTAAAAATGCTGGATTAACAGAGTCAACAATGAAAGTCAATTCGCTTGAGATATTTTAGCTTTTGCTCGCAGCTTTGCCCGTGTGGATCTCTGAAGTTATTTAAAGGGTAAATATTTTTTTTTTTTTATCACAAAAAAATATTTATTATCACAATATCGTTGGTCCAGATGAACAGGGTATTAACTCAAAAAAAACCTGTTTTTCAGGAGAGCGATTTGAAGTTTTCAAATAAATATATTTCCATTTCTATAAATAACTAGCTGTTCCCGGCATGCGTTGCAATGCCCTTTTTCCTACCTACTACCTGCCTGTGTACCAACTACCTACCTACCTACTACCTCCTACCCTACCTACCTACTACCCTACCTACCTACTACCCTACCCACCTACTACCCTACCTACCTACTACCCTACCTACCTACTACCCTACCTACCTACCTACTACCCTACCTACCTACCTACTACCCGACCTACCTACTACCCGATCTACCTACTACCCTACCTACTTACTACCCTACCTACTACTCTACCTACTACTCTACCGACTACCCTACCTACTCTACTATCCTACTTACTACCCTACCTACTACTCTACCTGCTACTCTACCTACTACTCTACCTACTACCCTGCTTACCTACCTACCACTTTCTCACCTTTTAAACCTTCCCTGGACTTCCACGAATAATTCAACACTATAATTAGCCAAATCGGTCCAGCCGTTCTCGAGTTTTAGCGAGACTAACGAACAGCTATTCATTTTTATATAATATTGCTGTACCCCGTGTGCGTTGCAATGCCCTTTTACCTGCCTACGTACCAACTACCTAACACCTACCTATTACCTACCTACCTACATACTACTAATTTCTCACCTTCTCTGGACTGCCACAAATGTTTCAAAACCAAAATTAGACAAATCGGTCTAGCCGTTCTCTAGTTTTAGCGCGACTAACTAACAGCAATTAATTTTTATATTATACGCAAACACCATTTGAAAAATCGTTTTTCTATTGGGAAAGAAACAGTAATTATTTGTGATTATTGTGATAATGTCGTATGGTCTGTTTGAAGTTGTCATTCGTTGACTGAACAACTGAACGTCACTCAATTGTTTTGCCTTCCCGGAACCTCTCCACTAACACTTGAACTTTATGGGTACGGTATTAAAGCTCAAATTGATTTTACGTTTTAGTTAGAAAACGTTTGTATGGGAAAAAGAAAAGGGCTGTTTTTAGGGCTTTTCCGGCCATTATTCGATTTTTTCTCGCCGTAAGAACCATCCTTGAACTTCAACGAACATTTAAAAAAAAAAATCAGCCAAATCGGTCAAGCCGTTTTCATGCCAAGTCGTGACAACGGAAAACGGGTTTCATTTTTATATATATAGATTGGTTAATAATCGTAAATTTTGAGTTAATACTCTGTTCATCCAAACGAACGATATGTTTTCCTTGCCATTACAGATAAAATAGATCTAATGCGACAAAGAAACTTAAATGAAAATAAACTTATCTATACCTTACATGCTACTGATGCTACGCAGTATGTGGCCCTTGTGAACTAACTCAGTGTACAAGTGAATATATCAATAGTAT
The DNA here is from genome assembly GCA_949774965.1 of Diarsia brunnea. Taxonomy (NCBI): domain Eukaryota; kingdom Metazoa; phylum Arthropoda; class Insecta; order Lepidoptera; family Noctuidae; genus Diarsia; species Diarsia brunnea. Next base: position 15,938,695 of record OX459008.1, on the reverse strand, counting down.
CGGCCACCGCGTTGAGAGTGCGCAATTGTTTCTGTTTCTGTTAAGTGTAGTCAGGAAAGAAACACAGGCGAGTTAAAAAAAAATACGTATAAAAGTGTTTGCAAAAACCTATAAATTGCAAACTAAATATTATTTATTCACTTTTGTTGTTGTTCGGACCTTAGCTAAGAGAGAGCAGCACATACCTAAGGTCGCGAGAACTACCTACGCATGACAGTGCTGAGTCGTCGTGACCCATCCAGCGCAACCCGCCTTCTGACTCCAAACCCATCTGGCAACGTCCGGCGGGCTCACCAGAGACCCCACCACTTATGAGGGCCGGGCACTGCGACGATTATAGACTCCCCGGTTTATCGCCTGCTGGCACCTCTTAGGGCGACATCAAATCGCCATGGAAGATATTTGCCAAAGTAGCCCTGGTCTGACAACACTTGCGCTGAAATCTTTCAGCCCTACATCAAGTTCTGCTGATTGCCGTAGTAAAATACTGTTGAAGCTAGTTATTAATAGCAATATTTTTATTAACCTTATTTACCTCAAAGCGGTAAGATCATAAAGATACCTTAACACACCGATATCCTGTTGTTTTTTGCAACAATTTAGATCACATAGTGACTTAATAGTTTAAGTTGTAGTATGTAAGACATTGTGGAACATTATCGCATTGCTTGACGTCGTCACGGTAATGTCAGGGTTATCGATATGATCGGAGCGGAACCGATGTTGTATGGCGTTCTTTTTTTAAATGTTGTTCTTGTTTTTTGTATATGGTTTTAGAAGATGAATAGGCACGATTCTATAAATAATTCTTTCTTTTTTTTTATTTGACTAGTTGGCAATGGTGATAGAAGGGTATTGCTTAGAAGTAGCCAGTGCAAGCTCCTTGTAAAACCTTGTAGGGATTACGTTCGAGACCTAAATGATGTACGTATTTTGGCTATAACTTTTGAATGACGTATAACTGTCAAACTCAAAACACCACACCTGTAATTTCCGAAGGGAACACATTTCACAAATTATATTATTTAAGACCCATGAAATAGAGGCGAGCCTTGTACCACAAATCTAACTCCGTGGCTTCAAACTGAGGAAATTCTTGATGGAAAAACTCAATAACACTTCGCCCGGCCGGGGCATCGATCTCATCGAACCCCAGACCAACGAGGCTGTTTGTCAAACTTAAAATTACTAAAGCTTCAAGTCACAGTCGAAAACATGTCTATAAGCCAAAGTGCGTACATTTATCGATCTCGGCGTACTTACGTAAATATTTTACCAACCAAATTATTAAATTAGGTTTAAGTAGCAAATTCTACGATTGATAGAGAAAATCATCACGTCAAACTAAAACGTAGCCAAATTCTGATGATGCTATTTAAAACTGATAGTGATGAGAATATAAAAAGAACAAAGCGTAGGAAACTAAAGGGATAACTGACTCACACTTTTATTTACAAGATTTAAGCTCTATTTAATTACTGCGATTCACTGCCTCGTTGGCCTAGTGGTTGGTACCGCGGCTGCTGAGCTCAGCTCAGCAGCCGCGGTACCAAATCGGGAATCGGAGCCAGGACCTCAGGGTCCTGGCTCCGATTCCCGGGTTGGATATTGGGCTTATCCATCAGGAATTTCTCAGTAGCAGTCACGGAATCTAGATTTGATGCCCGGTTGATGGCAATACGCGCACCCCATATTACATGGGACTTATTATAACTTGCGAAATGTGGGTGTACTATTAAGTACACCTCTGTCTTACCATTCAGGGTTTACAGGCGTCATGTAATGTTATATTCATATAATTTATGTTGGTCGATATTGTAGGTTTTATGTATATTATTGTAGGTATTTAACGGCATTATATAATTACAGGAGCTTATCGAGCTTTTTATGATATCCTATGTAGTGTCCGAGTCTAACGTATTAATCAAAAGTCAATTTAATCTAGACTAAGTTTCCTGTGACTAATTCTAGATCAATTTTAGTAATAGATAAAGGTTTTGTGATACAGAAGCAATAGCCCGGATGTTTACTGACTAAAATAAATGTGATTCTAATTAGTCCGTCTGTTAGATTATCGAAAAATATTGGATACGTATTTTTTGTTTTATCAAATCAATAAAAATTGGCGAAGATAAAACGCGCCAAAGATTTGAGTGGGGGTTGTGACGTCACTAACCAAAAAAAATGTCATACTAATGTCTTAGAAAATGACGTCACACGAGTTTTCAAAGCACTGTATCGTCTTCATTGTTTGTTTACCTGAAAAAAGAAAAAAAAACGTGTTCATATTTTTTGGAAATCTATCTGACGGACTAATTAGATTTTTTTTGTTAACTACCCTATTCTGAGGAAGCATCTCACTATCATCATCATCACCATCATCATCATCACCATCATCAGCACAGCAGTTCTTTGCTGGACCTATTCATGGCAACTCTCATCCAGATACTACCAGCCACCCTGCGAAGCTCGTCGCTCCACCAATCCTTAGGGGTCTCTCACCTAACGCTTTAGGGTTAGGCTGAAGTGTAAATAATGGTATACACCCACATTTCCACCCAGATAAGGTTCGAAGTCCCATGTAATAGGAGGCGAGCCTATTACCATCAACTGGACGCATATCCAGACTACGTGACTGCTACTGAGAAATTCCTGATAGGTAAATACTTCATATCACTTTGTCATGAAATTGAAATAAATGCTTTGACTTTGACTTCATTCTCAGCAGTCGCACTTGTGGCCACTATCCAGGAAATGGCGAACCTTTTTGGATCAACGTGGCATTTTGACGTGACAACGTCTTATAAATTGGTTTGCCGGGTGACACTTCAAGAAACTGCGTTACGCTCCGCTCACGTTATGCGCTCACAATGAGAGCGAGTGAGAGGCACGCGTCCAGAGCGAGAGAGAGAGAGTGAGAGAGATAGGCATACACGCCGGTTCATGTCTTGCGCTTCTATTTTCGTTGTCACGTAAAACTTTCGCCCGTATACCGACTTTACAGGCAACCAATTTTTTTTTTTTATTGAGACCTTGCACGTGTCGTCCAATAACATTGCTTAGTCTTTATTAAACTAGGAGGAGCTCGTGGCTTAATAAGAACTGCCACTCGGGTCGATCTTTAGGTAAAAGCTTTGCTTGCCTAGGTCGGTCTGTGGATGGGTGACCGCCCGACATACCTAGTTTCCTCCGTGCCTCGGAAAGCACGTTAAGCTGTTGGTCCCGGCTGCCATATACAGATCTTTGGCAGTCGTTACGGGTAGTCAGTGACCTGACATTCTGACATCCAGTCTTACCAAAGAGTATCGTATTTCCTAGTATTAACTGGGTTGTGGAGGTCAGATAGGCAGTCGCTCCATGTAAAATACTGGTATTCAGCTGCATCCGGTTAGACTGGAAGCCGACCCTAACATAGTTGGGAAAAAGGCTAGGCAGATGATGAGTCTTTATTAAACTAAATATTTTCAACAAAAATCTCATTATTTACGACCAAAAAGAAAAAAATACCAATATCGTAGTAAATGCTTCAATTCTACGTGTAGGTAATTCAAATAAAAGTAATATTAGTGTAACTTCTGTTGTTGCTGATTGAATGATAAGTACCTAACCAGGTATGCATAGTAAAATGGTTATGAGAGGTTATATTTAGTAGATTGCATGTTGAACTGGACCCTCTACCAAACGGTATCTTTAATCGAATCTTTTGATATTCATCTTTTTTTTTTTTTGGGTGGTGGGAAATCATCAAATAACCCCTCCCGCTCTTGGTCAGAGCGAAAGGGAGTGTCAGACTTCTACCGACTAAAAACCACCCATGTTCCTTCCCAGCCCTTCATGTCGAGGCCGCGGTATCTCTTGCGAACAACCCCCAGCCCCGACGGGCGTCGGCCCTTGCGGGCCCCTTCCATGTTGCTAACATCTCTTTGAGGCGCGCGTGGAACACGAACGCGCCGTCGACACGGCCTGTCGTCGTCATAAGACAGACGGACGGCGAGCTTACCCATCTCTATATATTCATCTCTGAAAATAATTACTCGTAGGCATAGGTATATGAAAATAGGGTTAAAAATTTGGTGGTGTGCCTAAAACATTGTGTAACGTGCCATCAATGCACTAGACCAACGAGGCAGCCCCATATCCATTTAAAAACTTGAGAGGTGTCAAGGAACACCCGGATGGAACGAAGTTATTGTTATTATTTTTTATTATGTAAAAAAAAAAAAAAAAAGAAATGTAGAAATGAAAATATCTGGCTTGATTTCTATAAGAGAGAGAGAGACAGACAGAGAAACATGCGGCGGCGCACAGCTAACAATACCTTACTATAGCAAAAAGTGTCGTGACAACTTTTCGTAAGAATTTTTTCCGTCTAGCCCCCTTTCACAACGCGCGATAAGGAACTTCGTTCCAAAATTCATTTACGCTTGAACACTGTATTTAATTAGTATAGTCAAAAAACAACAATATAATAACAATCTTGTTAGGTTAGATTTGAAGTGAGATACTGACCTTTGTCGGTATCTTTATACAAAACGTACCTTATATTAAACAATGGACGAGGATCGTACGAAAATCGGCGCAGTTTTTCTCATGTTATAAGGAAACGTGGCATACCAACACAATAGGAACACGTGTACTTCTGTTTTCCGTGAATCTATTGTAATTTATGTCTGTAATTAATTTTGGTAACTGACCGTTCGTAAGTACTTACTTGTAGCTTGTAGTGCATCTGTTAAGAGATATGTAAACACTGTCTCACAGCCACAAGTGGTCAGGTAAGCTGTCACTAATAATGTCAACTGTCTGTCAATACGAATGGCGGGAAGACGGAAGTATTTTTTTTTTGTTGGATGTCTCATCTCATGAGACACTGGCTTTTTTTTTTTATGGTGGGTGGAAAATCATCAAATAACTCCTCCCGCTCTTGCGAAAGGGAGTGTCAGACTTCTACTGACTAAAAACCACCCATGTTCCTTCCTAGCCCTTCATGTCGAGGCCGCGGTATCTCTTGCAAACAACCCGCAGCCCCGACGGGCTTCGGCCCTTACGGGCCCCTTCCATGTTGCTGACATCTCTTTGAGGCGCGCGTGGAACACGAACGCGCCGTCGGCACGGCCTGTCGTCGTCATAATACGGACGGACGGCGAGCTTACGCATCACTCACCGTCCACAGGCCCGCGTCTACGGTGGCCGGAAGCCAACACGTGGCCCCCGACGCCTGGAGCGCCTCCCGCGGCGGCTGGGACGAGAGGTTCTCCCCCTCTCACGTTCCGCCACCTCCTTCGCTAGCATCACTGCTTCGCAGAAGGAGGCGACGGCGTCCCATTTCTCCTAGCCCCGGACCATGGCTTGCACCACACACACACCTCCACGGTGTGCTCCACCGTGTCCTCCGGCCGATCCTCACAATGGTGGCATCCGGGCGTTTCCTCCTGCCTGATTCGGTGCAGGTACCTCCCGAAACAACCGTGTCCGGTGAGTACCTGCGTCAGACGGAAGGTGAGGGTGCCGTGGCGCCTCTCCAGCCACTGCTCAAAGAGGGGATGAGACACTGCCTTTCTTGCCATAATTATTATGTTTAACATAGTCCATTCATCGTTTCTACTCTTCTACCCATCCATGTTAATATTCAAAACCTTCCTGGCGACATTTTCCTCATGTTAATTAATTTAAAGTATGGTAAATTGTGACTTGTTGATCTTTTAACGAATTGTTACGAACTCATATAATTATCCTATTATGATTCTGCTGAAGCTGCCATTTTAGGTCATAAATTATGATTCGTCAGCCTGAAGTTTCATCGAGATTTACTAAGAAACATGAGACATCCTTTGCCTTTGTTTAGGAATTTGCATGAAATTAAGTAAGTGGTTCTACGTTGTAGGTACATCATTATGACTTTGCATGATGCTGGACTGTAAGTACAATCATAGTTTATTATTTACTCGTCTGTGAGAATAATTACTACGTAATAGCGCTTAAAACAATTAAATTATTTAAAAGCCATTAATATCTCTTATCACAAAGTAGCAATGTCATAGTAGCGGAGAGCGTGCAATGAGAAGATTTATTCATTGTCCTGACTGCTTCTTAAGTTCAGCCTCCATCAGTCATTGTAATGTGACATATGACGGCATACCAGTGACGAATGAAATGTAACAGCATTTCTGTGGTTGACGGTGCGGTGGCGGTCCTCGGGTGACGGTGAGCGCGCGACCTTGCGCGGACCACCACCGTGCGGCGGGGGCGCCTATGAGTGCGGCCGGCCCGCGCCATTCCGCCACTCGTACTGTGCTAACGATACGACCAACGCGCTCCCTAACTTATAATTCGAATTTTCAAAATACGACGCGTTCGGAATGACAGTTTGATTTTTTAAAATCATGTGGCTCTGGTTCGTACTGTGCGCCGCGGCCGCGGTGCTGTGCCGCGTGGAGACTGCCGGCGCAGGCGCCGCCCGCCTCGTCTGCTACGTGGAAAGCGCGCGCTTGACCGACGGATTTTCCGAGTGCACACATCTCGTTTACGCGGGCGACGCGAGAGGAGACAAGCTCGACGCTTTACTGAAGGACTACAGAAAGAACAACCCCCGACTGAAAATTATACTCAGAGTATCCGAGGTTGATAAGGTAAGAAACTTACGAAATGTTTCTCTACAGTTTTCCACTCTCAAAAACAATTTTTCTTTAAAAATCTACGCACGTTCGGAAACGTTTAAAGTATTACATAAAGGTAATTACTTTTTACCGATTCGTTAAGTACGCTTCCGACTGGTCGCGCCCATACTGATGCGCTCAAATGTATTCTTTTGTTAGAGGATGCTATTCGCGTGGAAAGTGTACAAGCAGCACTAATTGAGCCGGTACCAAGAGCGCATTGTGGCGTAATCATATGCTAATTGACAGACTTGTTAACTACGGTTTGGGAAGTGGACCGTGCTGTATTTGAAGACCAGATATCCTCAGCATGGGTTTTCTTCGCAAGGAGGGTAGTTTTTAGTCTTTATCAATTGTAGAGATCAAATTGTTTGTTATCTCAAACTGAAGATTGATTGCACCACTACAGAAAATTGTAATCCTAGTTTCATGTGTTTTCGTGACTAATTAATTCACCTGCCTCACCATAAAAAAATGTATGACAAAATACTGAATTCTTTATTTGAATTCAAAATTGGCAATGTCTTTATCCAGAAAAGGCGCGAGCACGTTCTAAATTTAATAGAGGAAAATCATAGACCACACGGTGTTCGAGCGGAAACTTAAAAAGGTTTTAACACCGGTCTAGATTAGGAGTGGCCACTAAATAATTTATCAACTTATGGTCGTTCCCACGGTTGATATTACGTCCTAGCAATGAATAATAAACGTAGATGACATGATATCATTGTCACGGTACCTGTTTACGATTTGTTTAGATAATGACATAACTGAGTCATATTGGTTTTCTTAAGCGATCAATCAGTGTATTGTTCAATTAACAGAAGATAGATTTTGTTGCAGATAATTGTAGTTAATACGTTAATTGAATCGGTTTTTGTACGCAATGCTTATCTGATTAGCGAAGCTGCGGCATTATCCGATGTTGGACCTTTATGTTTTTTTGAGCGATACAATTTTTATGGCCTCTAAAACCATTAAGTATGTACTAATCATGTAATCTGTAATCCCATTAAAAAGCAAAATACTGAAAACATTAAGATTTTTATTTATGGTCCATTTTTTTGTCTGTGACAGTTGATAACAGTTCTGCATATTCGGGGAAAACTGACATTAATATCAATTTGATTTAGGAAAAATGAAAATCTTATCAGCTTGTTAGGCAACCATCAAATGTATGTCCAAGTTCTGTTCTGAAATAGGGTGTTTCCAAGAATTCTCAAATTTTTTTCTTTGGCAAATATATTGGACTGACATAAGCCACAGAAAAGATTACATCACTCCTGTCGAAAGTCGTTTTAGGATAAAGTACTAAACACTTTGAAAGCGATTGTCACCTGTCTTACAGGAAAAATAGAACACGTCTGAGACTTATTTGATGGCACGGTTAGTGTCGCGGGTTCGATCCCCGCACGGAACAAATATTTGTATTGTCGATACAGGACAAAATCCTAGTGTTTAAAAAAAAATTACGACGAAAAAAAAAATGATGCTGCCTAACTTCAAGACATGATAATGGCTTTGCATACAAAAGTATGAACGTATACTGTCATTCCGTTTATCATTTGAGGTCTAAGGTAGGCGCCCGTCGGGGCTGCGGGTTGTTCGCAAGAGATACCGCGGCCTCGACAATAAGGGCTAAGAAGGACATGGGTGGTTTTTAGTCAGTAGAAGTCTGACACTCCCTTTTGCTCTGCCCAAGAGCGGCAAGGGTTATTTGATGATTTTCCAACCGCCAAAAAAAAAAAGGTCCAAAGTAGGTCATCGAAGGGATTTCTCTCAACAAAACTTTACAATACAATAAAATAAGCCCTTATAAATCTTACAACCCTGTCGGCAACATTATTACATTACACGTAATTTATTACACCACCTTACATAATTCACACGCGATTTCGAAGTATTCGAGAACCTTTGTAAACATTGGTGTTACCAAAATAACTTGATTGTCAAAATAACCTGTCAAGTGATATGGCCGACTTGACCTTACGCAAGTTTCAGTGAAATTATCTCTTGTATGTGGAGCACGGTGTAGCCGGTGACCCAGTGTTACCAGCATTACGTGGAAACTGGTTGTGAAGTTAAGGTGGAGTCTTACAAGCGATAGCAAGAAAAACAAATTTACTATAATAATTGTACTTATTGTGCTGCATGGTTCTTTTGAATGGCGTTTACAGGAGGATGATTTGAGAAATTTTACTCTTACAAGAAACAAGATGATTGGGGGCGTTAGTTGCGATTAGGGTCATGTGCCAGAAAATTCATTAAGTAAACGTGTGCGTTTCCTTAGGATTTTTCTTAGTATTACATCGAATTGAATATGCAACAGGATTTCCGTTAATTGTGGATACGTCTTGCAAATCAAATTTAAAAGACTGCAGAGATTTATTTATAAACGTTGCTTAAGGTTAACTACATGTAAAATGCAATAAAGTATTGAGTGCTTTTAAATAACTTTTATAAATTAATCTGTAGTTTATACTCAATTAGCTAGGAACCGAAACATCTCCTTATTAAAAAAAAACCCGATAAATCTTAATTCAAAATGATTTTCGTCACGTTTCTCATTGCGCGGAAACGTCACCTTAAACCTCGTACTGGCTGACAAGAAGCATGACGTCATGTAAACGAGTGCGTTCTCACGTCCGCGACCTCGGGCACTAGCCTGCAACCTGCATCTGCTGTCTGCAGTGATGCATCGCTGTTATGAATGACGATCGTTAAGAAGTTACGGTAACTGTAACCATACATAATGTGACAATCTATCAGAGATTACGATGATGGAAGACTGAGAAAATGTACTTGACGTAAGCTATCGAAACTTTTAATATACCTTATGTCAATCTTGCCGTTGTGGAAGTACGTAAAACTTTAAATGCGATTGCCACTTATTTGGGATCTCTGACCGTAAATACGGTACAAGGAGTTTAAAAAAAAGTAAAGGTTCGTAGAGCTTACGATCTATATTTGTGTTACAACCTGTTTATAAAGCATTGTTTTATGTGCCAACTCAACTGCGGATACTGCAATAGTAAGTTTTAGATTGACTACTGAGAAATACTTAATAGGGATGTTTACTGACTAAAAAAAATATGATTCTAATTAGTCCGTCTGTTAGATTATCGAAAAATATTGGATACGTATTTTTTATTTTATCAAATCAATAGAAATTGACGAAGATAAAACGCGTCAAAGATTTGAGTTGGGGTTGTGACGCCACGCCACTCACCGTTAAAAAATGTCATACTAATGTCTTAGAATATGACGTCACAAGAGTTTTCAAAGCACTCATCAAGCAACTATCGTCTTCATTGTTTGTTTACGTGAAAAATTAAAAATACGTGTCCAATATTTTTTGGAAATCTATCTGACGGACTTATTAGATTTTTTTAGTAAAATATACTTTTAATCACACAGAGGAAAGCAAAAAGACGTCCAGGACAGCAGGAAGTCGTGAAATCGGATATAGGAGTTGATATCTGAGCAAAGTTAGTGCACCAGACCGAGCGAGATCAGTGAAGCGGGCATCCTTTATAAAAGAAGTCTGACAATATTCATTAAAGTTTTCTGTCTAAAGCTTTTGATAACACATTAGCTATCTTCTGTGCACGCTCGTTCCACCATAGACCACATCCATCGCTTTCCATCAGGCGTGATCGAGGCCAAGAGCAGGCAAAATTAAATGAATTTGAGAAAAGGACCTATTACGACGACACTTGCCGCCGAAGATAAGGCATCTTAATGTACATTTAACTCCTTGTACATAGTAATTAAATAATTACCCTTAACCGTAATCGGATCCTCATTTCATTATCTTTAAAAACTTGACTGATTACATGCATACTTTTTGGATCAAGTGCGCAAAGGTTATGCCAAACTTGGCGAGATATTTTCTTAAAATGTTGCCAGTTGCCGGAACGTAAAGTTCAGCAAAGCCAATTACGACACACTACTCAGTATTTTCTTACACGTGATAACTGGTAAACCAAATAAGAAATTCCATATTAGGATCTCGAATCTTATGATGACTCTTATGGACCATGGGGTTGATGTTACTAATAAGAAGTAATGCATATTTTAAACGTTTCGGTGATTGTGACGGCTGTAAAGCTTACAAAATTACTTTTGTTATATTGCTATAGCTGTTGCAGTTCTGAATTTTAATTAAAAGAAAATTACATACAGCTATGTATGTTAATTTGCAATTGAACTAAAAATTGTTGTCTAAGTGCACATAACACCTCTCACTTTATGAATAATAAGTGCAAATTACAAATACTAAAATAAATGCACATAATGATATAGGAAATGAATTACAAAACATTGACTTGATTAATACACTATTAAATTTGCACGATGAGCTTTAAAAGCTTCCTAATTTTTTCCATGAGGGTCAGACTCAGGCACGTACTACTTAAATTACTACCGATTTGTTTGTAATTTTGTAATTAAATCATGCTCCAATAACATTGAGGCTAATTACTCGTTACGTAAAAGTCGACACACGTCAGAAATTTAATGTTTAAAAGGCCACGGTTAATGTAAGCTTACCTACTATTAATTCGCTGATGTCATACGTTGATATGAAGTGGTTTTGATATGTGATTGGATTTTTGGCGGGATTTTTGTGGGAATTGTCTTTGCTTTGTTTTTTTTATTATGTAATGTGTTACAGGTTACATTGTAGTAGTAAGAGTTCTAAGTATCATCCCCCATGCCCCATGTTACTTTGGGTTACGTTTGTTTCTTTCTATTCTCCCCTGCCAATCGTCTCGCTATTATTTACTCCTATTTCCTTTTCTTTGGTCTTCTTCTTCCTCTCCACCTATCAACGTGATTGGTGAATGGTTGTCGTCGTGTGTACATTGTTTATTGCTTTATAGCTTAGCTATAGCTTTAGTTTAGATAGCTTATCTATAAGCTTTCTGCCTAATTGACTTCTATTAACATAGTTCCAACAATTATCTCCCTTATCACCCTTGTCACTTAAAATAATAACAGCTTTAGCCTTGTTTAGTTAGGCCTTTAAAGCTTTATTCTTATTTTATTTTACAAACATTTTTTTCTCACAAATAATTGCGATTCCTCAGATAATCACAAAGCTCTGCTTTTACTCTTTTTACCCATCCACATAACAGTACTGCATAAGATATAATCATGGTGTTTCTCCTTTCATTGCCCGTTACCTTTCGCTGGATTACGATCGAAAACCGATAGTTACGCTTTCATTAGTTATCTAAGGAGTTAAATACATAGCTTTTGTGTTAAGTAACAAAGTAACAAGGCCTAGTAATAAGTTGGGTTTGGGTTGTAGAATGTTGTGGTAAACGGTATCGTTACGTTCTTGCAGGATGTAAAAGCTTTATTTTCATAATAGTCGGGACAGCGTGAACAAAATCAAAGTGTGCCTTGATTTTGTTCACGCAGGTCACTCTAAATTTTTTTAAATCTCTTTTGTAATGCATTATTTATGCCTATATTGCTAAGCTGGCTCTTGCTAGTCCTTTAACATTAAAGCTTGTATTTCTCGCTGCCTTATAAGACCATGCAAGATTTTTTTGTTAATTTATGAACAGGGGCTATTATTCCGGTTGTTTCAAAAAGCTCTGGCTCTGTAATGTATATCATCGGTACATTATAAATACCCTCTCTCTCCCTCTTAATCACTGTAGGTATAGCGTAGCTAAGTAATTACTACGAAAACTATACACCGTCTGACCCTCATAAACTCCAATATTGATTACAATTTCCTTGAAACCATCTGTTACATTGTTTTCAGGTCCCAGCTCTGTATCGAATTTCCCACACTCTCATAACAATTCACGCCATGAATGAATGAATACCTTTACATAGGTATAATGATTGTAGTATACCACCTACAAACCAATTAATGTCTGTCAGAAGCGTAGTGCTCGTTTAATGTGGCATATAGTTAAGGCTCTATTAGCCAAATAAATGGACAACTAGGTGCAATACGGGCCACCTGCCCGCTGAACAAAAGTTGCGCTATAATATTGTGTAGCAACATCATTTTGTGGCATTGGAATAATGTTTATAACAAAGGTGTATGAAATATTTCCAGCGACCTATTTCCTGTCGAAGACTTTTTGCTGAAATAAAAAGATTCTTTGTTTTCGTGTCGTTCATATATTTAAAGGATTACAATCGCTGAGAGGGTATGCAGAGGTGTAGCAAGATAGCAACCCTATCCACACACATTTCGCCAGTAATATTAAAGTCCATTGTAATTGGAGATGGGAAAGCAAGACAACAAAATTGTTGAATGGTTGTTGTAGAGTGTTTGTTTGTATTTCTTGATGTCGTCACGTCAGACAGTTATTTGGGAAGCTTGTTTGTGTCGATTACTTACATAACGATTAATAAATCGATCGACATAGGTGTCGATGCTGTGGGCGTTCTAGTTGACATGTCAATGTCGTATGGCGCCAGTAACTTGCTCCTGTCTCACCTACTTGCGACAGTTACTGGTCTTGTTTGGTTACTCATTAATTATGGTAATGATTTAGGAGATAGTTTAGAAGGGGTTTGATACTGGTGTAATGTAGAAATCAAAAAATTAATTTCGGGCTCCATTTCAACGCGATCTGTCAGTCAGTGTCAGAAAATTTCTGCCCGCCAAAAACGTTAATACTAAGTTATTCTTTTTTGTAGCAGTTTTCAACACTTACCTTATATTATCATACTTATCATATCAGAAAGGAACAACATGTGCAATAACACTAGTTGCTGAAACAACTTTAATACAGAATCTTATTTGTACCAGTTTATCATGATTACATATCTTATTGTTGTGTACTTACATTCGTTTATCATGTGTGCGAGCTTGCAATCTCGTTCTTTCATTCGTGAATGTCAGAATGAATCATAGACTACACTTCACAAGTCGTTCTTGACCTTGGTATGACAGACCAGGTCAAGGGCACGTCATTGTTATTGGCTATTGTCAATTTTGAGTTTGGAATGCAGAAAGCGCGCGGTGACAACCGGTACTATCACATTCTTTGCATGATTTGCAGATTTAAATCTATGTAGCTATTATGTTTTGCAATAGCTTTGCATATTATTTGCCAAGTGGTAAGACCACTTGTCACCAGGGGTCGGTTAAGCCGAAGGAAGGCAAGGAGTTTCTCACGATATTTTCCTGTAAGACCTTAAATGGCTTCTTGAGGATTCCTCAAATATTTATGGTAGCGTTGCCTGCATGCCTATTTAATTGAAACTATGACATCATGACGACGTGCATAGCCGTTATCCACCAGAATGGTTTTCCCTGAAAAACAGATGGTGTATACTCGTAATAGGCTTATTACGAGTAAACAAAATAGCGAACTTTATGCGGTATTCAAATTAAATCACACAAGCCTAGATCCTGTCTAGCTTGTATTACAGCAGATGACATCATAGGTAAACAGGACACTGTTCCAAGCGCCAAAAGCAGTTAAGCCAAGTGAAATAATATTGCTATCTGAGGCATACAAATAGACCTTACGTGTGTCAGTGTCTCTTGACAAATACAATCAATATTCCTCTTCGTAAAGGATTCTGTAAAGGGATCGAATGTCACTTGTTTCGTTTTAATTTACTATCTGTCTTTTCCCCATATTAGGCAAGATTGCAATACGAGAGCGATTTACTTTCCAAGCACGTTCTTTTGACTTACGCACAGAGGTATTTTGTCAAGTATGACGCATTGGACTTGAGTGATCGTGGCCCACTCTAACATACTGGGAGGACACCCGTGTTCCAGCAGTGGAAACGATATAGGCTGGTTATGCATGAGTCTCCATATTGGCAATGAGTAAGCCTAAGTCTGATTTTTTTCCATGTCAGTTTAAAAAAGGATAGTATGGCCGCCCGTGCCGCTTTATTGCTCGACTTGGCTGGGAGCACTCCCGTGCCCCCAGATTACTATCAACATTTTGCACTTTAAGACTGAAAGACGCCCACTGCTGGACATAGGTCTCCCCCTAGTGTCACCACACTGACTAGTCCCGTGCGACTCGCATTCAGCATGCATTTTGCACTTTATAAGTTACAAAACGTCTCCCAGATATTGCGTCAAATACGGATAGAATATGACTCTAGAATACTAGATGTGATCAATATTTTCCTGAATATACCTCTCAACGTGATAAATACAATAGATAACATAGATTACCTTGTCAGTGTTCTAGTAAATGTCTTCTTACTTGCGAATTTCCGAGATCGATACCATTTGTGATAAGAGTAGTTTGATCTTTCCTTTCGCTTTAAACGGCCTATTTTGAACAAGATTTAAGTATTCTGCCTTCAGCATTTATTCGGTATTAGTTATATCTGCTTCAAACTTGCGTAGTTGATTATTATTTTCAGTATTCTGTATTATCAGCCTGTAATGTTTCCATTGCTGGGACACAACACGCCACCTGTCTAAGAGAGAGAGTGAACCGGAATCCACTCTCCATTGCGGGTTGCTAGTTGTAACACGCCTTTGATTTTTTGGATCTAGGTCATTCTTCTCGGGTATATCAGTAACCGCACTCTGTTTTTATACAACGTGTGGAGAGCAGTGGCGATGCAATAGTCTATACAAACGCAATGCGACCTGTTTCAGTACGAACCCACAACCTGTAAGTCCCACTGTTTCCACTGGACTGCTACAGCGTTTTCTGTCGTCAGTTCCCTTAAATTTTTAATCAAGAAAATTATATGTCTATAACTGTTCTAGCTGTCATGACAATATTTGCAATTCTTGCGTAACATCGGCCTCTGCCGTTTGTGTATCGTAGTTCTGCAAAACATCTGTTTTTGTAACGCACACGTCTTTGGTTTTAAAATGAAGTAATGTTTTAGAAGGAACAAACAGAAAGCCTTGTAGTGAGTGCTTCCCCTATTGTTGACATTTGCCGACTGAGGGCTTAATGGGGTCCTAATTATCGCCGTTAAAGAACGCTTAGCAAACCGTTAACTTAGCGATCACTTAGTTGTTGAATGACACTTTGCAAAATAGACATTAGCAGGGTAATAAGGGCCATAGAGGTGTAATATGGACATGGCAAAAAAGAGTTTCTGTCATTACGTAAATAGGATCTTATTTAAATAAATTAAAAAAAAAATATTTAAATAAAAAACCTTACTTAACCTAAGTATTGGATTTGCTCTTTATTTCTTTATCGTGTGCTTATAGCCTAACCTGGTGTCCAATTTTTTTATGCCACCCAATGGTCCTTTGACTTGGTTTACATGTCGAGATATATCTCTGTGACATGCTGATTTCCTCACGATGTTTTAAATAACGATGCATGTGATAATAGGGATGTTTACTGACTTAAAAAAATATGATTCTAATTAGTCCGTCTGTTAGATTATCGAAAAATATTGCATACATATTTTTTGTTTTATCAAATCAATAAAAATTGACGAAGATAAAACGCGTTAAAGATTTGAGTGGGGGGTTGTAACGTCACTCACCGGTAAAAATGTCATACTAATGTCTTAGAATATAACGTCACACGAGTTTTCAAAGCATTAGATCATCTTCATTGTTTGTTTACGTGAAAAAAAAATACGTGTCCAATATTTTTTGGAAATCTATCTAACGGACTGATTAGATTTTTTTTGTTAACTACCCTATTATACAAAGTGCACATGAATCCGAAAAATCAGAGGTGCTTGTTTTCGGTTCGAACTCGAAAACTTATGACTTGGCAGTTCAACGGTCACACTACTAGATTTTTTTTTTTTTTTTTTTTTTTTTTTTTTTTAAAAAAAACGTTGCCCCACACTAGGAATTTCTCCTGTATCGTGGGTGCGTTTACAAACACATAAACTCACATACACAAACACACACACAGATTATCAAAGGATTTCGCTGTTATTGGGTAAACACCACTCAGATGATGAAAAGTAAGTCTTATACGTGGAAAATAGCCAGTCAAGTGAGGTGTGATGGTAACTTGACACTGCTGGCGTGCTGCTAGCTAGGATCCTGTTACCAACATGTGACGCTGCTAATTGCAGCCATGTGCTACCTGGTACGGGGCTACGGGCGCTAGGCTTTGTGTTGTTTATGCTATGAACCGTGTAGGATTACAGAACCGTATAGGAATGACTCCGTATGGTGTCGGACGTAAAGAATAGCACCATCCCATATCTTACCGTGGGTGTCGTAAGAGGCGACTAAAGGACTTACGAGAGAATGGGCAGCAGCTTTCTCTGTGCTTTCGTAACAACCATACTGCGTTCGCCAACCCGCCTGCCAGGCGTGGCGATTATGGCAAATCCCCCCTACTGGGGGAGGCCTATGTCCAGCAGTGGACGTATTATGACTGAAATGATGAATGATGATGGTGATACGAATGACTCTAACTTATAAAGTTTGCTATAGGGAGTTTTTTATTGGGCGTAAAAAGATACAATAGGCGACATTAGTGACGGGAGAAAAAGTTCTAGAATAAAATTGCTAACTCTTCCTTTTTCTTTTCTTTAAGCCATCGCTGTCCGTCCGTCCGTTGTCTGACAGAGGGCTGTATCTCATAGGCCGCGGGTTGTCCGCAAGGGATACCGCGGCCTCGACATGAAGGGCGAAGAAGGAACATGGGTGGTTTTTAGTCAGTAGAAGTCTGACACTCCCTTTCGCTCTGCCCAAGAGTGGGAGGGGTTATTTGAAGATTTCCCACCCCCCCAAAAAAAAAAAAAAAGAAAAAAACAAGGGCTGTATCTCATGATCCGTAATAGGTAGAGAGTTGTTTTTTTTTTTAGAATGTGTATTTCTGTTGCGGCTATAACAAAACAATAAAAACAAATTAAAAATAAAAGAGACCCCCTATTATTTTTATTGTCTTTTGCTAAGAAGGTACGGAACCCTTCATGCGTGAGTCTATCTTCGCACTTGGCCGGATTTTTCAGTTCTCATAACAGCTTTTATATCTCAATGTTTCGTGTACATTAAAAAAATAAAATAAAGATGTTTTGATTGATCGATTGAGATGTTTTTAACTTAGACATGATACGATGATGATTAGGTACGGTTAAAAACATACTAAACGTCAATTTAAACTAAAGGAAGTTATGCATACATCCTTCAACTCATGTTCATGTCAATCATTCATAGGTAAGATATACCTACTTATCATTACATATTATAAAACAAAGTCCTACGACGTCTGTCTGTCTGTTTGCGATAAACTCAAAAATTACTGCACCGATTTTCGATTTTCATACTGTTTTCACCAAATTAAGGATAGAGTGGTTCTCTAAGAAGGTTTTAGTATATAATTAACCGACATCTACGCGCATGAAGTCGCGGGCAATGGCATCAGCTAGTCCACTATAAATCGCAGCCGATACCTCAATTAAATTTTCAATAACCATTCGTAAAGATTAATTGCACCCTACACACTCACGGTGTATGCAAATCATGTGCAGATAAACTAAAATTTAATGCAAGGATCAGTGAAAGGCTCGCCATATTAAACCGGTCACGATTGCCTTCCATTAACGGATCAGCGGGCTGACATTGAAACATTAACTTATCTAGTTCATTTGTGGGCTGTTTTTATTTGTATGTACGACCTTTGTCACCGACTGGGGTGGTCAGAGTATTTAGTTTTAGTCTTGAAACTTTTAAGGTGTGGTCAACGAGGTTGGATACTGGCATAACGGGTTGTTGTCATTGCTTTATTTTTGTCTTTGGTTAGCTGTCAAAAACGAAGGCAAACTTTCTGTCAGTAAAACTTACGTACTTGACTTTTTTCTATATTACGCCTTTAATCACCGAAGGTTTAGGCAGAGGTGTACTTTTTAGTACAGCCACATTTCGCTAGTTATGTTTAAGTCCCTTGCAATAGGGGTGAGCCTATTGTCGTCAAACGGGTATAAATCCAGACTCCGTGGCTGCTACTGAGAAACTCTTGAAGGAAAAACGCAATAACACTTTCTGCACAATCTGGGAATCGACCCATGACTTCATGCATGTCGCGCTTGGCAGTTCTTTCTATTCAAATTAGTATATAAAGAAACTAAGGTGCTGTAATATACTCTATGATTCACTGATATAATAGTTCAAAGGCTCCGAGCTTTAAATTCGCCATGGATTCATGCATAAAGTTCCATGGTTCCCACTTAACATACATATCAAAGTCACGTCAAGTGGACAGGTTTTGCTTCACAATTTATTTGACAGCCTTATTACGCACAATTTTTGTCAATAGCCTGACAGATATAGGTTAAATAAACGTCAATAAATCGTACAATTTACGGTAACTAGAGTTGTGTAAGCTGATGTGGTCTCGATATCGGCGCAGGCGCAGGTCTGTAGGACGCAAGTGTTTCATGTTATTCGTTTTATGGGGTATTACACCATTATGAGTGACATTAACAGGTCTTGTTTTTATATTGACTCATACCTACGTGAGTTTTTGATACTCATTGCTTGTTTGAGGATAACTTGTTATTATTTATTATTTTGTTATTTAATGGCTTAGCTGTCATAGATATATGGCTGCCAAATATGGCCACATCTTTGTTACTGAATTACCGTTTTATCGCAAATAAAAAATCGTAAAATATTCTATATCTGTGATTTGTTAATAGTTGTAGTCACATAAAGTTTTATTTGTACCGCGTGGTGAAATCAATCAGTCAAAATTAATAGTTCGTTTCCAAAGTTGAGTAGAATTTTAGGAGCTTATAACTAATTTACCTACTGCTGAGCATGAGGTCCAGAGTTTGATTCTCGCGGGTCGGGTAAAGTGTTACTGGATTTTACCGTCAGCAATATCTCAGTAACAGCCACGGAGCCTGGATTTGTGAGCGGTTGAGGGCAATAATCTCACGCCCTATTACATGGGACTTAAACATAACTGGCGAAATGTGGGTGTACTATTAGGTACAAAACTGCCTAATCCTTCGGGGATTACAGGCGTGATGTTATGTTATGATTTTAAACTTATTGTACGATATGATTCTAAACTTAAATCTAGAACTTAAGTTTATTTGACACTTTCATGACTGTGAAAACTATTTTTAGCTTAATATCAGAACTTAAATAATCTAAATTAATCTAGAATGTAGTTCACACATAGCGTGACGAAAGGGCCCATACATTACAACAATGCATATTCATACGGGCATAAATCAAAGGCTTTATGCGCAGGCGCACACAATACGTAATAACGACCGCGCCCTGTGCAAGTGCCCTTTCGATATGTAGAGCTGTTGTGGAATTATATTGTTTTACATAATATTGAAATGATTACGTACGTTATTATTTAGATTGTTACATTATAATTTAGTTATAATATATCAGTTACACACGACAATAAATACTGGAAATGGTAAATTTTGAAGTTTGTGTACAATTTTAAATCAACATATTATACAAATAGAGAGGCGTCTTATTTTGGTAACTCAAAAAAACGAGGTAGGTACAGTTAACAAAAAAAATTGGTATAATATTTTGATCACAATGTCACGAATTAGAGATGGGGAATACGGTCCCCATCGTAAGTTAGTAGTTTCGAAAAAGGTTAGTATTTGAAACGTTGCGTTACTAATAATGTATGATTATGTGTTAGTTAATAATGATCTCATAAAATAAACCTACATAGTCGCGATTATTACATCCGTTGAGGTTGACAAACGCGGTGCTTATGTCGTTAATAATAAACTAGTATAATACACTTAACATATTAATAGGTTTATTAAAGACAAATTGTCTCCATTCGTGTTAATCATAATCTGAAGTTCTGGGCTTGCTGGAGAAGGCACAACTATTAAAAAACAACTTTTGGACCGTTGCACGTTGATGATTAAAACAAGTGTGTCAGTAAAGTTTGGGCTTAACTGTGTATCATAATATTGTCAACTCTATTTACTTTGGGCTGAGTCCATTATTTAAAATCGTGTCAATTACACTGTAACTGTCAATATTTAGTATATAAACACTCCTTCTTCGACGTTATTTCGATCAATTGCATGCATTACTATTTACAAACCTAATGCCAACGATGTCGGTCCTCATAAATTCAGTTCCAAACTGCAATAAACAACAACACTTATGCTTTAAATCTCATATAAACACTTAAATAAACGGTGTGCATGATAATGACAGAACGAGATCTATTCACACCTAATGTCAGCATGCACATAAATTACAACCTCCATGCCGCATGAACCTTATTACCCAGTCTATAGGGTCCATATTACCCGAGGGCCCATATTACCCTTTCACACTGATTATGCTGCAATTAGCTGCAATGTCAGTGGCGTAGTTTATGTTGCAGTAAGTCGGTTAGCAGTAATTTCGTTGGTATGAGATGACAAATGTTACTGCATAAGAGATAACACTGCAAAGATGTTGCAAATGTTTCAAGCAAATATATTCTTATTGTTATTTCGGTGTTGCAAATTCGGCATTATCATTAAATACAATTTAAAGCTAATTCTAATAAAATATTATCTGAAAGATGGTTACTATTGATACTTTTTTGTAATAATTTCGTATTAGGTTTCGTGGCAACAGCATATTAAATCCTGACATATGGAAACGACGACACAGAAGATAGATAAATCGCAAAACAGTTAATATTTGGGGTCAAATTATTTGTCTTCAAAATACAAGACTAACGTTTACTCACCATATAATTTTGAATTAAACCCTAAAAATATAAATAGAGTTAACTATAATACGACGCTTCGTGACCCAAAAAAAAAGATTGTGATACTACGTTACATGACTGTACTTAGCACAAGTAGACGTAGAAACGTTACAAAAGTTACAGCATCATTATAACTAATTAACGCACTACATAGTATTAACATACAATTCATATAATGTTTAGCCCTACTAAGCCCTACTTGCTTAATCCTAAACACACGTTTAGATGGTTTAATTGATAACCCAGTTTCAAAGCCAGACTTACGAGTTAAATTTCCTAATCCAATCATTTTAGGCACCTGCAAAGGCGTTGATTATTACCTAAGTCCAATACTTAAAATTAATTTTAGTACAAGCCATTTAAATATACATAACTATAAAACAAAATGTCAACTAGATTGGTTTGATTGATCAATAATTCCTTTCGAGTTGTAGGCCTGTTGATAGATCAATCTTTTGGTTCAAAGAGTTCTCGATCTATCATTTTGCACATGCGTTGCGAAACGTTTATGTGATCTCTCTATGTGCAATGATATTACCTATGTTTTATTTATTACTGATTCGTCCTTAGATGATGCTATTTTAAAATATTTTTAATTTAGGAAATAAATATTATACTGTCGAAAATAGATTTATTATCAAAATAGTGATTAAAGAAGATCGGCCTACAGTGATTAAACTTTAAATCTATACTAATATTATAAAGCTGAAGAGTTTGTTTGTTTGTTTGTTTGTTTGTTTGTTTGATTGTTTGTTTTAACGCGGTAAACTCAGGGACTACTGGTTGGAATTTAAAAAATCATTTAGTGCTGGATAGTCTATTTATCGAGGAAGGCTTTAGGCTACATAACATCACGCTACGATCAATAGGAGCGGAGCATAAATGAAAAATGTTGCAAAAACGGGAAAAGATATTCCTTTTTGAGAGCTTCCGTTGCGTGCGCTGCGAAAACGGTTTAAGTTACGTAAATATCATGTATGAAGGAATTGTTCCTCTTTAAAAGTTCTAAAAAAAAGTCCGCGATAGCATATGTTTATCTTTTAAGATTGACTCACTGTAACCATTTTTTTATATTAAAATGTTAGGTTTAAAAGAATGATATTTTGCGAAGCTTATTTAACCCATATGGTATTAATCTATATCTAAATAAATGTGTTTGTTAGCACGGAAATTTAATATAGAATATTTGTGCCCTTTACTCTATACAGTTTAAACAAATATCTTAGAAGATATCGCAATGTAAAAATATACGGGCGACAAAATAATTAAGCGCGTGGCAGTCATTCGGTCCGGTGCGGTAGGTACGTGGGGATTCTAGCCTCTGGGGGCTCCGGAAAAATTCAAATTCAAAATATTTACTGCACCATAATGTTTACAAGTACAAGGTGTTACTGTATATTAAACAGTAAGAGATACCTATAGTAATTGTTACTTTAATAATATAATCGAAGCCAATCTAAACTAATAGGTATTATAAAGAGGAAAGGTAAGATTTTTTGTTTGTTACCAGTACGATTTAACTCAATTTAATATGTTAGATAGTCGATTTATCGAGAAAGGTTATAAGCTATATTATGTGACGCAGACGAAGTTGTGTGGGTCAGCTAGTTACTAATAAACTTGATTTTTTTGATCGATAGCAGTATTTTAATATATCTTAATAATTAATCTTGCTGTAAAGAAGCGTGAATTTTATCTTATAGATTTTTTAGACTATTATAAATATGTTATTTAAAAGATTTCATGAAACATCCAATCCTAGATTTTGTGTCCATTGCCTTAAAAAGCGTACAAAAAAGACAAGATGACAAATGACGAACACAATAATATTCTGAAACGAGTGATTCATGAAACAAATGACTAACTTAAAATCATTACCAAGTAGGGTCATTAGTACAGGACAATGCTTGACCAGTGTTTTTTGGTAACAAATGACGAATATTATACAATTGATCTGTGACATCATGTTTAAGATAATTAGTTCACATCAAGTCTGTTTCAAGTTCAGAAGCATGTGAATAATGGCTTAAGTGAATAGCGTCGTTTGACGTTTTCTGTGTGGGTTTTTTCACATGAACTGATTTAAATATTCTTGAAGTCTTCGAACTTCTTCATTTCATTTAAAGCATGAAGTGCAAGATCGATATTGAGCTTTAATAATTAATGTATACTTTCCACGATTAATAAAATTAATATACACTAGTAATTAATAGACACTGAGTTTGTATATTAAAATAAAAATAAGTATGTTAACATTTTTTTTTGTTTGATTGTCTGTTTAACAGCAAACATTTAGTTTTCTGTTGAATATATTAAACTTTGAAACACACTAGTTACCTAAACCAATTTAAGGTTTAGTGTCTAAGTTTCACTTTACAAGTATTGTGTTTTAAAATTAGCATCTTATTCATTAATGTTTGCGTGCCAATTTAATGGCGAAATGTGTAATTGCACTTCATATTATTGTTTGTACCACATTTGCTGCAAATAAATAATTTATCATCTTGGTTTTTAATGAGATTAAGATAATAAACTTACGATCTACATAATCCGACGTTCTAACCTTGGCCATTTATCTATTGTCATTCAAGTAGGTAACTAGTCCCATACCTCATCTTATAATAAATCTCAAAAGACAGGTCAACTCATTAATCGTATTGTGATGTCACTGACATCCTTGAGCAAAGCCCTGATTCAAACACAAAACCGCGGAAATACAATGCTTCACATACAAGGCCGGGTTTCTTTGGCAGCTTGGAGACGTATCGCTTGATAAATACGCAATGGAACACGAAAAAGGCGTAGCTTTAGTATCAAGGGCCGCCTTGAGATATTTGCAGGTCGTTCGCACGAGTGTGTACTTAGATGCTCTATTGTTTTGTGTGTTATTGAATTCAGTGTAAAGATTGGTGTAAGTAGGTAGTTCCCCGGTTGTTTACTTCGCTAAGATCCGTTTGATGCTTGTCTGATTGAGTCATCATCATTCTCTTGCCCTTATCCCAATTCATTTGGGGTCGGCGCAGCATGTCTTCCTCTTTCATACTTCTCTGTTTCTCGTCATATCATGAGACACCTCCTTTTTTACCATATCATTTTTAACACAGTCCATCCATCGTTTCTTTGATCTTCCTCTACTCGTATATCCTTCCACATTCATATTTAAAACCTTCCTCACAACATTTTCCTCATTCCTCCGCATCACATGCCCATACCACGACAACCGATTTCCACACAATTTTTCAGTCACCGGCGCCACTTTCAGACTTCCTCTTATGTACTCATTCCTTATTTTATCCATTCGCGTAACACCGCACACCCCTAAGCATTTTCATCTCAGCCACATGCAAATGCCTTTCATTCATCCCTTTTGTGGCCCAACATTCTCATCCATACAAGACAGCAGGTCTAACCATTGTTTTATAAATCTTCCCCTTTAGTTTAAGGGGAAAGCGGGAGTCGCAGATTGTTCCCGTGACCTGCCGCCATTTAGCAGTAGCGACATTAAAATTATTTTAAACGAGTTTAAGGTTTTATGAAAAAACATTTAGCTTGTTACGTATTTACTGAAAACGAACTAAGTTATAGACTCGTGAGATAAACAGCAGTGTCTGAAAATTCCTGAAACCATTTTAGTGTCTTCTTTATCGTGTGGTAAGTGCCTTTATGTCGCCCAAGGACCTCTGACTTGGCCATTATCTCTGTAGCATGCTGGTTTAGTCAAGATTAAGGTGCAAATGATAATTTCACGTGAATGCGATCAGAAAATAAGGTGCGTGTTTTATTTTTAAACTCAAACTCGCATGTAGAGCTTCTGCCATTGACCGTACCGTAGCATTAATTCTTATCAACATTACAAAAAACAGTAACTAAAGGCAAATTTCAAAACTAGGTCAGTCATTAAGATAAAACTCTTATCATTTATGGCACCAGTTCCATAAACAATCCGACAGGCTTTATACAGGGTGTAAATCAACCCATCACACAGCCTAATTAACCAAGCATTCTGTACATCAGACTAAGTACCCCTACGCAAAAATTTTTGCTGGGAAACGATATTTGTTTTGGTCAAAAATCACATTTTACGGTAAAACTCAATGTAGCACTGTTAAAACATTGTGCTAGCGGATGCTTTGAATAGTAAACGGGTCATGGAGGTAATTAAAGTAAAGTTATAACCTGAAAGACTAGTATTTACAAAAACAGCTGTGAAAAATTTGGAACTTTGAACCCTAATATCTCCGTAACTAGGAGGTTCTCAGGTATCGTCTAGAACAAAAAAAATATCGCAGTGGTGGGGAGAACAAGTGCCCTTCGTTTGCGTTAAGGGTACTTTTACACCCTATATTATTCTGTAAACATGTTCAGGTTATAACTATGCTATGTCTAGTTTTCATACGCAGACGGAATATTAAATAGGATGCTGCCCGACTTAACATTAGGTCAGGCAGATTTAATGGTGTATACTGTTTAATGCCAACTAAATTTTTTCATTGTGAATTAAATTATTTGCTATGATCCTGAAAAAGCGATGGGGTTATTTAAGGTTAAATATTCTTTTCTAGTTTGTGATTTTTCTATGGATATTCTATTAAATTTATACTCCCTCAACTGAAACAGCAATATATTTCAATATTATGTATTTGTAGATAATAATTAAAATAAAATAAAAAAAAACAATAAAATCTAATTTATAAATTGAAAATGTGCTTTTAGTACACTAAAGTGACCGCGTAAATCGTAATTTATTACTTGTATCCTGCCATAGGCAATTAAATTACTTTACCGATTTACCAATATTACCTACCTTCATACATACCAACTTTTAAGTTATAGTTATTGCCTTACGAAGGCCAGCTTCTATGAACTCTTTATAAAATTCTGACGCAATTGATCTCAATTTTTAACAAGATTTAATCAAATTAGCACTTATTTAATTGAGTTTACGCCTTTATTCTACTCTACTGGGTCTTGTCAAGCCTTTGCTAAAATAAAGTTCAATAATGAATAATTTATGAAATACTGTAAACGTACAATAAAACAACTAGGTACATCGGTCGTGCTCTTGCCACTCCCGGGAGTGCTAACTGTCTTAGAACTAAGTGGCTTGGCACGCATCGATGTAAAGAGGGATGGTATAACCATAATGCCATTGAAGTTGGGTAGACCTCTGGTGTGGGATGCAACTTGCGACACCTTTGCAAATATAAGGTAAGAAAAAACTTTGTGAAGGATCGAGAATAGTTCTTTCGACAAAAAAGGAGAATCTTCCGCCAAACAGTTGTTGACAGAGGTGCCCTGATTACTCATCATAACAAGCCATCATTAAAAACGCAGAGAAACTTTGAATATTTCCTTTCATAACAAGCCATAATTAAAATATTATTTAGAATATTATTATGTTCTTTAAAGTACTGGAGTGATGTCATCAAGCCTCCTTTAAAACAAGAATACTAATTAAGAAACTATAATGACAGGCATACCTGTCGCTAAGTCAACCGCACCAAGCCTTTCTAACGACGACCGGTAAAACCTAGTACTAGTTACAAAACTACGTACATACAAACGGATATGAAACATACGGACCGTAAGATATTGGGTTGTAATACGAACTACGAGTGCAGGTGGCGTAAAGTGGTGTCTCCTAATAAGTAGCGTGGAGGTCGTCTGTCATTCGTGAGCTGTTTGTTTTAGTTAGTCTAGGGCTGGCCATAAACTCATCTAGCTGTACCTACCCACTAAACTAATTTGATATTATTTAATCTTAATGGTGGGAGAGGAATACCAAGGAAAGAGTGAATGATAGTAAAATGGTTGAGAGGAAAGAAATGAGCAAAAGAATGTAGTGCCAACCCCATGTAAAAACGAACAGGAAGATGATATTTTATGAAGTTAATGAATTTAATTTCAAGTGTGCATGTCCGTTCTTCGTGTAAGCAGGTTTTCTTGATTAATTACCTGTTGTCCAATGCCGTCTATTCAGAAAATGATTGGGCCCGTTGACATCTTTCTAAAAACTCAATATAGATTAACATTCCGATTCCGAGGAACCAGCAATTCGTTAAAAGCTTATTGTCACGTTTTTTTCACCTATCAATATTTTATATCGAGCTATCCTACCTTGTAACATCTTAGAATTACGGTTTCCAAACCTTATTTTATAGAAATTTTCAATCCTACGTAATTTCTCACGATCGATCAGCAGAACAGCGATCAATACCGAGTAGATAAGCCATGAATGGAAAGGTATTTGCGATAGATACGCTCCTATTCCTCCTTGCCTCTGTGCAACATACAAATGTAGGTAGTGTAGGTACCTACTGCAATCCATCAGTAGTGGTAGGAGTGGTACAGACAGACTCGTGTCTGCTAATTGAACAATATTGTTCAATATAGTGTAGTTGACTGACTAAAAAAAATATGAATCTGTTTAGTCTGTCAGTTAGATAGATTATCGAAAAATATTGGATACGTGTTTTTTGTTTTATCAAATTAATAAAAATTGACGAAAATAAAACGTGACAAAGATTGTGAGTGGGAGCCGGTGACGTCACTTTCGGGTAAAAAAATTACCAAACCTTGACGTCGCGCGACTTTTCGAAGCACTGTATCGTCTACACTTATTGTTTACGTGAAAAAAGAAAAAACACGTGTCAAACAGACAAAATGTCACCGACTTCAGAAGCTGCCTTTTCTTGTGACGTTTATTTTTCGCTTTTTTGTGTTTTTCGTTTTTGTGTTTTTCACTTTTTTGTGTTTTTGAAGTCGGTTTTTTTTGCAAAAAAGTTTTTTGTCAGTAAATAAATAAACGAATGTACTTTTGTTTTTTTCGGTTTTCTGACTATGTTTTTCCTGATTTTCTTACTACAACTTTAAAACCCGTAACTTCGGCCTTGTACCACTGCCTACTTACCTATGTATTATTTAGTAACTAGTAGTAGCGGCTCTATTGTATTGCAGCTACAATCAATCAGTCGTAAGATAACGAAGCTTTTCAGCTGTCCGCAACTTTGTCGGACACTGTTTTTAATTTACCCATTTAGGGCTGGCAAAGGTTTACAACGTTACCTTGGATTTCAGTTTGATCAGTTGTTTAATTTATTCCTTTTTCTTTTAAAGTAAAAAAAAAAAAAAATTTTTACACTTTTTGTTCGCCTGTTTCGTAGGCTTTTCTCGGGGTTAATGCAACTTGGACATATTTCACGCTGCCCAAATACTATTTACCACTGCTTACCGAATACACAGAAAGGACAATATAATATACCGAATACCAAGACAGAAATTGTATAAAAATATCTACCAAGTAAGTTTTTTAGGAGTTTGATTTTGGCCTAAAAAGAGGTATTTTTCCTTGTGAAATGCTCAAAATATTCCAGTCATCTAGCAAACATGTTATCTATAAAGTAGTGTCGTTTTTACTTTATGTAGAGCAGTTTTCTTTAGGCAATCATACCTCGTGTATGAAGTAACCAAATTATACGTCTACGGTAGTATTACAGTAAATTGAAATCTATGCTAGTTTCATGTCCGTCGCTCACTCCATTGCTCAATTGTGGACGGAAGCCATTTATCAGTCATTACTTTATCGTATACGAAACTGCTTATGTATTAACGACTAGGCTTACAACATAGCCCCTATGAATAGCACTAGATGACTAGATTAATTCACAAGAAGACTAATAATAACACACCTCGGACACTCCATACAACGCTCGCAAAATAATTGCCTATTACTACTACGTAATCAAATAACGTGTGTGCACACTGTGCACGTGCAAATGTGTGCGTAAACTCTAGTAGGGTTGTCGTAGCGTAAAAAATGGCGCGGAAAGTGCAACGGTTTGCGTCGCGAAAACCGAATGAGTTCTTACGATTGCGAGCGCCCTTGCACAAGAGTCGGCGACGAATACCTCGAAGTGCGGGGTGAGGTGCGGTATTTAATTTGAGCGCGGGGAAGGGAGTGTCCCTTCTGTACGTAGTACTATTATGTATTCTTTATAAAAAAATAATAAAATAAAATAAAATGTGTTTATTTCAGACTCCATAATCCATATTTTATTAGTAACAAATTATCTTAAGACTAAGTTAGTGGCAATTTCTGTTTTAATAAAGATATGATAAATACTAATGAATTAAATTAAAAATAACATTATGCGGTCTACGAAAAAAAATCTCTTACAAAAACTAAGCAATTAGTCAAACGTTTTTTGCAGATACTACAATGACTAAAAACGTAAGAAATCTCATGACATACAGGTCTATTAATACGTGCCACAGTAGCTATTCTTTACAATGCTAGACTGAAATTGGTCATACATACAGTTCGGTCTAGTTAAACTCGGTCTAGGTACTGGCACTCCTGCCTTGTGACATTGTGCTGAATTATAGTCGTTTTTTCTAGCCTGACTCATGGCTGTCAAATGAATGGATTATTTGTTTGTAAATAAGACGAATTTAGACTTTGATCTGATATGTAGATGAACGTAGAACCGGTTCTGTTTGATGAAAAACTTTATTCATATTTTATTGTCCAGATTTTCAAGAGCTTATTTTGATAAGATTACAATATACTCCGTCAAAGGATTCTCCGAGATATTTACCGCTTTCTAACAGTATCCCAAACGATCACCATGCGATAATACTCTAAAATCCTAAAATTCATATGAAAACTTGAATTTATTTCCATTGAATTTTTTTAAATTGTACTTTATTATTCAAGAACTCAGTCTACCAGTAAAATGAAACTTATTGCTGAAAGTTTATGGACATTCTTTCAAATCAACCTAATGCGACAGGCGCAGGAGTCAGGAGATGGCGGGATGAGATTGACTCTTTCTCAAAGGAACGCCCTACAATCGCATTAGATAGCGGAAAGGGGAAGGTCTTTGCCTTGCAGTGGGACAATATGAGTTAAAAATAAAAATAGTTACATATAACAGACTGGCTCCCGTTTCTAAGCCAATTTGGTAAAAGCCAATAACGTGTACCATAAAGTACATAATCTACACTAATATTATAAAGAGGAAAGATTTGTTTGTTTGTTTGTGACGAATAGGCTCCGAAACTACTGGACCGATTTCAAAAATTTTTTCACCGTTGGGAAGCTACACTATCCCCGAGTGACATAGGCTACTTTTTATCCCTGTATTTCCACGGGAACGGGAACTACGCGGGTGAAACCGCGTGACGTTCGCTAGTATATTATAAAGCAACCTATGATACCTGATTACTAGACATACAGTTTAGTTAAGCCGTGAGTGCCGAGTGCCGAGACATGAAACACGATACTACGGCACTCCCGAGTTACGACATTGTAGTTTGTACACAACATTTTTATATTATATCGTGAGTCACTGTGTATATTATACAGTTAATTGTTGAATTAGATTAAACGACTGTGTAGCACTTACCTGCCTAGTAACACACGTCATTTGTTTTAAGATTTTTATCAATATCTTCTTAACACCGAATTTGCAAAGCGAAATATGAGGAATAAATAGCAGATAATGCAAAAAATAAAATGCTTATAAAATAGACTATTAAAGAAAAAAAACGTGCCTCCAAAAAACATAAAAGAAAAAATGTAAAACTTAACCTGTAGAAACCATTTACAAATAAATCAAGTTATGCGAAATCGAATGAATTATGTAATCTAATATATAAAATTCTCGTGTCACAGTTTTCGTTGCCATACTCCTCCGAAACGGCTTGACCGATTTTGATGAAATTTTTTGTGCATATTCAGTAGGCCTGAGAATCGGCTACTATCTATTTTTCATACCCCTAAGTATTAAGGGTTGTCCACACCAAACATTTTTTTAGTCACCCATCAAAGTTACCGGGAACGAAGTCGCGGGCATCAGCTAGTAAGTTATAACTATTATTAAAACCTATTATTAAAACTACAGTGACTCCATCTCATGACCCCTTTTTTTTTTTTTTTTGGGGGTGGGAAATAATCAAATAACCCCTCCCGCTCTTGGGCAGAGCGAAAGGGAGTGTCAGACTTCTACTGACTAAAAACCACCCATGTTCCTTCGTAGCCCTTCATGTCGAGGCCGCGGTATCTCTTGCGAACAACCCGCAGCCCCGACGGGATCTCATGAACCCTGACAGCTAGACAGCTGTTATAACAACAAAAAATTAAAAAGATTATAATATTAAACTGTCTAATGTTGTATAGCTAATGGTACGGAACCCTTCGTACGCAAGTCCGTCTCGCACTTGGCCGGTTTTTCTATTTGACGGACAGGAGAACATAATTAGGACATTAACGTGTCACAAAAAACCAATACCAACTACATGTATCCTGCACAAAATTCAATAAAGTCTTACGAATTTAATCACGGTCGCCATTTTCTGTACATCCTGTTACATTCAACTGCACAACAGTGTTATTACGATTTTGGCTGGCATTAACAGCTCCTTTTTTTTGGAGGATGGGAAATCATCAAATGACTCCTCCCGGTCTGGGCGGAGCGGAAGGGAGTGTCAGACTTATACTGGCTAAAACCACCCATGTTCCTTCTCAGCCCTTTGTGTCCGGGGCCGCGGTACCTCTTTTGAACAGCCCCGGATTAACAGCTCCTTTAATTCCTACATTAATCATTAATTTTAAGTTTGTATATGGTACTGAATGAGAAGTGGACGGAATGGGCAAAGGCTTCTGGCCAAAACTGGCTAACTAAATAAAATGCTGAATGCAGTACTTACCTACGCGAAATTATCTGAAACCTTTTTTTTTTTAAGACCATAATGTACCGTATTTCATGCAATTAGAGAACCTTGAATATAGCAGTAAAGGCGAGATTTGTAGTACCCAGAAGTGCTACCAATCATCTGCCTAGCCTTTTCCCAACTATGTTGGGGTCGGCTTCCAGTCTAACCGGATGCAGCTGAATACCAGTATTTTACATGGAGCGACTGCCTATCTGACCTCCACAACCCAGTTAATACTAGGTAATACGATACTCTTTGGTAAGACTGGATGTCAGAATTTCAGGTCACTGACTACCTGTAACGACTGCCAAAGATCTATATATGGCAGCCGGGACCAACAGCTTTACGTGCTTTCCGAGGCACGGAGGAAACTCGGTATGTCGGGCGGTCACCCATCCACAGACCGACCTAGGCAAGCACAGCTTTACCTAAAGATCGACCCGAGTGGCAGTTCTTATTAAGCCACGAGAAGTGCTACCAATATAGGTTGACTATACCTGAAGTGTATGCGTGCAAGCAAGTGATTTATGCACAGGTGACATACAAGTATGTTTCTGCGTTTATCAGGATATGAAATGGGTTACAAGTACACGCCTACGTGTCTGGATGTCTATTATAGTATTTATACTTACACTTTTACTAATCATCCTCATCTTTTATAAAATATTAAATCTTATAATTTTTCATTGTTTACTTTTCGTGTGACATAACGTCAGTTGTCAATATGTCATTTACTTTTCCTTTAATTTGTGTCATAGTTTTTCTTAGTGGTTAGAACTATGAAGGTTACATTTGATTTATATAATTTAATTTATTTTTATTAATATATTAGCTCAAATAATGTAATTTATTGATAATTTCTATTTACTGTAACTTATCTCACGCTTATAAAATTAATTAACACGCTCACAGAAATTCTTTGAGGAAGTTTTTGACTGAATAATACAGGCCGTTTTAAATACAGGCAACTCACAATTTTTGATTTCAAGAACTTAAATTCTGGAAAGTATTAAAAGACAATTGGGTGGAAAAAAACGGAGAGATGGTTTTATAAAAAGGGATTTCTGAAGGATGCCCTCCAGTTGAGATCTGGTTTCTGAAGAGGAATCATCACGTCTACAAGTTATTATCTGAGTTCTTAAGAAGAACCATCGCGAAGTACCTCCAAAGTATCCTCCGGGCCTCCCTAAAGGAGTCGCCCGTGATCCTCGCGACGCGAAGTACCTCCAAGGTATCCTCCGGGCCTCCCTAAAGGAGTCGCCCGTGATCCTCGCGACGCGAAGTACCTCCAACGTATTCTCCGGGCCTCCCCAAAGGACTTGCCCGTAATCTGCTGGCCAGCCTTCGAGATTTACCTACCCTGGAGCTGTTTTATTCTGTGCAAAGCGTGAGTTAGGAAGGTTCGTGTTTTTATAGATTTATTTGTATTTTTTACCTCTTACCTCTAAATTAAATTCAATTGTTAAATTACTTACCCTCTTTTACTTGTTAGGGGTAAGTAACACGACAGTTTGGCGCCCAACGTAAAATCAAGACTAGATCTCACTCATTCCCTCTCTAAATTCTAAAAAAACTTCCACAAGCAATCAAATTTGGTATATAATTATTTTTCATCATAATTCATCACTTCATCAATCTTTACTACTTTACTTAATACTAAACATACATTTATACTACACCCCCACACACATTTCTTTTACCTCTGGTAATTGACACCCTTTCGGCCTCTTGGATGTGTTAATCCACTTCTGGACACTGCCAAGGTTGGAGATTGGTTACTATACGACGACTATTGGACAATATCTCGTAGTCGTTTCTCATTATACTTAATACTTTACCAAAACATCACTACACTGCATCCCACAGACTTGCACACATTCCATTATCGAAAGATAATGTGCACCCTTTCGGCCTCTTGGATGTGATAACCACTTGTGGGCACTGCCAAGGTTGGAGATTGGATACTTTACGGACCGCCGCAGGACAATATCCTGTGGTCGTTTATACAAATCTATATATATTTATGTAATACTTATTACAAATAATTATCATTATATCGGATCCTCTAGTCCTCTTAAACTCTCTTTCTTTAACTCTTGAGTCCTCCTCTTAAACAATTATATTGAACTACGTTTAGTGTCGTGGGCTCTTGAACTTTTATAGATACTGGGTCAATACAAAGTATAGAGACTGTTAGTAGGATATTTTAGAATCCTCCTTCAGAACTTATCTCCTACTCTTTGTCCCTCCTCAGCCCTCCCTTACCCTCTTAAACTCTTTCACTCCCTTACCCTCTTAAACTCTTTCACTCCCTTACCCTCTTAAACTCTTTCACTCCCTTACCCTCTTAAACTCT
This sequence comes from Diarsia brunnea, assembly GCA_949774965.1. Taxonomy (NCBI): domain Eukaryota; kingdom Metazoa; phylum Arthropoda; class Insecta; order Lepidoptera; family Noctuidae; genus Diarsia; species Diarsia brunnea. Next base: position 15,904,307 of record OX459008.1, on the reverse strand, counting down.
TTCACTCCCTTACCCTCTTAAACTCCTTCACTCCCTTACCCTCTTAAACTCTTTCACTCTCTTACCCTCTTAAACTCTTTCACTCTTTTACCCTCTTAAACTCTTTCACTCTCTTACCCTCTTAAACTCCTTCACTCCCTTACCCTCTTAAACTCTTTCACTCCCTTACCCTCTTAAACTCTTTCACTCTCTTACCCTCTTAAACTCCTTCACTCCCTTACCCTCTTAAACTCTTTCACTCCCTTACCCTCTTAAACTCTTTCACTCTCTTACCCTCTTAAACTCCTTCACTCCCTTACCCTCTTAAACTCTTTCACTCTCTTACCCTCTTAAACTCCTTCACTCCCTTACCCTCTTAAACTCTTTCACTCCCTTACCCTCTTAAACTCTTTCACTCCCTTACCCTCTTAAACTCTTTCACTCCCTCACCCTCTTTTGGAACCTTTATTATTTTTTCTAAATATTTTTTTTTTTAATATTTACACATGACTCATCTCTTTCTTCTTTCCCTCTTCTAAAATAGAGTTCCTTTTCGGCTTATTAAAACTCTATTTATTTTCTAATTCATTCACGGTTCTTAAACCATTATAAGATTATTTTTAATCTTTCTTTATATATTACCTAACCTTCGTTTCAACTAACTCTACAAGTTAGTATGAATCTTGTTTCTAACTATTGACTCTAAAAGTTGATAGGAGCTGCCCTTGACGTTTTACTCGGAGCATACCGACTACTATTGCGGGAGCTGCCCTAACGTTAACTCGGAGTTTACCGAGTGCGGTGTTGTTATGTATCAACTAAAGTTGACTAGGAGCGGATTACAACTCCTTTAAAAATAAGCCTTTGTTAAAAAATTTTTTTACTTCATGTTATTAATGGGTTTTAGACGAGAGCGGATTACAACTCCGAAAATAAGCCTTAAAGTTATTACCTTATCAGGTTGCGTAGTGATCATTGAATGTGAATCCTACCTCACCTAACTTCGTAAGATGTCGGTGTGTTTGAATGAAGTATGTACGTTTTGTGAATGCTGTTATACTTTAACCTTACAAAATTTTTGTTCTAGACCAAAAATTTTCTCGGGGTCGTTGGGGAAATATAGTATTTATACTTACACTTTTACTAATCATCCTCATCTTTTATAAAATATTAAATCTTATAATTTTTCATTGTTTACTTTTCGTGTGACATAACGTCAGTTGTCAATATGTCATTTACTTTTCCTTTAATTTGTGTCATAGTTTTTCTTAGTGGTTAGAACTATGAAGGTTACATTTGATTTATATAATTTAATTTATTTTTATTAATATATTAGCTCAAATAATGTAATTTATTGATAATTTCTATTTACTGTAACTTATCTCACGCTTATAAAATTAATTAACACGCTCACAGAAATTCTTTGAGGAAGTTTTTGACTGAATAATACAGGCCGTTTTAAATACAGGCAACTCACAATTTTTGATTTCAAGAACTTAAATTCTGGAAAGTATTAAAAGACAATTGGGTGGAAAAAAACGGAGAGATGGTTTTATAAAAAGGGATTTCTGAAGGATGCCCTCCAGTTGAGATCTGGTTTCTGAAGAGGAATCATCACGTCTACAAGTTATTATCTGAGTTCTTAAGAAGAACCATCGCGAAGTACCTCCAAAGTATCCTCCGGGCCTCCCTAAAGGAGTCGCCCGTGATCCTCGCGACGCGAAGTACCTCCAAGGTATCCTCCGGGCCTCCCTAAAGGAGTCGCCCGTGATCCTCGCGACGCGAAGTACCTCCAACGTATTCTCCGGGCCTCCCCAAAGGACTTGCCCGTAATCTGCTGGCCAGCCTTCGAGATTTACCTACCCTGGAGCTGTTTTATTCTGTGCAAAGCGTGAGTTAGGAAGGTTCGTGTTTTTATAGATTTATTTGTATTTTTTACCTCTTACCTCTAAATTAAATTCAATTGTTAAATTACTTACCCTCTTTTACTTGTTAGGGGTAAGTAACACGACACTATCTGTTAGAATTTAATTACGTTTATTGAAATACGTGGTTGGATTTAAAATGTTAGGCGAAATTTGTTTGTGGGCACCTAACATAAGGTACATAATGTAAGGCTTGTGGGCACGGTCAGCAACAGAAGAATTTTAATTATTTGATGTACAGGACTCCAGCTATTATTTTTAAAGTTTCAAAAGTTCCTCACTCTTCAATAACTTGTTAGTAACGAGTACCTGTTTTGAAACTTGGAGTACACACTTATTATGACTTAGCTATTGACCAATTGCTGCAGGCCGATAGGATCCAACTTAGACTAAAGCTGATAATGTTTAGTTGCTTAATTTTTTTGGTGCCTAGTAACCAGTGTTGAGAATGAATGCAAACTGAGATTATTTTGCTATGAAGCATTGTCACCGTATTATCCAATTTATCGAGAGACTTATTGAATGAATTAGGAACGAGAACGACGTCGATACTACGCACAATTTAAGAGTCTCACTGTGGTACTCAGAGATATTTAATGATTACTTAAGCCGTCACTTAGTAAAGATTTGACATACTTTTGTATGACAAAACTGTCAAAACCTTTACTAAGTGATAGCCTAAGTAATCATTAAAGTTCTCTGAGTGCGGTAATTAAACGTAGTGCTATTGTACCAGTGATAACGATGCGAAGAAAGTCATGAATGTGCGGTCTGACATAAGTTATACCACTGAGAAGGTTGTGCCTGTGCATCCATGTTTTCGAGAAGTGCTGCTTTTTAATCCAATTATAATAAAAGCAGCGTTTTTTCTACGAAACGCTTTGAAAGCAATTGTCTATACCCTAAGAAAATATTCAGTATCTTTCATTACCCCATCTCGTGTTGACTATCGAAACTAATCAAACCTCATTTGTTCCAGGATCTCCGCACCCTTCTAAAATCGAAGCACGTGCAAGGTCTAGAGCTGCACAATGCGCACAAGGCCCTCAATAAGACCAAGGTCATGGAGGCTGTCGAGGCTGCGCGCACAGCCCTCTCCTCCTCGGGAGGTGGACCTCTGTTCCTGGCCCTCCCTGCCTACCCTGAACTGCTGGCGAAGTATTACGACCTGAGGACGCTGATCAAGAAGGTGGATCTGCTGATGGTGCAAACCCATGCTCTGGGGATTGTGAAGAAGATGACATATCATCCTAGTAGGCTGAGCGGCATGTGGGACATGATGAATACTGTAAGTATTAACTTTTGTTGTTATTTGGTGAATTTACACTAAATTACTTTTTCTGGGGAAAAAAATAACTGTAGGGCAATAATGGGTTTCGAAAAGTTATAAAGTTGTTGATTGGTTTACGGTGTTCACACTACATTCACTTGACATAAAAAGTAATATCAAAAAACTAGAAGTAACTTCAGGAAACAAGAAGTTTTCTTCTTGAATTGTAAAAAAAGCTTGCTTGAGGCTGATTTTAAGAAAAAAATAGTAATTAAGGACCTACCTGAATTTGTGAAAGTAAGTTTGTAGGGAACAATCATCAACGCCAAGAAATAGTTGTTTAGTTATAGATTCCAGCCTTTATAAATTGTTTAAATCAGTTAAATAATACAATATTTATTTCGTTTGACTGCCCCTATGGTCTAGTGGTTAGATAAGCATGAGGTCCAGGGTTCGATTCCTGGGTCGGGCAAACCGTTGTTGGGGTTCTCCATCAGGATTGTCTTAGTAGCAGCCACATAGTCTGGATTTGTGCTCGGTAGATGGCAATAGGCTTGCTCCCTATTACATGGGACTTAAACATCTATTAACTGGCGAAATGTGGTTATACTATTAGATACATATTTACATAGATTTTAAAAGACCACCAGTCACATTCTTCAAAAACTTGCTGTCCTAAAAACCCAAATTGCAAAGCCTACATCAAAAAAATAAACAACATTGATTCAAGATCCAATATTTATTGTTCTAACTATACCAAAGAACGTAAAAAGAGGCCCAACCAGCAAACACAAACAGATGATTATCTAAACAATACGCCTATAGGACATAGGAAAGTAATTCAATATACTCTGTAACTTGCTACAAAGGCGTTATGTATGCTTCTTATATAAAAACATCCGAAGATCGAGTGCTGCTCCAATTGCGACGCAATGAGTGTGCAATTTCGAAAGACGAGACAGATTATCCGGAATATATAATTTAATTGATATGCATGGATAATGACGGGTTAGATTGAAACCGGAATAAATCATATTTTTTACCCGACTACGACGAAGCCAAAAGGAAGGGTAATGATTTTGGCAGTGTATGTATGTATGTTTTTCGGGGTGTGGTAGAACGGTATTTTAGCAATGCTAACCTAATAGTGTGACCGTAGGGACTGCCAAGACATAGCCAAATAAATAAAATAAACATAATAAAAACTAGGTTAGACATTTTAACCACACGATAAAGAAAGAAATAATAATAAGTTTCCGGGTTATCAATCTAGTGATCGCAAGCTCTCCTGAGATTAGTTAGTACCTCGTGCACTAGCACTAGGTTCGATCCCCAAGTCAAATAAATAGTTACTGGGTTTTTCATAAGGAATATCTCAGAAGCATTCTTTAATTAAAAATACATTCTGCTTCTACCAAAGCCTAATCAATTTTCAAGAAGGGCTTACAAGATATCTTACTAGTACTTACCTAATTATTAATTTCCATCAATCGTCAAATCGTACCTGCCAACTTATAATTGCTTGGCAACACACGCACGCAATTTCAATAATTACGAATCAATCATTCGAATAAAACATCTATTTATAATCCTTCACTCGTATTTCGGTCACGTCTAATGTACTCATTTGAAGGCCAACTGCACTTGAGAAAAAAACCTCACATACAAACTTAGTAATGCACACACATGATCCCTTGATGTTTAAAGATATGGTTGAAAATTCTCTGATTGGATGGTATACGTAAGTTGGTTGAATCAGCACAATTTAGGGTATGTAGGCCAGTTATAGGCAGGTGCATCTCTTTAGAGTTTACAACGGTCTAACTTGTATGGTATGTTGTGGAGGTGATGGGCTTTTGAAATTTATTGCCCGTTGATGCATTGCTTGGAGCGTTTGTAAGGCGCTAATCGAGTGAAGGTCGTTTGATGCAGATAGTTTTGTGTTCATTTATCTTATTTAGTAGTTGTATTAAATAATACGATGCTCCTTATTTTCGGGTCACTGACTACCGGTCACCACCTGCCTAGCCTTTTCCCAACTATGTTGGGGTCGGCTTCCAGTCTAACCGGATCATCAGCTGAATACCAGTATTTTACATGGAGCGACTGCCTATCTGACACATGACACTTTCCGGTGTTGATAAGATTACAAATCAAATAAAAGCTGTAACTATTTAATAAATGCATTAGCGAAATACGCGAATCACGCTGAGTATAAAAATTGCTCATATTTTGCAGCGTCATGTAGTACAACACCTGTACCAAATAGTAATGCATCATGATTAATAAGGGTTTTGCTCGGGAAAACCTTGAATAATCACTAGAATTCACTTTTACAATATACCGACTCATTCCTTAATGAATATATTGTAACAGTCATAGTTACCTATACTATAAACCTGGCCTATATAAAGGGTGTAAATGTACCCTTAACGCAAACGAAGGGCACTTGTTCTCCCCACCACTGCTATCATTTTTTTGTTCTAGACCATACCTGGGAACCTCCTAGTTACGGAGCTATTTTTGTAAATACTAGTTTTTCAGGTTATAACTTTACTGAAATTACCTCCATGACCCGTTTACTATTCAAAGCATCCACTAGCACAATGTTTTAAGATTGTTACATTGAGTTTTACCGTAAAATGTGATTTTTGACCCAAAAAAAAGTCGTTTCCAGGATTTTTTTTTGCGTAGGGGTACCTACTTAGTTTGATGTACAGAATGCTTGGTTGACGGCTGTGTGATGGGTCGATTTACACCCTGTATATAACAAAATCCCGGAATCCCGAAGGGTTAGGTAGCGGTGTACCCTTTAGTTTATCCACATTTCGCTAGTTATGTTTAAGTCCCATGTAATAAGGGGCGAGCCTATTGCCATCAGGCGGACACAAATACTCCGTGGCTGATGCTGAGAAATTAATGATGGAAAAACCCAATAACACTAACACCCGACCTGGGAAATTAACCCAGGACTTCTCGCACAGTAGTCGCGTAGGATATGGAGGATTAAAATATACCTGTCGAGCAAAGGTCTCTGTGTCAATTTGTCTTACAGTAGGACAATACCAGCCAAGATACTCCTGAATACGAACTTGGTCCCGAAAAATCGACTTGCGAACAAAATAAAAAACTTCTGCGTTCTTCCTTAAATGTAACAATAACTAAATACTCCTCATCCACAGGATTCCGTGGTAGACCTCGTCATTGGTCTCGGCGTACCATCATCCAAGGTCGTCATCAGCCTACCCGCGACTGCCCGTCAGTTCACCTTGGTCAACGAGACCCTCAGTACTCCTGGCAGTCCCACTGAAGAAGACGAACCTAAGGAGATAGACCAGGCTGAGCTGTGCAGACAGCTGAGGAGTGGAAGGTGGACGTTGGAGAGAGACCAGGATCTGTCAGCGCCTTATGCTTTTAAGTGAGTGTTTGGTATTATTGTAAAAAAGTGTTTGTAAACTTGACTTTTCGTAGGCGTTTGTTGCTTTGGTTTGAATGATCAATCGTATCGTATCAAAGTGTTAAACATTAGCAGTGACTGCAGATATTTCTTACTAACATCCAACAGCTTTTACAGCGTGTCCGTTGCACGTTTCGCTTCTTTTCATTAGTATTCACTACTAAGATGTACGTAATAAGTTTGTTTTTGGGAGACACAGACAAAAAATCTACGTGTGATAATTATGATCCATGTATGTTGTAGGTACGTAGGATATTTTGACAGCTTCCTCTTGTGTACTGAATATTTGTATATACGTAATACGTTTTTATTTCTTCTAGGAACAAGACCTGGATATCATTCGAAGATTCCTCCTCAATCGACGTGAAGGGCAAGTACGCCAGAGTTCGTGGCCTGGCTGGCCTGGCCTTGCACCAGGCTGATCGGGATGTGGATTCAGCTTGTGGACCCACGCTGAGAACCTCTCTCGCCAAGGTGCTCAACCAGCAGAGTAGAGCACCTAGGGCTGCTGTACTCAGGTAATTGTCTTCCAGTTAATATATTATGTTCACTATAATTTATCATTTATTATATGTATAATGATATATTTTCTGTTCACAAAGTTGACTAAAGTTGATATTAATGAGTACAAGAAAAATGGGTAAGCTGTATTCCAACTTTGTGAGAGACAGGTTTTTTTCTAAAAACCTACATCAGGCACCGATGTAGGTTTTTAGAAAAAAACCTGTGTTACAGGTCACCAGGCCCCTTTCGGCTAGAATTAGCTTGTACAGAGATACCGTGTAAGAGTAAGATTTAAACAATATGCGTAACAAAAATAAAAAAAAAACAGTAAAAGATAAAAAATATGCGTAAAAGAAAAAAAGAAGTTATAAATAATATTAATTATAATTGACCTTAATTACTGGTTATCACATGACCTAGCCCACACAACGTAATGAACAAAAAATAGCAGCTGTTTGTCTAACATAACAAAACATCACGCATGTAATACCCGAAGGGTTAGGCTGAGATATACCTTATAATACACTCACATTTCGCCAGTTATGTTTAAATCCCATGTAAAAGGGGGCAAGCCAACCAACAACCGGGCACAAATCTGTTTGTATAAACTCCGCTAATGTAACTTCCAGATCCCTAGAAAACGAGATCCTCTCAGCATCAGGTCACGTGCGCGCCATCGATGCGCTGCAAGTGTCTCCCTACAGGATCACGCAGGTCGTCGATTCTGATGGAGTCATCCACTCCATAAGAGAGGTAAGAAACTGTTCACATACATATAATATAATTATGATAATTGTCCCATGGGATCATACTACCGGAATAAAAAGTACCATATGCGTCAATCCAGTTTATAAACTATCTGTGTGCTAGACTTTATCCCAATCTGTTTAGTAGTTTTTGTGTGAACGAGTAATAAACATCCATCCATCCATCCTCACAAGCTTTAGTTTTAATAGTATTTGTAGGATGTAGGTTTTCGAACAAACTTCTTGTTAGCGTAGCAGCTATGTAAATGACATCGGCCCAGAATTTGGTTCCTTACGAATTTGGCGGCTTCAGCAGCGTCGCGTCAGCGTCGGTTAGTTCCTCTAATAATAAGCAAACAATAAGACATGCAGGACACGATATTAAGTCCCCATCATATGAGAAACAGCATGACATTTTTACACTAGTACATCTATGAATTTTAAATATGATAGATTTTCCTGTTTGGCTAACGTATATAATATTCGGAGAGTGTTCCAAACTTTCTGGTTCAATAACGACGATGTTTCAGTACGTCGAAAAAATTACTAGTGTATTCGGTAAACCAATGAGCCACATTACCTAAAATTTCGACAGATGACAACTGCTGGTCACTGTTGATCTCAATTCTCAAGTCAATCCAGTTTCAATTTCACAATTACCTTTACTTGATAAGCTCAACTCCGTTGCGTTAAAGTTTCACAACCTGAGTTTATATAGATAGAGCATGTGTAGCAAAAACATGTGCTTTAGAAAATAATTATATGTGTCCGTGGCTGTCATTTATGTAGGGTTGTCCTCTGAACGACGCCTTGTTGACTAACATACCAGTAACTTGCTACCATCTACTAACGTATCGTTCTTCGTTTAAAATCTTATATCTAAGCTAAATTTATCGTACCATAGATAATTAAGCATTTGTTTACTTTCCTATTTATTTGTATTGTTCTGCAGCATTGCATTGTCAAAAAGATTAAATGATTTAAAATCACTATCGTTAAATTAACAGCTAACTAATGACGTTCACAAAATGTGTACTATTTTGCTTGTAAAAAGTATTATCGAAGTAAAGTATTATAAATCACATTTGTTATGTTCCAGGACACCCGTACGGAGTTCTCTTGCTCTCGGCAAGGTTACTTCGTGCACCCTCGCTCCTGCGCCCGGTTCTACCGCTGCGTTAAGTTCGACCAGCTCTCACCCGAATATACCGTAAGTCTTTACGTGACTACATCTTGGGTTTGCAGGACATGCGCCACCTCCTATCCTGCCCACCCTGCACAACCGCTTGCACCTTTCAACATTTACTTGAAAATACCCTTAACCTTAACCCTTAACCCTTTAGTGTATAAATACCCTTAACGCAAACGAACTTGTTCGCACTTGTTCTCCCTACCACTGCGATATTTTTTGGTTCTGGACCATACCTGGGAACCCCCTAAATGCGGAGATATTGGGGGTCAAAGTTCCAAATTTTTCACAACTGTTTTTGTAAATACTAGTTTTTCAGGTTATAACTTTACTTATAAGTATTACCTCCATGACCCGTTTACTATACAAAGCATCCACTAGCACAATGTTTTAAGAGTGCTACATTGAGTTTTACCGTATAATGTGAGTTTGACCCCAAAAAAATAAATCGTTTCTCAGCAAAAAATGTTGCGTAGAGGTACTTAGTTTGATGTACAGAATGCTTGGTTGACGGCTGTGTGATGGTTAATAAAATTGACACCCTGTATGTTAGAGCTGTGCAGGTCACATATAATATGATAGACATACTGGGCTAACACAATTCGAGTTCATCGACACGTAATGAAGAAAACCTACTTTTTTAAACCGTGTGAGAGATTTAGATCTTTTTGGTGGCACAAACTGGGTCAGAAGAAAGGGCCCTTTGTGTGCGAAACTTGTTGGGTTATCCCAAAATGTCATGTTGAGTCAGTAACACCGAAATCTTTCAACTGAAACAGGTGTTTTCTAACTTTTTAGGTATTCTATATTTAATTTATTACTTCCAGGTTTTCGAATTCGACTGTCCCGCCGGATTGGCGTTCGACAACCGCTATGAAGTGTGTGTATGGCCTGGCAGTCTGCCACATTCACAAGCCTGTCCCGGGTCTTCTGAAATCGCTCCCGTTCCTAAGACTAGGTTCATCTGTCCTGAACATGAAGGTAAGAATTTTTGGATTGACTCGACTAACTTACAACCTTTAGTTTGGCAAAATTATTATCGAAAATCTGCTATGTGATGATTAGAATTGTTTTGTGTACTCTAAACTTGTTGGTATTTTGGTTTGTGGCCAAAAACGGTATTCACGATACCATTTTGTTTTAGTTTTTATTACAATTTCATACATATTCACCAACAACGCCCGATGTCAACGTCATTCGAGCGCCAAAAGATCTTTCTAATTCTTTAAAATAAAACCTTATTTGAAACAAGTTCTGCTTAGATTACCACAATAAATTGATATTGTTACCTATTCAACAGATTTTCGAATCAGATCAAATAATCAATATCCCTCAAATAATCAGATGATGAGAATTATTTAGCCAAATCATCAATTTCTACCCTCCACCTTACAGGTTACTACGCGGACCCTGAAAATTGCCGCTGGTTCTTTGCCTGCCTGGACCACGGCAAGTCTCCTCTGACTGCCTACGAGTTCCGTTGCCCCTTCGGGCTGGGCTTCGACGCTGAGAAGCTCAAGTGTGACTGGCCCTGGTTGGTGCCAGCGTGTGGCAACATCGCCAGATACGAGGCCGAGACCTATGGGTTCTCTGCTGCTACTCTCACTGGTGAGTTCACAATAAGTTCCTTTGTCTCTCTTATATCTATCACTTTAAAGGTTAATTGAATTTACTTGTTTTGACTAATACTGATTTGAAAACATATTAATTATTCTTTCCTAAGAAATGCACGGCCTAATGATTTCAATGTATTTACAGGCGCAGCAGGTTATCAAGGCCAAACCGCCGACGCGATCAACGTCGCCGCCCATCAGAGCTTGGTCTCCGGCGCTTCTCTCAACAATTTAGTCGGCATACAAGGAGGATTCCTCACCAAGGACGACGCTTTGGACTCCAACTTCATCGCTTCCCAAGAACTGGCAAACGCTGGACACTCCTACGAAATAGGACAGGGATCTACTCAATTCGGCAATGGCATAATCGGGCACGGTTCTGCTGAGATCAACAATGGCTTGGCTTACCATGGTGGTGGTGCTGGCGCTATCAACGGCAACATAGGACTGGTTCATCCGACCCAATATAATGAACCAACTAAATACCATTCTGGTTCCATTATCTTGGATGACTACAGACTTCCGACCGAAGAGGAGGCTCTCCGTCACGGTGCTCATGGAGCAAATCTTGGACAGGGTGGCAAATCTGGAGGATATACCACTGGATACGTTAAATCTGGACAAGCTTCTGGGTACACACAATCTGCAGGGCAAGCGTCTGGATACGCTCAATCTGGAGGGCAATTATCTGGATACACGACCCAGTCAGGACATAATTCTGGATATACAGGCCAGCCTGCAGGACACTCTACAGGCTACACTGTTCAAGCTGGAGGAAATACTGTTGGATACAACGGGTACTCAGGCTACGCTGCAGGACAGGGTCAAAAGACGGTTCAGTACCAAAGCACAAAATACGACGATGACAACTCCGGGGCGTACATACATGATACTACGGGAGACGTCGCAGAGCCTTATAAACATGAAGGCTCGCCAATTGAACCATATATACATGATGGTTCTACCTACAAACACACTGGAGATTATTACGACACTGGCAAATATTCCGGATCTTCTGAGAGCGGTTATGGAGGCAAATATACCGGATACTCTCAAAGCGGTTATGAAGGCAAATACACCGGATCTTCCCAAAGCGGTTACGAAGGTAAATACACCGACCAAAGTGGACAATATATAGAGGATAATTCTGGAGCTTACGTAGAGACTAACGTTGGCAGTTCGGGTTATGGTACTGGCTATTCCACTGGTTATAATGGCGAAAACTCTGGTGCATACAACCATGATGACTCAGGGAAGTACAAAGCTGGAGTGTACAGAGCTGACGGCCATATTGGTGAAAATAAAGCGACAAGCCAGTCTAATTTCCAACAGTACCACGGATACAGCGAAGCAAATGCTGGGAACTACATCAGTGACTCGAAGGCTCATACTGGTTCTTCTCACACTTTGACCGCAGGAGCTATCAATGTTGGCCTAGTTGGAAAAACTACCTTAGTCGACACTGATTATAACAACCAAGGCTTCTACCAAGGTACAGGTTCTACAGGTTACAGCCAAGATCAGGGCAGCTATCAAGGAGGTTCTCAAGGTTACAACCAGGACCAAGGTAATTATCAAGGATCGAAGTCTTACAGCCACTCTCAAACTTTGCACCCAGCTCATGTTGCCGTAGTATCCCAACCAGCTGTCGCCATTAACCATATTGGAACTGACTTTCATAACCTCGATGGATACAGTTTTGTGACTACTCCTACTTCTTCTGGAATACCAACAACTGCCACTCCGTATGCTGCCACAACTTCGATACCAACTGTGACGTATAAGACTACGTATGTTCCCCAAGCCCCTAAGACGACCGTAACGCAAATATTTGGTGTTTCGCAGCCCGCTGTTACATACGTTCAACCAACAGCTATTCCTGTTAAACAAGTCAGTGCCCAAGTTCAAGTAACTGATCACAATCAAGGTCTGAACTACCAGTATGAAAACAATGATTACTCTGGCAACTACAACGGTGAAGCAAAGGTTGAATCTGGATACGACTATTCGAAACCTACCATTAAGTTTGAAGATGGTATTTCTTACACTACCTCAGCGCCTGCAGTTTCTGTATCTACATACAGACCCGAAAGCGTCAGCCACAACCAGCAAACAATCCACCAGGTCGAATCTGTTGGTTTCGGATACTCTACACCCGAACCTGTTTATGAAGAGCCTTTTAAAAAGGTCATAGCTTATACTACTGGACCCTCATACTCTCAACCTACAGAGCCTACATACACACCTCATTCGTTCAGTCATCAGACAATCCATAAAGTGGAAACTAGCAAAGTTTACACTCCATCAGTGGAGTCTGCTTCAGTGGGTACTGGTTACGACTACTCCCAATCAGGAGTGTCTTGCGAGGAACCTAAAGTTATTCAATACACAACACCTCAACCCGCTCTCGCCGTCCAGCCCGTCGTGTCTACTTACCGGCCACAAGTGTTAAGTCATCAGACTATTCATAAAGTTGACGCGAACAGAGTTAACTCTTACTCCGGAGACTCTTCATCAGGCTACCACTACGAGCAACCTTCTGTCCAATTTGAGGAAGTCAAGAATGTGTACTCAACTCCCGCACCAATTGTCTCATCGACCTTCAAACCTCAAACGATCAGTCACCATACTATTCAGACACAGCACATCGTGCCAGTTTCTTCTACACCTAAATATGAAGTCAGTTACCAGTCGACACCAGTCACTGTTTACGAAAACCCGATCATAAAGTATACACAGCAGGCTACCCCTGTTACTTACGTCGAGCCAACGTACAAATCTCAGTCATTCAGCCACCAGACCATACACAAGGTTGAAGACAATAAGGCTTACAATGCTGATTCTGGATACGAATACTCCAAACCCGCAGTAGCTGTTAAACAGCAGGTTCGTTACACTACAGTCCAGCCGCCTGTGGTTTCTACCTACCAGTCTCAGGATTATAACCAACAGAGCAACTTACACAAAGTAGATGCAAGTCAAGTTCATACGTACAGCCAAGATACCGATGGTTATGAATACAACAAACCCGCCGTTACATTCGAGGAAGCACCCAAGACAGTGTTTCAGTACTCGACGCCGGCACCAATAGTTGTCTCGACATACAAACCCCAGACTTACAGCCATCAGACTATTCACAAAGTGGAAAGCCAGAAGTATATTCCAGTTTCTTCCACTCCGGCACCTCAAATTGACTTGTCGTATCAACAATCTGTTTCGACGTACGAGAACCCGTTCCTCAAGTACACACAGAAGGCAACTCCAGTGACTTACGTGCAGCCCACAGCAGCAGTTTACACTCAAACGTACAAGCCTATCGTTCAGCAACACGAAGTGAAACACATCGTGAGCCAACCTGTGCAATATGAACAACAACAGGTCCATGTTAGCCAAGAAGGATATTCCTACAACCAGCCTGAAATCCAAAGAAGTGTTGAGCTTAAGGGCTACTCTGACGCAAGTGCGGTATCTCATCAAGTTTATCATCAGTCCAGTGTTAACAATAACTATAACGCAGGCAACGATGTCGTATATGTTTCAACTACGCCTTCTAGTCTTGTGTACGAAGATCATTATGTTGATGTCGACTCTCCTAAAGTACAAACATACCAAGCTCCTGAGTATATTCCACCGAAGAATGACTACCAGTCGTACTCTGTTGTGTCGACTGCTTCGGCGCCTGTTGTTCATCAAAGCTCTGTCATTCATCAAGCCCAAGATGTTACCCCTGAAGAACAATACCAATCATACTCAGTTGGATCAACTGCTTCTACGCCGGTCTTCCATCAGAGCTCTGTGATACATCAAGGTCATGAGTACGATGCGTCCAAGACGGATTACAAATCTTACTCCGTTAGTTCAACCGCCTCGGCTCCAGTTGTCCATGAAAGCTCTGTTATACATCATGCTCAGGAGTACGTTGCACCTCAGTCCGGTTATCAGACATACTCCGTTTCCACTCCATCGACTCCAATTGTTGTACAAAACGCTGGCTTCCAGCAAGCTCAAGATAATTACGACTACTCCCACCAACATTCGTTTAGCACATCTCATATACAACAGCCACAGAAAGTGGAATCCATCCACTTCTCATCGTTCCCTAGTTCTACGGCCTCACCGCAATATCAGCAGGTTGAATACCAATCTCCTGAGATCCAGGTTGTATCAAAGGGTGAAGAATATTTACCACCTGTAGTGTCTACAAGCGCTCCTGTTGTGAGCTCTACTTACAGGCCTAGAACCTACTCTACCGTGTCTACAACTCGTGAATATCTGCCACCAGCGGAACCCATATACGAATACCAGGCGCCATCCACCACTGCTAGACCTATCTTCAAGTCAACTACACCGGCATATAGAGCCGAATCTACGACGTCCTACAAAGCTTCGGAATACTTGCCACCTGCCGAAGAAGGATCTAAATTGATTAACTTCGAAAGCTTTGGCTTCAATCATGCGAATGCAGCGTCCAATATTCAATACAATCCTTATCAAGAAGTAACTATTACACACGACACTGCTCCTGTTGAAAGAAAACATAACATTGTAGTTGAAACAGCTAAGTCTCATTTGCTTGGTTTCGGAACAGTAGGACCCGATGCAGGGTTAGTCTCACCAGTTACTTACACCACAGTGGCACCGGTTGTATCCTCCACGTACAAAAAAAGAGTAAAATCAACTGCAAGACCCGCTTATAAATATAGCACCACAACCGAGTACCAGGCTCCAGAATATTTGCCACCTTCAGATGATTTGAAATCGGGAGTAAACGTTGAAAGTAACGGATACAGCGAGCAAGCATCTGGCGCCGACGGCCAATACAACGCTTATCAAGACGCTGTATACACTGTGGCACCAGTTCAGAGGAAACAGAACATAGTCATTCAAACGGCTAAATCGCAACAATTTGGATTCGGTACAGTTGGCTCTGACGCAGGAACAGTTTCACAGGTCTCATACACAACATCGGCACCTATTGTTGTATCCAGTCCAGAATCGTATTCATATGCACCGAAGATAGTGTCTTCAACCTACGCTCCTATTGAACAAGGTTTGTTTGAAGTCTCACCGTCACCTGCACCTGTAAGAAGAACTAAACCTAAAGTGGCTGTCGTGACAAAGATTAACGACTTCAATCCTTTCCTCGTACGCAAACTTGGAGCGGTCTGCAGCTGTCAGTCACCAGTTCTGATCCTTAAAGGAAAAAGACCTACACAAGCGCCTCAAGATCTCGGCGACTTCAATGGCTACGATGACTCTAGCCGCGGAGACATAAGTGAAGGTGGATACGGTCACAGATATACTAAAGTACAAGCTCCCGCTGAAGGCACAGTTGCTACTGCACAGCCATTTGTATCATCCACATTCAACCCTATCATAGTTCCTGACGATTCCTACTATCAAGACCTCCAGGAGCAAAGCGGATACAATGTGGATGTTACACCGAGACCCAAAGAAGTATACTCAGAAAGCTACGTATCAAGCACACCTTTTGTGGCATCTACGACAGAGAGGTACATCAGAGTCCGACCGCGAGTGAAGACTGTTACCGCTGCTCCTACGTACAAGACTGTGTTGTTGAACCAAGAAGTATCACCAACTATTACTATTAAGGAAGGATCTGAATCCGGATCTGCGATTGACTCGCAGGCGTTTGATCGTTACGGACCTGGTGGATGGAGGAGCAGAGACGAGACGTTGCAAGGGTCGGTAGACTGCCAAAGAGCCGGTCTGTTCCGACACCCGAAGCAATGTAACAAGTTCTACGCGTGCAGATGGGACTGCACCAAGCAGAGGTTCACGCTGCATGTGTTCAACTGCCCCATCCAGCTGAGCTTCGACCCCAGCATAGGCGCGTGCAACTGGCCCAGCCAGGGCCCCGCATGCCAGGGCGACACACTTCTCACCAACGTTCTTTAAGTACCTTAACATAGTTGCCAATCTCGTCGTGCCATCGAAATTGTGATAAATTGTGATCACGAATTTTCTCTAACTCTCTATCCTCGATACAGTTGGACGATTTGTCTCTCTTTTGTTTAAGTTGCTTATTTATTTGTTCGGTTTTGTTAATGTTATTTCATAGTTATTTATTACATAATCTCTTTTTCAGCTTCAAGTTTGCTTATGCTAAGCCTTGTGAATTTTCATTATTGGAATTAGAGTTACCATTATCTAGTTCATGTTATTGTAAAATAGTGAAGTCATATTTTTGTATTTTTATAAATTAATATAGAAATAATATGCTGTAATTTGTAAATATACGATTTTATTCAATGAACAACTTATTTTTATTTAATAGTATTTTGAATACATGTCAATTCTTAAAAACATAAAATGCATTATCTAAATCAACAAAGCAACAGGCTTTCCTACCTCAGCCAAAGCATGTTTGTACTTAGCGATGATAGGATTAACCTCTTCGTCAATGAACTCTGTCACTTGTTCGGGAGCTCTACCAATGAACGTGGATGCATCCAGGATCTTATCCAGTTGCGATATGATAGGCGCGAAGTAGCTGTCTTTCTTAACACGTTCGATCAAATCATTATCTTTGCCGTGTTGTTTCACTTGCGCACCCGCTTCGTGTGAGAGTACCCTTATTTTCTCGTGGCACACTTGACGATCGCCACCAGCCTGGACCATAGACATGATAATATTCTCGGTGGCCATGAAAGGCAGTTCCTGAGCGATATGACGGGCGATGACCTTAGGGTACACGACCAATCCTTGGCAAATGTTCAGTAGGGTCAATAAAGTAGCATCGGCTGTTAGGAAGCCTTCAGCGAGGGTAATGCGACGGTTTGCCGAGTCGTCCAGGGTACGCTCGAGCCATTGAACTGCGTGGGTGTTGGCAGCATTGGCGTGCAACGTGATAAGATGACGGGCGAGAGCGCAACAGCGTTCCGACCTCATCGGGTTTCTCTTGTACGGCATAGCGCTAGACCCAATCTGGGAGGCTTCGAATGGCTCCTCTAGCTCCTTACGCGAAGCTAACAGACGAATGTCTGAGCACATCTTGTGTACAGTAGCTCCTAGTCCAGACAACGCAGAGATGACTTCTAAGTCAACTTTCCTGGAGTATGTCTGGCCAGTGACGATGTACCGTTTGTTAAATCCGGCAAATTCGGCGACTTTTTGGTCGAGAGCGCGGACTTTCTCGTTGTCTCCTTTGAAGAGTTGAAGGAAGGAGGCTTGTGTACCTGTGGTTCCCTTGACTCCTCGGAAGCGGAGGTCGTCCCTGGCGCGGGAGAGGGCTCTCTCGTCCATGAGCAAGTCACTCAGCCAGAGAGAAGCTCTCTTGCCCACAGTTGTCAGCTGCGCTGGTTGCAGATGGGTGAAGCCGAGCATTGGAAGGGACCTGAAAACAGTAACAGCATGATTTAAATACAAAATAATCATTCAGTTGGTTACAAACTGATTTTGATTAATGACCTGTATCGAAATTTAGCACTACGCAATTAATGAGGAAGTAGTATTACCTAATTAATAATGTGCCCAAACATAGAGATCTGCCGGTAGATATCGAGTAGTTCATACGTTATACATTCAGTTAACGATTATTGCGTATTGTTCTAAGTTATTGTATGGTAAACATGGCGACTGGCAACTGGCGCAATGGCTGCGACATTTGGTTAAAGTCTTAATCTATTCTATTTGTTTGGTTATTCTAGCGTAACTTCCGGTACTCTTCAGATTTTATCACCCTGCGAAGGGGGAGAATATTTAGATGAGCATGAATACTTTGACATAATTCTTAAAGTTTTAAATGCATCGATGTTTTAGTCAAAACTAGTGCATAGATAACCCTCCTTTTGAGCTTCGCCAAAGTCGGGTAAAAAATACATGTTAACAAAAGCAATACTTAAGTGAATTATGTAAGTAGTGAATAAGAATTTATTATTTTAGTCACTCAAGAGAGCTATACTTTTTATGCAGCATATTGTGTAATTCGATGACAAAGACACAGGGCGCCAACCGAATACCACAAACTTCTGATATGAAATTATGTTTATACCATACCTACTCTAAAAAGCTTATTTTATTCACGCAAAACAGTGAATAAAAAGGCCTTTTATTCACTGTTTTGTTTTTATTCACTATTTTGGTGTTTGAATTTGGAACACAAAAATATATCCGGTCTCTATTTCAATGCTTACACAAACTCCTTGCGCTAAGATTCGAAATTCAAAACTCTTTGGTGCAAATAAATTCTCGAGATTTGATTGGTCGATATTTGCGACAAGGAGTTTGGCATTAGATTAATAAATATTGTTTCACAAGTTGACCACCCTAATGATAATAATAAGAAAATTACGCTTAATTTCAGTCATTGCTCTAATTTTAATGTCCATTTCAATTAATGTAACAATTCTTATTTCTTGATTAAATTTCTATTTTCGCTTAAATTATGTCTTTTCTCGTAGTCATGATATAAAGTATAGTATGCAACTCCTGAATAAAGTACGAATTTATATCGAGGGCCATGAATCACTCGCTTCGTTCAGGATTCTAACAGTTGAATCACTCGCTGCGTTCGTGATTCAATCATTAGAATCCTTCACTTGCTCGTGACTCATCTACGGCCCTCGCTTTAAATCCGTCCTTTATTCACTAGTTGCATAATATACTATTATACCATACCTACTCTAAAAAGCTTATTTTATTCACGCAAAACAGTGAATAAAAAGGCCTTTTATTCACTGTTTTGTTTTTATTCACTATTTTGGTGTTTGAATTTGGAACACAAAAATATATCCGGTCTCTATTTCAATGCTTACACAAACTCCTTGCGCTAAGATTCGAAATTCAAAACTCTTTGGTGCAAATAAATTCTCGAGATTTGATTGGTCGATATTTGCGACAAGGAGTTTGGCATTAGATTAAAAACTGTTTTGTGTTCTTTGCTGCCTTTATAGAAAAATAAATATTGTTTCACAAGTTGACCACCCTAATGATAATAATAAGAAAATTACGCTTAATTTCAGTCATTGCTCTAAATTTAATGTCCATTTCAATTAATGTAACAATTCTTATTTCTTGATTAAATTTCTATTTTCGCTTAAATTATGTCTTTTCTCGTAGTCATGATATAAAGTATAGTATGCAACTCCTGAATAAAGTAAGAATTTATATCGAGGGCCATGAATCACTCCCGTCGTTCAGGATTCTAACAGTTGAATCACTCGCTGCGTTCGTGATTCAATCATTAGAATCCTTCACTTGCTCGTGACTCATCTACGGCCCTCGCTTTAAATCCGTCCTTTATTCACTAGTTGCATAATATACTATTATTTCTGTAAGCCAAGTACCTAGGTAAGTCTTCTAAGGCACAACTAGATGTCAACTTTGTTATTCAAAGTTAGAAAATTAGATGGCAACGGTATTTCATAGCTGACTGATCTCTGAAAATAACTGAACAGATATATTGTATACGTACTTGTAGTCATCAGCGAACTTCGCCAGCTGGCTGATGATGGCTCCCAATCTCGGCAGCAGCAGATCCAATCCGTGCCTCAACACGATCAAATCTGTATTATCCCCCACATAGCACGAAGTAGCTCCCAGATGGATGATGGGGGCAGCCTTAGGGCATCTCTCCGCCAGGGTGTGCACATGGGCCATGACGTCATGACGGACTTTCTTCTCGTGCGCTGCGGCGGCTACGAAGTCGATGTCGTGGATGGCGGCTTCTAGCTCCTCGATCTGTTCGTCCGTGATGTCCAGACCGAGCTCCTGGAATGAGAGTTAGGAAGGATTACAATTAAATAATAATAGTCTTCTATTCTATTCTATTATTGAGGGTTTGGGTTTCCGCACTTGGTCTTTAAAGTGGACCATTGTGCGTGAATAATAGTCTTATATATATTTATCATAAAAGTTCAGGACAAGGTTTGTAAGAAAATATTTAAAATTGCACTCGTGAAATTTTAAATGTAATTCAGAACGGGACTACGTAGTACTATTATGTACAGAATATATAATAGTACTACGTAGTCTAACCTAGGGACCGTAGGGACTTAAGTTATAAATAAAACAAAAAATATATTTTGAACATTTTATTAAGCCACCAAACTAGGTAACAGATTGTCGACAACACGTTTAGTTCAAATACGAAGTGGAGGTGAATTTGGAGAAGGTAAGATGTGATTTAAAAGACAGTCTTGGAGTTGCTCTCCTATTATTTAATTTTATTATGTGCCATACATACATAATATGCTTTAAAATACAGAATCAGGTTATTTTATTTTTCTAATTGACTAACGCTTGAAATTTCAAAAGTTGTTTGATTTAAAAAAAATGCTTCAAAGTACGTTATTTAGCTGCTGTGAAAAAAGGATGCGTCATTTTCAACTTTTTGGATGAACATAAACGGTGTTGCTGTTTAGTTACATAACACTAATTTAAAACTGTAACAACTCATTGTTCTGTTACAAAAGAATGCTCAGTTTTGCCTAACAATTCAATAGTGATGATGTAACTAAGTTTTCAATGTCATCTGAAGAAGAATGCTCAATACAAGGAATTTTACAACAGATTTTTCCTGCTAAACTTGTCAAGACCTAACTAAAATAAAAACAATTCGCTAAACATGCCTGATTTACCAAGAATGGCGCCAGGAGAATGATCTAACAAGTTATTTTGGTTATGAACTAATGATCCATTTGTGTGGGCGAATCTTAGTCATTAGTAGAACAACTGCACGTTTTATGGAGCACAAAGAATAAAAGTTTATTTCAAGTAAACATTATTTTCATTCATAAATCTTTATAATTGTGGTTATGTGGTTTCTTAATCAATGCTTGTTTTCTTGTTTTCGAGACAAATGTTTTGACCTGCATCTATTGGTTCATCACTTATTTTCAGGGCTTCGTAAACTGAAACCTTCCATGAATTTCAAGTGATCTAAGTAAGTCTTTTTGGTCATTTACAGAAATAGATGCGAATATAGGTTTTGTTAAAAGTTACGTATAACTAATAAATGATCTCAACATCAATGATGTAACTAAGATTTTGTAACAATTATATTGTTTTAAAAGAATGTACATAAAGTGTCTTGTCTATTCTTCTAAATAGAGATCTACGCTTTGAAATGGGGAACATACATAAATGTCCATTAACAAGTTATTATGCCTTGTGACTGTAGTTTCGCTACCTTTGTTTTTCTGAAATTTTAAAGTGCCTGTAATGGCCTAATTGAAACAAATGCTTTGAGATTGAGTTTGTTACACAAAAGTGACCAATGAAATAGGCAAGTCAGTGTTAGCAAAAAGTACCTAGTGTCTACAGCATAATATTGCTACTATATTTCTTATGCAGATGGACAAAAATCGTAACGTAATGAACGAGCATTTTATAATAAAATAAAACCAATCTTCATCATCGTAAATTCGTATTATCCCAAAGTTTTAGACTCTATTTCATCTATCTCTGTTGATAATGACGAAAATGTACAAACTGTGCAGCTCTTCATTATAAGCAGCTACACGTAGTTATGTTCTCCGCAAATACCACGTTAAACTAGACATTGCTATTAGTGTTACACAAACAATTTGGAATAACGAGTTAATTTTCTCGAGAATATAATTGGGTGTGTTAATTTTTCGCGTTCCATTTGTAGAAAATGTATTTTGTTTATTAGCAAAGTATTTTAACAGAATTTTAACAACACTGTCAAAAATGCCTTTCTTGCCATTCATAAAATACCGGTAAAATATGTTTTAGCCCATCATCATCATCATTCTCTTGAAGTCCTGATTCATTTGGGGTTGGCGCAGTATGTCTCATAGCCAGTGAGACGAACTTATTCTGTTGTTCTCTGAGTGAATTCACAAGGAATGCTTTATTTGTTATTAGTTTTATGTAGCAATTAAGTTAGGATTAAGTTATTAAGGCGCATTTATCGCATTGGGGTTGCCCTGTAATGATAGATGTATGTTGATAGATAAATAAATAAATAAATCTCTTCGTCTTTCTCGACCACTCACCATCTAAGTATTATTTTTTTCCAATCTCATTTGCATTCAGACTATTTGATTATATCTCTTCGATTGTTACTTAGGTATTCTATTACAAGGTACTAGCTGATGCCCGCGGCTTCATCCGCGTGGATGTCGGTCAAATTATATACTAAAACCTTCCTCTTGAATCACTCTATCTATTAAAAAAAACCGCATCAAAGTCCGTTGCGTAGTTTTAAAGATTTAAGCATACATAGGGATATAGGGACAGAGAAAGCGACTTTGTTTTATACTATGTAGTGATGTATTACGTTCAGACTATGGTATACCATTTTTTGTTCACACCTGCAAGTCTTATTGCTCAGGCAATGTGTCACGACTTATTTCAAGAATTTCGGAAGCCATTTACGAAACACTTCCACAGTTCCTAACACTTTGGTGCTCTTGCGCAAGTACCCTTTGCCTTTGTCTCCGTATTTGTTAAGTTTTTGTAAGAAAACGAGAGTTCGTTATTTGGGACATTGTTTGATTGATTTTTAACCTTCGATGAGACACGGTGATCAATTAACAATGATTGTTAATCAAGCTGCTGTTGGCACGATTAATTAATTAGTTTGTGTTGCGCACGAGTTTAAAGAAATGACTAACAGTAGGTACAAGTAGTTCCACGTTTATTTGCAAACCCTTCTAGCCTCATTATTAACATTTCCAAAATTGCTAGGCTAAAGAAAATTATGGGATCAGCCAGTCTTACCGGATGCAGCTGAATTGCAGTATTTTACATGGAGCGACTGCTCTACAACCCTGTTAATGTTGGGTAATACGATACCCCTTGGTAAGTTTGGTTGTCAGACGTTTCGGCACCTATTGACCTTTACAGGTAGTCCATGGACTACCTTGTAAAGACTGCAATTGACAGCCTGAGCCAAAGCTGCCGATGCCCTCGTGCGAAGTAGTGGATTGCTAGTAACCCATAAACAAGCAATGAGTAGCACAAATTATAATATGACATCAATAAAAATATTGTTTTATTCTACAAATACTATCAGCAAATGAGGGGATGCATAGTTTATAAGCTTTGTTCCATCAACAATCATAGAAAACATTACTTTTCAAAAGGTAATGAAAAAAACATGGCGTCTGCCAGTTGTCAATTTTCCCGCGCAAGCTATAAAATAATATAGAACGTGTAAATTGTTTTTATTTAATTTTATTGAGCGTTCATTCATTACATTGATAAGCTCCGAGTTATGTAGATGAAAGTTAAGCAAATAATAACTTTTCTATGTACTTCAGGTTAAATTATTCGTGGAAAAGAATATCGATACAAACACGAGAGAAACATAAATGACTCAAGTTAGTAAAGGTCTCATAAAAATAGAATAGTAGCTTAAAACGATGATAAAGACTTAGAACAACAACCAAAAACAATAAACGACACAAATATAGTATCTACAAACATAAAAATAAGGTCAAATTTTGAGAAGCAGGTGTTTAAAGGTACAGTGCAACCTGCCCTACTAATTCGCTAGAACAGATAAGATTAGAACTCGAATGTGCTGATAAAGGCATACATACTGATAACTGAACCCATACAGTGACGGCCAACGTTTTAGCGAAAACGGACATAAAGACAAAGAACTGTGACATTATTTTAATTGTGGTGATTTCTGAGTGTTTGTGAAAATGGTGTCCGTGCAAACGATCGCGACGATAGTCGTGAAGACTTTCAAAATTGTAAGTAATTAAAATTGCAGATTTTTGTAAGGAATTTGAGGAGGTGTCATCGTGTATAGAAATAGGTGCGGCTTGGATATTGAGTTACAAGCAATATAATTGTTTTAACTTGTCAGTACAGGACGCAGGCTTTGTTTAGTTTCAACATCATTTAATCTACTCCTGGAGATAAAAGAGATAATAATATTGTGAGGAACAGTATTTTATAGGACAATTTAACTGTCAAGAGGCACACAATTATTTCCAAAAGGCGTTATGGTTGGCTTAGTTACTAATAAAGCCATCACAAACCTTGGGAAAATCTAAGCTTCGTAATTTACACAGCGACATATCAAATTAGACATTTCCAGTATAACATGGCCTAACTTTGTATAGATTTCCCTTACAATGAGAGATCCGTATAAGCTGATTTTGTATAGCTTGAATGGTCGCCTCGTGCACTAAAAAAATGCTGTGAATATAGGATGTTACCGATGAAAATAGAGAAGGCATAATGACACGAAACCTACTTAAATTGTTTGCCTAAGTATATGACTCATACATGAAACACATAATAAGCTGACGTTAATGTTAGAAGTCACAGTTACCAGGACTAATACATTATTGTTACCAATGTGATAACCTATTTAATTTAATCATTTCACAATACTTGTAGGTAACTAATTGCTCGTTCTGGATATCGGGACTTTTATGACAGAAATAAAACTATGTATTTATGGTTGGTAAAACCCCCCATATAAAGTAGGTACCTATACCTAATAGATAATTAATAAAACCTAATTATATATGTACATAACAATAATAAAACAGACCTTTGTGCCCCCTTAAACAACAATAAAGTACCCATCGATTAAAGTATGAGACATCAAATTAAATTAATAAGTAATTTTATAATAAATAAATAATAACCTATTCATGTAAAGTGATCCATAATACCAGGAACAATGAAAATGAATCACTTTATGTACACAATGACTGAGGCTCGCTCCCTATTGCATGGGACTTCCTTCCTAATACCTACCTCCGGGGCTACGGGACTGTTCGAACAAAGGGCTAAGAAGGAACATGGGTGGGTTTTAGTAAGTAGGAGTCTGACACTCCCTTCCACTCCACCCAGAGCAAGAGGGGTCATTTGATGTCTTCTTCATTCACAAAAAAGGTACCTAATACCTCTGCTTTAGATTAAAGAGGCATGACGTTATTGATTATTTGTTGTTTAAGTACACACGACTTGGAATTGGAACTAGAACAACACTAAATATAATAAAAAATAATTTTAGTTTCGCTTTTTCTGTTCAAAAATGATGTCATGCTAGGGTGCTGATAAAAACCAAGCACTTGTTGATAGTAGATAACTATTGAATGGAATTAGAAGCCAATAACGTAATTGATAGCAAAATACATTTTAAGGTATAGCCTAAGTCCCGTCGGGGCTGCGGGTGGTTCGCAAGAGATACCGCGGCCTCGACATGAAGGGCTAAGAAGGAACATAGGTGGTTTTTAGTCAGTAGAAGTCTGACACTCCCTTTCGCTCTGTCCAAGAGCGGGAGGGGTTATTTGTGGTTCCATTCAGGTCGTGAGCATAGAGTAAGAATCAATAAATCGGTTATAGGTAACACACTTACATTGATTGCAAAACGATGTGTCAATATTGCTAAAAGGATAAGAGTTGATAGTAATGGTCGATGCCAAAGAGTGGATTAATCACGAACAGTAGCTCTAGTTTGACACCCGAATATAGATCACAATACGACCATTGACGTAGATGTCTTTTTTTTTTGGCTGCCCCGCTCCCGCTCTTGGGCAGAGCGAAAGGGAGTGACAGACTTCTACTCACTAAAAACCACCTATGTTTCTTCTTAGCCCTTCATGTCGAGGCCGCGGTATCTCTTGCGAACAAATGTCTGTGTCCTGTTTTAAGACATCATCATCATCATGCCCTTGTCTTCTACTTGAGGACGGTGCAACACGTTTTCTTCTTCTATTCTCTTCTATCACGGCATCATTTGCTCCTTTCTCTTTCATATTATTCCTACACAATTCATCTTTTCATTAGCTTTCCTCTCCCTATTTCAAGACATGCAGTAATCTCAATTTCAGTATAGTATTTTCCTTCTTTCATACAATTTCTTTAGTCTCTTCAAACGTGTCATCTTTCACATCCATTCATCGTTTATTTGGTGCTCCCCAATTCTTACAGCGATCTCATTAAGCCCCAAAGCTGCCCTCACAATATGCTCTTCATTCATGCATCAGTTCTGTCTGACACACTAACCATGGTTAAAATAATGCCACCTGTGGATTCTTTCCTCGTAGTTTATTTGAGCATCAACGTTAAGGTTAATCGGCCCTAGCGGCCTCATTCCCTATCAAACTGATAACGTGATAACCGCACCTACTTGATACAACGTTATAGTATCGCATTCTTTCTTAATTACTGTTTCTTTTAACCAGCGGAATGTTTGCAACACTTGGTTTCTTTCTAAGTCTTTCATCTATTTTTTATTATTATTGACAATAAAGTGATTGAAAATTTGCTCGCAAAGCTAATCTTCAATCACTTTATTTTCAATCAATTGTATTTGTCCCAAAACAATTAAAAAAACACGAGTCCCAGTGTAAGATTTTTAAGCGATCGAATTCCAGGAGGATCTGTTAAGATCTTTGACCATGAATCATTATTTAAGTACACCATAGTTTTAATTTAAGCAAATTAGCGTAAGCTGAATCACTCGTCTTAATTACGCCAAACGTGTTCTTTGAAACATCCTAATTTGCTATGAGAACATCATCAATAGCCTGCCAATTTGTAGTGACTAAATTAGTTTTATGTTCAGCAGTTATTTCAGCATTAATTGCTCTTATATTTGCATCATATCTTTGTACTTAATTTGTTAATAGTTTCTCCTAATTATTCATGATCGTTTAAGGAATTAACTTGGAAAAGCAGAGCTGATTTAAGACGTTAACAATTCCTAATATATTAAACGTATTCAATGAGAATGGAATTGCTTCACTGTAGGTACTGCTAATATCCCTATTATGCACATGAAGCGTCTTAGTTCAGAATTAAATCACCAATGACGATTCACTCCTCCAGCCACAGAGGATAGGTACTTTAAATATCTTTATTTGTAATGCAGGTGCAGCTTCTTAGCTCACATAATTGTCATCATTTGCGTGCAAAATAGGCAAAATAGGGATCATATAGTCCTCCTACTCATTTTGTGGAGTGTCATCCTGTCACGTGATATAGTGCTCCTACACATCATGTCCTACGCCCTCAAAGCAGAGCACATTGCAAAACAGTAGAACAAACAACATTATCAGATAACACGTTACTCACCACGCGAACGGAGGTACAACACTACTGAGTAATACTATGAGTAATGAGTCTATGGGCTGAATACAAAACCTGGATGTGTAGGGACTGAATTGTTTTTAGAGTGAGTCATGGTTGCCTTTGTATGGGAATCTTAGAAACAATGATGGCGGAATGGAATGTATTCCTAAAGTTTACTGCGATGTAGCTCTAACAGCCATAGTAAGAGATAAATGGAAAGTTGGAATGGAAGCATTTGCCCTGCAGTGGACACATGTGGCTCATAACTAAATAAATAAATAAAATACTGCGATGTAAGGGACATAATGCAAACTGTTGCAGAAAACACATCTCTAGGAACGGGTACAAAACAGTATAGGTACACAATAATAATAATATAGTTTTCAGCCACGTAAATGGCAATGCCATTGATAGTCTGTAATTTCTAGAATGTGATTGTAGTTGTTTGGTTTGAAAGTAATTTCTAAATTGGCGATATCACAAGCTTTCTTAGCAGCGAAAGTTGTACCTTAAATGCAAATTGCATACTAAATAATATGGTAGGTTAAATAAGGGCAGGGCATTATACATACTTTAAGGAAATGTAGTAAGTACTAACGAAAATGGTTTATAGTATGATTGTGTTTTTTGGTAGCAAGAAAAGTAGACCTACATGAACACGATCATTTAGGGAACATGAGCTTCTTTGATTGTATCAAAAAAGCTCATGTTCCCTAAATGGTAAGTGTCCAGTGTCCGCAACAGGTCCGCATATTATTTGTACCAGTTTTTCACCAGTGCCATGTTTTGAGTGCGTTTCATTTAGTCGAACCGTAAATCATGATTTTTCACTCAAAAAAGTCGTTTCCCAGCAATGTTTTTTGCTTAGATCTACTTGGTTTGATGTACCTACAGAATAGTTGGTTGACAGTTTTGTAAATGGTCCGCTTGTTTTAGTAGGTACTCTACATTACTTTATTTTCCAATCCGCATTACAGATGCATGACATCTCGATCATGCGCACACGCAAACAAAGGCTCTCCCCAGCGACGTAGACAATCAAATCGACGCTATAGTTACCTTGAATGCTCCCATTATATGCCACATTATGTACGTGATCGATCCGCTCTGTAACTTCGGGGTATTGAGGTACTTTGATAGTTTCATTGTTGACTTTGAATTCCGCGATTGTTCAGAAGTCTGTTGATATGGCATGTTAGATTGCGAGAGTAGGAAGAAAATGGTAGTACGTTTATGAAGGTTTTAGAAACGGAATTAGCTTTCTTTTACGGTTCTGGACTTCTGGTATTCACAATCTTCCTACCTAATCTGCCGCTGTGTACAAAAATATCTTTAAATTGTATTCAATCACAAGTATCGTATTACCCAGTACCCTAACTGGGTTGTGGAGGTCAGATAGGCCGTCGCTCCATGTAGAATATTCAGTAGTTGAGAGGAGGTTAGGCAGATGATCCTGAATGGGTTAACATAAATGCTTATACTCAGTTCCTACAAAATACGTGATTGCAAAACCATGCACCAGACCCCTTACTTTCTACAAACGCAGCTGTTATACAAAACATTATTAATCACAACAAAAGCTCAATTAACCCTAATCAAAGTCAACACAATCATCTGAACGTGATTCGCAATGATTCGCACAGGAAGTGGGTGCAAGTTCGAATCCTTCCTGTCAGTACTAATTAAAGCTGTTACTACTTATTGGTCGTAATTGTCAGCTGCTGGCCAAGAGTATAGAGTGCGCAGACGGACAGACATGTGCAGGATGTTTAGTGTTAGATGATTAGATGGGTGGGCAGGAAAAGATAGATCGATGACACGTTTTGTAGAGAGAATGGTGGAGTTTTGTTTAAAATATTTGCGGATTGAGATGGAGGCAATGATATTATAAATTTATTAAAATAAAATAAACTTTTTGCAGTAACAACAATCCACTTTAAAAAATACAAATTAAGTCTAAAATAACTTTATTTTCGGAAGTCGGTGACTTTGTTTGTTTTATTGACATTTTCGCCAAGGACTTTCGATAGTAAAGATATTTTAACCCTTTTGTATGGCAGTCGCTCCATGTAAAATACTGGTATTCAGTTGCATCCGGTTAGACTGGAAGCCGACCTAACATAGTTAGTAAAAGGCTAGGCAGATGATGTACCTCTGCCTAACCCTTTGGGGATTACAAGATATGATGTTATATGATGTTACTAAAACAATAGGACTCCCGTCATTTATCACTACTCTACAGCTCCCGAAGTCAAGTCAGAGCTCCTTAACCATTGACTCCTGACCCCTGACTCACGATAACATCAGCTAATTGCCGTTATCCCCGACCTGTAGCAAATGAGATGGACAGACAGATGCAGTTTGACACGTGCTCATTGCTCAGGCTTCTAATTTTTGCAAACTGATATGTCTTTGGGAAAGGAAAACGCGTAAATGATAGCGTAAATGTTAAAAGAAGAGAACGGCAGTAAAACACGTGTTGCCTACGTGGAACAAGAGCAGAAAGCTAATGATGATGATTTTGGGAAAGATGCAGTTAGAGAAATTAATACTATTAAAGTCTTTAATTTAATTCAGACAAGATATGGTTAAGACATAAAGAATAAAGCATTACTTTCAGTAAGAGCTGACCAAATGACAGCACAAAACAAATCGTGAATAAAATAAGTTAAAAGAAACCGTTTATTGCCAAGTTTCCACTGTCAAGTGACAAGTAAGAGGAGCAGCATCGCTTGTAGCCAATAAGATGAACCTACACTACTTGTTAATACTATCGGCATGGATACGTATTTATTTGCCTCAACAGTGCCAATAATGGCCTGGGAAATGTTGCTTCAAGTACTGTGTTTTTGAACTTATTCCTGTTGTATTTCATATCTTCGTAATTAACGGTTACATTGTCAAGCTAATAGAAACCTTACATTGACGCAATAATACAAATGACGTAGTAACAAGATAGGGAGTTAAAGCGCGATTTCCAGCCGACATCACATCACGGGTCAATAATGTAACGATTAAATAATTCAGACGCAATCCATTGATGGTTGATGCGGAGGTCATACGTGTCACAAAGAAACTATTGCAACTCACTGAATTATCGCTCACTTCTTAATAATAAGATGCGATAAGGTCTTCATTGGGGGCATTATTGAAAATACATAATTGAGTCTCTTAAACTGCAAAGTATTGGTCTAATTTTGGGGAGATTGATACCCACTAGTGGACGTCTTTCGGTTTAAATTATGATGATAATTGGTTATTTACGCAACAACCTGGATTTACTAGTCATTCTTGACATCCAGATGAATATTTATAATAGCTCTTACCGAAACCAGAGATATTATTTTATAGGTAGATCCTTTTAAAGAAACATCTTTAACAAATGTCATCGTTTATCTACTAACTAAGCAACATTAGTGACTAAAAACTGGATGCATATTAATAAATTGATGGATGGAGAGGGACAGGAAGGCTAAAGAAAAGATGGATGGATTGTGTGAGAAAAGATATGAAAGAGAAAGGAGTAAATGAGGTCGTGACGTCTGATAAGGGAGAATGGAAGAAAAAAAGGGGGGGGGGGAACTCAAAGTAGAATAGGACAAGGGCAGAAAGATGATGCACTAAGAAACATTAGTATTATATATTTATGAACTTCAACATTTTAAAGCATTTCTAAATGGTTTGGGTTCTATTTTTCTCACAAATTGGACAAATGGGCATAAATTATCGAAATATGAAAATTTCATATTTTTTCGTGATCACGTAACGAAGACTAGAAGCTACTCCCTCACAACCTGAGTCAGCTAATCAAATGAACTAGAATCTTCATAGCATATAAATAGGATTAACATTAATTTACCTCCGGACAAACATGAGAATGTGGACTGATAAGAAAGTTTGTGTGTGGTCTAGGGTTATCTAATGAATGCCAATCTTTACGTAGTCATGACTAAGATCTTAATGAGTTCTGTACAATAGGGATCATTTTTGACACATTTTATGATAACGCAAAGGGTGCGCAAAATATTTCATTGCGCAGGTCCTAAACTCCTTTTGACACATAGTTTTTATTCAATGTTCGATTGGTTAATCGGATTTATTGAAATAGTTGCCTTTTAACATATTTCTGGTAAAGTGAAAACCACCAAAATATAGTTTTCAACACTATGAGCAGAAATTTAGGAATAAACAAAAACTTTTACGAATGATTAGCCACAGAAATATAAAGATGATATATTATGAGATAAATGCGAAAGTTTGTGAGGATGTATTGATGTCTGGATGTTTGTTAGTCTTTCACGCAAAAAACTACTGACGGAATTTGGATGAAATTTGGCACAGGGATTGTTTATAACCTGGATCGAACTACCAACTGCTAAAATACGTTTTATCCCGGTAGTACGCGGACCATTATCGAACTCTATTCGGGGGAAGCCACGGATATAAGCTTCCATTTATGAGATTAATCTGGAGACAATAGAGCTTAGTTAACCGTGATACATTTTCTTATACTTCCAGATATTTGCTCTGTTAAGCAAGATTCGTTTTTTGTTCGAGTGGCAATGATTTCGCCATGACGTCACTCA
This sequence comes from Diarsia brunnea, assembly GCA_949774965.1. Lineage (NCBI taxonomy): Eukaryota > Metazoa > Arthropoda > Insecta > Lepidoptera > Noctuidae > Diarsia > Diarsia brunnea. The sequence continues at coordinate 15,872,001 of OX459008.1, read as the reverse complement.
ATAGTCAATGTCAACAAATCGTTCTGATAATAAACATCTCAAGAATAAGTTTTTATTAATCTTTTGTGCGGTTAGAATATTTCCGACAATATTCTTTCAATTATTTTGCGTACGGATGGCTTGGATTCATAGTTATTTTATGGACAAGGTTGATATTGTGGCGGTTTTATGTGGTGAAAGAAGTAAGTAGTAAATAAATAGGGTTATTCACATGACGTAAAAGGATCTACGTTTCTTTTCTTTTCAAGCTTTACTTTGTACCACTCATTTCATAATTTGACACTAGTTACATATGTTTTTTGATGCCCTTTTATAGTTTCTTGTTAGTTTATTTATTAGTTTTTAATTAATGTACATAGTTAGTTAACTCGACATTAAAAATTAAATCAATACTTGAATGAAGTGGATGTTACATACGAAAACTGAAGATTTACAAAAAAATTGAACTAAGTGGAAAATCAGGCATCGTGCTTTGAAATCGGGTGGTACCTATGTCATTTTATCTAAAATATCGTCAAAAGTCAAAAACTTACAGGTTATGTCTATTACATATAATACATTCACTACACTCAAGCTTGTCTGTAGAAAAGCTCGAGTTCTTGTAGGAATACAAAAAGCTTTACAAGCAATGACTTAAGTGTGTAGGCCATCTGGTCACTTTACAAGAAAATCCGTGCGATTCTTATTCGCACCTACTTTCACCACATAACAACTAACCCATAAACACACGTGTTTACTTTATGGTAAAGTTCACGTGTGCAATTAAGTCACTATTGCAGAGCCATTAGAGAACTTGACCTTCCTGTTTAGAACCCGTCTTACATTTCTGCACACTTTTTCCCTAGAACTATTAGATGCATGCAATTGTTTATGCATATGACTCGTTTAGGTTCACATGAAGTCTGAGCTTGACTTATTAAATGCATGGAATTGTTTATGCATATTATTATGATTGTATATTATTTATAAGTATTACGAAGCCTTATAGAATAATAACATGTAAGTCAGTAAAAACAATCATGGTGAAGACATTAACTTTAATTTTCTTACACTTTCGACTATTCCTATTTCTTTGTAATGATAAAAATAATTTATTTGAAAGGTTTAGTATTTATGGAGTATTTAATTTGCTTGTGTAGTGTATTGAAAGCTACCAATAAGGCTAATAACCAAAAAAAAAATTTGGGAAACGATTTAAAAATTGAGGTTTAACTATTTCCGTCGGGGCTGCGGGTTGTTCGCAAGAGATACCGCGGCCTCGACATAAAGGGCTAAGAAGGAACATGGGTGGTTTTTAGTCAGTAGAAGTCTGGCACTCCCCTTTTCGCTCTGCCCAAGAGCGGGACCCCTATTTGATGATTTCCCACCCAAAAAAAAAAAAAAAAATCATATTAATCACTCCTTTAATGTAATCATCATTCCCTTGCCCTTATTCCAATTATTTTGGGGTCGGCCCTGCATGCATGTCTTGTTCTACACTTCTCTATTATTCGTCATCTCTTGAGCCACTTTCTTTCTTGCCATTCCTTCAATGTAATGTAGCACTCGAATTTCAACATTTAAAAACTTAAATGGAGTTTTACAAATCTTGAACGTCAATTTCTCCATTCAAAAATCTGCAATAAGCCAAACTGTGTAATCTGTATCAGCTTAATCCGTAATGTCTATATACAAGTTCCGTCTATAGCTCAAAACAAAAAGGTAGAATTTCTCGTAACTGGAAATATAATGACTATGTGGACGATTATCAGAATTCTTCGATACGGTATCTTATCGATCGTGAGCGTGACACATAAACTGTTGTACTATGTAGTGATATCGATTCGATTGCGATTATTTGCACAAGTTTTCACTTTTCACGGAACTAACAATAATTAAGTTAGCTAAGTGGTGTAGTTATGTTTTTGTTACTAAAGTTCTAAGTTACGACTGCTAAACGGATTTCGATGTCTTGGATAAATGGCCGATTTTATTTTTCTATTTTTAAGACTTTATGAGAGATTCTATACTGACTATGCTAGTACAAAATACTAACCAAGTATAGTATGGATGAGACGGCCAAAATAGGGCATCGGTAAATTGAACGGCATAGTTGGCGCAGTAGCTAAGCGCTGCGCGTTGACTGCTGCGCTGCGTGTCGCGGGTTTGATCCCCGCACGGAGTAAATATTTGTATGACCGATATGTCAACATAATGTAACAACTTAAAATAACTAAATTAAACACGACAAAAACAAAACCGGATCTAAACACAATCTCGCAAACCTGAAACAAATTCGTCATGAAAATTATCAGTTTCGCAGAATTCGTCTTAACATTATCAATGACTAAGTCCATAACTACGTTGTCGTCAGTAGCACCCAGTGATTAACTGGTCTCATCGGAAGTGACGATAACAAGCTCAACAACAGGAAGTAGAACTTCTACCTGTTAATGAATAACATTGTTTTAGAGATAAACTAGGAAGTCATTACTTAGGAGTGACTCTGTCTCTGACTCTGTCGAAATGAATTTTGAACGCGACCAATTGTATGGTTAAAATAAATAAGGCTTTGAGGATGTTAGCATAACTACTAGACCGTGAAGTAGACATAAACTTCCAAGGTTAACCTTTTCTTAAAAAAGACCACTTCTTTGTTGCCAATAACTATAGACTACATTATTTCAAGTCTGTAAATATTTAACGACCACATTTCCTTCAGGATATTCTCAGCAAGTTACTAATTTTATTAAGTTGTGATAGTCTGTTGTGAGGAGCTCGTGGCTTAATAATAACTGCCACTCGGGTCGATCTTTAGGTTAAGCCGCGCTTGCCGAGGTTGGTCTGTGGATGGGTGACCGCCCATTACATCCCGAGTTTCCTCCGTGTCTCGGAAAGTACGTTAAGCTGTTAGTCCCGGATGCCATATAAAGATCTTTGGCAGTCGTTACAGGCAGTCGGTGACCTGAAAGTCTGACAACCATACCCTTCACAAAGGGTATCGTATTACCTAGTATTAACTGGGTTGTGGAGGTCAGATAGGCAGTCGCTCCATGCAAAATACTGGTATTCAGCTACATCCGATTAGACTCGGCTTCCAGTCTAACCGGATTCAGCTGAATACCCCAACATAGTTGGGAAAAGGCTAGGCAGATGATGTGTGATAGTCTGTTACTGTGGATCGGATTGCATAGTCATAAATCTCGAGTTCGAACGCGCACCTCTGATTTTTCGGTTTCATGTATTATATAATTATCGCATTCTTCGGTAACGATAAACATCGTGAGGAAACCAGCATGCCAAGTCAGAGGTCCATGGATGGCAGAAAATTTCTCACACCAGTTTAGGCACTAACTATCATCTGCCTAGCCTTTTCCCAACTATGTTGGGGTCGGCTTCCAGTCTAACCGGATGCAGCTGAGTACCAGTATTTTACATGGAGCGACTGCCTATCTGACCTCCTCAACCCAGTTAATATTAGGTAATACGATACTCTTTAGTAAGATTGGATGTCAGAATTTCAGGTCACTGACTACCTGTAACGACTGCCAAAGATCTATAAATGGCAGCCGGGACCAACAGCTTAACGTGCTTTACGAGGCACGGAGGAAACTCGGTATGTCGGGCGGTCACCCATCCACAGACCGACCTAGGCAAGCACAGCTTTACCTAAAGATCGACCCGAGTGGCAGTTCTTATTAAGCCACGAGCTACACCAGTTTAGGCACTAACCACACGAGAAAAAAGAAACAAGTTATCAACAACATCTGATTCTTGCCCTGAACTATTCCCCTTTCATTTCCGCAGGTCCTGAACATAGTAATCCTGGTCCTGTACCGAACGGGTTACAATGGCGAGTTCCTGGGTGTCGGCGGTACGTGGAACCTCAATGAGGAGAAGAATCCTGACGCTGAGATCGTGGCCTCTGGAGTTATCGTGGGATACCTTATTTACACGCTCGTGCAAATCGTCACTTTCCTGTTTGGCACCACTGAGCATAAGAGGTATGTATTTGTTATAGCTTTTCATTACTTATACTCGGAAAGTAGGTCTGAAGTTGCTAGAGCGGGTTGAAAGTAATACTTGTCAGCCCTAGGGAAAATCGCTTTCAACTGACAGCTGTGTTTTCGCCCTAAGGTGTACTAAAAAAAATAAAAAATTAAGAAGAAGCAGAAGGAAATTAACGATACTTGGGGTCGGCGCATCACGTTTACTTCTTCTACTCTCCCCTGTCAACGTTCTCGCTAACATTCTCTCCCTTTTCTTTCTGAGACATCATCATTATCATTCTCCTGCCCTTATCCCAATTCATTTGGGATCGGCGCAGCATGTCTTCTTCTTCCATACTTCTCTAATGGGGCTAATTATTGTAACAATGTTTTCAGGGCATTGTCGGAGATAGTGATGAACTTCGTGGGTGTGTTCCTATGGATCGCGGTGGGAGCTGTGGCGCTGCACTACTGGGGTGGTTACCAGGGAGAGCACCAGTACCAGTTCGTGTTCGCAGAGAAACAGGTACCGTACCCAGTTGGACTACTTTAATGATTCATCACAAAATAGGAATTCAACGCTATGTGTTTGAACCTGTAGCTTTGCACGCGGTGGTTGTGAATGCTATCAAAGCAAACCAAGGCATTTTTGCAGGCAATAATGTAGAGTACTACAATTAAATAGTTGCCAATACACATTAAGTTAGCGTTAGTAACACCTTGTTTGCATCGTTAGTTTACTTGTGGTAAAGACGAAAGACGGCTGTAGGTTTTACTTTTATTTATTAATACAGGTTCACCAACAGCTTGTGCGTACAACATAATTAAAACACACATGACACACACACACACACACATGTAAAACGTTTTGTTTAAAAAATAAAGATTTTGTATTTTTTTTTTTATAATTATCTTAGATATACCTAGGTTTTACAATCTTGGACTAACACAATCGACAATTGCTGGTTAACCAGCATTAACAAAAATAAGTGAAAACACAACAATAAATAAAAAAATAAAACGAGTGGCTCTAGAAATGAAATACAACAGTAAACTCCTTACATTTATGAGTTCCAAGATAATGTAAGACAAACTGCGAACTATTTTATACCCATCATGTAAATTAAATTCTTTGCATTTATATATTTTTGTAACGTTTCAGGTTGGTTTGGCTCTCGGTGCACTCTGCGTGATCAACGGAGCGGTCTACCTGCTAGACACGGCGCTGTCCGTCATACACTTTACCAAGGAAATGTAACCTAGTACTAAACGTAAATAAACCTAATTTTATTTAATTGTAAGTACCGCTAAGTGTTTTACGAACGACCCTCTATTGTCTGATGAAATCCTTTTGAGTAATTTAATCCTGAGTTAAGGTCTGGGGATTTTATCTGTTATGTATAGAATATTTCGAATTACGACTAAAAAGTATGAAGTAGTTACATGGTTCACATACATATCTATACAGGGTGTAAACGGAGTCTTCACGGAGCCGTCAACCATTACAATTATTAAATATCTCCGTAACTAGAAGGTTCCCAGGTCTGGTCAAGAAATGATCGCAAAGGCGGAGAGAAAAGCCTCTCGACTTCGTTATGGATATTTTTACACTCTTTTGTTTTTTTATATTTAAGTAGAACAATATAATTCTATCACTGTTCAAATAAATAAATTATTACAAAACAAAAATCGAACCCTAAATTGACGAACAAAATCATGCTCTCGCGCAAAACATTTTTCAATTTCCCACCTTCTTCCTAAGTTAGTTGTAGAACTGTTTTGTATGTCAGACTTAATTTTCTAATGTATAATTATTATTTTGAAATAAATTAATGTGAAATAATGTGCGTTTTTATTTTCCTCTTCATTCGTATGCTACAAAACTAACCAGTTTCAGCCAATATTTTTTTATTTAATATTATTTTATTAAGAGTTTATTTTGGCAAAAAAGCCATAATGTTAGTAACAAAATCAACTTAAAAATATTGTTTGTAAGTATACATTTACATTTTATTTGGAATATTTTGCTGGTTTGCTCTTTTTCTGATAACACAGTAGAAATCATATCATCAACTTGTGTTTCCGCGAACATTTGAGATGCAGTGCAATAAGGAATTTGAATTTGGGTTTGAGCAGCATTGGAAAATCTGGCGATTTTTTTATGCTGGCTAATGTTTCGTTGGACAAAGATTAATAGTACATTTTGATACAAGTGCGGAATGTTTGTTATTGCATTCGAGTCGGATTGGACACCCGAGCCGTAAGGCGTGCAATAACAAATTTCCACGTGTATCAAACGACGTTTTTCAATACACTTTCGAAGAAATTAACTAATAACGTTAAGTATTTTTGTCATCAATTCAGAGACTATGATTTCATTTGCTTTTTTTCCGCGGTTTGATTTCGCCAGATTGAAGAAGAAGCAAAGGTGTGAAGCCGCTAAACAGCCTCATAGGAAAAAATTCAAATACTTTTTAATCAAGAACACAAATAGGTAAATGTTTACTTGTTCCTAGAAGTAAATAATTGTTTAAAATAATCATGTCTATTTATAGTATTCTTTTTACAAACACAATTTAATATTAAAAAAATATTTATGCTGTAAAGACGCAAATCAAAATGACGAAATTAAAAAAAAAACAGTGCCGATTTTATAGTCGGTCGTGATTTTTTTTTAAATTTTCTTTCAATTTGGACGTAATATCATCATCTGCCTAGCCTTTTCCCAACTATGTTGGGGTCGGCTTCCAGTCTAACCGGATGCAGCTGGATACCAGTATTTTACATGGAGCGACTGCCTATCTGACCTCCACAACCCAGTTAATACTAGGTAATACGATACCCTTTGGTAAGGCTGGTTGTCAGACTTTCAGGTCACTGACTACCTGTAACGACTGCCAAAGTTCTATATATGGCAGCTGGGACCAACAGCTTAACGTGCTTTCCGAGGCACGGAGGAAACTCGGTATGTCGGGCGGTAACCCATCCACAGGCCGACCTAGGCAAGCACAGCTTTACCTAAAGATCGACCCGAGTGGCAGTTCTTATTAAGCCACGAGCTCCAATTTGGACGTAATATAAGGTATAGTTATCTGTGGTAATTTTCTTTCCCGCCCTTGGTTGCAGAAAAATAAAATTACGGCACGCGTGCGAAATATGTTGCATGTCGAACCTAATCGTAGTGCAATAAGAGCTAGTTTTCGAGGAAGTGTATTGAAAAAGATATTTCAACCGACGCCATAGCATTGGAATCTAAATTCCATTTTAGTATTTTGAAACTGTCATCTCTAGTAGGGAATTCGAATGACGTCAAATAAGCCAATGTCAATTCATAAGACCCGTCACAGGACAAAGTCCGAAGTCTGTCATCTTCGAGGAAAACGCAAATGTAGTCATTGTTGGCTTTGTAGTCAGAAGAATACTGCCTTTGATAGAAACGAAGACAAATGTAAGAGACATTAGGCTTAAATATTATACACACTGTGTAGAATAGTTTTATTAAAGGCACAGATTAGCTACTAGTACATTAATTATCTATATTTAAAAAAAAATACACAATAAAAACTACTAGGTGTATCCAGAAGGAGATGGCTCGATGAGCTGCACTCTTTTTCCAAGGATTGGCCTATCGAATAGTGGAGAAGGGAAGGGAGGCCTCTACCCTGCAGTGGGACATTATGGGCTTATATTAATAGTACGTCTATCCAGAGAGCATTTGAAATACTGGTATTAAATTTTATCTGGTAAGATTTGAAAGCCGGCCCCAACAAGTAGGAAAAAGGCTAGGCCGATGATAATCAAGTGAGCATTATACGGCACGGTTGGCGCAGTGGCTCAAGCAGTTGACTGCTGCGCTGGGTACGTATTTGAATATCGAAGATTAAAATACCTACGCTTAAAATATCGATGTTCAAAACATCGAAAATGGAAATATCGAACGACCATAAAACCGAAACATAAAATATCGAAAGTTTATAATATCGAATGGTTAAATAACCTACGTCCAATACATCTAAAATCTAAATATCTACAAAAGTTACATCGAAATACAGATTATCGAATGTCCTAAATATCGAAGTACAAACTATCGAACGTCCTAAATATCGATGGGTACATATATTATTTGAACATCGAAAATTAATTTTTGATGTAATTAGTATGAGAGGGAAAAGGTTGCTTCTGCAACGTCTCCGGCGCTACGGGAAGTGCAACCCCTTCGCCCTTGCGTAACAAAGGAAAGGCCTATGCTTTGTTACAGCGAGCGGGGGTTGCCCTCCCTTCGCGCCTCCGGATTTTTATATACACTCTAGGGGTAACAGCCAAAAGACTACGTAAATTCGGGGTACCCTAATTCGATTTTGGAACAATTTCGACCTATTTTATCCATGAAAGTCAGTGTCCAGTGTACAAGCATAGGTCAATCGTGAAGGTATTATTTAGGTCTTTAAATTAAAATATATTTTTGAAAGTCAATATGTTGTGCTACTAAAGTTAGTGACAGAAACGTATCGCTGCAAAATCGACTCCACGTAGTCTTGTATGCCCTACCCCTAGAGTGTAATTTAGAATCGCGTAGGCGCGGAGGGGCGCGGCAGCCCGCGAGCTGAGGAGCAGGTGGTTTTAACGCCCGCCGCCGCAGCTGAGGCTGGCCGGCGAAGCCGGCCAACAAGCCGAAGCTGCGGTGGTGAGCGTTTAGATCATCTGCGACGTTAAGATCGCGTGGGACTGCCGGAGCCCTGCAGCGCCAGAGCCGTGACAGAAACCATGCTTGCTTGCATGTTGCATGATTGCTGCAAGCTTGTTTGCTAGATGGTAATCAGTTACTAGGTGGGTTACAAAAAAAAAACAAGGAAAACCTCATGTAATGTAGGTACTTTAATTATTTTTACATAATAAAAACCCAAAATAAAACACATTTGTACGCAAATGTACAATATAACCACTGCGATATTTTTTTTGTTCTAGACCATACCTGGGAACCCCCTAGTTACGGAGATATTGGGGGTCAAAGTTAAAAAAAAATCCCCAAAAAAAAAAAACGTTTCCCAGCAAAAATTTTTGCGAAGGGGTACTTAGTTTGATGTACAGAATGCTTGGTTAACGGCTGTGTGATGGGTTGATTTACACCCTGTATATTTTTTTTTCGGTATTTTAACTAGTAGGTATTTTGAACGTAGATATTATGAACTTAGGCATAATGTCATTCGATATTTTGAATCATTCGAAATTTTAATCATTCGGAATTTTAATTTTCGATGTTTTAAGCGTAGGTATAACAATTTTCGACATTTTGATACAATCGATATTTAAATTTTCGATGTTTTGAACATCGATATTTTAAGCGTAGGTATTTTAATCTTCGATATTCAAATACGTACCCGCTGCGCTACGTGTCGCGGGTTCGATCCCCGCACGGAACAAATATTTGTATGGCCTACAGATAGTTGTTTCGGGTCTGGGTATTTGTGTATGTGAATTTAAATGTTTGTGAACGCACCCACGATACAGGAGAAATTCCTAGTTTGGGGCATCAACGTTTTTTAAAAAAGAAAAAAAAAATATGGGAAGTTTTATTCGTTTTCACTATCATAATAACAAACGTCACATGTATATTATGGCAGCACATAACATAGGACACACACGCCGTGTCACGTATTAGGATAGATACTGACTTATCCTTATTTCGTTACATATTAGGCAGATATTGGGACTAACCCGTCAGTGAAGATGCCTTATTTGACTGGCGGTAATAAAACGAACCTGAAATGCAAGCCACGAATGAAATGCTTCGTATTCCTGTTAATTACGTCATCATCTGCCTAACCTATACCTACGCTGTTTAAAATAAATAAAATATACAGTGTTATACAGTTTTTTCATTATACAAAGTCCCAAAGGGCGATATAAACATTGGTGCCGAAACATTTCAGTGATAATTTCTCTTACTGAGCTATTCAATTCAGTGACTACATTGTGTTTCGTGTTGTGGAATTGGTATTTCGCCGGCCGGCAGGACGCCATTTGCATTGGTGACATTTTATACAACGTGCAAGTGCGTTCTCATTGCGCACTGCATTGACCGACAGCATTGGCTGACAAGAGCATTGGCTGACGTACCAACACTTCAGACGAACGTCCAATCACAAGACACAAAAGTCAATAATGTCAACTGGGATCGATTCGCCGCATTCATCGTGCAACGAAAACAGACTTGGTTGAACCCCTTCATGTTTTTACAAAATATACATTTCGTTTTCCAAAAATAAATCTGTTGAATGAGCATTTATTCGAGCGTCAGTTCAGGATCGTATCGATCGGATTTTTCAAGTAGTTCGGACGAAGAATCAAGCAATAATATGGCAGATGTGGAGCGGAAAAAATTAGTCGCCGCACGAGGCCAATGCAAAGCTTCGTTTACTAGGCTAGAGAAGTATCTGAACGAAAATAGCCAATTCGGGCTCGAACAGCTACAGGTACGTAAGCAAAATCTGATTGATATTTACAACAAATACAGAGACATATCCTTAAGTTTGGAACTTTTGGGCGAAAAGGAGGAAGATGAGGATCCTGAAGAACGATACCTCACTCTGCTAGCGACATTAGAGCGTCTAATAAAGGTGCACAATCCTCCAGCAGACTCTTCCAAAGATCTTAGCTATCATGCAGCCAACCTTCCTACATTGGAAATACCAATATTCGATGGTAAGGAGATTTCCAACTTTAAACCATTCATGGAGATGTTCAAAGCTGTAGTACACCATGACAAGAGATTAACAGATGTACAAAGAATATGTTTCTTGAAAAAATATGTAAAAGGAGAGCCCCTACAAATAATTGATAACTTGCCCATCATCGGCAAGTCATATGAAGCCGCATTGGAATTGTTGCAGAAAAGATATGATAATCTAGCGTTGTTAATAAATAGCCATGTGTGCAATTTACTTGATATGCCAAGTATACAGCGTGGTACTGCCCAGCAGCTGAGAGACATTGTTGCTAAAGTCAGGCAGCATGTTACTGCATTGAAGAATCTAGAACAACCAGTTGCAGGATGGAATGCCATTTTATCATGCATATTGATGCGCAAGATTGACTCTCTCACGGTCAGGTTATTTCACTCGGAGAGGGACACAACTCAAGTAGTAACCATGGATGAGCTACTCACCTTCTTGGACAAGCGAGCCGCTTCCTTAGAGGCCAGCACACCTATAGGTGATAAAATGCAACCCAAGGCGAAATCAGCTGTGAGCTTGTCAGTGCAAGTAAACAAGAGTGAAACCTCAAAGTGCTCCATGTGTTCTCAAGTGCATAAGCTATATAAATGTCCCATGTTCAATGCAAATTCAGTCCAAAAAAGACTAGAATTTGTGATAAAGAACAACTTGTGTCAAGTGTGTCTAGCATACCATTCACAAAAATGTAGGTACAAATTTAAATGTTCTGTTTGTAATTCCAGTTCGCACAATTCATTGCTACATCAACCAGAGGATAAAGCTGGAGCAAAGATAAATGAAGGTAAAGCTGATGCACCAGTAAGTTTGCACATTTCTCAGCCCCTCATTGCAAGTGTAGTACTTCCCACTGCCAAAATTATGGTGACTGGAGCCAACAATGAAAAGTTCATTGTTAGAGCCCTCTTGGACAGTGGTAGCCAGTCTTCATTCTGTACTGCATCTTTGGCTGATCAGCTAGGGTTGCCTCTTATTGATTTGCATAAAAACATTTTAACTTTAGGTGATGTTTGTAACAATTCCACTAGCAAAAGCATACAATTACAATGTGAATCATTAAAAAATAATTTTTCATTCAGTGTTACTTGTTCGGTAATCAACAAGATAACCTCAAAAGTTCCGCAAAGGAAAATAGATCTAAGTAGCTTTGTTATACCTAAACATGTAGACTTAGCTGACAAAGATTTTTCCACTCCAGGTGAGATATCAATACTACTCGCCTGTGATGTATTTTTCAAAATAGTTATCGATGGAAAGATAGAGGGTGGCCCAGCATATCCAATTTTATTGAACACACAGCTGGGATACATCATCTCATCTCCAGGAATGTCCATTGATGATACAGCCGTCGCTATGCATACAGTCATAAGCCCAGAGCTCGATCATTGCATAAATCAGTTCTGGGAGGCAGAAAAGGTACCAGATATATATCATGAGTCCTTGCCTGAGCACGAGTATAGTGAAAAGGTGTTTAATGAGTCGGTTTCATTAATAAATAATACATTTGAGGTCAAGTATCCGCTCAAGGTTAAATTGCAGGACATTGACCCTTCTAATTCGTATGCAATTGCTCTGCAACGATTATACAGTTTAGAAAAAAGATTTACAAAGGACTCTAAGTACTATGATTTATACAAAGCATTTATACAAGAGTACATAGATTTAGGGCATGCAAAAATAATTGATACAAAAACCTGTGACCCTAGAGATGAGCCACGTTTTATTTTGCCACATCATGGGGTACTTAGATTAGACAAACAAACAAATAAGTTGAGGGTGGTATTTGATGCCAGTGCAAAGAATAAAAATGGCTTATGCCTCAATGACTTTATGTGTAATGGTCCTGTGGTACAAAATTCGCTCTTTGACATATTGATACTATTTAGAACATACAAATACACTATACAGTGTGATATCCGTCATATGTACAGAATGATAAAAATACATCCGGATCACAGATGTTTGCAAAACATTCTTTGGCGCGAAAATGGGATCATGAATGTCCTGCAATTACAGACGGTAACTTATGGTTTGACCAGCTCAGCTTATTTGGCCACTAAATGTCTCATAACATTAGCAAAACAATTTAAGTATCAATATCCTTTAGCAAGCGCAGCAGTGATAAATAATTCATATATTGATGATATCCAGGCAGGATGTAATACAATTGAAGAAACTAGGCAGCTAAAAAATGAACTTAGCATACTTCTCAGTCATGCCAATTTCAGGTTACATAAATGGGTATCTAACAGCTCAGAGCTACTTCATGATGTTCCTCAGGAGGCCCTAGGTTCTTTTCGCAAAGACTTAGATCAGGACAAGTCAATAGTAAAAATATTAGGCATAGCTTATGATGCTGGTAATGATACATTCCTGTTGAATGGTAGAGATGTAGTTCCCACTAAAGTACCAACAAAAAGGCAAGTTTTAAGTTCAATAAGCAGATTATTTGATCCAATGGGATTTGTTGGGCCTGTCACTATGAGGGCCAAACTTTTTATGCAGGAGCTGTGGCAACATAATTTAGACTGGGACACCCCATTACCGCTTGAGCTAAAAACTTTCTGGAATAGTTTTTATGCAAATCTTGTGAGTATGCCAGAAATAGTTATTCCACGCTATGTACAAACCAAAGATGACAGTGAGCTTGAAGTCATTGGCTACTGCGATGCATCTGAAAAGGGATATGGCTGTTGTGTTTACATTAAAGTAAAAAATGGTGGTGAATGCAGTTCTCATTTGCTCTGCTCCAAATCTAGACTTAATGGTATTAATTCTAAGTTAACTATACCTAAATTAGAGCTCAACGGAGCATTATTATTAGCAAAACTTACATCACATATTGCTAAGTTGTTAAAAATTCAAAATGTTCATTTATTTTGTGATTCAAAAATTGTTCTCGGATGGTTAGATTTATCACCTGTAAAGGTCCCTGCTTACATAGGAAACCGCGTAAGAGAGATAAAAAAAATTACACAAAATTCAATTTGGCATTTTACACCAGGAATTTTAAACCCAGCTGATATTTTATCCAGAGGTTCTGAGCCAATGGATATTTTTGATAATTCATTATGGAGGCATGGTCCTAATTATTTACTTGACTGTAATAATTACAATCTTTATTTGTCTTCTGTCGAAAAGCCATTTTTTCAACCTGTCACTATTTCTGATGAAAATACATCATGTACAATGACCATAAAAAATGAAATAGTTGAGACATTTATTGAAAAATATTCTAGCTTATACAAAACGGTACGTGTTATGGCGTACATATTACGTTTTATTAATAAATGCAAAAAGTGTAATAATGTGATATCTGGGGAAATAACTATAGGCGAGATCAGAAAGGCTTTGAGCAGTTTACAAAGGGTCATTCAAAAACACTATTTTGCTGAAGAGTTAAAATGCATTGCTGAAGAATCACCCATCAAAACCTCTTTGAAGTCCTTACACCCATTTCTAGATAGCGGTGGCATTTTACGTGTAGGAGGCAGACTACATAATGCAAATGTACATTATTCTCAAAAATTTCCTATAATTTTGCCAAAGCATTGTCACATTACAAAATTAATTATTGTACAAGAGCACTTGACTCTAATGCATGCTGGCTTAAAGCTTGTTTTAAGCAGTTTATCACAAAGATACTTCATAATCAATGCTGTGAGAGAAGTCAAAAGTGTAATCCACAAATGTACTATTTGCTGTAGGCATAAGGCAGAAACTGCCAAACAACTCATGGGTTCCTTGCCTAAAGATCGTGTAAACCCTGCTCGGGTATTTGAACGGGTGGGCATAGACTATTGCGGACCCTTTGACATAAAACAATCGTCAAAAAGAAATAGTATAATTAGTAAGGGTTATGCTGCCGTAATTGTTTGCTTCGTCTCCAAAGCCATACATTTAGAGGTTGTATCTGATATGACAACTGATACATTTATAGCTGCATTTAAAAGGTTCATCTCGCGTAGGGGTATACCTTCAGACGTTTACTGCGACAATGCCAGCACCTTTAAAGGTGCCAATAACCAACTTATAGAATTATATAAATTACATAACAATAAAAAGTTTCAGGAAAGTGTCCATAGTTTCATGCTGCAGAAAGAAATTAAATTCCATTTTATCCCAACTTACAGTCCAAATCATGGCGGCTTGTGGGAGGCAGCCGTCAAGTCGGCTAAGTTCCATTTAAAAAGAATTTCTACTTGTAAAATATTTACTTATGAGCAGTTTAGTACAGTTATGGCCGAAATAGAAAGTATTTTAAATTCGCGTCCACTAATGGCTAAACCATGTCAGGATTTGTCTGATTTTTCATGTCTCACTCCGGGACATTTCATAATCGGCAGCCCTTTAACAGCCATACCGCAGCCAGATCTAACCGAATACCCAATCAATCGACTCCGGTTTTGGAGATGTTGTGAGCAAGTTCGGCAGCATTTCTGGAGGGTCTGGTCAAAGGACTATTTATCTTCGCTCAACGAGAGAACTAAATGGAGAAAAGTTTTACCTAATCTCAAGCTAGGCGATGTAGTTCTATTATTGAATCCTAACACCCCACCCCTTCATTGGCCCATGGGTAGAATCACTAAGGTGGTTTGCGGAAAGGACAACCATGTAAGAGTTGTAGAAGTTCAAACATCTGATAAGAAACTGCACACTCGAGCGGTGTCCAAAGTTGTACTATTACCTGTAGAATAAAATAAATAAAACTAAATTAAGAGATTTACATTTACCTTTTTTCCCCCCCACCTATGTCTATGACATAAGATTATTCTAGTATAATTTAGTGTGCTAATATGGCAACACTCTCTTCCTTTTTACCTCTGTAATGTGTGTGACCTACGCTGTTTAAAATAAATAAAATATACAGTGTTATACAGTTTTTTCATTATACAAAGTCCCAAAGGGCGATATAAACAACTACGTTGGGGTCGGCTTTCAGTCTAACCGAATGCAGCTTGAATACCAGTATTTTACATGAAGCGACTGCTTAAGTATCTGATCTCCACAACCCAGTTAGTACTGGGTAATAAATTCCTGTTAATTACAGTCGAAACTAATTCATTTTAAAACGAACTAATGAAGATAAAATATTTCGGGCATGATCATTCCAGAAGACAGTTTTACTGCCGCACTCAGAGAGCTTTAATGATTACTTAGGCAATCACTTAGTAAAGGTTTTGACAGTTTTGTCATACAAAAGTATGTCAAATCTTTACTAAGTGACGGCTTAAGTAATCATTAAATATCTCTGAGTACCGCAGTTAAGTATTAATGATTACTTGCAGATTGAGGACAAGTCGATTTCAATTTTCCTACTATGCTATGTCTCAAAAGAATAACATCATTTATCTACATTTGACAGGAAATAACAGGTATACAAGCTAGCATGGGGTAATGTCCGGGGTCAACGCAGGGGTCAAATTAGATGTCGGGGTCGCAGGTTAAGTGCGATCCGTCGTTCAGACCACTGACTCACTGCTGCAGACAATCTTGGATTAGTCTTCTATTCCTCGTATCACGAACTTCACGACAACTAGACCGAAAAAGTTGAATTGCCTTGCGCTTTTAAAAAAAACTTGACACCCGAAAAAGTCGAATTTGAAAATAGAAAGCACGCGCGCTTTTCTTTTGTTATTGTCTTTAACTAAAGTTATTTTAAGGTTGCATTTTTTATCGTTGTTATTACCTGACAATAATAGTAATCGATATAAAAACTAAAAGTGGAGCAATCGGAGGATCTTTACGCGAACTGGGTAACCATTGCGCCCGATTCGAAGGAATTTTTGAGCGAAGTCGACGCAGAAACCGTCAAAATTGCTCCCCTAACGGATTCCGTAAGTAAAACTTTGATTTTTACGAAAAAAAATTGTACTTTGCGAGAGATTAAGTTTATTTGTGGAGAAACTAGAATGATGAATTTCAAAACATAGAACGATTTTATGTTACAAAAAATTACATACCGAGTAAAACTTAGATATAGGTTTCTAATAAGTTGCTTACGATCTCAAGGATTGAATAATTATTATATAAGCACATACAATCATTTCACTTCAGTTATTACTCCACACCACAAGTACTTTACATACTCTTAGTTAACCGTATGAAACGTGTACAAACATAAGTTTAATCGTACTAAAACCATGACCCATTAACGAGCACATATGTAGTACAAACAAAACAGTTTGAGTTCCATTGCTGCTTTTACGAAGGCTAACAATCAAACATTTCTTACTTGCTAGGTAATGGAATTAAAATGGGTTGTTATACTCGGCTGGTACAGAGTAAAAATATAAGGCGTGTCACGCATTTGTCGCGTCAACGCACTCGGTGTATGGTGCATTGTTAAGGTGCACACGAATTGAGTACATACTGTATAGTGATGGCCTTTTTAATTTTATTTGCTTGTAAGTAATGCATTTAGGATTCTATTTTCATCTTCAAGAGCTGAAATCACCCTTTCCAGTTCCATTAGGTTTCCAGTCTATCTGGACTCACCTGAATACCAGTATTGTTACATCTAGCGTCGCTTATCTTAACTCAGTCAGCTCAGCTTATCTGGCATCGGCTAGTATAATCTTTTAACATACACTTAGGCTTTAAGTAATATAAAGCTCTAAGTTAATAGGATAGTTGTTAAAATACCAAAAGCCTGTAACATTTTGATCCATCAAAATATCCAAAACAGACCTCTGATCAAGCATCTCCTCTGATCTGAAGCATATTACAGGTAAAGTGCTTCAGATGCAGCCCATTTCAATACTAAATATTAATGATATTTCTCGACGGCATGGAAAGCCAAGCCAGAGGCCTTTGGCACAAAAAGTCTGTAACCAGGTCAGGCCCTAACCACATGATAAAGAAGAAGAACGTTAATATAGGGTGTAAAAGTACCCTTAACGCAAACAAAGGGCACTTGTTCTAAAAAAAAATTATTGCAGTGGTGGGGACCACTGCAATAATTTTTTTGTTCTAGACCATACCTGGGAACCTCAAAGGGGGTCAAAGTTCCAAATTTTTACAGCCGTTTTTGTAAATACTTACTAGTTTTTCAGGTTATAACTTTACTTAAATTACCTCCGTGGCCCGTTTACTATTCAAAGCATCCACTACAACAATGTTTTAACAGTGTTACATTGAGTTTTACCGTGAAATGTGATTTTTTACCCAAAAAAAAGTCGTTTCCCAGGAAACATTTTTGCGTAGGGGTACTTAGTTTGATGTAAAGAATGTTTGGTTGACGGCTGTGTGATGGGTTGTTTTACAACCTATATGTAGCTATGTCAGAGTAGGTCATGTCAGACAAGTTACATGTTACATATTATGTGCAATAAAATGGCTACCCTTTGTTCCCATTTCCAACAGTAACCTATTTTTTTCCTCATCGATTATTTTAGCACACTTTGAAAGGTTAAGTAATATTAAACATCGTACTCAAACCGCGTTCTAGTAACTGTTAGCCCAAATTTTTTTTTTCATTTTAGTTCTCAGCTATTTTTGTCGTTCGTTGCCTGAAATTATAATTAACATCATCATCACATCATCAGCTTATAATGTTCCCACTGCAAGGACTCAGGCCGTCTCCTAGAGAGGGGCTCTAGGAGACGGAAAAAATAATTACTTGTAAGCAGTTTTAGCCAATATTAGATATTATATAACTTATTTAGGTCGTTCTCCAAAACACGGAGACCTGATTTTGGACTTCTTTTTTTTTGGGGGGGTTGGGAAATCATCAAATAACCCCTCCCACTCTTGAGCAGAGCGTAAGGGAGTGTCAGACTTCTACTGACTAAAAACCACCCATGTTTCTTCTTAGCCCTTGTGCTCGACCTCGGCACAAGGGCTAAGAATATCTCTTTCGAACAACCCGTAGCCCCGACGGGGTTTTGGACCTCTCATTTGTAGATTTTGTAGAGGCAGCCGCTCCATGTAAAATACTGGCATTCAGCTGCATCCGATTAGACTGGAAGTCAACCCCCTACCATAGTTGAGAAAAGGGTAGGCCGATGATGATGATAATGCTTTTTAGGTTGTGGCGATAGCGACATCTATCTCAACACATGCGAACTAATTGGCTAATTCTACATCGCGCTATCAACTTTATCCGCGACATTAGCCTATATAGAAAATCCCGACTTACATATGGCAGTTAGCCCACCAGACACAACATTGGATTCTCCCTTTTTTAGGGGGATGAGGAACTTTACACCCTGTTCCTCATACCTCCAAACGGTAACATTAAAAAATAGGGTAACACCGAAATGTAAGAGAGTCCTTGAAGGTCTAGTCTAGCATACAAACAAAACCACCTGAACTGAGTAAGCTTAAATTATATATAACTCTAAGCACTGAATGAAATAAAGTCGTGTAAAACCCATCACTAGCCAGCTACTCATAGACAAACGTGAGTTATTAAAGCTATTAGTAGAAACGATCGCTGCATACACTTATGTGCATGGAGCCTTTGATTAATCAGTTGGTATTAACATATTATACTAACTGCCAACTGTTCTTTGTTTTGCTGCAGATTAACGCTGCTCCACTTTATTATGAGGTCCTAATTGTAAATAACCCGAGTATACGTAGGTTAGTTATAGTTTACTCCAAGAAATTCCAACAGATTTTTATGGAATATGCGATCTATACAGCTAACTAAACAGGCATGGTTGCCCTGTCTAACAAGCAAACGGTCTTGCTCAGGATTATCATATTACCCAGTACTACCTGGGTTGTGGAGGTCAGGGCAGTCGCTCCATGTAAAATACTGGTATTCAGCTGCATCCAGTTAGAATGGAAGCCGATGCCAACATAGTTGGGAAAAGGTTAGGCAGATGATGATGACGCGATCTGTAGCGAATGTGCCCGAAATGTGGTAACAGAAACGTTAAAGTTCTAAATGTTGACTAAAAAGATTCTACTTAAAATTCTCTTTACAGAGTTGTTTGTGGGTTAGGCATAAACACACATAATAGAACTCTTACCACAACAGTGAAAGAAACAAGGAAAAATTGCCTGCAGGAAAAGCGTTGTTTTCAGATTTCAGTAAACCCATTCCACGCATCATTCTAGTTAACAATCATAGACTCACAGTATAATTGCGTATCATGTACGTAATAGAAATTCCCTGGCTGTACAAATATCGTGGACCACACAACATCACGCCTATATCCCCGAAGGGTTAGGCAGAGATGTGCTTAATAAAATTTATTACAAATTTCGCCAGTTATGTTAAAGTCCCATATCTTAGGGTGCCACCTATTGCCACTATCAACCGGGCACAAAACCAGACTCCATGGCTGCTACAGAGAAACTCCTGATGATAAAACCCAATAAGACTTTGCTCGACCTGGGAACTCAATAGCTCATGATCTGTAGTCGTTTGCAACCACTAGACCAACGAAGCAGTTATAATTTCATGTAGAATTGCATGATAATCGGCGGTCAACCCAGATTCGTGGGTAACTGTACTGTCATGACATTACGTGCGCGTGCGCCTCTAACTGTAGCCCACTAAAGGGCCGGGTGACGGGTCATTAGCATAGTAAGTAGGTGTCGTTACCTCGTTTGTTATCTGCTAGTTAGTGAGACCCATAAACGCGTAAGTTCGGTATTCGTATTACGCACATTAATCATTCATGTTTTGATTGTGTCAAATTTAATGGATTTTTTTGTTCTTTTTTTTTGCCTCGTTGTTGAGCGTGAGATTCTGGGTCTGGCAAACTGTTATTAGATATTTCCATCTGGATTTTTTAGCCAAGGTGTGTGAAATTGTTCCCGGTTGATGGCAGTAGGCTCGCCCCTGTTTCATGGGATGGGACTTAAACATATCTGGCGAAATGTAGGCGGGTAACTACAGGTTTTTCCAATGCAAGTTTTCCTTACGGAACTATAACGAAGCCGGGAACAAAAGTTCTACCTATTCAAATCAATATTTTTGTTGTTTACAATACATTTAGGTATGGGAAATTAAGTTTTCAGGCTGACCTGAAAATTCCCCATTCCAAAGAGTCCCTGTCGGTTAAAGTGCAGCGTCATCGGTCACACCTACTTATATGTCCCTCCCTACTATGAATTTGAATTGTAAATTTTCCTGTAAACAATATTACATGACTCATTTTATTTAACTGCAATAACTACTCGTCCTAGACTTTGCCAGTGATGTAAAACTCGGTAAAGGGTCGTCGTTTAACAGTTAAGTTAGAGGTATTGATGTTATATCACAAACAACATAATTTTATCCGTTTAAGTAAGTATCGAAAATCACTAGTGAGATAGACAACGACAGCCAAATGAAAGAACGAGAAAATCATGTGCTTTATCTCCCTACTGTACTTTAAACATACATTCGTATATGACTCTATTATATTAAAGGGTAGGTTGTGTGTTAGAGCAGTGATGGCCCAGTGGTAGCCCCGACTTACGAACAGTGAGCCGTGGGTTCGAACCCAGTCAGGCACATTACTTTGTGTTATTTATTTCATCACCGCTGCTCTCAAAACGGTGAAGGAAAACATCGTGAGGAAACCGGCATGTCTTAGAACCAAAAAATTCGAAGACATGTGACATCTACCAATCCGCACTGGGCCCGCGTGGTAGATTATCCCTCTCCTAGAGAGGAGGCCCGAGTCCCTGCAGTGGGAACATTATAGGCTGATGATGATGATGTAGGTTGAGTATACCCTCAATGATTGAGGGCACTAATTTGAAGAGCACGAGAGCGAATAGAACCATCACTAATACCTAGGGCCACAAGCACATTGTGGAATACGATGAGTACTATTCGTTTAACAGCTCTTTAAATACGTGCTATCATCAGAATACATCATACATTGGTGTGCGCGTTATTGTGTTATGTGTTTACAAGTTTTAGTATTATGAGCAGAAAATGTCCGCCTATTGTTAATTTCATGTCTCGTGAGAGAAGAATCCACAATTATAACAGTATCTTCATTCACACACTTCTGCTGTCCCAGCTAACGTAAACAAAGCAGATATGCATTGTAAATGATAATGAAATAATCACATCAAAAATATGTGGAGGAATGTGGGAATGCTAAAAAAGGTGGTTATTTAATTTTATTCTGTTGACGAAAAGCTTTGTAATGGATCCTCTCATAGGTTATTAGTAGGGAAGCTTACTATCCTATCCATATCCTATATCTACTGCCTAACCCTCCTGGAAAACAGGCGAGGTTTTATTTTACTTGTTATGCTAACCATAGAGTTTCCACGTCGGAATTCGTTTGTATTTGTATCGAAACTGCAAGACAATTCACGCTGTGTATACGACAGATCTATGCAATGCCTACGTTCCGTCAAAGTGCGAAGTTTAATACGTGCGAGCTTAATATGAGGGAAAACAACATTAAATAATATGTTATTTTAATTGCATAAAAGTGTAGCTACATTACTCATCAGATGATTGTTGTTAGATGTCACATGTCTTCGAATTTTTAGTTTCTAAGACATGCCGGTTTCCTCACGATGTTTTCCTTCACCGTTCTGAGAGCAGTGGTGATGAAATAAATTATACAAAGTAATGTGCCTGCCTGGGTTTGAACCCACGACTCACTGTTCATAAGTCGTGCCCGCCAACACTGGGCCACCACTTCTCTCTCTTAAGTAGTAGTAAAAGCGTATTTTTCCTTCGCTTTCCATTCATCGTGTATTTACTACCAAGTCAAGTTGCCACTCAAATTACAAGTAAGTACATATTAATTTGAAGTATTATTTAAGATATAACGGTAAGCACTTCCGAAGAATGATAGCACATGTGACAACAAGTTTATTTTGGAACAATAACACGGGACTTAGTACAACAAGTAAAATGATGAGAGCTGCAAAAGTATCAACTTTAGCGCAGCTTCCAACGCCCCTCTCCACATAAACATGACGGATACGTACATAATTTTGTGATAAATTAATGATACGTATACAATACATAATAGGCTGTTTAGAAACTTGCATTGTTACAGTTCATACGATTGCATTGTGAAAATTTTATTTGGCCGCCATTCCAGTTTGACAAGCTAAACTTTATATTATTGTACTAATCCTAGTACTAGGCAATGTTATAATTTCATGCTCAGCCAATAAGAAACACATTTAGTAAAGTCATTAAGAACAAACTAAGGAAACCAAACATAAGGAATTTTAAACGCAGTTGAATGCGCCGTTTCTAGATCATACAGAGATGCATTACCACATGCCACGCTTGACAGCCTAGAAATGGTATCTTGGCGCGAGAATTTAAATCTTTGGTAAACAAAAAAACTATTCCGCTTAGTAATGAAGATATTAAGCAAAGAAAGATGAAACCGAACAAAGAAATTAATAAAATAACACTCATAAAACCCAAGGACTTTAACACTAGTAATTACAAGACAAGTCTATAGACATTAGGGCCGATGTTCACACAATCTGGTCATAAAAGAGTACGTACTGTGTCATTTGAGCAAATAGGTCACTGTAACAACAGCCTCAGAACGCACCCCCTGACGCGGGCACCTTGGCGCCAAAACACGCGACAACATGGCGCCTGTCGCCGCCATCTTGGCGGGACTTTGCTCTATTTTATGCAGTTAAGGGATAATATGAATTAATTCATATAAATAAAATAGAGTTAATAATATAAACAAATATGATATTATTCACTTGGATTTGTTGATCCGTCTAATCATACGAGACATGACGTAAAGGCAAGAATTTTCTTTGTCACAGAACTTCTGGTTTTTTGACAGAGTAAAGGACATCAGAACCTAATTAAATAGATGGCGCGAAATTAAAACTCTTGAAATATGTTAGGGGAGGCCTTTGCCCAGCTGTGGGACAGTACAGGCTAGCGTTTCAAACAACCCACTAATTTGTCAAATTAATCTAGAAACAATCACGGTAGTTACTTTAAATGTCAAAAAATCAAAATGTCGATCCGGGTGCGTGTTGGTATTGGTAAGTAATGGGCACAAAACAATGGCCCATACGAATACGAGCAACGTCTAACAACATTAGCCGAGAACGCGACAAAAACTCATTGTTCTTATTGCTCACTCTGTGCCCTTACCAATAAAAGCCACAGTTACGGTCTAATATTTCATTTATATGCAGTGTATGGCGGGATTTTGCCTCAAAACAATTGCTATTAAGGAAACTTGCTTGAGCTCTTGTTTCAAGTAAAATGAGGACGTTGAAACCACTGTTTTTCATGAATTTGTATGAAATATTAATGATACAATCGACGACCATAAACCACAGTTTATTTTATTTTCTAATCAACTTGAATAAATAAGTACTTATTATAAAACAAAAAAAAAACAACCGATTCAACCATTCAAATCTTAGCATAAAACAGATCATTCAGCAAAGTTAACAATCTACTTAAAACGTGACATTTTTCACGCTTAGTCACAGGCGTTTTCCGTTTGTGGCAGATAGAACATCAGTCTGTGAAACGTAATTGTTAGCTATATTATGGTGGCCTTGCGCACGCGCAGTATTTGCCACCAGCCATGGCCAACGTGAAGGCTAATCCTTATAAAAAATGTAACTACTTGCATCAGTGACAGATATTAATTTGCTGGGTGACACCTGTTTGGGTTTTGTAAGTTGTTCTTATTCAATTAGTCACGACGGAGAGTACCTAACTACCTATGCTTTTGAAGTAGGTCCTGTAAAGTTTTTTTGTTTTTTTTTTTCGGTGTCACAAAACTACATTTTGCAGTTGTATGATAGAACATAATGTTTATGTTTTCTAGTTTTTAAAACGTTTTTCCTTAAAAAGTAACATGGTAAAGACCTTAACCGAGTTCTTATTCTGATTAGTCAACGTAATGAATGGAAGGATGTGTCCCATAATAACAATTCCTCTCAAAGTGCGTACATTTAATGAGTAATGGGGTCCTAATACGAATATTTTATTGTACTTAGTCATATTTATGATGAAAAAGACCATTATTGTGAGTAAAACTTTTGTAAACATGACTTTGTTGACGTCTGAAATACAGGAAAATGATCAGGATTTTATTAATGAATTTGTCATACTACATGGGTATCTACTACCCATGTTGTATGACTAGACGGAATAGGAAATATCATACAGCAAGATTTCCTTATAATCTATCAATTATGGACTTTTTATGAAAAAAACAGCTAAGCTCATATAATGGATTGACCAAAGCTTTTTACAAAACGATCTGCTAATATGTTTTGTAGTATTCATCTGAAAGTTATTATTGTGAAGTAAGTATATGGTTCCACAATTACAAACGTACAAATAAGTAGTTTGGACCTCAAATGTTCACAGTTTCACTAAAACATAATTCAGAAAGCCACTTCATCAAACTAACTAGCCCATAAACAGTATTTTAAACCCAATAAAATTGATGTTAACACCGATAACTAAACTACCGTATAAATATCATCTCAACCTATAAATAAAGATCACAAATGGCATGTCTGTTTTATAGCAAACATAGCTATAATTTCGCATAGTTATCGCCGAGCATCGTGCGTGCGCGTCGCATACATGTGTGCAGTTATGCGCGCGCGCTGGCTTCTAGACCGGAAAACGCTAGAAAGTGGCTTTTCAATTTACGAATAGCTACATAATAAATGCGTTCGAGGCGATTCAACGCGCACGGTGATGTTAAATCACATTTTATGTTGGACTCTCTGATTGATATCCTGGGTACGCTATGGTTAATTTTGAGTAAAATTATGGAAAATCATTAAGAAATTCAAGCGAAACTTTAATTTCAAATAATCGCAAAAATCTTGGAGCCTTTTTTTTTGTTTTTGACTTCGACTTTAAAAAGGAGGAGGGTCTCCAATCGACTTATTTAAAAAAAAAAATAGTTTGCGAAAATTTTTGAATCTATGGCAAAAAAAAATACCCGAAGTGTTTCATGTAGATATAAATCATATCGATACGTTACATGGCGCACGTTTTTCACTCTAGTGACAGTTACTTACGTTGACGCATTCCACACTTTTTTAAAAATATTAATTTTCTGTCATTCAATAATATACGCTTTATTTGGAAAATATTTCAACAACTGGTTAACAGAAAATATTTAAACGTTATTTGATTTTGAGGATAAGTTTACAAACACACAACTGCCTAGCCTTTTCCCAACTATGTTGGGGTCGGCTTCCAGTCTAACCGGATGCAGCTGAGTACCAGTATTTTACATGGAGCGACTGCCTATCTGACCTCCACAACCCAGTTAATACTAGGTAATACGATACTCTTTGGTAAGACTGGATGTCAGAATTTCAGGTCACTGAATACCTGTAACGACTGCCAAAGATCTATATATGGCAGCCGGGACCAACAGCTTAACGTGCTTTCCGAGGCACGGAGGAAACTCGGTATGTCGGGCGGTCACCCATCCACAGACCGACCTAGGCAAGCACAGCTTTACCTGAAGATCGACCCGAGTGGCAGTTCTTAAGCCACGAGCTCCACAAACACACAACTATACCTAAGTAATAGTTAACAAATGTTTATTTAATGGGAAACAAAATTGGGCGTTGTTAATAAGCCAGATATCTAAAAGATTCCTTCCAACTAATAAGACTGTCAAAACGAACATCGTAAAGTATGAAAGAAACCAGCCTACTTTAATAATAGTATAGTACAAATAGTTCCGGTCCATTATCTAGCAATTTAGAAGTATTTCGCAACCATCTCTGGAACTTGGAGCTTCTTGATTGCCGATAGGAATGGATGCGTACCGAAATAAACCAATCAGAACGCTTCTGTGACCATTCACATCTGCAACTCGAAGGGAAATTTATTTTCATTTTGACCTAGTATTTGTGTGTGAAATTCAGTTTCAGCTGTCTAATATTTGGAACGCAGATGTTACTTAGCAGGATTATGTAAAAAAGAGAATGTAACTGTAACAATACGTAACTACTTAATTAGGAGTTGTTTAATTGAACTGACTTTGTGTTTCGCTGGAAAAGTATTTACATGAAAAAAGGCTCTTATAAAACAAACATTACCTAGGTACTTAGATTAGTAAAGCTTGGTCTGAAATATGATTAAATTCATTTCAAGTTAGATATGGCTTAGATCTATACATCTTGGGTTGATTCAGGTACCTTCTTATCTCTTTGATTTCCGTCCCACGATAAACTCACAGACCCACACCTTGAACGTATCAGGATAGTAAAGTTCTAATAATGTTCTAGGCACTAACTTTGCAATTGAATGAAAGCTGTTTACTCATGTGCTACGCATTACTACGCCGGTTCTACGGTTCAATAGCCAATTTTCCTTGACCTCTCATAGTTCCCCCATCGCATATTACAAAGGGCGACATAAGGGAAAACGAAAGGACAATCAGAGACCATTGGTTTATTTTCAAATGAAGCATAGAGGAGCGCGGATTGTCGGCCAAGCAGTAGTCGCATCGCGTCGTGAGCCGAACGCACTCGTGTCTGCACTGAGCTTAGTAAACATCCCGCGACCACCGAAAGCGTCTATCATTTTTGAATTTAGAAGTGCAAGTGAAATAAAAAACAAATAAAACAGTGCGTTCATTGTCGCTGCTAGGAGTTCAAATTCTTGTCTTTGGTGAGATTTAATTTTTAATTTGATTGCATGCAAGCAGAGGTGTACCTACTTCTATTATAATAATTGCATACGTTTTGATGTTATCATGCGGTACCTATGTATTTAGCATTTAAATGAGCTTTTGTACTGCAAAAATGGTATTCTAAATATAAGTATGGAAAATGGAACACACATAATTTAGTTATTTTCTTTAGAATATTTAAGTTGATCATTAGAAATCACTACCTACTCAAAATCTGAAATTTTGTTTTTAATTAATTCGTAGCAGATATAGTTTTACCTAAATAATTGCATTAACATTTTATCTATCTATGCATAATGAAAATTTTAAGTTTCATCTAAGCAGTTTAACTACATAGCTTTATTCGAAGCAGAGCTGTTTGGCGCGAAACAAAGAAAATTCACCCCATTTTCCTAAGCTTATTTAAAAACTGAATCGGAAATCGTTTGAGCCGTATTGAGGTCCACCAATTATACGAGCTGAATGCGATTTGGCTTTCAGGAAATAGGAATATTTGTAATTTAATACTTTAATTACAAATTTAATTTTCCTTATGTTCCAGAACAATCTATTCATATTCCAACAATCCATAAGTAAAATTAATGAATATCAATCCATTAATGGACACAAAGCAATTACTTATGTGTTTTTTTTTTCATTATTCAGTAGCTATACTGTTTGTATATAAAAAAAAACAACTATTTCGTTTGGAAAGCATAACGCGCGAGTTGCGTTCCGTTTCAGTGATCGGCATTCAGCCTGTTTATGATTTATGCATTGTCGTCGGTAACCGACTACTTTTACAATATTAACAACACGCGTTAATGAGACTAGTTGGCATCAATTGAATTAATTAGGGGAATGTATGATTCTTACATAAATTGTTAAATTGATTCAATCACGCTATACTTAGGTACCTACATATTTGAATAAGCCATCGTTTACTTAGCTGATTCTGTTAGATATGAGACTGGCCCGGGTAGTGGTTAATGGCCCACTCCCTGTGTGGGGGAGGCTTGTGTTTTAGCAGTGGCGTGGCTACGTATATAAGCTATGTTAATTTTGCCAAATGAGTCACCACTCTCATTAAGTTATAAAAAATGAGATACATAGGCAATAATGTGTCAGATTCACGCAAACTGTTGGACAATAACAGTAATTACGCACTAGATTATGGTCACCATTATTATCATGGACGCACATAAAATTGGACACCATAAGTGCCGCGGTACTATACCGCGGCACTTATACCCAACTACCCTACCCTACTATTAGCGCAAGACTTCCTTATAAACTAGAATATTATTACATTGTTTTATGGCCACTTTGAATTTGACCGGAGGCTTATTTAGCAGAAGACATAGGCGTTAATTATGGGGTTAGGCACTTAATTTTTTATGGACATTTTGCTAATTTGCGCAACACTTTGAAGCGATATGAATGTTTTTTTTGTCATATCACTAATTTCTGTTTTACATTGAGTGTAATTTTTAATTATAAGGGAAAATTAATACCTAAACATGTATGATGAAATCGCAAACTGTAACGCGTAGCATTACGTCATCAATAAATAATAAAATAACAAACTATCTCTCATCGTCATTAATTATATGGACATCATCAAGGAAAGTCCATTGCAATCAATAACTGTCATAGACTGGCTGGTTTTAATTCACCATTCTCTTGCCCATATCCCGATAATTTTGGTTGGTGCCATCATATTATTATGTCTTGTTCAAAACTTCTTTATTAGTCGTCATCTCAATAGTCCCTTACTAGCCATATTGGCGAGAATAGACATTAAGAAACCCTGTCAAAATCGAGAGAAAGATATCAAGCTCGCTACACTCGCTCTTGAATCCTGCCTTGTCTCAATGTACTGTCTTGTTTTAACAAGTTCATTTTTCCACCAGGTTTCTGAGTACGGAGGTGGAGCTCGGGTAGTGTGGGCGATGTCGGCGGGCGACCGAGAGGCCGAGGCGCAGGCCAAGAAGGGCGATGAGGCTGCCTCCAACGACCGAGATAGCCGCGCTGCAGCCGCGTTGAAGCAGTACTGGTGCGTGGGACTGCGAGCCGTCGAGCTGGTGAGTTACTGACATAGACTAGACCTAAGATACTGTTAAGAAGGGCCATAAGGCTGCCTCCAACGACCAAGGTAGTCAGGCTGCAGCCATGCTATGGCGGTACTGGTGCGCCGGGCTAC
This sequence comes from Diarsia brunnea, assembly GCA_949774965.1. Taxonomy (NCBI): domain Eukaryota; kingdom Metazoa; phylum Arthropoda; class Insecta; order Lepidoptera; family Noctuidae; genus Diarsia; species Diarsia brunnea. Next base: position 15,842,519 of record OX459008.1, on the reverse strand, counting down.
GGCTAGCTGGTGAGTTACTGACAGAGGTTAGTTCTATTCAAGGATACCGGCAAGAAAAGGGATGAGGGCTCTAACGACAGGTTCCACCGGGCAGCAGACAAACTAATACAATGCCGTGAGGCAGCGAGCCGTCGAGCTGATGAGTAGACTAATGATAAGTGGTTGCGAGTCTGACTTATCACGCTATTTGATGACCTGTTCTGTATCAATTCGTTTATAAAATACACCATACACCACAAATCATGCACCATAAACAACTAAGAGTCTGTCTTGCTGTAACAGAGCACTTTAGAAAGCCGCAAAACGCAAAGAAGAATTTTGCAGTGCTCCGTATAACATAACACCTAATTAATGATCAATACCCAGCAGAGGATGAAGTAGCAGACAAGAAGATGTGAAAGTTTCAAACACTCGGACAGCGCAAAGAAAAATGTGAATCACTAGAAAATGCTCCACTAAAAACTAGTCCATCTAAACAAAACCATTTAATACATTGTATAATTGGAAATCGATACAAGTCGGATGTTCGTGAGGCACTCGCTCTCCGGTAATTACTTGCAATGGCTTGTATGGGAACTGACCATGTTGCGAAGCAAGACATGATAATTTGTATCATGACACACTGGCCTTGAAGTCAAAGGGACCCTTGTGCTGTTGTACTAGTGGCCGATTAAATAAAGTAATCCTCATGTTTGTTCTGTTGTTCTTTGTGTTTCTAGAAAAATCTAGAGGTACTAATAGTGGAAGTTGAAACGTAGGTAAAATAATGGTGGGAGGAATTTAATTTTGTTTATAGTAAAACAAAAACAGTTGATGACTGTTGATCATATTTAGATTGACGATGCAGATAGGGACTATAATTTATTTTACCGTTGAGTATTAAAAGTCAAGTTAATAGAGCTTCAGGAATAATCTATTTAAAATAGCATTAGTAGACTCAGGCTTTTTCCTTTAAAGGGTGTATAGGGCTTCCTAGACCACGCTTAAAGCCTGGAACGTAACCGACTTATAAGGTTGAAGACCGTAAAACAGCACAGACAGTCCTTTATTAGCCTGTACTCGTTTAAATACCAACCATACTTTGCTAAAAGCGTATATAAAACGTGCCATCCTGAAGCCACTAAAATAATTGACAATGCCAACATTTGTCATAAAATTATACATCGTGGTTACTTGGGAACAAACGATCCGTGAAAGTGAAAACCGTCTTATGGCCTGGGTAATCATTTACGAAGATGCTTGCGGTATTGGAAAATCACTAACTTGTAGTATTCAAGAACAACCAAAAGGAGAAAACAAGCCTATGACAATACGCGACCAATAGAGCGATGTACTATCGCGGGCACTCCCGCCTGACCACCACTAAGCTCATATTTGCTTGCACTTACAACATGAAGCGCTCTCTAGCTCCGCCCCGCCTTTGTATAGAAATAATGAATGAAATACAATACCGTTCCACCGCACTGACGAGACCGACGCACGCCGAACGAGAGTTATTGTTATTTTTAAACTGCCATTATTAGAAAAAAAAACTTTAACTGAATTTGACTTTCGTTACTAATGGTGCGTGTGTGTTGGTTTGGTAATTGTAAATTAAAAACTCAATGATTTCTGTGAGTAATTTTAAATTTATTATAAGAATCTTATAAAATCCCATGCTATTTAACAGGCAATTGTAAGCGTGTTCTCTAAATCGGCTTTAACGATTTCGATAAAATTTGAAATAATGGGGCTTTAGGGCGGTGAAACGTTGATCTAGCCAGCGGGCCTAAAATGGCCGCTTTTGCAGAACATAATATGAATGACATTCAAAATTTAAAATTCTTAAAAGGGACTTTACGTTTATGAAAATAAAGTCCATTTTAAGAATTTAAACATTTTAATGTGATTCATATTGTTTTTTTTTATTTTGGGACTCAGCTCAGCGATTTGACTGATGTTAAATCCTTGTCCATGCAAAATTATAATTTCATTTCGTTCTTACTGTTACTATTATACTGTTTTATTTTTTAAGTGATCCTCTTGTTTTTTTTTTGTTGTTAATCTTTTATTATTGATTTCTTGTCCTGTGTGAGACCAATAAATACTTTTTCTTTCTTTCTTTCTTTCTTTCTTCTTGTATGAGATTTCTGGAAGACATTATGCACAAAATGTTCTAGCACAGGTTCTCAGGAGTCCAATATTATTGCACAGGTTAACGTTTAGTCAATCAAAGGTCAGGTAAGCAGAGCAATGGTTAATGTTCAAAAGGTCCGGGAAGCGCGCCAAAGTTCGTCCGTAAAATTCGCAAAAGGTGTACAGAGGATACGTCACTAAGCTGCGCAGTGCAGATTGTAACTAATTACGTTGACGCTTCTCTAATAGGCCTAAACTTTGAGGGGGCGGGGTTTGGCGCCTACGCATGATTTATGCGAAAAAATTTTTAACTGGGCAGGCGGAAAAGCTTTCGACTGTACGGAAGATACTTTCACTCGAATACTTTGAGAACACTTGTTTTAAACGATCTTGTGTTTTTATTTGAGAACGTGACCTTTGTTATTTGGGTGAATTGCTTATAAAACAACTTGGGATAGCAATGCAAAATGTTTTCAATGATTGCGAAAACAGTTAGCAAGTCGCAAAGAAAAATAGCTGAAACATTGCAACTTTCGAAAAAAAGTTTACAAAAGAAACAAGAACTTATGGTTGGTTTTTTAATAGGGTCACATCAATAGCAGAAGAATCATCTTACAGAATCCTCCAGAAGTTTCCTTTATTCTAGAGCACTTTCTGAGCTTACGTTTTATTTTCAGATTATAGCAGTGATTGCCATCGGCCTAATCGTCGGCGCCCTCTACTCCCCACAAGTGGTGCAGTCGGATCATAGGCACATTGCCGTCATCTATTCTGCCTACTCGAGTAAGTAACATTCATGATTCATCCATACTTTACAACGTCTTTAAAGAAAATAAACAAATATCATTCTTAGAGGCAAGGCTTGCTTCTTCTTATCTTGTCAACGCCTTAGATAAGCCTAACCGAACGTCTTAGCTGATTTCTAAAGACTTTCAATATTCTGTAACAAAAGCCTTTGTCGAATCTAAAATCTGCTTTGTTTTTACAAACTTAGGCTTGAGCTAAAACCATGACCCGATTCGTTCCAATAGAAACTAATAATGTTCTAATCTTCCAATTTACCAATTGTCACGGAATCGATTCTGGCACATCTCATGGCCGGTCAGATGGCAAATTCACCAACTGACAATTAACAAATAAACCAATGTGGAACACTATTTAATTAAGAATTTAACAAAAAAGCCGAAAGATGAGCATAGAGGTGTTAAGAGCAAACTACTCTAAAACCAAAAAAAAATCGAAATAAAAAAAAAACATTTAGAAGCTTCTCTTTGTCCTGGCATTATTTCCCCAAAATAAGTTTAAAAAAGTTTGTTCTTCCATGTTGTTGTTTTCATTGTTGTTGTGTCAATCAACTTTTCGTTAATTAGTTTTTAATTTAGTGTGCAATTGCTTATACAATTCGCATCCTTTGGCATCCTTCGGATGTACATGACTATAGTAATTTCACGCCTAAACGAGTCTATTGACATAATAATCGTAGTTTCTTGCGATCAGATTCTTAACAAATATTGGCCTTAGTTGTCTTACAAAAAATGTAAAGCAAGAATTATTTAAGCAAAAAAGTATCTGTTAACAAAACGTGAATAATAAAAACGATTAGTGACGAATTGGGTATTGATCGATCATCTATAAATCATGAATATTGAATAAAAATTGTCATATAGTACTTAAGTATTAATGAAATATCGTTGAAGAATCATTGATATTTTACGTGTTTATCTTATAAATCGGTTTCACTTCACAGTCGAGTGGAAAATTGGTTTCATTGAACTTTGTATGAGAAAGTGAAACCTGTAAACACTTTGTAAACGTAAACCGTCAACCGTAAACGGATTGACGATAACTTCCTGAACGCGATGCCGATGGACGATTTTATTGTTCAATAGCATTACCGATTTTTCCTGTTTACCTTCAAATTGTAGGTAGATTAATTTGATTGAAATTGGTCAGGTCTTCGTGGTTTCTGTCCTTAGGCATCTAGTACTACAGGCTTCCTTTGCAACGTGGCGAAATCAGTAATACGGCGCCATCTTGTTTTTTTATTATTTGAAAACTAACCAACAGCGTCCTCTCCTCAATGTCATCCAGGCGCCAAAAAACCCTTGTATCACCATACAAAGGTACCTCTAAGAATCAAAATGTGAAATCTAAAGACTGGCTGGCCTAATTATTTCTTCTTAAGGTTGAAATAGTTTTAAAACTATTTCCAGTTACTGTTAATGTTTCTACACACGCATCGTCACTGATTAATGTTATTGAAAATCAACCTTCTTATTATTTAATTGTTAAATTATTTAGAAACTACCAAACTAGGTATCCGTAATTATTATTAAATCAATTCTTACACCTATTCGATTTGTTAGAAGGTTGATTGATGCGATAATGGATTACCTACTCACAAAACAGTTTTTAGATTTTCCGGTCAATGAAAAATTTTTTCGTAAGCAAACCTGAATAAGAATATCTTGACTGAAAAACAGTATGATTGGAACAAGCTCTACCTAGTTTATAAGCACACTCATTTACAGCAAGAGTAGCGACTAGGATTTAACTTTTTAGCTTAAAACTTTCGCTAACAATCTCTGTTTTTACAAAAATCTGTCTTAACTTTTTAACTAGTTTAGACTATCTAATTTAAAGTTAGTACGTCTGCATAGGCATAATCAGGCTGCAATGTTGATTAATGTCAAGTCTTCGAATTTTAGTCTCTGTCTGTTCTATTTTAGGCGTCTTTTCCTCACAATATTTTCGTTTGGCTTTATCTGACTATCATGCTTTATTCGTAGGCTACATCATAATCACGGGCGTGCTTATCATCGCACGACTGTTCGGCGAGTCTCCCGGATGGAGGACGTCCATCGGCTTCTCAGTTCTCGGAGTCATCATGTTCACTGCCGCCGCTGCTGTCATATTCTATGGTGAGTGTTCTGATTTTAAAACAGTTAATTTTTTTTTTGTCTACCTAACTAGCCACTAGTTTCCTTTTTTTTCTGACGGCTGACGTGCCAGTATTATGGACGATTTCGACGCCATTTTGTGAATATTACATAGTTGTTCATACTTTTCTGCATGTATTGAAAAATTCAGTGTTTTTAGTAAGTATTTTTAGGACAGTTTGATAAATTCATGAACAACTTATAGTACAATATTGATCTAAATAAACATGTTATTTCATGCTACGCTGTGAACTGATATTTTTTTCAAATATTACATGCGTATCAACTTGTAATTACGCTATTTATTCAAGAATATAAACAACTGGTAATCTAGTAGTTTCCATGCCCAGTCATCCGTTCGAGCGTGGATAATAACATCGCAATATATAGCTCCTAGTTGAAACTGGTCCTATGAGGTATGCTCAAATATGTGCCTGTTTACTGAATAGAACAAATAATTTGTTTAATTACGTGTGTGGAATGCTATTTTCTCTATGATTAAAGTTTACTTAGAACGTACCACAGTTGAGGAATGTAGTATGTATTTTCAATATTAGACTAAGACATACTATACTGTTGTTTGTATAAGTATTTGAGACCGCTGCAGCAAGGTTTGCATTAGCGTTTCAAATGAAATAACTTATTTATTTGCTAATACTACATCGCAATAATTATTTCGTGGAAGAAACAATAAGATCTATCTAGTGGCAGATTTTAGTTTAAAAAAAAATTCTAGTCACGGCCAGTTGTAAAATAATAATCAATATGCACAGTGCACCTATGAGCCCACCAGGCTGTTTAAGGCAGGGCCTTGGCGTTGCCTATTAAAAATGTAGACCATTAGTCTATGGGGATTGGTGTGAGGTGTAACTTCCGTTCCTTTCTAATACAAGTTATGTTTTTTAAACTGAATTGCTCGAAACTACGAAAAACGGTTTATTTTGTAACGACTTTGTGCTAACTTTCAGGGCCCTTATTCGATGAGACTCCAATATACTTAGTTAGAAAAACGCTAGTCTAGGCAAATGATGATAGTTTTTTTTTAAAACGCGGTTACGTTATATAAATTTAGGTAATACCTACCGACATCTTCCATTTCGGGATGATGCTCCTCGTAAAGGTTCACTTCACAATGATAATATCAGTAAAATAATTATACATAGGCACACATGGAAGGTGCATGGAACTAATAAGTACTTCGTAGATTGCTAGTTAAATATTGAAATTAACAATTCTATGTTTTTTATTCCAGACTGGCACAGGTCCTACTACGCCAACCTCCGCCCGAACAAGCAGGCTTACGACCTCCTTATAGCCTCAGGGGTATTCTCCATCATTGAGGTGGCAGTCTTCCTTGTCCATGCCTTCATCACATTCAGGGAAGAGGCCGACTACTAAACTATGCTTTTTAAATTAATTCTTATGTCGGTAACAGATTAGTAAAACGTAACTAATATGTAACACCCGTTGAAACAATTTCGCCTAGTTGTTGTGTTGCATTTCATGTTTCATTGCATAGCTCAGGACGTTTTGTTTGAATTACATTTCATGTTACGTTTCACCAATGTTTACCTGGCATTATGATTAGCTGTTCCTCATTTTTTTTACCGTTTTATTTTCAAAATTTTGTAGTATCAAACCTAAAGTCTCTATATATCTTTTAAGTTGCATTCATTTAACTTTTTCCGCTGTATATTTTCAGTGCTCTCTTGTATTTCATTCTTTTAAAACCCGTTGCAAGCATAGATAATCATCAAAGACACTATAGTTTTTAAGTTTAACCTTTATGAGTATTATTTCGACTGTAATCGTAATTAAGTTTTTTATATTCAATTATTTTTAAGTGTATATAGGTTTATTGATTTGTTGCCACGTTGAGTAGCTAAAACTGTTTATTATTATATTTGATTCATATTTTTAATATATTGCCCTCTGCAGTAGCTACAATTTTCGACATACATATATTAATATGGCAACTATTTTTATTTAATGTATTTTTTTTAAAGCAGCTACATTTTTTATTTGAATAATGTACCTAAGTTTATATTTGATTTAAAATATTTAGTGCTGCTATATCCAAAGACAGCTATTTTTAATCACGTTTTTTCATGAATGGCAGCATAATTGAAATATGTATTATCCTTATAATATTTATAGGTTTTTTACTTATTTAATATTTTATACGAAGCAGCTACATTTTAATGTTTGAATAATACTTATGTGTATCTATTTTATCTAAAATGTTTATGGTTGCTATAAAAAAGACAGCTATTTTTAATTAATATTTTGAACGAAGCAGCTACATTTATTTTAATTTGAATTATAATATATGTATCTATTTTATCTAAAAAAAAACTGTTTGCTATATAAAGGCAGCAATTTTTATTTGATATTTTACATAAAGCAGCTACATGTTTTTATTTGAATATTGTGTGTATCTATTTTATCTAAAATGTTTAAGGTTGCCATAAAAAGACAGCTATTTTTTATTTATCTTTTTTCATGAAATGGCAGCATATTTTGAAATTGCAATATTTTAATAATATGTGTATCTATTTTATTTCAAATGAATAAGGTTGGTATTAATATGGACAGCTATTTTCAATAAGTGTATTTTATAAAATGGCAGCAAATTGCGAATTATTATTACATCAAAAAGTTCAGACTATTTTAGGATAATTTATTTACAAAATGTATGTTTTGATAAAATCGCAGCTAATTTAATTTAAAATAAAGGCCGCTTTTATAATAATTTTATAAATAGGTAATCTATTTTTAATTAGTAATATAATTTTTTAATAATATATAGGTAAAAAGGCAGCATATTAAAAAAGAAACGGTTTAAGGCAGGTCATTATTGTAAGTATTTTTCCAAAACGCAGCTACAGGTAATTCCATTATTACTCAAGCCATACTAAACTAAAGATTCTATAGAGTTGCCTTTCGATGTAAATGATGATGCCTTCGGAATGCTTTATAATCTGCAATGGCAGCATAATTTCAGGCAGCAAAAGATTATTTTATGTTTAATTGAGCAGCTTGTACCAAGAGCCTTGAGGCAGCTATTACAAAAATTAATATCCAATTTAGGGAACACAGCTTTAAGTACTATTATAAATTCAGCTAGACCTACATAAAACCAAATTTTATATTTTATTACAAATAATTTGAAACTGTATTATTCAGGCAGCATTATTTTTTTAATAAAAAACAGCTAATATATTTTATGAAATACATTCAGTATTTTAGGCTGCTACGTACTTACGCAGCTTTACGTAAACGCAGCTATTTTTAGTAAAAATAAATTGTATTTTTTTTTTGAACTGGCAGCATTAATTTTGTTATTACATTGTGTTTGACAGAAGCAGCTATTTTTAGTCTTTTTTTTCAATGCAAGATATTTCGGCCGATAGTGCAAGTATAAGCTTAGAAATAAGGATTTATTTAAGGATGTATGCAACGGTAAAGTGGTAGATAAACCGAAAACCTTTCTTCTAAGGATCGAGGAGAATGCTAGAGAGAGTAGAAAGTACATTTGGATAAGAGGCTTTTGATACTACGATGAATTTCTAAATTATTGCGTTTCAAGTTTAGTGTAATTGATTAGTTTAAGTTGTTGTTTATTCGGTTATATTACTGTAACATTCCGCTAAATTTTATTATTGTAGTACTTAGTTGTAAGTAAGCGTATCAGCTTGTGATCCTTACCATACAAGAACAAATAGTTATTGGTGTTTCGAGTTTTCCCTAAAAAAATAACATAAACAAAAAAGAAAAAGGCTAAAAAATTTATAAAAATAAAAAATACTATATACTGATAAAAGTAATACGAATTGATAAAATATACCAAATTCCTTAATTTCTGGTTAGGATAACGTATAAAATATTGAATAAGTGAAGTAAAACCACCGCGAATATTGTTTTGTTATTTGCTCCTTTTTTTACAGAAAACGATTCTCACAAGTTAATTTGGCGTTAGTGGCAATTTTATATAAACGCAGAAATATAAATTACACACACGTTTAATTTGAATTTAGTTTAATAATAATTAATTTAGTTTGTTTATTTAAGTAATAATATATTATTTAGTTATATTTTAAAGGATAAACCAAAGCAGTAATCAGTATCCGTCCAGTGGTAGTTAAGTTTTCTCTGACAATTTCAGATTATTTCTATCGTCTTCAAAATTAAAAGTAACTTTAACTTCACTGTTTTGATCTGATTAAACTTATGTTTTCTTATTAATGTTTCTTGTTGTATTCATATTATTAAGCCAATTTCTTTTTATCTTTGTTTAATTTAATTAATTTACTTACTTCTTTTAAACTAAGATGTCTTCGGAAGTTCTAGTTGTAGATTCAATTGGTGTTTGAAATTTAATCGTAGCATAGAATATTTTTCATCATCTTAGGATTAGTTAATTTAGATAAAACGTTTAATTATTATACTATTATCTACGTGTGGATATCACATGAGTTGTGAAAGTTAACGATAGGAAAATATAAGATTTATATGAAACATGTAAATAAAAATATATAACTTATGTAACCGGCGCTAATGTTACCTTATTTATTCCCCATTTTAATAACAAAAGGTACCCGCGTCACTCACAAACTAAACTCTTTCCATAAGAATAACGAATATTGTAAAACACATGTATCTGTATGTAACAATCTAATAAATAAAAGCATTAAATATTGTTTTATTTACAAAGCACGCCTATAAAAAGAAGAAAAATAGTAGTTAAAGTGTGTTTGAAAATGTCAGAAAGACGTCCACCATTTTTAAAGAAGTTTCTATTTAGCAACGGGGAACTGCAGAAGCTGAGTTGTCGGTCTCAGGCCCGAATGCGAAACACAGAGACAGAGAGGTAATATAGATTACCAAAATCTCGGCGGTTACTGCGGTTAGTTTACCGTACCGTACCGGTGAGAAATACTCTCGAGTATTTTTCACCTCTGTAGCCCAGTTGGTTACCAAGCCCCGAGGTGAGAAATATCCTCGAAAACAGTGGACTCACATAGGCCAGCGTGACATTTTACGCCAAGAAACTTCCCAATATGAAATAGAAGCAATGGTCCTCAGTGGTCGTGGCAGGCCTAACTACGGCAGCACTAGCAGTCTGGGATCCCTGGGAAACGAATCCGGATGCCCAATAGTACATAACGGTATAATATAAGTGTGTAACGTTGGTGATTACCGCTGAAGCGCCATTGAGACCCGAGCCGTCAGGTGAGGGTCTTAAGAGAGCCGAGGACGGTAATCATCAATACACACGTGTATCATACGACGTTTTTCAACACACTTGTGAAGAAAATAACACAAAAAAATCATTTTTAACATTTAAAACGAGTTGTGAAAAAATTTCGCCATTGCGGGAAAAATTAATCAGTTTTCCTGCGCGCGCATCTAACAATGGCGATCGGCCATAGACTAAAAGAATGAGGTTTCTTTTTTTTGCTTTTTGCGGATAGCGTTTTAGGTACGTACAAAATGAGGAATTCAAAGTTTTTTTATTACAGAGAAAACAAAAGTTTTATTTATTAAAAACGTATATACAAGTTGAAATTATCTATTTAAATTCAAAGTTGCATGAAATGAGCTGGCAATATGTACATTAATTTAAATGTACTATTCTATTGAACACAATCTTTTTAGTATCGAAACTTTTTTAAGAACAAAGCAAAACTCAACCAATAAAAAATAAAAAAAAACCTATAACTCACTTGTAAATAATGGCAATGAAAAATTCACAGTTTGATTACAGGTGTCATTATGTGCTTAATTGCGGTGAAATTAGAGCCATTTTATGAGCAAGTGTGTTGAAAAAAATATTTTCCTGGTTACGTACAATGTTAGAACTGTACCTACACCCACTGATGATAACGTTACGAGTACTTGAGTCCGAAGTCCTCAAAAAGATTTAGTGGGACGTAATTATCCTGTACAAGGCGCTAACACGAAGATCTGCTTAATATGCTCCGACTTCATCCAAAGATGATAGGTAATGAAATAAATAGGTTTTTTTATAATTTAATAACTTTCTCCACAAGAGAAACTACCCATTCGACAACATAATGCAAAATATTTTAAACTTGTTTCGGTCGCTATTGCATTTTGGACTTGTTGACGGAGTTACTTTTATTGTCATCTCTGCATGAATGAACAAAAATAACCCAATATGTGGGTCGGAGGCGGGATGCCCGGATGCTTCCATTGCGAGGATCGGCCGGAGGACACGGTGGAGCACACCGTGGGGGTCTGCTCCGCTTGGGCGGAGCCCCGCCGTGTCCTCGTAGCGGCGACCCTGGTTCAAGCCATGGTCCGGGGCGAGAGGGAATGGGACGCCGCCGCCGTCGTCGCCTCCTTCTGCGAAGCAGTCATGCTAGCGAAAGAAGTGGCGGAACGTGAGAGGAAGAAAACCTCTCGTCTCAGCCACCGCGGGAGACGGGCGTCGGGGGCGAAGTGATGGCTTACCTTACAGTAAGGTCTTATCATCATCATCATCATGAACAGCCTATTAATGTTCCCACTGCTGCGACACAGGCCTCCACTCTTTGAGAGGGAATGGGCTATAATCTACAACGCGGGCCCAGTGCGGATTGGTAGATGTCACAAGTCTTCGAAATTTTGGTTCTAGGATATGCTGGTTTCCTCACGATGTTTTCCTTCACCGTTTTTGAGAACAGTGGTGATAAAATATATTATACAAAGTAGGGTAATGTGCCTGCTTGGGTTCGAATCCACCGAATCCACGACTTACTGTTCGTAAATATGGGGCCGCCCCGCCACCACTGGGCAATCACTGCTCTCTTCTCAAGGTTTTAATATTAAATATGATTATGTATGTAGTTTGATTTCAAGAAAATCTTAAAAGAAGACTACTCAATAAACATAAAGAAAATTATAATAGATACCTGCATACTGCCCTGCCTGCTGTACGGTTGCCAATCTTGGGTATTCACGACACGAGCGAAACAAAAAATTGAAACAACACAAAGAGCCATGGAGAGAAGCATACTGAACATACGGAAAATACACAAAATCAGAAGCGAAACTATTAGGCAAAAAACCAAGGTAACTGATGCCCTCACGCAAGCCTTAAAACTGAAATGGCAGTGGGCTGGCCACGTATCACGATACAAAGATGGGAGGTGGACAGTGAAAACTACCGAGTGGAAAGGGCCAGATGGAAAAAGAAGAGTAGGTAGACCGATTAAGAGGTGGGCTGATGACCTATTAGAGACAGCAGGAAATGATTGGCAGATTACTGCAAAAGACAGGGATAAATGGAAGAAACTGGAGGAGGCCTTCACCCGTAGAGGGGCCCATATCCCAACGAACACACTAACATAGATTATAAGAAGACTACTAACACAAAAACAAATTGTATATGTACATTTTAGTAAAATAATGTTAATTTAAGGGTTATGGGAAATTTGGAAGGGGCCCGCAAGGGCCGACGCCTGTCGAGGCTGCGGGTTGTCCGCAAGGGATACCGAGGCCTCGACATGAAGGGCGAAGAAGGAACATGGGTGGTTTTTAGTCAGTAGAAGTCTGACACTCCCTTTCGCTCTGCCCAAGAGCGGGAGGGGTTATTTGATGATTTCCCACCCCCCCAAAAAAAAAAAAAAAAAAAAAAAGAAAATAAGGCTTTTTTATTTTTATTTTTTATTTTTATGTATGTAGTTGACTGAAAGTCTTAGGTACAACTTTCTACTATATTTTAAAAGACAGCGACTTAATTTGCATTGTTATCAGTCATAACACATTGACTGACTGACTGATATCATTAAATAATAAAGGCTATGTTCGTTATCTGTTTCTATTGACGTATTTATATTGAGTCTGGCTCTTTTGAACTTGCAAGCACATAATTACTGCCCAAGGCCCCCCAAGCCCTAATAACTTAGGCGTCAGTTCTAAATGTCTAATTCGATCCCCCAACCAAGAACTCGGTAATGTGCTATTATATTCCAAGAGCCCAGAGCCGCCAGACATTACTTATTTTCTAAAGGACAAAATGTAGGGCTTCGAGGAGTGTTAATACGTGTATTGAATGCCAGCATACCTGCTAAGTTGGTTAGACGGCCAATTCAGATGAGGTTAACAAAAATAGGATTAACTATACTTAAATTGTAATGATTGAGTTATATACTATATATTACATTAAATATTATTACAAAATAATATTGAGCATTGCCTTGCCACACTTTCCTTCGGACAGACACTTTAATACTCGTAACGTTAGAGCGCCTGTTCAATGAAGACTAGCAACTAGTAGCAACTATTGTTTTTTTTTGTGAAAAGAACAACGAGAGAAGATGATCTAAGAGTAATAGGGTAAAGGACGTGTTATTGCTAGTCTTCATTGACCATAAGGTTTATTGTAGAGAACATTTGTTTTTTCGCTATTAGTTGCTAGTCTTCATTGAACAGGCGCTCTTGGGCGGAAGTTATGGCTGAAGGAAAGTTTCTGGCAATGCTTAAGGTGAATGCTCCAACCACCCCGCGAAATTCAAATTTTCTTACGTTTTTTGTTATTTGCAGGTCAGTGTTAGTTTGTATGTTGATTAGAATATTAATTGCGGCTGTAAGACGTATGTACTTACAGAATTATAATCATCAAATCATCAATACAAGCTTCCAAGTTCATAAAGGTGCAAAAATGACTTTTTCAAGTTCCTGCACCTTTATGAACTTGGAGGCTTGTATTGATGATTATATTTCTGTAAGAACATACGTCTTACAGCCGCAATTAATATTCTAATCAACATACAAACTAACACTGACCTGCAAATTGTAAAAAACGTAAAAAAATTGAATTTCGCGGGCTAGTTGGAGCATTCACCTTAATATTATTTTATGAAATATGTATAAAAATCATCAACCATCAACCAAATTGATAAAATTTATATAGCCACAAGATTTTTCTAAAGGACAAAATGTGACTTTGCTTAACATTGTTTTTTTTAATACGATTTAATGCGACTGGCAATGTTCTGTAATGGCAAGCCACCTGTGATTTCAACGAACAATTTATACAGCCTCAAAGGATTAAAAGGCCACTTGTCAGATATCGAAAAAGCTCAGGATGAGTTCAAAATTAAAAAAGTACGAAATAATGAAAATAAACAACAAAAATTTAAAAACTGTTTCAACAATTTGGGTATGATTTAAATAATTTGAGAAACTTACCTTTTCAGCCTTTGCCAAATAAATCCACAGCTTTCTCCAGGTTGAAAACTTTTTCTGGTCGCTAAAATTATATTGCATTTCCTTTGAAGCATATCTGGTACTTAGTGGCGACCGGTAATTGCAATATTCGGAATTCTGTATTTCCACGGGAGCGTCAATGGAAAACATTTTGATCACAGTTTAATGTAAAAGGTAAGAAACACTTTATTCTTGTTACGTCGATAGCCGCATACAGCTGACACTTCAATGAATATAACCTAACTAACAAATAAATACCAAGGTCGGGCAAATAGGCGGGAGAATTCAATTCCGATAACAAGGTTATCTCTGTAATGTTCACTGCATGACGAAATTTGAAATAACTTGTGACGAAAGTAGATTGCTTTGTGTCGCTAATACAAACAAAATGTTACTTCATCATGGAAAGCGAATATTGTCCTCAATAATATAGTTTGCAGATATAAACATTAATTGCATGTTTGTTTCCTATCGCGGAAAAAAGGCGTGGATTTATGTGGTATACTGGCATGGTCAGTAAAGCCAGTGTCTATAATTCAGGCACCAACCAAAACCTTTATGGCAATTATTCTTTTAGCAAGCTCCAACCAGTACCTACCTGAAGGAAAGATATGCGGTGAAGATGTTTTTTGTTTACAGGAATTTATTGATGATGAAATAAAAAAAAATAATGGTCAAATAATTCATTAATCCTTAAAAATCTGCTGTTCGGGCATACATTCTGGACATGCAGGTATTGCACTTTTGTAAGTAACAGCTGATTTTTTCAAGTAACCGAAGGGATTCAAAATTATGTACCTACTAAAAACGATTTATATGATGGAAATATTGCATAAATTCAGTTTTAAAATCGCGAAAAGAGTAAAAAAAAACTTGAGAGGTGTCAAGGAACACCCGGATGGAACGAAGTTATTGTTAATATTTTCAATTATGTAAAAAAAAAGAAATGTAGAAATGAAAATATCTGGCTTGCTTTCTATAAGAGAGAGAGAGACAGACAGAGAAACATGCGACGCCGCACAGCTTACAATAGCTTACTATAGCAAAAAGTGTCGTGACAACTTTTCGTAAGAATTTTTCCGTCTAGCCCCCTTTCACAACGCGCGTTCGCAAAAGTTCGTAAATGATTAAAAACTCGATTGTAAAAATATTTTTTATTTACATCAACAGATTATAATATTAATATTTCATTGCATGTTTTGTTTTTTATTACTAAAATACTAGCTGCATGAAAAATACACTCATTTGGCAGTAACGTAGATATAAGGCACGATTGTAGAGTTACACATACACAATAATATACATTAATATCGAAGAAAGATCAACCAGCGCTTGCCTTTTTCCTATCTCATTTTAAAAAACCAGGACTTTAATGTGCACAGTGAAAAATCTACTTACAAATATACATATTGTACAGTTTGTCAGATAATATCTTATTTTACAACCAAAATAATTGCTCACACCAAGGAACTGATTATTATGCTCCCAGTGCTCTCTACAATGTCAGTATACAAAATAAAACTAAGGTTTATAGCCCCCTCTATGAAAGTAGTTGTGATTATATCACACTATATATCATAGTATTCAACACTTATTGAGGGATAACCACATCAAGTTTACTTCTTAGCGAGTGATTTCATCATCTTCTCTAGTTTCATTGCCTTCTGGATATCTCCCTTGATCTTCAACTTGCCCATCATGAAAGCCGTAGTTGGTTTCAGTTTACCTGTAAAAATAAAGATGTATGTAGTGAAAAAATATGAATCGGTTACAATTTGTATTGTGGTTTCATAAATTAAATGTGTTCCAGGAAAATGATTATTTAATATGATTAATGAACTGCAATATAATTAAGTGTTATTTTTCATTCAAATCTGAATAAGCAGACAATATAGAGAATCTATTATCGTATAGTCAACTATCAAATCAGTTTATTGATATAAATAATGAGTGTTAGCACAATAGGAAGTTGTTGACATACAATAGCTATTGCGTCTGGGATGGGAAGATGGACCATTTGAATCACTTCAGCTCATACAGATAGACTAGTTTACCTGGGTACCGGAACTAATATAAATAGGTAATTTAGTACATACCGGCAAACATCTCAGCGAAGTGCTTTCCATCCATGGTGAGGGTTGCGTCTGGCGGGTTCTTGGGCTCGCCCTGACCGCACTGACCATCGCCATTCTTCAGGTCGATGTGCCACACACCTTCCTCCTTACCTGTGTAAGTTGCAGGGTTTTAAAAATATATTGGTTAAGACAACGAGTTGTACATTAATGAGGAAAATGTTGTGAGGAAGGTTTTGAATATGAATGTGGATGGGTATAAGAGTAGAGGAAGATCAAAGATAAGATGGATGGATTGTGTAAGAATGATATGGTAAGAAAGGAGGTGTCTCATGAGATGATGAGAAACAGAGTGGTATGGAAGAGGAAGACATGCTGTGCCGACCCTAAATGAATTGGGATAAGGGCAAGAGAATGATGATGAGGAGTTGTAGATTATTGAACCATACAACATGTTTGTATTCTGTGGATGTCTTGTCTGTGGAGACATACAGTTAACCATTCATAAATTGTGTGTAAAGCAGAAAGAAATATAATAATGATTCCAATACCTTTGACATTGAACTGGTAGACTGCTTGGGTCTTCTGCACCAAGTCTGCTGACATAACTTTGCCGATGGAAGCAAAGAGAGCCGGGATCTGGCCATCTGACCCGCCTGCGTCCTGTAAATGGTTGAAAATTGTATGAACACTCGGTTTATGTGCAATACTTTTTAGATCCAACAGTTTTCTTATAACAGTAGTCAGACATTTTAAGCCCCATTTTATAATAAGTTGCAACAGATTATTATTTGTTAAACCTGATCTACTTTAATAGCAAAGAATTGTGGATGTTTCAAATACTTGAAAAATAAAAGAGCATTCAGGCGCTTATGTTTAATAATGATTGATAAGGATACGACTATCTATAGATATTGTATGTAACGGTTACCGAAAGTTTATCAGTTGCCATTTCATTTTTATTAGGCTTGCGATTCACATTTAGAATGGCTGCAAGCATTTTGGGTGCTCATGTTCAATATTATTCCTGTACTCTTTATAAATTTTCATGCTTAGTTTAAACTTTTAGTGGAAAAAGTTAGTTATATTATAATGTTAGTAGATATTTCTAACAGGTTTCTTTTTAAGTTATTTATTAGCGGCAAAAAAGGAAGTCTTAATAGTAAGTAACCATAGCCAAAGTAAATGTCTATAGGCCATTTGCAATAAAGTCTGCATGTAATAACCTAACTGAACCAATATCGTTTAAATGGACACACAGCAGCATTGTTTAGCAAACAAAAAAATACATGCACATGGTAAGACAACACAAAATAAAAAACAAACATGCAGAAGAAACAAATGGTCATAGATAAATCTAGACATTCATTTTTATTTTTCACACCGGTTTAGCTTTGGTTTCCTTCTGAGTCATATGCGGTAGGTCCAGGAAGAAGTCAGGTAACAAATTGTCTAAGTTGCCTGCGAACAAAGGGAGATTCCCAATTTGAATTGCCGAATGAGAAAAAAAAGCTTTTTTTAAATTTCGTAATGTTTAATTGTTTGGACTGGTTTCCTGGACCTGTATTCCTGGGGAATGTTTTTACCTTTGACCACAGATTGTTCTGTTGATATACAAGCAAAATAGCATACTTATATACAAAGCCGTTATATTCATTTGTTTTGCAATCTTACGAGTGAAGGTGCATACATTTTCGCTGCATGCAACATACTATACAAACACTACTGACAGATCTTCTGCCCACTAAAGCTACAATTACAGCTATACACCTCCACAACCAAAGGTTTTCTAAGACGAACCTTCTCCTTGTAGTGGACTGCAGAAGTATGGTATTGTCTGGCCCGGTTAGCCGTTGAGACAGTCTGCTTGTGTGCAGCGAATGCCCCAGGAACATCCAGGAAACCGTCCAGTAATAAGTTATCCAAGTTGTCTGTGATCAATCATTACTCTGTGTAGTTATCCTCTAGGATACATAATAATAATATGGAAAACAACTGCGTGGTCTGTGTGGTCGAAACACTTGCGCCACAGAGTAATTAGAAACAGAGGTGGAGATGTCAGTTATGACTATGAGATGCTGTGACTTTGGTGTTATGTAGTGGCCCAAATATGTAATCTACACCATTCATATGAACTGAAATTTGTATGGACTTTTGTTAAATTATGAAGTCCTAGAAATCAACTTAGCTAATAGCTAGCTACTCAAGCACTCATTTGTATATTGACAACTAGCAATTTCTTTTCAAGCGTTTTGTATTTCTACAACATAATTATTATATATCAACCAGATTGACATATAAATTAATCATAAGCCAATGTCAATTCAAAACATTATTGTCTGATCGTTGCTACGATACTTGGTAGAGACAACTACAACTGTTACAAGGTCTTTTAAAGATGAAACTACAGCTTCTGTGTGAACTATAAATATTTCAACTAAATTCAAATGCTTACTAGGGTCGCACGCATAGGGAGTCAAGTCCTTGACGCCGGCGGATTTCACAACGTCTTCGTCGATGGCAAAGTTACCCGTGTATGTTTTGGGGTCCCTGTGAATTAGAAAAACATACTCGTTGGTTATTTATTACACTGTATATTCTCAACAAGTGCATAGCTAACCACGTTTTCCAAAACTGAGGCGAATATTCCAGAACTTTTAATTCGACTAACAATTCGATTTCTAACGAATTTGATATCTTTATCATTCTCTTCCCTTATCCCAATTAATTTTTGGTTGGCGCAGCATGTCTTCTTCCATACTCTTCTGTTACTCGTCATCTCAGTCACCTCCTTTCTTGTCATATCATCCTTTCTTGACGAATTTGATAGTGAGGTTTATGTAATCATTACAAGGATCGTTAACAGGCCCGGTGCATTTTCAAAATAGCAACTTCTATTTATTTTTACTCATATAGCAAACAGTTTTACCTTGATCAGGGACTACAGTCACAATGAAACTAACTGCCATTACTGAATAAGATATAGAAACCCAATCGGTTCGGTTCGGTTGCGGTGCTCAGTAGTGAATGTTACTATAAAGGCGCGGGCCCACCGCGGTGCACGGAGAGGCTACGCACGTGAATTAAGCTTCGCTTTGGAAGAAAATGTATGTGGTTGTATCCACTGCAACCCACGGAGAGGCTACGCATGAATTGACGTCATTGATACATGCGTGGCTTGCTCGAATAGGCGGTTACATAGCTCAACTCTGTCAACGTGGGTCTACGTTTCCACTGGAGTACACGAATATGACCCTCGACTATGTACAGCTCACTTATCGCAGCGCAGTTTTCAGTCATACACCTTGTGGAACGGACGCATTTCATGTTTTCTCGCTTTCCCGCCCGTCTCACCTCCCCACACCTCCCGCAGTGAAGCCCGTGTCCGTGGATTGCAGTGGCACGTGCGTAGCCTCTCCGTGCGCCGTGCCACGCTCTACATAGTCGTGGGTTATATTCGTGTACTCCAGTGGAAACGTAGACCCACGTTGTCAAACAAATTAATACACGCAGCTAAAATGCGCCGCGTGCCCGTGCACAGCATGCGCCGCGGTGGGCCCGCGCCTTAACCCTAATTAAGGTTCCGTACCTCAAAAGGAAAAAACGAAACCTTATAGGATCACTCGTGTGTCTGTCTGTGTGTAAAAAATAAGAAGTTTATAGCGAAAATAAATGGAAAATTTCACAATATCTACTACAATGGTATGGAAGCCTTTATGTGCAAGTCAGACTTGCACATCACCAGTTTTTTTTAATACAAGCTGTCTGTTTCCAGTTGGTTATACGTACTTGGTAAGCATGATGTAAGCGGCATCGGAGACGATTTCCACCTTGCGACTGGTGGAGCTGGTGCCAGTCAGCATCTCAATGGCAGCGGTCGCGATAGCTGTAAAACGATGTCAACATTATTCAAAAAAAATATTTTGATAGCAAAGAGGCCGAAGATAAGCAAGCACTGGGATACTTGCGAAAAGAAAGGAAGAAAACCGTATTTATTTTCTTTTTTTATTCTACTTGTTGCTTGTCTTACTTTTTGTCTGCCTCGTTGGTCTATTGGTCGCAAGCACGACTGCTGAGAATGAGAACCTGGGTTCGATTCCCGGGTCGCTCAGGGTTATTGGGGTTTTCCATCCATCAGGAATTTCTCAGCAGCAGCCACGGAGTCTGGACTTGTGCCCAGTTGATGGCAATAGGCTCGCCCCCAATTACATGGGACTTAAACATAACTGGCGAAATGTGGGTGTACTATTATGTACATCTGTGCCTTACCCTTCGGGGATAACAGGCGAGATGGTATGTTATACTTCTCACAATATTTTTTACATACCAGTCTTGGGCCAGAGAGCGTTGACCGCGATGTTGTCCTGCTTGAATTCTTCAGCCATGCCGAGCACACACATGGACATACCATACTTAGCCATTGTGTAAGCCACATGGATTGAGAACCTGAAATTATCAGACATAAATAATCTTTTATGTTAAATTGGTGATTTTAGCCACATTTAGGTTAAATCACCATAAAGCAAATCAACATAAAAAGACAATCAAATCAATTATTATTTTCTGATCAGACAATAATCAAAATCGTTAACTTGAAAAATAAATAAACTTGAGTAGGTACCTGCTTAATCATAATCAAAGGTTTAAGTAGATAAAACCTCTGCTTATCTACTTACCAGTAGGGGTTCAGGTTGAGGGGTGGCGACAGGTTGAGAATGTGCGCATGGTTGCTAGCCTTCAGATGAGGCAGGCACAGCTTGGACCTGAAAGAAAACCAAAGTTTTTAATATAATCACAATTTGATGTCTGACAAGATGTATGAAGTGGACGAGGCGAAAGGAGTATGTAAGGATCGTAGCAGGTGGCGTTCTGTGGTTTCAACCTGCCACCTGTCTGCCTGCTCGACGGCATGTTAAGCCAAGCCAAGCCATGGCCCATGGTCGGTATAAAAAATCCTTTTTTTTTTTTGGGCGTGTGGAAAATCGTCAAATAACCCCTCCCGTTCTTGGGCAGAGCGAAAGGGAGTGTCAGACTTCTACTGACTAAAAACCACCCATGTTCCTTCTTAGCCCTTCATGTCGAGGCCGCGGTATCTCTTGCGAACAACCCGCAGCCCCGACGGGGGTATAAAACTCTGACATCAAGTTAGGCACTAATGATGATAAAGGAGAGCCTGTCCCCATAGGAAAAGTCGTGAGTTTATGTGGTATAATCTAGCTAGGAAGTCTGTTCAGTACCTATACTTATTGTATACACACCTAACTATGTACCCAATGTTTATCAATTATGTTGTGGCATCGAGTTGCCGTGTCTATAACACTTTTACCACAATGGTTTGTGTGGTATGTTTATATCTTTACAAAAGACTAGCGGACGTCACGCGGTTTCACCGGCGTAGTTCGCGTTTCCGTAGGAATGCAGGGATACAAAGTAGCTTATGTCATCCGGGGATAGTGTAGTGAAGAATTTTTAAAATGGAACCAGTATTCGTTACATACAAAAATACAAATATTTTCTCTTTATAATAGGTATTATAGTATAGACACATAATTATCATCATCTGCCTAGTCTTTTCCCAACTATGTTAGGGTCGGCTTCCAGTCTAACCGGATGCAGCGGAAAGCCAAGCATATAATATAGTATAGACACATAGTATAGGTATTATAGTAAAAACACACTGTTACAATCTATACGCTTGTAACAGTGTGTTTTTAAATAATAAAAGTAAAAAATGTATTTATGAAATAGACGTAAGTATTTATCTATGGTCCCCTTAATAACAATTGAGTTGTATCATAAATGGAAATAACAAGAATTATAAGGGCAGGAAATGAAAGTTATCTATACACCTCTGTGTAGCCCTTCAGGAAATACAGGCTTGAAGTTATGCTAGTGTAGGTAATCAGAGAAGTCAAGGTAACTTCAATTTATTTATAGAAGATCATAAATGATTGGTGCAATTTAAATAATTTGCATGAGACAGTAATTTTTATTAAGTGTACTGTTATTTATATTCTTATTTTTCTAGGTTTAACTACATAATATGAAAAATAAAGTTATTGAAATGAAATAGTCTTATCAGAAACACTAAATTTGTTTTGGTTTCTTGAAAAGATTCTCAACACAATGCAAAGGTCTAAGTCTCTAAGACATTAGCTCCCAGCCTGTGGTTCACTCAAGCTCAAAGTTGATATTTAAATTTCGCTGTGGCCAAGCATAAAAACATCGAAATGGTCCATGGTAAAAAAAAAGGTTGGAAACAACTCGTGTAAGAGGTTAAAATAATAACTATTCTAATTTCCTTTAGCAAGTAAATCCATAGGAATTTTACCTGTACAGATCTATTTTACACTCTCTTGAATAACTACGCCTGTAGGGTCTACACTCTACAGTGACAGTCAATACATTTTCAATACAAAATCCTTTGCCTGCCTCTGGAAGCCGCTCTAAGCTCAAACACCAAGTGCAAGCTATTGATCAACCACGACCGCAACCGCTGTTAGTACTTACGCCAAGAAAGTTCCCCTGGTGTTAACGTTGTGCATGAGGTCGTATCTCTTCATTTCAGTCTCAGCGGTACCCGTCAGCACGATAGCCGAGGCATTGTTCACCAAGATGTCAATGCCATTGAACTGGAACACAGACATGAATGTTTCAATTTAATTAAAATTGATACCTACTTAATGAAAATGGGTTGACATCTATAAAAAGGAATGACATAACTGGTAGCTCATAACTCTCTCTAAGTCTTCTTTTACAGCCATAATGTAACATTCATATTAAGAAATACTCAACATATATTTTCAAACCAAGTGTACAATAGAAGGGATTTTTCAAATTATACACATATTTTTGTGGTTAAATTATTACTTCTGGCCTTCAACATTATGTATTGTTTGTTATAATTATAACATACTTCTACTAACAGATAAAAATCTCTGATTTCTCACAACACCACAATTAACTAACTGACCTAACTTGTCTTATAAAATGTGCCTTCAAAGCTTATATTAGGTGTTGTTATCAGGCAACAAAAACAAAAATAACGAATTGGAGACATTGATGTGAGATTTGGCAAGAGTTTTTTCAACAACAAATTATTTCATTTCTTGAGATCTTTATTTCTCCAATATTAAATTCACTGTTCTTTAACACTTATGGTTATTTCTACAATTAATTATTCTTTATGCAGTTTTCTTAGTCAACATCAGTCATTAATTTAATTTTCTATAATACTATAATAATATTATGATTTATTATTATAGACTCATGATTATTGTTTACTGAACTATACTGTATGTATAGCCATGTTATTTCAATGTGATTTGGATCATACACTTCCATTTACCAAGTTATTTTGGTCAGAACAGTGTACCGTCTTCCATGACTCAAGTAGTTTATTCAAAGAAATTATTGTACAGAGTTACTTGATTCTAAACACGCCCAACTTTTACGTTTGATGGCGAGAGGCGCTCTTTTACAAAGCAATCAACCATCTTACTTACTATAATAGGTACTAATAATTATTTGCTTATTTAATTAACTGACAACAAAATCCACCGACATACACAACATACTTACAATTCTAGAATGTTAGTAACAATTTAACTTATAAGTTGTAATAACACTCATAAAGCCATCCACATTCATACTACAAACTTTCTTAATAACATTTTCCTCATTACTCAATAATTAAATAAAATAGCCATCTTTGCTAGTCTTAAAATTCAAGTGATGCAAGTTTTCAAAATCAATATTTGTTTACCTTCTTGACAGCCTCATCGACTGCCTTCTGTATTTGTTTCTCATCCCTCACATCAACAATGCACGGCAGAGCCTTGCCTCCGAGAGCTTCAACTAATAACAAAAAAAGAAAACTATGTTATGCATGTTTTGGGACCATGGACAAGTGCCTAAAAAGTAGTTTGGCAACTTAAGAAACAACTGCTTGATTAAAAAATTTTAAATGACTGGCATTCGCACCGGAACCAGTACACATCCACAGTAGGTAATCAACATACTTCTGTAGAAATAAAGATTTCAACTAGAAAAGATAGAAAATAGCGACTTTATATAATGGTTTCAAGTGATGTTGTTCCAGTGCAAAGAGATTTAAGTAATATTTGAATGTCTTACGTACCAGTGCAAATTCAGTGAGCATACCTACAACATTTTAGAATTCATCCATCCACAATGTGCCCATTGTTTTTGGATGGTGACCGATTAAAACATTCAACAAACTGTTAGTAAAACCAGGTTACTTATATGAAGTTTTCAAAGACTTCTGTATGTTTATCAATATTGTTTTGACTGTTCATAAAATAAATTAATCAAGGTCAAAGCAGTTCAACGTCCGCAATAATAATAAAAAGTACAAAGTTCAATCCAAATAAGTCTAAGATATTATCAAGAGATTGTATATTTATGGCTTGCCTACATGAAGTTTAAACTGTAAGTTGTTAAACTTTTTATCTGATTGATAAACATAATAGTAGATAACGAAATGATTACATGCCGTGGGTGGTTAGATGCTAAAAAATATGAATTGGGTTTAAAGATTCTTTATTTATTCTAAAAGAACATACATTGTTCACTTAATGAATAAACACTTATCTAGGGTAACATGTAGTCCAGTAGCTAACAGTTTTATTATCTTAATGTAGGTAGGTACGATGTTGACATGTTGGTTTGCAAGACTAACTTAATATTATGATATAAAAACGTTAACTCAATAATTTTGTGTTGCTAATGACGTACTGCTTGAGTTTGGTTTTGAATACGTTAAAAGAAGATGTGCTCCTGATATCTGCCGGTAGATTATTATATAGTTGAACACCTTCATACTTTATATTTTTCCTGCCATATTGCGTTCGCGGGGGGCGGGTCTGTATTTGGTTAGGGTTTCTTTGGCTGTATTTGGATGTTTTTAATTCTCAATGGAATTTAAGCCGTTTCACCAATTTTATAAATGTTAAATACACAATGGATGGACCCCAAAAATAGGGGTCAGTGGGTCATCTTAGGGGCGGTAGGCCTTTAGTATCCTCATTATGCAGTAGTTCATAATAATGTTGCGATAGTTTACAAACAAATCCATCTAGGTCAATTATCGCAAGATCGAAGTCCAAACAATATGGAGTCCAAAGTCCAACTCATATTAACTCATATTTCATCGAGCGATTGTAGATTTATGAATTAAACGACTGTCCTGGTTATTAATAGAAGCTATACCAATGTTGGAAAAGAAGATGAATACACTTACTTTCTTCAGCAGCAGTGTAAATAGTTCCGGGCAGCTTAGGATGCGGGTCAGCTGTTTTAGCGGCAATAACAACGTTGGCACCATCCTTCGCTGCTTTCAAAGCAATAGCTTTACCAATACCTCGAGACGCGCCAGTAATGAACAGCGTCCGTCCAGCCAATTTCCTAATTATACAACAATACGAAAATGTAAAAAGAAAGTAGATCACACAACTGTACAAGTTCCAAATGCAAATATCTTACCCGGTGTTAGCTACTAAACTCATTTTTAATGGATTATTTTATTTTTATATGGAAAGGGCAACGTTGTCAAATCTTAAAACTGAATAAGAAATTCAGTCTGATGTTGGTTTTCTTTTTTAAACGATTTCGCTTGACAACAAGTTGACAACGTCAATGACCGACGGACGGAAATGACAACTGACAGGCTGGTTTAGCTGTGTTGCCAACGTTGAAATGAATGAGCTAGCGATGGGCGATTGTGAATGACATTATTCGAATGATTTTAATAATATAATAATAATAAATAACTTTATTTTTCACAAAAATACAGATATGACATATTTTATATAAACACAATTTACATGGGCTTTAGTAGTGACACAATGCAAGACAATCTAAGAACTGAAATCTGTACACAATATTATGGAAAACCCTGCCTCTCAAACTAGGCAACCTGTATCTTGAGAGACAGATTCGATTGTACAAGTCATTCAAACTATTCGAATAACCTTACAATTCATTCGAATGTAAAACGAATGAGAAGTAAATAAGAATGTATTGCGTTGTCTCGTTCTATCTGATTCAAATTTCATTATTACTACTAACTTCATATATAAGACAGTAAACTCTATGAACTAAGAAAAAATACTCAATTTCGAGGGGCAAATTGAATCATTCAACCATCGAAATAAATGAACATTACTAGTTTGTATTCGATTACAGTTTTGATAAGAAACTATTTTTATTGGGAGCACTTGGCCCAGTGGTAAAGGCCCCGACTTACGAAGTTATGAGTGTCGAGTTGAAACTTGAAACGAAAAAAGTGAAAGCGAGATAAAAATAATTAGTTATGTAGAAACAATCAGCATGGCGTTAGCTTTTTTTCCGTAACCGCCATTTCATATCGACGCTTTACGTGCTTAAGAAGGAAACGGTAAAATGATAAAATAAAAAAAAATACGAATTTGTTTAGAAAGTGTATTAAAAATATAAATCACGAATTTATAAAAGAAACAAAAATAATAACACGTTACCCGTTATGAGAAACAAGATCAACAAGTTTTAACAAATTTATTGGAAAATAAAGGCTAAAAAAATACCTACGAAAAAATACAAATAAAGAAAATTTCAATGTGCGTTTTATTAGCTCCACACACTTAATAAGTAACAAAAATAAAATGTATTCATTTGAATAAAACACAACTAAAATAAAAACGAAATGCAATTCGACAAAAGTCTAATAGGTTTATTTTAACATTTAAGCATAATTATAACGTACATAAAACGGAATGCTGAATTATAAAAAAATAGGAACATCACATAAATAAAACAGTTTTTCTTTGGACAAAATAATAATAATGTATTACATAAATACAACAATAAAATGTCAGATTTTTTAAATATTGCCATTAAGGAACATAATTTGGTCCAATTTTTGTGAGCCTAGACGATTACGTCGATCACTCAATACATAACCGCATGCTCTCGCCAGTAATTGAGAGGGTCTTCGTTCCTATTTATCAGGCTAGTTTCTAAATATTGCTTAACCATTATAATTGCCGACGTTTGTAGTTGACTGGACTTCATGATTTTGGGCAACTTTTTCATCAAAATGAGCACATAACGTTGATCCAGTAGTACAATTGGTGTTAACATGAGCAGGATTAGTATTTCTAGTTGTTTCTGCCACTGCTCTTTGAGCTTGGTCCTGGTTCATAAGGTGTGAAAGTTCGTCAGTAACCCATTGTTGGGCATTTTTAGAGTTACTGTTATCATCTTGTCCGAATCCTGCTTTTTGTATCTTAGGTCTAGAAAATGTCTATTAATTGCCCATTCATTACCTGTTAAGTTTTCAGGTGCTCTGTCAGTTAAATCAGCCAGAGCTAGTGTTAATGGCTGTTTTAATTCCACAGTCTTTCCAGCATAATATAAATAGGTACTATTCCACCTAGTAGCGACATCTTGTTTCAGTTTTAGCTCGGGCAAGTTAAGTTCCGTCTGTTTCTCTTTTAACTTGTAAGCTGAAACCGAGCTCTGCCTAAAATGAGTGATTATGCTTCTACATTTTGCGAGCAATATCGCTAAATCCGGGGATATTGCATCATTCACTGTTAAGTTAATGGTGTGGGCTACGCAGGGATGGTGGTGTTTGCATAGGTTTTCACACACCGCTTTCTTCATGTTTGCGGCGTTGTCAGTAACTACAGTCACAATTTTTTTGTAAACATTCCATTTCTCCAAAATATCGGTTATGACCTGTAACGAGTCTTTTAAGCCTGTTACATACTATTGAATTCTTTGCTTTGATTTGTAGGCTCTGGTTGGTGTTGCCTTATGAAAATTCATTTTTTGTTGACTTGGATTCGTGAAGTGGTCACACTGATTTTTATTTTCGATGCTGTCAAATTGACTTTGACATTTCTTGCTTTTCGACCTACAGCCTGGAATCTATGGAGTGATTTTTGAGCGCTCCAATAAAATCTCAAAATATAACTTGAGATGGGCGGCATCTAGTCCCTAATTATGTGGTAGCCGATTGCCCTTGTCATGATCCTAATTGGATAGCCTTTATTTTTTAAGGATCTTTTATCTTCATTTGATAATTATTTGCTTGGATTAATTCATCTACTGATGACCACATTTTGATTTTTGGAAGAAACGCCACAAGGCGTTTTTTTTCCATATTACTTAAATTTTTGAACGCACGCCCCTATCAAAATGCATATATCTTGGACCGCCGTTGGCAATCTCGGCGAATATCACCAAGATACTCTTGGATAATCCATCTGGTTCCTAATTTAGTCGACGGAGTTTGGTATGGTTTATGATACATAACTTCAATTTATTTTAAAAAAGTGCAATAATGACAGGTCTTATAATAACAACAATTTTCTCTTAATTTTACACATTAGAGTTGTTAATGTTAGAAAGGAATTTTCAAACCAGCAGCCTTCGGGTAATAAAGTCGTTCTTACTTTTCATGATTGATTTTTATTGATGCCTTCCCGCTTGAAGATTAAAGGTCTCAAGCTCCCGCAGGTAAGTCTATCCTTGGCATAGTTTTGTGTGTACTCCAGGCGCCCGAATTTTCACTTTTACTTATTTTTATTTGGAGCACACCACACAGTTTAATTTCATTCATCTCACTCTCTCTCTCATCACACACCCTTTTTTTTATTATTACAATTGTCGCTCAGCGAACAGGGACTTGAAGTAGGTTTGTCTGGTACCTATATACTGTCATTATTGCACAATTATTAAATAACTTATGAGTCTATTGTTTGCATTAGTTTGTTCTACATTGTTACTTCAATAACTTTGTGTTTATTTTAATTTTTGACTCATAAGTAGTACTTAACTTAATTTGGTGAATCTTTGTAAACAAGATTTGGTGTTTACTTATTGATAATTTTGTTTATTGACCTGTTTGTTTTAATAACATGTTTTTTTCTTAGCAAAACCAACAGAAATGTATAGCATTGACCGTGTTTTGTTGTTCTCAACAGTAAAGTTATTTTAAAAACTAAGTTTAACTTTTAAAGAAAATAATTTAATCTAATTGTAAGTACAATATTGTACATTTAATTTATCTAGATTTAAGCTGCTTGTAAGTGATTATTGCACTTTTAAAACGATAAAATTAACTTAGTAATTTTTCATGGGAATACCACATTGACTTCAATACTTAACCTCAAACTTGAGAATTTATTTTCAAACTTTTAACTTTTTGAAATTTAGTTTTTGCTTTTCGTTTGCTATTCGCCTTGCTGTTTGTTAGTCATGGACAAGGGAGTTCAGTCTCCGCCGCTTCAGGATTCGGGTGATGTCGATACCTGTACTGCTGTTGATGCTTATGCTCTCAGTTAATATCATAGGAATTCTACCTAAAACTTATTCTGGTCATAGATACATACTTTCGGTTGTAGACGTTTTTACTAAATATTGCTGGTTCTTTCCAATGATCAATGCTACCACTAGAGTAATTTGTAAACATTTTGAAAAGGAAATATTTCTCAAATTTGGTTGTCCAAAAATAGTAGTTTGTGACAATGGAACTCAATTTACTTCAAAACATTTTGTAGATTTTTTGAAAGGTTTTAATATAACCAAAATATTTTATAATACTTTGTATACACCTCAAAATAACCCTGTTGAGAGATATAATAAAACGGTCGAAACCTGCATATCGTGTTTTGTTAAAGATGATCATAGAACTTGGTCAAGTTTTTTGCCCAATGTTCAATTAGCTTTAAATAATAGTGTAAACCTTGCTACTGAGTTTACTCCTAACTTTCTGATGTTTGGTAGGGAGCTTATTCTTGATGCGTCATTACATCACTTTAGTAGTTCTGTTGATAACTTATCTCAACTAGAAATTTCAAATAGGAATGCTTATGCAGTTTCTCTTAATTCACTTAGTGATATTTTTGTTAAAGTTCAAGCTTACTTGTTAAAGGGGTATAAGCGAAATGCCGCTTATTATAATAAAGGTCGGAAAGTCATTTCTTTTGGTGTGGGTGATATGGTGTGGAGAAGAAGTTTTGTTCAATCTCATGCTCCTGCATATTTTTCAGCTAAGCTTGCACCTAAGTTTGTAAAGTGTAAAATAACTGAAAAGGTTTCGGATAACGTTTATGTTTTGAAAGATTTAAATAAAGGTTCAGTGGGACGTTATCATGTTAAAGATATTATTAAATTTTAATTTGGTTTCCAAGTGTTAGTCTTGATTTTGATAAATTCTGTTTGAAGGTCGCTTTTGACAGTGTGATGTACGAGGGGATGGATGATAGGTTATCAGCGATTTGAAAGATGTATGTTAGGTAACTTCTTAGAAATTTATTGAATTTGAATTCTTAACATTCTAAAAATAAAACTTAGGCCATTCTTGTTAATTAAATACTATTTTTTTCCACACTAAATGTTTTTCACATCAAAGGATCTTATTTTATGTTTTGTTCGTTTTTGTTGGATTGTATAAGATCTTATTTTTTAAGGGTAACCTTTTACCTGTTTACATTTTATTAGGATCTTATGTAACCCTACACTTCAGGTTATTTTTACCTTGAGATCAAAAACTTGAACTCAATTTCAAGTTTTTGTAATCTTTTTTTTCATAGTTTGAAATCATTCTATTTTCTCTTCGTCATAAATAGTAATCGATTTTTAAATCTATTTTGTGCTGTTCATTGACAGAATTGTTTCTCATTTGTACTAGAGTTTCATTCTCTTTAATGATCGGATTTGACTTTGTTAGTAACGCGTTCATCCTGGACTTTACTTTTTAGGGTCATTCTGTAACCTTTGTTACAAAATGCCTTATTATTTTTTGAATCTTGGTGTAACTTTTGACCTTGATTTCGACTCTTTTTTCCATTGTGCTCGGAAAGTCGGTGGTGTTGTGCCGATCACAATGTGGGATTTCGGCCCCGGCCATATTTTTTCCTTTTTCCATTGTGTTGGACATTGTTGTTCCAATCACAATGCGGGATTTTTTTTTTGACTTTCGTCATTCTTTTTCTTTGCGTTCGGAAGTTCGGTGGTGATGTGCCGATCGCATTGTGAAACTTTGGCTTTCGCCTTTTCGTTATTGAGATTTCTCATTGGAGATCTCAATGATTTTTTGTGTTTGTCTGTGTTTGGGAGATTGGTAGTGTTGAGCCAGTCACAGCAACATTCTTTTACAGCTATTGTGCTCGGGAATTCGGTGGTGATGAGCCGATCACAGTACGCTTTCCTTTGTTTCGTTGCAGGTTGTGCCTGTAACAATACTTTAAATAAGGTCTTTCAGCTTTATTTAAAAACTTTTGTTTGGAGTTTAAAATTTTTTTGGATTGTTGGATACTGAGTTAGTCAGTGGCAATAGAGCCTAACTGCACTCATAGAGATGGTAGAGTTGGAAGCAGTTGACATAGTAGTCAGTGGCGATAGTGCCTAACTGCACTCAAAGTTGTACTGTTCCAAGTGGTTTGAAATTTTTAGTCAGTGGCGATGGTGCCTAACTGCACTAAAAATTGTAGTTTGTATTGGTAAATTGTTCGAATTCGTTTGAAATTTGTAGTCAGTGGCGATGGTGCCTAACTGCACTGTTTGGGAGTTTAGAAGCGCTAAGAGATTTCTCTCTTCGTTTCATTTAACTAGTTTTTATAACTTATATTTTTTTCTGTTTTTCACAGATTTCATTTTTGACTTTTTGTCATTTGCATGTTTTTACTTTTATTAAATTCTTGAGACCTTGTCGTTTGACATGTTCAGAATTCATTTACACTTCGAATCTTTTATGATTCTTTTCTTTTTTTGGATTTAGAAAGTTGTTAAGACTGGTCTATTGTGTTGAAGATTTCTTTCTAATAAAAGAAAGTTCCTTTCTTTTATTTTCGGGGAGGGATGTAATGTAACGAGTCTTTTAAGCCTGTTACATACTATTGAATTCTTTGCTTTGATTTGTAGGCTCTGGTTGGTGTTGCCTTATGAAAATTCATTTTTTGTTGACTTGGATTCGTGAAGTGGTCACACTGATTTTTATTTTCGATGCTGTCAAATTGACTTTGACATTTCTTGCTTTTCGACCTACAGCCTGGAATCTATGGAGTGATTTTTGAGCGCTCCAATAAAATCTCAAAATATAACTTGAGATGGGCGGCATCTAGTCCCTAATTATGTGGTAGCCGATTGCCCTTGTCATGATCCTAATTGGATAGCCTTTATTTTTTAAGGATCTTTTATCTTCATTTGATAATTATTTGCTTGGATTAATTCATCTACTGATGACCACATTTTGATTTTTGGAAGAAACGCCACAAGGCGTTTTTTTTCCATATTACTTAAATTTTTGAACGCACGCCCCTATCAAAATGCATATATCTTGGACCGCCGTTGGCAATCTCGGCGAATATCACCAAGATACTCTTGGATAATCCATCTGGTTCCTAATTTAGTCGACGGAGTTTGGTATGGTTTATGATACATAACTTCAATTTATTTTAAAAAAGTGCAATAATGACAGGTCTTATAATAACAACAATTTTCTCTTAATTTTACACATTAGAGTTGTTAATGTTAGAAAGGAATTTTCAAACCAGCAGCCTTCGGGTAATAAAGTCGTTCTTACTTTTCATGATTGATTTTTATTGATGCCTTCCCGCTTGAAGATTAAAGGTCTCAAGCTCCCGCAGGTAAGTCTATCCTTGGCATAGTTTTGTGTGTACTCCAGGCGCCCGAATTTTCACTTTTACTTATTTTTATTTGGAGCACACCACACAGTTTAATTTCATTCATCTCACTCTCTCTCTCATCTCTAACACCCTTTTTTTTTTATTATTACAGACCGCAGCGGTGTTGATTGCTGTGTGCGATCCGATTACTTCCCGGGCCGCTAGTGTTTTTGATGTTACCTTATCATCATGGATATAATGCGCAGTGAGGCTGAGGAAAGTCTTGTCATTGCTCGCCTTCCAGTAGTCGGATGTTAGGGACATATATTCAATATTTAGGAAAACTTTTGTAAGAGCTTCTGCATGAATTTTGTAATAAGTGGGTAATAGTTTTTCACTTAAAGTTTTTCTAGAGGGCAGTGTGTAACTAGGCTGTAATTTGTGTATTAAGTTACGAAAACCGGAATCCTCGACTATAGAAAGCGGCTGGTAATCTTTCACTATCAATTCCACCACAGCTTCATCAAATATTGTTCATCAAGTACTGTTCTGTTATAAGTTCTTGTTCTTCTTTGGCTTTGATTATAATACGTTTGCCTGGATCACTACCATGTACACAACACCAACACCGACGCACTTTATAATTTTTTAGTAGGTAACCATTTAAATATGTACACCATTAGACGACCCACAAACTACTCGTACCTTTTCTGTCTTAACTTAGTTTACACGCTTGTCTCTGAATACTAAATACTCATTCCTTATTTGTTGTACTGATATTTCGGAAGATTTTCTTGTTGTTTTGTTAATTTGTTAGTTCTTTAAAAACACCTTGACATTGACAGCCAGTCTGCGCTCGCGTCCCTTCGCAGTTCGCTTGTCATGGACCATAGACAATAGTCTGTAGCGTTGACAAGCGAAGTCGGAGCGTTCGGTGCGGCCGAGCCGATTATTATTAATATTTTCATTTATGTCCTCATTGTGTTTGTGTTGTTTAGTGTTATTTTGTTTAAGTAAGTATTCAATTTTAATTTTGTTAGAATGTATTTTGTGTCCGTAGGTGTGACCGTGACATCACAGTGGGCCCTATCAGAATACCAGCGCTGCGGTATTTGTTTTTTCATCTATCGCAGCACCATGCTGAGATAGGAGCCTTTTTGGCCTCGCACAGGTCTTTTTTTTTATTATTATTTAGTTTTAGATTCTTTTTTTATTATTTTTGTAGTTCCTGTGTTTGTCCAAATAAATATTTTTCTTTCTTTCTTTCTATTGCAATTTTATCTGGTGTCAGATCTGCATCTTTTGCACATAAACGAAGTTGCCTTTGGTGCTTATCTGGTTGTTCACCTTGTTGCATCAAATTTACATTTCGCGAAGAACTCTCTCTATTTTCAGTACCTTCCTGGCGGGTTCCAGAACTTCCAGATGTAGATGGTGTTGGATTTGGTGGATTTTGTCTCACTGGCCCAGCA
Organism: Diarsia brunnea; assembly: GCA_949774965.1. Taxonomy (NCBI): domain Eukaryota; kingdom Metazoa; phylum Arthropoda; class Insecta; order Lepidoptera; family Noctuidae; genus Diarsia; species Diarsia brunnea. The sequence continues at coordinate 15,808,071 of OX459008.1, read as the reverse complement.
CGTCGGTCTTCTTCAGCACGAAACTGAATAGGGTGAATTCGCTTTAAATGGTCCTTTGAGTTTGATGTGTTACCGTGATTTGGATAACATTTTTGGCACAGTTTACAACAAGTGATGGTCTTATTATCTGCACTTCTGCAGCCACATGAAAAAATACCCACACAATGGACAGTTTTGCGATTGGTCGAGGCATTCTTCTTTATCAAATCGAAAACAAAAATCCAGAAAAAAAAATTGTTTTAAAAAACAAAAATGTGTTCACAGTTCACGAACTTTTACATAAAATATCACAGTTTTTTACACCATCTGTCAACTATTATAAACACAGAAAGATTTGTTACGCACTTTTGCATTTGCATCCACAACGTACGTTGTAACGAAAGATCCTGATGCAAGTTCCCACAAGAAAAAGTTAGCCGCCACCAGATTTTTAATGATTTAATGATTAGTTTATTTTAAATGTTCCTCTAGTAAATATAAAATTGAATTTTTTGTAGTCTTAACTTGTAAGTAAGCACTATTGATATTAACCACAAAATTATATAATACTAGCTTTGCCCGCGACTTCGTTCGCGTGCTTGTCGGAAACTAAAATGCGTCGCTTAGATAAAAGTACATTTAATCATTGCCCTGCGTTAACTTACTGACGCTGTAGAAAATAAGTAGAGAGTAATGCAAAGTACTGACTATATCTCATACTAAAGTTTAGATGGATGGGTGTTTGTTAATCAACCACGTCAGAACGGCCGAACGGATCTTGAAAAAATTTGAAACAGGTACATTATAGTCGACAGGCAGACAGATTGTCGTTGGCGCGTTCGTGTTCCACGCGCGCCTCAAAGATATGTCAGCAACAATTAAGGGGCCCCAAAGGGACGTCTGCCGGGGCTGAGGGTTGTCCGCAAGAGATACCACGGCCCCGAAACACAAAGGGCTAATAAGGAACGTGGGTGGTTTTTAGTCAGTAGAAGTCTGACACTTTCTTCCGCTCCGCCCAGAGCGAGATGAGTCATTTGATAATTTACGAACCACAAAAAAAAGGAGGGATAGAGGGTGTTTCGAGAGGGTACCTGTACCGAATCTGGGACATCGAATCTGAAATGGCCGCCACCTCCTTCTGCGAAGCAGTAATGCTAGCGAAAGAGGTGGCGGAACGTGAGAGGGAGACAACCTCTCGTCCCAGCCGCCGCGGGAGACGCTCCGGGCTTCGGGGGCCACGTGATGGCTTCCGGCCACCGTAGGCGCAGGCCTGTGAACGGTGAGTAACGGGCTAGTTAATCGTTCGTCCGTCCTATGACGATGGAGGCGCGTTCGTGTTCCACGTGCGTCTCAAAGAGATGTCAGCAACATTGAAGGGACCCCCAAGGACCGACGCCCGTTGGGGCTGCGGGCTGTTCGAAAGAGATCCCGCGGCCTCGACACATAGGGCTAACAACACACCACATCTATATGACGACATGGTTGGCGCAATGGCTGGACGATTAACAGTAGCACTGCGTGTCGCAGGTTCGATTCCCACACGGTACATAAAAAAATATGTCGTGGGTTTTATCTAATTTTAATTTAGTTTAAAAAAAAATAGTATTTTAATACTGTGTAATTGGTAAATTTTTATTTGTTGACTATTCACGAAACATAATGTGTGTATGTTTACTATCATCGCGGTTCAGAAAATGACATCAAATGAATAACGCCATCTGTCGAAGACGAAGATAAACTGCTAAAAAAGAGCGATCAAACACTATAAGGTTTAGGCTATGTAGATTTTGAAAGCAGCGTCATTTAGACTTATATCTACGTACCTTTTGCTATCATAACTTTTTTAAAGTTATCTTGTGAAGGCATTTAGTAATAAGTACCATATTCGTTCAATAGATGTCGTTGCTTGTCTCATTCTTGACCATAACGTTATGTTCTTCTTGAAAACTATAAATTCATATATCTTTTGATAGAGAGCACCGATTACGATGAAACAAAGACTAAGTAATAGCCCAAGTTACGCACAATATTTATGTATAAAAGTTACCTACATTCGTTTCGTAAATTTGACGTGATGCTTAGTCATCGAAACAGACAAACAGACAAACAGATAAACAGACAAACAGACAAAAATTCCAAAAATGCTGGAAATGTGTTCTGTTGGTTATACTTTAATACCCTGACAATTTTTTTTTTAAATATTTTCGATTTACAAAAACGATTTCTCCACAGATTTATTATATGTATATAGATATAGATTATCAAGCAATGCACGATTGCACATATTATGCACGCGTCTCCACTGGCCTTGACCTACTTACTAATTCGTTGGTTCCTTGTTTTGAAGTGCACCTGTGACCTCTTATACACATAGCTAAATTCTAAATAATCGTAACAAATCTGTGTGTGTGCGCGATAAGAGGAAAGGGCTTCGCGACGGTACCTACGCGACAACATTTTACTCGGAATAATCATTGATCAATTAAAAGTAATCTCTATACTTACTACGAAAAAAGCTCAATTTTGTATGGCAAACTGAATGAATGAACTAGTGGTTCGAAAAACAGTTACTAGTTGCTGCGAATATCAATTGAAAGTAGACTTTATTGTATGTTTAAACAGACCAATTTTGTATGGCACGGGTAAAGTAAATGAATGAACTAGTGGTTTTATTCAAATTTGAGAACTAGCGATCGATTGTTTTTGCATTCGATTGTTAATACTAGAAGTATCAAACCATTCGATTGTTGGAATCGGTAACAATCGCCCATCGCTAGAATGAGCTTCTGCTCGACTCGCTTTCAACCAAGGAATCATGCGTTCAACTCGTTTGTTTCAAGAAAAATGTTGTGTTCAATCTATAACTGAAGGTTAAATTATTAACGGCATGCAATCTATAGATAATAAATGACAGCATGGGCTAACCGGTCTTGACGCGGGTCCCCACTACCGGTGGTTGTGTGCACTGTGTGCACTGTGCAGCGTATGAGATGGACTGGGACTCAGTCCATAAACGAAAATGACTCATGCGCGCATGTTACGGTTCTACAGTGCAGGAAACTAACGTCACTGCATACCGTGTAAGGATGCTTTTCGGTTTCAGGTCCTGGAACCAACCGCGTCTCTGCTGTTTCGGTTAACAGTCTTTCAATCCCAACGACTGTTAACCGAAACAGCAGGAATTACCGGCTTCGGGTTGCGGGCCGGCCAGCTGAAGCTGTATTGATGAGTGTTAAAATCATCTGCGACGATAAGCTCGCGTTGGACCGTATTTTTAACTGACTTCACTTTACTTCGAGGAGGTTCTCAATTCGTCGGAACCTTTTTTAATCGACTTCTTGAAGATGGCTGGACCAATTTGGATGGTTTTTTTTAACCGACTTCAAAAAGAAGGAGCTAATCAATTCGTCGGATCTTTTTTTATTTATTTTTATGTATGTTCCCCTATTACTCGAAGATGGTTGGACCGATTTTCTGATGAAGGGATCCTGGAGAAATTGAGAGAACTCTTCAAATAGGCACACACGAAGTGATTTGGAAGAGTAGCTACTCTCTCGGACTTCGGAGATAGGCATCGGAACTCCTCAATAAATAATAGCAAAAAAGATTGCTGAAATGTCATGTCTGTCTATTGTTTACACCAGTTCATGCCAGTACGCTGTGAAGAGGGAAGCACATATGAACCACTAAAAAGTAAAACATAAAAACTTTTGAACAAAAATTAAAACCGACTTCAATAAAAAATAAAACACAATGAGTGAAAAATAAACTTTAGAAGAAAAAAAAGATTTGAAGTCAGTGGAAAACAAAACGACATCAAAATTAAATAAACAAAAGTTACCGACTTCAGAAGATAATATTTTTATTTTAAAGTTTATTTTTCACTATTTGTATTTTATTTTTTATTGAAGTCGGTTTTATTTTTTGTTAAAAAGTTTTTTTGATGTTTCGAATTATCATTAGCTCGATTTTTTTGTTATTCAATCTGTTGGTTAAATCTACCTTTTTGTTATTTAATCTACTCGGTATTCTAAGCATAGTAATTATGAACGGTCCGAAACATATAGGAAAATGATAAATTGGTGTTGTTCTATTACGAATTTCGTAATATTGATATTTTGAAGTTTGTATTTTTGACTGCTGGAATAAAGTTATTCTTACACCGCCCAGGTTTCGATTGAATCGAAGGCTTTCCATAGTCCGCAAACGCTAGACATAATGGCCGATTATACTCCTCAGTCTTCTGTATAACCTGGCGGAGCGTATGGATGTGGTCAATGGTGCTGAAGGCTTTTCGGGTTATCTGGCGTGGCTTAAAGATACCTACTGATATAGTTTAGGCGGTACGGTATTGATATACACACTTGTCACCACTTGGCCATAGAAGCAGAATAAGTAAGGTAACTGGAACTAAGTAAATAAAATGACATAAAAAGATTTGAAATACATTTATTTTTGTGCATCATTTCATAACCCCACTCTCGCTAATTTCTAATGTACAACACCAGATTGGGTGAATACATAATGATAAAATAAAATTTTAAATTATTTATATATCGTCGCCTTGGAGGCCAATAGATCTAAGCCACAGTTTTTGCGAAATGGAGTTAACTGCATTAACGTACTCACAAAGAGCCATACTTTATATTAGTCGACACATCTAATAGATATCATAACTGTAAGCAGGTTATTTTTAAATTTGCCAATAAATGTAAGTGTAGTTTTAATAAGAGTCAAAAAGTGTATGCAGCTTAGATTCATTGTGTTTAGTCAAGCAAGGAATAGCAAACAAGTCATAGAAAATAATTATTGAGTGGTCAATAGTTGTAAGAGCTCATAGAACTTTTGACCTCCAAAATAATGACATCGTAATACTGTATTCTAGACTAGATCTTTAAGTTAATTGGCAGGGATTTAATTTTTTTTGTTATAGAGCTTCTGTAAATCGCATCATGGTGTCACAGCACATTTGCGCAGAGCTCTGGGCTGTACCTATAGGTAAAGATTTAAATTCTCTTCAGTTAATTGGTTTTTAAAACATATTGTTTTAGGACTTCCTTTTCGATATTGCATCCATTTTTAATAACAGCCAGTTCATATTATCACCAGTATCTGCTTTATTTTTATTTGTGATAACTATGTTACTATACGACTTAAAGTAAAAAAAATCAGAATAAGTCTACTCTTTAATCTTGTACTCGTAATAGGGCTTGGTGGTTTTAGCCGTACGTGCGACAGTGTACCAGCCCTCTGGTGTGTAGATATCTACATGCCTCCCTCTGTTTTCTATTGCAGAATGAACACTATCGCTTTCCATCTCCGAATGTCCTGACTCCATGAACTTTTGATTGATGGTTTCGATTGGTAAAACCGTTACTGCATGTAAAAACATTGCGGCAATAATAGTGTTCCGGTTCTGGTCAGAAGCAGTGTCCGAAAAGAAAGTTATTTCTTTTAACTCTACAGGCAATGACGATAAATGAATCCAAATGCAAGTGGCAATCTCCGATGCACCTTTAGTACCCACTCCTTCATGCCACATTTTTTCCAGGTCCATAGCAAAAGCGACAAACCCCGGATCTATTTTGGTACGAATTTTGCCACAAACTTTATGCTCTCTCGCTTCGTTTTTACGAACAATGCGTAAATCATACTCTTCTAGAAGTTGCTGTTCATGCTCTGGAACTGGCTGTTATTAAAATGGATACACTATACAGCGCAGAGCTCTACGCAAATCTGCTATGACACCATGTTGAGATTTACAGAAGCACTATAACAAAAAACTTAATATCCCTGCCAACAAACTTAAGGATCTGAAAGATCTCTGCGCAAAAGGTACTATAGGTATAGTAGTAGATCTTTCATCATCCATCATCTTCATCATCATTCTTATCACTGAAGGTTCAGGGTATCATGAAAACCATGGTATAACAATCTGGAAGAAAGACCAATTAGTGATAACTCAGAAAGTGAATAATTTATTTTAACTTTCACATTTTTCTATATTACTTTTTAACTGTTCATTTAATTTGTTTCCCTTTATTAAAAACTAGCTGACCCATGCAACTTCGTCTGCGTCACATAATATAGCTTATAACAAAATGTCAACATAAATTGAGTTAAATCGTAACAAACAAAAAATCGTATCTTTCCTCTTTATAATATTAGTTTAGATTATATTAAAGTGTGAATTACTATTGGTATCTCTTACTGTTAAATATACAGTAACACCTTGTAAACATTATGGTGCAGTAAATATTTTGAATATGAATTTCTCCGGAGTCCCCGGAGGCCAGAATCCCCACTAACCTACCGCACCGGACCGAATGACTGCCGCGCGCTTAATTATTTTGTCGCGCGGATATATTGTTACATTGCGATATCTTCTAAGATATTTGTTTAAACTGTATAGAGTAAAGGGCACAAATATTCTATATTAAATTTCTGTGCTAACAAACACATTTATTTAGATATAGATTAATACCATATGGGTTAAATAAGCTTCGCAAAATATCATTCTTTTTAACCTTACATTTTAATAGTAAAAAATGGTTACAGTGAGTCAATCTTAAAAGATAGACATATGCTGTCGCGGACTTTTTTTTAGAACTTTTAGGCTGCCTGTCCACAGAAGCGGAGCGAGGCTGCGGAGCGGAGAAACGGAGAAAAATTAACCAATTAGACTGCATAAAATCTTCACTCCGGTCCCAGTAAGCAATCCAATTGGTTAATATTTAACCGTTTCTCCGCTCCGCAGCCTCGGTCCGCTTCTGTGGACAGGCAGCCTTAAAGAGGAACAATTCTTTCATACATGGTATTTGCGTAACTTAAACCGTTTTCGCAGCGCACGCAACGGAAGCTCTCAAAAAGGAATATCTTTTCCAGTTTTTGCAACATTTTTCATTTATGCTCCGCTCCTATTGGTCGTAGCGTGATGTTATATAGCCTAAAGCCTTCCTCGATAAATGGACTATCCGACACAAAAAGAGTTTTTCTATTCCAACCAGTAGTCCCAGAGTTTACCGCGTTCAAACAAACAAACAAACAAACAAACAAACTCTTCAGCTTTATAATATTAGTATAGATAAATAAAAAACTAATTGTTTTGTATTTATTTTCAAATATTCTACTCCACTTACGCCTTTTTATCTAGTTAGTTTATATGTCATCAGATTAAAAAGTCAACGAGACAAGAGAGTTAAGTGACTTACACCCCGTACTACGAGCACTCGGTACGAGCACTACATTGTACATAAAATAGTAGTCAACAGGCCTAAGCCACATAATTTGAAAACCATGATATTTTGGTATTTTTTAATTATAGCATTCAATAGTTACACGTTTTAATAGTCTAGGGTAAAATTTTGAACCCTCTACTACAATATGACACTGATTTATGTTAAAATAACTGTTTTTACCCGCACCCTTATTTTTGAAACGTCCATAACTCGGAACTGTACTTCTGTGGAATAGCTCTATTACCCTCCAAGGCGACGATATATCATAAGACATTCAGTTAGGCATTATTAAAAATTGCAATATATCTTTTATTTATGGCTCGAATCGTTGATAACTTTCTTTTACATCTTTAATTTTTTTTTATAATTCTGTTCTAATTTACACTCCCTTTTGTACACAGCTATTACCTACAGAATTTACAATTAGATTACAATAAAATTATTGTAAATAATAATACAATTCTTGAGTATTATATATTTTAAAATTAATAAACAATCATTCAGTTCTTTTACAATCATGTCAATATGATAATACTCATTAAAGAATTTAAAATAACAAAATATTTTGTTAAGAGATCTAAGTATTAAAATTATAATAAAAAGTATCCTACAGTACGTAGGAGGGATTACACAGAATTTTTTGGATCATTTATATTTTTCGTCAATTCATAGATTTTTTGTTAAAGTAAATAAGTACAATTCATTCAAAGTAATCTATAAGTGGAAACTAAAGTTATTTACAAAATAACTTAACATTCGCACACTTAAAATTATCAAATATTTATCTACATAATTATAAAGATAGATTACATTAGTTTTAAATTATTTACACTTAAACTACGCCTATATAGTTTTTTTAATAATTGCATAGATTAGGTAGTTCCCTAATAATGTTTACTTATGTAGACACATATATGCAGCGGTGGTAAAAAAATATCGATAAATATATATCTAGGAAAATTCTGATCAAGATGAAGCAATAGGAAAATTTTATTTGACCAAGTTACATTTGGGATAATCTTTATAATCCATCCGTGTATTTATTGCTTTTAAATCACATAGCGATAAAGAAGACTGTTTGAAGTAGTATCATGGATTAAGTAATAAAATGTAACCCTGTTTACCTCAGAGATATGACTTCTATCAGTATTATTTTTCGAAAACCATCAGGCACTTTGATACACGTTGTTCGAGTTCATTCGATTAAAATAAATACTTTCTTCGTTTTACCAACATAAGAAAAATGTTTTTCTGTTTTCTTTTTTTAAATTATTATTTTTTGCCTGAGAAGAGAAATGAGTTTTTAATGATTCTCTATGATATTTGAATAAGATTTAAGGAAGTAACGACTGCGTCTATGACCTAAGATAGTAAAAATTGATTGATAGTACTACATAAACAGCACGATAAGAATTAGAAATTCATCTAAACAGGAATAGCTATCTCGATAAGCATAAACTCTATACCAGTCTAACAAATAATCCGTGGAAATCTGATAGAGACATTAAAGCGATAATATTTTACAGTGAAAAGCACCATAAATTCTGTTTAAATATTCTATTATTACTCACAACTTTCACTTAACTATTTAAAGCATTAACATAATCAGAATTGGCACCAAAAATGAAACTAATAAAGTTGTTAGTCACTGTAGAAAGAATAAAAATTAAATTCTTTCGAAGTAGGAATCACAAGGTAGGTAATTGACTACTGAAATAATTGAAACATTCATCACAAATGAGAATAATAGGCGGTGAAGTTCATTCAAATTCATGTCTTATATACAAGCGCTATCTACCTTCCTACGGTGACTAAGCAGTTCCAACAATAAATCCTATGCCACGAAAAAATATCTCTATTCCTTTGCCTAGTTTACAACTACATCCGTTCAGATGTACGCGGGTTGTTTGGCAGAATGTTGTAGTGCTGCCAACACATCATGTTTGAGCCTGACGTACAATCGTCCCTTTCTCCACGGATTTTGGAGTTGCAGAGGTCTGAAGTCATCACGGAGGCATCTTTCACGGGCGCCTATGACAGCTACAAGGCAGAAATCTTGTAGTTTCTCTGGGCCATATACCGGACCAGCTTTGCCTTTGAGTACGGCGGCCATATTGAGTTGTTTGACAACGAGGTCGATGACTTCCCGCGCCGAAGTGCGTGGAGTGACGTGCAGCTTGAGCGAGGTCCCCGCCGCCAAGCCGGTTTCGTATGCAGCGAATACCTGGAAAAGATTATAAGTATCAGTCATGCATTCGTAAATACTGGTTGATGTAAGGCATTATCATAAATGCAAATGATGATGTGCTCATAAAGTCGCTCCATTAGTGTTTTTAACAACGAAAACAAGAAGGTGAAGTACTTAATTATCTTATTTGAAGAAACGTTCCACTTCTGATGTTAGATATTGAAGTTCAACAATTTGAAGGAACGTTCCACTTCTGATGTTAGATATTGAAGTTCAACAATTTGAAGGAACGTTCCACTTCTGATGTTAGATAATGAAGTTCAACAATTTGAAGGAACGTTCCACTTCTGATGTTAGATATTGAAGTTCAACAATTTGAAAGAACGTTCCACTTCTGATGTTAGATATTGAAGTTCAACAATTACATGCCTAGATGCCTACGCAATATACAAACATAATTTTTCATTTACCTGCAGTATCCCGGCCTGGTCAGGTGTACGCTGCTCCGGCTTCACATCCTCACTTTCCCTCCTCTCATCAGTCTTTGGAACCTTATTGTGGTACTCCGCGTCCTCCTGCGTCTCTAACAATGGCTGACGTTTGACGCACATGCTTGACTTTGCGAACTCTTGCCCCGTGTCAGTGAAGTCTACTTCTCCTTTGACATTTGTCATACTTTTGGAAGCTATGACGGTACAAGGGCTTCTATAGTGCTTCCCTTGAGGACGTACTTTCAGTGGAACTGCTGTTAACGGACAGGTTTGACTCTCTGAGTCACTTGATAGACTCTGGGCGGATTCATGAGAGACATTACCCTTGGAGGTTCTAACGCTGATCATACTTCCTGGATAGTACCCTCCTTTTACTGTAAGCAGAGGACTCGATGTGGTTGAGCTTGCGTTAATACTAAGCGGTCTCGGCTTCGGTTCCACGTTTTCGTTCTGAAGTACCAAAGTATCTTCGCTTCGAGATGGCGGTAAACGATTACTGCTGATACTATTATGAGAGTCACCTGATGACTTCTTATCGAACTGCGAATTGCTACTCATAAAATTGTTGCTAATAGCACTGGATTGTGTGAACTGGGAGTCGGCACTGCCTTTTCTTGGAAATTTGTGAGTTTCTGGGTTCAAGAATTGTGAACTACATAGGTTAAACGTAGATACTGATGTCTGGCGAGGAGAGAGACTCAACTGTTGTTCAGATTTGCTGAATTCTGGATGCAAGTTGGCATGGTTACCGTTACCAGCGGGGCCGGGCCATGACCCCCTGCCAGGGGACGTTTTGGTTATCTTCCCATCTCTCGAAGGTATTTGAAGGAAGTCTTTAAACTTGCTGTCCGTCTCATTGATTTCTGCAGGATTCTCTGCAGACTGTGACGAAGTCTTTTCGAAAATGTATTTGAGCAATATTCCAGAACAGGGTGAAGCCTTGTCTTTATCTCTCGCGAAGCCAATCAGGTCCATGAGCCATCGTTCTGCCTTCCACACCGTGTTTAGATTATTCTGGAGGTCTTCCAGTTTGTTAAGTCTCTCTTTGGCTGTCTGCAACTCTGTGCAAGAGAACGCCTCTCTGTGAGAATGGGCAGCTAAAGCCACATCTAATTCTAGAACGCAGCTGAGTTTCGAGTATTTGTTCAGGATGTTCGTGTGATACGTTTGCAGGTGTATCATTTCAAAAGCTTGTATCGGTAAGCTGAGCAGATCACCCTTCTGAAGGAGGATTTCCTTCTGTCCCGGCACTGAGCAGGCTTGCTCTGCAGGCGGACAGATCATGATGAAACTGACGTCATTGTTCAGTTCAACGACCTCGAGGTCGCATATTCGGTGGGCAATGACGCTTTCGATGGGGATCTCCATATCCTTGAAGAGTCTTCGTGCGCCTGAAGCGATAAGATCGAGGAACATTTCTTGAGATTCTGAGGGTTTTTCGTGACCACTAATGGCGAGGCTGTTCATGGCTTGGTCATCACATTTGCCCGATTGGTTTTTGAGGTGTTCCCATTCTTCTCTGTAGAGAAAAGAAAAGATTTGAGATATTATTTGAGCATTTGGACGAGACATAGGCAATGCGGACTGATCCTCATGTTCTTAAAACATCCCCAATAAGGTTCAAATTGATAGATACTTACGCAGACACATGTGGGTTGTCCCTGACTCGAGTGTGTGGTGGCACGTTAGGAGTCCTGGCGGGTGCCACGATGCGCACGACTTCTACAGATGACTGCAGCTTTAGGTAGCCCAAGTATAACCCACGGGGAAGCTGGACGCGAGATACCTGTAAATAAAAGACGGCGTATAAATATGTAAACCATCCCAGACTTGTTGAAGCCGTACCAAAAAATAAATATCAATATAAAGCAAAAGTGACAGAAAATATGGTATGAGAACCCACAGTTGTCCAGATATGTTCAAATCCCATGTAACAGAGTTCTACATTACAGTTTTGTATCAACAATCGGGTACAAATTCAGACTCCAAGGCAGCTAATGAAAAACTTCTGAACACTGTTTTTTCTAGACTTACGAAAGATTTTGGAGTATAATAATGAAACATTCTCTACCTGATGATAAGCAATCTGTTCATGCACAGAAGCCATGAGCAGTTCCCCGATAGTGTTATCCTCGCTGAGGACCCTCCTCCGCAGACGCGACACGGCTGCCCAGCGCGAGTTCAGCGCGGACACTGACTTGACGGACTTTACGCTGTTCACGCACGATAGCACGATGGTGCCGTGGGAGTCCCGGAGCGGCTTGTGGTAGAGTTGACCTGAAGGAAAGAGGAAAATGTAATTAAATAGGCCAGTATTAACCTATTCACAACAGTAAGTAGGTATTTTAATAACCGTGCCGATGTAGATTTCATCAATTCATGAGCTTGTGGCAGTCTATAAGCTTTCCAAATCCCACGACATTTAATTTGGGTATGTGATTTTATTTTTTATATCTTGTATGGACTGTGTCTGAATTAAATAAATAATAATTATTATTATTTTTACCGTTCCACTTACCATAAGGAATATTATATTAAAATTTAAGGTCACTTTGGTCAACAATCTTCACGAGTCCTTACTCGTTATTCGATTATTCTAGCATGACTGCCTAATAATATTTTCCTTCTACCCTCAGTGCTGTAGACCCAAATTATTTGATTATTTCAATACACAAATGTAAAGAGGCAGTCTTACTAGGTAGGTAGGTACCTTACACATTTTCTGCCAGTCAAACTTTCGGGGACAAACAGTAACACACACGCACACTACACACAGTCTCTTTTACCCCCTAAAGATTTCCATTAAGGATGATAAGAAAAAAGACCAATCATAATCTTCCTGCCCTTGTTCCATTCTGTTTCGGCGCGACACGTTTCTTCCATTCAAAATCAAAAAATCAAAATCAAAACTCATTTAATCAAACTAGGCTGATAATCAGCACTTTTCGAACGTCAAAATTTACTTTACTTATTTACAAGTGACAGTCCCCCAAAACGCCCACCCTTCGACACTTCCTAGTGTTTTTGCTGGAAAGAAGAAGTGGCGGAACAAACTCCCCAGCATTCACCATTCTCCTCTATCTGACGTCACGACATAATTTACTCGTTAATAGAAAAAACTACCAATCGAATTGAGAACCTCCTCCTTCTTGGGAAATCGGTTAAAAAGCACCCATAAACTGTGACATACCTAAGTCCTGTACACAGAGCGCTGACTGCATCTGTGCGGCCGCCGTCAACAGCTTGAGTCTGAAGTGTATGGAAGACGATGTGTGCTTCTCCATGTCTGAGCGCAGCGCCTTCACGTCGTCCCACGAACATGATACCTGGAATATGAGAGATTGTGCTCAATTCTGTTTATAGTATAAAGTAGGTTATGCTCGCCAACACCGCGACCGGGATAAAAAGGATTATGTGTTAATCCAGGTTATAAACTATCTGGGTACGAGATCCGTTCCAGTAGTTTGTGTGTGAAAGAGTAACAAACCTGAGTGAGGATGGGTTGTATGGATCTATCCTGTACACATCTACACACACACATCTACATTGTAGTTATTGTGTTTGTATGGGTAATTAATCAATGAATAACTTTAATGTAATTGTTTGTTTGTGTATTAGAATATTATGTGAATTTTAATTGAATGTATTTTGAGTTTTTACTGACTTTTAATTGTATGTTTGTGTGTATTGTTTTCATTATTTTTAATTTAATTCTATTCCTAATGTAATTTATTATTGTTTTTATCCAAATTTTAATATTTTATTTTATTCTCTTCTTCAACCTGTCACCACCCAATGCTGAGTGTAGGTCTCTCCTAATGCACGCCATTCTTCCCGGTTTTGCGCCTTTCGCATCCAGTCCTTTCCGGCCACTCCAACAAGGTCGTCGGTCCAACGCATCGTTTGCCTGCCTACATTTCAATGCCCTACTCTAGGCCTCCACTCAAGCACCCGATTACCCCACCTGTTGTCCTGTCTACGGCATAATATATGGCCCGCCCACTTCCACTTTCTGCTAGCGATCACATTATTTTATTCATGTCTATATAAATATTGTGATTGACAAAATGGCAACGGGTTTAAAATTACCTGAATAAATGAATTTATTATTATTATATTATAAAACAAAGTCCTTCGACACGTCTGTCTGTTTGTTCGCGATAAACTCAAAAACTACTACACCGATTTTCATGCTGTTTTCACCAATGGGTAGAGTGGCTCTCGAGGAAGGTTTAAGTATATAATTTGTCAAGTTCCAACATCCACGCGGGCGAAGTCGCGGGCATCACCTTGTATAATATAAATTGTAAAGACCTGAACTAGGTCGCCAGTATCTTTATCAGTATCAGAAAATGCAGTCCCCAGATAGAACTAGCAAAGTGCCGATAGCATTTTCTGTTTTATTGCACGTTTCTTTATTGTTAACTAAGCCTTCCCTCGATAAACAGCAACTTTAACAATCAAATCATAAAAAAGCGAACTTTGTTTACGACACTGTATTGTGCATCGTAAACTTTGATTTGATAATTTATTACTTTTTCCTCCTGGTATGGATTTATTTTACCGGTTTTGTTATTTTTGAAATAACTTGCAAAATCTACATTGTCGTAGAGCGTAGTTTCTGAATGTGGACGAGAATAGAATGTTAGTTCAACCTTTTTAGTATTGCTTGTAATACATGAATAATAATGCACGGAAGGCATTTTAAAGATTATTAAAAGAGGATGTTACCTTCATGAGCCAATGGAAGTCTGTGTAGATGCAGGTGGGGTAGGTCTCGTCCACTTCGATGACGGGCAGGAACTCCTCGCTGGTGACCAGCACTTTGTCCTCGTGGTATAAGATGCAGGCTAGGTATACGCCCCTGAAACATTTAAGACTAATTAAAGATACTTAAAAAAAAAATTTAGTACTTAAGTATTTTGTAGTCACGAAGAAAAAATCGATGGAACCAGTATTAATGTCTCCTATTTTTTGGCTATAGAAGTTCCTTTTCTCAGTAATTGTGAGAAGGATCAACATTCAGATGAATGTACTCAATCATTTGCATCCAGTGATTCTAACGACCATCACCTGGTTGTTTATACGACTTGTGGTGCCGGAGGGTCTACGCACGCTGCACTTGGCGTATACTGTCATGATCATTTTCTTACCATTATCCCAATTTAAGGTCGGCGCAGTCTGTATTTTATTTCCAAATGATTCCGTTACGTCGTCACTGGGTTCAGTATGAATGTGGATGGGTATAAGAGTAGAAGAGAAGAGAATCAAAGAAATGATGGATGAACTGTGTAAAGGGTGATATGTCAAGAAAAGAGGTGTCTGATGACATGATGAGTACTAGCAAAGTATGGAAGAAGAAGACATGCTGCGCCAACCTAAATTTATTGGCATAAGGGTAACCGAACGATAATGAGTGATACTACAGTTGGATATCTTCTTTCGAGCAATAGAAACATACCTCCTCAGATTCTTCTGGAACTTGCTAGCGGCCGTGAACAGCTGCCGTATGGTGGCGGTCTTCTTGCGCGGCAGTCGCGCGTGCTGCGCCAGCGGCCGTGCGCGTGCAGTGGCGGCGGCGGCTGCCAGCGCCTCCAGCGCCGCCGCCGCGCCGCCTGTGCCGCGCGAGCCGCGGGAGCATACGTCGCGCCAACCTGGGTGAATTAACGTGTTATTATCATGTGCCTTGCCTTTTCTCAACTAATATTGGGGTCGGCAGTCTACCAAAAGCTCAAAGCCAGTATTTTACATGAAGCGACTGCTTTTTTGACCTCCACCCAGTTAGTGCTGGATAATACGGTACCCTTAAAGAATGATTAACGTGTTTAATGACACATTTATTCAGGCATGTATTTTTCTCAGCCTGTTGATGTCCACTGCTATGCATTAGTATGAGTACTATCTATGTATAAGCCAAGACCACAGCAGTGCAGCCACCTCTCTGAGAAAATTGGTGGTAGAGGTGGCAGCCAACTTAGAAATTTGGCTTATGCTTTTCCACAAAATATCCTTTTCCTTCTACTCGTGTGTGATCTCAACTAAGTTAATACAGTCGATATAAATACAACGTTCAAATAAATGCCGACAAAATAATTGGCAAAAGAGTTTAAAATGTCTCAAAGTTAAAGCTAGCTTATAGTTACGTACCCATTTTTAACACTAAGTCCTCAACATTACCCCCTAAATGATAGCAGTGTGTGAACTACTACCTGACTTTAAAAAATAACCAACTCCAAATTAATACTCACTGCTAGGAACAACACTCCTGGGCACAGACACGGAATACGTCCCCCACCCCTTGACATTCCCCGCGGCCGCCCTGAAGAAGTACCGCCTGCCCCGGGTGAGTCCAGCTGCTAGCACCCGGGTGCCGCTGTTAGTGCCGGATGACGCCACCTCTCGGCAACCGCACACGTTCGAGAAGTCCGCGCGGGATGACCATTCCACTGTTGAAGGGGAACACGTTAGGATAAACCTTATGTGAACAAGAGAGTTTTTTGGTACCTAATTGACACTTCGTTTTAGAACAACTGGAAAAACTGACACTGTTAACAAGGTAGTTGACAAAAAAAATCTAATTAGTCCGTCAGATAGATTTCCAAAAAATTTTAAAATTTTTACACATATTTTTTCTTTTTTCTCATAAAACAAAAAATTAAGACGATACAGTGCTTCGAAAACTCGTGTGACGTCAAATCGAACTACATTTTTTAGCACGTAGTGACGCCACAATCCCCCACTCATGATCTTTGACGCGTTTTATGTTCGTAAATTTTAATTAATTTGATTTTTTTTGTTTTTTTTTTTAAATATGGATGTAATCTTAGGATGAATCTGAAATAAATGATTATTATTCCCTTTATTAACTTTTTAACAAATTTAGTACATTTTTAAACATTTCTATATCAAATAATATAAAAAAATATTTAAAAATATAAAATTATTATTATTATAAAACAAAAAACACGTATCCAATATTTTTCGACAATCTAACTGACGGAATAAACAGAATCATAGTTTTTTTAGTCAGGAAACATCCCCATGGTGTTGAAGAAAACATAGGTCTAATGTGGAGTAATTTTCTTTTTCTAAAAATTGGGGAGCTACCAAAAAATCCGATAATCTCTAGAATTACCATTGTATAGGTAGGTATAAAATCATCGTTGTAACTAATAATGACAATTTTCCGAACGCCACAAACGTAACACCCATATTCTGTATGAAAACTAAACTTACCTTTATACTTCGTGATGATAGGCAGGTCTTTAGGCACAGGCTGCATGGATCTGGTGTCCTTCAGTCGCACTGTGACCGCATGAGCGCCACACACTTCGAGGTCCGGGGGTGGAGGCGCAGGCGGCACCCTGGTCTGTTGCCAGCCTACGACCAGACGTCTGGAGAAAGAAAGATTTATGTTATAGTCATTGATATAAAAACTAAAGATACGGTCGTCCGAACATTTGCTCGACGCGTTCGCCATACAGAGAATCGGTGTAGTCTGCTCGTTAACGTAACCTTGTATAAGCGGCGTGGTATTTTCGAGGTATAAAGAACATAAATATAGGTTTTAATAAAATTTACGACCGCACACGAAGAGAGCCGATCGTGGACTAGTTCACTTCGGCTTAGGAAAGACCGTTTAAGGACCAAGTTCGAGGCGTCATTGTAACATGCGGTCCGCCCAGTCCTTACGCAGTAATATATAAGTCAATGGTTATAGTAGACCGTAACCACAGGGGTTGCAGGAAGCTGTGCGCCTCAAAGAGATGTCAGCAACATTGCAGGGGCCCGGAAGGGCAACGCTTGTCGGTACTGCGGGTTGTTGCGGACACAAAGGGCTAAGGAACATGGGTGGTTTTTAGTCAGTAGAAGTCTGACACTCCCTTCCGCTCCGCCCACAGCGGGAGGAGTCATTGGCCACCCTCCAAAAAAAAAAGGATTTGTAGGAATCAGCTGGATGCAAGAGTCTTTGAACCAATCGATTGGATTCAGCGACTCTACTTGAAAGAAATTCAAAATAACGATATACAGTAAAATTTCAACGAAGTACGATTTCAACGGGATGGTAATCGAAAATTTGTGGAATACTTTTAAAAAGAAAAAAAAATATGGGTTACTTATTTCAACATGGCCTAAGTGACAGGCTACCTAGGCCTCATTCTAGTAAAGATATACTTACGTAGACAGAGGGTCCAGGATTAAAAATCGAAGATACATTCTTATTCTTCTTATACATTCTTCTTCTGTAGAAGTTATTTCTAGGTTTCGATATAGCAAGGTAGCTTTGCATCTACTCGTATGTGCTTTTAGTGATGCCATAGTAATTTAAAACACCATGTGTATAAGTGTCACAATCAATAATATTTTTTTCAATGGTTAAAGAATTGTGGAAATGCACAAGCGCACAGATAGAAAACTTGGATCAAACTGCTCTTTATCAAAAAAAGTTTAGAATATTGATGGATTATATTCTCACAATCAATACACACGTGAATGCGTCAGCAAGAAACGACGGACACGCCTTAAAAGGAGACGATACCGTGATTTACAAGATAAATTGTAATCAACTGTCAGATAGTATGGAATGCTTTCTTCTAAATACAATGTAGTGATGTAATCTTACTGATAACAATATTGGTGTCTTCTATCTCTTACTACAAATCTGTTACAAGGCTTTCCAGAGACGAATTGATTGTAAAGTAGATAACAATAGAAATTGCATTAAACTGTCCATAAATTAAATTAAGACGCGATGTACTACTGCATTCTATTGAATTAACACGTTACCTAAACGTGATCCTGTAGATACAAACAGTTCTGGTGACTACAACTGTAAACCCCAATATGAAGCTTATAAAATTTTAACTGGCGAAAAAGTCATCCGGAAAACTTTTTCCATAGAAACAACAACTTTTCCTACAATAACCTTTTGGGAATTAACCTGAGCTTTTTGGCACATAGTATATTGGGCACATTTTTTGTTTATACGCATTTTGAGTTATTTGGTCGTTTAACTTCACTTGATTCTGTGGTATGGACTGAAGCTTTCTTGTTCTGCAGATTTTTACGCGAAAGTACTCTTACTCAAAACCCGGAAAAAAACATTAGAGCAAAAGGTACTCACTTGAGGGTCCTCACTCTCCTCTCCCAATGTTGAGCTTGTTTGTCTTTCTCTGAACCAGTGCCGCCCGCGCATCCGGTGGTACCTGCCGCTTGGTTAGCAGCTGATGATCTGTAACATTCACGAGAGGATCCTTAAGTTTCTGCTGTAACTTCTAGATGTGACGATGGACTGAACTGCTGAAGGTCATGGGAATCCGCAGGAACTATTTTACCCAGTTTTTTTGCTTGTGGTGAGGTTAAGCAGGTCTTGTGTTTAACCAACAATCCAGAAAGACACATTTAGGCAACAAAAAATATTTTAATTATTCAACTGGTGATGTAGATCAGCCACCATAAAAAGTAAAACTTAATTCTTTTCCAAAAAGAGAAAGGTAGGACATAACTGCTACACCTTAAATCCCCGAAGGGCTAGGAAGAGATGTACCTTAAGTCCACCCACAATTCACCAGTAATGTTTAAGTCCCAAGTTATACAAACAATGAAGACGATGCAGTGCTTTGAAAACTCGCGTGACGTCATATTCTGAGGCATTAGTATGACATTTTTAACGGTGAGTGACGTCACAAACCCCCACTTAAATCTTTGACACGTTTTATCTTCGTTAATTTTTATTGATTTGATAGAACAAAAATATTGTATCCAATACTTTTCCGATAATCTAACAGACGGACTACTTAGAATCATATTTTTTTTAGTCAGGAAACATCCCTATTGTTGTTCCGAGGGGCACAGTCGAAGCGTATCGGTGAGTTCGTGTAATCATAACAGCTTGGGACAAACAACATTCGTCAAAAAACTCGACAAGATACATTTATGTATTCGGCCCATCGAGATAACCGTCCTGAAACCCAAATCACTGCAAATATGCCCCCGGGGCAAAGAGGAAATCTTACAAAGTGAGAGGGCCGAAGTCTTAAGTTATGCAAGCGAATATTAATCAGCTTGATTTAAGAATTAACGTTAACAAGTTTGGGGGAGTGCTATTTTCGTATCTTCCTTTGTAGGATGAATTTGGTAAGCTAATTGCCGCTTCAGCTTTTTGAGAATAAGCTATTATTAAACTGCCTCGTTGGACTAGTGGTCGCAATCGCGACAGTTGAGCATGAGGTCCTGGGTTAGATTCAACGGCCGGGCAAAGTGTTATTGGGTTTTTCTATCAGGGATTTCTCAGTAGCAGTCATGAAGTCTGAATCTGTGTACGGTTGATGGCAATAGGCTCGCCCCTTATAACATGGGAAATAACTTGCACTAACTAAATGTGAATGTCTAATTAGGGACACCTCTGTCTAACTCTTCGGGGTTTACAGGCGTGATGTTACGTTATATTTGAGTACCTAGTAATAACTTATCTATTAAAGTCCGACTGCAGTGGATGCTTATTGGTAACATTGAGTGACAATACCTAGTTACTATTAGTCATAATTTACTTTAGGCTTAAACCGCCGCCTAAGACTAATTTGACAGATTTTGATTTATCGACAAATAACAATTCAATTAATGGTATATTAATAAAATAGCAAAGTTAATTTAAATATTATTGAAATATAACACAGTGAGTGGTTAAAGTACAATAAGGGTGGGTTGCACCATATTACTATAACGATAACCAAACCGTAACAAGCCATAAAAGCATTAAAAAAGTATAATTTGATGGCTTGTTACGGTTTGGTTATCGTTATAGTAATATGGTGCAACCCACCCTTAAAGTCGAAAATATGGCACATAAAGAAGAGCCGTTTTGTCTTCTTCTTCTTATCGTATGGGCAGTAAGGTCTAACGACCCCACACACCCTAGTGTCAGAGTTTCTAAACCGCCTCGAAGACCTCTGACTTGATTTGACGACCACCATTTGGCGGCCAGTACCACCGGCTTATACGTGCCTTCCGAAGCACGGAATCATCTTTTTATCAGGCAATCAGGTGATTCAAGCCTGCAATATCCTAGCCAAACTGGAAACAACTTTACAAAGTATGCTTCCCGTGGGAATCCAACTCACGACCACCGGGTCACTAAGCAAACGCCTAAACCACTCGACCTAGGAGGCAGTTAAGCCGTTTTGTAAATTGCCGTTTCAATCATTTCTACCAAACGTAACAATTTATTTGTAAAGCTATGTATAGGAAAGATTAAAACAATCCTGCTAGTTACAAAATAACTCTTTACCTCGTGCATGCATCTTCCCTGCAGGTCCTCTCAGGGGCACAACCTGTCACCTCGTGTAGTTTGGACTCAGCCTCGCGAGCCAGCCGCCGGAGGTGGGTTCCCAAAGCGTCCGAGTTCTTGACTGTGACAAAAAAAACTGCTTTAAGAATGCGAGTTTAAAGAAGAAATTTAAAGGCTCATCTGGAGTTAGATTAGGTTCGAGTAGTTATTGATACTGATATTCTCTACATACTAGAAACAGAAAAAGTATTTCGAATGTCTCGCAAAACTTTTTGCTAAGGGCTGCGAGTCTGTAAAAACTTTTTTATAATAAATTGAACATAAACAAAAACAATATAACTCATCTTAAATAAAGTTGAGACCTTAGAATGTCTATTGTCAAAATCGAACCCATTTTATAAAAAAATATCCATATTCCAGTTACAAATCTAAAATAAATCCGTTTACAAATCGCAAACAGAACCATTTTCGAAATCCCATTCGGACAGTCTCACAATTTCTGACCGTTCCGCGAAACAATTACCTCCGCTAACGCAAGTTGATTCGATACAACAAAAGCCTCGTCATCATTTGTATGCCAAATGTATTCAGCTCAATCTGTTCAATTTCGTTCAGATAACCGTGGTTAATCGCGAACGAACCCCATCTGAATGGCGATCGCGTTCGGTCAGGATATTTGCTGACGTACTTGCATAATTGATTGTTGACAGATCGCGGGTGTATTGGTTTCCATGGTTCCGATGTTAATTTTGAATGGTTCACGAACAATCAAGCTTTCATTGAATGGTGGGCGTAGTAGAATATATTGACTTAGACCAAATAGCTTGGTTGTTTTCACCCGACTGCGGCGAACCCCAAAAGGAGGGTAATTGATTCAATTTAAACTCAACACCAGTAACTGGTCAGCTTGACACAGAATTCATATTTCATTCAGAAGTAGTACTATTTCATTTGCGAGTCTACTAAAAAACTCGCTAAAAACTTCTACTGGTTCGGCTGAGAGAAATTCTCAGCCGAACCATGTAGAAGTTTTTAGCGAGTCCACTTATCCGTAGGTTCTTCAAAAACAGCGGATATGTATCAGAATGGGCATTCCCTTTAAGTGCTGATCATAGTTTTTCAGTTTCGCAACGACAAACCAAAATAATGACATCATTATCCTTTTCCATTTCTGTAAGCAAATTATTATCCCTTTCCTTAAGCTCTCCAAGGCCAGGTAAGAGCATCTTAAGGATTAGGTAGGTACTTAAGCGTATTCTATTACAGCCGCTTGTTTCAGCCTGAGTAAAGGCATTATGGACCTTATTATTCATGATCATGGACCCTTAAATGGTGCTTTTAAAAAAAATGTAGCATTATTTTTGTAACGCGCGTGGAGTAAGATCAATGTTTATGTTACGGTAGGTGCTGTAAAGCGCTTTGACACGCTTTATCGGGACTCTGGGGATAATTCACTGGATAATAGTCTTCTCGCTGGAAAAATAAACGTCACAACACGTTTGGTACTTCAGAACGAAATTATAAAACTTATTTGGCAGTTCGGTCCGAACAATTTCGGGTTTCCATCTCGGTTTTTCGGATGATTGGAAAAAGTTTTTGTAACTTGGAATCTTTGAGTAATAAAATTGATACAATATAAGTATTGAAGTTTGGAGCCATATTACATTACGTGGGTGTTCCTATTACGTAAGAACCTGAAGGTTTTAACTGCCAAACTCTGCAGAAGTCTTCAAAGTTTTTAAGCGAGTCTTGTACCTAAGTGCTCGTAAGATCTTCCGCGTAGATATGAAAATAGACAAACAAAGTATATCTTTTTATTCCCCATAAAATATGTGATGTTTCTGAAACTCCTTTTCAAATATCATACGATATAACGTGGATCATTTTTATCTAATCAAACCTTACATCGAGTCCTGAACTTTTAAAACTTTAAAATCACGATCCATCCCATTAATTATTTTTACCTTTGTACTACTTAGCGCATATTATTTTTACCTTTGTACCACTTGGAGCAAATTAATAATTATTACGTGACTTGATTTCAGCGAATAAAATATATTATCAACTTAAAAGGAAAACAAAAAAATATCTAACACGTCATGGGACTAATCATGCTATTACATATAATAATGAAGCAAAAGCGCAACTACCTATGCCAAGTCTCCGGAATTCCTTTTTTTCTACCCTACACGCAGATCGGTCATTGAACTTACGGCGAATTTCCCACGAGTCTGAGCTATAAACTTTCTATAGACGCTTTAGAACCATTCCATCACATATAAAATGCCTGCAAAGTAAAATATTCCCCTTTACCTAGGGTTACCACTTCGAAAGTCCTGACAAAAAGCTTTGCAAAAACTTTTGCTAAGTTGATAGAATATTTTATTTACTTTTATACCTCACTTTTTTGGTACCTATTCTCTAGAAGGAAATAAGAAAGAAAAGTATTTATTAGCCTCTCACAGGACCAAACAAATTGATAAAAAACACGATACCGCTTCATATTTGAAAATTCGAGCCTTTCCAGAGAAATAGTTCGAATAAAAGGGCCAGGGCTTAAAAGAGCCCGTCGGGGCTGCGGGTTGTTCGCAAGAGATACCACGGCCTCGAAATGAAGGGCTAAGAAGGAACATGGGTGGTTTTTAGTCAGTAGAAGTCTGACACTCCCTTCCGTTCTGCCCAAGAGCGGGAGGGGTTATTTGATGATTTCCCACCCCACAAAAAAAAAGGGCTTGAAAGAGTACAGCCTCCGGGAAGTCGAAAAGTTAGAAAGGACCGGACAAAACTGCACAGGTGAGAACATTTTTTTTTGGGGGGTTAAAAATCTACATAATAATAAATAATAATAATAAATTGCCCTTTTATTCTGAATTATAACTTATTTTCTACCGTGAAGTTGTTACAAAATGTCCCTTAATTCAGTGTGCCTTTTGGCAAAGGCCTCCTTTAGCTCCTTCCATTGCCTTCTGTCACGAGCCACTCTCCTCCAGTTGGGGCCCGCTGTTTGTTTCAGCTCATCTTCCCATCTCCTTATCTATTTCCCCTTGCTGCGTTTACTTTCCCTTGGAAGGGATCCAAGGGAAAGTAAAAATCTACATAGATGTCCACAGATGATGATGATGATGATGTCCATAGATGTTATGCTGAGCTGAGGCCCTTTTGGCATTATTAATTTGAAATATATTGAATCTGTTTTGCTAATTTTTAAGGATTTTTTGCCAAATAAACACAATTTTCTTTCTTTCTTTCTTTCTTTCTAACTGACTAAAAATGAGATGAAATGAAATGATTTATTTCAGACACATGAGACAGGTCCATATTATGTTAGTGGGTACTTATAGCTATGTTACTTACATTTTAAACAATTATTATTTTACACGAAATATTTATTTATTTATTATTATTTATTTATTTAAACTTTATACACAAACGTGGTACATAGGCGGTATTATGTTAGTAAGTACTTATATATAGCTATGTTAGTAAAATTTAAAATAGTTGTTACTTTGGACATGAGTATGTGACCAATGTCTTTTGATTTCTCTGTCTGTTCTTAAAAACCACCTCGATGTTCCCTTCCCACACTTGCACCGGGGATCATAGGAACTAGTGACCCTTTCACGATCCCCGGCCCGGATTAGTAGAACCCTTTTTACCCAACAGCGCCGAAATCCAAAAGGAGTGTGTTTTATTTTTAAGGATGGAAATCATCATACTCCTGCCGCTAAAGGAGTGTCTCTTACTGACTAAAAACCCAAACCCAACCGTGTTCCTTCTTATGCCCTTTGCGTTCCAGGGCCGCAGTAACTCGTCTGAACAAACTCCACAATCCTGGGAGGCACTGGCCCTAGTTGGCCCTTGTGAAAACCCTGCCTTTACCTGAATACTATCTTGAAGCCAGGCGTCGCCAACCTAGTAAAGGTTGGCTGTTTAGCATATCGGTAGAATATGTTGAGCGACACGCAATGTTTGGCCGACTGGAAGTGATGTATACGACCCACTTTGATAGATATTCATAAGTTAGGAAAGAGACCGTCATTTACGAAGTTAAACGTGGATATAGATCATTTAGGTTCTAAGTGCCTACTGGAAATGATACAGATAATTTGAGTATGCTATTAATTAGGGGAACGTGGTTAAAAATACTGGTGTTTGAGCGTTCTAATTTCAGTATTTATTTTTTTTAAATTCCCTTAACAACGTTGTTGTAACGTTTCTGACATTGATTGTCGCTGGAAGGTAACTTTCGAAAAGCCCTTTTTCTAATAATTTCATTGAACAGAGGCGTGTTTATATCCATATAAATATGCCAACCCCTTTAAAAAACCCTCCAGGAAAGGTTAAAACTTCATTTAAATGACCACATTTAAGGCTCCTCTCTCGAAAAAGCTTAAAAACAGCGTGAAGATGAAGCAGTTTTTCACCTGCACTTACAGAGAAATTACATCTGAGAAAAATTGTTAGTAATCTACATGATATGACACGTAATTTGGTTTAGCCATAATTTTTGTATCGGTATCACATAATAAGAAAAAAATCCACAAAATCACCTCCAAATCGTTGAATGGAACCATTTTACTCCTTCATTTTTTAACAAAATAATATAAAAAAAATATCTACTGCTTTGAAATACAAAGGAAAATAATTTGGTTTTGTTACTTTTTAAAAATATGTATTATTTTAATTATAATAAATGAAAAATGCGTCCGTTTAAAGTCCGTATCTACGACCGAGAGGAGTAGTTTGTATGCACAAGGTCATTGGCGTGAATACAAGCCTTAAATGAAGTTTTAACCTTTCCTGAGCTGAGCTAGATAGGTACCAACCTATTCTAGCTAGCATATTATTATGCTGTAGAAAATTCAGATCAATGGCTTGGTCATATTTTCTTAACTATTTAGTTTAAATATTGTGTTATAATTTTTTTTTTAGCCCGTACCTACACTTTTAATATTTTATTATTATACAATATATTTTATTTAAGTTAGGCCTAATGACCACTTATGAAACGTCGAAAAAAGGTTTTGGTTTGGTCGTTTATGTTATGAAAAAGAACCGGCAAAAAAAAACATGATAACCTACTAACTCTTTTATAATGAGCTGGTTTTACAACGTTATTTTGTTACAGCTTTTTAACTCAGGTAATCGTAGGCCAGACCAAAAGTCGTTGCGTACTTCACAAAAAACATTTCTATTTCCAGGAATTTCCTTCCCTTGAACTTCCTTTAAGAAGTCAAATATTTACCGTAGATAAAACATCTCATCATAAATATTTTTACCTCCAAGGCAAAAGCAAGTGCTCTCCACCATTCGCCTCGCTTCACATTTAAAGCTCAACGTTTTTCCTTAACCTCTTCGAAGTTTATCTCGGTGCGAAAAATGCAACAGCGAAAAACAAGAAAATCTTACTCATCCATTACATAATACAAGATAAATAATGTTTTGCAGTTTGTTTTCTTTGCGTCTAATGATGATGGAGTGGATCTCAAGTGACATACATATTTCTGAAAAGGTTTTTAACCAGATAAAATGGTACGAACCACAAGATAAAGAAGAATAACCAAATACAATGTGAATCATCATTTTTAAGGATATTGTTTTGAATCATACAATATTTTGGTGATAGTAGGTACGTCTAGTCAATCTAGTAATAGGTTAGTCACCTTATGCCTACGCTTCAATGACAGTAGCCCGTCCCAAAAGAATAATACGTATTAATAAATAAATTAAACAAAAACAAAACGACTGGCTGTGGCCACCAACATACAGGCTGTGTCCACCAACATACAGGCTGTGGCCACCCACATACAGGCTGTGCCTAATTTGGCACCCACAGCTACTTTTACTTCTGGATTCTTTTCACTTTCCTTACTGTATTTTGTTTTTCTATGTTGTATATAACATTTATATAACTGGCGTGTGTCATTTATTTTTAAAGAACTATGAAACACGTTTCCATTCTACTAGGTATTACAAATCAGGATTGATCAAAACTTTTCGGCAGCCTTTTGTCATTTGCATAATCGTTAATGTTGATAGTAAAGTTTCAAAGTGGGAATTGTTGTGAAAAGTAATCAATCAATTACTTATAATTGGCTATACTTTGAGGAGTCGGCACTATTAACTGCATGTGGTAGGTAGGTAATAAGACAGAGTTAAATTGTAAACTATACAGTATAAAATGTTAGGAGGACAAGGATACAGAGCTTTTGCGATCTTCGTATCAGCAAAAAGTCATCAAATAACCAGTTAAAGAGCATTCTGTGATTGTAAACCATCTGGCTAATCGTTTACTAAATAGTAGTCGTAACCTGTTTACCAAATAGCTTTTTCGATTGTACTTCAGCATATTAAATAAGCTATTCAACAAAAAGAACCCCAGAATATTATTGTTACATTATTTTGTCACTGAAAATATTTCGTTCCGAATATTTCAAAAGCAAATCCCATTCGCAATAATATATTGAAGTTACACACAGCAAGGGTGTTGTCGCGCCTCGACGCCTGTGAAACCAATATCATGCAATGCATTTTTGTATTGGCTGGGATTGAGAACCTCTCGTGTTCTTTCTGGCAAAACTCCCAATTTTTGGCGCAGTCCCGGTATTCATTGCTCAAGGGTTTTGCAGCTAACAAGCTGAGATCTCTGCTGGCAATGACAAGCTGGTTTTTAGTGAGTCGATTTTTTATTGGGTATATTTTTATTTGGCAGCTCACTTTCGTTTTAATTGCTGAATTATGTTGTTGCCGTATGTATACGCCTACGTTTTTCTTTCTGAGTGTACGGTCTGTTTATTTTTTTTTAAATAACATCATAATAACCCTGTAATAATAATGCCTGTAATCCCCGAAGCAGACGTGTATGTTACAGTATACCCTTATTTCGCGAGTGATGTTTAAGTCGAGCGTTCATCAGGGGGCGACCGACCCTATTGCCATCAACCGGGTACAAATCCAGAATCCGTGTTTCCATCTTAATATTAAGAAATTCTTGATGTAAAAACCCAATAATACTTTGTCCGACCCGGGAATCGAACCCAAGACCTTATGCTCAGCAGTCGTATTTGCGACCTTCAGACGTTCTTTTTAATCCCCGTCCGAATCATCAATACGTTATAAAAGACAAGATCTTGATCAAAAATGGCAGGAGTGCAGAATAACGAAAATGCCCAGACTGAAAACACATCAAAAGCTTTAAGTTTCCTACAAAATCTTCAAACTTTTACAGCGGTTTATCAGACTGAACAACGCATCTTCCACTCTGGGTCTCAAAGCTACGGGTCACTCGTACATAGATCGATGAACTTCGGATCTTCTTCGGCTACGCTCGGGTCTTTCGCCCGCGGCGATACGACCAAGTTCCCCGACTGCCGGGTATTTGTATTACTTTTTTGTTCTTTCCTATTTCCTACCTCTCGTTCGTAAATAAAAAGTGGTATTGACATGTGAGGGAAGCTTTGCGATGTGTCGTTCGCGCCGTAAATACACATGTATGTCAATGGCTGTAACATTTGTAGGAAATGTCGGATGACTGATTGCTTCGTTTATCCTGCTTCATTTAAACGGCAAGAAGGATAATTTAGTACAAGGGTCATTTCGTGTGTAAAAAAACTGGGAACGGTAGGAGATATCATGTCTTTTAAATGGTTGCCAAGACCTACTAATCATATTTATTTCAGTAAATTGATTTTACAAAACACTTTTACACGTCACATCATATTATGTTTTAAAACAAGATGGGGCCGATGTTTCGTACCTGACAGCCACTGCTCGTTTCATTTAAGCACAAAACGATTCAGATTTTAAAAGAAAATTAGTTAGTAGTAACTTAGTTCTAACTTCCTAAACTAGAAGATTTGATTTTGAGAGCGATATAAATATCTACCTCGTCTAAAGTTTTATCAAGACACAAAAATCAGACCACAAGAATTGATAACCAATCATCTAACGCCTGACGTACGTAGACATCTGGCAGATTTTACGTCAAACGTAACACTATCTACAACTTACTAAGTAGAAAAACAAATCACGCCCACAATGTAAAAACAATAAAGTAATCGACTGAGATAAACAAGAGATTGTGACGGCTATTGTCACCGATTATCTGTGGAAATTGGGAGGGAAATATTTGTTATTTTGTTGATTAAGAACAAAATCTGTCTGAATAAATACCAGAGCGCCTACACAAAGCGATATCGATGAAAATATAAAATGTGTTGTCTGACATCATCATCACCATCATTAAGAAGACCAAACAAATGATGGACTGTGTGAAGGATGATATGGCTAGAAAGGATGTGACTGCTGACATGACGAGTAGGTAATAGAGAAGTATGGAAGAAGAAGACATGTTGCACCAACCACAAGAAGAGAATGATAGGATAAGAGCAGAAGAATGATGATGATGATGACTGACATTAGTCTGATAAGTTTATGACCATAAGGTTTTGCAAAATAGACACTGAAGATCTTGAAAAGGAATCGAAGAGTAGCGAGATTTTACACAGTACAGTTTAAGTTGAGATCAAAAAATTCAGTTTGTTTATTTAACCAATAGATATTAATATTTTGTACGAAACCGTTTAAAAACTATGAAGCCCGAAGCCATGGAATTCATCATTCGTCGTTTAAGTAAAATTTGTTCTAAATAGGGATGTTTCCTGACAAAAAAAAAAGATTCTAATTGGTCCGTTTGATTATGGTTTTAGATTATCGAAAAATATTGGATACGTATTTTTTATTTTATCAAATCAATCAAAATTGACGAAGATAAAACGCATCAAAGATTTGAGTGGGGGTTGTGACGTCACTCACCGGTAAAAAATGTCATACTAATGTCTTACAATATGACGTCGCACGAGTTTTCAAAGCACTGTATCGTTTTCATTGTTTGATTACGTGAAAAAAAAAATATGTGTCCAATATTTTTTGGAAATCTATCTGACGGACGAATTACATTTTTTTTCTTAACTACCATATTCTTCATCAAATAAGACGTTCCCAAGAACACATTCAAAAACCTGCCCCAAATATCACGTTCCAAATTCAACCTATTATAGGTATTCTGCAGCTCTCAAAGCAACATCCACGGGGATATTTAGGACCTTAAAACTTCAGCAATAAGGTCAAAATTTCAAATGACCAAATAAATGCGTTCAAATGCACATTGTAGTTGACATTTCGTGACATAACTGTGGAATACAGTCGTGTCTCGTCACGCGACGTCACAGTGGCTGGTTTGTCAGGCGAGACAGCCGGCCTGTGCGGGACAGGGCTGCCAAGCGGTTAGTATATGGCTATATTCGTCATATCATCCGGTATGTGTAGGAAGTGGAATTAGACATTAAGGCCCACTTGCATTACACCGCAAATTACGAGGGCAGAATTGTATGGGACATTTCAACCTTGCCTGTGGGGCTCCTAGATCGGCAAACTTCTTGGCGGGTTGTAGATTTGTTTTACTGTACGCCGTTTCAAGATGTAATTATTTAAACATTCACTTCGAAGTGCTCACTGCAGTTTTAAAAATACCCTGAGGTGTCTACACAGAAATCACCAAAAAAAATTCAGTATTAGAAATTGCAGAACTTTAACGACCATGTTGCATAACAGCTCCTTCATTTTATGAGAAACCATTAAATGATCCCTCTCGTTCTGGGCTAAGCCGAAAGGAGTGTCAGACTTCTACTGACTAAAAACCACCCATGTTCCTTCTTAGCTCTTTGTTTTCCGGGGCCTTGATATCTCTTTCGAACAGTCCCAGCCCCGGTAGGCATAACAGGTAACAAATAATTATGTAATGCGATTATAGTATTATTTCTCAATTTTCTCATAATGCTTTAATAGCCACATTGACGTCAGACTGCTCACAGATAAACAGTTAAGTCGAACAAGATGGATCGAATTCGGTATCATAATAAAAAATCTTATTCCAAGCATTCGATTGCCTTCCATACGCCAGACGCGACTGAAGATCGTATCGAAGCGAAATAAGTTCAATTTATTACAGAAGAGAACATGAGAAACAGTTGAAAAAAAAAGAGAATCAAAGCCAGTTTTAGATGAAGTCTGGGACGCTTTCCGCCTGAGTCGCCTGACGCAGGCACTATCGTGTTCCGCGCGCGCCTCAAAGAGATGTCAGCAAATGGAAGGGTGAACGCCTACCGGGGCTGCAGAACTGTTAAAAGAGATACCGCGGTCACGGAATACCAAAGGCTAAGAAGGAACATGGGTGGTTTTTAGTCAGCAGAAGTCTGACACTCCCTTCCGCTCCACCCAGATCGGGAGGGATAAAATGATTTCCAACCCACCAAAAAAAGGAACAAAAATGATGCGACCGAAGATCGTATCAAAACGAAATATCTTCCATTTATTACAGAACATGAGCAACAAACGAAAGAAAAAGATCATTGAAGCCAGTTTTAGATACAATCTCGGATGCGTTTATAATCACTTGTTTATAATTAGCACTTGCTCTGGACCGGTTGACAACCCTATAAGGCTACTGGTTTAGCCGCGTGGTACAAATATGGAATGGTGTAGCGGGCGTAGGATCACGCTTGAAGTTCTAATAGTCTATTAATCAATAGTAATGTATCACGAAAACTTCGTGTTTGGTCTACGTGCAATGCATAATCGGAAGTTAATTTTGCATAATACCACGTTTCGTGTTTGGGGCAAACGCGTGCCAACATTGTTAGAAGTTGTATTAGTTGAATTACTGTCGCGTTGGTCTAGTGGTCGCAAGCACGACTGTTAAGCATACAGACCTGGGTTCCATTCCCAGGTTGGGTTTTCCCATCAGAATTTTTGTAGTAGCAGCCACGAAGTTATGATTTGTGATCGTTTAGTGGCGCTAGCGAGTCTTTTGCATTAGTGCATGGACTTTAAAAACATATCTGATGAAATGGGGGTGTACTATTAGGTACGCCTTTGTCAAGCCTTTGTAACATAAATTTCGAGGCTTGAAAACCCTGTGAAAACCTCATAACGGATAACCAAGTTAGAATCGTTTTCAAATGTTTCGTGTTTTCATAACGATTTTCTACAGAATTAAGGTGAGATTTTCGGTTGTTTATGTCAATTCGAATTTTAACACAGATGGCGCAGTGGCTTAGCGATTGGCTCAATTGGTGCACTGCATGTCTCGGATCTGAATTCGATTTTACAAAGCTTAAATAACGATCTGTCAATGTACTAGCAGATGGACGGAACAGAAAATGCCAAAGTCGTCGCTAAATTTTGGGCTGACTCAGTTTAAATATTATCATCGACACGCTAGGAAGAAGAATGTACTAACAGGAACTGTGTACTGTCAGTCTACTTCCATGAAATCACCATTTATTTGCCAACGTGTTTCCACGAACATTGCAACCGACATGAGCATATGTAATCTATACTAATATTATAAAGAAGTAAAGTTTGTGTGTTTGTATATTTGTTAAATTGTAAGGGGTAATCTCGGGATCTACTGAACCGATTTTAAAAATTCTTGCACCGTTGGGAAGCTACACTATCCCCGGGTGACATAGGCTACTTTTTACCTCTGTATTCCCACGGGAACGGGAACTACGCGGGTGAAACCGCGTGACGTCAGCTAGTTGCTAATAAACTGCATTAGCATTTTGCAGTTCCGTCGTTATTGTGTTTCGTTGACATTCAGGCTTGTTGGTGCATGTGTACTCGTTGCGTGGCCATTCAGTTACGTTTCTAAATTATGAACCATTTTACTGTGTTACGGTTCACTTTTTAACTCGATAACTGCGTTTTATGTGCGTGTTTCAGGTTGCTATTCGATTTTGTCCGCGGATACGCTCGCCTGAATTGTGATGTGGTTTATCCCACGGGAATATTCTACCTGAATAAAAAGTATAGGCGAATTTTATCCGAAGTTGTTTTGACATTAAACGATGAATAGGCTTTGTAAAAGAGAGTTACATTATTGGTAACTGCTCTAAGCTATACATTTTACAATGTTTGCGGACAAAGTGATTATAATAACAATAACTTAGTATGTATTTCCTAAAATTTTCGACGAAGTGAAATTGCTTCGACTGAGTTTCTTTACAGCAAAACACTCCTTGAATTTCCATTTTATTCCGTCAGATTCACGTCTACGCACAGGATCCCGCAAAAAATTCCATTTCAACAATATTCTTTGCACCAAAGCACATTTCTTGAAGCCCCTATATTTCCCGCGTACGTCGGGAATGCAAATTATAAAAATACCTGAGGGCTCGAAAATATGAGATGAAATGACAGCGGAATAATAATAATCCATAATTTTACGTAGTATGCTGAAAGAGGGTAGTTTCAAGAAAGAAAAGAAAGTAGAAAAAACTACTTACATAAGGTAGTTTCAGAAATTGAAAGTATATTATATAGTTCAGTGAAGGGATCTGTTTATTGTGCATTTGGTTGGATGCTCTTGCTGGGAACGGTACTTAAATGATTTTCATTTACAGATTTTGTGAAAAGCGAATAGCATAGAGAAGGGTTCTTCGCTAATGTAATAGTTTTATTATTTATACTGATTTCTTCTTTGAATTAAATAAAGAAGTATTATTTAAAATTTACGTCCGTTTTTTAATCACTAAAACGATTGTTAACTCGAAGTTTGGGTTCGTGGCAATCGGCTCGATGTACCCAATAGTACACCCACATATCGCCAGTTATGGTTAAGTCCCATGTAATAGGGGCGAGCCTATTGCTATCAACCGGGCACAAAATTAGACTCCGTGGCTGCTACTGGGAATTTCCGGATGGAAAACCCCAGTGATGTTACTATGTTTTTTAATATGCAATATTTGTCAAGAAACTACTTGCTTAAATAAATACTTCCGAAGGGAAGAAAGTTATAAAAGTAATCTCAAGCAGCCGAAACTATTAAACAAAAATGACAAACATCAAATAAAAATAAAAAGGTTCAAAAGCAAGGTTATCACGGCACATGCCCGTTATCAGATAATTCCAACTGCGAGAACACTCTGCTTGAACAGAATCTGATTAGATCAGCAGCATGCAATCTGCTGTACCAAAAAGTAAAATTGGAAGTGAGACACGTGTTTTGATGATCGATTAGTGCCTCCCAAATCGGCTATTGACACTATTAAGATGAAGGCCATCCTTCCGACCAAAAAATATAACACTAAAAAAGTGAAAAATAACTTTATACCATACCTACTCTAAAAAGCTTATTTTATTCACGCAAAACAGTGAATAAAAAGGCCTTTTATTCACTGTTTTGTTTTTATTCACTATTTTGGTGTTTGAATTTGGAACACAAAAATATGTCCGGTCTCTATTTCAATGCTTACACAAACTCCTTGTGCTAAGATTCGAAATTCAAAACTCTTTGGTGCAAATAAATTCTCGAGATTTGATTGGTCGATATTTACGACAAGGAGTTTGGCATTAGATTAATAAATATTGTTTCACAAGTTGACCACCCTAATGATAATAATAAGAAAATTACGCTTAATTTCAGTCATTGCTCTAATTTTAATGTCCATTTCAATTAATGTAACAATTCTTATTTCTTGATTAAATTTCAATTTTCGCTTAAATTATGTCTTTTCTCGTAGTCATGATATAAAGTATAGTATGCAACTCCTGAATAAAGTACGAATTTATATCGAGGGCCATGAATCACTCGCGTCGTTCAGGATTCTAACAGTTGAATCACTCGCTGCGTTCGTGATTCAATCATTAGAATCCTTCACTTGCTCGTGACTCATCTACGGCCCTCGCTTTAAATCCGTCCTTTATTCACTCGTTGCATAATATACTATTATTTTCAGAAGTCGGTGGCAAAAAAGTCGAAAAGTATTTGGATATTTTTTTTCTATAAAATATATTATTTTAAGTACCCCTTTTAGTCGTGGTTAAATTATCAAGAATCCATTTTACATTGTATCTAGAAGTTATTAGCATAATTATCATCTACATAGATCCGACGAACAAGAAAAAATGCATGTTATGGCGGATAACTCATATTATAGTACTCAGGCAAAGATAATAAAATTTAATTGGGCCCACAGCGAGAGCCCTCTATTAAATGAAAATCATTTAAATCGGACCAGTAATCATGGGGAGATCCGAGAACATCCTCCCTTTTTTTAGAAGTCGGTTAAAAATATTTGAATTCCTATAGCCAAAAACACAAACAATACCGGGTATTTAACAGCAAATATCTGCGCAAATAAAATTCAGCTTCTTGTTTTGCAAGATTCAGCAACATTGAGAACAAACTATTTGTTTAAGATAACAACGGAGAATTAAATATAAATGTTTAACTTACATTGTGTTCCTTCTTTGGCACCAAATTCCATGAGCATTTTAGCAAGTTGTCTGTTTGTGGCAAGGACTGCCACGTCGAGAGGTGACAGGCCATCTGAATTGAGGCTGGAAAGATAGAAAAATATTAGCCACTAGGTATTGACGAATATTTTAGTGGTCCTCTTGACCGTTTTCAGTAATGGCGTCCGATCATAGAGACTACAGGCATCGACACAGGAAATATTAGTGTGTGCGCAAACACAGATGCACTCTGTCTTCCTAGACTCTCGCAGTTGTCAGGGACGGCAATACAGCATGAGCGGAGATAGATCAGTCACAGAATTAACGGGTTAACGTGTTTTCTGACGTCCTGTGGACGGTGAGTAATGGGCTAGCTCGCCGTCCGTCCGTCTTATGACGACGACAGGCCGTGTCGACGGCGCGTTCGTGCTCCACGCGCGCCTCAGAGAAGGCAAGGGCCGACGCCCGTCGGGGTTGTGGGTTGTTTGAAAGAGATACCGCGGCCTCGGCGCAAGGGCTAAGAAGGAACATGGGCGGTTTTTATTCAGTAGAAGTCTGACACTCCCTTTCGCTCTGCCCAAGGGCGGGAAAGGTTATTTGATGATTTACCACCCCCCCCCCAAAAAAAAAGAAAATAAAAGGGTACTGCCAACTTAGTCTAGCTGGAAAATTCCGTATGGGAAATGTAATAACACTTTGAATCGGATTTGAATCTATAGTATGGTCAGCCGTTGCGTGGGCGTAACCAGACCGTTCAAAATCAAAGCACATGATCAAGTTACCAAAGGAAAATTTACTTTAGGTTATCCATACATTAATGATATAGTTTCGGATGAAAAAAGGGTTTTCTAAAACAATTTTTAAAGGTCAATTTCATTACGTTTACGTAACTCTAAACTGGGTGTATCTAAGTACATGTTCCTAACAAGTTAATACCTCTGAGGGAGCGACAAAAGGATATCATGATTAACTTTTGTTAAGTGCCCTCAGAAAGAGCGCTTTGTCTAACAATATCATGGAGAAGTTGCTAATTTCATTTATTAAGTTTATGTTCGGTAAGTGAAACCGCCTATGTCGTTAGATCGTTGCTAAATTGCTGAAGAACATTATTTATTTAAGTCATATTACGATAAAAGCTTGAATTGGTTTAGAATGGAAGTCATAAATCTGTTAGTAGAATAGCAAATTATCTATCAGACCACCCACTGTTCTAACCACTCGGTCTAGATGCATGAAATTGTAGAAAACATATTCAAATTTTATAAAAACATCTAGGCTTATAATCTAGGAATATACGGTTAACTATTGCACTATTATGGACAGGTACCTAAGAATAAAATCAATCGACATTTGCCGTCAACAGAACAGCTTCAAACTCTCCAATAAAACCAAAAAAGAGATCCTCCAAGACAAAGGTTAGTGTACAAACAGTTGCATCGTTTGTTTCCCTCACACAAATCCAGGTGTTTGTGTTCAAGAACTGTTACTTTAGTACGAGTAACAGTGTTGGACGGGCGATAAATCCCGGCGGATGCGTTTTGTTTGCAGCATTGATCGTAACTCGTAGTTCCGTCTTCTCAAGTATTCTTATACTCTTTGAGTATTGTACTTGTTCTTTGATATACGGTAACAGTTACTTTCCGGAATTTATATTGTTTAGAATATCGTTCGGAACTGTTACTCGATTTGAATTTGAAATAGTTTTATCGATGTTGTTATCTCAGATGAGTGATGCTGTATTAGAATAAACGGGTTTTTCAAAGAATGTCATTTATGAGTGTTTGACTGTGATTTATTTTGAGTGGATGACTGTGATTTGATTTGTTTTATCAATAATCTAGGATTAGGTTTTCTGCGTGAATCATTTGAAATTTATCAATGGACGTGTAGCAATACACGTCAATTCATGAAATCCCAGAAACTCAATTACGATAGTGTTGATAGCAATATTCTGTATTCATAACTTGGTAGTAATAGCTGCAGTTAAAGTCTGTAGTAACAAGACTTTATCGTTTTTAATACAATTTGCACTGTAAACGGTCTATTCCACAAATTCAAACCTTTGCTTCCAATAGATGTCACATTCCACTAAAAGGAATTTCAGCATTATAAAGTTGTAAATTAAATTTATTTCAGAATGAGTAAGTAGACTATTGAAAAAGTCATAAAATTTTAAAAGTTCTAAGTAAGTAATGTAAACTGAACTTTTTTGTTGGAATTTTAAAGTAGATTTTCGAGAAACACCTTAATACTTCCTAAACTAAAATCAATATATTATAGGCAAATGACTACAAACCTGTTGACGTCGACATCAGTTGACTCCAGAATGTTCCGCGCTTTGTCGAGGTAGCCATGTTCTACGGCCGCAAACAGAGCTGTAACAAACAGAACTAAGATTCACTTTAAAGAACTACTAGTGAAGTGATGACTTAATATATAATCAGTGGAAGAAGATAGTAGAGGCATTTTTGTTAGGAGGAAACCTAAACAGTCACTTCAAAGCAATTTAACCACAGACAGCAGCAAACCAATAGCAACCCTATTCAAAAGGCAATAAAGATCACTGTGATTTGACGGCGATGGAAAGACTAAGGGAAAAATAATCGTGAAAGTACTGTAGTTAAAGATTACATAACGTAAAAAAAATTTTAAGTAAGAAACTTTTGGGGAATGTTAGAGATCTAAGGTAGTTGGATAGAAGAATTAATGATGATAATATTAAATAATATATGATCTCAATGTAGCAGAACCAGTGCAACAAATAGGTTGAAAAATAGACGATGTTTTATAGACGCATGTACCTACAAATTGTAAAGTGTAAGTAATCAAGTGTATTTTATAATGTAGAAAATAAGATAATGAACTGATAATTAAAACAAACCGTACTGTGTTAAACACAGAAGTGTGTAAAGGTTCAATCGGTAGGGAACTAGGGACGCGGACTGGCTGCGGACATTGGACACTGACAGGTAATTAAGTGCAATATCTGTCAGAGTTCGGTGTCTGTAGGCACATCCGTTATTTGTCCGTACCGGTTTGACCGAGCCTTAAGTTTAAAACAATAGATACATAAGATATATAGATCAAACAAGGTCCAAATAATAAGCTAGCGAAACTTGCGACCGTGATGGGTATTGACATCAAAACATGATAAAACAAAAAAAGAGGTTGTTTTTGTCTCAACGATTTGGTCACACTTGTAATCCCTAAAACTGTGTACACACACACATTGTAGCACACTCACATTTCGCAACGTATGTTAAAGTCCCAAGACCCATCGTGGTTGCAGAGTATCGCTAGCAAATTAAACTTGATGTTGTCCCCATTATAAACAAATAATTATAGAACAAAACATAAGAAAAATAAAAATAAAAAAAAAACGAAACAAATACCGTGTAAGTGTATGTTAACTTGTGCGATTTTGTCTTGTTGCGCGCGCGCATCCTTCTGTTGCCTGCGTGTTGCCTTGTCGAGGTGCGGGGGGTGGGGTGCGCATGCGCTCAGCGACGGCAACTCCCCCCCGCACCCCTCGAGTAGCGCACCGTACTGCAGCTCTATGGGAGAAAGGGGATTATGAACAAAACGAAACAAAAAAATAAAATGGGAGCTTAAAAAATAAAATAATAATATTACATAAGATTATATTATAAAATAAAATAAAAATTCCAAAAAAATTGGTTGCCTGTAAAGTCGGTATACGGGCGAAAGTTTTACGTGACAACGAAAATAGAAGCGCAAGACATGAACCGGTGTGTATGCCTATCTCTCTCACTCTCTCTCTCTCGCTCTGGACGCGTGCCTCTCACTCGCTCTCATTGTGAGCGCATAACGTGAGCGGAGCGTAACGCAGTTTCTTGAAGTGTCACCCGGCAAACCAATTTATAAGACGTTGTCACGTCAAAATATAATAATTATGGTAATGTGTTTGATTTTCAGTTGTAACATGTTGTCTTTATATTTCTATCAGAATATAGATGCACCTTTAGAAAGTTGCCATGTTCTCTTAAACTAATTCGAATTTCTGATTATTATGAACAAAAAGAAACAAATAAAAACGTGTTGTAGGATCAAACAAAAATATCAAATGACTTGATAAAACATAAAGAGTGTGTTGTGTGCATTTAAGTTGTAGGACATTTCCTTTATCTTTCCTTACAAAAAAAAAAAAAAAACTTACAGACGAATTGATAACCGCCTCCTTTTCGGAAGTCGGTTTAAAACAGAGGTAATTATGAACCTTGATGAAGTTGTCATGTTCCCTAAAATTAATCCAAGTTACTTCCAATTTCTAATCAATGAAATGTTATTTTATAAACAAAGAATTATTTATTGTTCTGACCAGCTACTTCTCTTTCATGATTAATAGAAGTTAGGACGTAATTGATGCAAACACGAAACAACCAATCAATTCAAAAATAAAAATAAACAAATAATTAATTAATTCTTCAATTGTGAAAAATATTTTCAATCAGAATCCTCAAGGTTTTTGAGGAAAATTCCTGATCCATTGCTTCATTATGTTTGCCAAAATCGTCTGTAAGTATAACGTAATTCCTGTCGGGGTTGCGGGTTGTTCGCAGATACCGCGGCCTCGACATGAAGGGCTAAGAAGGAACACGGGTGGTTTTTAGTCAGTAGAAGTCTGACAATCCCTTTCGCTCTGCCCAAGAGCGGGAGGGGTTATTTGATGATTTCCCACCCCCCAAATAAAAAAAAAAAGTATAACGTAAATAACGAAAACAAATAGGTACCAAAAGGTATTGAGATTCTCCCAATTTATTGTGTAACACAATTACCCCGCGGGTCTTACTAAACATAACATAACGCCTTCTTTGTGGCGATATGCCTGAAATCCTGGAAGGGTTAGGCAGAAGTGTACTCAATAGTGCACCGACATTTCGGCAGTTATGTTTAATTCCCATGTAGTGGGGGGCGAGCCGGAAATAAATTCAGAGTCCGTGGCTGCTACTGAAAAGTCCAATAATACTGCCCGACGTGGAAATCAAACACAAGAACTCATGCTCAGCAGTGGCGCTTGCGACCACTACACCAACGAGGCAGTCACGTTCTTATTTAGGATTTCCGACCTACGTACACGTTCAACGTTGAACAGATAATTCATCAAACGGCCCACGATCGACAGCCAAAGGTTGACCTTAATAACAACAATGTACCTGATTAACTCAATGTCAGACAGTCGGACAGATTATTTACCTATGTACCAACATGTTATACTTCGTACATTTCAACTTATAGGGCGTGGATGGTATTGAGAGGCAGTTGATCCAAATAAGGACTCGGTTAAAACGAATTTTGTAAACAGAATCTTTCAACACAGTGATTAATAGATTTTGGTTGATTGCTAAATTCACGCTTGCGGTTGTATTATTGTGTGGTCTAGAATTCTAGATTCAAATATTGCAATTGTTTCTTACACATTGAGCGATAAAATTAGTGTGAACAGCTGGGACACAGTCTTCCTTTCTGTGGGGAAGATTGTAGGCTACATCACCTCGAGAGCCTACTGCAGAATGATACATGTTTTGATGTCACATTACATGTCTTTTCTTGTGGTCGCCACTGTTGATTCTGGCTTACAGGAGTTAATAGTGAATAGTGTGGGGGGCTTTTTATTTCTGTTCTTTTACTATTCTATGTTCTAGAACATGCATGATTATCGCGAAGAAATATTACTGTATGGAGCAATCGCTTGTCAACAGGCACCATGACAAGTAACTACATAAATAGGTACTTTTAGTGCCTAAAGGAATGCCCCAAGGCATATCCGAGGTAACGCCTTATAGCCTTATCCAGCACCTGCATTATGATTAGGTGTCGAATTCGATATCGATTACAAATCGTATTTACAAGGTGACATGTAGACATGTCGGAATAATAAAAAGCTCACATGCACTTCAATGGCGGAGCCAAAGTATTTCACCTTGTGCAGGGCGGATAAGGTCGTTTACGTGGATTTTTAGGGGTGTTACACACGTCTTGTTTGCGTTTGACATGATTCGACAAGACTTGTTTCATTTTTTGCCCGGTTCGAAATTGCAGAGTGATGTTAAATAGCCTATAACCTCCCTCAAGAATTGGGCTAACAAATGCTATTAGATTTTGTCAAATCCGACGGCTAGGTCCAGAGATTAGCGCGATCAAAAAAATCCTTCAGCTTTATTATGTGGGTATAATTATACAGGGCGTAAATCCCCACGCAAAAACTTTTGCGTGGAAATGACTTTTTGTTTTGGGTCAAAAATCACATTTTACGGTAAAACTCAATGTAGCACTGTTAAAACATTGTGCTAGTGGATTGTTTGAATAGTCAACGGATCATGGAGGTAATTTAAATAAACCTGAAAAGAAGTATTTACAAAAAAAGCTGTGAAAAATTTGGAACTTTGACCCCCAATATCTCCGTAACTAGGAGGTTCCCAGGTATGGTCTAGTAGAACAAAAAAATATCGCAGTGGTAGGGAGAACATGAACGACGACAAGTGCCTTTACTTTGCGTTAAGGGTAGGTACTTTTATACCCTATATAGTAAGTTGTAAGATACACCCTAACTCAAATACTAACCCGCCTAAACCTGGAATAGCACCTTTAAAGCCCAATTACAGCGATGGTTGGTAAGAGAGAATAGGTGTAATAATTTCTTGGATCCAGCTTTGCCGTTCAAAAATACTGCAGAATTGAATGAGCCAACCTGAATAAATGCGTAACACCCCTCGCAGCTAATCGGAGTTTTAATCAAAATGAGCGTAGGACCGGACACAGGTCCGTGGGAAAGTGAAAACGGAGATACGCTATCTTAACTAACATAGAAGGTGCCATTTTAGATTTTCTAATGGCGATTATATTTAACTGTATAGTGATATTTCTTTATGGTTAATGGTTGGTGCAAGATATGGGTGTGTAAGAAATAAAACTTTTTTTATAGGGTCTGCTTCCAGTAAAACCGGACGCAGCTCAATACCAGTTGTTTACGTGGAGCGACTACCTATCTGACCTCGACAACCCAGTCAGTACTGGGTAATATGATAATCTTTGGAAAGACTGGTTGTCAGACTTTCGGGCCACTGACAACCTGTAACGACTGCCAAAGACAGCCGGGAACAACGGCTTAACGTGCTAGTCAGTTGCAAATAAATCATCATCATCAGCCTATAATGTTCCCACTGCAGGGACTCAGGCCTCCTCTCTAAGAGAGGGATCGGCAATAATCCACCACGCACACCATCCACATTCCGCCGGTTTCCTCACGATGTTTTCCTTCTCCATTTTGAAAGCAGCGGTGATGAAATAAATTACACAAAGTAATGCGCCTGCCTGGGTTCGAACCACAACTTACTGTTCGTAAGTCAGGGCCACCACCACTGGGCCACTGCTGCTCTCAATGAGCAAATAAATACATGAAATGTTTAAAGTAAAGAACTCAAAGAAAAGGGAATTACAGGAGTGACGTTTTATGCCATAATGTTTTCCAAACTAACCAACAGAAGAGTCACTTAGGTACATTGACTTATATATTACTGCGTAAGGACTGGGCGGACCGCACGTTAAAATGACGCCTCGAACTTGGTCCTAAAACGGTCTTTCCTAAGCCGAAGTAAACTAGTCCACGATCGGCTCTCTTCGGGTGCGACGTAAATTTTATTAAAAGCTTTATTTATGTTCTTTATTCCTCGAAAGATACAAGGTTACGTTAACGAGCAGACTACACCGATTCTCTGTATGGCGAACGCATCGAGCAAATGTTCGGACGACCGTATCTTTAGTTTCTATATCAATGCTTAGGCATTACTATTTTTGCGGAAAATGGCACGAGATGTAACTGCACTGCACATACAGTTAGTCATTTCGGTAGTTCCCTACTTCCCAGGTATTGTTTTGAACATT
Source organism: Diarsia brunnea (assembly GCA_949774965.1). Taxonomy (NCBI): domain Eukaryota; kingdom Metazoa; phylum Arthropoda; class Insecta; order Lepidoptera; family Noctuidae; genus Diarsia; species Diarsia brunnea. The sequence continues at coordinate 15,764,688 of OX459008.1, read as the reverse complement.
TATGTGGACTTTTAATGAGTGGTACTGCTTTGTTTATTAGTCATACACATCCATAACAAACGAGCTTAAAAAAATGTTGTGTTGATCCAACACATTCCGCTTTGATATTATTTTGTACCTTTTCCCGCGCTGCCTCGGACATCGGAAATTTCCCTAGGGATCGTACTCCCGGAATAAAAATTAGCTTATGTCCTAACCCAGCTTCTATTCTACCTTTGTGCCAAATATCATCCAAACGGATAAAAGAGACTGTTGTTGGCTGTGAGTTGGGTACTTGTGCATTTCTAATACTAGCTTATGCGCCTGCGTGCAGTTTTATGATAGGGTTAACAAAAAAATCTAATTAGTCCGTCAGATAGATTTCCAAAAAATATTCGACACATATTTTTTCTTTTTTGACATAAATAAACAATGAAGACGATATAGTGCTTTGAAAACTCATATTCTAGGACACCATAAGACATTTTTTACCAGTGAGTGACGTCACAAGCCCCCACTCAAATCTTTGACGCGTTTTATCTTCGTCAATTTTTATTGATTTGATAAAATAACAAAAAAGTATCCAATATATTTCGATAATCTAACAGACGGACTAATTAGAATCATATTTTTTTAGTCAGGAAACATCCCTATTCACCTACGAAATCATGATCCACCTCCCCAATCCTAGGTTGAACATGTTTGCTGATGAATGGAATACGATTAGATTATGTTTGTGGTTCTGTGAGAAGACCGAGTAAAGGATTACATAATTTAGAATTACTGGCTTATATTGTACTAAATGTAATAAACAAAATAAATACTACAGAGTAAAAAAAATCCTAATGTAATGAGCTATGAGTCCACCCAAAGCCATTCAGTTTAGCGTGAAAGAGTGACATACAACCATCCGTCCACAAAACATTTCGGATGTCAAAATAAAATAGCATCTAGTAAAGTTTTCAGTGTAAATCTTTTATATTAGCGTTGAAAATAAATAAGACTATAAAGGAGCATTTTACAGAGAATAATCTTTGTCTGTAATTAGTATTTATGGAAAAATACGTCGTTTTATCTTATCAAACAGTGGTTTTACAGAAAGAGGCCTAGTCTGTGTGGCTGCTATCGAAATTAACTCGTTACTCATTGAGTAAATGTTTAATCGCAGATGGTTTTAAGAACGAGACTTTATTTAGCTGTGATGAAATTAAGAAAACTGCTTTTGTGGCATAATTGTTGTTTATATTTTTAATTCAGATGTAATATAAGCTTTTAAAGTGACATGGTCACTAATATTATTATCATTAACACTGAAAACGGGTTATTTACTATTAAACAAAAAACAGTAATACAAACAAAGAAACAAAAAAAACCAATAGGTTTCCCGTTCTCAGACCCACTGATTTAATGGTTAACAATTTTATGTGTTTAATTAGTAGTGTACTTAGTTAATGTTTTATGTAGTTTGGCTTAAGCTCAAAACGTCAGTAGTGTTCAGCACTAAACATACTTTTTATTGATTTACGGTACAAACAAATTCAGAATGACAATGTTTTTTTATATAATCTTAAAAAAGTGAAACAGACGTGAAGTCATAAAAAAAGTTTTATAATACGTAATGTTTATCATACAACATAATATTCTCAGCATCATTTGTCATCAGTCATCGTGATTAGTCGAAAGCTTATTTTCGCAAAGACATGACAACTTTCTCTTCATTAATTCTACATCTAAGACTCTTAAATGCGGTGTCGCAATTTTAAATATCAAAGCCATTACGTGCCTACTTGAAAAATAAATAAATCTTGAGTCTAACTTGGGGCAAATAAATTAAAATGTGTTTAGCTGTTATGTTTGCTGTTTATACCCGTGTAGTGGTGAGCCTGTTGAAATAACTGGGCACAAAACGATTCAGAGACATTTATAATGGAAACCTATTAGAAGTGGATCGAATCGAACTCTGAAGGGTTGGGCAGAGTGTGTATCTACTCGTATGAATGAGTGTCTCTAAATCGATTCCCGCTATGTCGACCAGTGACAAGTTTTAAAAATTGCTGGACATCATAATTCCACCTTTTTGGCGATCAAAATTATTAGGGTAGAATAAATTCAAGGCGTTGTTTATGCAAGTTCTTTCAATTCATGCCAGCTAGGTTTTATGGGCTGTCTACTGCACAGATCTTGTGCAAAGCCGAAGAAATTGGATTCATGGTTTTAACGAAACTATGGATACTTCGCCTGCAGAAGCTGCTGATCAATGGTACACCCATATTATACCTGAGAAGTTTACGAGTCAAGTCTCATGGGAATGGGGGGCTGGCCTATTGCTGTTAACAGGGCACGAGTGTAGGCCCCGCTTTTTCGCGCCTATATAATATAACCTCAAAAAAGCGATGTTACGTTCAAAACCGAACCAGCGCAAAATGTAACGTAACGTAAACAAAGGAAAGCGTCACGCAGCCAACTCCCAGAACGAACCGAGGTGAAAGGTTCCCATCATTGTGTAGCATGCATTGTGGCTCCAATCACTTGAGGGATGGGGGCCGTAATTACACTAGTTAGGCAAAGGTATGTGTTTATGTAGTATTTCCTATACGTTACGTTGGGCTTGGAGAATTTTCCTTCTAAATGTTTATAAAAATGTGTTCAGAAAGGTAAGGTGTAAGAGTATTTTTCATTAAACGGAAATTGGTCGTTGCTGACAGGATTTTCAACAGACGCTTTAGGAAAGTAGATTAGAGCTAAAGTAAATATATAGGTACACTTTCTTTTCATGAATAACTAGGTAGGTAGGCAGATACTGAAAACAATTTTGACTTTATTGTACAATCTTCTTCTTTATCGTGTGGTTAATGCCTAACCTGGTGTTAAAGTTTTTGTGCCGCCCATAGTCTTCTGGATAAATTTTATGTTACGTTAAAATCTGAAAGAGGAAATAATGGGCGAATTGCGTCTGTTAAAATACCAATGTTATGTAGGGCGAACTGTCTAAAGTAATTTGGAGTTATGTATCAGCTTAATTTGAATAAACAAATGAGTTATGATTTTGATTTTATGGCTGTAGTCGAATAAGTTCAGTAACTAATACTTCCATAGTTAGTTCACAAAAGCACGGCCTTATGAACTCCCATAAAAATCAGTAACCTACAAAAAAGGTTTTCCCATCTCTATTTACATAAGACCAGCTTCGCCAACCCTATCTCCATTGACGTGCACCGACGCATCGCGTGGGTAACCATTACTCAACGCGTTAAAAAACTGCATGAAAGCAACAGTGATGCATCGTAAACTGTTTGTATTGGACAGAACGCGGAAGGATCATGGAAACAACGACGATGCGGAACGACGAGTCGAATAAATCGAATAAATTAATATTATGTGTGTGAGAAGGCTGTGTAAGCTGTGACCTTTGCTTGATCGCATGTGAATTGTTTATGGTAACTCGTAACCCTGAGAGGTCATCGGTCGAGCAAGTGATTGCAGATGACAGGTCATATTTTTATTTAAACAATTAAGTATTTATTTTAAAATTTAATTTTTGCACGTTTATGTTTCCCTGTAGGGAAATAAACCACCAGTTTAATTAGTATTGTAATAAAAATAACTCACGAACACAAGCAAGCATTTCGCTCTAAAACCATTTTCTAATTTCTGAGAAAGCATGAACATTTCCATTTCGCTTTCCATAGAACCATTTAAATACCACGTTAACACTCCTTTTAAAACTTAATTGTTAACACTAACAAACACTTCAATAAAATAAACGATTACACTACGTAACGGATTAATTGGTATCAAAAACATTAAACCGAACGCGCTCGTTTAAAACACTGGCTGAATTGGACTGACACCGAAAAGTTAAACCAATCACTTCACTAGCCACAAAAAAATAATATTTTGAAAATAGAACTGACCGCAGGTTATAAATTCTAGCATGTCGCTCCATTGCAGTATCATAGTTGCAACTGAGATAGTCGCACGACTGTGAGTTTGGTCATTGTGCGGGCTATCTAGATCTTTTTAATTGGCGACATCATCATTTAAAACTGTGACTACACAGAGTCATATAGTATGTAGACTAATTAGTTTTTTTACGCAAACATTCTTTGAGGTAATAGTACAAAGTCTGTCGCAAAAGTAACGTGCGAAATATTTAATTAGACTCTTATAGCAAATTTTATTAGCGATAGTAATTAATTAAAGTGAAAATGTACAGTGTCAATATCGGTTGGCCTTTCATTAAAGCACTTTCTATTACTAATTAATTGAAAGTGACAAACCAAGCTTGAAATGGAACCTTTATGGGAATAGTTTCGGAAAACGACCAAGTACCTCATCGAGAGAAATGGTTTTGTTTTGTAACAGAGGCTGAAGTCAATACTACCATATAATAATATTATGTCTATTGGGTTCAATAAACTGTATCATTGACTACCTATTTGAAAATTAAGATGCTATACAAAAGATAAATTAAAAATTAATCCTAGGGTGTAACTTTATCAATCCGCTTGCACTGAAAAAGTCTATGACCCAAAAACATGGATCAAGCCGCGATTGAAAATGCTTTTTTGTCTTTCACTTTGTCGGCTGTTTTCAGTGTGTTCCTGGCTTTAAACCATGTGTGAGTCGTCGCCCCACTAACTAGGTTGAGTGGAAGTTCAATTTAGTTCTCAAATTTGTTTAGCACTGATGGTAAACGCAAATAGACTGCATTCTTAGACGATTTTTATATTTTAATAGAGCGTATAATATTTTGCTTTTTGATTTCAGATTGAATTCTCGATGATGGAATTTTAATAGTTTTGGACAATTTTTTGAGGATTATTATTTTTGATTCCGGGGTCGAGCAGTGTTGTTTGGGTTATTCCATCAGGAATTTTGCAGTAGCAGCCACGGAGTCTGAATTTGTGCCCGGTTGATGGCAATAGGCTCGCCCCCGATTACATGGGACTTAAACATAACTGACGAAATGTGGGTGTAGGTAATACTTTAAGGTACACCTCTACCTAATCCTTAGGAGATTACGGGCGTGATATGATATTTTTTTATTTTACTTCAAAATATATTATTTGATTCATAGGAATGTAGTTACAAAAATACATGCACCATTACTTCCGACTCCCGACACACCATAAATAAACACCACACTTTTTTAGACCATCGATAAAATATTTATGTACTAATAATTTAAATAAATTATTCGATTCCAATTACGAATGACGGAAGTTCATCACTCGCGGCTATGACAAAATATTATCTCAGAGAAAGTAATCCAATCAATGGCGGCCGTGATTTGAATTGGAAATATACGGAAATTAGTATTCGACTTTGTAATCTAGTTTCGAATCACTTGATGAATTTTTCAAAATTCTTTTAAATGGGTGGGAATATTTCAATTTGTTGTGCTGTAAAATACTGCACCATTTTCTGTTTTCATCTGGTGAACCCAATGCCACTTGGCCCAATCTGAGAATCATAACGATATGCTCTGCAGTAGCGATTGCGACCTCTAGACCAATGAGGCAGTTTGGTGGTTTTTGGTGAACACAAATATCACTTTACTTTAACGACCACTGAAACAAATATTACAAAATTTTACTGTTCTGAAAAGAGAGTATTAAGTAATATTTTAGCTCATATTTGTGTTTTGCTCATCTCATTATTTATTCATGATGACGTGTTTTATAATTGTAAGGGTTAGAAACATAAGTAAACACTCAAATATTATGTGCCCATGACAAATATGCTAAAGGGCTCTTTGGCTGCACAGGTCTAAATTAATTACTTAAATTACGTTTTCGTGGAAAAACGCTTTTTATTTTTTTCATGTTTTTACTGATGACTGACTCGAATAAATTATGGCTCGTGTGGTAAGTGGTATCAAAAAAAAGTGGTAACCTGGTATCAAAGTTTTTATTCCGCCCAACGGCCTTTTTTTTTTTGAGCGGGTGGAAAATCATCAAATAACCACCTTCCGCTCTTGGGCAGAGCGAAAGGGAGTGTCAGACTTCTACTGACTAAAAACCACCCATGTTCCTTCTTAGCCCTTCATGTCGAGGCCGCGGCATCTCTTGCGAAAAACCCGCAGCCCCGACGGGCGCCCAAGGGCCTCAGACTTGGCTTTACATACCGTATAGAAATATCTCTCTGGCATACTGGTTTTCTTACGAACCTACAGTAACTCAGTTAGCAGTAGTATCTGTACAAAGAAGCTTCCAAAGAGGCGCCATGATGCAATTTGTCAGTCATTAAGAGATTCTAAGAAAAGGTCAATGTCTGAGCTTTCCTCATAACATTTCGTAACTGTTACTTAGTACGAAATTCTCACCAGCCATTGTCAGTTCAGTTATTATGTAAGTAAAGAGTTGATTATGTTTCCAAATTACAGCCAAAGAATGCAATGAATGATAAGTATTTGGATCCTCTATTGTTTGGATCCCATTATTTTAATTTTAATATCTGTGCCAACTTTCCATTTTCAGATATTTTCGTTTTTGCAAGTCTTCTTTCATTCTTTACTTCATGTAACGTTATTTTTGCGGTTTGACATGTTTTGTACGTAAAAGGCAATTATTTTCTTAGTTGTTTTAGCAGTATTGCTGTGTGTGTGTGTGTTTTCGTTATTGTATTGTATGTTGTTGTTGCATTATTTCTTTTCTTTCACCCAATTGCCCCAAAAGAAGGGTGGTTAGTAGGTACCTACCTACTTAATGTAAAAAATATATAGTTTCTGTTTGTTTTATATCAACCATTCCAGCCTATACTTACCAGAAAGTGTTAATAGTTGATAATAATAACGTGGAAAATCAAACATTTTCACTCGTATGGGAGTTTAGTTTTTTATTAGTAGCACAATAGGTTCTTTGTTAGATTTATCAGAAAAATGTCAGACAATCTAATTCGTAATCGAATCAGGCTTACTATGTATTTGTACAAAATCATACTTGTTTTAATTTTAATCCTAACTTAAGGAAACGTAAAATACTTATGTATATTTACTTAACTATATTTCGAAACAAAATAATATATTATATTAATAGCATGAAGTGATATGCTTGTTTGTGTAAATGTTATAAGCTTATTAATTTATTTCAATAATAAGTTATTATTCGACATTTCGTGTATTATATGGTTTATGTATAATTTATTATTTTTAATGTGTATTATTATTATTTATTTATCTGGACATTGGTTGTGTAATTCTAATGTGTAGGTATGTGTTATTTTATTTATTGCTGATTATTATAATGTACCTACTTATGTTTAACATTGTCATGATTTTAATTTGTATGTTATGGCATGGACTGTGTCTGAAAGAAATGAATGAATTAATAATAATACCTACTAAGAATTAAGCAATCCCCCACAAAACATTAGTTTACTCAAACAACCAAGGGTTAGAGATCTCGACTACCTAGTCTTATAAATAATTAATGATATTCTAATGTCTCTCCCTTTTAAGTCTTGTACAATCAACGTCTACTTTACTAAGATCCATTCTGGCCTAAATGTAAATCTCCTTGTAAGTTATATGGTACGTGGAGTGTACTAACAAACCCCGTTGTGGTAAGTGATACTTGAGGATATTGCACACACATTGGTGAATTGATTGATGACTACAACACTTGGAAGGAAGCTGCATGCATTAAGTTTTTTTTTTAACTTAATTCTGGTAGAATTCCTTAAAAAAATATGAACTTTATCATCTTTATCTGAACTTATTGGAAAATAAATAACGAAATCATTAGGGCTGAACCTCCAGGGTAGTCCGCGAAATTCCAATTTTCTTACTTTTTTCACTACATAATAGGGATGTTTACTGACTAAAAAAAAATTATCCTAATTAGTTCGTCTGTTAGATTATCGAGAAATATAGGATACATATTTTTTGTTTTATGAAATCAATAAAAATTTACGAAGATAAAACGCGTCAAAGATTTGAGTGGAGGGTTGTGACGTCACTCACCGGTAAAAAATGTCTTAGAATATGACGTCATACGAGTTTTCAAAGCACTGTATCGCCTTCATTGTTTGTTTACGTGAAAAAAGAAAAAATATGCGTCTAATATTTTTTGGAAATCCATCTGACGGACTAATTAGATTTTACTTCGTGACAATCTGGACCATAATTTATTAGACAAGTAGTATTTCTACACACACTTACTAAACATCGCGAATTTTAGAAACAAAAAATAAATATTTTTTAAACAGGTATCATTTTACCAAGCTTCTCGTACTGGCCACCCCAAGCGTCACTTTTTCTTTTCGCGCGCTCAACAACATCGCTAAAAAATTCTCTTGCGCAAAATTATCTATGTTAGAATTGAATTTCATTAAAAAACTGTGATGCCAAGCAACAAATCCAACACAAAACTCTTAAAATGTATATTATCTGCGTTAGACGACCATAAACGAAAACGACGCCACCGACGGCGCCGGAGTCGCAAAACTAAGTCTCGCTCGCGCAGCCCCCGTGGGCGGCGCTCATCATCAACGTCTTACACACCAGAAAGACGCAGAAGCAAGACTCCCAGCCCTGTGCGTAAGCCGGAGGTAAATCCCGAGCCCTCAAACTCCAATTCAGGTATGTAGGTACCTAAAAATTTTTATTCAAGGTTAACAAGACGAGAACGTGGTTTCAATGTGCTTTCGGTTTTTTGAACACGTGGGCCACGAAGCGGCCTCGCTTTCAACCCTGCTTAATGCGTGTGAGTGTCATCTGAACGCGTGCATTCAAGAGCATTTAACCTACCTCACCAGTGAGTACGAGATACTCATAGCGACATTACCTCCATGTTGCTAGCTGGTTTGAGTTGGCCACGGTGCGAGCATGCCTCGTTTTTACAGACCACCGAGTACGAGATACTCCCAGTTGCTTATGTAAGCACTAGGTGGTTTGACTATCCGGCCATTAAGTACGAGATACTTATGCTAACCTATTGGTATGTTGCAATGGCTGAAAGAAAACGCTGCTTATGCAATTATTGTTTTCTTCGCTTTTTAGATATAACCCAAATGGAGCCACTAAACCCATATAAAGAAGCTTTAGATATGGACTATGAAGAACCACAGACATACATGGGACAAATCCATAAGGATATAAGGCTCAACCACATCTTAACTAAAGGCTTAACAAAGGAGGAAAGAGAGACAATAATTAAAAGGCACACAATGCCAGATAATTGCACCTTACTTGATGCCCCCATACTGAACCAGGAGGTGAAAGCTGTACTCACAGACGCCTCTAAACTAAGGGACCATGGTATTGAGATATCCCAGAAACAACTCGGACTGGCTACCTCCATCATTGCAAAAACCATGACCGACCTCATAACACTGGAGGAATTAGACAAACACAAATTACTTACAAACCTAGCTGATGCTACCAAACTAATGACCAACATACATTACCACCAAACACAGACAAGAATAAAATTGATATCTCCAATGTTGGACAAGAACTTTAACCAAACTTTATCCAAAACAACTAGAGACTCTTTCCTTTATGGAGAAAACCTACCGGACCTGCTGAGGAACGTGAAACAAATGCAACAAGCAGCAGCACAATTAAAAAAACCGTTGTCAGTACTGCCAACAAACAGACCAAGTAACATGCAAAGACCCAGCCAGGGAAACAGGAATGGCCCACCACCGAAGATGAAAATGCATGCACGTGGTGGGCCACACAAGAGGAACCACCCCTTGCGCCAACAACAACCTCGTTGGTCGCACCGCTCCGAGAGGACAGCTCACCAACAAGGCAGATACCGGAATGTCCCAACAAAACGTTGATAAACCAGGTACATGCAGGCAATTTGTCTAACTATGTTAACTGCTGGAGGCATATTACGGATGATCCTGTTATCTTACAATGGATACAAGGGTACGAGATACCGTTTGATACCCCACCTGTGCAGTTTAACATTCCTAATTCTAACTTATCACAATTAGAAACTATTCATATGGGAGAGTCCATTGTAGACCTACTTAAATTAGGTGCCATTGCCCCTTGTCAACATACAAATGGCCAATTTATTAGCAAAATTTTTCTCAGGCCCAAACAAAATGGTAAATTTAGGTTTATCCTGAACCTTAAACCACTTAATAAATTTATTTCAGCAAAACATTTCAAAATGGAAGATATTAGAACTGCCATTAGACTGGTAGATAAGGATTTTATTTATTTTTTTTTTTCATATGGGTTCAATTGACCTTAAAGAGTCATATTTTTTAGTACCTGTTTGTCAAAAATACAGAAAGTACTTACGCTTCAGTTACTTAGGCCAACTTTATGAGTTCACCTCCATGCCTTATGGCCTATCCACAGCTCCCGGAGTATTTACCAAACTACTCAAGCCAGTAGTAGTTTACTTAAGAAAACAAGGATTCATGTCAACCATATACCTTGACGATTGCCTTTGTATTGGTAAAAGCTACCAAGACTGTATGGAAAACATAAACACCACTGTAAGTCTGTTTAAATGTTTAGGATTAATTATTAACTATGACAAGAGTAAATTAACTCCTAGCAAACAATGAAAATTCTTGGGTTTCATCATTAATACCGAAGACATGATCCTTGAACTACCCATAGAAAAGAGAGAATCCCTAATTGATCTTATTCAAAAATTCCTAAAATTAAAAACTTGTTCCATTAAAGATTTAGCTAAATTACTGGGTACGCTAATAGCAGCCTGTCCAGCCATTCCTTATGGTATGATGCACACAAAAATTTTGGAAAGGTTTAAACATTTAGCTCTAATAGATTCCAATGATAATTATAACACCAAAATAAAACTATCAAGAAAATTACTCCCAGACTTACAGTGGTGGTTAGAAAATTTAAAAAAAATGTAGAAAACTACAGGAAAAGCCTTTTACACTAGAGATTTTCTCAGATGCATCTCTTACCGGGTGGGGGGCGCATTGTGGTGGCGAGCGTATTGGAGGATTGTGGTCAGAACAAGAACAAAATTATCATATAAACCAACTTGAGATAACGGCAGCATATTTTGCTTTAAAATCATTTACTGCCCGAGTGCAAAACACATCCATCCTTTTAAGAATCGACAATACGACCGCCATCGCATGCATCAACAAAATGGGAAGCATACAATACCCTCATTTAAATGATGTAGCCCGTGACATATGGACATGGTGTCAGGAGAGAGACATACATGTATATGCTTCATATGTCAGATCGAAAGAAAATTTTATTGCGGATCAAGAATCCAGAAACATTAACATTGATACAGAATGGGAACTATCCCCTGATGCATTCAGTTTGATTTGCTCTAGACTTGGCCAAGCAAAAATTGATTTGTTTGCTAGCAGAATTAACCATTTAATGTGAAAAATATGTCTCATGGAGGAAAGATCCATATGCATTTAACATAGATGCTTTCACTTTAAACTGGTCCAAATCCTTCTTCTATGCTTTTCCCCCTTTTGCCCTTATCACAAGGTGCTTACAAAAGATTAAGAATGACAAGGCCAAGGGTATTCTAGTTTACCCACTATGGACTTCTCAACCGTGGTACCCTTTAGCAAAATGCCTAGAAATATCTGAACCCATTATATTTCACCCTGACGATGACCTTTTAATATCACCTTTCAGGACGACACATCCACTGAGCTCGAATCTTACCCTGGTTGCAGCAGTCTTCTGCGGAAAGCATTCCAACAAAGAGGTCTGCCAACTAAGTCATTAGACATAATGCTATCCTCACTCTCGACAGGTACGCTTAAACAGTATAATGTTACATACAGGGCATGGTGGATTTATTGTAAAACTCATGCATTAAGTGTTTACACAGCATCCGTACCACAGATAATACAATTCCTTACAGAGAGGTTTGAGACTAACGTAGGTTACAACAGTCTTAACTCAGATAGATCAGCCTTATCAACCCTAATTAGTTCAAAAGTCGGGAATGATGATAGAGTTTCAAGATTTCTTAAAGGTGTATATAGACTCAGGCCAGCATTACCTCGGTACTCACAAACATGGAATCCCTCAAACATATTTAATCTCTTAACTTCCATGCCTGACAACACAGACCTCACTCTAGAAAAACTGACAAAGAAAACAGCTGTTCTCCTAGCCCTAGCATCAGCTCAGCGGATTCAGACATTGACATTGATTAAATTACCAAATATTATTATAAATGATGATAAAATTGTCATTGAAATAACTGATCTTGTTAAAACTTCTATCATAAGTAAGACCCAACCAAAAATCTACCTGCCTTTTTTTACACAAAATCCAAAAATTTGCCCAGCCAAAACTTTAAAAGATTACATCTTATTTACCGAAACTCTTAGAAACCACGAATCCTATCTTTGGATAACTTTTAAAAAACCACATAAGAAAGCTACCAGCCAAACTATTAGTAGATGGATAAAAAACATGATGAAAGAAAGTGGCATAGATACCTCACAATTCACCTCTCATAGCACAAGACACTCAGCTACTTCCTGCGCTAAAAGAGCTGGCATCAATATTGACACCATAAGAAAGGTAGCTGGATGGACCAACAATTCAAAAACATTTGCTAAATATTATAACTTACCCTTATGTGAAGATTCACCCCCAGAAAACTTTGCATTATCTGTGCTTAACAACCGGTAAACAGTAACATAATGTTGATTAAAATAATAATAATTAGGCTTCATTGTTGATTAGTAGGCCTAGGCACCACACCTAATTATTAAAATTAATAATTAAGTTCACCTCTTTTGTTGATGAACACCAGTTCAATATAAGTCATATTAAAAATGCTTTAAAAAAAGTCATTGACTGCCTTATTATGATTGGTTCTTCAACTATTAAGAATGCTAATTAAGAAAACTGAAATTGTCGATTATACCCTATGTTGATATATTCCTACTTAGAGAAAATAGTTAAGAATACTTATGTTATTGATTATCACCAACCATATAATAATATAATGCTAATTAAGAAAACTTAAATTATTGATTATACCCTTATGTTGATATATTCTTACTTAAAAATATTAATTAGAAATAAATAAGTTAATAACTATACTGATTATATTAACATTGACATATTAATAGTCAAATACTATGTTCATTAAGATGATTAAAATACACAGTAAATAAAACAGAACATGTTGAAGTTTGTTATTATTTAACTAATTCAAATTATTGCAGCAAACTCTGAACATCTACTTGTCTAATAAATTATGTTCCAGATTGTCACGAAGTAAAATTGGGAATCAAACGAGCTTACCTGTTAAGCGAAGTCTTGATTCTAATTTTATGAGTGACAATCTGGAACATAATTACCCACCCACCACTAGCTAACAGCCCCAAAGCTGCAATAATTAATCAACCTAATTCAATAAAACCAGGAAAACAATAAATGTAAGTATGTGGAACAAATCTGCACCAAAACAGAGTTTGTTCCCAATCCTTCAATCTCTAAAAAAAGTGACGCTTGGGGTGGCCAGTACGAGAAGCTTGGTAAAATGATACCTGTTTAAAAAATATTTATTTTTTGTTTCTAAAATTCGCGATGTTTAGTAAGTGTGTGTAGAAATACTACTTGTCTAATAAATTATGTTCCAGATTGTCACTCATAAAATTAGAATCAAGACTTCGCTTAACAGGTAAGCTCGTTTGATTCCCAATTTTTTTTGTTAACTACCCTATTATAAAACAAAGTCCTCCAGAGTCTGTCTGTTTGCTATAAACTGAAAAACGACTATACCGATTTTCATGCTGCTTTCACCAATGGATAGAGAAGTTCTCGAGAATATATTTTCACTGTATATTTTAAAAAGACAGAATGTAACAAATACTTATTAGAATTGGCATTGCAAAATAATAAGACTTGTTTCAATTCAAATATGGTATTTATTTACCTGCTTGCGTATGGTAGTCATTAAATTAACTTTAATATTATGATGAAAAACGGTAATGTTTCACCGTCCGTACTACACCTAAACTATTTTGATTTTAGTCTTAAAATTCCTTTCTAAATATGATTATTGTATTTTAATAGAGTCGCTTATGGAAAAGTCTTGCATCATGCAGGGGAAAAACATTTCGTTACTGTAATACTATTGTAACATGCATCGGTCATTGTCGAGTTTGATTGTCATATCATCGCCAATGCTCTTAAAACACGTAAATTGATAATATTTTGCCAATATTACTATCTTGAGTAGCAAGTTATTTTTGTCATGGTTTTTAATCTCGGATGTGTCTAGACTTGGAAAAACAAATGATCAAATTACTTGGTATGTTGCAAGATAGTAACAACCAAGTGAGAAAGAGTAACTGACTTTTTGGTTTGTAAATGTTGTGCAAGAAGATATTATAGTTTTCAGACAAGTTCAACATTGGGCAGAAATATTTTCAGAGGTAGGCGATATAAAATCTTAACTAATGTATCTTTAAGTAACAATTCCAGGACTTAAAAGAAACTAGCTATGTAAAGTAAGGAAAACATAGATAACGAGCTGCCTAGTTATGCGGGTATTAAGTAATAATGGTTCGCTACCGAAAACACATAATTTTACCACTTGCAACAGACCTAATGATGCGTTCACGGCGAATTGAGTTTTTTACTTCATAAGGTACAACGCACACGCACTACTACGTCCTTTTATTCAACTAGAAATCTAGCAATTGATCCCCGAAGGCAGATAGAGGTGTATACTAATGGTAAACCAACATTTTGCTTAAGTCCCATGTAATATACCCTATTGCTATCAACTCTATACTCTGTGGCTGCTACTGAGAAATTCTTGATGGAAAAACTCAACGAGGAAATCAAGGCAGGTTATTTCAATGTCCCTCAGAGGGTTAAAACAGTGCAAAGCATGCAAAAAGTTTCATCTCTAGGTGTGAAGCTGGCCTGAACTTACAGACAAAGGGGTAAACGGATTGTTTTTTTTTTCCAATATGGTGGCTGTTGATGAAGCAATACACGAAAATAAAGAACATCCGCATTTGTTTGAACGAGCAAGTTCCGTTCCGTGTTATTTAAAGCTGTGCAATTTTTGTAACAGGCGTTTTTATTGTGCATGCATCTCGCATCCATTGACAATTGTTCGATTTTCGATAGCCTTTGCACAAACTTTTATTAATTGAGATCGAGCATTTTAAAATGTGTTCCTATTTTAAACTGGTGTTAAGTCTTCGAATAGGCCTTTGTGTTCACTTTTTAATGATTCTTTTTTTTGTATGCGCTGCATTCCAAGTAGGTAATTGATTTCATCGATACTTTTTACGGTTTTTATTATTCATTAATGCGATGTGGATTTACTAATTCTGAATCGTAATTAGGATTATTTGGAACCCAAATTGGATGCTAGCGTTAACCAACAAGGTTCCATTTAGTTAAATACGAAATCGACTAATTGGTATTAGGTTTTTAACGGTAGGCAATTTCATATACCACTAATATTTATAAATATCTAATGTAATGGTGTATTAGTATACAGTATGCACCAATTTATGTATTATGTTTACAAAATGGTATTATCCTTATTATTATTATTTTTGTACTCTACGACAGTGCTGTCCTATTTGACCCAAAGGTTGACTGGTAGAGAATGCCTTGTGGCATTAAGTCCGCCTATGTACCACTCTTGTACATGAAGTTTAAATAAATAAATAGAATTTAAAAGTGTAAAACTTAATTAGTAAAAGTTGGTGAAATATTGTGTTAGCAATAGACTGGTTGCGATACTGTGCTGCGCTATCCTGAATAATCTATTCGGTGTACAATTTATTATGGACAATTTAAAACAAGTGATTACATCAGTAATTATTGAAAAAAGAAACCTATTTGTGTGCAGGATAGGCCGTCTAGGTTTCTTTTTTCAAAGAACTTGAATATTTAAATGGAAAACCATCTAAAAGTACTTAAAGTGATGCTAACAGAAGTATAAAGATCAAAGTTTATTGTTTAATTACTGTCGGATAACACCGAATAACAAGACAGAGATTTGAACCATTATCTCACTAATCTTCAGTTTAATTTTAATTATAAAGCCAGATTAGTTATTTTGCCCCAGTTATGGACCTTAATCCACGGTTGGGTATTTCAAGAATGGTGTTCATTTCATTTGATTGTTTTAATTGTTGCCATTTTAAGCATTATTTTTAAGGGTTTGTTTTGTGTAGGTGTCAGAAACGTTTTAGAGAATCCTCGAAAGTAAATTTCGAATAATGTAACATCGTTTTTAAATTATCCGAAATTTAAATCATTTCTTTTTTAAAGCGACTGTAGACTCATCCGACAGGTTTCATACAACTCTAGCAGTATTTAAAAAAAGAACAATAACATAAAATTGCCTACCTACTTATTGACGCACGTTCGAATGCTAATCGAGCGAACTAAACGGATTACCTGTTGTCTATGAACCTGTTACAATTTGTACCATATTGATACACCTACTTGGTTTCTGTCTCGTGCATTACTGTTTTTGCTTAGAGTCCAACCCACCTCGCCCGCGCCTTAGTCCGGATAAGATAAGGATACTGTAATTTGTACTGATTTACTTTAAACATTACATTCTCGATTTCAATATTTCGAATAATAGTGTTGATTGCAGGTTTCGCATAATTTCTCGAATAAACTTTCGTGTAAATCGATTTGAGTGTTGCGAAGTGATTTTGTAAGGAGCGTTTAAGCACGTTTTCGCATAGATAGATTTTAGGTGAAATTAATTACGAAAGCGCGGAAATAAATAATAAAATATAATTGGTGTACCGTATAACTTGCGTAACGAAATGTCAACGGGAAAATGTTTGAAGATTTTTTACGATTTAATATTCAGGTCAAGTTTGACGCGCTTTGACGTCAATGGTCAGTTTGCAACATAAGACGTTTATTTTTAATAATTACAATGATTTATTCATATTTATGGATTAGACTATAAAAAACCTTGTGAGGCTGTTGAGCCTATTTTCAAATTAAACGCGTTGACTTAATTTTCTCCGGGATGAAAATGCTTTTCTTTTTAGTTATCAATAAATAACCTATATAACATAATAATAATATATAAAACTCATCAGAATTTAGTCGCCAAATGTACTAATCGCACTGACACTCACATCTACCTGAATTTAGAGAAAAAAGACAGGTGGGTTCTGGTACGATGTATTTTTCTTAATGACCTCATTATTCGCTTATGACGAACACCAATTATGGTATACCTACAACCTACAATCCCACACCATTATTAAGCAACAATGAGAAGTCTAAAATAATATGATACTAGTTAAAGCACTAGGCACTCGAGTGATATCGCCTAATCACAGTACAAGTGCACCGCCCGTACTGTAGTGTATAATTAGTGACACTTCACTATCATCACACTGAGTACTGTGACACACAATGAGTTTTCCTAAAGCCTGAACAAACTGCAGGGGAGGGGAGAGGACTGCAGACGAAAACTGACAAACTGTCATGTTAGTTGTTTGACGTTTAGTCTCAATTTAGTTTGCACCGGTAGCAGACGAGTTAAGGAAAATAAATATTAAAATACGTACTCAAGTAAGCGGTGGGTGACATCGGCATCTTCCTGTCCTTCGGCGGGGTGCTGTACACAAACGCAGGGTTGACGCAGCCGCGCGACTGGTTTGGACACATGTCACTTTCCGAACCTCTGCGCACGCGCTTATTCGACATCAGCTCTGCCATTGACTTTGCCGACTCAGATTTTCCCATCCCTTTCAACTTCTTCTTCAGTTTTTCATTCTCCGGTGAATGTATGTGCAGGAGAGCCGCTGCTTTCGGTGGTATCTTCTCCGGCACTATTAGGTCCTTTGCTGGTACACTCTTTTGTTTCTTATTTGAAAACAAATCACTGAACTTCTTTTCCACTTTCTTTGGTCTCTGCGGCTTCAAACTCAAATCGATGTCTCCACTCTTCTTTCTCTGCTTCGGTGGCTCCGGCTTCCGCTTAGCCATGGCTGGTGTCTTTGGTTTGTACGTCCCTTCAATACCCGTATACGCTACGTCGTAATCCTTCTCCGTCCAGATCGGCTTCGCGAAAATTAATCCGTTGCTTTTGATCTTATCAAGATCGTCATTTGGTTCCTCGTCCTTAGACCGCCAGCGATTGCCGATCAATCGTAGGGAAGCGCGGACGGATCTGGAACGTCGTAGGCCACTTTGCTCCCTCTTGAACTTGTCGAGAAGGGTCTCCATAGCCCTGTGAGGGGTAGCGGGGCGCACTGGGCCCTGGGCATTGCACGTCGCGATCGACTACGCGCACTCTATTCACTAACGATAGTTACGTGAGTCGCTTCCTTCCCGACGTTCACTCGGTGCGGCGTCGGAGAGTCGAGTGCGGCCTGCAACAACGTGGTAAGTGGTAGGGCTCTGTTGCGGAGACCTCGTAGTAGCCCGGCCGGAGCGTCGCGCGCGCCTGATAAACTGTTCTCGTTTGTACAATCATTTGATTTGATAAGATAGGATTGTTTGGCATACGCATTTCACGAGTCAGATTTATTGTGACGTGAATTCTGAGATAAATCATAAGGACACAATGATAAGTTGATTTGAAATACTAGAGGTGCATTGCTTTTACAGTTGGGTATTGATTGTTTCGCAATGTTCGTGCTGGCTTGGCTTGATTTACGGCGATGCAGAGCACGCGAGCGGCGCCGAACGCCGAACACTGTGCCGTGATCGATCATTTATTTAATTTATTGGACATTGCCAGTGAACGAGGTTAAACTACTCCACTATGTCTCATACCTCCACGAGCTTGAGAACATTTAGTAGTTAGGTAACTTCCACCGTTATGTGCGAGTTACATGATTCTCCGCATTTCCGATTGAGGTTTTTGGAACATCATTACATTAACGACAATGCTTTTAATCGGGCTTGATTAACTAATTCAATTAAAGATTAAAGTTAATTGAACCGGTGTGGTTTACTTGTGAAAGTATTATGTAAAGATTTTAAACGGTACCCGCTGCTGACAAAACATGAAAACATGAATTTTAAATATAAGAAAACAATGCTTTCATGCCCTCCTTTGACTAGTAGGTACTGTTAAAAAGCGTGAATAAGTACCTACCACTTAACAATTAGATAATGTGAATTTCTATTAAACACTTTAGTTATCAATAAGATCAAGAATTTAGATTCTAGATATTGCCGCATATCGTTACCGCCTCAATACCTATTAACTATCTTGTCTAAGCTAAGTTGTGTGGAGCCCTTTATAAATCATAGATTGAAACTTATTAATAAGATGGAAGTTCTACCAACTTAGCGAAGATAGGGCTGTTAGTAGGTAACATGCGACAAAGTCCTAACTCATGTTAGTACTTAATAGGACGTAAAATTAGCAATAACATACATGAATGACGATGCAGACCTTGTGACCATTTTTGCAGCTTAGCGAAAATATTTAATCAAATAAATATTAGGTAGGCGTATTTATTTTTAAGATAACGAGACAAGAAAACAAAACTGTTCTAGTTCTGCAAACCAGTTTGAGTTGAAATAAATCTATTTGAAAGAAATCGGAAACGTACGTGCAATTCAGCAATTGAAGTCGTAGACCTTTTTTGTCCATGCCTGTGAAATAGTCAAGCGAAGCTAGGCAACGGCACTATTCTAAATTCGAAATTGCGGATCCGCGCCTTGAATTTCAGCGGGAAAACAATCGAGCGTCCGCTTTTTATTTTAGAATTGCGCAGGAATTCCCGTTTTAGTTGAACAGTGGTTTTAATTTTAGCTATTTTTATTTGTTTTAGATTCTACTGTGGTTTATGTGGCATTGTTTATATGATATACCTAATTTGACATACAACCTACTTACGCGATATTTGTTTGAGATTTCGATTTCTGGTTTTATTAAATTGTTTTTTCTTTTTCTTTCAAATTTTATCGGTACCTAACTTCTAGTAAGTGATTGATGCGATAACCCGTGATTTTCGTACAGTATTTGTTTGATAAATAAGAGATGTTAGGAAAAATACTCTCACCTGCAATGTTTATCAGTAAACAATTCTCAGCTAAAATTTATTTAATTCTAGATTGTTTCGATGTTTTTATTAGAATTTTCCTAGTGCCAAGAATAGTGTAAGGGACCATATTTATTCTTCACCAACAACACCTCTCTTTGTCTTCGATAAGGCCTACTTCACTATATTTTAAAAAAGGAAACAATTTAATTTAACGTTCCCCGCCATTATTATAATGAAGTAGGTCGGTACTGCGACTGTTATGGTAGTAATATTGGCAGTCAATTTGTCAGCATTGAATTTAATGAGACTTCATTGATATAATTGATCACGAGACTTGTTTTAATTAAAGAAGGAACTAGTTGAAAGGCAAGTATATAATTATGCATTATTATGTTGTGTGTCTTGTTTTTTTCCTAGCCGCCAGGCAACAGTTCCGTACCAGCCAGTGATAAGTTATTTTGATAAAATGATATTGTAAATACCAGAAGTGTCTCCTTCAATAAAGAAACGGACTAAAAACAACTACCTATCATGGTTGGAGAACTGGCGAAAACATAGTTAAAACTATTTACCAATAATATTATATTTATTATCTGTACAAATGAGCATCTTAATATAATACCGGCTGGTTACATTTCTGTCAATAATAAACCGTTAAACAACAAAAAAAATAGGGCAGTGCGTTAAAGCATCCGTAGTTGGACAGAAACGGTTTAAATTTTTAACTTCGATGTAGTCTACATTTCATAGTAATCTCCTTGTTGATCGACAAGCACAATTCATGTTCTGTTCAATAATATAATTAAGTAAACTTCATTCAAATTGGCTATTTGTAAAGAAGGCGAAAAGAGGTTTACGTAATCGAAATACGGTCTTCAATTCACTTGTATTAATGGAACCTAAACTTAAAAAAAACCAAGCACTATTTCCAAGGCTTGCAACAGGAAACGGAAATCTTAGAAACAGGCAAAGATATCAAATGCATTCTTTCACCTAACACAGAGCAACCTTTTCTACTGTCATTATCAAACAAAATTCCAGAACACCAAAAAAAAAAGAAACACTCGGTTTGAATTTGGAACCGATGTGAAGCTAGTCGTGTGTTGATCAGGTAGCAGGTGCTTTGGCCCCTAATGTAAGTGCGTGCGACCCCTCGCACTTAAATTCCTCCATTCTTTGTTATCTTTCAACGTGTTCCGGGTTTTTGTATCATTTCGTAACGTTTCTGCGTTTGCAAATAAAGCTGTCTGTTAAGTTTTGGCAGATTTTTGAGATAAGGGACTGTCGAAAAGGCCGTTATTTTCGGTTTTTATAGTTAGGTTGTAATTTTCTAGATTAAAACAGACCCTTTTGCAAATCGGTAAAATATTGGCATTTATTTAGGTATAAAAAAAAGATTCAACGAATTGATAACCTCCTCCTTTGAAGTCGTTGAGGTCTGTTAAAAAAAATGTGGGTAACGGAACTGCCGAATTGTTTATTATTCTGAACTAGCTGTTGCCAGCGGCTTTGTCCACTACAACTATAAATTTTACTCCAAATTTTATCCAAATCCGTTTAGTAGTTTTTTCGTGAAAGAGTTATAAACATCCATCCATACTTACAAACTTTCGCGTTCATAATATTATAGTAGGATAGTAGGAAGAAGGATTTCGAACTTAAGTCCAGATTCGTCATTTAGATTGTCAGATCCAAATTGTCGTTTAGAACAGATTCGTCAGCTATTATTACAGCTTAAACATTACTAGCAAAATGTTGGTGTGCTATTTGATCATTCACGGCGACCAATCACGCTGTACGAAACCAGTTTATGCGGATCTCTCATGCTACGTGAAATGTATACAAAGCGAGACCATGTTGATGTTAAACTAGAAATGTATAGCATGTGTCGCCGTATGTATCAATAAAATCATCATCATCATCATCATTCTCTTGGCTTTATCCCAATTCATTTGGGGTCGGCGCAGCATGTCTTCTTTTTCCATACTTCTCTGTTTTTACATTTAAGTCCTCGTTAAAAACATGGGTGGTGTTTTGTTGAACTAATAAACTACCCATATTTTAGTCTTACACCAATTGTCTCCAGAAACAGAACACAATCTTACTGGACCTTTGAACCTAAACTCAAAATGAACCAAATACTCGTCGACTTCTCGCCGATCTCCCCCCAGCCGTGAAAGCTAGAGATAATTAAAACCATATGTTCCTGAGATACGGTCACTTGGGGCACATTATAATTACAAGGGTCTAATTAAGGGTTTATGCATGTGACAACAATTATAATTAAGGGAGATCAAAGGACAATGAGACCGTGTAATTGATTCTGTGATATTAGAGCGGCTATTTTAAGGTTTTTGTAGCGGAAATTAATACATAAGATAATCAATTTTTATTCATTTTTTTTTTTGTCTTCTATGATAGCGAAGCTGTGCTGAAAACCTTTTGGACACTTATCCTGTTGACAGCTGAACTTTTTGATGTTATTAATAAAATTAATTTCCCTGTTGACTGGTAAGTACTTGATTAAATCTCATTTATTGTTTATTTTGGTATCTTTTCAGTAACTACTTTATGTTTTTATAAATGTCTTGTTCCATTTGAAACTTTTGTTTTCACTACCGCGAACACATCTACACTAATATTATAAAGAGGAAAGATTTGTTTGATTGTTTGTAACGAATAGGCTCCGAAACTACTGGACCGATTTCAAAAATTCTTTCACCGTTGGGAAGCTAGACTATCCGCGGGTGACATAAGCTACTTTTTATACCTGTATTCCCACGGGAACGGGAACTACGCGGGTGAAACCGCGTGACGTCCGCTAGTACTACATAAATGTGACCGGCATCGGCAGCGTGAATTCGATAGCATGTTATCATCATAGATACATCATTTTCATCATAAACAAATTATAATTGATGACAGATGACATCAGTTGCACAAGCTTCTATTCAACGGACCGGCTCCTTCCCTGCCAACCTAATCTCTTAACTATCACTCACAGCACTTCACAATTATAGTATATCTTCTATATATATAAAAATGAAACCCGTTTTTCGTTGTCACGACTTGGCATGAAAATGGCTTGACCGATTTGGCTGATTTTTTTTTTTAAATGTTCGTTGAAGTTCAAGGATGGTTTTTACGGCGAGAAAAATTCGAATAATGGCCGGAAAACCCCTAAAAACAGCCCTTTTCTTTTTCCCATACAAACGTTTTCTAACTAAAACGTCAAATCAATTTGAGCTTTAATACCGTACTATAAAGTTCAAGTGTTAGTGGAGAGGTTCCGGGAAGGCAAAACAATTGAGTGACGTTCAGTTGTTCAGTCAACGAATGACAACTTCAAACAGACCATACGACATTATCACAATAATCACAAATAATTACTGTTTCTTTCCCAATAGAAAAATGATTTTTCAAATGGTGTTTGCGTATAATATAAAAATTAATTGCTGTCAGTTAGTCGCGCTAAAACTAGAGAACGGCTAGACCGATTTGTCTAATTTTGGTTTTGAAACATTTGTGGCAGTCCAGAGAAGGTGAGAAATTAGTAGTATGTAGGTAGGTAGGTAATAGGTAGGTGGTAGGTAGTTGGCACGTAGGCAGGTAAAAGGGCATTGCAACGCACGCGGGGTACAGCTATATATTATATAAAAATGAATAGCTGTTCGTTAGTTAACTCGAGAACGGCTGGACCGATTTGGCTAATTATAGTGTTGAATTATTCGTGGAAGTCCAGGGAAGGTTTAAAAGGTGAGAAAGTGGAAGGTAGGTAGGCAGGGTAGTAGGTAGGGTAGTAAGTAGGATAGTAGAGTAGGTAGGGTAGTCGGTAGAGTAGTAGGTAGGGTAGTAAGTAGGTGGGGTAGTAGGTAGGTAGGGTAGTAGGTAGGTAGGTGGGGTAGTAGGTAGGTAGGTACGGTAGTAGGTAGGTAGGGTAGTAGGTAGGTAGGGTAGTAGGTAGGTAGGGTAGTAGGTAGGTAGGGTAGTAGGTAAGTAGGGTAGGAGGTAGTAGGTAGGTAGGGTAGGAGGTAGTAGGTAGGCAGGTAGTTGGTTCACAGGCAGGTAGGAAAAAGGGCATTGCAACGCATGCCGGGAACAGCTAGTAATATATACAAGTCCGTGATTAGACCTGTCGTACTGTATGGGTCAGAGTGCTGGGCTTTGAGAAAGATGGATGAAAAACGATTGCATGTAGCGGATTTGAGAATGTTGAGATGGTTGTGCGAAGTGACAAGACTGGATTTTTATCCAGTACGGAATGAGTATATTAGAGGAAGTTTGAAAGTGGCGCCTGTTACAGAAAAATTGAAAGGAAGTCGTCTGTCTTGGTATGGTCATGTAATGAGGAAGGATGAAAGGCATGTGACTAAAAAAGTGATGAATATAAATGTTGATGGATGGAGAGGCAGAGAAAGGCCAAATAAAAGATGGTTGGATTGTGTGAGGAATAATATGAAAGAGATAGGAGTAAATGTCACCGTGAAGTTTAACAGGGAAGAATTGAAAAAGAAAATGAGATAAGGGCAGGAAGATGAATGACTAAGTTATCCATTGTAGAATTTTTAAATAACTCAAGTTGTAATTCGGTTCCCATGCTTTTCCAATTATGTTGGGGTCAGCTTCTATTGTCCAGTTAAAGAACCATTTAAAATATTTACTTTTTTCAGATGATATCAGAATCGATCTTTGATGAATGGATAAACGTTTGAGTCATTCAAATCTGATAGATTCTATAGTGACTTTTCAATAGCGAATAAACAGCCTATTTTACGCGGCATTTTCCTCCTTAGCGTTGAAATTAAGAATACAATAGAAAGCCAGTTTATATTATAGGTTATTGTTGTCAAAGAAAAAAATTTTGTTATTTCATAGAAGATTTATTTTGGAAACAAAAAGTAACGCATCGGATTATGGCATGACTTCTCCAGCAACAGTTTTATCAAAAATAGGTAAATCTAGATGGGGTATAAGTAGACGACAGCAGCAGCTATAATTGCAGAGTAAATTAATGTTTTCATGACTATGTAAATTAGGAGTACAAGGTGATATTAATTACGGGTAACCCGTTTAATGAGAGTTATTCATAATTTACCTTGTTGTTGTTATTGTTCAAAACATTTCCTTTTGCTTTGCGAATTGTGCAAAATACTATTTTGGATTAAAATGAATATACGAGGGTTTCGACTCAATAATCAAGAGCTGGCTAATTAAAGGGCTAACACGCTAAAATGAATGAATTGATTTTAACAGTTTTTCATCAAAAACCCAATTTTTATTAACACAGAGTAATTTAACAGGAAGTCATCTTGTCATCTTGGTATTGACATTGTAATGAGGACGAATAAAACGTACGTGTACGTGTTGATGGGTGAAGAGATGAAGGCTAAAGAAAAGAATGTGTGATGAGGAATGATATGAAAGAGAAAAGAGTGAAGATGCCGTGATGTCTGACTGGGAAGAATGGAATAAGAAAAGATGTTGCGCGACCCCAAATAGAATGAGGCAAGGGCAAGAAGATGATGTTGACAGAGTAATTAAACAAGTGTAGTGGCAAAGCTAACATTGAAGATTTACAAATAAGCACAATCTCACATAAAATAAAGTGTCTAAGCATAAGCAATGGAACCGCGTAAAATTGATAATATTATTCAATTAACATTTCGCAGTTTCGCTGAGAGTTGCGAATTTATTAAGCAACACCCCGAAAAGTTTAGAATCGCTTCTAAAATACCAAAGAGTTTTAGGAAACGACGAAGAGGATAAAAAGAGAGGAAACGACTTGATCACAGACCCCTTTTATCAGTGTTCCTGTGATATTTATGTAAATTTGTTGATTTTGTGCATGTTACGAAAGTCGAACTCTGAAGAATACTATTAAAATGGTAATTTCCGTTGTCAATCGACGGCATCCCTTGCATTGAGACTTTTTCTTTTATTTTTCATTCTATCGATCTTTTCCCGTAGTTATTTGAATAACTTGCTTCGAAAAGTTTGCAGTAACCGCTCAATGGAATAGGAACCTACATTAATTTTTCGAAAGCCATTCTGGTACGAGAGCTAGATGCGATTTCGAAGAGCAGACTTCGTATTTCAGTGTCGCTTAAACGAGTTGTGAAGTGCTTATTTGGACAGTTTGAATTATGACTTTGTCATGTAGATCGAGAACTAGATTCTGCTGGTTCTGTTTCCGTATCTGGCGGAGATATATAAAGATTGATTATGCTCTCAGTTTAATGTTCAGTACCGTTGTCCTGTAAGGTAATATTCAGACAATTTACAACTAAATTGTTTGCTGTTGTCTGTAGTCTGACGTTATAATAAACTTCTATTGTTTAATGCCTTGAAGTTGTGTTTATCTATCCAGGTTTGTCTTTCAATCTGCTTACAGTCTTTGCTGAATGGTCTAATAACTTTGAAGCTTGAGGGGACGAGGTTTTGTACCTTCGAAGCTTAAATTATTTCTATTGAAGATAAGAGAGTGGGAATACTTCAATTTGTTAGAAAAAATCCTCAGTTGCGGACTGGATTGAAATAGTTTCTTCCTAAAAAGGTTACAGTTTCTTGTAAATGGTTTGAAATGTGGTAAACATTATTGTAGACTTGCTTCAAGAACCTTTGTGTTGCAGCAGTGAAAATAAGTTCAAAGAGAAACTTCCCGACAAATGCTACAATATCGCTAACAAAATAACAATAAATTTCACAACTTCTTGCACTTTGATCCAACAAAAAGTGATAGAACTTCGCTTACACAAAGCGCCAAATGAATGGTATTTGCGCAACTTGAAGCGCTGCACAATACATGATCAGCGCTGCAAAGCGCGGCAAGTGCTGCAACTAACTAACTGCCGGAAATTGGTTCGATTGGACATGAAAGCTGACCTTGTTCCTAGTAGTTCGGCGCATACTAGTGTTATTGGTGGGGGAACTAAGTTTAGCGATAAGAAAACTTTTGAGCTTTAATAAAAATATTTTTTTTAAATTGATATTGATGAGATTGAGTATGGATGAAAATATTGACAATGTATGTATGTATAAGTTTTAGGCAAAGAATAAGACACTACATGTAGAATGTTCAGCCATAGGCATAGGTAAGTATTTAGGGATAACCTGTTATTTTTGCCATTATCGTCATTCTCGTGTCCTTGCTCATATACCAATAAATTTGGGGTCGGCACAGCATGTCTTCTTCATCCATACTTGTCTATTACTAGTCATCTAATCAGACACCTCCTTTCTTGCCATATCATTATTTCATCATCATCATCATCAACAGCCTATTAATGTTCCCAAATGGGCTGGGACACTTACTATACTCTATGGCTGGGACACAGGCCTCCACTCTTTGAGAGGGAATGAGTTGCCTATAATCTACCACGCGGGTCCAGTGCTGATTGGTAGATGTCACAAGTCTTCGAATTTTTTGGTTCTAGGACATGCCGGTTTCCTCACAATGTTTTCCTTCACCTCTTCTTCTCGTTTCGTTCTTCCTTGTGATGAAATAAATTACACAAAGTAATGCGCCTGCCTGGGTTCGAACCCACGACTTACTGTTCGTAAGTCGGTTGTTCGTATATCATTCTTTACACAGTCTATATTTGCCAAGACAATGATATAATTTTCGCTTAGTTACAAAATGGACAGAATGTCACTAAATAGACCACAATAGGTACCTTATAGGCAAATTACGGTTGAGAGACAGTGAATAGTTAGTAATTTTATGGTCAGCTGGAGGCTAAAACAGACAACAGTTGTGACACTTCCTGGCGAAACGTGGGTAATAATATGGCCCTAGCTGAAAATTACGTGATTATGTAACTTCTCTATTCGGCGAATTAACTAGGACTAATTATTACATTAATTAATCGTCGAAGTAGGATGATCTGCATTCATATTTTATGTATTCCTGTTGTTTATTTTCTCAATAATAATTATCACAAGTAAACTGAAAGTTCGTGTAGGTACACATTTTCTAATCAAGAAGATTCAAAGTTAAATTGTATTTTAGATCTAGGTTTTGTTAAAAATAAATATCTATGTATATTTATATTATAAGTGTATAGAAATGTAATATTAGAATATTATAATTTATCATTATAACTTACGTCATTCCTAACCTACCTATAATGATGGTATATTGTTTTTACTATCGCGATGTATGCAGGAATATTGCGGTTAGACAGGCACCTATTTATTTTTTCATATGAAATAGGTTTTATGTGGTTTTATATAAATGGGCGTTAAATAATTCCTTGTTCATAATAAGGATGTTGCTCGCAATTAAGTTGCTATGCCTATGGTAAAATCTAGATTTTACCTCATCCATTGTGTCTCGTATAACTTAGTAACTATACAACATTATGATTAACACTGAAAACGGGATATTTATCATGTTTACTGTTCGTTTCGAGTAGGTACCCTATATTTTGACGCTGCCGCTGTAGCAAGCACCATGGTCACGGATAAACTGAAGTTATAGCGGGTGGGTTTCTAAATCAGCCAAGCCTTTTCTTGTGTTTATGATCAGACAAATCGGTCTACCTGATTCAAGATTCCTATTGGCTAAGAGCGTTCATTGATAGGTGTTTCAACTAAACAACTTGGTATGTCTACAGTGAGGAGTGATCCACAAATCAAGATTTCCCTTTTAAACCCCCGACCAAAAAAGAGGGGTGCTAGAAGTTTGACGTGTCACTCTGTGGCATCGTAGCTCCTAAACGAATGGACCAATTTTGATGCGGCTTTTTTTATAAGCGTGACGTGTTCAAGATGGTTCTTAGCAACAACGTTTTTTTGTGTCGGGGTTACTTTTTTATAACACTGTTGTTAATTTTTTTACGCATTTTAATGTTACAAACCTGGCTACGTAGCAGTTATAAAATAACTGCTCACATTAAATTGAATAAAAATAATATTAATTTGACGTGTTTGAATATAACCGACGCGGTCTATTGATAGATGGTCGTAGGCAGGTAAGTATACTTTGAAATGACTGGTAAAGTAATAATCTGAATACTTTTAATTGACTGCCAGTACGTTTACTGGTCCAGTTTTTGTTTCTTCAGTTGTGTAAGCAATTATTGTTACTAGTAATGATTACATAGTTTGTTTTAATTATTATGTAACGCTATTATATTAATGTTCCTTTTTTTGTTACTCTCGTTCTTTAATTATTTAATGTTTTTAATTAAGAACACGTTAACACATTTTGTAAACTACATATATAATTATAAGAGGATACTTTACAAGTAAGTGGTAAACAAGCCACTATTTTAACTAGGTACATAATTGATCGCAGAGATCATGAAACTAAAGCACGGTAAACCTTGGGGACTTTAACGATAGCAGACGGTTTCTCCGGAAACGGTTGTTCGCCAACATATAAATAAATTAAACTCAATGGACCATATCTTAATCGTGCCTTTTCGAGACAAAATTAATTCGAATCATTGCCATAAACGGTTGAAGGTCTAAGACCGGGCTCTGCGAGATCTCGCCAGGGTTCAACTTATCTACACGTCACGTTTAAATATAACGAGTAATCTGTCGATACATCTCGTCACAAAAATCACACAATCAATAATTACCTAATTAAACTTTTTATAACACAAACACGCTACAATCAACCGCTTTAATGAGTTCAACTGTCAACATAACCAAACTTTCACTAATACGTTATTTATTAACACACACATCACTTCAAAACACTTTTAACAACAGTATAGTAACACAAAAACCATTGTTCTTTTTTCAAAGAAAACAAACAAGTTCGTTCCATTGATAAAAAGTCAAAATTCGTTTATCTATAAAACCGTACGCCGATACACAAACAGTTCAAAACATAACTAACGTAACGTTTGCGTAAAACCGCTGTTGCTTGAAGTTGGCTGTGGTCGTCAGGGGTACCAACATAAATCAAGATGGCGTCAGTGCTGCCAATATGGCGGACCAATATGGCCGACCGGCGACTACGCCGGCCGCAGTCAACGGCCTTTGTAGTAATGAATGGGGAACGAATGAACTTTGACGAACCTGTTCGATCACTGCATTCTGCTCTTGCGCTGGTGGCTATATTAAATTTTTATTCGACAAATTAACTTCGTATATGAAACAGATGTTGTTAACAGACGTTGATGATTGGATGTCAATAAAATGTGGAGAGATTACAACATAAATATAAGTAGTATTCAGTGAACGACTAAATTATGGTACTTGATTAGCAGCTTAACTTTAAGTTGAAGTTTTGGGCAACATATTCCTAAATTAAACTTAACATAATGATGAAGACTTCATTTTGGATTCTTGTGATTAAAACTTGAATCAATCTGTTATTTATAACCACCCCAGAACCGGAGCTGACTCAAAATAGCATGTTGTAACTTAGTCCACTAACCCAGTAGAGGTCCTTAATCAAATTGAAAGGAACAAACTTCTTGAATAAATTAGTGAAACTCCTTGCAGCCAATTGAAACCTTACTGAACAAATAGTTTCTTAGAACTTGGTGAATTCATTAGCTATATTTGGTTTAGCTGATTTATACATAGCTGATAATGAAATTAATATTACTGCTTTAAAAAGCGATAATAAATATTCAATAGTTAAAGAATGAGGCGACGATTATAATAAAATCTATAAAGAATATAAAACAGGCAACGATCAAGATGAGATAGTAAATAACTGAACCGGTTTTGAAGCCCATCTGGCACAGAAGCACAGCATTATAAAACCCAAGGACTTGATTTTGAAGAAAAGGAAAAGATTGCTCGACATTTTGTAAATGTAGACGAAAAATGCTACAAAGAAGTGCGAAATAGTAGAAATGTCTCTCATTTTCATGCTAGACTTGAATCTTAAGAGATTTAGAGACGTTGGGTGTTTCAAAAGATTTTTTCTAGTACGGAGTTTAAATGCCAAGTAGGTATTTGCTCAAGTTTCATGGAGCAAATTCTTCATGAATACAAAAGAAGCACGTTTCAATACAATTTAACGTTACGGCGAAATTATTTGATAGGAACTGATAATTTTTGAAGTAAGTGATGCTTATCGAATTAACTATGAAGGTAAGGTAAGGTATTAAAGATAGCTTCAAGTAAACGAGAGGATTAAGTTTAATAACTTCTGAAAAGGTGAAGGAAATTAACGATGTCTTCAATGACTTAAAGCCATTTTTTTTTTGGCTGGTGGAAAATCATCAAATAACCCTCCTCCCGCTCTTGGGCAGAGCGAAAGGGAGTGTCAGACTTCTACTGACTAAACTTACTCTTAGCCCTTTATGTCGAGGCCGCGGTATCTCTTGCGAACAACCCGCAGCCCCGACGGGCGTCGGCCCTTGCGGGCCCCTTCCATGTTGCTGACATCTCTTTAAAGCGCGCGTGGAACACGCAGGCGCCGTCGACACGGCCTGTCATTGTCATAAGACGAGCTAGCCCATCACTCACCGTCCACAGGCCCGCGATAACTTTTTTTTTTTTGGGCGGGTGGAAAATCATCAATCCCGCTCTTGGGCAGAGCGGAAGGGAGTGTCAGACTTCTACTGACTAAAAACCATCCATGTTACTTCTTAGCCCTTCATGTCGAGGCCGCGATATCTCTTGCGAACAACCCGCAGCCATAACTTAAAGCCTTGAATTCAATTTGCAGGATAATAATTATTTTAAACTCATTAGCACCACTAAAGGTAGCTTCTACCTGCTCCTATAGCAATAAGGCTTGAGATTAAATATAATAGGAAGATATTATATAGAAGTAATAGTCATTTTCTAATCTGAACCTATAAATCTCTCTTCCTGATTCTCACGAATCATTATTAACCAATGGATAATTTATTACACCTCTTTCCCATAGAATGTTCTATATCAGAGGTGTGTCTTTAATATATCCGCATTTTACCAGTTATGTTAGAGTCCCATGTACCTAATAGGGACTGAGCCTGTAATAAAGGGTGGAATTATGAGTTTGTACTGTGACAGCCTCATTGGTCTAGTGGTCGCAAGCATAACTGCTGAGCATGTGGTCCTGGGTTCGATTGCCTGGTCGGCCAAAGTTAGTTTTATTGAGTTTTTCCATTAGAAATGTTTCAGTAGTAGTCATGAAGTCTGCATTTGTGCCTGATTAATGGCAATAGCTTTGTTTCCTATTACATGCGACTTAAAAGATAATTCGCGAAATGTGGGTGTACAGTGTACTATAAGGTACACATCTGCCTAACCCTTTTTGAATTACAAAACATAACAAAATGTTTTAAGCGACTTTATTATTGATATTCTATCTGTAATAAATTGATTTAATTTATTTGTATTTTAATCTATTTGTTATTTAATTTATTTACTTTTAGACTTATTTATAATTTGATTTATTTGTAATTTAATTTATCTTTAATTTAATTATTATATTTGTATTTTGATTGATTTTAACTTAATTGAATTGCTTAAATTTATCGTATTTGATTGATTTATTTTATTTTAACTTAATTTAATTTGCTAAATTCCCCGAATTCGTTAATTTAATTATAATTATTATGTCATAGGAGAAATTTTAATGTCCGACGGAGGGTTAGCCTGGTGATCTGTAATACAGGTTCTACCTAAAACATACACCAGTCTCTATGTGGTAGTAACCACCATTTAAAATTGTATGTTTTATGATGATGAGAGATATACTTTTTTATTATTATTATAATTTTTTTTCATTATATTGCCAGAAAACCACAGACAATATTTCCTCAAACAAACCCGCATCCCACCACTAGCAGTCGTTGACACACACGTGCTGTTCCGCTAGAGTAGCGCCGATAGTGAAAGTGTTGTAACTACTTGTAATGTAACAGAGTGTAATGGAACGTTAAGCGATGCGGCTGATGCTCCCGCTAATAACGGTGATGATGAGAGAAACGATTAGGAAGTGATCGGAGTGATAACTAGTTCCGTAAGTCTGGTACTAGATGTTTAATTAAGTCAAATACGTAAATCCTGTATTATTTTTTTGGCTTTCTTTCAAAATCAATGTTTAAACATAAAGTCTTGGGTTTAATTCTTAGGTCGGGCAAACTGTTATAATAACAGTAAAGGAACAATAACAGTTCCCAATAATTGGGAACTGTTATTGTTCCTTCAGAATTTCTTAATAGCAGGTACGGAGTGTCCCATCGGGGCTGCGGGTTCCCGTCGGGGCTGCGGGTTCCCGTCGGGGCTGCGGGTTCCCGTCAGGGCTGCGGGTTGTTCGAAAGAGATACCGCGGTCTCGGCACAATAGCTAAGAAGGAACATGGGTGTTTTTTAGTCAGTAGAAGTCTGACACTCCCTTTCGCTCTGTCCAAGAGCGCGAGGGGTTATTCGATGATTTTCCACCCGCCAAAAAAAAAAGGTAAATGTATTAGGTATGTAGTTGTACAACCCACATTTTGGGAATAACAGGCGTGATGTTATGTTAGTTACGTCGATAACATGCATGTAGAGTAGTGTGCAAAATCAAGATTTCTGCAACACATCTACATATAAGTTTGATGACTTTTTTCATCTTTCTATTTCTGAAAATAAATTTTCATGGCAGCGAAAATGGCATCGAAACTCATTCGACAGTTAGAAAAAAACTAATAATATGTAAACAGATTAAAAATAATACAGATAAAAACGAAAAGCGATACTTTCATAATATTATGAATATTTGCGATAGGTATGGTCAATCAAAACAATTATCTCTAGGCCAATCAGCAGGGCTATTGCGTATCTTTTAAATATCAGTGGCTATCATAGTGTCCATCGATTAACCGTCAAATGGTTATAATATTGGTACAAAATGAAACCATTTGACAGTTAATCGACGGACACTATGATAGCCACTGACATTTAAAAAGATACGTAATCTAGCCCTGCTGTTGATACAGTACTCTAGACCACATTAATTTGCCGCCCATGCACTCATCAAACTCAGCTCAAACTTATAGCATTTATTTCAATTAAACCATTACAGGCACTTTGAATGTCAGAAAAACTACATAAAACAAAGCTACAGTCATTAGGCATCATCATTCTCTTGCCCATAACCCAATTCTCTTCTAAAATAATTATCTTCTTCTTCCATACTTCTCTATTAATCGTCATTTTATCAGACACTCTTTTTTTTGCTGCCCTGCATGCACTATTTCAACCAATTTCGTCACATGTCAAATAAAAAAAAAGCCATCAATGCTCTTCGAGTCCAGTATAACAATGCATTCAGAATGCAGCTGGGGCGCCCGGCTGCCACACTTATGCAGTGCATCGGGAATGTTTGCTGATGCGCACACTGATGGCTTTGCAGCGATCAGACGTAAGCGTGCCGCGTCGCTGCTGCAGAGGGTCCGGTGCAGCTCGAACAGGCTCGCTGAGTGTCATTGCGGGCAAATTAGATTGCCCGATTATAAATTCTCTGTCAAGCATACATGTGTTACTAACATAGTTTTAAGTTTTATATTTACTAACAATCTATTTTTATTTTTTTAAAATTTGAAATGGGCTTGCTCTCGACCTCAATCTTGCCCTAAGGGCAGAGATCAGGTCGACGATGGAACGAGCTTACCCAGAAGAAGCCTATTTACTTACGACTTAAATAGATTAAGGTTATATGAACTCGGGAAAACCGACGCAGGCAGGAAGTTCCACTCCTTGGCTGTGTATAATAAAGGACTTAGCAAAGCGCTTCGTTTGTTCAATCTATGGATGTTTTAAGTCTGAAATAAATGATTATAATATAATATAAACCAATAGCCAACTAAAAATAAACCACGGAAGTAAACCCTGCCCACGCATTACCAAAATTCGACAACAAAAAACCGCTTTTACTGAAATCGTTCGAACAATAGGGGAGACCCTAAAAGTTGCGCAACCAAAGAGTTCTTTTGTTCCGTTCAATCTCATCGTACACAATTAGCTTTCCACCACTCCTTATCTCGGTATGTTATTACGTGTTTCATGTAATTGTTTAAGACGTACTTTTGGAGCAGATAAGTATCGTATGGATGTAAAGAAATTTTCTACTGATTGTTGGGAAATTGTCTGGGTTTCCTTAAAACGACCAGAGAAACGATGGATGAACTGTGTGAAGGATGATACGTCAAGAAAGGAGGTGTGTGATGAGATGACGAGTAATAGATAAGTTTGGAAGGAAAAGAGAACAAGTAAATTCGGATAAGGCGGATTACAATTTATTGAGTGAATGGAAAATTTGACATTAATGTGTTACTGCCGATTGAGATAAAGTACCGTATAATAAATGGAAATTGATAGTTGTGTGATGTTTCATTAAAGTTTAGAAATTCTGAGCAAAAGTTAAAGTTTGAAAATTGAAGTGAACAGTTTAACGACCGTTTTAGAATTGATGTTTTAATTACTGAAGTTAATTAGTTCAGAGCGGATTGATAGACATTTATGATTGTTTATCACGATCCAAACGATCTAGTAATTATTATTGAGTAATGGCTAGAGCAATTAGGAGAATGGTGTGAATTGTACTCGTGAATTACGGCAAATTATTGCTGATTAATGAGTTAACCTCTTTGAATGCAAATTGTTCTACGTCTCATAGATTAATGTTCGTTTTCGGTAACCACTAACAGAAAGCGGCACCTGAAAACAAACGTACGGTTGGAATTTGAACTCTAGGTCCTGAGTCGAGTATTGAAAATCCTAAAGACCGGATTAGTTTAGGCGTTGCCTTGTTACAGAAAACGGCATTAATATTCAAATAAATAGGTAATTTATTACTCAAGAAGGGTTACAAAACGGTAGCAATGAATAATTTATGACTTCATAAATTAATGATAGATGCAATGCTAAATTATCTCCATTTATTTAATGTAAAGAAGAGATGAAGACATTTGGACAAGCTCCAAGATAATAATAACAAATGATTGGCTTATTCGCTTCGCATATTAATTTCTATCTTAATTTTACCGAAGACTTAATTTGCATAGAATAACGTTTTACAATAAAAAAGGGAAGTTTAAAAAAAAGGCTAATTGAGCTGAAACCTTCTGCGAAAATTCTAGAAACGTCAATTTAAGGAATCGAAAACGATACAAAGAGAACTTAACAGTTATATTCTCATTTGTGTTTTTGTTTCGTATGGGGTAATTTTGACGTTCAAAAACAGTATGAATCCTTAAAAAAAAGTGTTCATAAAATGAAAAGTACTAGCTGCCGAACTATGTTAAATTTTTATGGGACCAAATGGCAACTATTCCGCATCAAACTAAAAAAGAATCACGTACATCGGATCATAAATCTCACCGTAATCGGTGTACAGTACATACATAAAAAAAATGTACCAATCGAATTGAGAAGCTCCTCCTTTTTGGAAAGTCGGTTAACAACGCAAGACTGATGAAATAAACTTTCACACTCACTCCAGTTTTTGGCAATCTAGAGATACTGGTGAATTGTTAATAGGGGATCGGACAAAAAAAAAATAACTAGTCCGTCAGATAGATTTCCAAAAAATATGGAACACGTATTTTTCTTTTTTCCCGTAAACAAAAAATGAAGATGATACAGTGCTTAGAAAACTCGTGTGACGTCACATGCTAGTACATTTTTACCTACAAGTGACGTTTCAAGCTTCACTCCATGATCTTTGAAGCGTTTTATCTTCGTATTTTTTTATTAATTTGATGAAACAAAAAACACGTATCCAATATTTTTCGACTAATCCAATACTTTCTAACTGAAGGACTAAACAGAATCATATTTTTTTGCTTCAGTCCGATCCCCTATTATAATGCAAAAATACCAAATAAACTGCAAAGTTCTCAAAGATACATTTCAAAGCTTCACGCCAAAACATTCGGACCTCATTGTAGCTCGCAGACCAAAATAGCTCATCTTCGCCTAGTCTTTACATCTCTTTCAAGTCTCCGTCTTAAGATAAACAGCTAACTAATTTAGTATTTTCCTTTATACCCCTTGATGAGAAAAGAAGAAACTTCACGCTAAGAGATAAAACTACTACTAAAGTTTTAAAATATTCAACAGTTTTCAGGAAAACTTGCTAGTTTCAATTAGTCAACTGAGAAATGTTGAAAGACTTTAATGATCCTTTTTTTTTATGGTGGTTGGAAAATCATCAAATAACCCCTCCCGCTATTGGGCAGAGCGAGAGGGAGTGTCAGACTTCTACTGACTAAAAACCACCCATGTTCCTTCTTAGCCCTTCATGTCGCGGCCGCGGTATCTCTTGCGAACAACCCGCAGCCCCGACGGGATAACAATTCACTTGACGCGTGAATCGAGCCTAGAACCTCATTCTCAGCAGACGCGAATGCGCCCTCTATACCAGCGAGGCAGTAGTGCCTAAAGCCATGTCAAATAAATGAATTTTGCATTTTTCTTACCGTATTGGGCACTCTTAAGAGAGAACTATGATGTCATCCAGCTCGAGTATCTTAAAGTGGCTATTAGACCAAAGAAGACTTTAATAAATGGTCTTCTAACGAAACCCATTTCTTTGAAAATAAGAAACCTGTATAAAAAAATCATAAGTCCCATCTTTCAGACTTTCAAAGCAGCATTCAAGTATTCAGAATCAATATTGAAATGGTAGAAAAGCGAGGCTCACAAAAAGACGAGTAATGAAGTAGAAATATCAGTCAGCAAGTGGAATAGAGGAGTTCAATAATGAGATTGGAGCACTAACGAGACCACGGTCTGCCTCTGTACGGTCAGCAACAGAAATAACTTAACATTCTGGAATTTAATTATTTCATTTTAATTTTTCCTGCTATAATTTTTAATGTTTTAGACGATTATTCTTTAAAATATTCCTTACTCTTCAATAACGTTTGGATTTAAAAACCTGAGTTGAAACTTTGAGTAGTGTTTATCAACTTTTGATGCTGACTGTACCTCTGTCGGCAGCCATGATTGTGACGATATGACGCTTAATTTTAATGAGCCTGTGTTTCGTAATGATGACCGAGTATGTTTTGAAGGATGCGGTAGTTTTCCGTTGATTGGTTAGTAACTTGGCAGTACCTATATGATTATTCTGTGAGTTGTTGTGGTAGATGTGTAGTGGAATAGGTAAAATAGGAATTAGTGACATTCAGAAAATTACCAATAGTCCTATGTTCATGAGCATGACCAAGTGGTGGCGGCTTACGAGTAGTAGGTCATGGTTTCGAACGCAGGCAAGTGCATTGCTTGATGTTATTTATTGTCTCCACCGATCCCGGGATCCCATTGGATTAGCCGCGGATCCCGGCGAGTTGAATCCATAGATACTGGGATCCGTTTGTACCAAAAAATTAACAAAATGTTGTATCCAGGGATCCCGGTATCAGTGGCTACAAGAAATAAAAACTAATAAAGTGGAAACTGATCCCGGAAAACATTGTGAAGAAATCGAGTTGTCCTAGAACCAAAAATTCGAGATGTTATTGTTACATCTAGCAACCTGCACTAGGCGTGGCGGGTTATAGCCCATTCCCTCTCAAAGAGAAGTGACCTGCGTGCAAACAGTCGAACCATTATTGGCTAGGCTAAGAAAGACATTTTAGACCCGATTTTAGTATTAGGGTTTAATAATATGCCCGTCGGGGCTGCGGGTTCTTCGCAAGAGATACCGCGGCCTCGACATGAATGGCTAAGAAGGAAGATGGGTGATTTTTAGTCAGTAGAAGTCTGACACTCCCTTCCGCTCTGCCCAAGAGCGGGAGGGGTTATTTGATGATTTTCCACCCGCCAAAAAAAAAGGGTTTAATAATATCTGTAAGAAATGCGACAATAAAAGACAGTAACGGGATCAAAAGAAATCAACGGCTTAAACTAAAGTTAAAGAGACATTTAAAGAAATGTCATTAAACTGAGCCTTATGACAATGGACTATTGTCATAAAATCCCGTGAATCTGCAGCAATTTCCAGTCCAAATCCAAAGTCCCAGCTGGCGAGAACCACAGACCTCTATGAAATATAATTGGTGCTTCAAATGAGCCTCAACGAACCGCTGCAATTAGTCTTTCAATGAAGGATACTGGCCATTGTAAATATTTTCAAAGCCAGCTGTTACACTTAATGAAGAGTTTTGAAGAATTTATTGATTAATAAATGAGATTTCATGTCTGTTTTTTTGTGACTGCCCCTTGTCCAGTCTGAGCGTGACTCTCTCAGTTCTTCCCAGGTCTAGCAAAATGTTCTGGTTCTGTTTGGGCTCGTCCCGTTTTACGTGGGATTTTAACATAACCAGTGAAGTGGGTGAATTCTGTAATCCCACTTCACTGGTTATGTTTAAGTCCCGTAATGTTATATTATATCTATTGGGAGAAGAAAACCAAGAGCATCACGTAAAGTAGTAAACAATACTTATGTATGCGCTGCGTGTCGCGGGTTCGATTCCCGCACGGAACAAATATTTGTATGGCCTACAGATAGTTGTTTCGGGTCTGGGTATTTGTGTATGTGAGTTTAAATGTTTGTGAACGCACCCACGATACAGGAGAAATGCTAGTGTGGGGCAACGTTTTAAAACAAAAAACAAAAAAAAAAACAAAAAAATCGGGGGCAATATTGTATCGCGGGTCGTTGTGGGTTCGATCCTAAGCTGGCATTTAATGTTATTTAAATCAAATATTAATCCATGAGTTTTGTTGCGTTTAGGCACAACCAGAGAAATTCGAATATGTGTGATATCTATCAACTTGCACTTGGTCCGTCAGGCGGACCATGGTCCACTCTCTTTCACTATGAAGGTGTTTGTGCCGGTCTCCCAGCAACGGGAACATTATAAATTCATTATGTTTGAAGGAAATGCAGTCGACAGGACTTTTGACCATGTTTGAATTAAATTATTTAACATGAAGATTGCAATTACTTAACATAGTTTTAAGCGTTTAACATAACCGCGTGGTACTTAATAATTAAACTAGGCATTATGTGCAAAGGTAATAAAGGTCCTGCTTCAAAATAATTAATTACTCATTTCATTAAAAATATTGAGACTATACTTAAGTATCTACAAATAAGTAAGTTCAATAATAGATGGAATATAAACACAGTCTTTACTAAATATAGGTTCGTTACTTTCAATTTCAGGATTCAAACACCTGAAAGTTCTTACAAACTAATGAGCATACCTTGGACCCCAATATTCGAAGACACGGCACTCTTGATTGTATTCCAAGTGGAAACATCTAATCCAACATTCGGGATTTTATGTAAATATTTACATAACGCCTTTTGGAATACCACTACTGAATCTTTGTACATAACCGACATGAAAAGTATATAAAAGGCTGACTTTCCAGCATGAGATCGAAACACTATAATAAACTTCGGGCAGTTTCCTATACCTTTTATTCATAAACAATGCTATGCTATTTATGTCCACTTATCGCAACATTAAAAACCTTTTGCACTATCTAAGTACCAGATAAAAATAAACAGATAATAATGGGAACCGTAACTTGTGATTATTACCTGAAAATAGCGTTACGATCAAACAATACCTGAAACTGTGACGCACGAGTGCTTCGTGTAAATATTTAAGTAATCGGTAGAACTGTGTAGTAGTTAATACTACTGAAAAAGAACCTACACGAAAAATATGGCGGTCAATCAGAAATGTAACCTATGTAATTTGGGAGTCATCCTATTGCCATCAATAGGGTAGTTAACAAAAAAAATCTAATTAGTCCGTCAGATAGATTTCCAAAAAATATTGGACACGTATTTTTTCTTTTTTCACGTAAACAAACAATGAAGACGATACAGTGCTTTGAAAACTCGTGTGACGTCATATTCTAAAACATTAGTATGACATTTTTTACCGGTGAGTGACGTCACAACCCCCCACTCAAATCTTAGACGCGTTTTATCTTCGTCAATTGTTATTAATTTGATAAAACAAAAAATACGTATCCAATATTTTTCGATAATCTAACAGATGGACTAATTAGAATCATATTTTTTTAGTTAGTAAACATAATCCGGGTTGCTACTGATGTATTCCTGATGAAAACACCTAATAAGTCTTTGCACAACATAGAAATCAAACCCAAAACCTCATGCACAGCAGTAGCGCTTGGAATCACTAGATCAACTAAGCAGTAATGTCTGGCATGAGGCTTTTAACAAGAAAATATGGGTGTACATCAAAAAATCTCCTCTAAATATACACCTCTGCCTAAACCTTTCGGGGATTCCAGGGCCCCGAGTCTGCTATTCAATCGTGTCAGAATGGTCTATCAGTGATCTCATAATTGTTGATTTTGACAACACCAAACTTGTCAAAATCAACAATTATGAGATCACTGATAGACCATTCTGACACTATTGAATAGCAGACTCGGGGCCCAGCTCGTTGCAAGAATTCCATGGGTAATTGTTGATTTACACAACACCAAACTTGTCAAAATCAACAATTATGAGATCACTGATAGACCATTCTGACACTATTGAATAGCAGACTCGGGGCCCAGGTGTGATGATATGTAGATGATCAGAAATGAAAATAGAACCGTTAGAGTTTTATGTACATGGGTTCTAGCCCGCCAATATATTCCCAAACCACTGTAACTCCTGAAAGCCAAAATCAACAGTGGCGACCACCAGAAAACCGCCGAGAACATGAAGCTCGACGAAGTCCCAAAAAAACAATTGAACTGTTGTAATGTGAGCTATAATAGAAGTTAATTCCTGGAAGAATTAATTAATGTATTATCCTAAATAGATGCAACTTGTAAGTCTAGTTTGGCTTAATCATGAAATCTGTTAGGGGATGGCGCTGTTTGCCGAGATACAGGATTCGTCCTAGTTCGGCAACAGAGGATTTCATTTTAAAAATATGTTTAAGCCTGTCAGTCATTTAATATGTTATTGTATAATTTTTGTGGTGAAATAAATATATTATTATTATATTATTATGTTTTGGATCCCGCAACGAAATAAATCAGAAAAAAATAGCGGAGGAGTAGGAAAAAAATAATTGAGGCATGTTATAGCTTCACATAACACAGTAGTTTATAAAGTAGACATCATTACAGCTGAAAATATAGATATAACTGAATAACCTTTTCCTAACAACGTTGAACTTAGTTTGGGGTCGACATTCAATGGAAATGTCAATGGCAGTATTTTAAAGTGCAACCTGATATCTGCTGGATATTTTGGGCTGTCAGGATATTAATTGGAATTTTTGGCTATTTTCAGGTACTCTCGTAAAAGGATAACGATGCCGGCTTGTCGAAGGCACTTTGGGTTTTCAAATAGAGGTGCTAGACAAGTGGTTTCAGGCTTTCAAAGCGTTGTTCGTATTTCTAAAACGCCTTTTAACTAGATTGACACATCAAGTTTTCGGTAGCTATGTCAAGCATTCTGCGAAAGCGACATTTTGCAAAAGAGACATTTTGCGACTGAGCCTCCAATATAATAATTTTTAATTTTAAGTTATCGTTACTGGTTCTTCTTGTAATTTTCTTGTGTGTAAAATCGTTGTGATAAATCACGGTTTACATTATGACTCATGTAAAGTTCCTCTCATCATTGTGCTGGTAGATGCATATAAAAGTCC
Organism: Diarsia brunnea; assembly: GCA_949774965.1. Taxonomy (NCBI): domain Eukaryota; kingdom Metazoa; phylum Arthropoda; class Insecta; order Lepidoptera; family Noctuidae; genus Diarsia; species Diarsia brunnea. The sequence goes on along the minus strand of OX459008.1, from coordinate 15,722,207 downwards.
ACGGGTCATTGAAATATTTAAAGTAAGTTAAAACTTGAAAATTTGTGAGGATTTATTGGAGCTCTAACCTCCAAACAATCCATAACTACATACAATATTCCCAGGTTTGGGCGAGAACCAAAAAAATAACATACTCATCAGAACAAGTGCCTTTCGGCTTCGTTCAGGGTCATGTCTTGGGCAGTCCTGGCCATTACTATTAGTGGAGTGCCGTAAGATTTATACTATTAGTGGAGTGCCGTAAGATTTATACCTCGGAATCCAAGACCGGTCAATGAATCTTCATAAAAACTTTTGGACTGCATTGGTAAAAGCCCAAATAAAGAAGTTAAAAAAAAAAATTTGCGCGCTCTTGATTCCGAGATTTTACAATATTTATGCCTTACGGCACTCCACTATATTAGAATGTGAAATTTTCTGGATCTTAGTTTTATATTCCTCTTCTAAATATTCCATGTTCTATGGCAAGCATAGCAGATCTGATTATTGGACAATTTAACCAGTACAAAAAAAGCTATAAATAAACCTGAAACTTACATAAAACCTACAGGCAAAAATAGCTCCTACCGACATAGCACAGGTACTGTTTCAGGTGATTTATGTCTGAAATCCAGAAGGATTCCCACGGAATGAAAAACTAACTAGGCTACCCGTGGACATAATATGATACTGTTTTACTGATAATTTAATTATTTCACAATGTAATTTACCTCCCCCGATAAATAAATTGAAATGAAACTCTTTTGAAAGCTTTTCATTGTATAATTGAGAACGTGTCAGTGAAAACTTACAATGCAGACTACTTTTACAGAAAATACGGTGGTTACGTTATAGAGAGAGAATACAATGTAGGGTACATCGTGCAATCTGTTTACTATTCAGAGCATAATTGTATTCCCCAAAAGTAGACATATTAAGTCGGATGAAAAATAGGTGTTTCATTATATTTTCCGAGTAGATATTGCACTTTCGTATGCAACAGCAGTTTTTTTAAACACCACACCGTTGTGCTATCACTGCTTCGCATGTCATGAATCATGATGTACAATATTCTAAAAAACATATTGTGACATGACATGTGATCCACCATAACTTCAAGCTATTAAGGTTAACCATATTAAAAATAAAACCTTATAAAAATTTAAAACCGTCTACGAAGTTTTCCTTAATCGCTTTTCCAATACGTTTACCTAGTTAATAGCATAACATGCTTACATGGTCATACTTCACGACTTGACAGTTCAGTACGGTGAAATATAGCCCGCGTTGCTGTGTAATATTTATGAGGAGACTAGCTTTTCCCCGCGGTTTTGACTGCTTAGAGGACGGAAGTTTTACTGAAGGAACTTACGTTCAGTGGTATTAAGTAGGTCATGAGTTCGAACATCTACTTTACGTATTTTATTTATTCATCACTTCCCTACAACCGGTGAAACATCATGGGGAATATGGTATTGTGGGGTATGTGATATCTACCAATAGTTAGGCACTGGTACATTACAGTCCTTTAACCGATAGAAATGGATGAAATGTTATTATGCTACTATCGGGATAAACAGTCATCACCTGCCTAAGCATTTTCCAAAGTGTTAGTTTAGTTTAGTTTAACTGGGCTTTTGTCCGCACTTAGCCTCTTGATTGGGCCATTGTGCGTGATGTTTAAAGAATACCTACTCGAACCAACATAGGTCGTCCCAGAATTTTAGCAGCCTTCCCAGACTGCTGTAGGCTTCTGGGAGAGTTAATGGGGATCGTAGAGTTGTTAGGGTATAATGCGTAAAAAGGTAACAAACAGACAAAGTTACTTTCGCATTTAACATTCAAGTTAAGTATAGATCTTTTCAGCAACCAGTTGAAGGGGGTCAACTGCGGTGCTGTTTTTTGGCACTTCATCGCAGCGAAGCATAGTTGGAAATGAAATTAAGTGGTTTTGTTGAGTTTTGGTTTGTTTGTTACTGTTTTTGCTTTTTCTAAGTGGAAAGGGATGGTTATAATGGTAACAGTGTTGTAGTAAATAATATAATAATAATATTTATTTATTGTTTTTGCCAGGGTATCTTACAAAGTAGTGATTGAAGTTTCCTTTTAGGCGTCTGACGCCTGTATTAGGAGACCCGAAGAGTGGGGTCTCCTAATACATATATAATCTATACATATCGTATTAATTAACTTTAACAAACTTGTTTTTTCCAGATTATTATTACACAGAAAAGGAAAAAGAAAATTTGGAAAAAAGTTAAAAATACTAAATTAAGACATAAATTAATAAATAAAAATACAAAAAATAAATAATTTCACGTTTCTTTTTATAGCAAAGTCTCACAAAGGGGTATCGTATTTCCCAGTACTATCTGGGTTGTAGAGGTCAGATAGCCAATCACTCTATGTAAAACATTAGTATTTAGCGGCATCCAGTAAGAGTAAACGACCCCAACATAATTGGGAAAAGGGTGATTCTTTTTGGGAAAAATATACTTAAGGGTCGAGAGAAATTATGGCATTTATTATTTGCATTAAACTGTTATTTCTATAAAAAAGACTAACATTAAGCTTTTTTTCTATAGCTTAAATCCAACCTATTATTTGAAGATTTTCTGTTTCTGTTTTTGAGTAGCAGTCAAGGAGTCTGGATTTGTGCCTGATTGTTGGCAATAGGCAAAAGAGAAGTGTGGGTGTACTATTATGTACACCGCTACTTAACCTTTCGGGGATTGAGGCGTGATGACTATAATCATGATGTTTAACCGGTGAAATGTGACTGATCTGTGTGTGGTACTTACATCTGTGGCGACAACGACATCGCAAATCGCAACACATGAAAACTAAAAATGACAAATCCTACATCGCGCTATCAACTTTATCCGCGACATTAGCCTATATAGAAAATCCCGACTTACATACTCGTATATCGGGCAGTTAGCCCACCAGACACAACACCCGTCTGGTCGGAGGATTCTATCCCCATAGAAAAGGGAGGTCACCCCCCGATGAGGAACTTTACACCCTGTTCTGTGTATGACTAACCCTTTGGAGATTTCAGATTTGATTATAATCTGTTCTAAAATAACACGACATCACGGTTTAATTATCATGATAATTTGCACAATGTTATGACAAAAGCTGCAAGCGAAATGTTGCATTAGTATCGCTAATCACGCTGAGCCGTCACGACTACGCATAAGTAGCGACACGTTATGATTACCATATGAATCAATTTCCCTTGTTTGAATAATCACAGGAAGCTTCTGTCATAATGCCAGACAAATGAAGCTTTTGATTTCATAATTTTTCCTTATTTAAAATGCTTTGGGACGTTAGGAGAAGAATGGAGCGAGAAGGGTCAGGACTTTTAAAAGAAAAGTTTTCAGATTAAGTAGTTTTATCGAAATAACATTTGGCGCATACATTTTGTGATTTGAAATATAACCCTGTTGTGTTGTGTTAAACCTCAGGACTTGAGCAAATGGCAATTGCTGTCTTCTTTCTTTCTTTTTCAAATGGATTGTATTTATCTATCGATTATCATTAATACATTTCTCATTTTTGTATCGTCATTTTCGCTAATTTAAAATCAATTTATCTTGGCTTGTTTGCTGAGATACGTAAATACGATAATAGGTACAAACCGTTAACATTTTCGGTTTAAAAAGCCAAAATAAAAATAATATACATCCCGGGGACTGGTTTCGGTTCGTATCACAATTAATCACATTTCAGAGACCTTAAATAAAGTGACTAACGGAATAGTCAAGAATAATCAGACCTACACTCTTGCTAAAAAACTTTAAATCGGTTGTAATACTTGCTTAGCTAAATATTCATCAAAATAACGCGGCTGTTACCGAAAAATACATAACAATATATTACGTAGTATTTCTTCAATCTATTTCCAAATAAGACTAAACACAGACAGACAATCAGACGCTATCGTATGACTCAGAAAATCACAATAACAGAAGCAACAAGCTTATATTTCTAGTCCATAATCATGTTCTTATGACTCAGTGAATGCGTTAACTTGTAAGGAGTAACGTCATAATAGGGGAGGTTCAGTGCCAAGAAATCTTTGCTGAATGAGGCTTAATGTAGTGACAGGATTTTATTGCAAGTGTGTTCGGTGTAAGTACTAAAAGTATACCCTCAATCGATGACAGATGCGACGACACTTTTTGTTCATGTTTTCAGACGTCTAGACGAATAAATAAATATTATACTCGGCATCTTTTATTAGCCTATAGAATATTCTAAAAGAATATGAAAACAGCAACAGCTTCAAATCAAAAGACATTCATTTATTCAAATGAATCTTCAGCACTTTTTGGACGACAAAGTTTACAAAAGACAGTTCCCCATAACGTTCACCCTTCGTTAACACTTCCTAGTGTTTTAGCTGCGAAGAAGAAGTGGCGGAACAAACTCCCCAGCAACACATCTGTCTGTTAGGTTAGAGGAACCAAATTCGATACAATAGTGTGTAAAATAATATTACCAAACCCCTGTGAAAGTCCAATATTCTTAATTGTGTCTTCGCGTCTGATAACGGTTTTTTGGTGCAATTTAATAGCAGTAATATTGAATTATTACCACTTATTGGACGGACGACCAATTTATCAGGTTCTCAATTAGATGATATTATATTTTCCTGGCTCTTAAAATCTAATACCTTTAAACGAGCAATTATTGTATGTATGTACACTTGTACAGGTATAATATAATCTGAATCTCGGAAACGGCTCCAGTGATTTTTATGAAATTTAGTATGCAGGGAGTTTCGGGGGCGGTAATTCGATCTAGCTGGTTCATTCTTAGGAAACGTCGTTTACCAAAAAAAAATCGAGCAAAGCTTGGTCATCCAGGTACTGTAATTGAAGGCAGGTAATAAGTCCAACCACTGTCAGCACTAAAAAGTTTGTACACGCCGATCTTCTCTGCTTTTGTTAACTACACTTTTTAATGAAAAACGACAACAGCAGAAATTCGAGTATTTTTCACATGAGAAACTCGTAACAAGTAACGTCCCGTAAATTCGAAATTCCTGCTACAGTGCAACAAAAAAATATGGTGTCATTTTTTAAGCTCTGTTTTTTTTTAACAAAAATTGAACTGAAAAATGTTAATAGCGGCTATATTTCCCGAAAACCTGAAATACACGTGTTATGTGCTTTATAGTAGGTATATAGTTAGCTTCGTACTCGCAACCGGCGTGCGTTTATGACCAGATGAATTATCAGCCTAGCCTTTTCCCAACAATTTTGGGATCAGATTTCAGTCTAATAGGATGCAGCTAAATACCAGTGTTTTATATGAAGGGATTGCATATTTGACCTCCACAAACCACTTAGTCCTGGATAATACGATACTTCTGCTCCACTGACGAACCCAGGCAAGCGCGGCTTAAATTGAAGATTGATCCGAGTGGCTTATTCTTTAGCCACGAGAGACTAGATGAATGAACAGGGGAAAGCAAAAGGTACATAATTATAACAGAGGACGTTCTGTAGTTTCTGTACCCTTTTTTTTGGAGGTTTGGGAATCGGCAATTAATTACTCCTTCCGCTCTAGGCGGGGCGGAAGGGAGTGTGTCAGACTAAAAACCACCCATGTTCCTTTTTAAACCTATCTCTTTCAAACAACCCGCTACCCCGACAGAATTCGGCCCTTGTGGGTCCCTGCAATGTTGCAGACATCTCTTTGAGGCGCGCGTGGAACACGAACGCGCCGTCAGCACTCGACACGGTCTGTCATCGTCAGGACGGACGGACAACGAGCTAAGTTTCTGCCTACTCTCACGGGAAGAAAAATAATAGTTACCTATAGTTACGCACCTGAATCTAGCAAAAGACTATAAGGCTTGAGTTGATTGAAGCACATAAAATGGCGTCCGTCTGAAAATGCACGAAATTACCCTTACCCAGCCACTGTAGTTGTGGTTTTAGTTGGATAATTGGGGCTTAAGCCCGAGATCTGTGGCCTTAAGCACGAATAATAACTTGAATTGAGATGTTGTAGCTTTGGCCTAATGCTTTGTGTTCGTTGTGAACAGATCCTTCTTGTAGCAATCTTTGTTTTTCGCTAATTATTGTAAGATAATTGAAAGATTATGTTTATTTCAGAATGGTAACCGTACTACACACATCGAAAACGTATTTCAATAAAAGGCTCATAGGGAGACCACAACTTTTGTTCCTGTGAGTACATTTCCGTGGAATAATATTCAACATTTAAGCAAGAAAACTGCGCAAAAGCTAGTCTGAAACAACGTCTAATGGTGATTTACTACTAGTATTATCGCCTCCATGAATCTAACATTTCGAAAATAGACTAAGTAAGATTTCTGCCGAACCCAACCACAGTAGAACAAACACGTTCAGTAGCGCAACTCCACGCGCTGTCTGAACTAATAAACATAACTCAAGCTAGAACTTGGCAGTAGGTATAATTTATCCAATTATTCCGACAGTTTGTTCTGTGTAAGACTAACGAAGCCAAAGATTTGATTCTATTATGCAAATGTTGCTTGTTCAGTCAGAGCAATGGTAGCCCCACTACGTCTTGCGGTCTGTAGGTCCTGGGTTTGAACCGAAGCAGGCATTTCAACATCATCATCACTACATAGTATAAAACAAAGTCGCTTTCTCTGTCCCTATATCCCTATGTATGCTTAAATCTTTAAAACTACGCAACGGATTTTGAAGCGGTTCTTTTTAATAGATAGAGTGATTCAAGAGGAAGGTTTTAGTATATAATTTGACCGACATCCACGCGGGTGAAGCCGCGGGCATCAGCTAGTTATCTATATACCCTTTTCCCAGCTATGATGGGGTCGGCCTTCTGGCTCACCGGATGAACGAATATTTCAATTTTACAGGCAAGTTACATTCCTTTACTCGGTGTACACATCAAGCTATACACCATTATAACATGGTTATATTGATTGTTCGCCTTTGTACATTATTTTATCACCACTGCTCACTAATATGGATCCTAAACATTTAGGATTTCATCATAATATGATCTAAAATGTGATCCATGTACACCGCTGATGCTGACGCTGCTGACTGCTGGGACACAGGGCCGTGTGCAACATTAGAGACTGGATTGTGTGCAGTGGGAACATTAGAGACTGGATTGTGTGTAGTGGGAACATTAGAGACTGGATTGTGTGCAGTGGAAACATTAGAGACTGGATTGTGTGCAGTGGGAACATTAGAGACTGGATTGTGAGCAGTGGGAACATTAAAGACTGGATTGTGTGCAGTGGGAACGTAAGAGACTTGATTGTGTGATTGTGTGCTGTGGGAACACTGACACCTGTGCCAGCCAGCTCACTGAGCTGTGGCTGGCTGTGTGAAGACTGGATTGTGTGCAGTGGGAACATTAGAGACTGGATTGTGTGCAGTGGGAACATTAGAGACTGGATTGTGTGCAGTCAGAACATTAGAGACTTGATTGTGTGCTGTGCGAACACAATGTGTCAATGTGTCGATGAATTAAACAACGTCAGGAAACCATCACCATGTCTGAGAGATATTTCGCGACGGCATGTAAAGGCAAGTCAGAGGCTCATGGGCGGCATAAAGAATCCGACACTAGGTTAAGCACTAACCACACGATTAAGAAATGCCATGCAAATGTAGTTTTGTTCACAGCTTCGCGTGCGCATTGACGTCACGACGACCCTAATTGATGGAGATTTCCACTTTTTTGCTCAGCTTGAAGGTAAAGATCAACGATTTGACGTGTTAAGGAAGTTAATGAAATGTGTGGGTTTTTCCTACTGCGTTTATTTGAAAAAAATTATCCTGTTGTTAATTAAAATTTCATCGAAATTAATTTTACGGCATTAATTTTGTTTATCATGGTTTGCGGTTTTTATATTGTGTACCTATGTAATTCAATAAGTAATTTAAATTGGTATATATATTATTTTTGGTATCGAAATTGTTTCTTAGTAGTTACATATTTTTAACATTTTCCTATAAGTTCTCCACATGGGAAATGTGTAGGAAAATAAAATTATTCAAAGTAGAGGCATGCAATATTATTACTTCGAACTTTTCTATTTTACATTTTCGCAACAAAATAAGTACCTACCTACATTTAGCTTATGCCCGCGGCATCGCCCGTGTGTGAAGTACAGTCGCCAGCGGATCAACTACACACTGTCTTTCTCCAAATGATTTTAAATAATAATAAAATTTAGGTTAAGTTAAAAATCGAATGAGACAATTTCGTGGTAACTTGATACGCCGGTGACCTTTTAAAATACGGTACTCCAGGTTACAACAAATTGTCTGTGAGCCAAATATGATCCAAACCAGTTCCAGTAGTTTTTGCGAGAAAAAGTAACAAACATCCATTCATCCATCTTCTCAAACTTTCGCATTTATAACAGAACTAAGATAAGATATCGACCAGCGATGTATTACTTTATGTTAGGTACCTACTCTTGCTTTTACGATCGTCTGGTGTTGAATTATGACGGTTAAGTCTAGATATTCAGCATATTCGATGTAAGAGGACGTGTATTAAGATGTATGCTTAGGTCGAAAGACCTATTTATTCCATGTTTTTATTACTTTAACTAGCTGTACCCAGCACGCGCTGCAATGCCCTTTTTCCTACCTACTACCTACCTACCAACCTACTACCTAACCACCTTAAAAATTAAGACATGTGGTAAGTCAGTAAGTGAATAGTATTGCGCCACACAATAATAAAGGATACCAAAGTAGTACTATTACTAATTCAACTTAGTTGAAATAAAGGTACTTACTATAAGTATTCTATGTCCTGTCATGATCGTTCAAGATGTGAAAAGGTATAACAGACAAATAGAGAAATCATGCCTAGTTACTTTAATAGGTTTACCATACACTTTCATAGATAACTCTGCCCTTTTTTTTTTTTTTTTTTGGGGGTGGGAAATCATCCCGCTCTTGGGCAGAGCGAAAGGGAGTGTCAGACTTCTACTGACAAAAAACCACCCGTGTTCCTTCTTAGCCCTTCATGTCGAGGCCGCGGTATCTGTGAACAACCCGCAGCCCCGACAGGCTCACAGATAACTCTGCCCTGGAGTGTACCTAAATGTGGTGTTGCCCCCACAAACGATGGGACACATGTTATCGTATCCTGCCTGTCCTGTCGCTTGCACATCACAGGAGCTGATGGACACTACTTAAAGTGCCGGCGGGGCTGCGGGTTATTCGAAAGGGATACCGCGGCCTCGGCACAAAAGGCTAAGCAGGAACATGGTGGTTTTTAGTCAGTAGAAGCCTGACACTCCCTACCGCTCTACCCAGAGCGGGAGGAGTCATTTGATGATTTCCCACCCTTCAAAAAAAAAAAACAAAAAAGTGTCATATTCGTCGCCAAATTGGCTAACTCAATTTAAACTGTCATTGTGATACGTTAAAAAGAAGACAGTACACTTTGTAACACTTTTATAACTGGTCAATTTGACTTGCGACTTTTTACAATGTAGAATCCACCTTTTGACTGTAAACTTTAACTGCCATTCAGAACACCTGCCTTACCTCTTAAACGATAGGGTGCATGGTTTAGGAAAAAAAACTGTTATCTTTGTATTTGGAGGTTCGAGAAAGATAATAATGAAGATCGATGAAAGATTTAACTGAAATCGTCAAGTATTGGCTAAAGGTATTCAATAACTATTTACTGAGGTACCCAAGCTCGAGGAGTGATGTGTCTACAATGCTATGGTATTGACAATGAGAATACATTGTACTGGACTGGCTGAGGATTGGTTGCAAATGAGATATTATTTGGAATCACGGTTCCCTTCTTACCTCCACATTTAGAATTATCTTCTAGTTTTTTGCTGTCCGTCTGTCGGTCCGTATGTCTGTTTGTTCCGGCTTATCTCCGAAACGTCTGGACTGATTGTGACGGAAATTTTACTGGCAGATTGCTTTTGTAAAAAATAACTTAGGCTACTTTTTTGTACAGGGTGGTGTCGACAATACGACAATAAATGAAACCACTGGTAGTTCTAGTTCATAGGAACATTATTAAACTATCAAATAAATCTTAACAGCAAAATAAAAAGTTGAAAAAAATACAATAAAACTAAGTAGCATAAAACTGTAAACGAAATTCATTACAATTTACAAACAAAATAATATTGGTTTACTAACCTTAGGAATAATTTGCACCGATTAACGTGTGGAAATAAAATGTAAAAAACGAATTTCGCAAATATATATAGGTAGATTAGTGTCGTATCGTCGGCACTACGACGGTGTTAGGATTTATTTGATAGTTTAATAATGTTCCTATGAACTAGAACTACCAGTGGTTTCATTTATTGTCGTATTGTCGGCACCACCCTGTATAGAAAAAGAATTAGAGTTTCGTGCAAAATAATTAAAACCATTGCAATTGCCTATAAAATCCGATTCAAATAGCGAAGTAATACTTTTTATAATAATTTCATGGGGACGAGGGTCATGGGCAACCACTAATTAATAAATAAAAGCATACACACAGTAAATAAATGGCTAAAATGAAAGCTATGTTTGATTTCTAAGAACTGAGCGAAGTTGAGAGGTCTATTGAAGAAATAAATGGGCACGAAATGATTTAGTCTTAATATTTGTGACCCAGCTCTGCTTAGTTCGGTTGTAATGTAGATTTGTAAGATTATACTATAACTAAGTAAAATATAAATGAAAGGTACAGTGAGACCTACACAAAAACGCTAAATGACAATGTAAAATGCATCAAAATCTGCTGTTCAGTTTAGGAGATCTAAATACTCAAACAGGCAGACCCTACCTTACCCCCGTTCCTGACCCCTTCTTTTATAATAAACTAGACTTTGACCGCGGCTTCGCCCGCGTGAAAATGAAGATTTTTTCATGCAAACTTTTCAACTCCCTTAGATCAACTATTTAACTCCCTTATAGGTTAAATTTCAAAAAATCCTTTCTATTCCTCGTCTACATTATAAAGGAAACACCTCTGCAAAATTTCAGCTTTCTAGGTCTAAGGGTTTGGGCTGGGCATTGATAAGTCAGTCAGTCAGGACTTCTCTTTTTAAAATATAGATAGATAGATTAAGATTTAGATGTAGATGCTTTAAAATCTACATAATAGATAGAAAATGAATTCAAAAGGTACCGTTTGCCTGATTGAAATATATTTCTAGGCCTCAGTTAAGAGTAGTTTCTGCTAAAATTAGCGGCCCAATGAATCGTGTCCCCCTTCTCTATGCATGGGTAGTGGACTGGAAAACTCTGAGATTATAATGAGATCGATACAAGTTGCTCGGGTTTTGGTATTATTTTAGTATTTTATCATTTAAGCTAGCTGATGCCCGCGGTTTCGCCCGCGTGGGTGTCGGAACTTGAGAAATGATATATACTAAAACCTTCCTCGATATCCACTCCATCTAATCGTGAAAACAGTATGAAAATCGGTGCAGTAGTTTTTGAGTTTACCGCAAATAGACAGACATACAGACGCATCGGAGGACTTTGTTCTTAACCGACTTCCAAAAAGGTGGAGGTTCTCTATTCGTGTGTATGTATTTTTTGTAATATGTAGTGATATGTAGTTATAGTGATTTAAATAATTTCGTGCCTCATTGTAGATCTTTGACATTGCTGTCATTTGTAGATTTTTGACCATTGACTTATATATTACTGCGTAAGGACTGGGCGGACCGCATGTTACAATGACGCCTCGAAATTGGTCCTAAAACGGTCTTTCCTAAGCCGAAGTGAACTAGTCCACGATCGGCTCTCTTCGGGTGCGGTCGTAAATGTTATTAAAAGCTTTATTTATGTTCTTTATACCTCGAAAATACCACGCCGCTTATACAAGGTTACGTTAACGAGCAGACTACACCGATTCTCTGTATGGCGAACGCGTTGAGCAAATGTTTGGACGACCGTATCTTTAGTTTTTATATCAATGTTTTTGACAGTCGTTACAAACTAACTGGGTTGCAGAGGTTTCATAAGCAATCGCTCCATGTAAAATACAGGCATTCAGCTGCATTTGGTTAGACTAGTATCTGACCCCAACATAGATAAGAAAAGGATATGCAGGTGATGATGAGGGTCGGGTGATAACAACATAAAAGATACATTAGAGTAGGTACAATGGTTTTAACAGTCAGAAATGTAAGCAATTGAATTAGATGCGATCATTGCTTGGAAAGACGACTTTTTAAGATGGATACGGGGCTTTTTAGATCTAATAAAGTACTTAGGTACTTCCCAACAGAAAAATAGATAACATAATAGTACATTTTCCAGCATCCACATGTTTGCTTATCATTCGTCATTTGTCAACGTATTGAAATAGAAATAAAACAAATCGGACGGTCGGACGTTTTGATGACGTCATAATAATATATTCATAAACAATCCTTATCGGCTATGGAAAGTAATCAGCCAGAACGACGCTAGCATGACGGCTGCAAAACTTATTGATAGTGGTCAGTGGGCTAGTACGAGTACATACACACGACAACCAATCAAGGTACCTATGCAAAACCAGTTTAAGGGATCTCTCATCGGGCTGCGGGTTGTTCGCAAGAGATACCGCGGCCTCGACATGAAGGGCTAAGAAGGAACATGGGTGGTTTTTAGTCAGTAGAAGTCTGACACTCCCTTTCGCTCTGCCCAAGAGCGGGAGGGGTTATTTCACAGAACAGATACTTTTATCTGTTCTGTGGGTTATTTGATGATTTTCCACCCGCCCAAAAAAAAAAGGGATCTCTCATTGTACGGGAAATCTATACAAAACGATGTCACGTTATTCAGCAGGTATTGTCGTGTATACAATAAACCTTCAACATTTTGTGCCTGCGCGTCGGAAATATAAATAACCATAATCATTTCATAATTGAAATGTACAGAAACATTCCGACGAAACAGAGTCTATTTTTCATCTTGCTATATAAGTAGCTACTCAGTATATTTTCCAAACATGAGAATAACGACAAATGACAAGGCCGGATCTAGTCCGCCCGAGGAACGAGAAAGCTCGACATGTCCGGCGAAATCAGTATGGATGGTATGCTATTAAGAAATCTTTGACAGTCGTTACGAGTAGTCAGACCCCTGAAAGTTTGACAACCAGTCTTATCACCCGGTAGCTCGGGTGTGGAGGACAGGTATTAAACATTAGCTTCTAGTAAATAGAGGCCGATGACCTGGTGAAGGTTGCGGGTACCCGCTGGATGCGAGACGCACGGGACCGGTCAATGTGGCTACACCTGGGGAGGTCTATTTCCAGCAGTGGACGTCTTTTGGCTGAAATGATGATGATAATGATGAAATAGAGGTGTTCTACTGTATTCGGTTAGACTCGGTTAGACTGGAGTCCCACCCCAACAAAGTACGGAAAAGGCTACACTGGGGATTTGAGAAAGTTATTATTCGAACGACAGTAACACTTCTCGATCTACGAAAAACACCCTTTTTTTGTGTGGGGTGGGAAATTATCCAATGACTCCTCCCGCTCTGGGTAGAGCGGTTGGAAGTGTCAGACTTCTACTGACTAAAACCACCCATGTTTTTTCTTAGCCCTTGTGCCGAGGCATCTCTTTCAAACAACCCGCAGCCCCAACGGGACGAAAAACAGCCTTAGATTGCCATCCAATAAAGGTGCTATCGGTTTGAAATTATTATTACAGAAGTGCGTCCTGTCGTACCGCTCTATGGCTGCTGTGGCTATAGCATGGCGTTTTGTTACCATATGTCAGACCAACTGTTCTGTTCGTTCATGCAAATCGATGGGGATGTTCCGACATGCTCTGTTATTTTGGGAATGTTTGTGTTGTAGCATTCCCACGCATACATTTTTAAATAGAATTTAATTTTGCTATATTATTGAGGTAAATGTAAATGTTGAGTATGAATGTATTATAGATGGCTATAAGAGTAGAGGAAGACCAAATAAACGATGGATGGACTGTGTGTAAGTTTACATGGCTAGACAGGAGGTGACTGCTGACATGACGAGAAATAGAGAAGTATGGAAGAAGAAGACATGTTGCGCCGACATTAAATAAATTGGGATAAGGGCTGGAGAATGATGATGATGATGATGAGGTCTTGGGTTTGATTCCTAGGTCGGGGAGTGTTATTGAATTTTTCCAACAAGAATTTCTTAGTAGCTGTCGGAATTTGTGTGTTTGATACGCCTCTACCTAACCGTTCGGGGATTGCAGGCGTTATGTTATGTTTCTTTGTAACGCGTTGTCGCTATCAAAATTGTATGAGAAAAAGATACGAGGAGTCATGGTATTATAAAAAATATAAGTAATATTTAGAAAAGTCTTGAGGATCGTTAAGCAATATGATAAAGTAATATTAAACGACAGAGTTGGAAAAGCACGTAAAGCTGTAACAGCTTTACGTGCTTTTCCAACTCTGTCGTTTATATATGGTAGCCGGGAGCAACAGTTGCTCCCGGCTACCATATATAGATCTTTGGTAGTCGTTACAGGTACTTGACCTGAAATTCTGACATCCAGTCTTACCAAAGAGTATCGTATTACCTAGTATTAACTGGGTTGTGGAGGTCAGATAGGCAGTCGCTCCATGTAAAATACTGGTACTTAGCTGCGTCCGGTTAGACTGGAAGCCGACGTCAACTAAGTTGGGAAAAGGCTAGGCAGGTGATGATGAGAGTTGGAAAAGCATTCACATAATTTTCCCGCTTGGGATTAATTCATTTTATGAGCCCACAATGATAATCTTATCGTGGCACATAAAATTAACTGAGAATCAGTGAGTTGTGTCTTCCCAAGCAAGTCATTAAAAAGTTTGCGAGAAATAAAATATATTCGACTGGAAAGATTAAGTTTGGACTGAAAGTTATTTAACCAGGTTAGTTAAATAAAATTAAATGATTTAATGATGATATTGTACAATAAAGATATATATTCGTAGAAATCATAGCCTAATAGAGCGTTGATCTGTTAGAATTAATTATTTTTTTGATAGAAAGCCAGTTAAAAAGAAGTAACGTCCGTGATAGTGAATTTATTGATGAACGATATGTTGTCTTTAGATGTGACCGTGACCGTGTCGCGACGTGTAAAAAAGATGGAGGAGGCGTCCTAATTGCTGTGCTTCGTGAATTGCGAGCAACAATATTGACAACTCAATTATTTAACTCTGAAGTTGAACAAGTATTAGTTCAGTTGCCGGCCGCGCAGCAGCACACGCGTCATATTATTGGTGTCGTGTATATACCTCCAGCGTCTCCTGCAGAGGTATATGAGCAATACTTTGACATACTGCAAGGCTTAGCTAATAACCCCAATTGCAATTCATATCACTTCTTTGGTGACTATAACTTGCCTGCTATTGACTGGGTGCAGCAAGGAAGCCATGCCACTGCACGTCACACGGACTCTACGGGACGTATCTTACTTAATTTTATAAATATAATAAATGGTTTACAATTCCATTACACAAAAAATAGTTTAGGTCGTGTACTGGACTTGATAATCTCAAACGCAGACCCTCAAATGATGCCGTGCAATATTCTGCTGAATCCCGATAGCCTCCACCCACCCTTTTCTATATTAACTCACTTAGATGTGCGTTTCAAACCAATGAAATGCCACTTAGTTCGCAGGTATAACTTTTTCAAAGCAAACTATGATTGCATTAAACATGACTTAGGCAATGTGGATTGGGAAGAGTCACTCTCTCATCATTCGTCTGAGATGGCTGTTAATTGTTTTTATGAAACAATATATAGAGTTATCAGGTCACATACTCCATTGACTCATACTAAAAACTCAAAATTTCCGATCTGGTTTTCACCTTCACTAATTAAAACATTTAAAACTAAAGAACGTGCTTGGATTAAGTGGAAGACATATGGTAATCACTCTGATTATGTGCATTTTTCAAATTATCGCAAATTGTTTCATAGTGAGACCGCTAAATGTTATAAGAGATATATGACATCAGTTGAAGACAGTATTCCCAAATCTATCAAGCATTTTTGGTCGTATGTCTCTTCCAAGAAAGGCAAAGCTAAGTACCCTGCTAATATGTTTTATAAAAATGTTTCTTCTGAAGACCCCAAGGAAATATGTAATTTGTTTTCGACTTTCTTTAGTTCAGTATATGAACCCTCGACCTTTGACCCAGATATATGGCAGCCGTCTAATTGCTATGAAGACAATTCGCCATGTATCTCTGACATCTACTTGTCAGAGGAATCAATACGTACAGCACTGAAGTCACTGGATTCTTCTAAAGGAGCTGGACCTGATGGCATACCACCCTCATTCTTCATAAGTACAGCTGACCACTTGTCTTTCGCCTTACATTTAATCTTTAATAAATGTTTGAAGGAGGGAGTCTTTCCTGCAGTTTGGAAGCGAGCCTCTATTACCCCTGTGTATAAGAGTGGCGATAAAAATAATGTAGAGAATTATCGGCCCATTTCCATTCTTTCCACTTTGTCAAAGGTTTTTGAACGACTTGTGCACAGTGCAATATATCCTCATATCCGTCATCTTATCATACCCGAACAACATGGTTTTGTCAAACGTCGTTCTACCACCACTAACCTCATGACCTTTGTGAACTATCTCTTTGAAAACATGGACCGCCGGGTACAGGTTGACGCTGTTTACACGGATTTTCAGAAGGCCTTTGACAAAGTGGACCACACCCTTCTAATGGAAAAAATTGCCTTTAATGGTATACGCGGCAATTTACTCAGATGGTTTGCTTCATATGTTTTCAATAGGACTCAAAAGATCATCGTTAATGGGCATGAATCTGACTCTATAGTTGTTAAATCCGGGGTTCCTCAGGGTTCAGTATTAGGTCCTTTTCTCTTTGTATTGTTTATTAATGACATTAAACATTGTTTTGTCAACTCACATTTCTTGATGTATGCAGACGATATGAAAATTTATACCACCTGTAAAAATATACGCGACTGTCATTATTTACAACAGGACCTTGATAGACTTTATGAATACTGTCTCAAAAATAAAATTTTTCTTAGCCTTCCCAAATGCTACACAATTTCTTTCACTAAGAATAAAAATCAGATCAAATTTAATTATACAGTAAACAATAGAAGTCTTAAAAAAGTTCCATCTGTTCGTGACTTGGGTGTTACGCTTGATTCTAGTCTGCATTTTGATACTCATATTGACAATATAGTAAAAAAGGCCCTTCTGGGAGTAATGACGCTGCATGGAATATGCAATAATAGATTCGACTGCATTCCTCTGTCAAATAGTCTACATTATATAGTACCTAGATCTGTCATGCTTCGTGGGGTACGTGTGCCTCGACTATTCCACACGAACTCGTGCAGGACTAACGCTGGGGAGCGCGTACCTCTTCGGCGCCTTGTTGATGCGTACAACGCTCACTTTATGGAGCTTGACTTATTTACTCTATCCAAAGATCGCTTCAAGGCAAGAGCAATAGAATTACTAAATTCATAAGTTTCATTTCCTTTTATTTCTTTCTTTTTAATATTCTTTTACGATGCACACGATTTGTCTGTTTTCTTTAACTATTTTTTTCTTGTGAATCCGTGGACAATGTTGTTGGTTACATGTGTAATAACATAAATATGTGAGATTGTGTATAAATGTATTTCTAAGTTGTTCTAATTTAAGAATCTTTAGTTAAGCTTAGCATGTAACTGTTTTTTGTCCCTAATAAATAAAATAAAATAAAAATAACGAATTTGTTCATCGTCTTCATCATCTTCCCTTCATCATCATCATTCATTTTAGCCATAAGACGTCCACTGCTGGACATAGGCCTCCTCCAGAAGGGGGGGATTTGCCATAATCGCCACGCTTGGCAGGCGGGTCGGCGATCGCAGTATGGTTGTTACGAAGGCACAGAGAACGCTGCTGTCCATTCTCTGGGAAGTCCCTTAGTCGCCTCTTACGACACCCACGGGAAGATATGGGATGGTGCTATTCTTTGCGTCCGACACCATACGTAACATCATGTTCCCATATCCCGTTCTATTTGGGGTCGGCGCAACACGTTTTTTTCTTTCATTCGACCCTGTTAGACGTCACGGCGGCATTTGTTACTCATTTCTCTTTCATATAATTCCTCACACAATCCATCCATTTAAATAATATAAATTATTTAAAGAATATGAATCGCTAGTTCGTAAAATTAAGTTTATTCTAAGTCCATTTAACACCTCAGTTAATATCTTTGTTTTCCAGGTGTTTAATGTTTTTAATATCTTTGGTACAATAACTTGTTTACAAAACGATAACTTTTTAGTGCTTCAGCCATTTTGTAAAATAATCTAAAGTTAGACGTCTTGTAGTTTGTACTTTTAATATTTACTGATGTAGTTGTTTCACGGGTAAATACACTATGGTATATTATAATAGAAAATGCAAAATGGGGTGGTTGCCTTAGTTTAAATTGGTTTCTGTTTTGTGCAAATAAATAAAAACAGTATTGAAAGTTCTTTATGACTAGCTCTCGGGTCAAAATAACTACTAAGGAACCCCATGTATCCCGTGGGGCTGCGGGTTGTTCGCAAGAGATACCGCGGCCTCGATATAAAGGGCTAAGAAGGAACATGGGTGGTTTTTAGTCAGTAGAAGTCTGACACTCCCTTTCGTTCTGCCAAAGAGCGGGAGGGGTTATTCGATGATTTTCCACCCGCCAAAAAAAAAAAAATAGGAACCCCATGTATGTGTAGTTAATATTATGTTCTTGAAAAATTATTGGCAGTCGTTACAGGTAGTCAGTGACCTGAAAGTCTGACAACCAGTCTTACCTAGTATTAACTGGGTTGTGGAGGTCAGATAGGCAGTCGCTCCATGTATAATACTGGTACTTAACTGCATTCGATTAGACTGGAAGCCGACCCCAACATAGTTTGGAAAAGGCTAAGCAGATGATGACCTGTTTTCACTTACACTACTGTAATGCTTAAATAAAATCTGTGACGTCACCCAGTGCACCACAGTGCTAGGTAAAGTTCCTATTTACTTATGACAATATCATCACGATTCTATCTAGCCTTTTTTTTTTTTGGCGGGTGGAAAACATCAAATAACCTCTTGGGCCTCTGCCCAAGAGGTTATTTGATGTTTTCCACCAGTCAGTAGAAGTTTTAGTCAGTAGAAGTCTGACACTCCCTTTCGCTCTCGAAAGGGAGTGTCAGACTTCTACTGACTAAAAACCACCCATGTCCCTTCTTAGCCCTTCAAGTTGAGGCCGCGGTATCTCTTGTGAACAAACCCCGACGGGCGTCGGCCCTTGCGCGCCCCTTCCTGACATCTCTTTGAGGCGCGCGTGGAACACGAACGCGCCGTAGACACGGCCTGTCGTCGTCATAAGACGGACGGACGGCGAGCTAGCCCATTACTCACAGTCCACAGGCCAGATTCTGTCTAGCCTCAGCTATATTAATTTCTCTATTTGCATTCCATAATCTTAAATGATCGTACAGGTAGTCAGTGGCTCGAAAGTTTTAAGTTAGGTCTTCAGTATTTAGCTACATCCGGTTAGACTGGAAGCCGACCACATTTTTTTCCAATGTTAGGGAAAAGTATGTTTAAGGATCTTAAAATTGTTTAAAGATAACGCACAATGTTGAAGCTGTCGCTAAAATACAACAGCGTGTTACTGAAAATGGGCATTACATTGTGTAGTAAAATTAAGTATTAATTAGTAAAATTACTGGCAACAATTTTTTTACTTAACAATCTGGTGTGCCAATCCCTTAAGAAATTAGAGCCCCTTCCACGGGTTCGTGCTTTATCATGCAGTACGATACCCCACACATATACCAACATACCAATTACTTATATATAAGGCGACACACATCAATTAACCAGTCGTTTATTGATTTTATTGCTTGATAAACAAACTAATTGCTACTTTGTCAGTCACGGGCAGTTACATTATATAGCTTGTATATGGCTGAAAAGAAGTAAACATGCGAGAAAGAAAAAGTTAAATCCTCTTTATTGATTACTAGCTGATGCCCGCGGCTTCACCCCCGTGGATGTCAGTCAAATTATATACTAAAACCTTCCTCTTGAATCACGCTGTCTATTAAAAAAAACCACTTCAAAATCCGTTGCGTAGTTTTAAAGATTTAAGCATACATAGGGACGGACGGACAGCGACTTTGTTTTATACTATGTAGTGATGAAGGTGATGATGATGATGAAGGGATTCTGAGATAGATCCCCGAGATAAAGATCATCTGCTATTATTATAGTGGTCCTGACCGTTTTTGATCGCGGCATCCAATCTTAGAGGAGGTTAGCTAGTTAAGAGAGAGAAATTGTACTTTTTGCCCTTCGCGGGACTCGAACCCAGAACCCGCGCTCAACATGAGGCTAACGGGGCAGTCATTATTAAGTCAACTGTTATTGGGATAGTATTCCTGTATTGTATTGTAAAAGATGTCAATATTTTATAACCCTCCGCTTGCACCAGACGGAGGGAATCCATGGGGATTTAACCGTTAAAAAATAACGCAGGCACTAACGTCTGTCCACTGCTTTGGGAATTTTGGGCATTATGGTACCTAAGTATTATGAGAACTTATGTTTCTAATAACAATACCTGCTTGTTATTTCATCGCTGATGTTTTTAATAACATGCAAGGTACCTGGGCAACTGCTAGTAATAATTATTGCTTTTCTTCCGCATGGTTGGGTGATTTGAAAACACAGATATGGTACTAATTGGTGGTCCGATACGAGGCTAAATTAATTGCAACGTTTCGCCTTTATTCTTTACATGGGTACACAGAGGAGGTACACGCACATTTAGGCATTTATGTGTAAGTATGTAAAATACTAGGGCGAGTATGATTTGTGTCTTGTAGATTACGATTGGTGATGACGAGAAGAGCGAAAATGGCTCAGTGGTTGTTCGACCGACTTAAGAGTTGTATGTCGTGGGTTTGAACCCAGGCAGGCGTATAACTTTCTGAAAATTATTTCACTACCACTGCGCTGAAAACAGAGAATTAGAACCTACCATTTTAAAACACTGTGACATCTACCAATCCACACTGAACCCACACCCTCATAGAGAGGAGGCCTATGTCCCAGCAGTGGGAACATTATAGGCAGATTATACTGCTATGTTTTTGCTCCACGATCTAAAAATAAAAATCCGACTTTCTACTACTCATACCCTCATATTCTCAACGAGTTTTGAAATATTTCGGTCACATAACAAGAAATCAAGCCTCTGATAGGTCGTACTCCACTTAGATTAAAACTAGGACACACTTATCACACTTACTGCGGTACTCAGAGATATTTAATGATTACTTAAGCCGTCACTAAGTAAAGGTTTGACATACTTTTATATGACAAAACTGTCAAAATCTTTACTAAGTTATGGCCTAAGTAATCATTAAAGCTCTCTGAGTGCGGCAGTTAGGGACGGAGTAAATTCACAGATGGCGAACCATTGTCAAGCAAGAGATTCCTTGAGAGAATCATGACCCTCAGTAATGAGGAACATGGCACGACACACGTGAGGAGGAGGCTTATGCTGATGACCACAGATAGGTCCTTCTACTGTCAAAATGTTAGTCAAAAAGTTTCTAAAGTTATCTGTCTACATCTTTTGATTAAAATGGCGTGATGATATGTTACTAGTAACAGCATAACGTACCAACGGCATCCGGAAACGTCAGCCAGCAGCTTCCGTTTTATATAAAAAAAATCTTGATAAGGAATTAGCAAACAATACAGCTTATACATTTTAATTGCACAAAGCATGTACACCAACCATTATCTTATTAAACCACGCCATTATAATTATAAATCCATTGTCTAAGCCTAGAGCTATTATGTCTTCAATTTGTTCACTTAGGAATCTTATAATTACTTTGAACATTTTGAGGTCGTTTTAAATGATCAGATAGCTAGTCATTATCTTATGTTAGATTTTAGTGTTCGTTTGTTTTAATTATGTGACATTTATAGACATAAAAAAACAAAATACATGATTTTATATAAGTCTATCGTAAAGATTAACATATCATTGCAAAACGAGTCTTAAAACCAGTTCTGGTTAGCTATCCGAATTAGCGTCTTGTCATGGGTCTCAAAGTTCGAGCTTATGACCTCTAGTTTTTCGGACTCATGTCCGTATTTTATTTGTAATTATCACTTGCTTCGGTAAAGTAAAGAAATGTGAGGAAACCAGTGTTGAGTGCAGAGATATTTCATTTATAAAGCCAAATTTATAAAAAAATTATAAAACACACGACAAAGAAGATGAGCATCTTTTTTACCTTAAATTCGTCATAGGTACTTAGTTTAAAATCATATTAGTTCAGTAACACCGTTCTAATACAACCCCATATTAATTGGACTATAATATTCGTGGATACGATTTCCTCTTAGCAGTTTTTGAACCATTAACTCAAAAAAAAAAAACTACGCACGATGCGTAAACACATGTTAAACGACGCTATCTGGAGCAGTGGCCTCATACCATGATACAGCATGTTCTAAAACACGCAACCGCTGACCCACAGCCATGCGTGATGTTATAATATATTCAATAACTTGAACGCTAAAGTGTCGTCCGTTATGTGACCCCAAACTATAGAGAAAGCGCCATTTTGCCGCGTATAAGGTGACAGAGCGGTCAAATTGGATGACGACGTGAGTGTGCTTAGCTAGACTGCATCGTTGCGTGATTTCGAAATTGTGCCGGAACAGCATGTGGTCTTTCCGGTTAAACTGATCAAGATCAGTTTCTGAACGCTAATTATAGAGTGTAGTGTTAAAACTCGTTACTGACGCTCAGTTGTTGACACTCGATACTCAATACTTTATTGCGTTCCACATGTAGTACGGACACAGCAAAATAGGTGAGTTAGGAGAGAGGAAGCACTAGTAAATAATAATTAAAACATAGACACACACACACTCTTTTAACTCGGCTATACAGTCTCTACTTGAACGGGGATGCTCCAGTCAGGATACCAAATTACTAATAATAATTATATTAGGTATTAACACTTCAAAGTACAATATTTTCCCTGCAGGAAATAATCAAAGACTCAGTCACTACTTGATAGTAGACAAATGCCAAAGTCTTCAAAGAAGTCGACAGCTGAGCTCACAAATCGTATACGGGACTGAGATATTCACTAGGTCCACTTTAATGCAACGTTTAAAGAACAACAAAGTATTTTAATTTATGTCTCTTGAACATTACTTCCATATCAGTTGCGTCCAATCTTGATGTGCCAAGTGTTTCATCATCATCTGGCTAGCCTTTTCCTACTATGTTGGGGTCGGCTTCAAGTCTAACTGGATGCAGCTGAATACCAGTATTTTACATGGAGCGACTGCCTATCTGACCTACACAACCTAGTTTGTACTGGGTGATACGATCTCCTTTGTAAGACTGGTTTTCAGGCTTTCGGGTCACTGTCTATCTGTTACGTTTGTCAGAAATCTACAAATGACAGCCGCGACCAAAGTATTAACGTGTTTACACGGAGACACGGAGGTAACGTAAGTGTTTCTTTATCATGCAAATTATTTAAGACATTCCCATCTACTAGTTTCAACTTAGGTACATTTTTATCTCAAAGGAATGCTTCTAGGTTACAATTTAGCATTACTAATCTTAACTTATTTAACGTTGCAAGCACGTTGGGCATTTATTTCATAACAAACGGTTGGTTGACGAGCGATAAAACTGGGCTGACGCGATTTTATCGTGTCGCGGTTCGTCTTGAGGTCCCTGGTTTATGGTCATTCTATATTTTAAGTGTTAGTATGCAAAGTTGCTTTTTGGTTTATTATGTTTATCACTTCCTTCTTTGATAGCACGTAATATTTTTGTGAGAAGTCCAATAGTAATGTCCGAATAGTTACCCTGACCTTTTGGAGCTTAGTGTTTACGATAGTTAGCAAATAACGTCGGTAAAGCAAAGGAAACGGGGAAAAACATTTTCAAACAAAATTCACCTTGTCTGTCTCCAAATATTATCAATACAAACATCATTAGTTGCTTTGAATTGCCAATATATACTGTCAAACAGCTGATAGACTTGTAACTCACGTTCACAAATTGGCTCGGAAATGCGCCGCTAAAAATGGCAATGCAAGTACCGACAATTACTGATTACGGTGACCGCCATATCACAGGTCGGCGCAATTAAAGCTATATACACAAATGTGAGCTATATCCTTATCAGCTTCCTAGAACCATAACCTGACTGCAACACGTTTATTATTCTCAACTGAGCCTAATATAGCATAAAGGAATTTGCTAACGAATGTTACCGACTGTTTAAAATGCGCGTCGCGATTTGCGTCGGCTGTCGCAGACGTTGGCAAAATTTCAAATAAAAAACCTAAGCATTTTATATACATAGGCGGAATCGAGGTTGTGGAAAATTAAGGTATTATAATATATGAGGAAAATTGGGGAACTTGTAACGCATTTTTAAATACTTAGAAGGTCGTTCAAATTGCCAAAGTATACTTATAGGTACAAGGAAGGAAGGTGGTTTGGTTTGGCGTTCTAAGTGGAAATTATTGACATTATCAATACTGCAGTACCCTTGTGTCATCGTCAATAATCATGGTTTTTTAAACAGCAGCAAAATCGCATTTACTGTTATGGTAAATTCTAAATGGAGCAACTATATCGGCAGGGTGACTGGCGACATAATAGCTGTAGAACCGATTAAAAACAAAAAAAAATTAAAACAATTAATCGGTTTACTTTTTTCTGGCCTATGTGGAAACTGCGAATCGGCAAGCGTAAGTTGCCCTGGACGCCCTCAGGATCGGTGGAGCGACGATTTTTGCAGGGTGGTACTGGATGATAGTTGCCGAGAATCGAGTTAAGTGCTATTGAAAAGACTGATGTCCAGTAGTGGACTGCAGTAGGCTGGTGATGGCTGATGGCACCTGAATGAGACTAGCTAGGCGACGAGAGAGGCCTGATGACCAGCAGTGGGCCATATAAGTTGATGATGATGAGATGCAGAATTAAAATGAAATGGCTAAATCAAACTAATGAAGGATTTACGTGGATCAACTGGAGTTTGAATTTGACATTTTACACTTTTTTTAGAAGAATATTTGAACAAGAGGATTGTTAAAGGTGGCTTACTGTGGTTTCTGCTAACCCCCACGGGAAAAGGGCTTGAGTTTATGTGTGTAGATTTAAATAAGTCTAAGCGTATATAATATAGTACCTAAAGGTTTTCGAGTAAATTTTTTGTGGCCAACATAATAAATGTGGTTTTAAAAATTGATTAAACTATTTTTAATAACTGGTTTATAATAATTATAACTTTTCATTCTTTACTAGCGAATTACTTACTGAAATCTTAATTAACAAAACTTCATAATATTAATAACCGTAGGTTAAATTAATTAGAGAGTATGTTAATGAACGCATTTGCGTTAGCGAAATTAAACTTTTAATTAAATATTTAAGGGTTAATTAAACAGTTAAAGGACGTTTAAGGTTTATAATTTTAAAACTTTGTAATTACTTTTGAGTTCATATTCATGTTCGTCTGAAACATATTTCAGTATGTTACGAGTAAGTAATAAAATAAAATATTGGAAATACATACGTTTGAGCTTTATTTTGATACTGTTCTTCGGGCTCCAAGTAAAAAACAATCCTGGTATGTCAACAATACCACGGGCACCCATTTACTGACACAAACTCACATTAAAGCTCCGTTCACTTTCGAAACCACACTCATTTTTACACATTTTGTTTTATAAAGTTTTAAACAACACTTTAAAACGAATTAACGCCGTAATAACAAGAACGCGACACAATACAAAGAGCATGCGCTTAGGCAACTGTCATCTAGTTCGCCGGGTTACCGGTAGTTGGCGCGCGCGGCGGGGGGGAGTGAGACGGTGATTATTTTTGTTGGAGTGTGAGTGAGAGGGGTGATATGGCAGCCTTAAAAGCTCTAACCTGAGCCTCCACTTTGGCCCGGATTAAAGTATGCACGCTGCAATGTAGGCGTAGTTGTTTTGTTTTTGATTTATGTTGAATTTGCAAGACTTCCGCTAGCGTTACTTGTAGCTTTACTATACGTTAGGTACGGTCAAACTACGAATTGTTTCACTAAAAGTTGTAGAGTAGTGAGTAAGCTGGCTTGGTTTTGAACTGGTTTGGTATAACTGTTATATTTGATAAGTATAGTATAATATTAATAGGTTTGTTTAAAAAAGTTTTGCCAATAAAATATTACCTACACATTTTTTTTTTTTTATGGTGGGTGGAAAATCATCAAATAGGGGTTATTTGATGATTTTGCCCGCTCTTGGGCAAAGCGGAAGGGAGTGTCAGACTTCTACTGACTAAAAACCACCCACGTTCCTTCTTAGCCCTTCACGTCGAGGCCGCGGTATCTCTTTCGAACAACCCGCAGCCCCGACGGGAAATGGTAAAGCCTCAAGCTAAAAGTTTTAACTACTTAGTTTGAAATGATTGGATTAAAACTTTTTCGAAAAACGTAATATTGTGATAATTAATTATTATATACTTTATTCATCGCTGGCTTAGCTGTTTTTTATAAGTCATTAATGTCAATCCAAATCATTAAAAGACAGCATTTTTCTATGACGTCACTAACCTTGTCTATGTTTTTAAAAATAAATTAAATAAACTACGTCTGAGATAAGAGATAACGTTAAGATACCGTGATAAGCTGATAGCGTAAGACGTCACACGTTATGACGAAAACCGGTAGAAAAATATAGTTTGTGGCCATTTCCCTTATTATAATCTAGAGTAAATATACGTAAGTAGTAGTTTCTTTGCAGTAATACCTATAAGGAAATAAAACAATTTTAATTTTTTGGACAGGATTCGAAACACCACGCTGCGCTCCAAAACGGGCATAGTGGACGTTGGCAAGAAGGCTGCTTGGTTAAAGTGGGATTGGGCGGGTCATGTCAGTCGCATGCACGATGACCGTTGGGCAAAAGCCTCCACACGATGGTTGCCAGAAGACGGACGGCGGCGCCGCCGAGGCCGCTAGAAAAAGGTGGCGTGACGATTTAGACGCGTACCATGAGGGATGGTTCGAGGCGGCACAGGAAAAAACCCGTTGGAAGGAATTAGGGGGAGGCCTTTGCCCAGCAGTGGGACAGGGTAGGCTAAAAAAAAAAAAAAATGGATACCCGTAACATCATCATTCTCTTGCCCTTATTAAAATTCTTTAGGGGTCGAAGCAGCATGTCTTCTTCTTCCATACTTCTCCACTGCTCGTCATCTCATCAGACACCTCCTTTCTTGCCATATTATACTTAAGGTATAAAAACTATATTTTCGAGCCGTTTTGGGTTGAAACTCTGGGGCCGTGGGGTCCGAGTGCTCATAGCCTGTTTAAGGAAATTTCAAAACGCTTAGTTGACGCTTCTCGTGACCCAAGGGCTGGCTCTTTGGCCAGATGGTAAGTGTTGCCATACAATGCCGCCAGTCTTTAGGGCACATTACTGGCTGACAGCGTTGAG
Organism: Diarsia brunnea; assembly: GCA_949774965.1. NCBI lineage: Eukaryota > Metazoa > Arthropoda > Insecta > Lepidoptera > Noctuidae > Diarsia > Diarsia brunnea. The sequence goes on along the minus strand of OX459008.1, from coordinate 15,694,690 downwards.
GAGCAGTTTTTTTATGCCTTTTTAAAGTTTCTTGTTAGTTTATTTATAAGTTTTTAATTAATGTACATAGTTAATTTACTTAAGGTTGATGCGACAAGGTAGCCCGCGAAATTCGAATTTTCTTACGTTTTTTGCAATTTTTTTTTTAATAATATTCCACAACTATCACACAACGCCATCTAGTCCCAAGCTAAGCAGAGCTTGTGTTTTGGGTACTAGACAACTGATAAACATACTTATATATTTCTAAATACATACATATTATAGATAAATTACACCCAGACACAGAACAAATGATCGTGCTCATCACACAAACATTTGTCCTGGGTGGGAATCGAACCCACGACCTCCGGCATAGCAGTTAAGGTCACTAACCACTAGACCAACAGGCCAGTCGAATTTTGCCGGTTAGTGTCAATGTCAAGTCGTATGTTAATTAAGGTAGGATTCGCGGTAGTAACAAATGTCTATGAACTGAGTAATAATGATCAAAATCACCAATAGGTACAACCGTCTCAGTTCATAAAGGTCTCTCTATTTGATGAAAACGGCATTCTTGAGACCTTTATGAACTGAGACGGTTGTATTGGTGATTTTAATAATTCATCCATCATTTCTTTGGTCTTTCTCTAGTCTTATACCCATCCCCATTTATACTTTAAACAATCCTCACGACAATATGATTATTGGATTCCCATAATGTTCCTGAAATAATTTCTTATACCTTTCATAAACATAGAGAAAATGGGGTAAATTCACAAACATATATACTGAATTTACCCCATCAGTTTTCGGAGGGCTGTCCCTTACGCCCTGTGTATTTATTTATTCAAAAGTTAAACTGCAACAACTACAAAAAACCACGTGCTACTAGCTACACTTCTGCTATTTTTTCAAACTAATTTTATGGACCTCCTATGATCTTACTTAGTAATATATTAATAATCTTAATTTGTTAAATATTAATAGAGCGTTAGAACTGGTTTTATTTTAATAGCTAATTTATTTTACGAACTGAGAAATTCCTATCCAATAAGAAATGAATATAAAAATAAACTATTGAGACTAAATCTTAATTTTAGTATCGTACGTTTTTGAATAATTTAGGTTAATTGTTCGGTTTATTATCTCTTGGTTTTTAAACAAACAACTTGTATATTTTGTAATTTATTGGTGCAGGCATAATATCAGTCGTAACTTTAATTTTTATCTATGTTATTTAATATGTCTGCTTTGAAGTCATTGACTTTTGGTTCTCTTCCTCCATAAGTCCATATTATAGAGTCACCCCGAACCAAAACTGGAATCCGCAAGTCATGGCAATATTTTTCTCAATACGAGAATCGAATCCGTGGCTTGCAAACGAAGAAAGCGGACATACTGCACTGGCTTTTGGGTCGAAGTAAGCCTGCAGATATATCCTGTATTATTTACTGTTTGTAACGTATAAAATGTTGCCTTACAACCTTGTATTATAAATGCGAAAGTTTGTGAGGATGGATGGATGTTTGTTTATTTATTTGTTTACATGTTTCACTGGAACACCACACTAAAGCTATAGGGATGTTTACAGACAAATAAAATAATATGATTCTGTTTAATCGGTCAGTTATATTAAAAAAATATTAATAATATAACAAAAAACACGAGGATAAAACGCGTCAAAGATCATGAGTGGCATTGTGACGTCACTTTCCGGTAAAAAATGTACTGCAAAGTGACGCCACACGAGTTTTCAAAGCACTTAACGTCTTCATCTTATTTATGTGAAAAAATAAAAAAGATGTGTCCAATATTTTTTGGAAATCTATCTGACGGACTAATGACTTAATTAGATATTTTTTGTCAAGAAGCACAGGAATTACTGACACATTCTGCATTTTTTCCTCTTCGTCTGCACGGTGGACATCGTACTCTTTTACATAAATACTACTGAACGAATTAGAAGGTTTGGCACAGATAATTTATAACCGGGTCAATTAATGAACTCCACGCGGGCGAAGCCACGGGCATAAGCTAGTCATTTCAGACATTTTGAAGAAATTGGTACTCACAAATAAAGTTCAAAATGAAGTTGTTTCAGTAGAATAAACTTTCCTTTTATACTAACAGGAAAGTAAGCAGAAATTTAAAAAGACATTGGACCTTAAAACTCGAAGAAAGATTAAAACTACATCAGGGTCTAGGAAAACGTTCTTTGTTGAAAATATTTTGGGTTAGAAACCGTTTAATTACAATTAGTAAAGTCGAATATATTATGAATGAGAAGTTTGTATGTGAAGTGTTTGTATATTATGATCATAATCTAATCTACTTGGCTATAATAAAAACTGAAAACAACATCTGTGTAGTTTTCCGTTTTTAAACGTGTCATGGAAAAAATTTCGCTTACTTATTCATTGGACACATTGACATTGAGTTTGAATTGAATATTATTATTCATTTATAAATTTATTTTTCGTTTAAGAGGTAACTTTGAGTTCTATTCTGTCGTGAATTTTTTTTGGAATATTGTTTTCAAGTTTGCTACATATTGATCATACAGTGATGTAGTAATGTTTAACAAGAGCCTTTCAATTTTCATAATTTTGCGTTATTCTGGCCCTCAAACGTAACTGGCAAATGATGCCTGAACTACACTTATGGCTTTCACATCGAGAAAAACTGACGGATAGGTATAACAGTTCATTCAGACATTAAACGGTTCCAAAATGTTTGTTAAAATCACACTGATACTGCTGTGTCCAAATAATCATTATCCAATACCTCCGTCAATTCAAAATTGGACGAGCCACAAAATTAATCGAGACGTGATGAATCAGGCTACAAGCTACTCTAAAATCAAGATAAATCCAATTAAAACAGAATCGACAAGTAAACTGTTTTAATAAAAACTGGATATAGGAAACGCAACGGTCGCCATTGGCCGTGATATAACTGTATGCGACAAACTGGTTGCAGCTGACGGCTATCCTGCATCACTAGTTCATAAAGCGGTGGAAAGGGGCTTTATTACGTATATTGATAAAATCTATGATGGGAACTGGTGCTGAGTTTTGTAAAAAAATGTGTAAGGAAAAGTGTAAATCGTAATTAAATTGGTTTTACAAAACATTTTAACATGTTTATGTTTTAAAATTAGATGGAGCCGGTGTTTCGAACCTGAGAGGAAACAGTGTCATTGTCTCTTTTAAAGTCTAGTCATTGGTCAAGTCATGTGGAGACCATGCAAATTGGTGTCTGAGATGGCCGAAAGAACCACACAAAGAGTGGCCAAGTCCAAGTAGAAGCATTAAATAACAAATGATGAATCCACGGTTTATAACGAGTCCAAATGTTATTGAGAACTGATAAATTATACCTAAATCTTAGGCCCCTCCGTCACATCTACACTAATATTACAAAGAGGAAAGATTTGTTTGTTTGTTTGTAAAAGGCTCCGAAACTACTGGACCGATTTCAAAAATTCTTTCACCGTTGGGAAGCTACACTATCCGCGGGTGACATAGATTACTTTTTATCCCTGTATTCCCACGGGAACGGGAACTACGCGGGTAAAACCGCGTGACGTCCGCTAGTACGATATAAAAATGGAACTAGTAAAATGTGATTGCATACTCCACCGTCCTCTTCAATATTATCAGTCGGAACTTATCAATGTACTGTGTGATGTAGTAAGGACAAAACCACCACGCTCTGCAAAAGAATGGAAACAATTTCCGCACCCGGCACCACGTGTTGTTTATTGGGTTTCACAAAAGTAAATAAACCAGTTAAGTTCACCTGGTTCCAGACCTTACTTGAATTCCAGAAATAACAGCAAACTTTCTATCAAAAATAGCGGTTGTAATTCCAACGGATATTTTTTAAATAGGAATCACAATAATTACATGTATGGCAGTATCGCCTTGCCTTTCCCTAATTAGGTTTGGGTTGGCTTCCAATCTTGCTGGATTCAGCTGAACAGCAGTGTTTGTGTGTGTTTTGTTTTTGTATTTGTGTTTTTTTTTTTGCTTTTTTTTGTGTTTTTTTATCCTTAGTAAGTCTGGTTATCAGTCTTTTGGGCCAACGACTACCTGTAACTACTGACAACGTAGTCCCCGCTGTCATTATTGTAGATCATGAATGACAGCCGAGGCACGGAGGAAACCCTCTATATTATGGATATCCATCTACGGGCCAACCCTGGTAAGCGCGGCTTAACCTGAAGATTAACCCCGAGCGGTAGTTATTATTTAACGAGCTCCTCCCATTGCCATACGGCACATTGTATTATTAATTCCAGAACTCACTGGGAATTAAACAGCAGATGTCTTAAACGGTGACCAAGTACCAGGTGCGCAGAAGTTAATGATAGCATATCGGATCGGTCATCTTCATGCCCATTAGCACGCGAGGTGTCAGTAGATCACCGAGCGGTATTTACTACGGAAGTAATGCGTGCTGGGTAAAGATCGCTGACATTTACGTGTATCAGTCATTATTGGTTTTGAATTAGCTATGTTAAGGGTAAAACTAGCGATATATGACTAGCTTAGAGGTGCGACAAGCTGATTAAATTTGATTAAGAGAAAGTACCGTTTATTAAATTTATACAACACATTACAGTTAATGGGTAATATAAAGTGTTATGTATGTGTACTCCTTTCTTCACGTGAAGACAACTGTCTCAATAAAATAAACAACTAATTATAAGCAAACAAATTAAACCCCTAATATATTTAATCATTACTTAAGCCGTCACTTAGTTAAGGTTTAACATACAAAACCTTCACTATAATGTCAAAATCTAAAAAAACACAAACTTTAGTGAGATATTGGAATAATTAGAACAAATTCCTATCATTAAAATTGACATAAATTCTTATAAAATGGTTTGCAACAAAAAATGTAGATACTTGAAGGCTACTTTCCCGTCGGGGCTGCGGGTTGTTTGAAAGAGATACCGCGGCCTTGGCGCAAGGGCTAAGAAGGAACATGGGTGGTTTTAGTCAGTAGAAGTCTGACACTCCCTTTTTGCTCTGGCCAAGACCGGGAGGCCAAAAAAAAGGATACTTTGCTGTGGCTTCTCAATGTTCTCTTAATATTGAATGCATTTCGAACTTCTATCGCATTTTTTGCGTCAATACGAAAAATTACGTGCTTTATATACATTTTTATATAACTTACTTTAATAAACTCCCCGTAAATAACCTCTAAACCGATGAGCACCTGTCCTGCTCGACACTGATGCGTTATTAAGCCAGCGCGTTATTAGCAACGTAGCCTGGAGCGGTTTATAAACCTGCTGAGGGTAACGAAGACACGATGCACAGGAAATTACTGCTTTACTGTTAGATGCAGTTTTATGGCGTGAATCAGCTTATTTATGCAGCATGGAATCTGAAATGTTTGGAATTTGGTTGAGTTAACTTGTTTATTGGGATGCTATGTAAATTGGTTGTCGATTTGGGACTGGCAGTCGGTACTTTCTTTTCTTTCAAATAATTATGATATGATGAATAATGTATGTCGTTGAGTCATTACATCACCATCAGACTCATTAGTGAAGTGTTTGCTGACAAATTTGGTTGCAGGCAGTCTAGGGGCAGAAAGTATTGGCCCTAAGATACTGTGCATGTGCAAGATACGAGTTTGTCACAGAAAAAAACAATAGCATGCCCTCCATAACAACCTCACCTGAGGCTCGGGTGTTAATTCTGCTTCTAATGCAATAACCAACTTTCCCCGCTTATATCAAAATGCACTATTTCACGCGAATTTCTTCAAACAAACCTGTAACGTCAAACTGATTGCTTCCTAAAGTATTTCTTTAACATCAGAAGTAGGAAAATGTAAATAACAAGGTTCCCATTGCGGTGAGTCAAAAGAACCAAGTGCGGCGCCTTTGACATGGTAATGAGCGCAGGAGTGTTACGATGCCTACTTTCTTTCATTTGATGTTATGTTTCGTCGGTTTTTCAGGTAATTCTTAAAAGGTTGTTGAGGTGTGTTTTCTGAGAAAAACCATGGTTTAACCTTACTCTTATTAAAACAACTAAATAATTGTTTCTTTTTAATAAATGGTTTGGTTAGCAGTATCTGTTTAAGATCTTCATCATACTAGCGTCTTTAAAGGTAATTTAAAATTCGACTGATATAGGTAGGTACCACTCGTTCGTGTCCATCTACTTGTCGCTAGCCAACAATTTCTATATTTTGTGGGCCCAGAACTTTGTCACTTCCAGGCAGAATCAGAGGTAGAGCATATTTTGTGTCACAGTTCCACAACCACACCCCACTGCTGATGAATTTCGGTAGCCTCACTACGAGGTTGGAGTTATCATCCATAATTACATTTTACAACTTGAGTCCGCACTAGGTCAGCTAAGCAGTCGCTCCATGTAAAATACTGGTATTCAGCTGCATCCGGTTAGACTGGAAGCCGACCCCAAAATAGTTGGGAAAAGGCTAGGCAGATGTTGAACTTGTGTCCGTAGATGAGTTGATGTGGACATTATTGAGCACAACCGGATTGATAGAAGATGTCGGTATGTAGAAAAAATAGCTTCGCAAGTGTTGCGGAATCGAATAAAAGTACGTAGTTTTTACCAATATAAAGACCGACACCAACCTTACATTATCACTTGCCTAGCCTTTTAGTTAAGTCCAACCTTATGCAGAAAACTGACCCAAACGTACAAATCCATCAAAAACGTCGATTTTTAAACAAACTTATTTTATAGTTATCCTCTGAAACTGTAATGGTTCCTGATAAGCTAGAAATAATGTGTTTATTTTTTGCGTGTTTTTGATTTACCGCAAAAAGTTAGTATAGGGTGCAACGCTTTTGTCATTCGTGGAATACCTACGTAGACACTGTAACAAATATGTGTTTATCAATACAGGAAGATAACGTCACTTTTAAAAGTTACTCAGTGTAGGTACATCAAAGACATAAGCCTACACTCAGTAAGTTTCGTCTCTTGTATACACCAAAATGTAAAATACAGCTGATTATAAATTATTATCTACACAAGGGTTTCAGTGACTACATTTACTAAAACTCACTTGTTAATTAATTTCGCTGAATATATGAATATTTTCACAGTTGTCTCTAGCAATAAAGTTGTTTGAACTTTAGTCAAAAGGTATGATTCGTATCACAATTTTCCACATTTTCACACGAAAAAATATCACAGTTGTATACTTTTGTTTATAGCCTGCTTTAAAATGTTATTTTTTACTTTTGCTCAGCTGTTAACTTTTATTTGTGACCTGCTTTACAATTTTATTTTGATTTTTGTGTAGTTTTACAGAAGTTAAGTTTCAGTAGTATAGAAATAACACTGAAAGTAAATGTTTATTGTTATGTAGTCACACGGCTACTAAGGCACCATCGATGCGTTCATCGAAGGTGGTTTAAAACATCATAAGAGATATTGAATGTGTTTCTGGATTTTGACATTTTGGCGCTGAGCAGAGTGTTGCAAATACAACGCCCTTCCTTTAGGTACTGCAATTTAAATACCCACCGTTCGGTCGAAATGCAACAACCGAAGAGCTTTGTTCTTTATTAAATTTTGCACATTACTCAAGTTTAATACAATTATTGTCGTATTCCGTTCGTAAACCAGTGGGTTTCAAATAAAGGAGATTTGTGTTGCATTGTTTGAATACATTTTAATATTCGGTAGGTACTCAATTTTTTGTTATTTCTATAATAAATTGGAATAATTTGACCAGAAAAGTTAAATTAATGTATGTAATATTCAAAGCTTACTTGTGGCATATCAAGTTTTACAATGGGGCATTGACGCTCTTCACCTTGATGCTCGCTCTGTACAAGGTGACCAACCGCTTTTTTTTAATGAAAAAATGTTGCCCCGCACTAGGATTTTCTCCTGTATCGTGGGTGCGCTCACAAACACACATACTAAGTTTCTTCGGTGCCAATCACTTTATTTATATGTAATGCATCCGACAGACATTTGGCTAGAAGCCGACCTCAACATAGTTTGGAAAAGGCTAGGCACATGATGATGAAATTTAATTTATCACAACGTAGATTACGTTCAAACATTCCAATTGTGTACCACTAATAGGAAGCAAAACAACATGCATAAACCACGTTGAAGCGAATAATCAAGCGCCTGCAACTTTGCCCATAGCAGCATGTTATGTAAACGTATATCTTGTTAGCAATTAACACACGCAGGCGTTTAGCGCAGGCGTCGCGTCGTCGAGACTAGGAACTCTTGATAAATAGCCTGCAGTTAAATCAAGTTATGTATTTAGTTTGCATGCAGGAAACTTAGTGGTATACTCTGTACAATATTGTTAGTTACTTTGCGCCGTTGGATACAGTAGGTACCTAAGTAAGTAATGGTTAGGTAAGTAGGTAGGCAAAGATGCTACAGTTCCTCCACACGCCATATAGCTAGATTTAACCAAAGTTCTTGCATGACTATTTCGAATGATACTTCATCATCATCTGCCTAGCCTTTTCAACTATGTTGGGGTCGGCTTCCAGTCTAACCGGATGCAGCTGAGTACCGGTATTTTACATGGAGCGACTGCCTATCTGACCTCCACAACCCAGTTAATACTAGGTAATACGATACCCTTTGGTAAGACTGGTTGCCAGTCTTTCAGGTCACTGACTACCTGTAACGACTGCCAAAGATCTATATGTGGCAGCCGGGACCAACAGCTTAATGTGCTTTCCGAGGCACGGAGGAAACTCGATATGTAATGGGTGGTCACCCATCCACAGACCAACCTAGGTAAGCGCGGCTTAACCTAAAGATCGACCCGAGTGGCAGTTCTTATTAAGCCACGAACTTCATCATCACCGAGAAATACTTACTTCAGCTCAATACTACTCAGTATTGAGCTGAAATAAGTATTTCTCGGTGACTACGTAGAATTCGGCTAAGTGTTACAAAAATTGAGTTTGCCACACTCAAAACTCGACCTAAATATCCATAAAATAGCGTGTGCTCAAAATCACTATCATCGCTACATATAAAACAAAGCCCTCCGCCGCGTCTGTCCGCCTGTCTGTCTGTTTGCAATAAACTCAAAAACTACTGCATCGATTTTCATGCTGTTTTCACTAATGGATAGAATGGTTCTCGAGGAAGGTTTTAGTATTTTTTATTTTAGTATATTATATGACCGAAATCCACGTGGGCAAAGCCGCGGGCATCAGCTAGTGTTGTATAAAACATTATTTTTTCGTATACCAAAATCTTCGAAATAACGCAAGCGGAGTTACTTTGTAGTTCCATTAGCAGGTCTTCACAGTCTAAATTATGCCATAATTTGGGTAAATCGCTCTAAAGCACTTCGTTTTGCATTTTGTCTTATATGATGTATATTGGCCCTACTTCTCATATTATTTTACATTTGAGTAGACGACTTAACTGAGCTGCATTGTAAAATGAACGATGTCATGAATATCCAAAGGTATATTTCGCCAGTAATGGGTTATTGCTATCAACGGAGCACAGGTCCAGACATTGCCTAACCCTTTCTTTGCCTTTTTGCGTGATGCTATGGCGAACCATTTTTTTTGGAGGGTGGGAAATGATCAAATGACTCCGTAGGGAGTGTCAGACTTCTACTGACTAAAAACCACCAATGCTTCTTGTATCCTTTGTGTCGAGGCCGCGGTATCTCTTTCAAACAACCCGCAGCCCTGCTATGGCAAACCTTGAATACCTAGGTACGTTATTTAGCATGGCCTTTCAAAGTTATGCGTCTCATAAATTGCCGGATTAGCCATACAGATACCTACACTGCGTATCGATAAATGTTAAAACAAGAGCTTTTCTGCACTATTTATAGTGTTGTTTTTCCCGGAAACGTCGAAAGTATTTTTATACCAACGAAATCATTTCTTTCCTGACCCTTATGACAACAAATCAATTTGCAAATTCATTATGTACAACACGAAACCCTTTTTTGTGGGCCAAAATCCGTTGAGGAAAGCTACTTAAGGCAATGGATTAGCGGTATGAACCCAAGGGTCATTATGCCCCTAAGTAATTCTGGTAAGATGGCGCCTTATCCACCGTAACGAGGGAAAAACAAAGCAACTTACTAGAGACCTTCCAACTAAGAGGGATTCGGTTTTGAGGTAGTTTGTGTGCTATTTTTAATTTGATTCAATTTTGTGTATTTTTTTATGATGTTCACCCTGTTAAGGCTCCTTTGGTTCGCACCTCTATGGTCTTCTTTAAGAGGCCTGTATTTTGTTTTACCTTCTACGTTTGACACCAAATCAAACTATGCTATACTAAATTAAGCTGATCTCTCATTGTCCGGGAAGCTCATACAAAGTAAGGTCTGGTTATATTAGAAACTAGCGGACGTCACGCGGTTTCACCCGCGTAGTTCCCGTTCCCGGATAAAAAGCTTATGTCAACCGCGGATAGTGTAGCTTCCCAACGGTGAAAGAATTTTTGAAATCGGTCCAGTAGTTTCGGAGCTTATTCGTTAGAAACAAACAAACAAATCTTTCCTCTTTATAATGTTAGTGTAGATGTAAAGCTTGACGTTTGCACTTTGTTTCAGTCACGTAGCTGGTAACCTTTATAGATAAGCCACGTAGGTACCTATTTGGTACGTAATTTTTTTTTTTTTTTCTCCTAGTGTGGGGCAACGTTTTTTTTTTAAAAAAAAAATTGTTTACTGCTGTCAATAATATACCATAGGATCCTCTATAACCGGTTAAGTAAAAATAACTTGAGCACAATCCTTGACTGAAAAAGCATCTTATTTGTTCCCATTGCAGGCAATTTTAATATTTCCTTACATCACTGGCGCTAGCGACTGGCGTCCAGTGCAGTCGCGACCTCATTATCATATCAAAGGCGCCGCTGACCCGCTCTGAAGCGTTTTATAATTATTTTCTGTTGCCTTTCAAAATTATTTTACCGGCTATTTAGTTTGCGGTTTCACATTTGAAAGAACGTGATAATATTGCAAGCACTGAGTTTAACTGAAAATAGTTGGCGGCCCCGACTTACGAACTGCGAGTCGTGGGTTCGAACCCTGTCAGGCGCATCTTTGTGTAGTTTATATCATCACCACTGCTCTCCAAACGGTGAAGGAAAACATCGTGAGGAAATCAGCATACAGCCTTAGAACCAAAAATTTCGAAGACATGTGACATCCACTAACCCGCACTGGGCCCAAGTGGTGGATTATAGCCCATCCCTCTCCTAAAGAGGAGGCCCGAATCCCTGCAGTGGTAACATTATAGGCTGATGATGATGAGTATGCATGAGAATGTAATAATATAATACGCCTGTAATCCCCGAATGGGTTAGACAAAGCTGTATCTAATAGTAAACCTAGTATACAGTTCGCCAGTTATGTCTTAAGTCCCATGTAATAGGGGCGAGCCTATGCCCATCAACCGGGCACAAATCCAGACTCCGTGTCTGCTACTGAAAATTCCTGATGGGAAAACCTAATTACAACATTATACCCGACCCCAGAATCTCACCCAGGGCAACGAAGCAGTCATCAGAATGTGAAAACTACTTAAATAATTAAATTGATGGAAACATTTAATTCTCTTGCACATTTCTATATTTCTAGATAATCTCTAATATGTGTAAAAGGATTAAAAACCTCATCATCATTTCAGCCAAAATACGTCCACTGCTGGATATGTCTAGCAGTGGACGTATTTGGAGGCCTAAGAGCCTCCCCTAGGTGTCGCCACATTGTCCGGTCACGTGCGTCTTGCATCCAGCGGGTTATCGCAACCTTCACTAGGTCATCGGTCCACCTAGTGGGAGGCCTTCCAACGCAACGTCTTCCGGTTAGCGGTCGCCACTCCAGAACTTTCCGGCCGCATCGGCCATCCGTTCTGCGAGCAATGTTTCAACAAAATCACGCCATACATTTTCTGTAAATAATTTTCTACAAATAATCCTTCAATAATAATCTTCAACTCCAGATCCAAAGCCAGACAAATACCTAATCATAACAGAAAACCGACTAATGAACACGAATCACGAGCGAATAAGGTTTTTGCTCCACCGAGACAAGAATCGGTGTGAACCAAACCGTAAAACTGTTCCGAGCGTATATTTCGATTGGAAATTTCAATTTACGAGCAACGTTGGTACTCTAGGGACGTTCGGGGATTTAAAAAAAAAGTTGTGATCTCTGGCTAACTGAGGAAAAAGATTTGCGATTCCAATTTATCATTGGGTAGGGTTGGAAGTTGGAATCCACCCCTATCTATCTGGATGAATCTGTCTACGAGTATCTAAGTTAAGAAACATATTATTTTTTATTATAATAAATATCTTGCGTATTAAGTGATTAGAGGTGGGATATGTTACTCAATCTGTTTTGCGAAATAAGGTTATGTTAAGAAACCTCAAAAACGTTTCACTTCATATGAATTCGCTTATTCTGAAGCCTGGTTAACTCACGGTTCAAGGTCTTTTATCAAAGAACATAACACCTGAATAAGGACGTGGATCGACATGTGGGTATGAGAAACCAACAAAAGTATAAAACCCATCATCATTTCAGCCGAAATAAGTCGATTGCTGAATATTGGCCTCCCCGCCCAAGTGTTGCCGCATTAATCGACCCCGAGCGTCTCGCATCCTCGCAACCTACATCAGGTTATCGGTCCACTTAGTTCACGCTGTATCTGTAGTTCTATTACCAACTGTTTTTACAATAATTATTCGGTAGATTAGGCATTGAATGTGCTAATTTCTGTGGTCTACAGTTTTAATCCGACCTCTAAAAGAAGATTCACCTAGCCATAACCCTTCCTTGGCAGTCGGGTAAAAATGCTTTCCACGTTATATTTAAAAAAAAGTTTATCCATAAGTTTCATAACCAAGACATCATTGCGTGTCTTCCATCCCATGTATACCGTAGGTAGACATATGGGTGTTACACTACCTCCTCATTATTCCCCATGCGGCGCGCGGGCGTGACTAAACAAGATACCTGAGTGTTCGCATTTTTGCACGCCCTTCAAGCAAAATATATGCCAAGCTTTCTAAATATAGAGATCTTTCTCTGTCACTTATGCTGGTGTCGACGTCGGCAGTTTTTGAGGGAGTAGCGATATGATAGGGCCGACGAGTTTCAAAATAAACGTTCTGCTGCTTCTCATTTTATGATATTATGTAGTAGAAGAAAGAAAAATAATTGTTTCATTTATAACAATAAAACTATTTTTTGTTATAAATGCAACAATTATTTTTCTTTCTCCCATGCATAAACCGAAAAAGATATCCACCCTATCTAGTAATTTACTTGGATAATTTAAATGAAAAAACTTTTTTGCAAAAAATTTTTTCCATTTTTAGTTGTAATATCCTTTACAAATATTTGATATTCATTAATTTTACGTTGTTAACAATACATGTCACGGTAATAGGCTTATCCGCAATAAAATGGAACTTAACATACCTAACTCTCGAAATCTGGGCGTCCTGTACACATCTGCGTACCCCGTCAGAGCATACAGGCGTGATGGTAAGTTAAGATGTTGCGTAAACAATAAACATCCAAGCGATTGCAGTAATCACGACAGATTTGCCGTCTATTTTTGAAGAGTTCTATTGTATATCTCCGATGATCAGGATCAGATCTTCACCAAATTTAAATGGGACCACCTCAGGAGTATACTCTTTCAAATAAAAAAAGAATTTTGAGAATCGGTTCACAAATGGAGGAGAAATCAGGTAACATACATAAAAAAAAAAAAAAAAAAATACATACACACGAACATATAACCTCCTCCTTTTTTGAAGTCGGTTAAAAACAACACCTTATTTCGGTATACCGTCTGTATTTTAAATCGCGTTTCAAGGACTGCTGTTTAGGTTTCCGTACTAGAAGGGTAACCAACGGAACCCTATTACTATGCTTCCGCTCAACTCCGCTGTCTGTCCATCTGTCTATCAGCGGGTCTCATCACCCGTAATAGTAGACCGTAGAGAGTTGAAACACAGAATGTGTTTTTTTCTGTCGATAATATAAGAACAGATAATAAAAATATAAAGGGGACTCCCCCACTAAGATGGTACGGAACCCTCCATGCGGGACTCGTACTTGGACGGTTTTCAAAATTTTGCGTCTTTTGTCGCTGAGATTGTGTTGATAGAAAGCGGCTTCCTCTCTATTAAATTTACCGATAAATTTCAACCCCTGCATAGAAGGAAAATCCACGCTTCTAAAGCACGCATCCCTTAAACCCCTATAACGAACGGTCCCAGAATAGTTTACCATAATATATATGCATACCGGTGGAACGCTGACCGCTGCGATGGTTATAGTTTACCCATGGAGGTTGCCATTCATATAACAAGTACTTACGAAATTCCTTGAAATTCTGAGACACAACTCGGTGTTGGTGGTACGCCACTGTTTGGTTAAAGTAAAGACAATGGGCAAAAATGTATGGAAGGTGGTACACCCTCCAATAGTAGGTACGAGTAGTACATTTTTACGTCGGCGTCGTCGTTTAGCTTTGTTATCAAAATAAAGGATTTTTTTGACAGTAATTATTTACTTCCGTGTGAAGTATTTTTATTTATTTTGCTATTGGATACTACACAGGGTTCAAAGGATTATACAGGTACAACAGGGTTAAACGTTATTAAGATATTTAAAACATTTTATTTTTCTTGATATGATCGTTTAATGCAGGTAAAGTTCTTGAATCAAAACTACACAATATGTGAGAGCTTCTCCACTATTCTCAAAGAATATAGCAGTAAAACTAGTTGGTGGTTTAGAACAACTTTAAGTTTTAAGTTGGCGTGTTCCATGTTGCCTCGACATGTGCTTAACTTGCAAACTTTGCGACCGCGAAGCTAAATTCTGAGCTATCACAACTTTGTCGAAGTTTTCTTGTCAATTACATTATGGGAACTTAGCGAGTAATTTACATTGCTTGTGTGGAGTTTATTTTGAAGTTTAACCGCCATTTTGAAGTAATTTGCTGAACAGTTTTAGATGGTTGGTATTATATTTTTTTTTTTTTTACATTTTATTAAATTCTTAATAGAAAGTAAAGGTTGGGGAATACTCATGGGCTTATGCATCTGCTCTATAAGTTGTGCTGGCACACGTTGAGTAGAATAGTTTTCTTCATTGTTTTGTCAGTTTATTCACGACAAAATAACACAAGGGGCAAGAAAAGTGTGTGAATAGTATGAAAAGTAGACATCCGTCCGTTTATCCCAGCAGCATAACAACAGTAGGTACGCATAAGTTTTATTACTAGACTTAAATACCAGCATACACCTTTCATAAACTTCCACCCTTTTTCCCATGGGGGTAGGCAGAAACTACAGAGCACAACCTGCTACGATCCGTATAATAATATACTCCGCTTAGTGGACTTAATATTATTTTTAATAAACTGAAATTACTAAATAATTTTGTTAAACATTTAACCTTCCCACCTTCCTGACCTGTTAGAGGGGTTGTGCAAAGCGTGTAGGTCAGGTACAAAATTACTTTAATAAATGGTTTAATACAGTTTTGCTATTATTTATGTGCGCAATAAAAGTCACCATGTTAGGCCACCTTATTTTAAATTATGTCTGGGCTAAAACGTTATTACTATTAAGGGTGGCCCCGGGGCCCTTTACATAGGCTGGCTAGACGCCCTGCCAGGGTTACCGAATTTGTTCGACGGCACGGCTGGTGCATTGGTTAAAGCAGTTGACTACTGCGCTACGTGTCGCGGTTTCGATCCCCGCACGGAACAAATATTTGTATGGCCTGTTGGGAGGGAACTTGATGAGTGGACTGTATTATTTTTGTAGGCGGTTGGTTTCTTGGCGTTGGAGGCAAGGTGTGTGGCGACTGAAACACAAAACTCCTTTTTCTTCTCAAATATAGATTTAATAAATGCAGGACCTCACAACACGCGTGGTTTCTACGTATTTAGAAACTTGACAGTGACACAATCAAATCGATGTTGCTATTCTATAAAAGCCCTGTTGGTGTTGCCAACATGGCCTACAGATAGTTGTTTCGGGTCTGGATATTTGTGTATGTGAGTTTCAATGTCTGTAAACGCACCTACTGTACAGGAGAAATTCCTAGTGTGGGGCAACATTTCTATAAAGAAAAAAAGTGTTACCGCGGCCCTGAAACGCAAAAGGCAAAAGAAGGAACACGAATGGGTTTTAGTCAGTTGGAGTCTGACAGTTCCTCCTTCTCCGTTCAGAGCAGGTGAAGTCATTTGATGATATAGGTACAATCGTTAAAAAAGGCTAGCTAAGCTTAACGTGCAAGAACCTCCTCCTTTTTGGGAAGTCGGTTAAAAAGGGCTTATTTGTACCTAAGATTATTTACGTCAATAATTGCGTTCGGAGATGAGAATGTTGAGATGGATGTGTGGAGTGACAAGAATGGATAAAGTAAGGAATGAGTATATTAGAGGAAGCTTGAAAGTGGCACCTGTTACAGAAAAATTGATAGGAAGTCGTTTATCTTGGTAAGGTCATGAAATGAGGAGAGATGAAACGCATGTGACTAAAATAGTGATGGATATAAATATTGATGGATGGAGAGGGAGAGGAAGGCCAAAGAAAAGATGGATGGATTGTGTGAGGAATGATATGAATGAGAAAGGAGTAAATGCCACCTTGACGTGTAACAGGGAAGAATGTAAGAAGAAAACGAGTTGCGCCGACCCCAAATAGAATTGGATAAGGGCAGAAAGATGATGATGATGAATTGCGTTCGACTAAAGCAATATACTTTACTACGAATCCCAACGCAACGTTATTTCGGTGTCTCAATTTTCGTAGCATACCTAGCTTTATCATAAAATAATTTTTCCCGTATCTCTTAAATTGTCTTTAAACCCACGAAAAATGGAGGATTTTCCCAATTCTTTCTTTTCCCTATTTTTATTTATTTACGGTGTATTAAAAATAAACTTAAATATATGGAGTTGAACACAAAAAGTCACAAACAAGACATCATCGACAGGAAATGGTTTCCTGTAATAAAAAGTGTGTGTGTGTACTGTTTGTTTGAATGGTAAATAAATACCTTATTTCCTCCTATCTATGGCACCGTCAGGGACATTAAATGATATAAGTAAATTGACACCTATAGTATTTATTTAGATTTATACTTACACTTTTACTAATCATCCTCATCTTTCATAAAATGTCCTTTTTACGTCTCATTTCGCGCTTTGGCGACAACTATTTTTGTTGGCAGTCTTATAATCGATCTTATTCGATTCATTAACGTTGTTTTTACTGTTTTAAAATATTAAATCTTATAATTTTTCATTGTTTACTTTTCGTGTGACATAACGTCAGTTGTCAATATGTCATTTACTTTTTCTTTTAATTTGTGTCATAGTTTTTCTTAGTGGTTAGAACTATGAAGGTTACATTTGATTTATATAATTTAATTTATTTTTATTAATATATTAGCTCAAATAATGTAATTTATTGATAATTTCTATTTACTGTAACTTATCTCACGCTTATAAAATTAATTAACACGCTCACAGAAATTCTTTGAGGAAGTTTTTGACTGAATAATACAGGCCGTTTTAAATACAGGCAACTCACAATTTTTGATTTCAAGAACTTAAATTCTGGAAAGAATTAAAAGAAAACGGAGAGATGGTTTTATAAAAAAGGATTTCTGAAGGATGCCCTCCAGTTGAGATCTGGTTTCTGAAGAGGAATCATCACGTCTACAAGTTATTATCTGAGTTAAGAAGAACCATCGCGAAGTACCTCCAAAGTATCCTCCGGGCCTCCCTAAAGGAGTCGCCGTGATCCTCGCGACGCGAAGTACCTCCAAAGTATCCTCCGGGCCTCCCTAAAGGAGTCGCCCGTGATCCTCGCGACGCGAAGTACCTCCAACGTATCCTCCGGGCCTCCCTAAAGGAGTCGCCCGTGATCCTCGCGACGCGAAGTACCTCCAACGTATTCTCCGGGCCTTCCTAAAGGACTTGCCCGTAATCTGCTGGCCAGCCTTCGAGATTTACCTACCCTGGAGCTGTTCTGTGCAAAGCGTGAGTTAGGAAGGTTCGTGTTTTTATAGATTTACTTGTATTTTTTACCTCTTACCTCTAAATTAAATTCAATTGTTAAATTACTTACCCTCTTTTACTTGTTAGGGGTAAGTAACACGACAGTTTGGCGCCCAACGTAAAATCAAGACTAGATCTCACTCATTCCCTCTCTAAATTCTAAAAAAACTTACACAAGCAATCAAATTTGGTATATAATTATTTTTCATCATAATTCATCACTTCATCAATCTTTACTACTTTACTTAATACTAAACATACATTTATACTACACCCCCACACACATTCCTTTTACCTCTGGTAATTGGCATCCTTTCGGCCTCTTGGATGTGATAATCCACTTGTGGACACTGCCAAGGTTGGAGATTGGTTACTATACGACGACTATTGGACAATATCTCGTAGTCGTTTCTCATTATACTTAATACTTTACCAAAACATCACTACACTGCATCCCACAGACTTGCACACATTCCATTATCGAAAGATAATGTGCACCCTTTTGGCCTCTTGGATGTGATAACCACTTGTGGGCACTGCCAAGGTTGGAGATTGGATACTTTACGACAGCCGCAGGACAATATCCTGTGGTCGTTTATACAAATCTATATATATTTATGTAATACCTATTACAAATAATTATCATTATATCGGATCCTCTAGTCCTCTTAAACTCTCTTTCTTTAACTCTTGAGTCCTCCTCTTAAACAATTATATTGAACTACGTTTAGTGTCGTGGGCTCGTTTAACTTTTATCAATACTGGGTCAATACAAAGTATAGGAGACTGCTAGTAGGATATTTTAGAATCCTCCTTCAGAAATTATCTCCTACTCTTTGTCCCTCCTCAGCCCTCCCTTACCCTCTTAAACTCTTTCACTCTCTTACCCTCTTAAACTCCTTCACTCCCTTACCCTCTTAAACTCCTTCACTCCCTTACCCTCTTAAACTCTTTCACTCCCTTACCCTCTTAAACTCTTTCACTCCCTTACCCTCTTAAACTCTTTCACTCCCTTACCCTCTTAAACTCTTTCACTCCCTTACCCTCTTAAACTCTTTCACTCCCTTACCCTCTTAAACTCTTTCACTCTCTTATCCTCTTAAACTCCTTCACTCCCTTACCCTCTTAAACTCCTTCACTCCCTTACCCTCTTAAACTCTTTCGCTCTCTTACCCTCTTAAACTCTTTCACTCTCTTACCCTCTTAAAACTCTTTCACTCTCTTACCCTCTTAAACTCTTTCACTCCCTTACCCTCTTAAACTCTTTCACTCTCTTACCCTCTTAAACTCCTTCACTCCCTTACCCTCTTAAACTCGTTCACTCCCTTACCCTCTTAAACTCGTTCACTCCCTTACCCTCTTAAACTCGTTCACTCCCTTACCCTCTTAAACTCTTTCACTCTCTTACCCTCTTAAACTCTTTCACTCCCTTACCCTCTTAAACTCTTTCACTCCCTTACCCTCTTAAACTCTTTCCCTCCCTTACCCTCTAGTAGGCTATTTTAGAATCCTCCTTCAGAAATTATCTTTTACTCTTTGTCCCTCCTCAGCCCTCCCTTACCCTCTGGTTTTGGAACCTTTATTATTATTTTTTTCTAAATTTTTTTTTTTTTTTTTTTTCATATATACACATGACTCATCTCTTTCTTCTTTCCCTCTTCTAAAATAGAGTTCCTTTTCGGCTTATTAAAACTCTATTTATTTTCTAATTCATTCATCGGTTCTTAAACCATTATAAGATTATTTTTAATCTTGCTTTATATATTACCTAACTTTCGTTTCAACTAACTCTACAAGTTAGTATGACTCTTGTTTCTATCTATTAACTCTAAAAGTTGATAGAAGCTGCCCTTGACGTTTTACTCGGAGCATACCGACTACTATTGCGGGAGCTGCCCTAACGTTAACTCGGAGTTTACCGACTACGGTGTTGTTATGTATCAACTAAAGTTGACTAGGAGCGGATTACAACTCCTTTAAAAATAAGCCTTTGTTAATTTTTTTTTTTACTTCATGTTATTAATGGGTTTTAGACGAGAGCGGATTACAACTCCGAAAATAAGCCTTAAAGTTATTAACTTATCAGGTTGCGTAGTGATCATTGAATGTGAATCCTACCTGACCTAACTTCGTAAGATGTCGGTGTATTTGAATGAAGTATGTACGTTTTGTGAATGCTGTTATACTTTAACCTTACAAAATTTTTGTTTTAGACCAAAAATTTTCTCGGGGTCGTTGGGGAAATATAGTATTTATTTAGATTTATACTTACACTTTTACTAATCATCCTCATCTTTCATAAAATGTCCTTTTTACGTCTCATTTCGCGCTTTGGCGACAACTATTTTTGTTGGCAGTCTTATAATCGATCTTATTCGATTCATTAACGTTGTTTTTACTGTTTTAAAATAATAAATCTTATAATTTTTCATTGTTTACTTTTCGTGTGACATAACGTCAGTTGTCAATATGTCATTTACTTTTTCTTTTAATTTGTGTCATAGTTTTTCTTAGTGGTTAGAACTATGAAGGTTACATTTGATTTATATAATTTAATTTATTTTTATTAATATATTAGCTCAAATAATGTAATTTATTGATAATTTCTATTTACTGTAACTTATCTCACGCTTATAAAATTAATTAACACGCTCACAGAAATTCTTTGAGGAAGTTTTTGACTGAATAATACAGGCCGTTTTAAATACAGGCAACTCACAATTTTTGATTTCAAGAACTTAAATTCTGGAAAGAATTAAAAGAAAACGGAGAGATGGTTTTATAAAAAAGGATTTCTGAAGGATGCCCTCCAGTTGAGATCTGGTTTCTGAAGAGGAATCATCACGTCTACAAGTTATTATCTGAGTTAAGAAGAACCATCGCGAAGTACCTCCAAAGTATCCTCCGGGCCTCCCTAAAGGAGTCGCCCGTGATCCTCGCGACGCGAAGTACCTCCAAAGTATCCTCCGGGCCTCCCTAAAGGAGTCGCCCGTGATCCTCGCGACGCGAAGTACCTCCAACGTATCCTCCGGGCCTCCCTAAAGGAGTCGCCCGTGATCCTCGCGACGCGAAGTACCTCCAACGTATTCTCCGGGCCTCCCTAAAGGACTTGCCCGTAATCTGCTGGCCAGCCTTCGAGATTTACCTACCCTGGAGCTGTTCTGTGCAAAGCGTGAGTTAGGAAGGTTCGTGTTTTTATAGATTTACTTGTATTTTTTACCTCTTACCTCTAAATTAAATTCAATTGTTAAATTACTTACCCTCTTTTACTTGTTAGGGGTAAGTAACACGACACACCCTGCTTCAAAAACGAATCTTAACGGATAACTTTACCTTAAAGTTGATAGAGAAAATTCAGCGTCCATCTGCACCCAATCATCGCTCCAACTTACCAGCTTGTCCCCTCTGAGTCTTGGCCCTCCTGCCGACCACCGGTGAAGCGAGACTGAAGGCGCGGTCGGACCTCGGCAGCTGCAGCGTCGTGGGCTGGCTCGGCTCGGAGTGGCGGGCGCAGATTGCGGCCTCCACGACTGAGTCGATACTGGCTGAGCGGGGCAGCTGGCCTCCTGATTCGCGGCTGGAACAAAGTTTTTGGTTTATTATTTACATAAAGGGTGTAAAAGTACCCTTAACGCAAACGAAAGGCATTTGTTCTCCCCACCACTGCGGTAATTTTTTTGTTCTAGACCATACCTGGGAACCTCCTAGTTCCGGAAATATTGGGGGTCGAAGTTCCAAATTTTTCACAGCTGTTTTTGTAAATACTAGTATTTCAGGTTTTAACTTTACTTAAATTACCTCCATGACCCGTTTACTATTCAAAGCATCCACTAGCACAATGTTTTAAGAGTGCTACTTTGAGTTTTACCGTAAAATGTGATTTTTGACCCAAAAAAAAAGTCGTTTCACAGCAAAAATTTTTGCGTAGGGGTACTTGGTTTGATGTACAGAATGCTTGGTTGTCGGATGCGTGAAGGGTTCGTTTACACCCTGTATTATTACGGTACGGTAAGCGATAGACTGCTGCGCTGCGGGTTATGGCTCGATTCCTGCACGGAACAAACATTAAACCAAATTGTAATATTGGATCGGGTCACGCATGAATAAATGAAGAGCCAAGTAAAAATAAAAAAAAACAAACAATTCAAATGATAAAGAAAATCGTAAAACGTTTTTAAATTCAGTTCTTCAACAGACACAATATCAAAACGAAGACTTTCTTCCCGTTTCAAAAATAAGTAGATTCAGCAACTCAATTCTCAAGGGAGAATCTTACAGAGAATTCAAATGGGAACATGCTTACTCAACTCTTCGTTCTCGTTTAATACAGTTTCTAACATCTTTAAATGAACTAGGATACAAATTGTACTCGTAGGTATATATGCAAATGAGTCTGTAAATATAACATAACATCACGCCTGTAATTCCCGAAGGGTTAACAGAGGTAAGTCCCATGTAATAAAGGGCAACCTTACTGCCATCAACCGGGCTCTAAATCTAGACTGAGAAATTAATGATTGAAAAACACAATAACATGTATTTGCTCGACCTGGGAATCGAATCCAGGACCTCGTGCACATCAGTCGTGCTTGCGACCACTAGACCAGAGATAAATTATATTTGTGTTGACGTCGTTTCATCAAAATCAAAATATTTTATTTAACATAAGCCTACATGGGCACTTGTAAAACATCGACAAAAAGGTGCACGGTTCGGTGCATTGGTCGATTCCTAAGGAGAAGAACCGGCAAGAAACTCCAAAGTTATCGTAATCTAGTAGTAACTAAAGTTATAAGTAATCTTTTAAAATGGTTTGGGTTAACAATATTTTCATTTTACAGCATTAGTATTTAGATATGGGGGGAAAACGTAGGCCAGAAAATAAGTCGTCGGATATTATACAAAGAGAAAAAAATAGCTATATATTCTATATAAATAAAATAAATAAGAGAAAAAAAAAATTAAAACAAGATAAAAAGTTAACAAGCGTCATCCTATACTAACATTATCTGCGGTACTCAGAGATATTTAATGATTACTTAAGCCGTCCCTTAGTAAAGATTTGACATACTTTTGTATGACAAAACTGTCAAAACATTTACTTAGTGATAGCCTAAGTAATCATTAAAGCTCTCTGAGTGCGGCAGTAATTCATTTAACTATAATTTTACCCTAAAGCCTTCAAAGCGCCATGTTTGTATCCTGGTAACTTCAGTATGATTACAACAATAACTTGATGTGAGGAAACTTCACTCGTGTATTAACAAAGCCTTTACAGTATCTTTGGAGAAAGTTCAAGCTTATAACGGAAACTAAGTAGACTCATTATTTTAACAGTGTAATTAATTCATAGTTCGGCAACGTTGTGTATATGCTTTGATGTAAACTGTTAGGGGATGTGAAGTTCTCCTTTCCTCTATATAGAAAAGTAATGAGCCTTTGACTTAAATCTGGCTGTGATGTACCGACGCCAGTACATGAAGCTACTACAATTTGACAAAATTTAATAGATTTTCAACATTATTCAATTTGACAGTATCGGGTAGCTTTATGACCTTTTTTTTTTGGGGGGTTTGGGAAATCATTAAATTACCTGCTCTTGGGTAATGCAGTGCAGTGAGTGCTTCGCTACGCTTAAAGAACACGAGAACAAAGTGTCTTCAACTTAATAGAGACTAAAAGAAAAGTGCCAATGGACACATTCTTAATTTTGTAAGTTTTGGCAAATTAGGTTAAATTTAAATTACTTATTAGCCTCAAGGTCTAGATTGTAATTGTATGAGTAACCGTTAATAACGAGTACTTCATAATGAAAAAAAAAAAAAAAAAAACCCACTCTTGGGTAGAGCGAAAGGGAGTGTCAGACTTCTACGGACTAAAAACCACCCGTGTTCCTTCTTAGCCCTTTATGTCGAGGCCACGGTATCTCTTGCGAATGTATAGGAAAGTGTGTGACGTCAATTGTGATTCATGGTTTGGATGTGGTGTAGAGTTGTAGGGATACCACTGCCACATAAGGCTTATAACAGTAGACTCTGCTGGACATGAAGCTGTCCAAGCACGCTAAATAGCGCGATCCTCCATCATTCTTTCAGCACAACGCGTAAGCCGAGGTATACAGTAGATTATATTATACATCAGCCCGACAGCAACCATGAGGCAGGAGCCGCCCAGACACAGCACCCCTTTGATTGGAGATTCCTTCGTCCTAAGCCTTCTATAGAGCATGAGGAACATTCCATCTGTTTCATCATACTTCTATAGAACCACATCAATAGTGCCAAACTTTTCGCCAAATTTTGGACTGACTCAATTAAAATGGTCATCGACACGCTGAGAACAAAAGAAGGGTCATACCTTCAATCCTACACACACAGTGATTTACACTAAATAGCTTTATCCAAATACACATACAGCTCATCAGTTCTTAATTAAAATTAACGATATACTTGTATTATTTGCTGCAGTAGGCGCCGAAGAGTGGCGGCGTCGCGGCGCTCGCCATGTTTACCGCCCCATTTGCATTTTAATCGAACTAAAACTTTCTTCTTTAGGGTTGACGAGTTTTTGGCTTTTTTAAGAGTGAGATTTGGAGTGACAGGTTAACTCTAACCGAAGGGTTTGTCTATCTTAGGCATAACCCTTTCGTTTTCGGCATACCCAAATTATACATCCAAAATTATTACCAATATTGTCCACTACTTGATTTTTTATTATCATACGCACTTGTGCACTCTAAGATTTCCTGCGTCTCCACTAAGGTCATAACCCTGAAAGGTCAGTCTCCTGCAAATCTGTTTTATTTTCACATAGGGAAATTCAGAGCAAAGTCCTCCTTCTGTGACAACTTTGGGGCATATTGGGAACAATCACGACAAAATTAATCACTGGCAGTTTTAATCATATCACCATCATCAGCCTACAGCAGTCCACTGCGATTCCGATTCTCAGCAACTCTCATCCATTAACTACCAGCCACCCTGCGAAGAGCTACACCTGACCAGGCAGGCTTAAGTTAACTTAATTTTTAAGTAATTCAAGCATAGCCAACCCTATCTATAGGCGAGGAGTCAGCAGCTGTTTTAATAAAAATAAAACAAACTAAAACTAGAAGAACTTATTTAAGTAAAACTTTTGAACTTAATTGTTTTCTCGTTCCTCGACATCTGACTTCATGTTTAAAACATGTTTAAGTTGTTTTCTTAACTTTGGATTAAGAATAAGATTATTAAAAATTGTGTTTCAATGGTTTATTTAATTCTTAGTACTCTTCTGCAGCAATTGCAATGGAAAATGAAAATCTTGAAATACTAAATTCTCATGTAAATGTGCAAAGTTTGTTATTGCGCTCAGGCGGGAGTACATTTAAATGAAGCCATGAAAAATGGTCATCATCATTATCATCAGCCTTATTAATGTTCACACTGCTGGGGCACAGGCCTCCACTCTATGAGAGGTAATGGGCTTTAATCAACCACGCGGGCCCAGTGCGTGTTGGTAGATGTCACATGTCTTCAAATTTTCTGTCCTAGGATATTCCTCATGATGTTTTCCTTCACCGTTTTGGAAGCAGTGGTGATGAAATAAATTACACAATGTAATGCACCTGCCTGGGTTCTAACCCATGACTTACTGCTCGTAAGTCGGGGCCGCCACCAGTGGGCTACCGCTACTCACGTGTATCAAAACTCCACCTGCATCCACCGCGCCTTGCTAGGTGTCCTGCTCAACTCTATTTAATTTATAATGCGATTCCCAATATCGACGACCGTCTGTACGTGTGTGGATTTTGACGTTTGGAACTCAATCTAATAATAATGAAAACTAATACTTACTTGATATACCGGTAATGAATACAAAATACAATCATCTATGAAACGAAAGTACCTATTGTGAAAACAGAAAAAACAAAGGCTACCTGTAAATTACAAATGCTTTTATCCCAAAGTATACATACAAATACTTTCAGCTACTTACTACCTTTCAGCGCACATTGTAGCCTGAAAATAATGAACCGCCCACGTTACAAGTTTCTTACCGAAATCCTTATAATCACTCCCTAAGCGCTGCTTAGATAATGTGTGTAAGAAATAAATATAAGAGGTTCCTACATTCTACGTAAGTTTATGTACATGATCTAGAAAAAGTCGTGGCTTCACTTGCGATTATTATTTATGAAATTATCATATTATTAAAGACAAAAAAACTACCTTGTGGTAGTCTAGTAGTCATAAAGCTCTACTGAGCGTATACTGCGTGCACGACGTCTTTGGGTGCGATTGCCTAACCTGGCAAAGTGTTATTGAATTTTTCAGCGGAAACTCAGTAACTACGCTGAGCATAGTATTGAGCCGAATTGATGGCAATTGACTCGTTTAATGAGACTTATATAGACATAAATGGTGAAATGTGGCCAGTGTACACGGTGACATATCAAGCTATTCATCACTACATATTATAAAACAAAGTCCCCTGCCGCGTTTGTCTGTCTGTCTGTTCGCGATAAACTAAAAAACTACGGCACCGATTTTCATGCTATTTTCATCAATAGATAGAGTAGTCTTCGAGGAAGGTCTTAGTATATAATTTGTCAAGTTTACCGACATCCACGCGGGTGAAGTCGCGGGCAAAAGCTAGTTTCCAATGTAACTTGGCCTCGCGGTTTGTATAGATTTGAAATACAGAGAGATCTACACAAACTCGTTTTCTAAAGCATGACGATCAATGGTCCACATTATCATCATCATCATCATCAGCCTATAATGTTCACACTGCAGGGACTCAGGCCTCCTCTCTAGGCGAGGGCTATAATCCACCACGCGGGCCCAGTGCGGGTTCAATTTTTTGGTTCTAAGACATGCCAGTTTCCTCACGATGTTTTCCTTCACCGTTTTGAGAGCAGCGGTGATGAAATAAATTACACAAAGTAATGCCCCTGCCTGGGTTCGAATCCACGAAATACTGTTCGTAAGTCAGGGCTGACACCACTGGGCGACCACCGCTCTACGAACACGTTTACAACCACATTACTCATCATCATCTGCCTAGCCTTTTCCCAACTATGTTGGGGTCGCCTTCCAGTCTAACCGGACGCAGCTGAATACCAGTATTTTACATGGAGCGACTGCCTATCTGACCTCCACAACCCAGTTAATACCTACTAGGTAATACGATACTCTTTAGTAAGACTGGATGTCAGAATTTCAGGTCACTGACTACCTGTAACGACTGCCAAAGATCTATATATGGCAGCCGGGACCAACAGCTTAACGTGCTTTCCGAGGCACGGAGGAAACTCAGTATGTTGGGCGGTCACCCATCCACAGACCGACCTAGGCAAGCACAGCTTTACCTAAAGATCGGCCCGAGTGGCAGTTCTTATTAAGCCACGAGCTCCTCATTTACATTACATTTACAACCACATTACTAAATATAATTAAATACATATACTCGCACATCTTGCCATTGCTTGCCTTGAGATTATAGGTGTGATGATAAATTGAAAAAAATATGCCGTTACAAACAGATAGACGTGTGTACTTACTGAGTTATGTATTAAAGATATTCTCTGTGGACTAATAGGTCTGGTTATCGATGTCATTAGCGTGGGTTTTGTCAGGGGCTGTCGAAGGACGCTGGTAGGCGCCACAGTTCTGTCTCGATACTGAATCGACGTTAGATAAGAGAATCTTTGATACTAATGTGATGAACACTCGCTATCATTCATAGGTGAATGATAGCGAGTGTTTGTTGATTTAGTGTCTACAAAGTGTAAACACACCCTTCACGAAACTGTCAATTAAGCATTATGCACAGCAAATTAACTAACTCTAAAATAGGGTAGTTAACTAAAAAAAACTAATTAGTCCGTCAGATAGATTTCCAAAAAATATTAGACACGTATTTTTTCTTTTTTCACGTAAACAAACATTGAAGACGATACAGTGCTTTGAAAACTCGTGTGACGTCATATTCTAAGACATTAGTATGACATTTTTTACCGGTGAGTGACGTCACACTCAAATCTTTGTGGGTTCGATTCCCACGGGGAGCATACTAAGGAAGGAAGGGAGTGTCAGACTTCTATTGACTAAAAACCACCCATGTCCTTTCTTAGCCCTTGTGCCGGGGTCGCGGTATCTCTTTCGAACAACCCGCAGCCCCGACAGGGTGTCAGAGGCTCTAGTGGCGGTTTAGAAACTCTGACACTAGGGTATGTGGGGTCGTTAGACCTTACTGCACACACGACAAGAAGAAGAAGACCAAAAATTTAAAAAGTTAGAACCTTGAACCCGAATATCTCCATAACTAGAAGGTTCCTAACTTCCCACGTACAATCCAGAACAACAAAATAATGTTCGCAATGACAGGAAAAATAAGCTTTTCGGCTTCTGAAATTGTATTACGTAGTTCATAACTACGTAATTCATAAAGTTGTCCCTCAATTCAAACAGTACACTGCCGGAAATTAGAGCCTAGAATATACCGGAAAAATACAGAATATACTACAACTGCATTAGTTGAGAAATACAAACGGTATTGTTCCGACGTGTAGATACTTCCCACTTATGAATATTAGATTACCTCTTGTAACATAGAAATGAATCCGTGGTTTAGGTACACCGTACGTGCCGAGTAGTTAGTGGTTTGTTTACACGAGTCCAGTAACTGGAGCAAGTAACTTTGCCAGTCTGGGTGGCTCTTTAGTCAATTGCAAACCACCACGGGATGAGTTGACTACTTAATTTTTTTGTCGATTGTATTCGCAATTAAATAAAAAAAAAATGTCGCGGAAGTTTTTTGTACGCCGGACTGACTAATGAAAACAACAGAAGGTACTAGACTAGTTCGGGCGTCGGGGGCCACGTGATGCATTCCGGCCACCGTAGTCGCGGGCCTGTGGACGGTGAGTAATGGGCTAGCTTACCGGCCGTCCGTCCTATGACGATGACGGCGTGATTGTGTTCCACGCGCGCCTCATAGAGATGTCAGCAACATTGAAGGGGCAAGGGCCGACGCCTGTCGGGGCTGCGAGTTGTTCGAAATAGATACCGCGGCCCCAGACACTGACGGCTATAAAGGAACATGGGTGGTTTTTAGTCAGTAGAAGTCTGACACTCCCTTCCGCTCCGCCCGTGGAGGAGTCATTTGATGACTTCCCCACTCCAAAAAAAAGGTACCAGACTAGTTGCTAGTTGGCATTTGCCAATTAGTTTCCTTATTCCAACGCTGCTGAAATCATAATTGTGTGTGTGGTCTGTTCATCCTTTTTAAAGTACCTACAGTTTAATGTTTAGGCATTTAATGAAATGTTTCTTCAAGAACAACACGTGAATCATAAATCCATACCAAAATATTAAAAAATATAGTAAAAAACAATAAAATATAAAATAAATAATAATCCTTAATTAAGAAATAACAGCTATTTAATGAATTCATATCTCAGAAATTGTATTTGACACGAATAACAAAAAAACACTTATTTTTAATTATCTGTCCACCGGTCTGCCTATCTGTTTGTTCCGGCTAATCTCCAAAACGGTTGGACCGATTTTAACAGGGCATTTACTGCCAGATAGTTAATTGATGTTATAAGGAGTAACATAATCTTCAAAAATAAAAAATACCCCGTTCTTTTAAACCCCATTTTTGTCAACTAAATGGGACAGAAGACAAATTTTGTAAAAAATTCACGCGAACGAAAGTCGCGGGCAGCAGTTAGTCATAAATAAATATTCATACATCCAAACCATTGTTCAGTTTCACGACTATATGTGTGTCACCGGCAGCATCTACCAGGTGGCGCCACATTAATACGGACCACGGTTTACGGGCATAAATGTTACCGGACCAATTTATTTTATTAATGTACAGTGTACAGTAATAAGTATATTTGACATCGGGTGTTATATTGGTAAATAGGGATTATTTATTTTAAAACCAATGAATTGTTTGGTTTTATTGAAATTAATAAGGGTCTTTTGGTCGCACATTTAAATAAAACCTTAGGTGGTTGGTTCTTCCGTCGGGGCTGCGGGTTGTTCGAAAAAGATACCGCGGCCTCGGCGCATGGGCTAAGAAGGAACATGGGTGGTTTTTAGTCAGTAGAAGTCTGACACTCCCTCTCGCTCTGTCCAAGAGCGGGAGGGGTTAATTGATGATTTCCCACCCCCCCAAAACAAAAAAAGGTGGTTGGTTCTCCCGTCGGGGCTGCGGGTTGTTCGAAAGACATACCGCTGCTTCGACACAAAGAGCTAAGAAGGAACATGGGTGGTTTTTAGTCAGTAGAAGTCTGACACTCGGCTTCAGCTTCCAGTCTTTTATATACAGCGACTGCCTCTCTGACCTCCCAGCAGCCCAGCCCAGTCTGATAGCCCAGTTAGTATTGGCAAGTACAATACCCTTTTTTGCCACCCGCTACCCGCTTTTGCCAGGTTGAAGGAGAAGCAAAGGTATGAAGTTTTAATTTAGAACACGAATTAATGGTAATTTCTTCACTGCCTCGTTGGTCTAGTAGTCGCAAGCCTGACTGCTGATGATCCTGGGTTCGATTCCCGGGTTGGGCAAAGTGTTATTGGCTTTTTCCATCAGGAATTGATCAGTAACAGCCACGGAGCCTGGATTTGTGCCCGGTTGATGGCAATAGGCTCGCCCCCTATTACATGGGACTTAAACATAACTGGCGAAATGTGGGTGTACTATTAGGTACACCTCTGCCTAACCCTTCGGAGATTACAGGCGTGATGTTATGAGTTCTTCATAAACGTAAATATAAAAAAAAACATGTTAAAACATGTTGATATTTTATTTATAAACACAAATTAATTCATTATCAAAAAAAATATTTTCACCATAAAAACTCTTTGTTGACACTGAAAAGTTTAATATTTTTAATCCCATCCTCCATGACACTGCACACAGATAAACTAACTTCAACTTCATCTTCTACAAAAGCCGTTGAAATGCATTCTGAAAACATTTTCCATTAGAAAGCTGTTAAAATTGCAACATTCAAGATTTGTGAGAGCATTCCTCGCGTTCGCAAACTCTATTTGTATTCTGAGAGGTTTCCAGTATAAATGATAATGATGTTATAAGTCGGAGATGTGCTTAGAATTGGATATTAAGGGATTATTTTATTAGTGTGTGATAGCAATTTTGGGAAAATAGAACCAGAATAAAATATCAAAGTCAATGTATTTTCTAGGCCCCTCGCCCACGGCAACTTTTCGTAGAGATGGTGTCGAGCGTTTCGTAAACGCGCGACAGCATCGCTACTGACGCGCTTTAGTTTTGTGAGCGAGGGCAAACAGCTACCCGTCGGGGCTGCGGGTTGTTCGCAAGAGATACCGTGCCCTCGACATAAAGGGCTAAGAAGGATAAGAAGGAACATGGGTGGTTTTTAGTCAGTAGAAGTCTGACACTCCCTTTCGCCCTGCCCAAGAGCGGGAGGGGTTATTTTGATGATTTTCCACCCGCCCAAAAAAAAAGGGCAAACAGCTAGCGACCGGCGACCGTATCGCGACTGTATCGCTACGAATGTGCGACAATATCGCTACAAAAAGTCGTCGTGGGCGAGTGGCCTAAGTGCGATACTTGTTAGCAGGTACTTTGACTTTTTTTGTATCTGTAAGGCCCTTTGTTGGAGGGCACGCCACGATAGTGGCGGTAAGTCCCCTCTTTGAGGAGTGGCTGGAGAGGCGCCACGGCGCCCTCACCTTCCGTCTGACGCAGGTACTCACCGGACACGGTTGTTTCGGGAGGTACCTGCACCGAATCAGGCGGGAGGAAACGCCCGGTTGTCACCATTGTGAGGATCGGCCGGAGGACACGGTGGAGCACACCGTGGAGGTGTGTCCCGCTTGGGCGGAGCCCCGCCGTGTTCTCGTAGCGGCGATCGGCGGCGGCGACCTCTCGCGTCCGGCCCTGGTGCAAGCCATGGTCCGGGGCGAGGAGGAATGGGACGCCGTCGCCTCCTTCTGCGAAGCAGTGATGCTAGCGAAGGAGGTGGCGGAACGTGAGAGGGAGAGAACCTCTCGTCCCAGCCGCCGCGGGAGGCGCTCCGGGCGTCGGGGGCCACGTGATGGCTTCCGGCCACCGTAGACGCGGGCCTGTGGACGGTGAGTGATGGGTAAGCTCGCCGTCCGTCCGTCTTATGACGACAACAGGCCGTGTCGACGGCGCGTTCGTGTTCCACGCGCGCCTCAAAGAGATGTCAGCAACATGGAAGGGGCCCGCAAGGGCCGACGCCTGTCGAGGCTGCGGGTTGTCCGCAAGGGATACCGAGGCCTCGACATGAAGGGCGAAGAAGGAACATGGGTGGTTTTTAGTCAGTAGAAGTCTGACACTCCCTTTTGCTCTGCCCAAGAGCGGGAGGGGTTATTTGATGATTTCCCACCCCCCAAAAAAAAAAAAAAAGGCCCTTTGTTGGAGATACCAAATAAAATAATTCGATGTATTTATTGTGTTTTCATTAACGTTTATCTAAATGCAGCGAGTTGTTTCACAAAGTTTTAGTTATCATGAAAAATGGGAGTACTGCTAGACTGTATAATAAAGAAATGAACATGAAATAAATGATTATTTTATACTAAGTACATTAATACTAACACAGTCATAATTTTTGTTACGGACCATTATGAGTATTCTTAGCTCTGAAAATATATGGAATGAATAGTAATATTAGAAAATGTAATAATAGAGAGATTATTAAAATAATATGCAGCCATAGATACATTTGAATTTAATTAGTTTTGTTATTTAAAGCAAGCACTCGTAGGACAAAAAAAATACACAGCACTGATGATGCATGAAATTTTACTCAAAAGTTCCTCATATAACGGGCGAGAGCTATAAGTAAGGATTTTTAAAGTTTATCGTAAGTTTTTCTTCTGTATGGAATTTAATTTTAATTCATCGAGTAGTTTCTTTACATTACCATGAGTGGTAGTCAAGATTTTTGAATTTAATGACTTAACTTTTTTTGCCAAAGTGTTGCCAAACTTAAGTGGAAGTGAATGGGGCACATTGCTCGCTGAATGGATAGCCGATGGGGCCGGAAAGTTCTGGAGTGGCGACCGCGAACCGTAAAACGTTGCGTTGGAAGGCCTCCCACTAGGTGGACCGATGACCTGGTGAAGGTATGACTTGGTGAAGGTAGCGAGGCCCCTTGGATGCGGGACGCACGGTACCGGTAAATGTGGCGACAACTGGGGGAGGCCTATGTCTAGCAGTGAACGTCTTTTGGCTGAAATGATGATGATGATGATTTTTTTTAAAGACTTCGCAGACTTACACACACGACGACACATAGATAAACATCCAGTATAACCTATCTTCGCTTTGTATGAACTTCCCGTGATATAAGAGATCAGCATATACAGGGTGTAAACGAACCCTTCACGCATCCGTCAACCAAGCATTCTGTACATCAAACTAAGTACCCCTACGCAAAAATTTTTGCTGGGAAATTACTTTTTTTTTGGGGTCAAAAATCACATATTACGGTAAAACTCAAAGTAGCACTCGTTAAAACATTGTGCTAGTGGAGGCTTTGAATAGTAAACGGGTCATGGAGGTAATTTAAGTAAAGTTAAAACCTGAAATAGTAGTATTTACAAAAACAGCTGTAAAAAATTTGGAACTTTGACCCCCAATATCTCCGTAACTAGGAGGTTCCCAGGTATGGTCTAGAACAAAAAAATGATCGCAGTAGTGGGGAGAACAAATGCCTTTCGTTTGCGTTAAGGGTACTTTTACACCCTATAATATGCTGGTTGTCGGTACACGTACCTACAACATACTTTACTTAAGAGTACTTGCATGTTTGCCTGTACGTACAAGTACCTATACTTCTCTCTTTTGATGGCTGTTCCTTGAACCTTTGTTTTGGGATCACTCGCTTCGTAGCTCAGTGTAAATTCGTCGAGTTAACGTCTGTGAGCACTGACATCAAGTGCTTTGTACACTTAGCGAAGTTTTAGGGAACATAACAGGGCCTGTTGGCTTGTTTAAGAACATTGAAATGATAACATAACATCACGCCTGTAATTCTAGAAGGGTTAGGCAGAGGTGTACCTAATAGTCCACCCACATTTCGCCAGTTATGTTTAAGTCCCATGTAGAAGGGAGTGAGCCTTTTGCCATCAAACAGGCACATATCCAGACACCGTGGTTGATACTGAGAAATTCCTGATTGAATAATTCAATAACACTGCCTGACCCAGGAAACGAACTCATGGACATCATGCTCAGCAGTCGCGCTTGCGACCACTAGACCAACGAGGCAGTTAGAATAACCTTTAATTAAGACATATCTAGTACGAACAGTAGTACGAACAGCTAAAACACTAGAGTGGTGCTAAGTGAATCTTTTGGGAAACTCTTCATCAGCATCATCACCCTATATTGTTCTCACTGCAGGGACTCGCGAGGTGCCACGCCAGCTATCAGGGCAGTACTATACATCCCACAAGGGGGGCTTTAAGAGCGTATGTACCGTGAACTAATCCACACCCATCTCTGTAATTAATTGAATAATATATTCCATGTTGACAAGGTTGCGTGGTTTTATTGTATAACCTGCGCCACTCAAACCCTATCCGCCACATAAGACCTCCTCTCTAGGAGAGGGATGGGCTAATAATCCACCATTCTCTCTTTTTTTTCTTCTTACTCTTTTGGGAAACTCGACTTATGTCATTTAAAAAACGAAAATGATAATAAATGAGTGATGGTATTGAGTCTCCATCTAAGAATAGATATTATAAAGAATACATTTTGTTTAAAATATTATAAGGAAGGTCATTGACATGAGAGCAATTTACGTATAATTTACATAATTCCGGTCTCCAGGAATTCTGTAGCTTTGCCAAATAGTACGACAAATTACTGACAAAAACTTGAAAATTAATCTATTTTTATTTTCAATTTGCGATTCATCTTTAATGTTTTTTCTGCGAGTTTCCCACGCTGTGCGTACATAAGAGAAAAATAAATATACAGTAAAATATTTGGTGAAAATCTCAGAATCAATTTAAATAAATGGGTTTTTGCAAATTTCAAAGATGGGAAATTAAGAATATCCGCAATTTGACGCCCCCGCATGGGGCGACCAGAGCTTCAATTTTTTAAAATTTGATCAGCACACAAAGTTATAAAATAGAAGAGTGTATATTTATTTATTTCAGTGAAAAAGGGTATTAAAACAACATGCAATTATAAAATATTTTTGCATATTCTCAAAATTCACGGCAACCTGACTTCATAGAAAAAAGCTTTAGTTTCCTATCATCATCATCAGCCTATAATGTTCACACTGCAGGGACTCAGGCCTCCTCTCTAGGAGAGGGATGGGCTATAATCTACCAAGTGGGCCCAGTGTGGATTGGTAGATACCACATGTCTGAGAATTTTTTGGTTCTGAGACATGCTGGTTTTTTCACGATGTTTTCCTTCATCGTTTTATTTTCCGTGTTATCAGGAAATGTATCGATTTTTATTGTTAAACATTTTTCGGTCTAGCGGCTGGACTCTAGCCTCTATACCATTCTAATCATTTGTTTTAATTGGAATATTATTATAGTCTGGTTGTTTGCCTTAAATGTGGATATCTTTTGACTGAAATGACGAGGGTGTTAACAATTTGGTAAATAATGTCACATTTAATCATTTGCTTGTTCTTTTACACTAGAAATATATTTCTCTAAATATACTTTTTGATATAGGTAAGATTAATGTTCTAAATTTAGAAGGCAATCTATCTAATTAATCTGATCGTGACATCAATGTCTGCTTGTCACCCGTCCCGCTGATAGCGACGTAATATCCGTCCAGCATTGAATCTGAGAGATCTTATCATTTTCTCCGTAAACACATCTTCATCGTAAGTAATATATTTTTTTCTTTATTAGTAGGCCATTTATATAAATTCTGTTTCAATTTAGGGGGTCACAGCGGATCTCACGGCGTCCTCAAAGCATTCTGGCCTGCTGCATCGGAGTCGTTGGGACCCGCCAGCGGTCTCCATGGCTTGCTGAACCGGAACTATGCTATTATATTGCTGGCAGTGAAAGTGTTAATATACAACCCGACACTGATCGGCACCAAAAATGAAAAAAAAAACGTGTACGAGTAAATTTCGAGGGGTACCTTGAAGGATTCACCTGAAAAGATTCGCTTCTATTACCATGGGACTAAGCCTGAAAAGGTTCGCTCCTATTACATGGGACTAAGCCTGAAAAGGTTCGCTCCTATTACATGGGACTAAGCCTGAAAAGGTTCGCTACTATTGCATGGGACTAAAACATGCCTCGTAGGTCTAGTGGTTGCAAGCGCGACTGCCAAGCATAAGGCCCTGGGTCTTATTTTGGGGGTCAATCAAAGTCCTATTGAGTTTTTCCATCAGGAATTATTCAGTAGCAGCCACGGAGTCAGGGTTTGTGATGATTGATGTCAATAGGCTCGCCCTTATTACATATATGAGACTTAAACATAACTCTCAAAATGAGGGTGTACTATTTAGGGCACGCCACGATAGTGGCGGTAAGGCCCCTCTTTGAGGAGTGGCTGGAGAGGCGCCACGGCGCCCTCCTCTTCCGTCTGACGCAGGTACTCACCGGACACGGTTGATTCGGAAGGTACCTGCACCGAATCAGGCGGGAGGAAACGCCCGGATGCCACCATTGTAAGGATCGGCCGGAGGACACGGTGGAGCACACCGTGGAGGTGTGTCCCATTTGGGCGGGGCCCCGCCGTGTTCTCGTAGCGGCGATCGGCGGCGGCGACCTCTCGCGTCCGGCCCTGGTGCAAGCCATGGTCCGAGGCGAGGAGGAATGGGACGCCGTCGCCTCCTTCTGCGAAGCAGTGATGCTAGCGAAGGAGGTGGCGGAACGTGAGAAGAGAACCTCTCATCCCAGCCGCCGCGGGAGGCGCTCCGGGCGTCGGGGGCCACGCTCGCCGTCCGTCCGTCTTATGACGATGACAGGCCGTGTCCACGACGCGTTCGGGTTCCACGCGCGCCTCAAAGAGATGCAAGGGCCGACGCCCGTCGGGGCTGCGGGTTGTTCGCAAGAGATACCGCGGCCTCGACATGAAGGGATACGAAGGAACATGGGTGGTTTTTAGTCAGTAGAAGTCTGACACTCCCTTTCGCTCTACCCAAGAGCGGGAGGGGTTATTTGATGATTTCCCACCCCCCCCAAAAAAAAAGGCCGTGTCCACGACGCGTTCGGGTTCCACGCGCGCACCAAAGAGTTGTCAGCAACATGGAAGGGGCCCGCAAGGGCCGACGCCCGTCGGGGCTGCGGGTTGTTCGCAAGAGATACCGCGGCCTCGACATGAAGGGCTACGAAGGAACATGGGTGGTTTTTAGTCAGTAGAAGCCTGACACTCCCTTTTGCTCTGCCCAAGAGCGGGAGGGGTTATTTGATGATTTCCCACCCCCCCCAAAAAAAAAAAAGGGTGTACTATTTCGGGGCTGCGGGTTGTTCGCAAGAGATACCGCGGCCTCGACATAAAGGGCTAACAAGGAACAGGGGTGGTTCTTATTCAGTAGAAGTCTGACACTCCCTTTCGCTCTGCCCAAGAGCGGGAGGGGTTATTTGATCATTTCCCAACCCCAAAAAAAAGGGTATTTAGTGTAAAAAAGATAGTTTTGAGATTCGAAATTCACATCACACTTTTTCTCCCCAATTTTCCTTACCCCGGAAATTATTATTTACCTTCCCGCGTTATTACGAGAAAAATGGGGGATAAAAAGGAAATTACCTACCTAAATTATTATGAAAGATGCCCCGCACACTATGAACTTTTAGTTAAATATTTACTTACTTACACATAACTTAATATCAAGCCATAAATGTTAGGCATAGGACGAAACCTAATAGTACACCCACGTTTCGCCAGTTATGTTTAAGTCCCACGTTATAAGGGGCGAGCCTATTGCCATCAACCGGTCACAAAGACAGACTCTGTGGCTGCTACTGAGAAATATTTAATGGAAAATCCCAATAACACTTTGCCCGACCCGGGAATCTAATCCAGGACCCCATGCGCACCAGTCGGGCTTTCGACCACTAGACACAGTGATCATTTACTTATTTTTAACCGACTTCAAAATCTCTTCTCAATTCGGCGGAATCTTTTTTTAGTAAAAAAGTGGCATTTATTTTTCTCCCCCGTTCATTAATTCATTTGGGTACTTCGTCAGTACAACAATGTTATTTAAAGAATTTGGTTCAAATTCCCGAAGGCATCATTATTTCCTTTTAGCCAACACTTGAACATTCTCGTTTCCGCTTGCCTAATCAAAAAGAAACTTCATTATTCGTTTCAACACTTCAACACAATGAAAAGCTTTTTACATTTTTAACCCTCTACAAAGAGAAAGAAGGTTCTTATTCGATTATATTGTTTGTGTTTGTGCGGTGAGATTTGAACCATTGAACCATGACACTTCTTGGTACGACTTTTGGTCATTCTCCTTTAATCTTTATACGTCCAGTGATTTTCGAGTGAGTGAGTGACCTTTCGCTTTTATATACCTATAATATTATAGACTCTTGATTTTCCGAAAGATGTGTCGTCATCAACAACAATACTTTTATGCATTCATAATTTCAGTTACTTCTAAGTGCTATGTAATAGGGGGCGAGCCTATTGCGATCAACTGTGAGTGTTACTGAGAAATTCCTGACGTGAAAAACCCAACAACACTTTGCCTGACTCGGAATTGAATCTCATGACCTCACGCTCCGCAGTTGTACTTGCGACCACTAGACCCACGAGGTGTTCCTCTATGATAATGTCCAACCCCTGGTCGAAGCTGTACCGCAAGATAGCCACAAATATTTATTTATTATTTATTTAAACTTTATGCACAATAGTGATACATAGGCGGACTTATAAAATCAAAAAAATAAATAAATAACTAATGTGGGGGCTTGTGACGTCACTTTCGGGTAAAAAAAATATCTGTATCGTCTTCATTTTTTGTTTACGTGAAAAAAGAACAAAAATATGTGTAACTAGCTGTGCCCGCGACTTCGTTCGCGTGCTTGTCGGAAACTAAAACGCGTCGCTTAGATAAAA
This sequence comes from Diarsia brunnea, assembly GCA_949774965.1. Lineage (NCBI taxonomy): Eukaryota > Metazoa > Arthropoda > Insecta > Lepidoptera > Noctuidae > Diarsia > Diarsia brunnea. The sequence goes on along the minus strand of OX459008.1, from coordinate 15,655,542 downwards.
GTACATTTAATCATTGCCCTGCGTTAACTTACTGACGCTGTAGAAAATAAGAAGAGAGTAATGCAAAGTACTGACTATGTCTCATACTAAAGTTTAGATAGATGGGTGTTTGTTAATCAACCACGTCAGAACGGCCGAACGGATCTTGAAGAAATTTGAAACAGGTACATTATAGTCGACAGGCAGACAGATTGTCGTTGGCGCGTTCGTGTTCCACGCGCGCCTCAAAGATATGTCAGCAACAATTTTATTAAGGGGCCCCAAAGGGACGTCTGCCGGGGCTGAGGGTTGTCCGCAAGAGATACCACGGCCCCGAAACACAAAGGGCTAATAAGGAACGTGGGTGGTTTTTAGTCAGTAGAAGTCTGACACTTTCTTCCGCTCCGCCCAGAGCGGGATGAGTCATTTGATAATTTACGAACCACAAAAAAAAGGGGGGATTAGAGGGTGTTTCGAGAGGGTACCTGTACCGAATCTGGGACATCGAATCTGAAATGGCCGCCACCTCCTTCTGCGAAGCAGTAATGCTAGCGAAAGAGGTGGCGGAACGTGAGAGGGAGACAACCGCTCGTCCCAGTCGCCGCAGGAGACGCTCCGGGCATCGGGGCCACGTGATGGCTTCCGGCCACCGTAGGCGCAGGCCTGTGAACGGTGAGTAACGGGCTAGTTAATCGTTCGTCCGTCCTATGACGATGGAGGCGCGTTCGTGTTCCACGCGCGTCTCAAAGAGATGTCAGCAACATTGAAGGGGCCCCCAAGGACCGACGCCCGTTGGGGCTGCGGGCTGTTCGAAAGAGATACCGCGGCCTCGACACATAGGGCTAACAACACACCACATCTATATGACGACATGGTCGGCACAATGGCTGGACGATTAACAGTAGCACTGCGTGTCGCAGGTTCGATTCCCACACGGTACATAAAAAAATATGTCGTGGGTTTTATCTAATTTTAATTTAGTTTTAAAAAAAATTGTATTTTAATACTGTGTAGGTAATTGGTAAATTTTTATTTGTTGACTATTCACGAAACATAATGTGTGTATGTTTACTATCATCGCGGTTCAGAAAATGACATCAAATAAATAACGCCATCTGTCGAAGACGAAGATAAACTGCTAAAAAAGAGCGATCAAACACTATAAGGTTTAGGCTATGTAGATTTTGAAAGCAGCGTCATTTAGACTTATATCTACGTACCTTTTGCTATCATAACTTTTTTAAAGTTATCTTGTGAAGGCATTTAGTAATAAGTACCATATTCGTTCAATAGATGTCGTTGCTTGTCTCATTCTTGACCATAACGATAAGTTCTTCTTGAAAACTATAAATTCATATATCTTTTGATAGAGAGCACCGATTACGATGAAACAAAGACTAAGTAATAGCCCAAGTTACGCACAATATTTATGTATAAAAGTTACCTACATTCGTTTCGTAAATTTGATGTGATGCTTAGTCATCGAAACAGACAAACAGACAAACAGACAAACAGATAAACAGACAAACAGACAAACAGACAAAAATTCCAAAAATGCTGGAAATGTGTTCTGTTGGTTATACTTTAATACCCTGACAATTTTTTTTTTAAATATTTTCGATGTACAAAAACGATTTCTCTACAGATTTATTATATGTATAGATAGATATAGAAGATAGCTGTGCCCGCGACTTCGTTCGCGTGCTTGTCGGAAACTAAAACGCGTCGCTTAGATAAAAGTACATTTAATCATTGCCCTGCGTTAACTTACTGACGCTGTAGAAAATAAGAAGAGAGTAATGCAAAGTACTGACTATGTCTCATACTAAAGTTTAGATAGATGGGTGTTTGTTAATCAACCACGTCAGAACGGCCGAACGGATCTTGAAGAAATTTGAAACAGGTACATTATAGTCGACAGGCAGACAGATTGTCGTTGGCGCGTTCGTGTTCCACGCGCGCCTCAAAGAGATGTCAGCAACATTGAAGGGGCCCCCAAGGACCGACGCCCGTTGGGGCTGCGGGCTGTTCGAAAGAGATACCGCGGCCTCGACACATAGGGCTAACAACACACCACATCTATATGACGACATGGTCGGCACAATGGCTGGACGATTAACAGTAGCACTGCGTGTCGCAGGTTCGATTCCCACACGGTACATAAAAAAATATGTCGTGGGTTTTATCTAATTTTAATTTAGTTTTAAAAAAAATTGTATTTTAATACTGTGTAGGTAATTGGTAAATTTTTATTTGTTGACTATTCACGAAACATAATGTGTGTATGTTTACTATCATCGCGGTTCAGAAAATGACATCAAATAAATAACGCCATCTGTCGAAGACGAAGATAAACTGCTAAAAAAGAGCGATCAAACACTATAAGGTTTAGGCTATGTAGATTTTGAAAGCAGCGTCATTTAGACTTATATCTACGTACCTTTTGCTATCATAACTTTTTTAAAGTTATCTTGTGAAGGCATTTAGTAATAAGTACCATATTCGTTCAATAGATGTCGTTGCTTGTCTCATTCTTGACCATAACGATAAGTTCTTCTTGAAAACTATAAATTCATATATCTTTTGATAGAGAGCACCGATTACGATGAAACAAAGACTAAGTAATAGCCCAAGTTACGCACAATATTTATGTATAAAAGTTACCTACATTCGTTTCGTAAATTTGACGTGATGCTTAGTCATCGAAACAGACAAACAGACAAACAGACAAACAGATAAACAGACAAACAGACAAACAGACAAAAATTCCAAAAATGCTGGAAATGTGTTCTGTTGGTTATACTTTAATACCCTGACAATTTTTTTTTTAAATATTTTCGATGTACAAAAACGATTTCTCTACAGATTTATTATATGTATAGATTAATCATTGCCCTGCGTTAACTTACTGACGCTGTAGAAAATAAGAAGAGAGTAATGCAAAGTACTGACTATGTCTCATACTAAAGTTTAGATAGATGGGTGTTTGTTAATCAACCACGTCAGAACGGCCGAACGGATCTTGAAGAAATTTGAAACAGGTACATTATAGTCGACAGGCAGACAGATTGTCGTTGGCGCGTTCGTGTTCCACGCGCGCCTCAAAGAGATGTCAGCAACATTGAAGGGGCCCCCAAGGACCGACGCCCGTTGGGGCTGCGGGCTGTTCGAAAGAGATACCGCGGCCTCGACACATAGGGCTAACAACACACCACATCTATATGACGACATGGTCGGCACAATGGCTGGACGATTAACAGTAGCACTGCGTGTCGCAGGTTCGATTCCCACACGGTACATAAAAAAATATGTCGTGGGTTTTATCTAATTTTAATTTAGTTTTAAAAAAAATTGTATTTTAATACTGTGTAGGTAATTGGTAAATTTTTATTTGTTGACTATTCACGAAACATAATGTGTGTATGTTTACTATCATCGCGGTTCAGAAAATGACATCAAATAAATAACGCCATCTGTCGAAGACGAAGATAAACTGCTAAAAAAGAGCGATCAAACACTATAAGGTTTAGGCTATGTAGATTTTGAAAGCAGCGTCATTTAGACTTATATCTACGTACCTTTTGCTATCATAACTTTTTTAAAGTTATCTTGTGAAGGCATTTAGTAATAAGTACCATATTCGTTCAATAGATGTCGTTGCTTGTCTCATTCTTGACCATAACGATAAGTTCTTCTTGAAAACTATAAATTCATATATCTTTTGATAGAGAGCACCGATTACGATGAAACAAAGACTAAGTAATAGCCCAAGTTACGCACAATATTTATGTATAAAAGTTACCTACATTCGTTTCGTAAATTTGACGTGATGCTTAGTCATCGAAACAGACAAACAGACAAACAGACAAACAGATAAACAGACAAACAGACAAACAGACAAACAGACAAAAATTCCAAAAATGCTGGAAATGTGTTCTGTTGGTTATACTTTAATACCCTGACAATTTTTTTTTTAAATATTTCGATGTACAAAAACGATTTCTCTACAGATTTATTATATGTATAGATATAGATAGATATTTTTGGAAATCTATCGAACGGACTAATTTGTTTTTTTTTGTAAATCTATCTGACGGACTAATTTGTTTTTTTTTGTCAACTACCTATTACAGACCACCAACCTCACCACGTTTCCCACAAAATCTTTCTAAACGTGAGCAAGTACTTGGCTCAGGAAGTCATACAAAGTACTTAACAGTTTCCTGCAACTAACTTGGATGGGTGCTGGCTGAAACTTTGCTAATATCGACTCGATAAGTCGGATGCCGAATACGCGTGGTCTCGGTAAAACATTGATTGGCTTTATTAGATTTGAGGTGTGAATTTAACCCCGTCGGGACTGCGGGTGGTTCGCAAGAGATACCACGGCCTCGACATAAAGGGCTAAGAAGGAACATGGGTGGTTTTTAGTCAGTAGAAGTCTGACACTCCCTTTCGCTCTGACCAAGAGAAAAAAAAGGAAGAAAAAAAAGGCAGTTACCAAACTAATTAAGTAAAATTAAGTTACTTAGATTAATTTCATTATAATCTTTTGACCCCAAGTTTGGTCAGTAGTCATTTAAGTGGGCGAGTGATCAATTTAACTTGTCCCTCGTTACGAAGTTATGTTCATCTAAAGGCCACGCAGTGTTGATTAACCGTTATTAAAGTTTAGATTTTAGTTTGTAATCAGAGCTTAATTAATCAAATGCATAAACATTGAGCTTGTTTATTACACTTGATGAAGTAATTTATTGTTAAGACCAATTACTAACAGTTGGATTACCTGTACTATCGCATTGCTGCAAAGCTATTCTCTAAGAATTTTCTACAGTTTCTGCCTAGCCTCCTTTAAATCTGAAGGTGATATAGAAAAAACAGCAACATCTGCCTAAACAGAGTGCATAGTTTTAAGGTTTTATTTACTAACACAAGCTGTATTATATCATAATATGTATGTCAGTCTGTAAGGTATTTATCTAGGGGCCAAAGTACCCTGAAAATAAATAAATAAATGTTATGTTATGTTAAACTTTTCCTAACTATGTTGGGGTCGGCTTCCAGTCTAATCGAATACATCAGAATACCCGTATTTTAAATAAAGCGCCTGCTTATCTGACCTCCACAACACAGTTACTACCGGATAATACGATAAGTACCCCTTTTTTTTTTAGCTGGTGGAAAATCATCAAATAACCCCTTCCGCTCTTGGGCAGAGCGAAAGGGAGTGTCAGACTTCTACTAACTAAAAACCACCCATGTTCCTTCTTAGCCCTTCATGTCGAGGCCGCGGTATCTCTTGCGAACAACCCGCAGCCCCGACGGGGACGATAAGTACCCCTTGGTAAAACTGGTCGCCAGAATTTCAGGTCACTGATTACCTGTAACGAGTGTCAGAAGTCTACAAATGACTGCCGTCACCAACGTGATTTCCGAGGCACGGAGAACCAACAGCTGAAACTAAATATAATAATAATTGCATTTATTTCGGGCAGCGCCCATAGTGTTAGTAGCAATGATCATAAAAACTAATATTAGTAGACATAATACACTAATTAAACAGTATGGAGTTTCATCCAATGACGCAGCATTGGAGACTCCCATCTATCTGCGAATAAACTCAAGATAGTGTTGGTACTGCCACGGAGACGAGCAAGCAGGGAAGCGCTTCTTTTACGTATGATGGCCGCAAAACCATCAATATGCCTTTCCCCTAACATTCCTGACGCACTACATCGCCATGGCTGCCCCAACAATATCCTGAGCGCGTTATTATACTGGACACGTAGATCGCTGTATGCACGCAAACTATAACTAGTCCACAGGCTGCACGTGTAAAAAGACGAACAAAATGATTTAAACAGAGTCATCTTGACCGCCTCTGTACATCGCGCAAACCTGCGGGCCAGCATGTAACAGCGTACCGACAGCGATCTACGTTCCCTGTCAATGTCCTTATTAGCTCTCAAGTCCTCGGTAACCCATTGGCCCAAGTACTTAAAGCTAGTCACCCTATTTAAGGGAGCTCTGCAGAGAGATACAAAAAGAATTTATATATCTCATATAATATATTATTTTGATCAAAAATATAATATATTCACACACCTAAGTCTTTTGAACAGTACCACGTACGAAATTCATTTACAATGAAAGCGAAATGAGAACGTCCTAGTCTAAGAAAGTCAGGGGCATGTGGAACTCGGCCAAAGCATAGACAAACATTACTTTCTTTCATAGTCGAGCCAAAGAATAGTTTCATGCAGCCAGTCATCTCGCAGAGGGAATTGTATGGCATCTTGCCAGGTCCCGTATTAAGATTTTTGTGAAAAGTGTACTTAGTAATGTGCCTGCTATATGTAGCCAAGTCTAGTGGAATCTAGTGCATTATGTTATTTGCAAATTCAACGTTGGCGCAGTGGCTCAAGCAGATAACTGCTGCGCTACGTTGTTTCGGATCCAGACCCGAAACAACTATCTGTGGGCCATATAAATATTTGTTCCATGCGGGGATTGAACCCGCGACACTCAGCGCAGCAGTCCAATCGTTCAGCCACTGCGCCTGCCGTGCCGTCATTCACGCTCATTTTTTTTATTATTTAGTTTTTTCAACAACCCGACACCCAACACAGGTTTCTCAATAAAAACCTCTGGAACGTTCTACAAACCAATCACATGAGACCTGCATACATGAAGCTGTAATATCCGGATTGGCAGTATCCTTCGTTTCCGTAGCCTTATGTCCCATCCAGTGCTATCGCAACCAGGTTATTCTACGCGAAATTGAAAAAGTTCCCGCCAAAAACACTGTCATTACCAGTAAAACGTTCCGAGTTTAAATTGCATTCGAAATGTGTGGTTTTTGCAGGTGCTCGAACTACGAACGAGAAACTTCCAATAATTTATTTTTTTCGGGACTTTAAAACTCCTTTCGTCTTTCGTTTTCCAAAAATAGTTGCTTTCTAAATTCACCTACACCTACACTTTTATGAAATTGATTCAGTAATTACTTTTCTTGAGATACCGGTAACGTGACAGGATTATTTTTGTACTTGAATGCTTTTGTTCAAAAATTAAGTCCGACTGTATTAAAGTGGATTAAAGAAATAAAAATATTGCAGTGAGAGCCTAGTGGTGTGAGCGTCGGGCTGCCAAGTCTATGGCCTCGAGTTCGAGCTCGGATTCAGGCGCGTATTGTATAGTTATCACTTGCTTCGGTGAGGAGACCAGCATACCTGAGAGACATTTTTCGGTGGCATGTAAAGCCAAGTCAGAGGTCAATGACACCCCAAGAGCGGGAGGGGTTATTCCCAAGAGCTGGAGGGGTTATTTGATGATGAAAATCCCGCCAAAAAAAAAAAAAAAAAGTGGGCAATGAAACCAGGTAACGTACAATCTACACGATAAAGAAAGAAAGATGAATAAAATGAGAACCTCCTCCTTTTTGGGAAGTCGGTTAAAAAGGAACAAAATAAATGAAAATCCTTATCTAACGTACCTACAACTATCCCTATACTTTTGAACTGAAAGGCTTCAGACACAATCATAAATGATGAAGAATTTGTTCAGCATCGGATTATATACTGATGGCATATTTACATAGGACAAGATTGAGGTTAAGAGAAGGCCTGTATAATTAAAAAAAAAAAACATTTTAACACCGAAAACTAGTTTCCGCTTCACAGTTCACACACACATAATTAAGAAACTTCACACACACATAATTAAGAACATAGTTTCCGCTTCACAGTTCACACACACATAATTAAGAACATATTACCAAACTTCCTCGTTTCAAAGTCGATCAGTCATGACTTCGGTGTCAGACTTCGACTCCATATCTCTAGTTAAAATAACCGAGTCATCTTTTCAATACAGGCTTCAAGAAGTTTCAGTATCGTCAGCATTACTTGCAGTTTTATAGCTCATGAACTTTTATGAAAGATAGAAGGTATAAAAATGGAAGGATAACTTTGAAATAGTCAACTTGGTTTAAAATAATATTAGCGATAATATTGTAGGAATAGATTTTTTTTATTGTCTTTCTGATAATAAATAATATCTTTAATTAATAGAAACTCAAGCCTTTTCCCGTAGCGGTATATAAAAACTACGATCCTTACATAGCCTATCGCTTCGTCCATGTTCTTAGGTTAATATAATCTGTCAAATTTATTTATTAGATTTTCAACTTTATCGCTTAAAGCATTAGGTTTACAACTTCTCAATCAACAAGGTTGATTAGGAAAGTCTGACAATTTCGGGTAGCTTCATGTAATGGCGTCTGTACATTTGGTTTATACACGAACACCTTCAATTATTGGTTGTTTATGGCATCTTAAACCCGGATTTTTTACTAATCCTTTTATAAATGAGGGCCTAAATTAAAGAAATTTGTCATAAGCGATTTCTGTCCAATCTTATAAATTATTGCAATAAATCTAGCTTCCGGTAACAATGGGAGGTCTTTAAGTTCAGACCATCTTTGAATAAATTGAATAGATACGCATATTTAAGCGACTACAATATTTTGTTAATTTTTATTAGTTGGTAAAAAGTAGGAGGAGGCCTTTACCCTGCAGGGGGGGTTCTCAGTCAAATAATTAAAATTTAAATAACAATTACGGAGCAAATTATTAAATAATTAAAAATTACATTTAAATATAATAATCGAATAAAAAAATTAATTAATAATTATGAAATATTATCTATAAATTGAATTATATAAAAATAGTTAATAATTGTTGCATGAAAATATTTGTAAAACTGCATGACATTGACAAATAATAAAAGACTTATTTATTTTTATTTAAAAAGTAGGGTAAATAATTTTGAAGAGAACTTTAATTTATTTAGTTAAATTTCAGTCTCATTAGACAGTTTGTGGGAACCTGTTTATACCGCTTAATGAAGGAAACAAAACTGCTTGCCCATACTACGTTCAAGAAAACGAAGTAGAATTAAAACCCCTCGAGCAGAAAGTCTCTCAAGACCTTTTTCTTTAGAATTACTGCAGCAATGCAGAGCTTGTTGCTCAAGTGAGCTGCAATCTAGAACAGCAAAATTCTTGGTTTTACCTAAGTTGGAAAAAATAGGTTTAAATTCCAAGGAAGCAGCTGAGCTTGATTTGTGTGCTGGAGTAATGGAATAAATTATTGAAATAATTTTTTAATGTAAAACTTGTGGAGGGAAGAGGGTTTTATCTTATTGTATTTACGTACGTCTTTTTAAAATGCTACTTTACTTAGTACCTAACAGTTACGATATTCACGTACGTAAGTATTGATTGTCCAACGAAAACTTTTCATATTTATTTTGTCGCAAAGAAAAGGTGATAGGAGTGATTCAGGATCGTAGCACGCCGCGTTCTATAATTTCTGCCAAACATGAGCAAAGCTGTTAATTTAAGTACGTATGCATGTACTACCACAGTCATTCTTATCTATAGAGATCAACGCTTTGGAACAGGAAACTATAGTACTTTCACAGATTATACCTTGTGACTGTAACGTTAGCTTCGCTTTTTTTTGTTTTTTGACATTCAAAAGTGCCTGTAATGGTCTAATTGAAATAAATACGGAATACCTAGACATATTCTCGCAAATAATATTACATGTTTGGGGGGTATGAGGAACAGAGTGTAAAGCTCCTCATCCCCCGTAGAAAAGGGAGGATCCTCCGACCAGACGGGTGTTATGTCTGGTGGGCTAACTGCCCGACATATGTAAGTCGGGACTTTCTATATGAGCTAATGTCGCGGATAACTTTGATAGCGCGATGCACGATTTGTCATTTTAGTTCTCATGTGTTGCGATAGATGTCGTTGTCGCCACATCACTCCCTTCCGAGACCGGAGGTCGATAGTACGTTGAGTTTTGATGCTTGCCAGGCCAGTGGAAGGTTCCAGTGAGTCGGAATCGAATGCCGCATAGTTCACGGTGAGTCGGAACTGTCTGCGGTGATGCCCCAGTGAGTCGTGGTGATGCTGCATTATGCTCCAGTGAGTCAGAGTGATGCTGTGCTGCGTAGTGGCTGGCTGCTGCGTCGACTAGGAGAGAAGTGCGTCTCTGCTTGCTGACCGGTCGAAGTGCAGTGTGCTGTGCAAAGGTCGCTGATGAGGCTGAGGGTGATGACCAGGTATGCGCTTCCGCTGCATGCTGGTGGTCAAGATACCCGATGAAGCCGTGTTTGTTGGCTGACGGTTTGACTCGCTGCTTGGAGGCTTGAGGAAGTGATGATGAAGTAGCTGCACGAAGGGTGCGCTGACGTTCATGCTCGGGGTCACCAGTTTGGGGGTATTGAGGAACAGGGTGTAAAGTTCCTCATGCCCCATAGAAAAGGGAGGATCCTCCGACCAGACGGGTGTTGCGTCTGGCGGGCTAACTGCCCGACATTATGTAAGTCGGGATTTTCTATATGAGCTAATGTCACGGATAACTTTGATAGCGCGATGCAGGATTTGTCATTTTAGTGCTCATGTGTTGCGATAGATGTCGTTATCGCCATATCACTCCCGTTCGCTACGGTCCGTCGTTGTCGCCACACATGAGACAAACCAATTACACCCTCTTAAGATGATAACCCGATAATGGTAACAGAAGGTCATTAGGGGTGTGGGGGAACAAAACACGGTGATTACGTTACCCCCCATTAGTTTGACCTGTTTATCCGAAGACTAGCTATTGTTCCGCCACAGGATGTCCGGTGTCCGGTTACCAACACAATAGGATATCACGGACATGTCTTTTAGCGGTCAACATGTCTATGGATTATGGTTGACGGATTGCAGGGTTTTATATAGTTTTTGATGTGAGATGGCCGTGATCGGGTTACATAAACAAATGATGGCAGAAAGGAAACATGTTCAGAAAATTAATAAAACTAATAGAATCACTAAAGATAGACTATAGTAAAAGATAGGATTCTCAGCTTAAATTAGTCAGAAATTAACACAATTACTTTATATCCCGGTAGTACGATTCCGTGAGACAATAACTGAATCACACGCGAGCGAAGCCGCGGCGCTAGTATTTTATAAACAGCAAAATAATTGCCAGCTACATAATTGTGATGTTGTGCACTTTCATAACATGCACCCTATTAAAATAGCCTCACATTCTCAATTTACAACTAAACACCATAAACCTTGTACATACAACTAATAATTGACTATAAACTGTGACCGTGACCTTCAATGACGTCATAAGATGGGGTATTTGTCCTTGGGAGTGCATTTCCACGATTGCACCGTCTTTTAAGTTGTAGTGCCGCGAGGCCGCGATCAAGGAGGCGGCGTACGAATGTTGCTGGCCGGTGCTGCGGCACTCTATTTTTTGACTTTTGTTTGTCTGTCACTTCTTCTTGATAAAAAATTTGTTCATGTCGCGTTTCGATAGTTTCGTGTTGTAAATATTTTCTGAAGACATTATAAAATTTGTGAATTGTACATAGATTTTCATGTATATAGTTTTAACGTAGTTTCGAGTTTTTATTCCGCTCTCCAACAACTATCGCCCCGGTTGCTCTGCACCTTCAATATTTTGAGAAGCCGCTGAAGGCGCGCTTCATTGGTGACCCCTGTGGAACATTATGCCGGGGAACGAGAGCAAAGAAAGCGGAGAGATGACAAGCGTAAACCGCATCGCTGTAAAGGTACCGCCATTTTACCCATTTAAACCGAACCTTTGGTTTTCTTGCCTGGAGAGCCAGTTCGAGTTGGCAGGAGTGACGACGGATACCACCAAATATCACCATGCTTTGTCTCACTTGGAGCCGCAGTATATCGAGATCGTCGAGGACATCGTCGCTGGTCCCGCAGCTTCGGACAAGTATGAGACACTGAAGATGGAGCTCATCAAGAGGCTGTCCGCGTCACGGGAAAAGCAGGTACAGCAGCTACTTCATCACGAAGAGTTAGGAGATAGCAAACCATCGCATTTCCTACGTCGACTGAGAAGCTTAGCTGGATCTGGTGTACCAGATGACCTGCTCAGAACCCTTTGGGCCAGTCGTTTACCCAGCAGCGTGCAGCCCATCATCGCGTCACAGGCCAGGATGAAGCTGGACGAGGTTGCCGAGCTTGCCGACCAGGTCCTGGACGCCGTGTCACCAGCTTCGCAAGTTACAGGAGTTTCAGCAGATACGTCTGGCGGATCGAGCGAGATTGCTGCGTTAACCCGACAAGTCGAAGCGTTGACTGCTAAGCTCGACCGAATGGCGCGGTCAAGATCAAGATCATCTTCACATCTCCGGGGCCGCTCATCGTCCGCTAGATCGCACTCCAACTACGAGAAGTTCCCGACTTGCTGGTACCACCACAAGTTCGGCGACAAGGCTCTTAAGTGTATGAAACCCTGTGATTTCGCGGGAAACGCGAAGGGCAGTCGGTAATGGCGACCGACGACTGCCCGAGTACCGGTCGCTTGTTCGTAACGGATAGGCGGACTAAAATGCAGTTTCTTGTAGATACGGGTAGTGATCTGTGTGTGTTTCCTCGTAAGTGCTTAAAAGAGTATCGTGCAAAGACTAGCTATGAACTGTGTGCCGCAAACGGGTCAGCTATAAATACATACGGTTTTAATCACTTAGTGCTAAACCTAGGGTTGCGTCGCGACTTTCCATGGAATTTTATAGTGGCTGACGTTACAAAGGCGATAATAGGCGTGGATTTCCTTTCATTTTATAATATTATTGTTGATGTCCGAAACCAACGTCTCATCGACGGTAGCACTACGCTTGTGACCGCGGCTTTACTTGCGCGAACCGAGGACAACATATCTTCGGTGAAGGTAATGTCTGGTGACTCTGTATATCACACCATACTTTCAAAATACCCTGACATTACTCGTCCGCATGGCATTCATCGCACAATACACCACAACACCGTACATCACATTCAAACCACACCTGGGCCACCGGTCTCTTGCACACCACGCAGGCTAGCGCCTGATAAGCTTAAAATAGCAAAGTCAGAGTTCGAGGCGATGTTGCAGAACGGTACTTGCCGGCCTTCGGAATCAGCATGGGCTTCACCTCTTCACCTCACCCCTAAAAAAGACAACGGGTGGCGTCCTTGTGGGGATTACCGTATGCTGAATGCCCGAACGATACCCGACAGGTACCCTATCAAGCACATACACGACTTTGCTCATTGTTTGTCAGGTTGTACCATGTTTTCTACCATTGATCTGGTCAAAGCTTACAACCAGATCCCTATGCATCCAGATGACATCGTGAAGACCGCCATTACAACGCCGTTCGGTCTTTACGAATTTCCGTTCATGACGTTCGGGCTTCGTAATGCCGGACAGACGTTCCAGCGCTTCATCGATGAGATGCTACGGGGTCTGGACTTCACCTACGCCTACCTGGATGATATCCTAGTTTTTTCCAAGGACCAAAAAACACATGAAGAGCATCTGCACCAACTTTTCGCTAGGCTGAAGCAGTACGGCATGGTCGTCAACACGGCAAAGTGCGTGTTTGGCGCTTCTGAGGTCATCTTTTTAGGCTACAGCATTTCAGCCAAAGGTACTACCCCACTTCCAGCTAAAGTTGACGCCATCAAGACCTTTCCCGTACCAAAAACTGTGAAAGAACTACGTCGGTTCTTAGGTATGGTGAACTTTAATAATCATTTTATTTCAGGCAACTAAGGCCCATAGGTAAAATACACACAATAATATAAAACAATAATAACAAACTAATACATATAAAACAGTAAACCTAATAACTAAACACGTAATGTCGGCGTCGTGTCTCGCTGCGAGGTGTCGCGTAACCGTCCCCGGAAACGACGGAAAACGACACCTTTCGGCCAAAAGTCTTCCTGCAAACAGGTCTGAAGATGTTGGGTTGGAACACGTACCACAAATGACTTAAAGTTGATGTTGTGGCGCGATTCCAACCTTTCGACCCTCAGAGTCCAGTTGGTCTTCACTTTCAGGTACTGCACCACTTCCTCAATCTTTGTGGTGTGATGCAGACGCGAAATGTACAGCTGCGTCGTAGGCACAGCAGGGCGCAGCAGCATGTTGGGTCCAGTCGGTGCGGTACCGCACAAGTTCCGGGAACAGGGCTTCTTCTTCTTCTTCTTCACCACCTTAGTGAAGCCCTCGTCATCAACTTGGCCCGTACTTGGAAAGCAGTTACTGACCGCAGGCGGGGCAGGTTGAGTACCCTTTTTTTCCCCAATATTGGTTTGTCGCTTATGTTGCGACGCATCCGATTTGCCGTTAATGACAGTAGCAGCGTAGGCACGTCTTGGGGTCGACGTACCGACATGTGACGTTTCCGCAACCGGTGTTGTGGTGCGGGCGGCGGCGGCGGGCGGCGCTTGCTCAGCACTATCAGCAGCTTGTGACGCACTAGTGTTCGCCGATTCAAAACTGCCGACAGATGCATTTTGCGCCGCTCGACGTGTGTTCACCTTAGAGGCCTCAGGTGACCCAGTTGCTGACCCAACTTTGCGCAATATTTCTATTTCCGCACGTAGCTCAGCGTTGGTTTTTTCTGATACCTCCATTCTGGACTGCATCTTGGTCACCTCCACTTTCAGGGTGGTGATGTCCTTTAGCAGCCTCGTGACATCGACGTGATCGAACGTGACGGGGGGCAGTTTACTTAGCTCCTTCGCCACGAAATCTGGCACGTCGTCCGGGTCAGTCCTCTTCAACATATCAATGACATCTTGAAGGCTCTTCTCAGTTCCATCCCTGCGGCGAGACGGCATCTGGTCCAACTTTCCAAGTGACTGGAACAGTAGGAGTTTCCCACTGCTGATGTCGTCCTCCTTGAAATTGGACCGGCATATCTGCAGAATGCTCACCTCATCCATGTAGTCAATAGCATGGACTAGGAAAGCCAGCAACTCATTCACGATGAGTGGTTTAGAGCTCATAGTGATTACGGGCAGCGGCTACGGCCGCGCAACTCGCGAACAAAATTCGTGCCGTGCACAGTGAAAACACGTCCGTGTTCGAGCGCGCATCGCACTGCACTGTACTGTACTGTACTTTATCGTAGGTTCATTCCAGGCGCAGCTAAACAACAAGCTCCTTTATACGCGCTACTCACCGGGTCAGTGAAAGGATCGCACCCAGTTCATATTACTGGTCAGCTGCTCGATGCATTTGAAGTTTGCAAGGAGGGACTATGTCAAGCCGCCTTGCTTGCTCATCCCAGTTGCGATGCAAGGTTAGCGCTCGTAACTGACGCGTCTGACAAGGCGATTGGCGCAGTGTTACAGCAGCAGACTGGTAGTGGCGAGTCCTGGGAGCCTTTGGCATATTTCTCTCGTGGGCTGAGCTCTTCTCAACAGAAGTACTCACCCTACGATCGAGAGCTCCTCGCCATTTACGAGAGCATAAAATACTTCAGGCATATGCTCGAAGCCCGGGACTTCACTGTCTTTACCGACCACAAGCCTCTGACCTTCGCCTTCCACAATCGGAAAGAAAACTGCTCGCCAAGACAGTTCCGGCACCTGGACCTGATCGCACAGTTTACCACTGACATACGTTACATATCCGGTAAGGACAACGTGGTAGCTGATACCCTCTCGCGAGTTGAGGAGATTTCTCAGCCAATCGATCTGGAGCGATTGGCAGCCGCTCAGCACTCTGATCTAGAGCTCACCCAACTCGCAGAAGGCCCCACTCCACTGCGTCTCAAAAAACTGAAGGTCCCAGGCAGCAACATTGAACTGTTTTGTGACGTCAGTACGAGCGCAGTAAGGCCGTTTGTTCCGAAACCGCTACGGAGAAGAGTGTTCGAGAGTCTGCACTCTCTTAGTCACCCTGGGGCAAAAGCAACCGCCAAACTAGTCTCTGAGCGGTATGTGTGGCCTGAAGTTAGGAAGAACTGCAGGAACTGGGTACGAGCGTGTATAGCGTGTCAGCGTTCCAAGATTACACGTCATACGAGTGCTCCAGTTGGTACCTTCAAACTTCCTGCAGCTCGTTTCAAATTTGTCCACATTGACTTGATAGGACCATTGCCTCTGTCCCAAGGTTTCAAGTATTGTCTCACCGCTGTCGACCGCTTTACGCGTTGGCCTGAGGCAATACCCTTAGAAGACATAACGGCTGAGACTGTTGCTAAAGCCCTACTCAGTGGCTGGATTTCCCGGTTTGGCTGTCCAGTCGATATCGTGACAGATCGTGGTAGGCAGTTCGAATCTGCGTTATTCAGAAATCTTTCGCGCATCGCAGGATTCAATCATCACTGTACCACTGCCTATCATCCAGCCTGTAATGGTCTCGTGGAAAGATTTCATCGGCAGCTGAAGTCAGCCATAATCTGCCACACTAACGGGAATTGGATTGAATCTCTCCCTCTTGTCTTGTTGGGTGTCCGTAGTGCTTTCAAGGAAGATCTGCAAACCACCTCAGCTGAATTGGTGTATGGCGAACCATTACGTCTGCCAGGCGAGTTTTTCGACTCAGAAATCATCTGTAATCCAGACTTGATGGAATTCACATCAAGGCTGCGAAGTATTGTCCAGTGTTTGAGGCCTTCGCCTGCCTCACACCATAGTAGTAAGCGTCCAACTTTCATGTTCAAGGAGTTAGCCACTTGCACTCACGTATTCTTGCGAGATTGTACTGTTGGTGGTGCCTTGAAACCAGCATATTCTGGACCATACGAGGTGCTTCGCCGTGGTGAAAAGGTTTTCACTATTCTGGCTAATGGCAAGGAAGTCACAGTATCGGTAGACCGAGTCAAGCCAGCCTACATACTGCGTGACCCAGACACCACTCCATACACATCATCACACACACCTCATTCAACCAATCCCGCTCATTTATCACAAGATCGACAACATGACACACACAAAACAACACATGTGACTCAATCAGGGAACCAGAAATCACCAGATCGCGAAGCAATTGTTCACAAGACTAGATCGGGACGTAGAGTTAGGTTTCCTGACCATTATCGCCCTTGACGGTCTCAAGGGGGGGCTGATGTAGTGCCGCGAGGCCGCGATCAAGGAGGCGGCGTACGAATGTTGCTGGCCGGTGCTGCGGCACTCTATTTTTTGACTTTTGTTTGTCTGTCACTTCTTCTTGATAAAAAATTTGTTCATGTCGCGTTTCGATAGTTTCGTGTTGTAAATATTTTCTGAAGACATTATAAAATTTGTGAATTGTACATAGATTTTCATGTATATAGTTTTAACGTAGTTTCGAGTTTTTATTCCGCTCTCCAACAACTATCGCCCCGGTTGCTCTGCACCTTCAATATTTTGAGAAGCCGCTGAAGGCGCGCTTCAAAGTCATAAATTCTTAAAAGCTTTTGATATCAGATCGTTATTAAGGAAATAATTTAAATGTATTTGATACAATAAACAAGAAGGGTTATTAAGGTTATAAACACTGTGAATTAGAGGAGATTAAGGTCTCTTTCGAATGTTTGTAAGTAGTAGTCTTTTAGTAGTTTTAGTAGAAGAGTAAGGTAGATAGATGGACGGTATGTAGAAGATTACAGGTAAGATTTGAATGGACAAGAAAAGCTACACTAACAATATCCTACCCTTGTCCCATGTTATTTGGGGTCGGCGCACACGATTTTATCTTCCATTCTCCTCTACACTCATCCTTTTTCTTACATATAGGGTGTAAAAGTACCCTTAACGCAAACGAATGGCATTTGTTCTCCCCACCACTGCGATCATTTTTTTGTTCTAGACCATACCTGGGAACCTCCTAGTTAAGGAGATATTGGGGGTCAAAGTTCCAAATTTTTCACAGCTGTTTTTGTAAATACTAGTATTTCAGGTTTTAACTTTACTTAAATTATCTCCATGACCCGTTTGCTTTTCAAAGCATCCACTAGCACAATGTTTTAAGAGTGCTACTTTGAGTTTTACCGTAAAATGTGATTTTTGACCCCAAAAAAAAAGTCATTTCCCAGCAAAAATTTTTGAGTAGGGTTACTTGGTTTGATGTACAGAATGTTTGGTTGTCGTATGCGTGAAGGGTTCGTTTACACTCTATATAATTCCTTACACAATCCATCTATCATTGCCTTGATCTTCCATTCCCTCTCAATCCAGCATAATTTAAATTCATGACTCTTTGAGTCACTTGTGATTCGTCTCTCTTCATCACATGCCTATACTAAGACAGTCGATTCCCTTTGAGCAAAGATGCGCCAGTTACTTTTCTGTAACTGGCGCATCTTTGCTCATCATTGTCCCTTTGCGTTATCATTCCTTCTGGCTTTGGCGTATTCGGATGAAAAAAGAGGAGCCTTATTATTAGCTGGGATCAAAAACCCTGCAAATGTTGATGAGAAGTAAGGTTAGGCTGCTTTCGGCGAAAAAACCGCCAACTGTATTTTTAAATGCCTCTAAAATTAAAGATAAACCTTTCATGTATCAACTGTTATATTAGTTCTACTACAAATTGCCCGGCCTAATCGCTGCCACCCAAGTGTAGTCACGTGTTTAAAGTTATTTGAAGTCACGCTGGAATTCGGACAGGCATCCGATGTTACAGACACATGGACGGTGGACACATGGACACGATTAACTGTCCAATACTTGTCAATATATTGCCACCTAAACATTCACTGTTTTCTAAACATTCATTGAACTGTGGTGTTTGAGGGAATTTGTACAGCGTGTATCAGAAATGCGTGACCATATTATTTTAAAGGTGTGTTCCAGAACATTAAAGTGAACAAATTTTTACATGTAAATGATGTCATAATTGCGAGCAAAATTCAGCTGGTCTGTTTATTTTCCTGTCCGACTTTAGGCACAGGAATCCCTAAGCTAAGCGACCCAAACATGTGGGACATCTACTTACATAAATCAGCTTAAAAGACGGATGGGAAGTTACAAATGTGACAATCTCTCACGTAACTAAGTGGAACCTACCTGTGACTTAGTTCTCAAACAAACTTCAACTGACTCAGCTGAGGGAGTTGGAAAAACTACTTAAGTATTACCTACAGCTTTTTTACAGTTCATCCGCAGAACTAAATCTCCAAAAATATTTTTGTTATTTACATAAAGATATTTATTTAGGCAGGCAGAGGTGTATCTAATAGCACACCCACATTTTCGCCAGTTATGTGTTAAGTCCCTTGCAAATCCAGACTCCGTGGCAACTGCTGAAACATTTGTGATTGAAAAACCCAATTACAATTCGCCTGATCCAGGAATCGAACCAATGACCTCATACTCAGCAGTCGCGATTTATTTACATATACTTACTTAAATATACGTGAATGAATGATCAGCAGGGCTATTGCGTATCTTTTAAATGTCAGTGGCTATCATAGTGTCCATCGATAAACTGTCAAATGGTTATGGTTTGGTATAATAAACTAACCATTTGACAGTTAATTGATGGACACTATGATAGCCACTGACATTTAAAAAGATACACAATAGCCCTGCAGATGTATGAATGTGGGTGTGATAAAAAAGTAGTATTTTAATCGTAAAAGGGTTTTAAATCGTAGCCGGGGTTGTAATTTCTGTCTACCCACCCTAAAGGGAGAAAGGCGTGAGTGTATGTATTTATGATGTATCTTTAAAATATTGAATGTATACTTCAAGGATATTTCAGAAAATGGACTCGACGTTCTCACCTGACTTGTTAATAAAAGATGTTATCTCACATATACACGCAACAAATATAAAGCGTGTAACACATTTCCGCTGCGTGTTTAGCCACCCGTTTAACGTCAATTGACGTCGCATTCCCGACGTCGACGTCGCTTTCAATCAAGCCGACACGGGAGGGTTGCACGGTAAGTCAATAAATTACCAACCTAAATATAATTTTGACTACGGGTGAAAAGTGTAGGTATGCTTAACTGGCTGTACAAAATTCTTGAGGTATGTGTTTTAAGATGTATTGCCTTTCATTGTGAGAAAAGTTCAATGCACCCTTCTTTCAATTACTATAATGCTTATTAAATGTACCTAAAATACAGTGCGTGGGAAGCCTTAATCAAAAATCATCTTTTGATATGATAATATGATACTTATTTTTACGTACTAAATGTAAAAGTCTAGTGGTAGGAAACGCAACTGCTGAGCATATGTCTTGGCTTCGAACCCCAGCAGGGCTATTGCGTATCTTTTTAAATGTCAGTGGCTATCATAGTGTCCATCGATTAACTGTCAAATGATTCCATTTTGTACCTCGAGGAGCTCGTGGCTTAATAAGAACTGCCACTCGGGTCGATCTTTAGGTAAAGCTGTGCTTGCCTAGGTCGGTCTGTGGATGGGTGACCGCCCGACATACCGAGTTTCCTCCGTGCCTCGGAAAGCACGTTAAGCTGTTGGTCCCGGCTGCTATATATAGATCTTTGGCAGTCGTTACAGGTAGTCAGTGACCTGAAATTCTGACATCCAGTCTTACCAAAGAGTATCGTATTACCTAGTATTAACTGGGTTGTGGAGGTCAGATAGGCAGTCGCTCTATGTAAAATACTGGTATTCAGCTGCATCCGGTTAGACTGGAAGCCGACCCCAACATAGTTGGGAAAAGGCTAGGCAGATGATGATTCCATTTTGTACCAAACCATAACCATTTGACAGTTTCTCGATGGACACTATGATAGCTACTAACATTTAAAAAGATACGTAATAGCCCTGCTGGTGGAGCAAAATGCTATCGGGTAAACCCGAAAAATTCCTTGAATTTTTCAGTAGCAGTCACGGTGTCTGGATTGGTGCCCGATGACCGGCATTCGGCTCTGCCTAACATTTCGGGGTTTGTAGACGTTATGTTAAGTGATTCAAGCCTGCAATGTCGTATCCAAATGGAAACAACTTTACAAGGTATTCCGAGTGCTCATAGCCTGTTTAAGGAAATTTCAAAACGCTTAGTTGACGCTTCTCGTGACCCAAGCTGGCTTTTATCTTGGCCAGAGGCTAAGTGTTGCCATACAACGTGGCAATGCCGCCAGTCTTTTGGGCACATTACCGGCTGACAGCGTTGAGGAGCAGTTTTTTTATGCCTTTTTATAGTTTCTTGTTAGTTTATTTATTAGTTTTTAATGAATGTACCTAATTAGTTTACGCTATGAAAATAACTGAGGTATATTTATAAACAGACAAACTAATAAGAAAGAAAAAAATGTAACCCCAGCGACTCAATTTTCTTCCTTAAACATTCAAAGACCTCTTGCTTAACCCAACATTATCAAGTTCTTTCAACCTAAAGCCTGCTATTAACACTCCATCATTCCGTCTCGGCAGGCCAGACGTCTGATATGGCTGACTTAAAGTCATATGAATAAATTACGAGGGTATCGGAGAGATGAGGCGGCGGGAAAGGCTGCAAAGACATTTTAACTTTAAGGAATTATTTTCTGAAAGGTTGGTAGTACTTTTTTCATCGGAGGTTTTAGTGAACATTGATAAATGTTCTTTCCCTTTTTGCTGTATGGGACACTTGGGTGATCAGTGACCGCTTTAGTTCTTTAGTCAACTTTTTTCGATTGGAGTATTTTCCTTTCTTGCTAAATTGGTTCGGTTAGTTTTTTTTTTAATTCTTTCCAGCAAGTAAGTGTTTATTTTGCAAATATGGGTACAGTACATGGTGATATAAACAAATGAGAGGCAGGTTCAGCCATATTTTACCATAATTCATGCAAAAATTATAATTTTACGCTTTTTTTTTTTTTTTTTAAGTAAAGTAAATAATAATAATTTAACGTTTGACAAGTGCTGATTATCAGCCTAGTTTGAATAAATGACTTTTGATTTGATTTCGTTGCGATACTTGCCACGGGGTATATACCCCGTGGCAAGTATATACAAAACCAAATGTTTTTTTTTAAATCTTCTTAGCATTTCGATGACAATTCAAATTGCGTCAGCGCAAAATTTTGCGAACAGTTTAAGACTTTCAGTAGCGTCCATCAACTCCTGTGGTGTGCAAGCAACAGGACAGACAGGAAAAAGTATCAAGTGTCCCATGGTTAGTGGGGCAACACCATGTTTACACTCTAGAGAAGATTCATCCATGAATCTCCACCTGAACAGGTTTTTATTGCACTGGATTTGAAGGTATTATAACATCACTCATCCGATGGAGTTATCAAAATAACCGTGTATTTATTTAAACATAAACAGAAAGTCGTAAGAAAATATGAATATCGTACTTTTGTATTGAATGAGAGAAATACATTTTCATATTATATAGGAACTCTTTGGGTGGGTACGGCAGTCGATAGAATTGCTGTACCAATTCAATTTAGTTCAATTCAATACGTTGTCTATTTCAGGCACTTTCAGGAAGTAACCGTAGTAAGTGACATTGTTTCTGTGTCGTGTGTCTCGATACGAGTAATGTGAGTAATAAAACTGTCGAGTTTGCTTCGAGCGAGCGCTGTCTTGTACAGTCAGTTAGAAAACTAGGGTAACACTAACGTCAGTTTCAGAATACGTTTTGAAAGGAGAACTACACGATGCTTGGGAAATAGTAGTGTACTATTTAAAATGACACAAAAAATATTAACTTTATTATGGAATATTTAAAACAAAACCGCTCAAAACAATTTACTAATTAATATACAAGTTCTGATGACTTTTGACAGTGACTGTACCAAGCAAACTAAGAGGGAACTGCCGATTGTTTAACTTTGTGAAAAGTAGTGTCTTGCGAGTTGTATCTTGAGATAGGAAAGATGTAGTTTAATTAATTACTTCCCTATTGCTCGTCATCTCAGCAGTCACCTCCTTTCTTTCCTTATCATCCTTCACACATAATCGTTTCACTCCATCCATCGTTATTAATTGCTGCTTAACGTGCACGATATAAAAAAAAAATCGAGTTCGAGTTCAATGCATCTGGTAACCATCCAATATTCATAACTATTCCGTAATTATAAAGTTTGCACGTCAGTATGATTGAACCACCGACCCAGAAAGATGACATGACGTCACATTAATAATGCGTTACATTATTTACCGACTTGCATAACTTACATAAGACAGACGTGATGTAGTGTTATTTACAAAAAAACAAAAGGGTTAACACATTTGATGGGTCATTAGCCTCATCGCCTTGGCAATACATTTGGACAAATGGGACGTGTATCCCATTTTTTAATGCAACTGTTATTTCACAGGAGGGCGGAACCAGGTGGAGTAGAACTTGGCAGGCTTCCAATATCTTGGCACGTTTCTAAGTGATACTCTCAATTCTGGCTGAAAACGAAATTATGTGAAATAAAAGTGCCATAGTTTAAAAACTATGACAGTTGGGAATTTGTAACCCAAAACCCGACTGAACCAGAAAAAGGGTAATTATTGTACACGTGCAAACAAATATTTATAACTACATTGCAATATTCAATCACGATTTTTTTTTCATTTAAAAAACGAGTTCACGGAACCACTACCACTATGCTTTAATTGAAAATACTCCTATTAATCCTAACAATAAAATAGAACACCACGTTCTGTAACACGACACAAAAAACAAAGTCACGTTCTTCAAATAGATGTTCGCTACGCCGTAGCACTATTGTTAACGTAGCAACGCGTAGCACACGTAGCGTCGTAGCCACGTAGCTCGTTGCGATTAATAAATGGTATATAACATTATGCCTTGTCCTGTGTTTGTCGCCTGTATGGTAAAGTAGTGGTGATCGTATTAGTATACCCACTTATCACCAGTTTTATTTAAGTCCTATGTAATAGTCCTAGGGCAGGAAAATGATGATGATGTAATACAGGGCGACTATATTGCCGGCAATTACTTGGTAAACAATTGACTGCAGCGCTGAGTGTCGCGGGTTAAATCCCCGCACGGAACAAATATTTAATTTTGTATGGCCCATAGATAGTTGTTCCGGGTCTAAGTGTTTATGCATGTGAGCTAAAATGTTTGTAAACGCACCCACGATACAGTGTGTACACATCAAAGTGTGGGGCAAAAAAAAAAAACTACTTTTTTATCACATAAAGACACAAGCCCTGACTTGGCGGCCGTTACCACGGTGAGAAATTCCTGTAATAAATATCCAATGCTACTTTGCCCGACCAGAGAATGGAACCCAAGCTACGTGTTTAGCTTACGACCACTAGCCCAACGAGGTAGACAAATAAATAGCCAGCATAAATCGTGGCGGCAGAATGTGGCCCGAGGGACTGAACGGTGTGAATGTTACTTGTGTTGTGACAATGACGTATCGCCGATTAGGCCCTATTTACACTAAAGTGGATAACCACTTTAAAATGCTATACAATACCTCGTTAGGTTCTTGACCTGTTAAAAAGTTGTAACAACAAAGTTTAAAAAAAATCCTCAGTCCAAAAAAAAAAGCATATTTCTTCTTTCTTTCTTTTGAAAAAACGTTGCCCAATACTAGGAATTTCTCCTGTATCGTGGGTGCGTTTACAAACATTACACACATACAAACACATACACACACACACATACACACACACACATACACACACACACACACATACTTACATATTCATTATGTTTTCCATTCGGAATTTCTCCGTAGCAGCCATGGAGTCTGGATTTGTGTCCATCATCAGCCTATAATGTTCCCATTGCAAGGACTCAGGCCTCATCTAGGAGTGGGATGAGCTAAATCCACCACACGTGCAACTGCCCAGTTCGGGTTGGTAGATGTCACATGTCTTTGAATTTTTGGTTCTAAGACATGCCGGTTTCCTTACGATGTTTTCCTGCACTATTTTGAGAGCAGCGGTGACGAAATAAGTTACACAAAGTAATGCGCCTACCCGGGTTCGAACCCACTACTCATCGTAAGTTGGGGCCGCAACCACAGGGCCACCACTGCTATGTGTCCGGTTGATGGCAATAGGCTCGCCCCCCATCACATGAGACTTAAACGTAAATAGTAAAAAAAAAAAAAAGAACTGGGTTCACCTACTAATTAGGTACACCTCTGCCAGTACCTTCGGGGATTACAGGCGTCATATCATTTTATTACATATATAAATAACCATCTTCAAACACATTCATTGTGGCCCATTCTGAATAAACTCTCGTTTGCCGAGTTGTTGTTGTGAAAACTAATAAAGTTACTCCGGCGTGCCACCTCAGTCAAAATGTTTGAGTTGTCAGGAGTTGTCACATACTTTGTCAAGTCAACACGACCTCTCTCTTGATTAACTGAGGGTATAAATTAGTCTGTGTATGTGCTGGCGATGAAATTATTTTAGACCGAAATTGCCTTTCTAAAATGTGATTGAAATAACCTAACATTTGTTTAGAGGGCGTTGTATTCATCGTTATCAATCAAAGCGTAGGGGGTGGTAAATGATCAAATAACCCCTCCCGCTCTTGGGCAGAGCGGAAGGGAGTGTCAAACTTCTACTGACTAAAAACCACCCATGTTCCTTCTTAGCCCTTGCGCCGACGCCGCGGTATCTCTTTCGAACAACCCGCAGCCCCGACGGGAGCGTCTTGCAGTCTACTGCTGCAGATATGCTTCCATCTACCTTCTCTGTTTTCATATCGAGTTTCACAGTTACAAGCCACAGCTTGACTGCGGAACCCTAGAAACTAGCTGCTCCAAATATTCGCCTAACCCAAAAATGTTTGCACATTTTAAAGTTGAAAAGACAAAATGTGGGTGTACTTAATGGGTACACCTTTGCCTAACCCTTCATGGATTACAAGCGCAATGCTACTTTATGTTACGCTAAACTTAATTTAATTAATGTTATGTTAATAAAATTGCATTACTAATTTTAAAACAAACTCCTTTGCAAATTAACGTCGTGTTAAAGATCTGCAGGTATTTTTAATTGCAATGTAAATAATTACCATGTTAGGGCATTGTTCTACCGTCAGAGCTGCGGGTTGTTCGCAAGATATACCGCGGCTTCGACATAAATGGCTAAGAAGGAACATGAGTGGTTTTTAGTCGGTAGAAGTCTGACACTCTCTTTCGGTCTGCCCAAGAGCGGGAGGGGTTATTCGATGATTTTCCACCCGCCAAAAAAAAAGGCCATTGTTCTAAAGCCATTCAGTTGACCGTCGCGAAAGAAAAAGATTAATAATGCAATCAATATATATTTCCAGAACGTTTACGTGTAACTGTACGAACCCACATTTATTTTGATTTAGTTAGAGGTCTTAAAAAGATCTACACTCAGAAGTTACTTTTAACCAATTCAAAAAAGCAGGAGGTTCTGTGTTCCACTGCTTATATTTTTTATGTAGATCTATATGTTCACCGATTACTCGAAGACACCTGAACCGATTTGTAAAATTCTTAATTTTGTTTGGAAGGGTATACTTACCAGGGCCCCGAGTCTGCTATTCAATAGTGATAGTGATGTATCATTGATCTCATAATTGTTGATTTTGATAAGTTTGGTGTTGTCAAAATCAACAATTATGAGATCAATGATAGACCATTCTGACACTATTGAATAGCAGACTCGGGGCCCTGGTCACCTGATGATGGCATCCTGGAGAAATCGAGGAAACCCTTTAATAATAGGTGAACTGCAGTACTTGTGAAAGTACCCTAGTTGTTAACGACTAACAGTAACTACTACATTTATTGTTATGATATTAATAACTAGCTTTGCTTCCTTGCCTTCGCCCGTGTGAATGTCGGAAAATATCCCAACAAACTTTCACTTAGGGGTTGAATGTGGAAAAAAGTTTAATAAAAATATACTGAAAACTTGTTTATAATATGTAGTGAAGTGATAGTGATTATGGTATAAACATTTAATGGGCATTGAAAATTATATTCGTAAGTAATATACACATACATAAACCCCACAGTATCGTCCAAACAATTCCTCTCCTCACACAGACTAACACACGCAAAGCATAACATACAAACAATACGCCAGTAGACCAACGTTATTTGTACTGTTTGTTTACTCTGTGTCCGTCGCATGTCCTCCAGTACACACTAGCTCTGTTTTATTACGCTGTCGTGAAGATTTACGAGATTATCTGCGAGAGCTTGGCTTGCAGGAAGCTTTGCTGTAAGTTATTTTAAACTTTAGGAAGATGAGTTAAACTTAGGAGGATGCATTTAATATTTATAGGTTGTTGCTAATGCATACAGTTTTGAATATAGTCTTTACACCCGTATTTCGCCAATTTAGTTTAGGTCCCAACACACACCCACACACGTCTGCCTAGCCCTTTTTTTTTTTGGCGGGAGGAAAATCATTAAATAACCCCTCCCGCTCTTGGCCAGAGCGAAAGGGGGTGTCCGACTTCTACTGACTAAAACCACCACCCCAAGAAGGAACATTTCTTAGCCCTTCATGTCGGGGCCGCGGTATCTCTTGTGAACAACCTGGAGCTCCGACGGGCGTCTGCCTAGCCCTTTGGGGATTACAGGCGTGATGATGTTTTTATAGTCTTTATCTTGGTATAGAGTTTTCGTGAGATAATTTTGACTTAAATGCGACGAAAAAAAAATGGCTAGTTTGTTATTAATAAAAGCTTAAAGTACCTAAGTTTACCTTACTTTTCTCAAAACAAAAAGCGTGTGTTTTTATGAAATAGTTGTATATTTAATATCATCTGCCTAGCCTTTTCCCAACTATGTTGGGGTCGGCTTCCAGTCTAACCGGATGCAGCTGAATACCAGTATTTTACATGGAGCGACTGCCTATCTGACCTTCACAACCCAGTTAATACTAGGTAATACGATACCTCTTTGGTAAGACTGGATGTCAGAATTTCAGGTTACTGACCATCTGTAGCGACTGCCAAAGATCTATATATGGCAGCCGGGACCAACAGCTTAACGTGCTTTCCGATGCACGGAGTATGTCGGGCGGTCACCGATCCACAGACCGACCTAGGCAAGCACAGCTAGGTAAAGCTGTCGAAGATCGACCGGAGTGGCCGTTCTTATTAAGCCACAAGCTCCTTCCAAATATACAAATAGTTGTATATTTAATAACGCCTTTAATCTTATTCAGTTGTATGAATATTAAACATCTACAAATACCTATGCCAAAAAGTACGAAGAAAGTTACTCGAGTACTGACTTTTTACAACGATTCGTATAAAACGTAGAACCTCCTTAATTTCTATTCATACTTTACCTTTTATGCTCACGCTAAAGCCTACTTTCATGCAAAAACGTCTTTTAACCATTTTTGTAAGTAAAAAGTAAACTAAAAGGTTCATAAACATTCTTTTAAAAACACAAACTGTTCTTTGTAAGTATCAAGTTAACCAGTTCGTTTACTTTACTTGAGAAATAAAGATAAGATGTTTTTATGTATTTTCAAAGAAACGATTTTACGGTAATATTGGTATGATAAAACATTACCCTTTCCTTGTAGTCGGGTAACAAAGATAGATAAAACTAGGTCAAATTGTGGAGTAATCAGCATTATTGGTTTGCACATTATTACTACAGAGTTAAAAAACCCACCGTTGTTTTGTGTTACTACTGTATAGTATAGTTCATAGCGATCGTATTTTATTACTCACCCCCAGTTACTGGCAAAATGTGGGTAATTATATAGCTGGAGCCATCATAAATATAAATGAATATGATAATTCGAGTCTTTTTCATTTGCATAATTTGCGAAATATACGTATACAGATGGTCAGAATCAGTCATCAGAAATTTTAAGATAATCAATTATCGTAAAAATTCTATTCACAAAATAATAAATTCAGAAAATAACTCGGTAAGAACCTGCCTAAGAATATCATGTTTTAAATATATTAACTTAAAAATAAAACCTGTCAGGGAGCCAAATTATTCACCGTAAAAATGAAGGTATTAATTAAAAACTTGGTGAAAAGAATATTAATATCGGAGATAATTATTATGGACAGGTAGTAATGCCGGCTCTTCTACGGTTATCAAATTATATTAGGATCAATATGGTTATTTTGATCGGTTGTATTTCCTATCTAATAAATTTTCATTATTCTGTGTGGGTTTTGTACTGGTAACAGCGAACTGGAAGACGTTGCGTTGGAAGGCCTCCCACTAGGCGGACCGATAACCTTACGTTGCCTCCACTGGATGCAAGAGAAACGGGACCGGTCAATGCGGCGACACTGGGAGGAGGCCTGTGGACGTCTTTTGGCAGAAATTATGATGATAATAGTTTTATTTTATTTGGCTTTTTTGTTTTCGTATTCCGAAATTCATTATTAAAGTGTCACATCTGATTATCCGGATTCATGTGCGTAGTATAATATTATCACTTACTTCTGCTAACGAAAATATCGTGAGGATACCAGCATGCCTCTCCGCTGTTGGCGGAGTGGAAGGTAGTATCAGACTTCTACTTACTAAAAAACCACCCTGTTCCTTCTAAGACCTTTGTGTTTGCTCCAGTTTTGCAATATTAGGGCCCATAGCTGAGCCCTCATATGGCAGACATGGCCAGCCCAGTTACGTATAACTGGGAGGACTTGTTTTTGTTTTTTTCAATTTTATTTTTGAATAACCATTCCATTCATTCCAGTCATTGTACTCATTATTATAACCAACATTTCATATAATATTTCAAACCCTGAACTCGAACAAACCGAAAAGCAATTCATTTGCGTAGCTATTACGTCTACATTTGGCATGCCCGGACAAAATGTAGCAACAGCGAATTTATTTCGCGAGTTCCCACACTGAAAGTTGTTTATTACGATAATTAAAATGATGCCTTTTAAAGCATTAATATTTATTTCAATTACATTTTCACTTAGCTCATTCAACTAGATGCACTTTCATTTTGAAGTGAATTCATATATACACCCAAGAGCAAACATTTATTTTGTGTGATAAACATTAATTAAAACTAGTTCCTAACAAATTCCAAATTTTAAGCGTAAAACAAAATCCGGAAAATGTCGTTCATTCATAATTGCATGACATTTTTAGGATGATATATTCATACGTTATTTGTTTATATAGTTCTAATAGTAATTCGGTTTGTTCTAGGAAACCTTTAGTTTTAAAATTATATAGCAGAAGTTGTAGTTCTTGTTTTCACCGGGCTTAATATGATTCAGTGAAGGTCTTACTCTTAGTTATCATTTTTAATTATTACTAGCTGATGCTCGCGGTTTTGCCCGCGTCGCTAATAATATACTAAAACCATCCTCGATAACCACTCTATCCATTGGTGAAAACAGCTTGAAAATCGGTACAGTAGTTTTTGAGTTTATCGCGAACAGACAGACAGTCAGACGTGGCACTTTGTTTTATAATATGTAGTGATTCTCTATCTATTCGTAGTTTGTATATTATACTGTATTTAATTGAGTGGTGAGGCATTAAATTATTCAATGAAAACTAATGGCTGGTGTGTAAATTCATACTGATGTAATAAATGCTATAATAGCTATATATGTTTTTCTGTCTGTCAATAAGGTTTTCATTTCTTACAACACTAACTGCCGTACTCAGAGAGCTTTAATGATTACTTAGGCCATGACTTAGTAAAGGTTTTGACATTTCTGTCATACAAAAGTATGTCAAATCTTTACTAAGTGACGGCTTAAGTAATCATTAAATATCTCTGAGTACCGCAGTAAATATACTAAAAATAAAATCTAAATACACACAGGCATGATTTGCATGATATTTTGAGGAAAACTAATTTTAACGGTTTAGTTGCAAAATGCCTAATTCTCAAAATGGCAACAGAGTCGCAAAAGGACTAGTTCTCAAAATGGCCAATTTTCAAAAAGCCTAATTCTCTGAATGGCCAATTCTCAAAAAGCCTCGTTCTCTTAATGCCCAATTCTCAAAATGGCAAATATTCTACAATTGGGAGTATTCTTGTTAATAAAAGATTTCTTCTGGCCTCCTGGTACTAAGAAACTTGTAGACGATATACTAAAGCTTCGAACAAACAAACATTAAATTCCCTTCCTTAATCTTGTCGAGAAATTGTACGTAAAAACAAATTGTTACCCTCACCCCTCCTTCTTAACTCTAGACATATTCATTCTGTCTTCCAGATAAGTCTAGACTAACGTATGTATTATGCTAACTAGAGCGTCTAGAACAGCCGGTACAAGTCAGGTAACTTACACTAAGGTTACTTATACTTAAAAGGAGGCCTCTATGTATGTTTAAATATTGTAGAAGTTTTTATAGTTACTGAAATAAAATTTATTATTATTATTATACTTAAGTGTCGGAGCTGCGGATTGTTCGAAAGACATACTTTTTTTGCAAAAAAGTTTTATTTTATTTTTTAATTTTAAATTGTAATATCCTATACAAATATTCACTATGCATTTAACATCCGACCATGAAACCTAATCCTTAACCTTCAAGATTCCCTTATTATTGCTATCAACTCCTAACCGTTCAGCTCACTTAGATAACCTGAAAGAATACAACCTTATATACGTCCCAATAATAGTTTATTAAAGAATTATCCTTCAACTTCTTACCGTTAAGGAGTTATACCTTCCAGTACCAGCTCATCAACATGAAGTGATGACTTCTAGATGCGAATACTTGAATAGCTTCAGAAAAAGCACGAAACACGTAATCTCTGGGATCCCATCACCAGGTCCTCGTTTCCTTATCATGGTAACACCCTTGAAATATCTCCTTGCTAATAAAAAAAATAATCAAAATCGGTTTCTAAACGACGAAGTTTTCGCGAATTCGCGAACACACATAAAAAGTTGATGTGAAAAAATGTTCATAACTTGAAAAGTACTGGGCCAAACTATGTTTCGGATCATAATTCTCAGCGTAATCGGCGTACAAACATAAAAAAAAATACCGATCGAATTGAGAACCTCCTCCTCTTGTGAAGTCTTTTTGGAAGTCGGTTAAAAAACAGGTATCCGATATTTTTCGATAATCTAGCAGACGGACTAATTAGACTATTTTGGTGAAAAACCCTTCGGGGGCTATAGCCGTGATGTAATGTTATATAATAAAGTATTCTAGATACTTTATCAGGCCGTAAAACCAAGTGATTTTTTTTAATATTCGTACTTCTCGGTAATAGCTGCTCCTGTAATATATAATGGTAACAGAGACAAGCTTGTAATCGTTAACTTAGAATCATTTTATTTGGCACAGGTAACAGGAGTCGTGATTCATTTGTTTGTTCCGTCCATTTATTTGCTCGGCCTAGTTTGTCGTAAGGTTGCTATCTGGATAAACTTAAGATGACATACAGATTTGATATTATTTTATACATTTACTAGCTTTTGTCCGAGGCCTTCATCCGAGTAAAATTTTTATAAATATTTCTTCCCTATTTGAATAGGATTTTTTTTAACAAATTAATGGGTTTATTTTTGCACGGAACCTTTATGCTTTTTCTAAAAGACCTTACAGTGCCAGGCCTTAGTTACCCCTTATAACACCAGTTCTACCAGTAGTCCCGTCAAAATCCATCCAGCCGTTTCGGAGATTAGCCACAAAAAACAGTCACACCGATAGACAAAAAATAATCACGCACGTTAGTTGACAGTATAACAAGAGATGTTTTATGTGATTTTCTGGTATATAATTAAAGTGTATAAGTCGATTATAAAAGCTTTTCTAAAAATAATGTTAAAATTGTTTTCCTATTTTCATTAAAAAGATAATTACTATTACAAGCATATATTTACGACTATTTTTAGCTTCAATGCCTATACGTACTCCGACATACCTCGGAACCAGAGAGGCATATTAATGACTAGATAGGGGAACATTCCCCAAATTCTATCAATAAAACTTTATCTACCTATTCATAAAGTAAATGGTATTTTCTGTGCGGACCACAGATAACGAAAGGTCAAGCCAATAATATTGTGAAGGGTGGAGGTGTGCCGCCCAATCTTATTTGAATTTCCCTTTCAAATCTGTATCTTATCCTTAGATCTTAGATGTATTTATCCTTAGATTTTTTATGCATTTATTCTTTATTTTATAGTATCAGAAATATAATAGTTTAGCTGGACACAATACAAATTGTATTGGGCAAATAATGTTTCCGTTTTCTATAAGTAAAGAAGACTTGAGAAACTTCAAGATCGAAAGATTCCTTTCGATAACTGTTTTTACTTACACCGGCACAAAACGGATGTCATCATCATCATTATTACAGCCAAAAGACGTCCACTACTGGGTATAGGCCTCCTCCAGGTGTCACCACATTGACCGGCGCGTCTCATATCCAGCGGGTCCTCGCAACCTTCACCAGGTCATCGGTCCACCTAGCGGGAGGCCGTCCTAGACGGATGTACAGCACAATGAATGAATTTAAATGTCTATGTCTGGCAGTGGACGTATTTTGTCTGAAATGATGATGATGATAATGAATTTAGATAACACTTAGTGTTAGTGAAAACTAGCAGCTAATATTCTAGAAGTTAATTTTCAAAATGAGAAACATTCTCTAGTTTGTTTTAAAATTTTAATTGGTTTATTTGTCTGGTTTGGTACACCTTCATCAATATCCACTTACCGTTCCCAACTAAGTCTCCGAGGTGTATCGATGGCCATATCCTCAGGAGTACCTCGGACGCCTTGTGTCAGTAACCTGGCCAGGCGTGATCCAGTGCTTGTGCTGCCAGTGCTGGAGACAGAGCTGCGAGGAGTTGGGACCCTGTAACAATAGATACATGGCATAAGATTCATGATAGTGGCTACTTCTGCCCAGCAGTGGTAGAATATAGAGTAAATAAGATAGTGGCGTCACCGAAATCATCACTACATAGTATAAAACAAAGTCGCTGTCGCTATCGCTATCTTAAATCTTTAAAACTACGCAACGGATTTTGAAGCGGTTTTTTTCAGTAGATAGAGTAATTCAAAAGGAAGATTTTAGTTTATTATTCGACCGACATCCACGCGGGTGAAGCCGCGGGCATCAGCTAGTTAAAAATATTTCACGACAGCCTATATGGGCACTTATACAACGTCGAGAAAAGGTGCGTGGTTCAGGTCGGTCATGTCCTATGGATAAGAACCGGCAAGATACTCCATGATTTCTTCTTCCATGTTTTTATTTTTTTTATTTTTTATTATTTAGTTTTAGATTCTTTTTTTATTATTTTTGTAGTTCCTGTGCTTGTCCCAAATAAATATTTTTCTTTCTTTCTTTCTTTCTTTCTTTCATGATAACCTAGTGTAGTATCGTTAGCCTAGCGTTCGTAATTTTTTCTGCCTTCAACTAACCGTACAACTCCCAATTTATTGTTCTCCTTACACAGTTATGGTTGTCCTCATCAGGAAGGCAGTTGTTTTTGGTGACCAGTGACAATCTCTGTCTCGTTTGACTTCCCTTGTGTTAAACACGAACAGGAAAAGAGTGGTAAAGACTTAGCTGACACGAGTCCACCGTCGTCATCAGCATTAACTCCTTGCTCTTGCCTTTTTTTTACTGGGGGTCGGCGTTTTCTTCTTCCATTTTTCTTTAAAAGCCATGAACCATGCCATGCCTCGCTATGATTCCTTTCCTCCACATAATCCACCTCTACAGGGTGTAAATCAACCCATCACACAGCCGTCAACCAAGCATTCTGTACATCAAACTAAGTACCACTACGCAAAAATTTTTGCAGGGAAACGACTTTTTTTTTTGAGTCAAAAATCACATTTTCCGGTAAAACTCAAAGTAGCACTCTTAAAACATTGTGCTAGTGGATGCTTTGAATAGTAAACGGGTCATGGAGGTAATTTAAATAAAGTTAAAACCTGAAAAACTAGTATTTACAAAAACAGCTGTAAAAAATTTGGAACTTTGACCCCCAATATCTCTGTAACTAGGAGGTTCCCAGGTATGGTCTAGAACAAAAAATTATCGCTGTGGTAGGGAGAACAAGTGCCCTTCGTTTGCGTTATGGGTACTTTTACACCCTATATTTTATTCAACATTCAACGCACTCTACGATATTGAAATATAATTATTTGTGGATGTTCTTTCTAAACCTAGCGTAATAAAAAATCCAAATCGGTCCAGCCATCTTCGAGTAATCGGGGGACCTACATTAAAAAAAAGTTCCCACGAATTGAGAACCTCCTCCCTCTTAAAGTCGGTTAAAAATAAAGCGGTAAGCCGTTAGTCACTTTCAACAAACAATAAAAGGACTTGACAGCTTACAGAAACAAAACAGTGAAAAACAATAAATCCCTGTTTTTGTCACAAGTACCCGTCACCGGCTCAATAGAGATGGGTCGAAACTATCGCGATAGGACCCTTATCAAGTGTTGGTGTGACAACCAGATGATGTGGGCAAGCCGAGACATGTTTGCTCTTGATTGAACTTGAATGTTATGTTATGTGTAACTTGTGTATGTCAATAACCTTGTAAGAAGGGTTTACAGTTAGTCTGGGTTTGTCAAAATGTTTAGCCTGTCTGGACTTTGCCCGGTCTTCTTATTCTCAAGAAAAAATGCTCAAGAGGAACCTTCCACGTCTTCGTGAATCAGATAAAAACGATGGTCTTCTATTTATCTTTAACACCTTAATGTACCATATTTCACACAAATCAAGATTATTATATTCTATTCCACATACTCGCTGCTTGTCAACTGTTGCTATCTCTTCTTGTTCCCCTCTAATCGCCGACTGTGGGACTTGTGCCTAAGGCCTAGTCACGCATTTTAATCACAGACCAATCCGTTTGCCTAGTTTTATTAGCAGCAATGATCATAAATCCTTAGATCGGCCGTTTGCCAAGAGCCGAATATTTCCGACGGTCAACTTCGGCACTTTCTGAGTTCTAGGACGGTAACTAATGAAGAAAAGTTTTAATACACAGTCTATGTACGTGACAGACGTATTAAGTTGTTAGAATGCTGAATCTTTGGAGATAATGGTACAAGTATGAGTAGGCTGTTGGAGATTGAGAATTCTTCTTGTTATTGTTTTGGTATTTGATACATAGGCTAGTTTAACATGACTGTATGTAGTATACCTATGGACTACATCTTGTCATACCATATTTAATTCTTGTATTTTTGGTAGATGGTAAAGAATTATTTGTAGCTGTATTTGGTTGATTTGATGTGTAAAATATGAGTTAAATGTTTTTGTATTTAAGTCGAAAAAAATAATATAATTCATAATACTTCTAGCGTACAAGTAATAAGAGAAGTAATGTTCAGAAGCAATGTAGATTATCTATGTAATTAAAGTGGAAGCTACAGAACACACAAAATTAAAAAAGTATTTTTTTTATATTTGTGTAGGTACTTTTTTTAAAATCTTTATTGAAAGAGCTTTTCCGCTAATACGAATATGACACTCTGTATGTAAGATGTAGGTACTAAACAATTAGTAATGAACCAATGACACACACATTTTTACCTACGTGATGTATTGCAGCATTTAATTAGTAGTTGTTGTTTCTCTAGCTGTTCATCACCATCAGCCTATAATGTTCCCACTGCAGGGACTCAGGTCTAGGAGAGAGATGGGTCGTTCCATGTATAAGGTGCTTGGATAATTGCACTTTATAACTTACAGAGGTATTATCTTACGGATGTTATTGTACTCGTTAACCTACGGTAGTAATTAGCAGAATAGGTAATAGGGTCCACACAATAAGAGATTAAGGATAAGGCAACAACCAGCTGAAAAAACAAAAGAGAGCGACACGATTGTAAATGAAGTTTCGCCGAATAACTCAACAAAAAATGAATGGTTGGCCGATACCAGATTTGCCGATTTGTTGGTTCGTCGTAACACGCTAGTGACAGTGACATAGACACAGAGACTCAGTGAGTATGGCTTCTATTATTTCTGGGCTGGGCCTTTTTGCTTTTTCATCAGGAATTTACCAGTAGCATCCACGGAGCCTGAATTTGTGGCCGTTTGATGGCAATAGCCTTTTTTTTTGGCGGGTGGAAAATCATCAAATAACCCCTCCCGCTCTTGGGCAGAGCGAAAGGGAGTGTCAGACTTCTACTGACTAAAACCCACCCATGTTCCTTCTTAGCCCTTCATGTCGAGGCCGCGGTATCTCTTGCGAACAGCCCGCAGCCCCGACGCGACGGGCAAATAGCCTTTTGTTTTTGGCGGGTGGAAAATCATCAAATAACCCCTCCCGCTCTTGGGCAGAGCAAAGGGAGTGTCAGACTTCTACTGACTAAAACCACCCATGTTCCTTCTTAGCCTTTCATGTCGAGGCCGCGGTATATAAGTGTTGTAACAAACCCGGGCCGTCTTTGTTTTATATATATAGATTGACATATACTCTGTGTACGGATTTAACGTTTAAAATAGGGACGATGAAGAAGCAACATAATTTCATTACATTTGACACCCACGCAAGAAGTCTTGGTAATACGACAGTGTTGATGAATTACTTTACTTACTCAATTTATTTTATTCAGGAGACGATATTACTTCAGATATTTTTAGAAGCTGAAATAACGGGGAATTCACAAGGCCGTTTTCGCACACTAAACCTTGTTATTTGTATATTTTTGTCAGTCGATACCCGCAGACCGAAGCTCGAGAGTCGGTCTTTCGGAGAGGTATCGTAGTACACAATTACTGGGATGTGGAGATCAGATAGGTGGCTCCTTGTAAAACACTGGTATTCAGACGCTGCCGTTGCGGTTCAGCTGGAAACCAACCTAACTACCTAAATAAAACCTAAATAAAATAATAAAATAATAATAATAACCTAGTTGTAAAGCAGCTAGGCAAGACTAATTACTAAAACTTTTTTGCAAAAAAAAACCGACTTCAAAATCACAAAAAAGTGAAAAACACAAAAACGAAAAACACAAAAAAGTGAAAAATAAACTTCACAAGAAAAAGCAGCTTCTGAAGTCGGTGACATTTTGTCTGTTTGATTTCGTTTTTTTTGCCACTGTTTTTTTGTGTTTTTGAAGTCGGTTTTTTTTTTGCAAAAAAGTTTTAGTAATTAGTCTTGCCTAGCCTAGCCCCGGTTCATTAATGACGAAGATATGCGATAACAAACAAACAAAAAAAATATATACAGACGAATTGATAACCTCCTCCGTTTCGGAAGTCAGTTAAAAATAGGTGAGACCAATATTTACACCGATAAAAAAAGAAAAAAATAGCCAGTCGGTCTCGCGCATAAAAGGTTCCGTATCAACGTCATAGCGGTAACAGTAATACACATTCTGTGAAAATTTCAACAGTCTACCTATTACGGATAATTGACAGACGAAATTGGAAGTACATATTATTAATAGGGTCGAGTTGGTAACGCTTCGGATACGGAACGCTAAAAAGACCTTTTATACCCTAAATCAAAGCTGCTAAATCCCTTTATATCCAAACGCCAAGAACTCAGGTGGGTAGGTAACACTGTATCCAATAGAACTGGGGCGTCCACGTGTTTAATTAAGCACACCTCGATCGTTTAAGAGGATTATTGTAGCCTGCAACCACGATTGTTCTAGTAAATTGCTGTCTCTCAGTTTTCATTAAAACTATTTCGAGTCTTGGCGTTTGAAGCGACACAATGGTAAATTTAACACAACCCTGGTGCCATTTTAGGGACAATGTATGCTAGTTATTTCTAATTACTTACACGTTTTAGTAAACTAAGAAACTAGTTTTCTATTAATTAATTTATGTACACACAAAATACTTAACAGGAAATTACATTAACGTAGAAGTCTAGTGTAGAACACATAATAAATTACTGCTTTAGCAACAAAATATATTTAACTTACTGATGCTCGCCGCTTCACCCGCGTGAATGTTTGAACTTGCCAAATTATATACTAAAATCTCTTCGAGAACCACTCTATCCATTGGTGAAAACAACATGAAAATCGGTGCAGTGTTTCTGAGTTTATCGCAAGCAGACAGGCAGACACGGTGGAGCACTTTGTTTTATAATATTTATGAGTGATGATTAAAACGGATGAGACAAAATAGCGTCTGAAATATCTAGTTTATTAAATACCTGAAACGTTGAAGATAAAAATAATTTATTATGCGGCAAACCTTACAAACATATTTAATCTTAAACTTTACAAATGCACAAATACGCAAATCTACAAAGTGTAGGAAAGTGCTAGAGCCAGCTGACAAATGTGTTTACTTTTGACAGCGAATGCAATATGGAATGCAAGTTTGTTCAAACAGTTACAAATAGTAAAACGTTTTCTGAAAACATTTTCAGGGGTTATAAAATTGTGGATACGGTCAGCAATTAAAGTTTATTAGCAAGTGTACACCATTTGCCTAGCGTTGTTGAGGTCGGCTTCCAGTCTAACCGGATGCAGCTGAATATCAGTATTTTACATGGAGCGACTGCCTATCTGACCTCCACAACCCAGTTAGTACTGGGTAATATGGAACCTCTTGGTAAGACTGGATATCAGACTTTCGTGTCACTGAACTACCTTTTACAACTGTTGAAGAGCTACAAATGACAGCCGGAACGAACGGCTTAACGTGCTTCCTGACTTAACGTGCTTCCTGAGACACTGAAGAAACTCGGTATGTAATGAGTGGCAACCCATCCATAGACCAACCTAGGCATCATCATCATCATCATTTCAGCCATAAAATGTCCACTGCTGGAGGCCTCCCCCAGAAGCCAAGATTTGCCATAATCGCCACGCTTGGCAGGCGGGTTGGCGATCGAGGTATAGTTGTTACGAAGGCACAGAAAACGCTGCTGCCCATTCTCTGGTAAGTCCCTTACTCGCCTCTTACGACACCGGATGATATGGGATGGTGGTGGTTTACGTCCGACACCATACGGACAACCTAGGCATGCGCGGCTCATAACCTGAAGATTGATCCGAACAGGATGTTCTTTGTACATGTTTTCCGAATGACGTATTCAGTTCAGATTTAAAAAGTTAATGTTTAAATTGACTGTTGTAGCGGATGGGATAAAAATATTTTTAGCTTAAACTATTTTGTTAAAAGTACACCATGTTACCATGGCTAACTTTTCTCAGTAAAAAACGTTTATTTGCAACCTTTTCCGGAAGCCCGTTGACTACGTCTTGACCAACTAAAGCCGATGGAGAGGCTTTCAGTCTTGTCTATCTAGTGTACAGGCTATCGGACGCAGTCTAGATTCGTAAGGTAGGGTTGCTAGAAAAAAAGAATATGCAAATAAATCTTAACATCTAGTTTGTTAATATTTTAATTAAAAAAAAAAAAAAATACATACAATCGAATTGAAAACCTTTTTCTTTTTTGAAGTATAAAAATAACAAAGCACACAGAAAATAAACAAATAAAGTAACAAGCCTGGCTGCTTGTATTATAGTTTTACGGAATTTAATAAAACACTAAGAAGGATTTATGAAGTAATTTATTTATAAGGTCAAAAAAAACCTACCATAGAAAGATTTTTTTTTGAGAACTTGGCTTCTAAAAGCTAAGTTTTCAGCAAGATCAGATAAAATAAGATAATTTATTTATTTTAGAGCATTTCTTATTTTCGAGCTAATAATGCTTGGCTTATTTTGAAACAAAGAAAATACGTCAGTATGTGATTCATTTACAGGAACATTTCTTAAAAAACGACAGTCAGAAAAGGTATTATCGGCATTGGAACCAAGAGCACGGAAGTCGTATATCACAAACAAAACTCATTCGCACGAATGAAGCAGCGCAACGTCGAATAACATTTTAGTATTGTCTAAATTCTGAAATGCAATACGTTTTGACAGTTTCACAATTTCCAGTTTTCTATGTGGCAACCTATGTGGCAAATAACTATTTCTCAATTGATTAAATTCTGAAACAAGATTCTTTTGACAGTTTCGATATTTCTAGTTTTCTATTATGGTATCACGGTATCACTAGCAGGACTATCTGTAACTACAATTAATAAGATTCTACAATACAATACATTTTGTCAGCTCAAATGTCCAGTTTTCCGTTGTAACGCAGTCCTAACTGTAACTATTAGTCTATTGATTTATGAATTGACATTCTCGTTATTTTACTGGCCTGTAATTATTTGTCAGTTGATTATAATAATTCAAAACCGCAACATGTTTTGACAGTTTCATTATTACTAGTTTTCTATAGACTTTCGCTTCTTACTTTGCACAAAATCAAAATGCCTGTAATATTTATTCCTCATTAATTTGTGGTTGCTTTTGAGTTACTGCTATATACAATTCTGACTAAATTACAGTGATGTTTGGTTTCACTGCCATAAGATTGCCGTTGGTTTGAAGTAAAAAAATAAATGTTGTAAAAACTGTTTGAGCCAGCCCTATCTGTAACTATTTGTCGCTGGTTCCGACTCAAAGCATCCGCTGCGCTCGACTTGATTTCTATAGTCGTTGAACGTGGATGCAATGTGGCTGCTTTCTTTTCAATTCTGGAAAAGTGTGTGTATTGGCTAGCAGGTGGAAAAGACCGCTGATTGTGTTATTGTTTTAGAAATCATTCACCCATAATCAGCCTGTAATGTTCCCACTACTGGGACCGATAACTCTTCTCGTGAGAAGAAGTGGTCACGCGGATCTAGTATTTATGTCACGTATGTTTGTAACTTCATTCATAGTCAGTTGAAATATTTTGATGAAAATTAGGGGAAGGTATTGAGTTATTGGTAACATTTATTAAATTAACTAGCAATACTTACTTCAAACCAACAGCGCAATCTTAACTAATATTATAAATGCGAAAGTGACTGTCTGTCTGTCGCGCTTTCACGCCAAAACTACTGAACCGATTGAAATGAAATTTGGTACCTACACAGGTAGTCTAGCTAGAGCCTGAGAAAGGACATAAGCTACTTTTTAATGCGAAAAAGAGCTGTAAGAGGTTGAGAGGAATTGACGCCCGTCGGGGCTGCGGGTTGTTCGAAAGAGATACTGCGGCCCCGGACACAAAGGCTAAGAAAGAACATAGGTGGTTTATAGTCAGTAGAAGTCTGACACTCCCTTTCGCTCCACCCAGAGCGAGAGGAGTCCTTTGATGCATTCTTCAAAAAAAAAAACAAGGCTACCGAAAGCGAAGGCTTATTTCAATTATGTTGAAAGTCGTTGCCTTCATCTTCTTGTTCTTCGTGTCGATGATTTCCATCGTATTTTTTTAAATTAAATTGAAGACACTATTAGCTACCATCAACGCCGTCAATGAGACTGAGTTCTGGTCGATACAAATTTATAGTCGTTATAGAGTTACGAAAAGCTTTGATCGTGATTACTACTTGTCTGGATCCCTTTAGTCATCAAGATTTATTTTCATATCGTTTGCAGGATAGCACAGCCAGGGGCCGAGTGTGGACTATAGTTAGGGGCCGAGTGGACACTTTAGTTGTTGGACTAAACCGAAATGTCAAATCTAATCTTGAATCCTTTCGTATCCACGCTATGATATAAAAAATAAATGTATCAATTATGCAGATCCCACTTATCACGCAAACGTCGAATCTATTTTGAATTGAATTGCTACATAAATTCGTAATGACGGACCTTTTACCCCTGCAAAAGTAAAACTTTTCAATCGTCAGGCACCATTGGCCTGGGACTTCATTCTAGTATTTCCCATGCGAATGTGTGTTTGTTCGTTAATTTGTTTGTTGCAGCTTCCCGCTTAGATTGCAGAGTTGACTTTCCAACTTTTTTTTTTATCCCCAACCATTGATATAAAAACTAAAGATACGGTCGTCCGAACATTTGCTCGACGCGTTCGCCATACAGAGAATCGATGTAGTGTGCTCGTTAATGTAACCTTGTATAAGCGGCGTGGTATTTTCGAGGTATAGAGAACATAAATAAAGCTTTTAATAAAATTTACGACCGCACCCGAAGAAAGCCGATCGTGGACTAGTTCACTTCGGCTTAGGAAAGACCATTTTGGGACCACGTTCGAGGCGTCATTTTAACATGCCGTCCGCCCAGTCCTTACGCAGTAATATATAAGTCAATGTCCCCAACTCAAATCTTTGACGAGTTTTATCTTCGTCATTTTTTATTGATTTGATAAAACAAAAAATACGTATTCAATATTTTTCGATAATCTAACAGACTGACTAATTAGAATCACATTTTTTTAGTCAGTAAACATCCCTATTCGTGTGTCCATACTTCCATACAAGTATTATAAATGCGGAAGTAGGAAGTCTATTGTACGTTTGTTAACTTTTTATCGTATCGTAATAAAATAAGGCAAGAAGATAGATTATATCCTGAGGAAGGACATCGGCTATTCTTTTTTTCTTTCACGCATACACATCAAAATTTCCAAGCGAACAAAAGTCGCGGGCAACAGCTAGTAAGAAAAAAAAAGTAATAATAACGAACAATCTGAATTACAGTCGACTTAGGGTTCAATATGCATTAACTACGTATTAATTGACGGTCCAATTGCTTCCGTTGATTCATTAACGTGATTATTGACGAGACCTATGGATTATGACCCAATTACATACGGTTCGCTTGGTCGTTATTAATTTGATTGTAATGTGTGTACTATTTAATTAGTTTGTGCCTATTGTCAGGAATGGTTTAGCTTGTTAAACCTGAAACTTTCTGAATATGGTCATAATGTGAACTTATTACTTTATTTACTGGCGCTAAAATGTATATCATTCTGAGCCCCCTAACTTGGAATTTATTCATCGGTAATTAAAAATAACAGCTATTACGTTCCCACTTTTAGCCATACGTTCTGACCGACTAGGTATTGCAGTGTTGTAGGAAATAGTAGTTAACTATGTACATTAATTAAAAACTAATAAATAAAATAACAAGAAACTATAAAAAGGAATCAAAAAACTGCTCCTCAACGCTGTCAGCAGGTAATGTGCCCAAAAAACTGGCGGCATTGCCACGTTGTATGGCAACACTTCACCTCTGGCCAAGATAGTAGTTTATTTTTAAAGCCCATAGAAATTTCATCGGTGTCTCCCACTTCTTAAAAGGTTAAGTAATCCAACTGATAACACTACATGGCTGCCAACTGCCGCCATATAGTAAAACACGG
Source organism: Diarsia brunnea (assembly GCA_949774965.1). Classification (NCBI taxonomy): domain Eukaryota; kingdom Metazoa; phylum Arthropoda; class Insecta; order Lepidoptera; family Noctuidae; genus Diarsia; species Diarsia brunnea. The sequence continues at coordinate 15,611,723 of OX459008.1, read as the reverse complement.
TAACTAATACTCATCGAGCTTTAAATTTAGCAACACGAGTTAGTACCTTATTCGGGGACTTTAAGATCTATTTAATTTTACTGAAGTATTTTGAAGGGAATGTTACTCGTACCTACTGCATTGCTATGCACCAAATAAAACTCTTCGAATTAGCTAAGCTAAAGCGCACAGTGCAGACATTCCAGAAATTCTAAGTGAAGACTTGATTAAGTAAATAACTTGATCTGTAAGTTAGACGTCTCTCACGACGACGTGGTTTTCTGAGAAGATAAAATGAGGACGCAAGAAGCTTAGTCCACGGAGTTCGTTGAAGAATGTGCACGGACTGAAGCTGTATAATTGAGGTGAATTGCGGGCGAATAGCTTAAAGTTTTAAATTCTGACGTGTTTGCGGTTTTAAAAGAGTTTAATTTTTAATAGAATGACCAGATATTGCGGGATTGGGAGCTTTTTAAAAATATATAATTACCTTTTTTGTCTGCAAATAAACTGCTTACACGCTGTTTTTCTATTTATAGATTATACTCATAAGTTTTAATTTTAGCATCTTACTTAATATTAATTTATTTGTTTTAAGTTTTTTTTTAGATTTATGCACCTTGTAGCTTGAAACACAGGTTCAACCTAGTTCAGGCAAAAAAGCAATTATGCTCTATTTTAACTTACTATTATTATTTTATGGTAAATGTGCCCCTTTTTATAAATAAACAATTATTATTATTATTTAGAAGGAGAAAGGGACAAAAACAGGCTATTTTCTTTTTTTTAATGCTTTTTACTGTGTCGAGAAAAACTAAGTAGATCATAAAGTGTACTTTGGTACGTTTATCTAACCTACATAATATGTACAGTCAGTATACCTACATAATCAGTCTCAATTCATTAGTTTAGTTTCAATTACTAAGACATCTATTTTTTTGTGGCTATTTATAATCATACATTATAAGCAAATTTTTTGTGTGCACATGAGGACATTTAATTAGCAAAACTTTCTTTTGAACACTACTTAGATTTTAGATGGCGGTCTAGAAACCACTAAAATTGATTAAGAACGTTTCCTTAATTAAAATATATCGACGCATTAATCCTACAAACCAAGTCATCCGATAAAAGCACCCACGTGACCCTATACCTTATCAAGCTCGTAAACTAAGTTTAACGTCTTTAACAACAAAGCTGAACTGAAGTTAAACTTAACTGGCCACTGAACTCGACCTCACACGTTCGCCTCACTAGGTCACGATGTATATAACTTAGGTACCCACTTCTAATGTGCTGCAGTGTGTGACGGGAAACGACGTTTAGAAGATAGTTATCTAGATTGTTTGTCTAGTAAGGTCTAACGACCCCACACACCCTAGTGTCAGAGTTTCTAAATCGCCTCAACGGCCTCTGACATGGTTTTACGACCACCATTTGGCAAGCGGGAGCACCGACTTATACGTGCCTTCCGAAACACCTAATCATCTTTTTATCAGACAATCAGGTGATTCAAGACTGCAATATCCTAGGCAAGCTAGAAACAACTTTCCAAAGTATGCTACACATGGGAAACGTAACCACGACCACTGGGTCATAAGGCAAACGCCTAAACTACTCTACCACGAGAATTGTCTCGTTGGTCTAATGGTCGTAAGTCTGACTACGGAAAATGGGCGATACTACCCGCGTAGTTGGTTCGATTTCCAAGTTGGGTCAAGTTTTGTAACATATTTCTCTACAGACTTTTTCAATATCTGTAGGTATCAGCCCATAGTCCGGATTTGTGTTCATCATCATCATAATTAAACATAAGACGTCCACTGCCGGACAAAGGCCTCCCCCATAGAACGCCATAACGAACGGCAAGCTGCCGTTTGCATCCACCAGTATCCCGCGACTCACACGATCTCGTCGGTTCACCTGGTGAGAGGCCTACCAACGCTGCGTCTTTCGGTTCGTGGTCACCACTCGAGAACCTTTCTTCCCCATTGGCTGTCGGTTCTTTGAGACTTGTGACCTGCCCATTGCCACTATAACTTGCATGTTCTGAGTCTGAGAGCTATGTCGGTGACCCTGGTTCTTCGACGAATTTCCTTATTTCGGATTTTATCGAACTAAGAAACTCCGAGCATAGCTATCTCCATGGCTCGTTACGTGACTCTAAGCTTCTATAAGAGGCCAGCAGTTAAGGGCCATGTCTCTGTGCCTAAGTCATCACAGGCAACATTTGTGTTATGTCAGTTCAATCTGTTTCATTCTAGGATCGAGCCGAGTCAAGCTTGCCCCCGTAGAATGTGATAGGGGCTGCAGCTTAGACCCATTATATCACAAAATTTTGACGAGATTGACGTTTCGTATTCCCATTTTTATTCTTAAAAACTGAGCGACTTTTATTATTTTTGACGTTATAATTTTAAGAAACAGTGTCTTTTTTATTAATTTTTTTGGCGGGTGTAAAATCATCAAATAACCCCTCCCGCTCTTGGGCAGAGCGGAAGGGACTTCTACTGACTAAAAACCACTCATGTTCATTCTTAGCCCTTTATGTCGAGACCGCGGTATCTCTTGCAAACAACCCGCAGCCCCGACGGGGCCTTCAAATACCATTGATCAACGTTTTCCAACAAACTTTACAGAATCGCGGAATTAGCATTTCTCAGTCTTAACCAAGTTAACGTTACGTCAACGTCATGACTTCGGGTTATTATCTAAAGTTTTAACATAATTGACATACTTTACTTGTGATCCTCGGTAACTTTTGGTAGAAACTTTTTTATTTGATAACGGAGTGAAAAGGACGATCAAGAGAAAGAGGTTTCTAGCTCGCCGTCCGTCCGTCTTATGACGACGACAGGCCGTGTCGACGGTGCGTTCGTGTTCCAGGCGCGCCTCATAGAGATGTCAGCAAAATGGAAGGGCCGACGCCCTTCGGGCCGCGGTATCTCTTGCGAACAACCTGCGGGTTGTTCGCAAGATACCGCGGCCTTGACATGAAGGGCTAAGAAGGAACATGGGTGGTTTTTAGTTAGTAGAAGTCTAACATTCTGCCCAAGAGGGTGGAAAATCATCAAACATTTTCCACCCGCCAAAAAAAAAAAAAGGGAAAGAGGTTTTGAAGTCGTGATATTTATTTTTTTATTTGCGTTATGCATTTTTTTTTCACGTATATCTGCGACATATTAATATTTCTTCTTTCTTACTTTATTATTATTATTTTTTTTGCTTTTCTTATTTCAAACATATCTTTACGCTTGATTTTTAATTAATTTAATTTATGAAAGCAACCATTGTGGTTATTGGTATCATGGGACTTAAACATAACTGGGTAAATGTGGGTGTACTATATGAGTACGCCTCTGCCTATCCCACCAGGAAATACAGGCGTGATGTTATGTTATTATTATTTATTGCATTTTCATTTTATGAAATACGCTCAGCAGTTAAATTTCGAATAGGTCATTGAATAGACAGAGTTAATTTTGTATTTAAATAAATTAAAAGTAAGTATCTGAAAGCAATTCATCTAGAAAAGGTAAATAAAGGTTGTTCTAATTAATGAATAAATTACCACTATCTTTTTTTACTTAAGAAGTTTTTTCAGTTAACATCAAAACATGTTTGGCGTTTTAAATTATTTTTTATTTTGACTTGAACCGAAAAAAACTTTACTAATGTAATAATAGGTTTAGGTCTAGTTATGTAAAAAAAGCTTACAATAACAATCCATTTGAAAATTTAGAAAAAAAAACAACGCTATACAAGAAGCATAGGAAAATGCGAAAAATGTCTAAAATTAATTAATATTCCGTTTAGCTTTCTTAACAAAACAATGTTCCATACATCATACACGCGTACCATTATGCAATTCGACTGTATAGTTAGTATATTCAGGAAAATGATAACTTCTTTCCCGAAGACTTCTTATTGAAAAATATACAGGGTGTAAATCAACCCATCACACACAGCCGTCAACCAAGCATTCTGTACATCAAACTAAGTACCCCTACTACTATTATTGAAATTAAAAGGCCAACCAACACATTTTTTTTTCTTTTTACTGATTTATGTGTTTACATTTGAATTAAATTTAATTGCAATAGTAAGTTTAAAATTTTATTCTGATAATATTATTTATTATTTATTTATTTACCACAAATTATAGCAACATTACAGATTAGATCCAATGCGATGCTATAAGAAACAAAACAAGTACAACATAAAAAAAAGTAGTCAAATTAAATTAAACTATAGAAAACCTATACAGAAAATATCCGTTAAACATGACAAAGTTTAAAGTTGCACCCCTTTTTCAATGATAATTATCAAAACTATTATACACTATTTAATATAGATTAATAACAGTTGAGAGACGGTCATTAGGCACGAAACTTCGTCCCCCAAGCCCCCAACAGACCAACACGGCAAAGTATTTGGGCAAAACTAATTTGTAATTAATCTACACGACTTAGTTCAAACTAGCTGTTTGTTGAATTATCATCACCAATTCCGAGGTACAGAGAAAACTCGGTATATAACGGGTAATCAGTCATCCACGAACCAACCTAGGCAAGTTCGGCTTAACCTAAAGATCGATTCGAGCGGATATTACTATTTTTAACCGACTTCAAAAAAGAGGAGTTTCTCAATTCGTCGTATTATATATGTTTTTTATATATGTTCCCCGATTACTTAAAGATGGCTGGACCTATTTGGATTATTATTTTTTTGTTTGAAAGGGGATACTTCCCAGGTGGGCCCATGATCATCAAGTCAGGATCTGATGATGGGATCCTGGAGAAATAGATAGAACTCTTCAAATTTTATAGGCTCACTTGAAGCGATTTGCGTTGTTTTTAGAAGAGTACTTTCTCAGAGAGTTTCAATTTGGTGAAGATCTGATGAAGAACTTCGGAGATAGGCAACGGAACTCCTCAATAAATGATAGCAAATGGACTGGGATTGCTGAAATCCCATGTCTGTCTTTTGTTTAAAATAACATCACGCCGGTACGCTGTGAAGGGGTAAGCACATGTGAACCACAAAAAATAAAAACATAAAATATTTAAATTTATTTTTTGTTAAAAAGTTTTTTTCCATTTTATAGAAACATTTTATTTCCAGCAGGGCAACGAACCTTTCATGAATAAACATATTAACAAACCATGTGGCTAACCGCGCCGATGAGGAATTCATTACCGAACGTAGGTGTGAGCGGATTTCACGCAGATTTACTTCCCTGTTAAGGTAAAACCACGTAATCAGCTTGTGGTCATGTTGTGTGGTGTCCATACATGCATATAGTACATACATTTAAATAGCTTCTATGAGTGAATCTAGTTTACTTTTCGCAGATAGTTTCGGGTATAAACTAAGTACAGTACCCGGCGATAAATATTGCACATCGGCCTTTGGAAAGAGGTGTATTTTATACAAAGAATAAAAAGAATTATCAAAAGAAGCAAATCATAATTGTTTTAACAGCTCCTAATAGATACCGGACTGTTTGTATTTCGTGCGACAGAGATAACGCTCTACGAAGCCGAAATTAGCCGATTGTCTCTTTCCAAAGGTAGATGTGCGATATTTATTAGTATGTATGTAGGAGTTTGAGATAATTTTTTTTTAATGAGCTCATGCGTGGTATATGCATGTTGCCGTCTTTTGGTGCCAATTCCACCCACCATAGACATCAAATACCAACAATGCAAAGAAATGTCTCGAAAGATTTGCCGTATTAAAAGAAATATGGTTACAATTTGTGAGTTGAGTACGAATGTAGATCTACAGGCTATAAGAATAGAGGGAGATCAAAAAAGAAACGATAGATGGACTGTGTGAAGGATGATATGGCTAGATAGAAGGTGACTGCTGAGACGATGAGGAAAAGGGAATATTAGAGAACTATGGAAGAAAAAGACATGCTGCACTGACCCCAAACAAATTGCCATGAGAAGGATTATGATGAAGTTGTAAATTCAAACAGTTTTGCGAAATTCGCCAAAGCAAGTCCGCAAAAAATTGTACGCCTCGAATTGAAAACCTTACTTATTTTTTATTGTCAGTTTAAAAAGAACAACGTTAGTAATTAAGAAACTAATAAAATAATAGTTGGTAATAATTATTTTCAGCTGCAGATAAGAAGGTTAATTCTTAAGTTATTTTTTCATGCATTTTTGACTTTTCCACCATTGATGCTACGGTCAGAATGTTGCTTTATCTAGGTCCTAAGTTAGACAAATTATAACCACCTACCTTCTTTTGCTATGTGTAGGTAAGTTAATTTATTTAAATAAATTAGAACTGTATGACTAATTCATGTCTAATACTTTTGGGGGGTATGAGGAGCAGGGTGTAAAGTTCCTCATCCCCCATAGAAAAGGGAGGATCCTCCGACCAGACGGGTGTTGCGTCTGGTGGGCTAACTGCCCGACAACTGTAAGTCGGGATTTTCAATATATGTAGGCTAATGTCGTGGATACAGTTGATAGCGCGATGTAGGAATTGTAATTTTTAGTTTTCATGTGTTGCGATAGATGTCGTTGTCGCCACATACTTATCAATCAATCAAATAGGACCTGGATCTCTAAATTCATCATTCTCCTGCCATTATTTCAATTTATTTGAGGTCTGCGCAGGATGTCTTTTTCTTCCATCTATTACATCTATTGCATTTACACACATCCTTTCTATCCATAATATCATCCTTCACACAGTCCATTCATCGTTTATTTGGTCTTCCTCTACACTTATAACCATCTTCATTCGTATTCAACATATCGCTCACTACATTTTCCTCATTTTTCCGTATGACATGTCCACTTCAAAATTACCGATTACCATACAATTGGATGTCAAAATATTATTTATGGCTGTATCCGAAAAAGTAATGTCTTTCGGAACGTTTATTTACTTAATGACTACACACACTCATGAAAGCAAATAAAATGTACCGTAACACTAGTCTATTTGATAAAACGTTCCGGACAATCGTAAAACTGTTTAAGTGCCACATTAACCGGTGTCGTAAAATTTAGTGCTTATTTGTTTGGAAAACTTATTGGTGCTCGACGGAAATGGGTGTCTTTTTTGGACATCTTTCTCATAGTAAATATCTTCATGTTGTTCACTATAGTTACTCGTAGGTTACTTGGGGCTCAGATATAACTGGGGAAATGTGGTTGTACCATTGGGACACTCCTGCCTACCCTTTCGGGGTTACGGGGCTCTAGTTTCAGGTTTTTAGTTTTGATTTAGAATGTTTGGTTCATTATTATACAGGATACAAGGGAAAACTTACCACAAACTGACATACCGTATTCAGTTAGGTACGTATCCTAAATGATATTCCACCGGAATAGAGTAAATCACAAAAAAAAACTAATTAGTCCGTCAGATAGATTTTCAAAAAATATTGGACACGTATTTTTACTTTTTTCACGTTATCAAACAATGAAGTAAAGTAAAGTAAAAATTTATTTGCATAAATTGTAGGTACATACATAAAATAAGCTGGAATAACAGTATGGATGAGCCTTGTACAATCTACCTAATATTAGGCATGCAAATTTTTAAACATTAACTAAAATTAAACAAACCATAAATTAAACTAAAATTAAATTATGGTATCTAAATTAAACAAACAATTACACTAATATTACAACTGGTATCTAAATTATATAACAACAAATAATAATTATAGGAATAAACATCGGTTAAATTAACAAAGTGAGCTACTTACATGGCTTTGGTTACCTATGTTAATATTAGTTATAAACATTAACAACAGGTATGTCAGTGTCATTTAGAAACTCATTTATGGAATAGTAACATTTTTCAATCAACAGTGATGCTAGTCTCTTTTTAAAATTTTTAATTGTGTTATTTTTAATAATATTGGGTATTTTGTTGAAAATTATTGGACCCATACCAATAACACTTTTTTTGAATAGAGTAGTATTACATCTCTCAATGTTTAATAAGTGTTTATACTGACTTCTTATGGGTCTCTTCCTAGTGTCTGACACTGAAGTAAATAGGTGCATGTTACATTTAACGAAGATTGCGATTTCTAAAATATACATACAAGGGAAAGTTAAAAGTTTGAGGGACTTAAACACAGGAACGCAACTATCTGTCATTTTCATTTATGTATTGCCCTTATGCAGCGTTTTTGGGCTTTGAACACTTGTTCTCGTAAAGTACAATTTCCCCAGAATATTATTCCATATCTTAAAACGGACGCAACTATACCATGGTATGCAACTATTGTTGTGGTGATGTTGACCTTTTTCGTTAGATTATGTAGGACATACGCGGATACGTTCAGTTTTTTACAGACTTCTTCTGCTTGTGGTTTCCAAGTCAACTGGCTATCTATCAGTATACCTAGAAATTTCGCAACGTTTACCTGGTCTATAGCACAGTTATTGTATTCTGTTACTACGTTCGGTACTGATGTGCGTTGATAAAAGTGCATTACATTAGTCTTTTGCAAGTTAATAAAACGATCACACTCAGGCTATAGAGACTGACCATTTATATAATGAATTAGTAAATAAAAAGTCTAACCCTCATTCCATCATTACAATTGACCTAACTGAGGATTCCTTATTGAAACATAATTGCCATAAAATCAGTTACAATAAAATTAAGAAATATGCGCGACTAAATAGAATCATTAAAAAAATTAACAAATATAAGAAAAACCAAAAACATTATTCCAAAAATATTCAATTAAGGAAAGAACGTGTTTCTCTTGTTAATACTTTAAATAACTATCAGATTAAATTAGAAGATAGTATAAATATTTATGAAAAGGACACTCAGCGCTTACAATCAGAAATACAGGCCCTGAATAGGTCATTAAACTCTATATCTTTTAAATATGATCGCTCAAAAAATCAAATTAAAGAGCATATTCTTGCTACAAACGAATTAGTTGACAAAGTGGACTTGATGACTGTCAGTAGTACTCTCTGTACTTGTCAGAAGACATGTAACCCTGATGCCCTCCAGCCAGTAGCAACGGAGGGCTCGTCCCTGGCTGTGCGCACTCAGGACTGTATCATTAGCAAAGAGGCACAAGTAGCACAGCCTCAGATTGATAGTTTTGTATTTCCTAATAGTTATGATTGTAATCATTCAGTTATGTTTTCTGATGGTTTAGGTAGAGGGCTAGGAAAATTAATTAGTAATAACCTGAGTTATTGTACACAAAATTATTGTATGACTGGGTCAACCTTTAAACAGATTATGACATCAGCTTTAAAAACTGTTTGTGGTCCTGATACTACCATTACTATATGTGTTGGTAACAGTTCTAAAATTAAAAAGGAAGACATCACTGACTGTGTATCAGAGTTGTTAAAGTTAAATTGTAGTAAAATTATATTGTGTGCTTTTCCATATTTTGAAAGACTAAGTGACAGGAAAAACAATTATATACATATGTTAAACAATCATATGCATTTCTTAGTAGGTCACTATTGTGACAAGCTTGTATATCTTGATATCAACACTTTTGTTGATAAGCTTAAGTCGACACCGGGTAATGTTTTTCTACCTGTTAGATTTAGACACAAATTAGCTAGGCTATTAGCTTTTAAGATTCACACAGACATATGTAATATGTCAAAGTTTTCTTATATTGTTAACACTGCGACTATTAGTCATGGTACTAATGTACAGGAGGTGACCTTAGATAAATATAGCACTAGTGCTATAAATGTTTACAAACATTGTATAGAGGAGCTTCCATATGTCACCGTGGAAAATTCTCATTTAGGAGCTTTTAGTGATAGTATCTTGTTGCCTGGTGATGGCATAGGAGACTCTGGGCTCTCTCCAGATAATATTAGTTTAAACTAGGTAGTAAGACAACAGAAGGTACCATTAACAATATTGTTAAACCTACCAACAGAAAGGTATCTTCTTGCACTAAATTAGTTAGTAAAAAAGGGCCTCAGCAGAACACTTTGAATTTATTCCACCAAAATATCCAAGGCATTTCTTCCAAATTATTAGAAATAGAATTGTTTTTAGAGAAAAGTAGGTTTGACATTATTTGTTTTACTGAACATTGGCTTAAGGATTACCAAATGCTCATTAATTTTGAAAACTATACGGTGGGTAGCTGTTTTAACCGTAAATCAATGCTGCGTGGAGGTTCCCTAATATTATTAAAAAAATGTGTTAAATATAAGCAACGTAATGACATTGTAGGTCTTTCGGTTGAACATTGCGTCGAACTGTCCTGTGTTGAGCTAGATAAGCATGTAATTGTGTGCGTGTACAGACCCCCAAACTATCAAAACTTTTCCTTATTTGAATCAATAATGGAAGATGTCCTGGCAAAACTTGCTGCCAGTAATAAATCTGCAATTATTTGTGGCGATTTCAATGTCAATATTTTAGAAGAAAATTCAATTAGCAGTAGGTTATTAAATCTTTTTAAGTCATTTAATTTAACCAACATTTTTATAGAACCTACTAGGGTCTCTCCATTTTCTGCTACTTGTATAGATAATGTTTTCTGCGATTGTGATTACTTAGATAAAACCATAGTAAATTGCCTGCCATCTGATCATAGCGGACAAACCGTAACTTTTAGGAGTAACACACCATTACAAAAAGTTCAGATTAGATTTAGACCTATAACAACTAGCAAATTAAATAAATATAATATTTCCCTACAGAACAAGTTAGGTGAAATGAACCATCATATGGATGATGTTAATATAAATAAATTGTACGATAATTTCTTTTCAATAGTTCACACAGAATTCAATAAAACTTTTGAGAAGAAGATTAAAAGTATTAGTCCTAAATTTATATTTAGTGATTGGGCAACTAGAGGTATCAGAAAAAGTAGGGAAAGACTTTTTGAGCTATATGGCCTTAAGCCTTATATAAACACTGAAACTTTTAACAAGTATGTTGCTAAGTATTCAAAAATATTTCGAAATACTTGCAAGGTTGCTAAAGCCCTGCACATTAGCAACAAGATCAAAACAGCAGAAAATAAAATAAAAACAGTTTGGAAAGTCATAAATAACGAGACTAACAGGAAAAAAATACATAACACTAGCTATACATTAAATACAGCATGTGGTCCTAAAAGCGCTAATCAGGAAGTAGCTCAAGAATTTGTAAATTTCTTTACTGAAATACCATTGAAAACAACGGAGGCTCTTAATTCCTCACCTGAAGTCTCAATTGGTTTATTAAAGGCGAACGTGCCTGGCTGTCTTGCTGAATTTAAATTTAAACATATAAGCCCTTTGGTGGTAATTAAAGCTTTCCGGCAAATAAAAATTAAACTGACCGAAGATTTATGGGGAATGTCAATCAAAGTTTGTTCATCCATAGTTGAGACTATTGCACCATACTTAGCTTCAATATTTAATTTGTGTGTAGACCAAGGAGTTTTCCCTGATTTAATGAAACACAGTAAGGTCATACCTCTTTTCAAATCTGGTGACAGTAAAGATACTAATAATTATAGACCTGTATCCGTGTTGCCAGTTTTTAGCAAAGTTTTTGAAAAAATAATGCTTAACCAAATGCTCAATCATTTTAACACCAACAGAATCTTACACGATCAACAGTACGGTTTCACTAAAGGACGTTGTACAACTGACGCCGGTGTAACTTTATTAAAGCATATATTTAATGCGTGGGAAGAATCCCAAGATGCTGTAGGAATTTTTTGTGACCTCTCAAAAGCATTTGATTGCGTGAATCACGACACATTGCTTTTGAAACTTGAGCATTACGGACTAGGTAAACTTGCACTTAGTTTAGTGAAATCTTATTTGAGTGAAAGGCAACAGCATGTTCAAATAAATGGTGTTAATTCACAAGGTTTAAAAGTAAAAATGGGGGTTCCGCAAGGGTCCATATTGGGCCCTTTCCTTTTTCTGGTATATATTAATGATCTACCCTATTTATTGAAAAACCAACCTCAGAATATGGTGTTATTTGCTGATGACACTTCCCTAATTTTTAAGATAAATAGACGGGCTCAAAATTTAGATGACGTGAATATTGCCCTTCTTCAGGTTCATAATTGGTTCACAGCAAACAATTTAGTATTAAATGAAAAAAAGACTAAATGCATAAGATTTGCTTTACCGAATGTTAAAAGTAGTGATTGTGATATACTATTAAATAACGAGAAACTAGAATTCGTAGATAAAACGGTTTTCCTAGGGATTACGCTTGATTCACGGCTACAATGGGGTGCTCATTTAACATCTCTTGCAGGGCGGCTAAGTTCAGCAGCATATGCCATTAGAAAAATCCGTCAGTTTACTGATGTAGATACCGCTAGGCTGGTCTATTTTAGTTATTTTCATAGTATAATGTCTTATGGCATTTTGTTATGGGGACGGGCTGCAGACATTGAATCTATTTTTATTCTGCAAAAAAGAGCCATTAGAGCAATATATGGTCTTCGTAGGCGCGATTCTCTGAGGGAACTGTTTAAGAACATTAACATCATGACGGTGCATTGTCAGTACATCTACGAAAACATAATGTACGTGAGAAAAAATCTGCATCTTTTTAGTAAAAGAGGAGACAGACACAATTATGTTACTAGGAATAGGGACCAGTTAGTTCAGCCAGGCTTCAGACTCGCTAAAGTAGACTCATCTTTCATGGGGTACTGTTTGAGATGCTATAACAAAATTCCACAAAGCATTCTTGAACTGAATGAAACGAAATTTAAAACATGCATCAAACGCACACTATGCAAGCAAGCATATTACAAGTTGGACGATTATATCGCTGATAAAAATGCTTGGCTTAATGCCGGTCCTGCTCCACAAGGACAGGGCGCTTAAATTGATAGCATTAAATAGGAAGAAGAAAGAAAAAGAAGATTGTACAACTATCTTTGCAATGTATAAATTCAATCTCTTTAGTATTATATAGTCGCATAGCACATATTGTGTGAGTACTATGTACTAGAAAGCTATCATTCTCTGGAAACCTACTTATTAATTATTTGACTTGGATATGCCCTGGCGATTGAGAGTGTGTCATGCTCACTTAAATGTCTCGCTGATGGTGGCGGGTGTGTCGGATCATTTCGTTCCCTTCAAAATGGTTGAGTGGAATGGTGCTGATCCATGCGTCATGCTCGTGAACGGGTGCTGTCAGTTGTGACTGGTCACCTCTTAGCTGCCACGGCTTGTTTGAATTATTATTTTATCTTTGAATCGTCGTTTTTTTTGACTTTACTGTGGACACTTATCGTGCACATCTTGCTACATCGTTCTCACATTATATACCATCTCAACATGAATGATATAATGTACCAAGATTTTGTAAAAATATTCTGATTTAAAAGAGTGTCCATGGAGTTTCTTGCCCGTTCTTCTCCATAGAGATCTACGCTAGGGAATGGGCAACTACAGTACTTTCACAAGTTATTATGCCTTGTGACTGTGACTGTAGCTTAGGAGTGCAATGCGTCGTCCCGGGGGTTGCTGCGTCGGGTTGCGCGTCGCCGGATGTCTGCGGCGGCGAGTGCTGTGGGTGCGGGGGCGCGCGGCGGCTCGTGCCGTGGCGGTGGGTGCGCGGGGCTCCGGGTCGCGGGGTGGCGGTTGCGCGTTGCGGCGTGCATTCGTTGTTCCGTGATTTGGAGTCTCGTGCATTCGTTGTTGCGGTGTGCGTCGCTGCGTGCTTTCGTGCTCGCAGTGTTCGTTGTTGCGGGCGTTCGGCGGCGTGTGGTTCGGCGTGGTGGCTTTCGGGATGACGTATTGCACTCGTAGTTTAGTTTTATGAATTGTTCTTCTGACATTCAAAAGTACCAGTAATGGTTTAATTGAAATAAATGCTTTGACTTTGACTTTGACTTTGAATAACTAAATTATTTTCGTCAAGCCAATTCACAATGTCCTTAAGTGTATTATTAATATCTTGTTCGTATTTATTTTTATCTGTACATTTAATTAGTGCGGTACTGTCGTCAACAAACAAGAAGACGATACAGTGCTTTGAAAACTCGTGTGACGTCATATTATAAGACATTAGTATGTCATTTTTTATCGGTGAGTGACGTCACAACCCCCCACTCAAATCTTTGACGCGAAAATTAACGAAGATAAATCGTTAATTTTTATTGATTTGATAAAACAAAAAATTAATTATCCAATATTTTTCGATAATCGAACAGACGGACTAATTACAAACATATTTTTTTTAGTCAGTAAACATCCTTATTTAAATTCGGATTTTTTTACTTTTTATCAAATACCATTTCCTCTGCGAATTCTCATAAAGTTTTTGAAATAAGTTCTTGTACCGGTTATCTTAGGAAGACATACTAAATTCACCCCTATCAGGCTGCAGAGAGATGTTCCTTTTCATCCTGTATTTGACAGAACACGTGTCGCTTACAAAATTGTCGTCATTATTAACACATACGCTCTATAACATCTGTGTGTAGTTCTAAGTGCATGAAGCGGTGAAGCTAAGATGCTTCAGTAATCCTGTATTGTATGGTCGATAGTGCACCTGGTATTGTTCAAACACGTGGAAACGTATTAGCGATACAATGGCTTCAATGATAAGTATGGGATGTTGCCATCTTCATTGTTTGACTTGCCTCGTTCAGATTCTATACCTACCTAATGTTTGTATTAGCTGTAAGTTTCCCGAAAAGAATGATTTGATAGAAACTCGTTAACAGTGTAGCTACCAGTACAGATCGTGTGTCTAAGTCGGTATGTAAGTGACACACCGGTTCTAAGCTAAATATGGTACCGTAGAAGCTTAAAAACTCACATTATTTTCGCACCAGTTTAGAGTTCTGTACGTCCGAATATAACAACGGGACCCTTATACTATCACTTGTGCGTCTATCTTTTTATCTAACAGGCCAGCTGCCCAACATTATATCACGTTTTTCCTATAATTCCAAACCAATAGATTATTATCGCTTTTCCTGATAGCTTCTTACTTCCCTGTGTATTCCTAACCCTTATATTTTTCCATTGGGTCATCGAACCGTTGCTTAATGCTGTCAATTCGTTATCGACTATTGTAGGTTAGTAGTAGGATCTCATGTTTTATTCATGCAACATCGATTCTGTTTTGTTTTGTTTTTGTTTACGCAGATACACGCATTGAAAAAGTGGCATGTATTTTGTAATCCTGATTTATTAAAACACGAATGAGAAAAACGTTTTTAATGAATATAGCCTACCAAAATGGATCACGATATATACAAAAGATAACCTTCTGAGGTGTACCTAATATTTTACCCACATTTCGACAGCTATGTTTAATCCCATGTAATAATAGAGGGAAGGTTCATATTGCCATCAACTGGGCACTAATTCCAGACTCCGTGGCTGCTTCTAATAATTTCCTTATGGAAAACCCAATCACACTTTACCCGACCCGGGAATCAATCCCAGGATCTCATGCTCAGCAGTCGTGCATGCGACCACGACACCAACGCGGCACTAGACCTAAAATGTATGAAGCTCATTCTGTCATTCCGGGGCTGCAGGTTGTTCGAATGAGATACCGCGGCCCCGGACACAACGGGCTAAGAAGGAACATGGGTGGTTTTTAGCGCAGAGCCCAGAGCGAGAGGAGTCATTTGATGATATCCCACACTCAAATTAGTACACCCGGTATATATTAACATGTTTTAAGTATCATGTGCCGTGTTATGACCCACTGTCTTACTAAAATAATCAATTTCAAAACACCTAAATATTAATCAACGGTTGCCGCTACAGCTAGTTGTTTGTTATAAATTACCAGTGTTGAAGCAAGATTATTGCTCAAATCTATGCTATTGTTGCTTGTTGCTTTAATTGCTGGTTGCCCGTCAACGAACCGCAAACAACACGATGTTGCTCGGCGTTAAGCCTTTAAAATTAAACAGCAATAACAACCGAGTTTGTTAGTATTAATTATTGACGGCATAGGACTGTGATCAGTGAAACCCGGCTAAACCTATTTTGAAGACATTTTATATCATACTAGCCGTTCCGTTGCCAAATCGCAAAACTGGTTTCTTAATGGGATTATTTCGTGAAAATGCAGAGATAAGTTTATTTTTAAAATCAACTGTATTTCAGTGGGCTTAGGATACTAAATAGAACTTTTCAAATGTAAAAAGGTGTCTTTTGTTATTTTAATTTTGAGAGAAAAAATAATGGAGAACGTTAGGACCTGCAAACGACAAAAAAATATTTAAAATAACCCTCATTTTGGGCTTCGCCGCAGTCGAGTAAAAAAACAGTTTACATCATCTAACGGAGCGTAAAATAAATGCCGTGCTGTAAAAAAATCAATGGCGCATTTACCGAACGTAAGTCTCCTTATGATAATATCGTAAGTCGGTCGTCAACAAGTCCAGCCCGTATCAATAATTCAGGACGTCGTCCTTTACGTTTGGCGCGAGAGACAGGAGATGAGCGATTTTCTTAGTACCCATATTAAACGAAGATGATTTTTACAGCTATGAAAATGATCTTTATTTGTGCAGCGTTCAAGGGCAGATCCAGACGGTTTTAGAGTTCCCATCACAGTACATACTCGTACTTGCAATGCTGCTTATTTCATAAGAATTTTTTATTGATATTATTATTTTTATCTAGTTTTTTTCAGAGATTTTTAATGATTACTAAGCCATCACTTAGTAAAGATTTTGACACTTTAGTGAAGGATTTGTATGTCAAATCTTTACTAAGTTATGGCTTAGGCAACTACAGTACTTTCACAAGTTATTATGCCTTGTGACTGTGAGTGTAGCTTAGGAGTGCAATGCGTCGTCCCAGGGGTTGCTGCGTCGAGTTGCGCGTCGCTGGATGTCTGCGGCGGCGAGTGCTGAGGGTGTGGGGGCGCGCGTGGCGGTGGGTGCGCGGGGCTCCGGGTCGCGGGGCGGCGGTTGCGCGTTGCGGCGTGAATTCGTTATTCCATGATTTGGAGTCTCGTGCATTCGTTGTTGCGGTGTGCGTCGCCGCGTGCTTTCGTGCTCGCAGTGTTCGTTGTTGGCGGGCATTCGGCGGCGTGTGGTTCGGCTTAGTGGCTTCCGGGATGACGTATTGCACTCGTAGTTTAGTTTTACGAATTGTTCTTCTGACATTCAAAAGTACCTGTAATGGTTTAAGTGAAATAAATGCTTTGATTTTGAGTTTGCTTAAGTAATCAATAAACGTCTCTGAGTGCCGTAGTTAGAGGGACAAATACTTTAGATTGCAATGAAAAAGCGTCTTGATATAGAAACACTACTTATTTGGAGCACAATAATCACGATGATAAAAAAAAAATGTAAATCGTTACCCCGACAAAATTGCTCAAATCATTTATATTAAAATATCTAATGGCCGCTTTATCTTGTACTCTAGACCTGAAACAAATTCTTGAAATACCGAGAGCCATATTGATTCAATATAACCTTTCCTTAAGGTCTATATTCGCTTTCATTCTTAACCTTTATAAACAAAAAAACTGACATCTGGCTTTTGTTGATACATTTCTCATAAATATCTAAGATTGTGGTAAATTATTCCGGCTTTGTGGACCTTTTGTAACATTTTCGCCTAAGTGAATGTTTAAATAAATGCTTGGTTGAGCGTGCAAAGTTGAAAAATCAACTGCGTACCTTTTTTTAGCGATTCGTTAAGATGTCGTCTAATATTAGTGAAAGCCGGCAATAGTACAAAAAAAAAACATTTTAACAAAAAAAAAACAAAAAAGTGGAAAATTACTTTAGCGTCTGATGTCGGTCATGACTTTTGTATGTTTGATTAAATTTTTTTGCCCCCTGTACTTATTGAATGCATGCAATCCAACAAAATTAAATTTAGAGATTTTCATTGACCACTTCCGTTATTCGTGAATTTTCACACCAAAAAGCCTTTTCGAGTAATAGTCTGATATACAAAATATTTGGTTCCGGCTACGTGAAGTGTCTGTTTACACCTTATATTACAATTTCTTTAAAAGTCTTCAGAATACGAAATAAAAGCTGTGTTATGTAATGGACGAATATGTAGGATGTAGTGGACCAATCAGAAAAAAAATATGTCACCGTGTTATTATCCTAGATAGAACGAACACCAAAACAAAACAACAAACAAATTGATTGACCTAAATTGAGCTAGTTCAATTACTCCACTTCAATAGCGTAACTGTACACAATACAGCTTTAATTTGTATGAAAAGAGATAGAACAAAACATTATTTTTGTTATCTGATGGGTAACAGGCCGTTAACCTACTTAATAATTATGTGGTCACCCCGACCCTATAATACTGTTTTAGTATGTATTTAAATAAGGAACGCCAAGTATAGTTTTATTTGCCGCTAGAGGCGTGTTCGTCTTTCTGCGGGTTGTTCGAAAGAGTAGAGTAGACAGTAGAAGTCTGACACTCCCTACCGCTCTGCCTAGAGCGGGAGGAGTCATTTGATGATTTCCAACACTCCAAAAAAAAAGTGTAGCTTTATTGGCTGCTAGGCCTGCGTGTTCGTCTTGTTAAGCGTTACTGTGAAATCATATAACTTGCAAGACATATTTTCACAAAAGAGGAACGCACGCAATGGAGGTCTGTGCTCGGAGTTTCCTTGCGTGATCGAATCAGAAATGAAGACATCCACATGTGAACGAGGTTACCGACGTAGCCTGAAAAATTACTAGACTGTGGCAATGGGCAGGGCACATTGCTCGCAGAATGGATGGCCGATGGTGCCGAAAAGTTCTGGAGTGGCTACCGCAAACCGGAAGACGTTGCGTTGGAAGGCCTCCCACTACGTGGACCGATGACCAGGTGAAGGTTGTGGGGATCCGCTGGATGCGAGACGCACGGGAACGGTCAATGTGGCGACACTTAGGGGAGGCCTATGTCCAGTAGTGGACGTCTTTCGGCTGAAATGATGATGATGATTTTCACAAATGCAACTATGTATACTGTACTGTCCATTTACACTAGATGAAGCCGTCAACCAAGCATTCTGTACATAAAAATAAATAACTATTTTATTGAGTTGATAAATCACGTTTTACAGAATTTACATGCTCCATTTTATATAGGATGTGTTAATGCGTTAAAATTGTACGGATATTGATCAAGTTTTTCATTTTTCTTTTCTGTCACGATTATTTATTGTTTTAACAAACTAACAGTAAATATAAAAAAAATCTTCAAATAGAAATAAACATCTAACACACAAGTGTCTGACCCAAATATCGTATCTAAATATCGTTGAACACACATTCAACATCGAACTACAAATCATATCGGAATCGCTCTTGCTTGGAATTACTTTATCACGTTGCCTCGGATTTCCACGTTTACACCGTGTCTGTCAACTGCAGGGAAATGCTTGCTGTTGATAGACGCAAATATGGTTAGACTAGGACATGTCAGTTGGCGGCCATATTTGCAAAATGAATGATAAACGTTACGGTTGGCATAAACATAGGAGAGAATTCGATATAACTAGGATGAACCTGCTGAATGACTGAGTTCAGCATATCATTACAGTAATCTACATGTTTAAATTTGTAGTCCTTCAAAGGTTAGCCAGGAGTGTGCACACATTTTTCCAGTTATGTTTAAGTCCGATGTCATTGGGGAAGTCAATTGCCATACATCGGACACCACTCTACAAGACTGCAATATGTGACCCTACTGAGAATTTTCTAGTGAAAGACACCCAATTACACTATGCCAGACGCGGTATCTCTTTCAAACAACCCGCGGCACTAATTAAATACTAATCCCAAAAAGCCAACAAACGGCTTAAACTCTAAAATAATTCATTCAACTAGAAAAACGCTTTAGATAAAAACAATTTAAGCCTTTCAGTATATTCTCAATGAGTTTAATGAGCCATCCCCCGCCATTCAAGGGTCACAAAACATTTGTTAATGCACTGCTGATCAAAGATATAATTCTGTTTTTAGGCTCTGAAAGCGTACAACGCTTGACTTGTCAATTTCGAACGTAGTTAAGTGTTTCTAAAGTGCATTTTCGTGTGTGGTTTTAAGTTCACTGCACTTAGTTGGCAATGACATTGATGTCAGTTGATAATGCTGAAAGCCTGATAAAAAACGGGTGTGTATTCAGGTGGGCACGTGACGATAGGCTGGTTTTGAGCAAAGTTGTGTTATGTTGCCTGATGGTGTATCGTGTACCTACACAGTGTTCAGAGTGTCATCTTCCTGCGTTTCTCCAACTAAGGGTCAGCTTCCAAGGGCACACCACGATAGTGGCGCTAAGTCCCCTCTTTGAGGAGTGGCTGGAGAGGCGCCTCACCTTCCGTCTGACGCAGGTACTCACCGGACACGGTTGTTTTGGGAGGTACCTGCACCGATTTAGGCGGGAGGAAACGCCCGGATCCACCATTGTGAGGATCGGCCGGAGGACACGGTGGAGCACACCGTGGAGGTGTGTCCAGCTTGGGCGGAGCCCCGCCGCCGTGTTCTCGTAGCGGTGATCGGCGGCGGCGACCTCTCGCGTCCGGCCTTGGTGCAAGCCATGGTCCGGGGCGAGGAGGAATGGGACGCCGTCGCCTCCTTCTGCGAAGCAGTGATGCTAGCGAAGGAGGTGGCGGAACGTGAGAGGGAGAGAACCTCTCGTGCCGGCCGCCGCAAGAGGCGCTCCGGGCGTCGGGGGCCACGTGATGGCTTCCGGCGACCGTAGACGCGGACCTGTGGACGGTGAGTGATGGGCTAGCTCGCCATTCGTCCGTCTTATGACGACGATAGGCCGTGTCGACGGCGCGTTCGTGTTCCACGCGCGCCTCAAAGAGATATCAGCAACATTGAAGGGCCGACGCCCGTCGGGGCTGCGGGTTGTTCGCAAGAGATACCGCGGCCTCGACATGAAGGGCTAAGAAGGAACATGGGTGGTTTTTAGTCAGTAGAAGTCTGACACTCCCTTTCGCTCTGCCCAAGAGCGGGAGGGGTTATTTGATGATTTTCCACCCATCCAAAAAAAAAAACAGGGTCAGCTTACAGTCTAACCGAAAAAAGTTAAATACTGGTATTTTTCATGGAGTGACTGTCCGTCTGACCACCACTGTCCAGTTAGTACGAAATTAATTACCTATGAAAAATGTGTTGGGGGGGGAGGGGGGTTTTCATAGCAATGTGTACTGAAAGCGCTAAACTAGTAGCTCAGTTTTAACCAGACACAATTTTCATTGCCATTGACATGAGAAGATGAAGAATGATTTGCCTTTTTTTTTTGTTTTGGTGGGTGGGAGAAATCATCAAATAACCCCTCCCGCTCTTGGGCAGAGCGAAAGGGAGTGTCAGACTTCTACTGACTAAAAACCACCCATGTTCCTTCTTAGCCCTTCATGTCGAGGCCGCGGTATCTCTTGCGAACAACGAGCAGCCCCGACGGGAGAGTGATATGCCTTGAATAAAATATAAGTACAGTGACGTCTTTTCAAGCTTAGACTACTAACTCAGTACGAACGCTACTTGAAAAAGAACATCTAAAATAATAGTACCAAGAGACTGTCGCAATCTGTACTGCTTTATACTAACGAAGTGAAAAGAAAAAACCAGGGTTTTATGTTTATTTTTCTCCCAAGTGTCTCCTGAATGTATAATAAATCCGCAGAGTATTTTCCCACTTTAACGTCAAGTAAGGTAACAATGAGCGAAACTACTAAATTTTCGTACACCTGTACTCATTTAAAAACTAATATTTCTTTCATTAGCTTTCTACATAGAAGTGAAGTTGATTTTCAGTTATTTGGAATAAGTTTTGAGTTCGAAATAATGTAGTATGTACGACATTTACTTAATAGTTGTTTTTTTTTTATAAAATTAAGAAAGATAAGACAAGTTGAGAAAAAACACATTTACATAGAAGAAAATCACGTAAATTGAACTAATTATCACGGAGTTATGACTTTTCATAAAATATTTGTATATCGAAATAAATACAGCCATAACCTCCTACTTTTCAGAAGTCAGTCAATAAAGAAAAGCTCGTTCTTTCAAGTTTCTTACTCTTCAAGTAAACTTATTTATCACCAGAAAGCATGGTTATACAAGTTAA
This sequence comes from Diarsia brunnea, assembly GCA_949774965.1. NCBI lineage: Eukaryota > Metazoa > Arthropoda > Insecta > Lepidoptera > Noctuidae > Diarsia > Diarsia brunnea. The sequence continues at coordinate 15,589,692 of OX459008.1, read as the reverse complement.
CAGTAGTTTCCAGTTGAACTTTCGTTAGTTATATAGTAACCAAGTTTAAATAGCTTCTAGTAAAACAAGAAATAAAGGCGTGCCCCAAGTGAAATAAATTGAAAACAACCTTCTTGTTAGAAAATTCAAGCGAAAATTGCTTGTTTTACTTAGCTAGTGTGAAGAAGTTAGTTATTTCTGTTTAGAAATTTCAATTTGTTCCTGCGTTGTTTCTGTACTATATTTTTGCTTTGTGCAAACTAGATGGGTTCTGAAGTTGAGGGTTGTCCTTAATTGTGTTGAGAAGATATACTAACTGCCGCACTCAGAGAGCTTTAATGATTACTTAGGCCATCACTTAGTAAAGGTTTTGACAGTTTTGTCATACAAATGTATGTCAAACCTTTACTAAGTGACGGCTTAAGTAATCATTAAATATCTCTGAGTATCGCAGTGAGTAACAGATTTAATGATAAGGTTAGTGACCATGTCAGTTTAAAAACTTATATTTCAATATCGTAATTTTTTTTTAGTATGGGAAGTCATCACTTGACTTCTCCCGCTCTGGGCGGAGTAGATTGGAGTGTCGGACTCTTACTGACAAAACTCCATCCGTGTTCTTTCTAATGCCCTTTACGTTCTAGCGCCGCGGTAACTTTACGAACAAAAACCGCAACCCTGGCAGGGTTTATATTTAATTTCGTAAACTTTGTACAGTACCCGGCGATAAATATTGCACATAGACCTTTGGAAAGAGACAATCGGCTAATTTCGGCTTCGTAGAGCGTTATCTCTGTCGCACGAAATACAAACAGTCCGGTATCTACTAGGAGCTGTTAAAACAATTATGATTTGCCATTTTTGATAGTTCGTTTTATGATAATTGATAATAATAATAAATAATATGTATGTATAATAAATAATATGATAATTAATTTTTAGATATTTTTTTTTCTTTGTATAAAATACACCAATTTCAAACAGTCGACAAATCTGCCATTACTCAAGGCACAAAAATAATTTATTATAATAATAATCCCACAAGGTTGTCAATATCGATACTGAACCATAATCGATCATTCCGCCTTAGGTAAGGATTACCTGATTTGTTTGCGAACACAATGATGGATTGTGAGTGGATAACTCAATCATAGAGGTTTCTTGGTAGCTTGTGTGTGAGAGTGGGAGGTACGATAAGCAATTGATATATTAGTGTAGGTATGTTAAGTACAGGTTTTCGTGCTAGAAATTGAAATAGACATTCAAATTTGACGACACGTTTGGCGCAGTGACTGAGCGATTAGACTGCTGCGCTGCGTATCGCGGGTGCGATCCCCGCACGGAACAAACATTTGTATGACCTACAGATAATTGTTCCGGGTCTGGGTGTTTGTATATGTTTAAATTTTTATAAACGCACCCACGATACAGGAGAAATTCCTAGTGTGGGGCAAAGTTTTTATATAACAAAAAAAAATGTAAAATAGACGGCACTTCAACAAAAAATTAAGACAGATTAGGTCGACGATGACGGATCCAAAAGAAAAATATTAAATTGTGACTTAAATAGATTGGGGTCTAGAGGTCGTATGAACTAGGAAACACCAACGCAGGCCATTCATTTCACTCCTTGGCTGAAATGATGTACTACAGCGCTTCGTGCGAATGTGTGGAACATCAACAAGGTATGCTCTTATATTAATTTTAAATTAAAAGAATTTTACAAAGCTGGGGATAAAAAAATTTAATTCAAATCCAGTCTTACAAAAGAGGGGTATCGTATTACCTAGTATAAACTGGGTTGTGGAGGTCAGATAGGCAGTCGCTCCATGTGAAATACTGTTATTCAGCTGCATCCGGTTAGACTGGATAGGCTAGGCAGACAGATGACAAAGCTAGAGATGATGCGAACACTTTTGCCATTACCTTTAGGGGCTTTTTGAAGATATACGCTACCTATTAGCGTATATCTTCAAAGTAACAACACGGAGCGAAACTATTGTCGAAGGTACAAATCTTAAATCGAAAACCCCTACAACTTTGTGGCCCTAAAATCTGGGACACCAAGATAAGCAGTCACCCTCACATATACTCGTACAATACCTACAAGCCAATGTATTTGCCCATGTTTATCTTTTTTTTACCTAACTGCGCCGAAGCCCAAAAGGAGGGTTATGTGTTTGACCTGTATGTATGTTTGTATGTATGTTGTAAGTTTCTTTGTTCCCTCATAACTCCTAAACGGATGAACGGATTTGAATAAAAAATACGTCGTTAGATTTGTCTTGATGGCGCGAGTGTCACTGGCTACTGGAAAGTTTGTGAGTGTGAGAGTGTGTATGTTTGTTACTCTTTCACGCAAAAACTACTGAACGGATTTGGATAAAATTTGGTACACAGATAGTTTATAACCTGGAATAACACATAGGATAGTTTTTATCCCGATTTAATCTTCTGGTGGGATAACTTTCGAGTTGTAGCGGGCGAAGCAGCTGGCAACAGCTAGTTGTTTCATATAACAACGTAAACAACTCATGATTATGCCATTGTGTGTAACATTGTTATCAAGCACCCGTTATTCAATCAGAGCGTACTGTCTCGAGCACTACTAACCTCGTCAAGCGTAATACAATAATAAAGTTGTATGACAGAGCTCAGAAATGTCTAGTAGGTTATATAATAGGGATGTTATCTGATTAAAAAAAATAAAAAAGATTATCAAAAAATATTGGATACGTATTTTTTGTTTTATCAAATCAATAAAAATTGACGAAGTTATAACGCGTCAAAGATTTCAGTGGGGGGTCGTGACGTCAATCACCGGTAAAAAATGTCATACAAATGTCTTAGAATATGACGTCACAAGAGTTTTCAAAGCACCGCCACCGTCAGAGTAAAATGGTAATGGTAATGGTTGCATAAATAATGTAGAAAGCACCATATAAGTAAAGCTATCATGTTGGACCAGATACAGAGATTTGAAAGCTCTATCATACTGCTATACAATATTGAACTGTGTGTTTATCAGATGAAGGTTGTTTTCATAAAACACAGGTTAGGTAGCTTAGCATACCTAAAAGCTTTACAAAATTGTACCTTGTCTTAGTCAGATTACGGTTGCATTTAAGTTAGTATTTACGGAAGGCGATAACAAATGCAATAGGGTTTTCCCTACGGCATGCAAGTCAGTCGTGTAAGCTATTACAGCAGTAATACAACAGATCATCCACGACTGAGGGAAACCAGTTCAAACCAGATTGTATGGAAAAGTGATTTGAATCAATTTCACTGAACATGGAACCATGATTGTTCGTTTATACTGAAGGCTGTTTTGTGATTCTAATAATTTAATTGCATTGTTCTATTGTATAACAGACTTTCTAAAGGCATTTTACATGGCAAATGGGGTGATATAATGTGTGTACAAGACCCCACAATGAAGCCAAAAGGCATTAATGTTCTTCCTCCTATTCCTGGACCATACCTCGAGGTCAAAGTTATGATTTTTTGAGAAATTTGTTTTTAATGTTATAATTAGGTATATGTTTACAATATCCACTTCAATGACTTTTCCATTATTTAAAGCATTCAGCACAATGTTTTGAGTGCATCACATTAAGTTATCTCGTAGAGGAGCTCGTGGCTTAATAAGAACTGCCACTAGGGTCGATCTTTAGGTAAAGCTGTGCTTGCCTAGGTCGGTCTGTGGATGGGTGACCGCCCGACATACTGAGTTTCCTCCGTGCCTCGGAAAGCACGTTAAGCTGTTGGTCCCGGCTGCCATGTATAGATCTTTGGCAGTCGTTACAGGTAGTCAGTGACCTGAAATTCTGACATCCAGTCTTACCAAAGAGTATCGTATTACCTAGTATTAACTGGGTTGTGGAGGTCAGATAGGCAGTCGCTCCATGTAAAATACTGGTATTTCAGCTGCATCCGGTTCGACTGGAAGCCGACCCCAACATAGTTGGGAAAAGGCTAGCCAGATGACATTAAGTTATATCGTAATACGTGATTTTTCACCCCAAAAGAAAACATATTAAGTATGCCAGCACAATTTTTTTGCGTAGAGATATTTAGTTTGGCTTCCTTTTACACCTTGTATACAAAAAAACCAACAGCTATATTTCAACAAAAAAAGTACATTTTCATTCTATTTGTAGGATTGTCCAAAGCTACGTGGGTCACCCTTTCTTTTGTGGTTGGGAAATCAGCAAATGACTCCTCCCGCTCTGGGCAAAGCGGTAGGGAGTGTCAGACTTCTACTGACTAAAAACCACCCATGTTCCTTCTTAGCCCTAGTGCCGAGGCCGCGGTATCTCTCTCGAACAACTCGCAGCCCCGACGGGCGTCGGCCCTTGCGGGCCCTTTCATGTTGCGGACATCTCTTTGAGGCGGGCGTGGAACACGAACGCGCCGTCGATACGGTCTGTCGTCGTCATAAGACGGACGGACGGCGAGCTAGCCCATCACTCACCGTCCACAGGCCCGCGTCTGCGGTGGCCGGAAGCCATCACGTGGCCCCCGACGCCCGGAGCGTCTCCTGTGGTGGCTAGGACGAGAGGTTCTCTCCCTTTCACGTTCCATCACCTCCTTCGCTAGCATCACTGTTTATCCGGTGAGGACCTGCGTCAAACGGAAGGTGAGGGCACCGTGGCGCCTCTCAAGCCACTCCTCAAAGAGGGGACTTACCGCCACTATCGTGACGTACCCGCAGTGGGTCACCCTTGAGTACGTAACGATACCAAAGCGATCAAATAAACACCATAAAGTTTCCGCATCACTAACTTAACTTCTGATCGACGAAGTTACCCTGGGGACCGAATTCGGGGTCGATAGCATCATCAACGTTTCAAACTGTTTGAGTACTAAGTAGCTATTACTTAACCAATTAATTTCAATCCCTCTTGGGAGAAGAAAGTATACCAATCTATCGTAAAGACTCAAACGTTTGTAATGTACAGTTAGGGCTTGTAGAGTTCCCGTCGGGGCTGCGGGTTGTTCGCAAGAGATACCGCGGCCTCGACATGAAGGGCTAAGAAGGGACATGGGTGGTTTTTAGTCAGTAGAAGTCTGACACTCCCTACTGCTCTGCCCAGAGCGGGTAGAGTCATTTGATGATTTCCCACCCCCAAAAAAAAAGGCCTTGTAGAGCAAGAAGCTTGGTTTTACGTGAGATCTGATAACTTTGTGGAATTAAAGACAAATTATTCTACATATAAGCAGCGGTGGCCCAGTGGTGGCGGCCCCGACTTACGAACAGTGAGCCGTGGGTTCATACCAAAATTGAATTCATCACCACTGCTCTTAAAACGGTGAAGGAAACCATCGTGAGGAAACCGGCATGTTTTAGAACCAAAAAATTCGAAGTTACTTTGTAAAAATATTTTTTTTTAGTTTTAATTTAGTTTTCAAGTCAATAGTAATTTCACAAACTACTTCAAAAATAGACAAACAGCTCGACTTATACTTAAGAATGAAGTTATAATGGTATTTTTCTTCTTTCTTTTTAATAAGGGTCTGTAAGTTTCGTTAACTTCAACTAAATCATATCAGAACTTTGGACTTAAGTTTTGCGCTAAGCTAAGCCAAGCCGTTAATCTTCGGATTAATAGAAATCTTTGAATACTTTCAGGATAGGTAGAATAGGTTTCAAGTTTTCCACAGATATGTTTATTTAACCTACTCGTCCTATAATTGCTGCTTCATAAGCCTAGTTACGCACCACCTGGAAATCCAACCCAGAACTCAACAGTGCAGCCACGGAGTCTGGGTTTTTCCCCGGTTGTCCGGTCCAATAGGGTCGCCCCCTATTAAATGGGACATTAACATAACTGGCTAAATGTGAGTGTACTATTGGATTTATTTCTGCCTAACCTTTCGGGAATAAAAGACGTGATCATATATATATTTATTAAAGACCTAGTTCTTACTCCAGATGGAATTGTGATGTATAAACTGTATTTACTGTAAAGTTTTATCGTAATCCATTCAGTCGTTTTCGCATGAAAGAGTAACAAATAACCATATATACATCCGTTTAGGTTTATAATAGCAGAAATTCTTAATATAGAATTCAAGGAAAATTGTAGATTATGTTTCTTGATTATTAGAAATTAATAGGAAAAATGTTTTACAAAGAACAAAATTACCGATAAAAAGTAATTTAATTGTATTAATTTCCTTGAGGAAGTAAATGAAATCAGAAATTATTTACCTTCAAAAAGGTAAGTAATTAAAAATACCTGTACAAAATGACTAGTGGCACCCAACATTAATAAAAATAATTATATAAAGCGTAGGAAATAGTACTTACACAATATAATTTTTGTCCCAAACATCTCAAATCAACGTGAAAAACCCAGTTTCTCCGTAAGTAAACATTGCAAAAAAAGGCTTCAAACGAATTCAGGATTAGGATAAAGTCGATCTTGGCTTACAAAAGCAAATTTTATTTTCATAGGAAAAGTTACAAAGGGATTTATGGTAATGTTCGGAAAAAGTAGCAATATGGGAAGTTTGCCCGGGGCTATGAGCCCATCTTTGAGTATCGACGGATGTATAACAGGAATTCTATTTGTATGTTTCTTGTGTAATAACTAACTAATATTATAAATGCGAAAGTTTGTGAGGTTTTTTGCATGTCTAGATGTCTGAACGTCTAGATGTTTGTTACTCTTTCACGCAAAAACTACTGACCGGATTTTGATGAAATTTGGCACACAGATAGTTTCTATGCAACCTGGATTAACACAGGTTACTTTTTATCCCGGTAGTACGATCTCGTAGTACAGTAATACTGAACTCCCCGCGGGCATAAGTAACAGTGTATTGTAAATGCATAAATACTGTCTGTAGCGACTGATAAATCGGTTATTAGAGCCGGGGAGAATAATTATGATAATTATTTTCATTTACTACGGTTTATAAGTTACCTGCTTTTAAGCCTTGTGTAAATATATTAACCATGAATTAGTATAGTAATGGTAAAGCTTCTAAATATAAAATCTTTTCTTGATAGATTGTAACGCAACATAAATTATTTTAGATAAATGCAAAACATAATCAATTCACAGTAATCCAAAAAAAGCCTATGAAAATTTTACTAACCCTACACGAAAAAACATGATAGATGTTAGGTTAACATGATGTATTATATCTTTTTGCATAGTAACCGTCCATATAATATATTACGAGCAACTTAGTTTTGAGAAAGAAATTTCGTAGGCGACTTGCCAACTTTCTAGGTAGCCGCTCAGAAATTGTCTTGACATTGAAATAAACATGTGTATGGAAGGACTGCCAAAAAGAAGTGTGTTAAAAAATACATTTTTATTTTTTATGTTCCATTATTTTACTGGAGTTGACTGTAAACGGAATTTTGTGAGCCAAATCGTGGAACTCAAACGGAAAACCAAAATTATTTTGACGTTGACGTTGGGTGTCCAACCAAAAAATCTAATATAATAAGTGGCGTCCATCATTGAACTCTGCTCGCTGAATAAATTGCAATTTCACACTCTAAGTATCACTGGCAGTCTTCGATGCAGAGGGTGCATGGAAGCGGATGAAATGGTGCTCCTTCAGTGCACTGGCGTCACCCAGATGAGCAGGGAAACCAAAATCACCTAAATATCTTGCAGATGTCCTTAGAAGACTGGGATGTTTGATCTGCTTCTGGCTGGAGGTGGGCTGGTTGGAGTAACGGCCACCACGGCTCTCGTACAATGGTCCACGTTAAGAAATAAGCGTAAACCAAATCCCTAACATAGAATAAAGGCCTCCTGAAGGTCTAGAAAAGACGCAATTGCTTTAAAAGTATTTCATATTATTATTTATGCAATGATTTTCGACAGAATTTTGTGTTTGCGGTAGTTTAAAAACATGCAGCTGTGGTGACCTTGGCGCTGCCACTACGCGACGGAAGTGGCGAAGTACTGGGCTAACAAAATTTAAAAAATGTCGTGCTAGTGACACGAAGAAGTAAAATAATATTTTAGAGTTTCTCATGCTCGTTATTGTTACTAAAAAGTTCATCTTTTAAAAACAACCTTGAAACAACTATCAGTGCTTGTGTATTTAACAGTAATTTTAATTCTGAGCTGAAATCTCAACTGCAACAACAAAACTGAACACAGAGTTTTAACATCGTCTCGTGAAACGGGTCTCCGTTTCCGTCCGATCTCAAAATCATCGTTTAAAAATTTTGCTATGCTACTACAGTCGATTAAACATTTTCTATGTAATGCATCCACATAAATTTCCTCTGCAATGACGTATCTAGTCGCTATTCTATCCACTCTGAATGAAGATAGGATTGCGCTCGTAATATTTGCGATGCACTCCCAAGGCTCTGCAATTTTTGCAGAAGATTCTTTTTAAAAGTTTATGCAGTAGTCTATGTGAATGGGGATATTTGCTGCCGTTTGTGTGAATCACAACCTTTAAGAAAAGTATTATACCTACACATTACACAATGACATGAAAGAAACCCTACCGGGTTCATTTTCATGGCAAATTGTCGTATTCACCCATCTGCTAAACAAACTGTCGGGTTTGGTTTCTCAAAAACGAATTATCACAATATAATTATGTAACTTATACAGTTATTTAGATTTATTGAATCTTATTTAGCGTGATTCTTATTCTTGTCGCTGGCAGCCGATACACTGACTTTGACAAAGCCACACTAATTAACAAACACACAAAATCCTTGGTTCTGATAAAAATTATGGTATTTAATTTTTTCCGTAACCGAACGGAGAAAGTTTGTGGGTTTAGGGTAAGTGTTTGTGGGTGCAATTTAATGTCCCCACTTATCCCCAAGACTGCTTGACCGATTAAGATACATAAAGTGAAAATTTTTCGTCCTTTAAAATAACTTTTTCTATTTTCTTATCCAACTTTCCTCTCGCAGGTCTGCTGGAAGAAATTTCTTATGAAATAAGACCTTTGTGCTCTTCTATTTTTTTATGTATTTTCCTTTTTTGTATTTTGTGTGTACGTACATAAATAAATAAACTTTCAGCGCATTATCCCCGAGATGACTTGACCGATTTAGATGTGATTTCACCATCTCAAATAAACAGTTACGTAGTAAAACTAACGTAGTAAGTACTTACCTAAGAGCAATGCCATCAGCTCTATCCTCACTAGCGATGCTACTCCTAGGTGAGCTCCCGAGGCGGCTGCTCGCGGATTTCCGGCGCAGTTCGTGAGGGTCCGGCTCATCCTTGCTGGTGAACGAGATTCGCGGCGCGTGCGCGCGTAACCCGCCCACTTTGTGGCCCGACACGCCGCGGCATAGCATCTGACTTTGGGTTATGTCTGGAACAAAGAGAATAATATTTTTAAAGATATGTAGGTAGCTAATGTGTTATGTTACAATTATGCTTCGAAAGGTATTCCAGAAAATCTGAGCTTTCACAGAATTTTAAAAGGAGCAGCTCATCATAATCTATCTAGTATTTTCCCAACTATGTTGGGGTCGGCTTCCAGTCTAACCGGATTTAGCTGAATACCTGTATTTTAAATGAAGCGACTGCCTGTCTGACCTCCACAATCCAGTTTGGACTGGGTAATACGATACCTCTTGGTAAGATTGGTTGTAAGACTTAATTTACATAAAAACTTCATGGACTGGTATTTTTGCGTGAAACAAACCATATTGTATCTCTATTCATAGATATACTTAGATGAAAAAACCGGGCAAGTGCTAGTCGGACTCGCGCGCCAAGGATTCCATACAAACAAAGAAAAATTATATATATTATATTATTATTATGTAACTAAAAATTTACGGTTTTCGCAATTTTTCTTTATCTGTGTTATAAGACGTTGCTTCGTACCAAATTTCAAGACTCTGAGTTTACGGGAATTTCTTGCGAGTGTCCAAAATTTGCGAAAATTTGCGACATAGACGGCTGTATCTTTTGATTGTGTTGGCTCAGAAGTTTGATTTTTTCACAGCTCTAAGGGACAGTAGACCTGAGAATTTGATATAAATTTCAGCTTGATGCCTGTATGCGTTCCTGAGAAAAAGGTTCTTGACAGACAGACGGACGGACTGACAACAAAGTGATCCTCTATGGGTTCTGTTTTTCCTTTCGAGGTACGGAACCCCTAAAAATGGTGTGAATATGAATATTCAGAATCGGTCCCCAAGATAATGATCGGTCTCAGGTGTCGATCCTTCATAATCTAGTGTCTATCACCCATGAAGTCATTACCGATATACCCTAATATCTGCCATCCATAAGAACTTTACTTTTCGTATATTCAAATTATTATATTCAATCGTTGCGATGTTTGTTCACTTACGATATTGAACTATAAGTAAGTATAAATAAAGTTGATTTAAACTCAATAAAAGATGTAACTGCTGAGCATGAGGTTCTGGGTTCGATTTCCGGGTCGGGCAGAGTGTTATTACATAGGGTTTTCCCGCCGGGAATTTGTCAGTAGCAGCCTCGAAGTCTGGATTTGGGCCCGGTTGATGGCAATCGGCTCACTCCCTATCACATGGGAATTCAACATTAAATGTACTAATTAAGGGGTCCACCTCGGCCTAACCCTTCGGGGATTACTGGGGTGGTGATATGTTATGTATCAATGGATTAGTAATTAATATTCTCCTGTAGACTTGCGGGTACGTGACAGTGATAGTACCTTTACGTGTTTTAGTGTGAGATCATAAATTCAACGCAGCGTCTCTGGAATTGACAGGTACGTAGCTTGGCAGATGTGCAAGGATCTTAGAGATTTCTAGATGAACCTGAATAAGTGATAAGTACATGGAACGTAGAAAGGCTTGACATCTGGGTTATAGACGATGTGTATAACACGTCATACAAATGTAAGTACGTAATATAACGATGTAATGGTAGTGCCGCACCATGCAGGGGTGACACGAAACTTCTGGTATTCAAAAAGGCTCAGCTGACAGATCTGACACATAATTATGTAAAACTTTACAGGGCAGCCACTTCAAATATTGTTGTTGTTTTTTAAAATAACTTTTTTTATAACCTCGGTAATGATAAAAAAAAAAGGATTGACAATAGAGGTTATTTAAGGTGGAATAAAACAAACGAAAAATAAGCATTGCGCGGTAGCTTTTGTCAAGAACGTAACTTCATACAAAAGCCAAAATTCCATTTGTTTATTTATTCAAAGGACCCTTGAAAGTATCTCTGTGCCGTCATCCGGAGCTATACGCGGGTAAATAAAATCATACCAAACCGCTTATGCAATGAGCACATTGGGTCCCATTACCCTGAACATTTGCCATACAAGACAAATATTTGGGACAGGAAAAAGCGAAGCGAAGAATTTTTTTATTGCCTCCACCAAATAGATATTGGGATAGTTTTTAGATTCGGTTGATTTTCTTCGACAAAAGGATTTTCTTGAACTCTCAGGGGCCGGATGAGACCCTTTTATTTTCAAGAACAAACGGGTCTCTAAGGTCAATTCTGATTATGATGTGAGCTTGGATTATAGTTTGATGTTTCTCTTTGTATCTGACATTGCTGTGACCTCCACCTATTTGTTATAAGGGTTAGTAACTAGAGCTGATTGCGGTTAGCCTCGATTTTGATCGTAATTGTGTCGTTAAGGTAAATACGCTCGTCGCATTACGTGTATTTTAAGAAAAGAAGTCGTATGGGTGAATAAATTCTTATGTTACCTACGTCACGAGGAGATAATGTCGTACGAGTGTGTCTCTCTCTGTTCCGTGGTGATAACTTATGGACCGTTTGGCGGCTTACCTAAATGGAACTCTTAGGCTTAAGATTTATTGCTATGTGAATTTCCTTGTGGGAGTCTTTTTCACAATTCAAAACGTGTTCGAAACGGTCGTGGTCTTTGAGTAGGGTAGGTAACTAATTGGGTACTGTTACTGACTGCATGGACGATCGCCCACTTTTCAACCTCATTACTGTAGAGCATACGGAAACGTGTTGCCGACCCCAAATAGAATGGGATAATGGCAGAAAGATGATGGTGACTTCAGAGCATAAGGGTAGAAGTTCCGTATGGTGTCGGACGTAAAGAGTAGCACCATCCCATATCTTCCCGTGGGTGTCGTAAGAGGCGACTAAGGGACTCACCAGAGAATGGGCAACAGCGTTCTCTGTGCCTTTGTAACAACCATACTGCGATCGCCAATCAGCCTGCCAAGCGTGGCGATTATGGCAGTCCCCCCCTTCTGGGGGAGGCCTATGTCCAGCAGTGGACGTCTTTTGGCTGAGATGATGATGATGATGATAAGGGTAGAGCGCTTGCTGCTGGTTGTTCGAAAGAGATACCGCGGCCTCGGTACAAAGGCTAAGAAGGAACATGGGTGGTTTTTAGTCTGTGGAAGTCGGACACTCCCTACCGCTCTGCCCAGAGCGGGAGGAGTCATTTGATGATTTCTCACTCCCCAAAAAAGAATAACCCGCTTATCGACCGTCATTGAATTCGGTAGGGTAGTACATTACGTAAGGTTTAAGTGTAAATCCACAATAATGCTTTGAATTTGAATGATATTCTAATAAGGACACACACAAATCAGCCTAAGGTTTGCAGCTGTTTACAAATAATGATCTTATTATGTAAAACTCGCTTTTAACATTCTGTCAGGATAAACAGAAAATAAATACAATTGTTTCAGACATATTACTTATTTTTACGAACTTACTGCCGCACTCAGAGAGCTTTAATGATTAAATAAGCCATCACTTAGTTTTGACAGTTTTGTCATACACAAGTATTATAATGTCAAATCTTTACTAAGTGACGGCTTCAGTAATCACTAAATATCTCTGAGTACCGCAGTTAATATCCTTACTTACTTGGAGTCCTGCAGTAGATAATCTTTGTTTTTATCTTTATTTTATTTATGTTTATCTTATAAAACTCTATTAGAGTTTTTTCTTTGCAAGCGATCTCTGGACACTAGTGGACACTCATCTATATTAGGTGTTAGAATTTTACTCAACAAAATTCGAAGTTAGAAATTTCTTACTTTCGACGAGTATTCTCTTCATTGGTTTTTTATAGACGAATTTTATTTATTATCAGAGGCAATTCTTTCGTCTAGTTTTAGAAGCATTTGGAATGAATTGCACAGAAGGGACCATGGTAACGATTATATTATGATTCTATCGAGGACGCCTGTGGATTTATCATCTTAAATTGTGTATTTTATTTTTAACATTCGTTTACTACCCAAACTAGTCTATGTGTGTAGTCTGTTTATGTATATCTATTGATAACATTATCTGTTAGTTGTTTCGGGTCTAGGTATTTGTGTACATGTGAGTTTAAATGTTTGTAAACGCACCCACGATACAGGAGAAATTCCTAGTGTGGGGCAACGTTTAAAAAAAAACAATACCTGCTTAGATTTTTGTCACTTTACTTCTAGGCTTCAAGTATAACTAGATGCAGTTGAATAACAGTATTTGACATGGAGTGACTAACATCAGCTATCTGCCAGTGACCGTATAAATTGGTGAAATGAATTTTCGTAGTTATTTCTGATTACTTTCATATTATACAATCAGTGAAAAAACTGTTATTTTGAAATTAAAAAGAGACACTTTTCTATTTTGTTCTATTGAATAGAATAGAAGCTTTACAAAATATAATAGCTTCGTAGAATGTTCATAATAAGACGAGTACCTACTAATAATTCCGGCCTCAATTACAGATTAAGATCTATTCATCACTGCGTCAGCGTCTGATGAGCTCATTTAAATCTCATTGTGTATTCATTACACCTCGTAATCCTGCGCTTCCGATTATTTGACTAAATAATTGGATACCTCACTGGTTCGGTATCGAAGGGAGGTCGTAGAAACTTAATGAATGGAATTATTATTAAATAATATATAATTATAATTTAAAAGGGTGTCCATGAGAGTTTCTTGCCCTTCTTCTCCATAGTGGTAACGAACAGTATGTCATGGGTTCGAACCCAGGCAGGCGCATTACTTTGTGTAATTTATTTCATCACCGCTGCTCTCAAAACAGTGAAGGAAAACATCGTGAGGTTATGAAATCATCAAATAACCCTTCCCGCTCTAGACAGAGCGGAAGGGAGTGTCAGACTTCTACTGACTAAAAACCACCCATGTTCCTTCTTAGCCCTTTGTGTTGAGGCCCGCGTGGTGGATTATAGCCCATCCCTCTCCTAGAGAGGAGGCCTGAGTCCCTGCGTTGGGAACATTATCCGGTTTAAGATCATTTATTCTCATAAGAATAACATTATTCACTTACATGAGAATATTAAAAACTAAACATAAAAATAACAAAATGTGGGGTGTATTACAAAAACTAGACATCGATTAAATTAGTGTTTTGAAGGTAGATTACAAATCTTAAGGACAAAATGTTAGTTCGATACATGTAAACAAGTATTCTTACATCGCTAAGCGGTAACTGGATGTGGCTCGACACTATTGTAGGGAATGTAAATTTTTTATTGTAAAATTCTTAAGTAGCCTTTTGAAAGTAGTTTTGGATTTTAATTCTTTGAGGTCTCTCGGCAATTTATTAAATATTTTGGATCCTTCGTATACAATAGTTTTTCTACCGTAGTTTGTGCGGGTTGGATGTAGTTTTAAAAAGTCTTGTTCACGTCTCAGTTTCATTTTGTGTTTTTTAATATTTTTTGTGAAGGTTATGTTTGTATGTATATTTTTATTTAATATTTTTCGAATTAATATGCATGTGTTATAAATGTATGTTTGTGTTATATTCATTACTTTAATTTTTTTGTATAGTGTTTCTGTTGGAGTTAGGTAGTCATAGTTAAATAACGTTTTAAGTAATTTGTTTTGAGCTGTTTGTAGTAGGTTTATATGTGTTTTTGCCGCAGTACCCCATATTTCTACTAGGTAGTCAATATGGGGCTTAACAAGGGAAAAGTAGATTAGATAACGAACTTGGCGCGGTAGGCAGCGAACGATACCTCGTAGGGTACCCGTGAGTGATTGTATTTTCGTTTTAATTCTTTGAATATGTGGAAGCCACGTCAGTTTGCTATCCAGAATTAGCCCTAAATATTTTTCTTGAGCTACTTTGTTTATGATTTGGTTATTTATTTTTAATGGTGTATGATTTCCGATTTTTTTATTTTTTGCTGTGAATATCATGTAATTTGTTTTAGCTGTATTAATCGTGAGAAGATTTTGTTGAAACCATAGGTTGAGCAAGTCCAAATCGTTCTGTGCTTGTTCAACAATAGTATCGATTGAGTGGCCAAAGTAGAACAAACATGTGTCATCTGCGTATAATGTTAGGTCAGCTTTTAGACCAATTTTATGGACACTATTTATGTACAGTAGGAATAACAGGGGAGCCAAAATTGAGCCTTGAGGCACACCATATCGATGGTCATACGTTGACAACTCGTAACCCACATTTTTTCACAAAATGACTTTTATACACCAAAATTTTTTAAATTAAACGCCAAATCTTCCCATTGATAACTCGTAATTCACAAAAAATGTCATTCGAACAATTTATGCCACAATTGACAACTCACAGTTAACAGGTATCAACTTGACCTCACTAGCGCGCGAGTTACGAGATGTCAACGCAAATGCAGTTCGCAAGAATTAACAGACAGAGTAAGATTACGGCGTGAGTTTCAATTGTTTAAAATAGTTTTATGTTTAATTACCACTATAAATACGTCTATTTATTTCCGAAAAGTGTCCTTGAAGGTATATTGGTAACTGTTTTTATTTTATTTTACGTAAAATGGTCAATAAAAGCTCACTATTGAAATTTTAAGCCATTCTATCATCCGTACCTTAATGTCGGGTTAGATAATACAATTAATAAAAACTATTAAGTTATTCAACAATATTTGAGGTAATAATCATAATAAAACCTTTTTTATAAGTAGTAGGTGTGTGACTGGGAGACGTCATATCTCCGAAGCTGTCCAAGTGTTCACCGCTGTACTGGAGGATGTCTTCAAGGTTCAGGACTGGAGAGGACTAGGCATCAACGGCAATGGCGAGTACATCACTCACCTTCCGTTTGCCGTCGCTATAGTGGTCATGGCTGCGACCATGTAGGACCACAGTTAATGCTCGATGACCTCAGTAGAGCTTCCGAAAGAGTGGGTCTTAAAATGAACATGGTCAAAACCAAGTTCTTATGAATGCCCATGTAACACCCACTTCTATCAAGATCGGAGACTACACTCGAAGTTGTAGACGACTATGTCTACCTGGGACAGACGGTTCAGTTAGGTAGGTCCAACTCTGATAAAGAGGTCAATCGTCGAATACGACTTGGCTGGGTAGCGTTTGGGGAAGCTGAGTAGTATCTTCTCATCGAACTTACCGCAGTGTCTCAAGACGAAAGTCTATGACCAGTGTGTGTTGCCAGTGATTACATACGAGACCGAAACGTGATAGCTCACAATGGGACTCATCAGAAGGTTTAAAGTCACCCAAAGGGTAATGGAGAAGGCTATGCTCGGAGTTTCCTTGCGTGATCGAATCAGAAATGAAGACATCCGCATGAGAACCAAGGTTACCGACGTAGCCCGAAGAATTGGCAGATTTAAGTGGTAATGGGGAGGGCACATTGCTCGCATCGCATCGAGGCGCATTGCTCGCGTCGCTCGAATCGCAGAATGGATGGCCGATGGGGCCGAAAAGTTCTGGAGTGGCGACCGCGAACCAGAAGACGTTGCATTGCGCGTTGAAAGGCCTCCCACTAGGTGGGAGGGACCGATGACCTGGTGAAGGTTGTGGGGATCCGCTGGATGCGAGACACACGGGACCGGTCAATGTGGTGACACTTAGGGGACGCCTATGTCCACCAGTGGACGTTTTTCGGCTGTTGTGACTGCCTCGTTGGTCTAGTGGTCGCAAGCGCGACTGGTGAGCATGAGGTCCTGGTTTTGATTCCCGGGTCAGGCAAAGCGTTATTGGCTATTTCCATCAGGAATTTATCAGTAACAGTCACGGAGTCTAGATTTGTGCCCGGTTGATCGCAATAGGCTTGCCCCCTATTACATGGGACTTAAAAAACATAACTGGCGAAATGTGCCTATGTACCACTTTTGTACATGAAGTTTAAATAAATAAATAAATGTGGGTGTTCTATTAGGTACACCTTTGCCTAACCCTTCGGGGATTACAGGCGTGATGTTATGTTATCCCTCATTTTACGATAATTTTCCGCCCATGTAATCTAATGAAACATTGTTTTTTTTAAATTGACACCTCGTAAGTAATTGTTGACAGCTCGTAACTCGTATTGTAGTGAGGATTTTTTAATATTGTTTACTCGTAACTGTTTGATTATTGATTATTTAAAGAATAACCTATGTGGCCATTACATTTTTTAATTTATATCAATAAATAATTCGATTACCTACCAACCACTTTTTTGTTTCATTTTATTTTAACTTATTTTCCAAATTATACAGTTTTTTCCCTCTCCTGTAAAATTTGACATATTGCAGATACGTGTTGTCAACGTATGACCATCGATATGTAATAATTTTGGGATCACTCTGAGTGTCACCAATTTTAACTACTTGGTATCGGTTTGACAGGTAAGATCTAAAAATTTCAAGGGCAGGTCCTTGGATCCCGATTTCCATTAGTTTTCTTAGCAACAAGTCATGACTGACCGTGTCAAATGCCTTTTTTAAATCAATAAAGACACCCATAGCCATTTTCTTTTGGTCAATATTAAGCTTTATAGTTGTCACCAGGTCTATTGTAGCTGAGAGTGTATTTGATTTTGGCCTAAAGCCGTATTGTTTTTCATATATAAAATTTAGAGACTTTAAGTACTTTTCGAGGCGATTGTATAAGACTCTCTCAAAAATTTTGGATAGTACAGGGAGAACTGAAATGGGACGATAGTTGCCCGGTTCTGAATTCTGATTATAGGTTGATGATAATGATAGCAAAATTAAGTCCACCATTTTACATATTTTTTTAAAAAAGTTCTGATTATAGGTTGATGATAATGATAGCAAAATTAAGTCCACCATTTTACCAGACTGCGGTAAAGCCCGAAAGACGGGTTACTTTAACTGGTGCCTGACAGCTACTCGTAACTACCTCTGCGGCTTCTCCATAACTACAAAATGTTACGAGTAGGTATGTCATGTGTAAAAAATATAATAAAATAAGTGCCTATTCGTGCTCCAGCTTCCTACATTGAGTTCATTCCCATTCTCGAGGGAAATAAGCGGCCAGCAGACGGAAGATTTCACTCATACTGTAACAGTTATTGTTATTATTATTTATTTTGTACCTACAAGTACAGTACATTCTGGCTTTTGAAAATTTCATTTACGTTAGAAGATATCTTAAGCTCAGCACTGACTAAGTAACTCATCATCATCATCATCATTTCAGCCCGGAATCACCCACTGTGGGGTACAGGCCTCCCCTTTTTAGGGTTCCGTACCTCAAAAGGAAACAACGGAACCCTTATAGGATCACTCGTGTGTCTGTCTGTCTGCCCGACCTTCCCCCCAACCCTTATCTCCGAAACTACTGAGCCTAAAATTTTGAAAAAGATACAGAAATTAGTTCAATGCTTATTTATCACAGGAAAACCTACAAGACGTCCATGCCATGGTGCTAAAATAACATGGAAAATGTCTCAATATCTACGACAATGGTACGGAGCCCTTCATGTGCAAGTCCGACTTGTTTCTGCCCCTCCTATCTGACCTGTGCGTCCCTCATCCATCTGTTTCCCGCAACTGTTAAGTAACTGATATCTTTAAAAGAAAAAAATGAAGTTAAAGT
Source organism: Diarsia brunnea (assembly GCA_949774965.1). Classification (NCBI taxonomy): domain Eukaryota; kingdom Metazoa; phylum Arthropoda; class Insecta; order Lepidoptera; family Noctuidae; genus Diarsia; species Diarsia brunnea. The sequence goes on along the minus strand of OX459008.1, from coordinate 15,570,922 downwards.
TTGTGGTTTTAATAGACAATGCTATTAAAGACATTCAGGAATAGCACTCCAATTGTACAATACACTTTTTGTATCAATCGAAAGATTGTGAAGGAATTTCCCAATCATCTGTTTGACAACATAAATTACTCAAAAAATATGTATTGTTGAATTGCCATGAAGGCATTGCCGAGGGCAAAATAAGGACACTTATTACCCAAATCATTAGCATCCCCAAATCAACTTCTAAAGGTAACCTTTTTGCTAAAATAAACTCGAAAACCAACCAAAAAAAAGAACCTGCCTAGCCTAATAAGCTACTTGACGAAAAAGTACAAAAACCTTTTCGGGGAGTGGATTCTAAATACGTAACAAAACATATCGGGACCTTTTAACAAATTGAATGGGTTTTCAAGCGATATCGGGTACACAATGCGGTTTGTATTGTAATCAAAAATGTTCCTTGGAGTCGGAAATTGCACTGTAGAAACATTTTGTCCAGATAGGGTACGGGAATTTACGATATCGTAAGAGATTTTTTGTTGGAATAAAATGTTGCAATTGTTTGGCTGACCAGATGCTGTCTTTTAACTGAATGGGTTAATTTAAATGTTTCATTAGGCTATTTAACGCGACCTATTAAATTATTAATTAAGTACTCATTATGGACAGACAATCTTAAAAATGGTGGTTGGGTGGGACAAACTCAATGCAGAAGGTCGGGGTTTTTTGATACAGCATGAGAGAAACCTGTCCGAGTTAAATCACATCCGAAAAAGAAAAAACTTATTATTTTGTTTGATTCTACTAGTCATAGGGAGACATCGAGCACCTTAGTATTATAATTGAATACAATTCTTTCAACTCTCAAATCAACCAATCTTCGTCATAGTAAACGGTTACGTCCAAGCTAGCTGTTAAACTGTTTCTAATCCACAGCACTTAAAACTTCAACAATGAATCAATGATAGACACGTTCAAGACCGTCCAAAGCTGTCCACGTCTCTCGAACAACGTCAAATATCATGTACTTCAAGATAACGAAGTTTGTCCCAAAACTACGGTCCCTTAGGGCCAAGCTTTATTGTATCATCAATATTTTCTCTCAGCCTGATGGATTCGACTTTGACTTCTGACATTTTTAAAAGTTCATTGAGTTGCGTTCGAAAATTGATTTTGTAGTCTGGAACTTTTTGGTGAACCAATCTTCTTGACAATGTAATCTCTATGGTAATTCTTTCTTTTTTTTAATTTTACTTCGAAGGGAATCTATGGTGATTCTGTAATAACACGCCAGACTATAGATAGTGCCGAAGAAATCTTTTTCCTTGACATTGATTTTCCGAAATACTTATCCTTTTGTACAAGTTGAAAAACCACTAATTGTACAAGCTTTTAAAGACATCCACTTCTAAATCAGTCAAATATTTCTAATGCAAATTCAACATCAAAAGACCCGTCTAATTTTAAATAAAGATTTTTAGGCATTGCGAAAAAACCGCCCCATTGAGGTCCAGTGTGGTGTGCAAAGTCATTATCTTGAGCTCTCCAGTAACTTTGTCACGTTTCTCGTTAAAAATGCAGAGTGTGGCCCATCAGCCTTTATTGGACGTAGGGTTGTCACTTTTTAGATACCACTCATTTGAAGTTTTCATAGATACCTATTTATTAGAAAATGTCGAATAAGGGATATGTTGAGCCCGTCGGGGCTGCGGGTTGTTCGCAAGAGATACCGCGGCCTCGACATGAAGGGCTAAGAAGGAACATGGGTGGTTTTGTTGGATATGTTGAGAAGAAAAAAAATGGATATGTTGAGTATGAATGTATATGGTTATACGAAGCCTAAATAATCGATAGAAGGACGATGATATAGGTGAAATGATGAAACTACTGGGATGATGACGACCAACAGAAAGGTATGGAAAAAAGACCCTGTAAATTGGATTACGACCTGGAAAATGGAGACATTTCATATTTCCCTATAGTTGCTGTCAGTTAAGATGCCAATAGCGGTCATTGCCCTTTCCCTAATATCTCTTCGTACGAACCAAAACAAATGAACCATGAGGTATCGTTTTTCATTGGAAAAATGTTGACGATCACGATAGATGACGATTCAAGACATGAACAGGCTTATTTTTGGATTTCAAAGTTAAAAACTTAAATAAATGTAGGTAGGTCAATGACCGCTTTTAACAATTTCCGCTATTAGCAACAATAGGATAGGAGCTACTATTTTCTTAAATGAAGTACAGCTGTGTTCAGTGGAAGCTGGATAATGAATGTGTATTTAGCGTCACTCGTAAAATAAGGGTGGCATTGTCCACAGCCACGAACGCATTGCGTACGGATGAGCGATTTTATAGTGTCAATAACGCCCGGCTGGTTAAACAGCACGGCCTCGGGAATGTGAACTTTACTGCCTCCACTTAGTTTATGGTATAAGGGAAGAGGAATGTTTGAAGAATATTCTTGTAGGTAGGTCTGATACCCGAAAGGCACTTGTTCTCTCCGTCACCATTTTTTTTGTTCTGCACCATACCTGGGATCCTTCCAGTTACGAAGATACAAGAGGAAAAAATTTTATACTAGGTAGATTTTGAGGTTATACGTTTACTTTTATTACGCCCATGACCCGTTTAGAATTCACAGCAGAATAAAACCCCAATCCTGCCGAAGTATCATTGGGTTTTTAAATCAAAAATATGTTTATACCATACCTACTCTAAAAAGCTTATTTTATTCACGCAAAACAGTGAATAAAAAGGCCTTTTATTCACTGTTTTGTTTTTATTCACTATTTTGCTGTTTGAATTTGGAACACAAAAATATATCCGGTCTCTATTTCAATGCTTACACAAACTCCTTGCGGTAAGATTCGAAATTCAAAACTCTTTGGTGCAAATAAATTCTCGAGATTTGATTGGTCGATATTTACGACAAGGAGTTTGGCATTAGATTAATAAATATTGTTTCACAAGTTGACCACCCTAATGATAATAATAAGAAAATTACGCTTAATTTCAGTCATTGCTCTAATTTTAATGTCCATTTCAATTAATGTAACAATTCTTATTGCTTGATTAAATTTCTATTTTCGCTTAAATTATGTCTTTTCTCGTAGTCATGATATAAAGTATAGTATGCAACTCCTGAATAAAGTACGAATTTATATCGAGGGCCATGAATCACTCGCGTCGTTCAGGATTCTAACAGTTGAATCACTCGCTGCGTTCGTGATTCAATCATTAGAATCCTTCACTTGCTCGTGACTCATCTACGGCCCTCGCTTTAAATCCGTCCTTTATTCACTAGTTGCATAATATACTATTTTTGGAAAACTAACTAATGTAGAAAAGCAAAAGGCTCAAGGTACTTTACATGGGCACTGATCTATACTAAATCTGTAGTTTGCAGCTTAAAAAAAGGTTTTTTTTAATGACAAATATTTTTATCTTCCGCGACAACCCTGAGTGGTGGATCTCATTAAATCGTGCCGCGCCATCAGTCCTGTTGTGCATTGTTCCCTGTTCCCACGTCTGTCACCTCAATTGTACCCGGCTTTACTCACAGTTCACGCACGTACCCTATGCGTACCATTGAGATTAATTGAATTATTTTAATTCTTGGGTTACCGTCGAGGGTTTTGAAAAAATACCTGCGTTTTTTTGTAAAAAAAAGGCTTTTCAAATAAGAGACTCTGAAGTGACTAAAAGAAATACAGTACCTACATTATATTACACTAGCGGACGTCACGCGGTATCACCCGCGAAGTTCCCGTTCCCGTAGGAATACAGGGATAAAAAGTAGCATATGTCAGTCGGGGATAGTGTAGCTTCCCAACGGTGAAATAATTTTTGAAATCGGTCCAGTAGTTTCGGAGCCTATTCGTTACAAACAAATCTTTCCTCTTTATATTATTATTAGTGTAGGTTAAGCCGCTACAAGTATGTTTACCCAAGATTACCATTCAAAAGTTTAACAATGGGTTTTTAACTGGCGAAAAACTACATAATTCGCGTTTGCATAAAGAAAATTATACACCATGGAATTTCAACTTTGTCTCATATTTTTTAAACTCTCACAAGGAAATTGATATTTTTTTGGAAGTGTGGTAGCTAACAGTTGCAGACATGCTGCAACAACTCCAAATGAATTGGGATAAGGGCAAGAGAATGACGCTGATGATGATGATGGTTGCTTCCACTCTTCATAAAATGTCAGAGCTGATAAAATCAAGCTTGCATTAATTTAGGGTAGTTGACAAAAAAAACTAATCAGTCCGTCAGATAGATTTCTAAACACTATTCGACACATATTTTTTCATTTTTCACGTATACCTAACCAAGAAAATTAAGACGATACAGTGCTATGAAAACTCGTATGACGTCACATTGCAGCACATTTTTTACCGGCAAGTGACGCGTTTTATCTTCGTAAATTTTTATTAATTTGATAAAACAAAAACACATATCCAATATTTTTTGATAATCTAACTGACGAACTAAACTGAATCATATTTATTTTAGTCAGAAACATCCCTCAAATTGGCTCACTTATTAAAATAACTGGCAAAATGTGAGTGAACTAATAGTTACCGCTCTGCCTACCCCTTCGCCAATTACAGCCGTGATGTTATGTAATAATTACTATCTTGCATTAAGAATCCCTCTACCTAAACAGGTTACATAACGGATAATGCCCACAGCATGACCGGCCTCAAATGTTTGTCCCAACATAGCATCAAATATTTGTCAGCATGCGGGAATCTAACCACAATCATTGCATTTCCGAAACGCATTGCCAATACTAGAGGATTTACACCGCAATTACTGTATTGATTTATGTACAGTTAGGAACATACAGTCATACGTATCATCATTTCAGCCATAAGACGTCCACTGCTGGACATAGGCCTCCCCCAGAAGGGGGGGATTTGCCATAATCGCCACGCTTGGCAGGCGGGTTGGCGATTCCAGTATGGTTTTTACGGAGGGACGAAGTTGTTACCAAGCATCATACGTATGCCTTTAATATAATTGTGTCTTATAGGCACGGTTGGTGCAGTGGATGAGGTGATTGACTGCTGCACTGCGTGTCACGGGCTCGATCCCCGCACGGAGCAAATATTTGTATGGCCTACAGACAGTTGTTCGGGATCTGGGTGTTTGATTTGTGTACATGTGAGTTTAAATGTTTGTAAAAGCACCCACGATACAGTTTTAGTAAAATAAAAAATATATAAGCACTCAGTTCATGTAAAGTAGAATTTTGACAGTCTTTACAGGTAGTCCGTAGTAGTTGCCCGAAAGTTTGATAAAATTAGTTTCCAAAGGTTTCGTATTACCTAGTATTAACTGGCTTGTGAAGTTCAGATAGGCAGTCGCTCCATGTAAAATACTGGTTTATAGTTCAGCTTTATCCCATAAGCCTGGAAGCTTACAATGCCGCAATTGGATTATGTTAGGTAGAAGACAATTGGATTATGTTAGTTTTCAAGTTTCACAAGTGCAAACAGGTGTCCTATTTGCACTTGTGAAACTTGAAAACATAATTACTCAATATACTCAATACTCAATATATTTATTGCTTCCACAAGTTTACTTAGATGGTAGGTTTTACAAAGTTATGATCATTGTGGACCCTGTCGGGCACTGCAATAGTAGGAGAGAGGAAGAGGGCTTTTATTTGACTATACCTATATTAGAATTATCCTAAATTATAATCTAAATCATTTATAATGCAATCTAATTATCTATTAAAATATTTATTTATGTAATTTAAATTTTTTCATTAAAGTATTCATTCAGATTATAATAGCATTTAATTAATAGAAATTGTTTTAATTTATTTATGAATATATTATTCTTTTCTATGTCTTTAATTTTATCGGGTAATTTATTATATACTTTGATTGACATCACAAGGGCACTCGTTGAGTGCATTTTTAGTTTAGAGCTTGGTATGTTTAATCTATTTTTATGGCGCAGTGTAAATTTCGACTGTATGTCCTCCCTTGTCGTGTACAGGTGTGGGTAGTTTCGCACGAATTTACATAACTCCAAAATGTATAGGCAGGGGAGGGTCAGTATTTTTTGGTCTTGAAAATGGGGTCTGCAGCTGTCAGTGTCTTCTATATTTACTAGTATTCTTAAAAGTCTTTTTTGTAGGGTGAATAGTCTCGGTGCATCCGTGCTGTTTCCCCACAAAATCACGCCGTAACTGAGCCACGCATGTGCGTAGGCATAATAGGTGACTAGTGCAGTTTTAAGGTTAGTGGTCTTTTTCACTTCATTAAGGGCGTATGCAAATTTAGACAATTTTGATTTTATCTTTTGGATGTGCGATTTCCAGTTAATGTTCGTATCTATAGACAGGCCAAGCAGGGTAAACTCATGAACGACTTCTATTGCTGTGCCATTATAAGTGAAGTTGATGTTTAATGGGGTTTTTTGACGGGGGTGGAATGGTATAATTCTAGTCTTGGAGAAGTTTATTTCTAGATTATGGTCTTTCATCCAAGTTATTGACTTATTTAGTGTGTCTGTTAGGTCCTCGTTCAATCCAACATTGTCCCTGCATGAAGTAAGAAATGAAACATCATCAGCAAACAAGACGCATGGCCCTGCTATGGTTCTCGGAAGGTCGTTAATGTAGATAAGAAAGAGGAGGCATCCAATTACAGTTCCTTGGGGGATTGAGGCATTAATTATTTTGTTGTCAGACCGAATGCTTTGAATCTCTTTGGTGTTTTTGTTATAAAATTCTATTTCAACTTGTTGTTCTCTATTTGTTAGATAGGATTTAAACCATTCGTGAGCCTTCCCGCGGATCCCTATATTTTGTAATTTATTAAGCAAAATGTTATATTGTACTTTGTCATAAGCTTTGGACATATCTAACAATAAACCTACAGCGTATTTCTTGTCATTTATTATATTTAATACTTCCTGCATGTATTTAAAAACTGCAAGCACAGTAGACCGGTTTCTGCGAAATCCGTTTTGACATTCGTTAAATATTTTGTATTTTTCACAAAAGGAGTAAACACGATTGTACATTGCCTTCTCAAAAATTTTTGAGGCCGTTGGTAGAAGAGCTATTGGGCGGTAATTATTTGGATCCGTTTTCGCGTTTTTTTTGTGGATAGGTTTTATTATAGCTTTTTTTAGATAGTCTGGGAAAATGGCGTCATCGAAAGATTGATTTACAAGCAAGAAGAATGGTAACGTAAGTTCGTTTGCACATTGTCGTATTAACATTGGTGGCAATTCGTCTATTCCATGACTTTTCTTGCTTTTTAGATTTTTTAATAGGGAATTAATTTCACCAGGGTCCACTGGGCTAAGGAACATGCTATTTTCAGTGGGGCAAAGCACTGGGGTACCTCTCGGCTCATTGCCGGGTGTTTTGTTGCTATCCTCGCCAATAGACGCAAAGAAGTCATTAAAATGGTTTGCTAACAGTTTAGGTTCAGTGACATTTATACCATTTAAATGTAATTTAATATTATTTTTTTCCCTTTTTATTTTCTTATTTGTTCTTTCATTTATAATACTCCACATAGTCTTAACTTTGTTATTTGATTTTTTAATTTTGTTGATGTAGTGTAATTTCTTTGCAGTTATAATTGTTTTCTTTAGTATTTTTTCATATTTCTTATAGTTTTGTTTAATTAATGAATTATTAGTTTTTAGTGTAAGTATCTTTTCAAGCCTTTTATTTTTGCATGCAACTTTGATTCCTGGAGTCAGCCAATATTTTCTATAGTTTGTTTTTAAATTTATGTTTAATTTTGGTATACATTGGTTTAAAATGTTTGTCAATGTTTTATTAAATGATATGAATAATTATGAAAATGTGTCACCGTATCTCCTTTTTTTTGGGGGTGTGGGAAATTATCAAATGACTCCACCTGCTATAGGTAGGATGTGTCAGACTTCTACTGACTAAAACCACCCATGTCCCTTCTTAGCCCTTGCGCCGAGGCCGCGGTATGTCTTGCGAACAACAGCCCCGACGGGTGTCGGCCCTTGCGGCCCTTCCTTGAATCTCCTTAGTTCATATTAAATTCTTAAAATGGTCACAGCCGCAATTAATATATAAATGTATTGTTAGTGACCATTTTATGAATTGTATCGTAATTCATATTGCAGCACTGCGTGGAATAAGCCTCCTCAAACGCAACTCAATTCGCAGCAACTCTCATTCAGTTGTTTCACCGAGCCTGAGGGCATCCCACTTGACGCTTGCCGATGAATTCGCGGTCTCCACTCAAGAACACGTCTACCCCCATGGCCATCGGTTTTACGGCTTATATGGCCGTTTTCCTGATGGCTTCATCGAGCCGTCTGAAAGCCTTCCACCTGGACATGCTTTGCCGTGGCTGACTTGGAAATTTCTCAAAAGACTTAGAATGCAGGTCGGCCGTAACAAAGACAATCTCTTCAGATAGGGGTTTATTGACGGCTCAGACCTCAAGTGTGTATGCGGCATTTCTCCACAGATAATGTCCCACCTTCCATCTTGCGCTGCATGCCCTGACACCTGCACACTTGACGACCTTATGACTGCATAAGCAAGCTAAATTTTGGGCCAAAACGATTTGATGGAATAGAAATTTGCCGTCGAAATGCTGAGAAGAATTCAGCTTATTTATTCTGTGAACTATGTCGACAAAACAGGTTCTTTATCGAATCACCCAGATGTATAAAGATGGACAAATTAAAAATAATGTCTCAAAATCGTAGGCAGTGTGTAGTTAGTAGTGTGTCTGTAGTTTCCGCCTTTTATGTGCGTTTCTAATTCTTACAGTAGGTACATGTATCTAATCAAGCCACGAAAAGCGTTATTATATTAATATTAGAGTAAGCGTGAGTTTCTGACAGCTCATTATGGATCGCTCCGAAAGAACGAATGAACTAAATACATAGTTCACTCAGAATGAACGAACTAGTTTAGGATCTTATCGCTTATGTGGCGTCAGGTGTTATGAGGTTATTTATGGAGAATAATAAATGTCGGTAGAAACAGTTGCTGTGTGGTATGTGAGGTTTTCTTGAACAAAATATGTTTTGTAACTTACCTACATGTTTTATCGGGCATCTGTTTAACGTAATTTTTCCCCCTTGGTCTTTCAAATTCAAAGGTAAAGGAAAGCACTCGCATAACTTTAAAAAAATCTAAATAATTGGTGTAAAAATATTTGAAAAGCACTAGTTCTCCCCGCCCGCCATCATATTTTCATACTTGACCATCCCTGGGAATCTTCTTGTTTCGGCCCAAGTGGCGACATGGTCCCAAGGTTTTTTTTTAAATATATTTGTATAACTTTACTTCAAATACCTCCATGGCCCCTGTACTATTCAATACATCCACGAGTACAGTGTTTTGAAGGCATTACGTTGAGTTCTACCATAAACCGTAATTTTAACCCTAAAAAATGTCAAAACCCACAGTAATGTTTTTGCGGAATGCTTGGTTGACGGTTTCGTAAAGTGTTCGTTTACACCTTGTATAAATTAGTTGTACCCATACGCACAAGGTCACCATTTTCTATAGCAATCACACTATACGTTCTGTAGAATTGCTGGAATACGTGTGAAAAATTCGACTCTCAACGTCTACATAAAAAAAACTGGTTTCGATCAAATAAATAATCCAATCATCCATTCAATGACACGTTGGATTCCTCTCGCTCTCAGGCCCCTCGCCCACGGTGAATTTATGTAGCGATGCTGTCGCGCGTTCGCATTGATACAGTCGCGATGCAGTCACTAGCTGTTTGCCCTCGTCCACAAAACAGCCGCGCATCAGTAGCGTTTCGTAAACGCGCGATAGCATCGCTACAAAAAGTCGCCGTGGGCGAGGGGCCTTAAAGCCTACCTGTCATTACTGACTGTTTAAAACCGATCAGTTTTATGCTGCCAATAATACTGGGAGGCTATACTTGTCAATCAAACGAACTGACTGCTGTGACCGTTCAGGATTCGCCCCGATGAATCACGTTTTATATGCTGTGTCAGTAAAATTGGCCTGTATGACCTGTTTTCCAGCTGTGTATAACGCTTCTACCGTTATACGATATCCTAGTGGTGTGTCGGTCGGACTGTGAAGTCATAGGCCTCGAATTCGATTACAAGAACTCAGATTTTTCGAATTCATGTGCGTACTGTTTCATTTTATCAATGAGCTCGTGGCTTAATAAGAACTGCCACTCGGGTCGATCTATAGGTAAAGCTATGCTTGCCTAGGTCGGTCTGTGGATGGACCGCAAGACATATCGAGTTTCCTCCGTGCCTCGGAAAGCACGTTAAGCTGTTGGTTCCGGCTGCTATATTTGGCAGTCGTTACAGGGGCCGTATTTTTGAATCAATAGAATTCCAAATCGTGTACGAAATCGCAGAATTCGTATGAGAATACCTAAAATCGCTATTTTTGAATATTCATACCCGTGAATTTTGCAACGAGTGGTCCGACCCACTCGTTTCCGATATTCTACCAGTAGAAATGAGAATGACACTGACAAGTGAAGATTTGTTGACAGATACGTTACGTTGACTTTATCTAACCTATAAATCAGTGTTTTCTTTCGCCTTTCGCGATGGTTAGCCTCGAGGAGTATATCCTGATGAATTACATCAGCGACAGAAAAAAATATGTAAATACTAGAGTAAAAAATATCGAAATCCCAATGACAGACGTCAGACAATGACATTATAACTTTTAATTTACGTTCCGTTCCAACGTAACTCATTACCGGTTTTTAAAATCAACGGGTTATGGCTTTCCGGTTTTTATTTTTCTGCGTGAAATGAAAAATGTTATAAGATTCGAGTTTTAGGGCAACACTAATTTCTATTACTTCAAAAATACGTAAAATTTGGAGCAATCGAAATTCAATTCGTATACGTTTTGCTTTCGTGCATGAATTTAAGATTCACTTCGAGTGATTCAAAAATACCGCCCCTGGTTTTGTTCTGACATCCAGTCTTACCAAAGAGTATCGTATTACCTAGTATTAACTGGGTTGTGGAGGTCAGATAGGCAGTCGCTCCATGTTAAATACTGGTATTCAACTGCATCCGGTTAGACTGGAAGCCGACCCCAACATAGTTGGGAAAAGGCTAGGCAGATGATGATTGTATCATTTTATCAGTTGGGTCGTTAGACCTACTGCCTACACGTTATGAAGAAGTTGCTTGAGCGAAGAAAAACATCGTGAGGAAACTAAAACAGCATGCCGGAGAGATATTTCACCTACACCAATACAATAAGATGGATTTTTATTAAAACAGCCCAGAAAATAATAACAACTTTCACCACATCAATAATTCATAGAAAAACAATCTTCAACAGAACCACACACGTAAATCTTAAGGCTGAAGTGAATACAATCCAGTATGAGCACGCTCAGTTAAGCAGACACCGCCATTGAAGATGTCACCGAACACTGCGAGATGAGGGGCGACCATCTGATGTGAATACAGAGCGATTCTATTATTAGATCACTGACAGAATCATTGGTCTGTATTTGGTAAAGGAATTTGAAAGATAAAATGTAAGATTCTTTAAATCAATGAGAAATAAGTTTGGAAAATTAAATCTTTATAATAAATGTTTCGTCGAACTGATAAACTTTTTGAATTTGTTTAAAATACTAAAATTTCACAAAATCGCATCTCATGAAATCAGAAATTAACGCTACTTACGAGCCGGGATTTAAACACAACTGACAAAATGTGGGTGTGCACTTCTGCCTAACCCTTAGAAGATACATGCGTGATGTAATGTTATTTGTAGGTATATATATACTAAGTGAATAAATCTCGGTTCTATACGCAGTAAATTATCGAGGATCAGATGGAATCTCAGGCATTTCATAAAATGAATAGCGAAAAGAATTTGGAGCAGATAAAAAAGAAAATATGCTAAGGCCTTAGCCTGAAATTAAGAAAAATGTGTGTTATTTTACAAAGTCTGCATTATTTATTGCCCAATCAATAGAGTCATGATGGCTCAGTGAAAACTAACGAGTCTTAAGTCGAAGGTTCAGTACCCACGCAGGCTTTGTGGAAAATAAGAAACAAGCATTTCGTCGAACTTATTACAACCAAGAAACCGCACTGGAAAACGAGTTATTGAAAAGTGGCATTACTTAGTACAAAATAGTATATTATGCAACTAGTGAATAAAGGACGGATTTAAAGCGAGGGCCGTAGATGAGTCACGAGCAAGTGAAGGATTCTAATGATTGAATCACGAACGCAGCGAGTGATTCAACTGTTAGAATCCTGAACGACGCGAGTGATTCATGGCCCTCGATATAAATTCGTACTTTATTCAAGAGTTGCATACTATACTTTATATCATGACTACGAAAAAAGACATAATTTAAGCGAAAATAGAAATTTAATCAAGAAATAAGAATTGTTACATTAATTGAAATGGACATTAAAATTAGAGCAATGACTGAAATTAAGCGTAATTTTCTTATTATTATCATTAGGGTGGTCAACTTGTGAAACAATATTTATTAATCTAATGCCAAACTCCTTGTCGCAAATATCGACCAATCAAATCTCGAGAATTTATTTGCACCAAAGAGTTTTGAATTTCGAATCTTAGCGCAAGGAGTTTGTGTAAGCATTGAAATAGAGACCGGATATATTTTTGTGTTCCAAATTCAAACACCAAAATAGTGAATAAAAACAAAACAGTGAATAAAAGGCCTTTTTATTCACTGTTTTGCGTGAATAAAATAAGCTTTTTAGAGTAGGTATGGTATAAAACATATTAGTAGGTAGTAATTGTGCCATAAAAAAACGTGTAAGCCGGAAAAATATTAGATAAAAAACTCGAAGACGTGTGATATTTACCAACTCTCATAGAGTTCCCACTGCAAGGTCACAGGCCTCCTGCCTAGCAGTGGGAACGTTATAGGCAGATTATGCTTATGCCAATAGTAAACAACAAGCAAAGCTAAATTTGTTTTTCATAGTATGGTAATGAAAAACAAAACAGTTTCACGAATGAGTCAGAATCTCAAAAAAAAAAAAAAAAATATTCAAACAAATATTTCTTGAAAGTACGTTTTACGATATTTTCTGAATTGTAATCCTCTTACTTGAAAATTAATTAGAGGGGGGGGACAATTTTTACGGCTTCGAACGCGAACTTCGAGCGAACCATTGACTTAAGAAAAAAAGTATTTTTAGAACCTTGTAAGCTTTCTCCGTTTTGGTACCGACTTTTTCTTTAATTTCTTGGTGATGGATATAGCTGCAAGCATTGTAATTATTGTTGGCATGCGAAAATAGTGAATAATAAGAGCAAGATAGAGGCAGTTATGTCCAGAACTATTTAATGAAAGTTCGCTAACTATCTTGACGAAGGTCCGGCCAACTATAACTTATCTAATTGACTTACAGCTTTGTTAATTTCGCCGTTTAATTAACGCCTAGAAGGGTTTCGATAATTAACTTTATGCATTCTGAAATATTCAACGTTAGATAGCAGTGTAAAGCAGCTGGCAAATTGTGGGTGTACCATTAGGAGGCATGATGTTCTGAGGTAGCAGTTGCCATCATCAACATCATCCTCCTGCCCTTATCCCAATCTATTTGGGGTCGGCGCAGCATTGTCTTCTTCTTCCATACTTCTCTATTACTCGTCTGTCAGCAGTCACCTCCTTTCTAGCCATATCATCCTTCACACAGTCCATCCATCGTTTCTTTGGTCTTCCTCTACTCTTATAGTCATCTACATTCTCACTCAACATCTTAGGAAGCAGTTGCCGAGGAACAAATTTTGTGATTTACTCTTTCACAAATCAACAAAGGGCATTTCTTAGACTTGATAATACAAGGTAAAAAAAGACCTTTCACAAGGCCGTCAACAAAGCATTTTATACATCAAACTAAGGAACGATCCGCAAACATTATTGATAGGAAATGACTTGTTTTTGGGGGTGACAAACCATGTTTTACGATAGGGCTCAAGGGCTCAAACACGCTTAAAACATACGGGGGTCGTGAAGTTATTTATTTCAGTAAAGTTACAACAAGAGCAAGAGGAGCTCGTAGCTTAATAAGAACTGCCACTCGGGTCGATCTTTAGGTAAAGCTTTGCTCGCCTAGGTCGGTCTGTGGATGGGTGACCGCCCGACATACCGAGTTTCCTCCGTGCCTCGGAAAGCACGTTAAGCTATTGATCCCGGCTGTCACATAAAGATCTTTGGCAGTCGTTACAGGTAGTCAGTGACCTGAAATTCTGACATCCAGTCTTACCAAAGAGTATCGTATTACCTAGTATAAACTGGGTTGTGGAGGTCAGAGAGGCAGTCGCTCCATGTAAAATACTGGTATTGAGCTGCATCTGGTTAGACTGGAAGCCGACCCCAAAATAGTTGGGAAAAGGCTGGGTATAATGATGATTAGAATGGATCTATTACTAAGCCATGTTTATTTATCATAATCGATATTTGCAATATATATAAAGAAAGAAAGAAAGAAAACAAATTTATTTAGCACATGCCACAAGTGCACACAACAGACAATAAAAAGTACAACTAAAGACAAGACAACAAGAACAACTACAAGTACAAGTATAACTTACTAATGTATTTGAATTTAGATTATCAACGTATTATTTGCACAATTGAATGTTGTGACTCAATTTCCTTACAAATGCCATATTATGTAATGTAAATAATGTTTGAATTGGAATGTGTGTATGCTGCACTTAGTTTGTACATTAATCTATATATATAAAAGTGAATTGCTGTTCGTTAGTCTCGCTAAAACTCGAGAACGGCTGGACCGATTTGGATAATTTTAGTGTTGAAATATTCGTGGAAGTCTCATATTAGTGGTAGGCAGGCAGGGTAGTAGGTAGAGTAGTAGGTAGGGTAGTAAGTAGGATAGTAGAGTAGGTATGGTTGGTAGGTAGGGTAGGCGGTAGAGTAGTAGGTAGGTAGGGTAGTAGGTAGGTAGGGTAGTAGGTAGGTAGGGTAGTAGGTAGGTAGGGTAGTAGGTAGGTAGGGTAGTAGGTAGGTAGGGTAGTGGGTAGGTAGTTGGTACGTAGGTAGGAAAAAGGGCATTGCAATGCATGCCGGGAACAAGTATGTAGTATGAAATAAAATTCAGGGATGAAAGTTTGATTGAAAAACATTGTCTAAAACAAGGTTTTTACTAGCAGTGGTTGTAAGTTTTAGATGGTGACTCTAGAAAAACACATAACATAACATCACGCCTGTAATCCCCGAAGGGTTAGGCAGAGCTGTACCTAATAGTACACCCACATTTCGCCAGTTATGTTTAAGTCCCATGTAATAGGGGGCGAGCCTATTGCCATCAACCGGGCAAAAATCCAGACTCCGTGGCTGTTACTGATAAATTCCTGATGGAAAAAGCCAATAACACTTTGCCCGACCCGGGAATCGAACCCAGGACCTCATGCTCAGCAGTCGCGCTTGCGACCACTTGACCAACGATCTAGAAAAAAAACAAAGTAGGTACCTTTATTATAATATGTCATCATCTGCATCTAATAGCCTTTTCCCAACTATGTTGGAATCGGCTTGCAGTCTAACCGGTTGCAGCTGAATACCAGTATTCTACAAGAAGTGATTGCCTATGACCTCCACAACCCAGTTAATACTGGGTAATACGATACCCTTTGGAAAGACTGCATGTCAGACTTTCAGGCCACTGACTATCTGTAACGACAGCCAAAGATTGGTATTTTGTGGGTGGTCACCCATCCACAGACTAACCTAGGCAAACACGGCTTAACCTAAAGGTGGACCGGCGTGGCAGTTATTAGTATGAATTGAAAAAAGGCTAGATAAACATTTTATTGCAAACAAGTAATGATTCCGGCTTTATTTATTATTATTCAATAAAAAATATGCCACATAAGTTCTCAAATATCTAATTCAATTGAAAATATTAAATCATAACTAGTCAAAAGGTCGAAATGAAATTAATTTCTTTAGTAAACAAATTATAAATAACCCGAAGCGAGACGAAGTGATGATCTTTTCACGAGTTTTAATTAAGACTTCTCTCATTTAACGAATCTTAGCAAGTGCCTATAGGGTAACTTAAGTTTTAGAGAAATATTTTGACAAGGAAAGACTAATCTCAACTTCAATAATTAAATCAACACTGAACACTATCCCACGTTCTAACCAAGACGATTGGCTTCGCAAAATCACAATCGTCACGGTCTTAGCATGTTGTTCATTTGTTTCAAAACAGAAGATCCGTATTCTACTGAAAACACACACATACACACATTACACACCCACAAACACAAGACACACGCATCACATCACACACGAACACATGTAAGATTCATATCACACACACAACTTCAACACACACACACACGTCATTTCACATTTACATGAAAAATGTAACCAAGATTTTGTAACAATATATTGATTGAACAGAATGTCCATTGAGTTTCTTGGCCGTTCTTCTCCATAGAGATCTCAGCTAGAGAATGGGCAACTACTACTGACAGTACATCCACAGTTATTATGCCTTGTGACTGGGACGGTAACTCTTTTTTATTTGTTTCGACTATTCAAAAGTGCCTATAATGTCTGTTTTCACATATAAGATTTTAGTTTAATAATGATGAAATTTATGTTCATCTGAATTATTAAAGTCATAAACAACCCAAAAAGTTCCATTATCCAATATAATACATAGTTAGAACAGATAACTTACTTACAATATATTCAATCAACTATCTATTAAAAGCTTTTAAAACTTCGATCATAAAATACTAAACTTTTGAAAGAAACTCAGCGATCAAATTTTAACGATTTCCAAAGAAAGAAGACTTTCAAATAGCTATCGATATTAACAATAAGAAAGTTTTGAACTCCATTAAACATTGAATCTATCAGAAAGTATATAATCTGCAAGTTTATTGGCTAAAAGTATTGTAAAACCTCTGTCAAATGTTACGGACAGATTTGGTGACTTACCGCGGACAGCGAACTCTGCCACATACTTCATTAATCATGAACGCTATCATCATCTCAAAAAAAAAAAAACCACGCTGAAAATCAGCGTCAGATGGTACACACACTGTGTTGCCATCTGGCTTTATGCTGAGCTGAGGCCCTTTTGGTATTATCAGCTTGTTTTTTTGTAAAAAATAAGGTGTCTTTGTGAATAATGCCAAATAAACACAATTTTCTTTCTTTCTTTCTATCTGCCTAGCTTTTACCAACTATGTTGGGGACGGCTTTCAGTCTAACCGGATGCAGCTGGATACGAGTATTTTACGTGGGACAACTGCTTATCTGATCACCAGAACCCAGTTCGTAATAGGTAATACGATACTCCTTGGTAAGACTGGAAGTCAGACTTTCGGGCTGCCCGTCGGGGCTGCGGGTTGTTCGCATGAGATACCGCGGCCTAGACATGAAGGGCTAAGAAGGAACATGGGTGGTTTTTAGTCAGTAGAAGTCTGACACTCCCTTTCGCTCTGCCCAAGAGCGGGAGGGGTTATTTGATGATTTTCCACCCGCCCAAAAAAAAAAGACTTTCGGGCTGGTTGTCTAAGTTCGGTATCCGTAGCAAGCCACAATACTACGTCCGTACTTACTGGTTTCATTGTCCCTTTATAGGTTCAAAGGTGAAAGGTCCATTTGATAGCCCTTCGTTTTATTGGCCTCTAAAACTTTTAATTCTGTGTAAATACATTATGACGTCTATAAAACAAGGGTTTTTATTTTATTAATTCTGGTTTATTTACTTGCCAGGAACGAACATGCGTAGCAAAGTTAACGTAAATATGAAATATTTTAAATCTGATAATATTTGACTTACTTTAACTTTGTTCATTTGTATGGGTTTGGGATAATTTGAGTAGGTAATAAGTACTTGTCACAAGTAGTAAAACCATATGCCATGGGGATAAAATGCATATGAAATGGAGTGGTCTGTCTCATGCAGGCCTATATTCAAGTCGCACAATCTCTTGACGGTCCCATGCATTTCTATTCACGAAGTAGCCAGGTTTGTGAGGTCCAATCTTGAATTATTTGAACGGAAAGATTACACAAATAAAAGGAAACCTAAACGTTTAGATTTTGAAATGCCCATTCCACAATTAGAGCTTTTTCGGCGGAGCTGCGTTTATATGGCTCCCCTAATTTACAATGCTTTGCCGAGGTCAATTACTCAACTAGTTCAACTACCCTTCAATAAGTTTTTGTGATGCGTTGCGGAAGTGGTTGTTACAAGAGTGTTTTTATTCCATAGATGAGTTTTTCAAAAGTGTCCCTGTAAATTTTATACATTAAAGCACAGACATATTTAACGATATCTTGAGTGTAAAAACTTTACTACTGCATGCTATATATTGGCCAAATGTGTGTTACTAAATATTTTATGTAATAAGAACTTCATGTACCTACCATATTTGATGCAATAAATGAATTGAATTGAGTTAATAGTTATATTTTGTTTTTATACGGAGTTCCTTTTTGCATATCGTCGTTCTGATTTGTTTGCGGGCTCAAAGGCTAGATCGAAAAATGTAATGTCACCATAATACGTTTTAAAATCGATTCATCATTCTGTTAATTTTGAGAATATGTAAAAATATTTTATAATTTTAACTTTTTAATACCCTTTTAATATAAATAAATACAAAAAGGAATTCCCCCCTACCAGGTGTCCTTTAGACACCTCTATATATATTTTTTTTTTTATAAACTAGATGCGCTTGCCTTTGACCACAACTCGCCTAATTTGAAGCGATGATGCGTCCTGGGGTGGAGGACCTTGCTTAGAAGAAACCGATGCACTCGAACTTTGAATTGCTCAAGATTATAATGATAATTTTCTAATTACTGTTGATTGTTTATTTACAATATTTACAAACTACAATTTACAGAACTAAAATTATAATAAAATATATACAAGTATCAAAAAGAGAAGAATTACAGGGCGTCAAAAAACTCGTCCACACCGCTGTCAACAGGAAAAGTGCCCAGAAGGCTGGCAGCATTCCCACGTTGGATGGCAATGCTGATTCTTTGGCCAAAGAACAGGCCAGCCCTCTGGTCACGTGAAGATTATAATGATTAAATTTTATCCTAATTATTTATGTTTCGTTAACGACGTGGTTTGGCTTGGCCGCACCGAAAGAAGTTTATGGTACGAGAATATAAGGATACTGCCACGAAGCTTCGGGTTTCCATAATAAGAGTTATATTATGTATGCCACCTTCATATTATTTTTCCACCAGCCTACATCACGTTCTCCCCACCTCGTCAGAGGGATAGCTAACTTTAATCAAGTTTCTTTAGCGGAACAACTTGCTTAGAATAATAATAAGCAGTAAATTCTCGCTGTTTTCCTCATATTACCCACAGACACATACATAAGTAAGGATACAGATACAAAAACTTTGTAAGGGAGATACATTCGTGTATGCAATCATCATGCCTGTGTTGCTCGAAGAGGTAAGTAGAGGTGCACGTATAGTCATACAGTGGGTAGTGTAGGTTCTCTCTTATATCGCCATTTATAATATACATTACATAACTCACCCATCCACGAACCGACCTAGGCAAGAACGGCTTAACCTAAAGATTGACTTGAGTGACAGTTATTGCTAACCCACGAGCTCCTCTTATAAAAGGCAATATAAAACCATACATTTCGCATTATAGCGCCAGAAAAGAACAATTGCAGTCAGTTGTACCATAAACCCTGTTTCATTCACCGACATTAATCCCCCGTAAGTCACGGCCAGCGAATTAATTAAAACCAATGAATGCAGCAATGAATTAATTCATCTAGTTGCAAATAAAAACGGTGGCTTAAATAAATAGACTAATGAAATTGACCGGCGTAAACATTCCATTAGTCAGAGGGTTAAGGAATGAGGTACAGCTTCTATGAGGCTTAATTTGGACGTTTCATGGGTTTAAGGGAGGAGGGGGAAGGTGAATACCTGATGGTAACTATTCAGGATCGTTTGCCTGGCTATTTTGGATTTCTTTGTACTTTGAAAATTATGTCCGTTTTTATTAGCACGAAGCGACAAATAAAAAATGTTGCATTAGCAAACGATATATTTACATAACGCCTGTTTTTTCCGAAGGGATAGGCAAAAGTGTATCTGATAGTACACCTGGCGACCCAAAAGGGTCGACCCCTATAATATGAGTCTGGATTTGGGTGTGGCAATAGCCATCAACTGGGCACAAACCCAGACTCCGTGGCTACTACTATGAAATTCCTGTCACAATTTCCTGTAACAATTTGTCCGACCTGAGTATTGAACCCAGGACCTCATGCCAACCAACAAAGAGCTCAAACTATAATGAATCGAAGTCAGTATTCGTGAAAGAACCTAAACTCACCGTTCTGAAATTGCAGAGAATCTGTATAATCGATTATTGTCCGTATAAAGGGGCTTACATTCACAGTTCGAATACATTCTATCACAAGAAATCCAATATAATCGAATTACCTATTCATAAAAATTCTACAATATCCGAATGATATTACCGTCTCTCTTGTACATTACATTTGGCGAAAATAGTAGAACTGATTGAACTTTTGCAAATTAATGTCAACAATACCACGAGTTGCCATGGCTGACCTGGAAGTCTCTAAATAGACTCCGGACACAGGTAGGCCGAAGCAAAGAAAACCTGTTCAGGTGGAGATTCATAGATGACTCTACCCTCTTTTTTTGGCGGATGGAAAATCATCAAATAACCCCTCCCGCACTTGAGCAGAGCGAAAGGATCAGACTTCTACTGACTAAAACCCACCCAAATTCCTTCTTAGCCCTTAATGTCGAGGCCGCGGTATGTCTTGCCAACAACCCGCAGCCCCGACGGGCATCGGCTCTTGCGGGCCCCTTCCGTGTTGCTGACATCTCTTTGAGACGCGCGTGGAACACGAACGCACCGTCGACACGGCCTGTCATCGTCATAAGACGGACGGACGGCGAGCTAGCCCATCACTCACCGTCCACAGGCCCGCGTCTACGGTGGCCGGAAGCCAACACGTGGCCCCCGATGCCCGGAGCGCCTCCCGCGGCGGCTGGGACGAGAGGTTCTTTCCCTCTCACGTTCCGCCACCTCCTTCGCTAGCATCACTGCTTCGCAGAAGGGGGCGACGTCGTCCCATTCCTCCTAGATGAATCTGCCCTGGAGTGTAAATGTGGTGTTGCCCCACAAACTTTGGGGCACTTGATATCGTGCCCAGCCCTCTTACTTGCACATCACAGGAGCTGATGGAGGGAGGCTACTGAAAGTGCCAAACTCGTCGCCAAATTTTGGGCCGTCTCAATTTAAATTGTCATCGACACACTAAGAAGGAGAATCACTTTCTTTATTTCGTGCATTCGTTCGTTTTGGTTTTTTATTTGACTTTTTTTCCTGGTGTCGGATGTTTTATGCCGCCCATGGCCCTCTGACTTGACTTTACATGCCGTCGAGAAGAATCTCTCAGACATGCTGGTTTCGTCACGATATTTTCTTCACCGAAGCAAGTGAGAGTTTATACAATACTAGCTGATGCCCGCGGCTTCACCCGCGTGGATGTCGGTCAAATTATATACTAAAACCTTCCACTTGAATCACTCTACCTATTAAAAAAAACCGCTTCAAAATCCGTTACGTAGTTTTAAAGATTTAAGCATACATAGGGACGGACAGACGCACAATCGCACGTGAATCCGAAAAATCAGAGGTCGTGTCTGAGTTCGAACTTGAGATTGGCAGCCTGACGCTCACACTACTAGACTAGCAATGGTACTAGAGTAAGGCAAAGGGCTGGCTTTTATCATGGCCAGAGGTTAAGTGTTGCCATACAACGTGGCAATGCCGCCAGTCATTTGGGCACATTACCGGCTGACAGCGTTGAGAGAGTGCTGCTGCAGAGAAGTTGGCGTGTACCAGCTCCAGAAGGTGGTGCAGGGCGGAGTTGGTCATCAGCGGAGTGAGAGAGGAGCAGCAGGACGGCTGGACATCATCAGCACCAGCTGAGTGAGGAGGCGCAGGGCGTGAATAGTTTTGAATTCGCCAGCGCGAATTTACACCTGGTTCCAACAGTGAATGAATACGGATTCATAAGTGAAGTTTGTGAAGGCAAAATCGTGAGTACATTATAGTTGTTAGTTGCAAGGCGGGTTTTCTGAAGATAGAAATATTCGTCTGTAAGATTTTATTTGGACTTTACTAGAGTTTATTCATAAGTTTTACAAGTGAACCTGCTTGAACTTGTGATATTTGTTGTGCAATATTATTGAACCAATTGTAAATTTGAATTTATCTTTGGTAACATTAACTGTTAATGTTTAAATAATAAAACAGAGATTTTTTGTGAATGTGGTAAACATTTTGTCTTTAGATTTTTGTGTTCATATTAGTAACTTCTTACCGTATAAATTAGTAAAGATGGAGGCTATGTATAAATTACAAAATAACACAAAGCTTCTTATTGAAAAGGCTCAGATCAACTTTAAAAAAGCACCTAAAGATAGAGTTACTAAAACGTATGTTGAGACTAGATTAGAAGCATTTGAAGCTTTGTGGAAAGATTTCTCGTCAACTCATAAGAGTATAATACAGAAAGTTTCCGACACTCAGCGAGAATCTGATAAGTATTTTGTAAATGACATTTATGATACCACTGAAGAAACTTACATTTTCCATAAAACGCAGTTAAAAGAAGTTATTAATATATTTAGTGAGTGTAATTCAGATCGAAGCCCAAAGACAAATGTCGACCACACAATGTCAAATAGTGTCAGTTTACCAAAGATAAGTATTCCAAAGTTTTCGGGCAATTATGCAGAGTGGACAACTTTCAAAGATTTATTTACATGTTTGATACACGATAATGATAGTTTAGGCAATGTGCAAAAGTTGTATTATTTAAAAGGTTTATTGTCGGGAGAAGCAGAACAACTTGTCAGACATATTGCGGTTACTTCTGATAATTACAAGGAATGTTGGTCGTTGTTACATAGTAGATATAACAATAAGCGATTTCTGGGTAATTGTTTATTAAAGCGCTTTTTAAGTCAAACTATTGGAACAGAATCCTCAAATAGCGTTAAGTGTTTACTGGACACCACAATGGAATGTCTAAATGGTCTTAAAAATCTCGGAGTAGACGTCAGCACGTGGGACATTATGATCGTTTTCATAATAAGTTCCAAACTTGATCCTGAATCACGAAAGCAATGGGAGACCAAAATTAGCTCCAACGATGAATTTCCCGTGCTCTCAGAGTTCAGAGATTTTTTGGAAGCCAGATTTCGTGCGCTCGAGTTTTTAGACACTAAGTCAAGTAGACCTAAACCAGCAGTTCACCATATAGTTTGTATCGACAATAAGGCCGTTGCAACAACATGTCCATTCTGTAACGAAGCCCACAAAATTTATAATTGTAAAAAGTTTGCTCAAGAGAATTACGAATCTCGTCATAGCTTTGCACAAACCAGGCGATTGTGTTATAATTGTTTAAACGGGAATCACTCTATAAAGTTTTGTCATCAAACTGCGTCGTGTCGTATTTGTAATAGAAGGCACCATTCACTACTGCATCCAAATTCAAGCTCAAACTCCACAGTAGTTAATGGAAGCTCTGATACAGAAGTTAAATCAGCGGTGTCTACTGTTCAGGCTTCGCTATCAGCAAGCAAACCATCAACCTCAAGGATAGTTACACATTTTTCTGAAGGATCAGTACCTAATCAAGTTTTGTTGGCTACTGCTCTTGTCGAAGCACAGACAAGAGGTGGCTCTACTCAACTGCTAAGAGTGCTATTAGATCAAGGATCTCAGGCATCATTCATAGCAGAATCAGCAGTGCGGCTGCTTGGACTAAAGAAGAAGCCGATAAAGTCGGTTATATCAGGAATAGGCGGTGAGAGAAGCTCTTTTGCTTCAAAGTTTACAGTCACGCTGACTATTCACTCACGCTTAGATCCAAATTTTAGTGTCCAAGTCCATGCTTTTGTATTAGGTACCATTACGTCGCTTTTACCCTCAGAAAAATTAGAGCAGTCCTATTGGCCCGAGCTAAAGGGGATAACTTTAGCAGATCCAGAGTTCCATACACCAAGCAAGATAGACATCTTACTTGGTGCGGAAATATATGGCCATGTTCTAAGAGATGGTTTAATTCAAGGTCCACCAAACTTACCGGTAGCTCAGAACACTGCCTTGGGTTGGATCCTTTCAGGACAGATTTCGTCAAGCCGTGATTCTATTCATTGTCATCACGTCATTCATAGCAGCTCAGATCAGGCTGATGACAACGCACTTTTGCAACGGTTCTGGCAAATAGAGTCTACTATCCTTGATAAGAAGATCCTTTCTGACGAAGATAAACGTTGTGAGGATATTTATGCACAAACTATGTACCGTGATGAGGAAGATCGCTGTATAGTTTCTCCTAAACAAGCAGAGTTTCAGCAAGTAGTTTGGCGCAATGAATTGAAGAAGATAATTCAAGTACATAAAAATAAAAAATAAAAAAAAAGAGTAGAGTTATGGGTACGTATTTGAATATCGAAGATTAAAATACCTACGCTTAAAATATCGATGTTCAAAACATCGAAAATTTAAATATCGATTGTATCAAAATGTCGAAAATTGTTATATCTACGCTTAAAACATCGAAAATTAAAATTCCGAATGATTAAAAATTCGAATGATTCAAAATATCGAATGACATTATGCCTAAGTTCATAATATCTACGTTCAAAATACCTACTAGTTAAAATACCGAAAAAAAAATTATACAGGGTGTAAATTAACCCATCACACAGCCGTTAACCAAGCATTCTGTACATCAAACTAAGTACCCCTACGCAAAATTTTTTGCGGGAAAGGTTATTTTTTTTTGGGGAAAAATTTGTAACTTTGACCCCCAATATATCCGTAACTAGGGGGTTCCCTAGTATGGTCTAGAACAAAAAAATTATCGCAGTGGTTATTTTGTACATTTGCGTACAAATGTGTTTTATTTTGGGTTTTTATTATGTAAAAATAATTAAAGTACCTACATTACATGAGGTTTTCCTTGTTTTTTTTTGTAACCCACCTAGTAACAGATTACTATCTAACAAACAAGCTTGCAGCAATCATGCAACATGCAAGCAAGCATGGTTTCTGTCACGGCTCCGGCGCTGCAGGGCTCCGGCAGTCCCACGCGAGCCTTACGTCGCAGATGATCTAAACGCTCACCACCGCAGCTTCGGCTTGTTGGCCGGCTTCGCCGGCCAGCCTCAGCTGCGGCGGCGGGCGTTAAAACCACCTGCTCCTCAGCTCGCGGGCTGCCGCGCCCCTCCGCGCCTACGCGATTCTAAATTACACTCTAGGGGTAGGGCATACAAGACTACGTAGAGTCGATTTTGCAGCGATACGTTTCTGTCACTAACTTTAGTAGCATAACATATTGACTTTCAAAAATATATTTTAATTTCAAGACCTAAATAATACCTTCACGATTGACCTATGCTTGTACACTGGACACTGACTTTCATGGATAAAATAGGTCGAAATTGTTCCAAAACCGAATTAGGGTACCCCGAATTTACGTAGTCTTTTGGCTGTTACCCCTAGAGTGTATATAAAAATCCGGAGGCGCGAAGGGAGGGCAACCCCCGCTCGCTGTAACAAAGCATAGGCACCCGTGGGAGCCGTAGCGGCTGAGGCTGGTCGCCGGAGGCGACCAGCATGCCGAAGCTGCGGAGGTGAACATGGGTGCCTATCCTTTGTTACGCAAGGGCGAAGGGGTTGCACTTCCCGTAGCGCCGGAGACGTTGCAGAAGCAACCTTTTTCCACTCATACTACTTACATCAAAAATTAATTTTCGATGTTCAAATAATATATGTACCCATCTATATTTAAGACGTTCGATAGTTTGTACCTACTTCGATATTTAGGACATTCGATAATCTGTATTTCGATGTAACTTTTGTAGATATTTAGATTTTAGATGTATTGGACGTAGGTTATTTAACCATTCGATAATATAAACTTTCGATATTTTATGTTTCGGTTTTATGGTCGTTCGATATTTCCATTTTCGATGTTTTGAACATCGATATTTTAAGCGTAGGTATTTTAATCTTCGATATTCAAATACGTACCCAGAGTTATAGATAAGCACCCTGGTTTGGATAAGGTTACACGAGTCGTGACTCGATCTTTGATCAAACGACGTAGGTACAAATTGTGAAAAATTAATGTTAACCTTATGGTCAAGTTTTGGTTAAGCTATTTTTTTAGAAAGTTGTCATGTTTTTTAGATAAGTTTTATACAGTCCACAGAGTATTGAAGTTAGATAAGTTTATACAGTCCACTAGGTATACTAAATTTTATTTTGTGTATTATGGAATGGTACTTTCCATACCACATTGTAATATTTTGTTTATGTCATCACTTGTCGTTGCACACTTAGTCTATTGTAATTCTAGTTTTAGCCTGACCTCATGGTGGGCGGTTTGTATAATGAAGGACATATCATAATGTCCTTGGTGGGCGGTATGTTCGGATTCAATTTGGTGCAACGTTATTTAAGTCAAAAATTAGTTCTATTTATGTAACTAGATGGCGTTGTTCATTTTTGTCATATTTCTGAATCGCGCTATTAAGATTTTCCTGCGGTTACATAAGTAGCAAAGCATGTATTTTTATTTTGAGTTTTGAGCAAAGAGTTTGACAGTAAAGAGATCACGCCAAAAAGTTCTAATACAATTTATACTATCAAGTAACCGGTCTTTCATTTATCCGAGTTCCGCGAAGTATTGTTCAGTAGGTATTCCAAGTTGAAAAAATCTTTCGTACGCATTGACTTATATATTACTGCGTAAGGACTGGGCGGACGGCATGTTAAAATGACGCCTCGAACGTGGTCCCAATATGGTCTTTCCTAAGCCGAAGTGAACTAGTCCACGATCGGATCTCTTCGGGTGCGGTCGTAAATTTTATTTGAAGCTTTATTTATGTTCTTTATACCTCGAAAATACCACGCCGCTTATACAAGGTTACATTAACGAGCAGACTACACCGATTCTCTGTATGGCTAACGCGTTGGCGCTAAAGATACGGTCGTCCGAACATTTGCTTGAGCAAATGTTCGGACGACCGTATCTTTAGTTTTTATATCAATGTTCGTACGTCATTTATCCTTCATTACACTTACCTACATCACTTTGATGGTAATGCTTTTTCTAGACGTCTGGCAACATTAGCACAGTTACTTAAATACCTCAACGGATGTGACTATGTGAGGATGCCAGCGCAAAAAGGTAGACAGTTGATAAATCACAGGTTTTCTTTTAATTTCCTGTACAGACACGCACTGTCAATATTAGGAGACACATTACTGCTATGTTTGTGTTCACATAGTTTAATAGCAAATAGGTTTTAGGTACTCTTAGCGGGTTTTCACCTCGTCTGTCCACTCGGGTGGTGAAGTGAATGTCACCTGGGATCTCACGTTGCATTGGCGTCTAAGAAATTCGTTGATGCCTGAGGTGATTCAATGGATCAGTGGATTTCATTTACTAATGCCACCAGACATACCGCCATTGCAATGGGAAAATATCAAACTCCCAATTCATTTGTGGTCGTTGCAGCATGTCTTCTTCTTCCATACTTCTCTGTTACTCGTCAATCTACACTAATATTATAAAGAGGAAAGATTTGTTTGTTTGTTTGTAACGAATAGGCTCCGAAACTACTGGACCGATTTCAAAAATTCTTTCACCATTGGGAAGCTACACTATTCCCGAGTGACATAGGCTATCTATACTTTTTATCCCTGTATTCCCACGAGAACGGGAACTACGCGGGTGAAACCGCGTGACGTCCGCTAGTATATTATAAAACTCAAGCATTTATTTCAATTAGACCATTAATGGAAATTTTGAATCTCAAACCACACAGTCGCAGTGACAAGGCACAATAACTTGTGAAAGTACTGTAGTTGCCCATTGTAAAATGTAGATCTCTGTGGACCAAAATGGGCAAGAAACTCCAAATTTTAATACACTCTTCATAAATATTGTTACAAAATCTTGGTTACACCATTCATGTTCTGATTTTCAGTACCTACATGCTGAAAACTAACTTACTAACCAGTATATTATTTGGTTTTAAATAGTTCACCAAAATAAATGTTTCTCTTATTTATTTAAGTGTTTATACAATCCAATATCTTTATTTTTTTCTCTTTACAAAGGTTCACATACACATGCAATTATAAAAATACAATTGTAAGAATACATTTTAACTAAATTTATGAAATAATTCTGTTCCTTTGTGGAGACTGGCGTCCATACCCTGTGTGACGGATCCCCAGGCTCTTACCTCGAATACAATGTAGTTTACATACTTTATAGCATGTAAAAGTACCCTTAACGCAAAAGAAGGGCACTTGTTCTCTCTACCACTGCGATCATTTTATTGTTCTAGACCATACCTGGGAACCCCATAGTTACGGAGATATTGGGGGTCAAAGTTCCAAACTTTTCACAGCTGTTTTTGTAAATACTTACTAGTTTTTCAGGTTATAAAATTTACTTAAATTACCTCCATGACCCGTTTACTATTCAAAGCATCCACTAGCACAATGTTTTAAGAGTGCTACATTGAATTTTACCGTGAAATGTGAATTTTGACCCCAAAAAAAAATCGTTTCCCAGCAAAAAAATTTGCGTAGGGGTACTTAGTTTGATGTACAGAATGCTTGGTTAACTGTTACTGATTTACACCCTGTATAATAGCCAATCTGCATACTCAAACAAATCATTTATTTATTTTAGAGGGAAAAAAAAAATATGTTAAAATAAAACAGGTATTCTAACTATTTCATCATGTTATTTTTCCAAATACGCAAAATGTTTCCTCGTCATCAGCGCGAACGGAAACGCGGAGATACCAAATAAGAATCAGTAACAATGGTAAACAATTGTTATTTCCCAGCATGATCGACGTCATGTCCCATATAAACTACGAAATAATATTTTTATCATTGTACTTCCATAACAGGCAAAAATCAGGAAAACCAATGAATTCCTGTATTTAATTACCTAGTCTTACATAGGAGCATTGTTTCATTATTTAACATAGCATCACGCCTGTAACGTAACACCTTTTTTTTTTGGCGGGTGTAAAATCATCAAATAACCCCCCTACCCCTCCCGCTCTTGGGCAGAGCGAAAGAAAAAAATTGTCTATTATGTATTTTTTTTTTTTTTCTTTTTTAAAACGTTGCCCCACACTAGGAATTTCTCCTGTATCGTGGGTGCGTTTACAAACATATAAACTCACATACACAAACACACCCAGACCCGAAACAACTATCTGTAGGCCATACAATGTAAATGTATTTGTTGTGCCATTCTTATTATTTTTGTAATATACTTTCCATTGTCTATTAATTATTTTACGTTGTGCATTGTTCTACTTTGGGAAATACGTACAAAATTAAATACTGTTTCTTTTTTTTTTTTTGGCGGGTGGAAAATCATCAAATAACCCGTCCCGCTCTTGGGCAGAGCGAAAGGGAGTGTCAGACTTCTACTGACTAAAAACCACCCATGTTCCTTCTTAGCCCATTATGTCGAGGCCGCGGTATCTCTCGTGAACAACCCGCAGCCCCGACGGGACCTGCAGCCCCGACGGGATCTACACCTGCCTTCCGTCGTTAACTAGGCTGATTTAAAGAGTGTCTTTAAACCGCCAAATTTGAGTAAAACCCAGTGTGTCATTTTGTCAGTATACACGTAAACGTACCTTTTACGAAGCCGTCATTTAAGCAACATATTCATTGATGTACATAATGCTTGCTTGACGGCTTCTACTACTAAGTAACCCTACGCAAAAATTATTGCTGGGAAACAACTTCTTGTAACTAGAGAGTTCCCAGGTATGGTCCAGAACAAAAAAAAATATGACAACGAGGAGTTAAAGTACCTTTCGGCTTTGTTAAGGGTACTTTTACACCCTTTTTTTTTTGGGGGTGGGAAATCATCAATTAACCCCTCCCGCTCTTGGGCAGAGCGAAAGGGAGTGTCAGACTTCTACTGACTAAAAACCACCCATGTTCCTTCTTAGCCCTTCATGTCGAGGCCGCGGTATCTCTTGCGAACAACCCGCAGCCTCGATGGGGACTTTTACACCCTTTAGGTCATTTTTCGTCTTGTGTCACTGCGGTAAGTTGGAAGGACTCCCACTAGGTGGACCGATGACCTGGTGAAGGTTGAGGGGATCCGCTGGATGCGAGACGCACGGGACCGGTCAATGACAATGTGGCGACATTTAGGGGAGGCCTATTTCCAGCAGTGAACGTCTTTTGGCGGGATTGATGATGATGATGTCGTTTTGATGTGGATGATGGGTGACCACCCATTACATACATATCGACTTTCGTACGTACCAGTCTTACCAGGGGGTATCATATCATTACCCAGTACTAACTGGGTTGTGGAGGTCAGATAGTCTCTCCATATAAAATACTGGTATTAAGCTGCATCCAATTAGACTGGAAGCCAAACCCCAACATAGTCTAAAAACTGGCCAAGTGCAAGTCGGATTTGCACAAGAAGGGTTCCGTACCACCCCGTTGGGGCTGCGGGTTGTTTGCAAGAGATACCGCGGCCTCGACCTGAAGGGCTAAGAAGGAACATGGGTGGTTTTTAGTCAGTAGAAGTCTGACACTTCCTTTCGCTCTGCCCAAGAGCGGGAGGGGTTATTAGACGATTTCCCAACCCCAAAAAAAAAAATTGGTTCCGTACCATCGTAGTAGGTTAGTTAAAGCGCCAACAGAAAAACATATTTTGTGATAAGTCAAAGTTATATGTACGGTTTTTTAAATGTGCTATATCTCTAAAACTATTTACTTATATTGTTCAAACTAATTTTGGTTGAAAGGTTTTATTGTGATCTACAGCATATTTTGTTTTTGAGATTTTTCACTGTCTTAGTTTAAAAGTTGCATGATTTTACATGACACATATTTTACCACTTTCGAAGTGTATATCTTTCAAACGATTAATTTTGAGAAAAAATGGTTTTAGGAACCTCAATCTCATTTTTTTAGACCTGTCTATTAGACATCCCACACGTATAGGTTTGATGAAAAAAGTTTTTTTTAGTTTTGGTTCCATGTATCCCTTAAATCTTATAATTTTTCTATTTTTGTATGAAAATCGTAAAGGGTTCACAGAATACATCTACGTACCTAGTTTCAACTGTGTAGTTTTAATAGTTTCAGAATAAAGTGTCTGTGACATACGACCGACAGACATGACGAATCTACAAGGGTTCCGTTTTTTGCCATTAGGCTACGTCACCCTAAAAAGGCTAGGCAGATAATTATAATGTAGTTTTGTGCGTATTTCCCTATGAGTCAGTCCATAAATCAATATATAAGGACAGCTGGCACAGCTTTTACAACATAACTGTGAGGATTTCTAAGTAGTAAACACATTAACATTAACAAACATGAAAATTATATTTGTGTTATTTGTATTCGTTGTGATTGCATCAGCGAAAACCTTTAAAGGGAATTCAAACAGAGGGAATAAACATCCGTTCTATAATGACGCAATTAAAAATGATCATTATTCCGACAAAAACAAAAAAGTAGATTCTGACGGAAATACTATTTATGAAAATTACGACGACAATAGTGACAAAATAGCTGACTTTGCTGGTGAAGGTGATTACACAGGTATGCGTTTAGTTTTATTGATTAAACTGTCCATGGAGACGTCGTTCGCATGTCCCTTAGTGGTAGAAGGGCTTCAAAGAACGCTGCGGGTTGTTCGAAAGAGATACAGCCGCTTCACCATAAAGGGCTAAGAAGGAACATGGGTGATTTTTAGTCAGTAGAAGTCTGACACTCCCTACCGCTCTACCCAGAGCGGGAGGAGTCATTCGATGATTTCCCACCTTCCAAAAAACAAAAACAAAAAACCACTCGATTTAGGCGGGTCCTTCAGGAAAATTTTGTGTGTGTAAGTGTTCCGAATGGTGAAACATTCAGATTAATACATGTTGCCCGAACGGGCAAAAGAATTAGCAAAAAGTTTTGTGTGAATGCTTAACCAAAGGTAACGCACAGTGACCTGTGAGTGGGTCTACTGTGCATAAGGTCTTGGATTCGATTGCCAGGTTGAGCATAGTGTTAATGACGAACCACATGTCATAGTCTAGATTTCTGACCGGTTGATGGCACCAGACCACACCGGATAGTTGGCGCACTATTGTAAAACTGGCGAAATAAGTGTGGGCATGTGCCTACCACTTCGGGGATGATGTTACCTATGTTATGTGTGTTTACTGTAATAACACTTTTCTTTTCAGAGGAGGTTCATTATTATGAACTGCCACAAACACTTATGCAGAAACATCACCGTGTCAAGTGTTTTGCAGTGCCGCTACACAAGACTTATCGTTCCAATCCACAACGGCAACGGCTACTTCGTTAACAAAGCTGCAAATAATGATATGATATATAATTATATTATTATATAATAATATATATACATATATAAAATATACTGGTTCTTTGCGGCAAATAATCGTATTCTGTAATATGAACGTTGAAGGGAAACCAGTGTTGTGGACTTGTAGATAACAGGTATTTGATTAAAAACATGTATTTTCATCAAATGTATAATTTTATATATTTTGTTAGTTAGTATCTTAAGTAACTTCTTAGTTAATACATCAAAATTTATCCTTATTTTGCGTCTTGTCTTTTATACTTTTATTTATTTATTTTGACTCCTTAACAATGGCGCATAGTGGTTTTTATTATCCCAAAACCAAAATTAAAAGTCATTTATTCAAACTAGGCTGATAATCAGCACTTTTGGAACGTCAATTTTTATTTACAAGAGACAGTCCCCCAAAACGCCCACCCTTCGACACTTTCTTTTAGCTGGGAAGAAGAAGTGGCGGAATAAACTCCCCAGCAACACATCTGTCTGTTAGGTTATTTACTTAATGTTACCTATACAAAGTTATTTATAATAATAATTTATTTAAACTCAGACAACAATGATCCATAATTTTGTTAGTAAGTATACTTAAAAATAATGTTAACCACTACCGGTTACGTGTAACCAGTAAATGTTAAATCTAATAGTACCTACGTACTATTAGATTTAACATTTAACAACAAAATAGAATTCGAATTTATTTGCTTATAAATAAGATGCTAACTAGTTTACCATAAAACTAGGATTCAGTTCTTTAACAAT
The DNA here is from genome assembly GCA_949774965.1 of Diarsia brunnea. Lineage (NCBI taxonomy): Eukaryota > Metazoa > Arthropoda > Insecta > Lepidoptera > Noctuidae > Diarsia > Diarsia brunnea. The sequence goes on along the minus strand of OX459008.1, from coordinate 15,537,652 downwards.
TTGTAACAAAACTGCAATAAATCAATCTCAATTACAAGGTTTCATTATTTCCCGGGCTCAATACCTAAATGGTTTCCATTGAGATGTCAAGCATTGGAGATTTATCGTCGGTGTTAAAAATTGTTACAATCTTTTACGGTATTTACTATGGTTTGGACTAAGAGTTTTGGTGACATTGTTGTGTTTTATAGCTCAGACACATTAAGTTGGCTAGATTTACCAGTTTATGAGCCTCATTGTAAAACTCACATTTTCTCATATTCAAGTTGCTAACGCATGACGGTAAAACCAATTGTTTATTTTGCAAATGTATTCGCGATTTGCATTTTAGGAAAGGAAGCGAGCCTATTGCTATTATTTGCTTTGCTATTTCACAAATCCTGACAGAACCCAATTTTATTTCACCTGGGATTCGAACCCAAAACCTCTGCTCAGCAGTTCCGCTTACGACAACAAGACCAACGAAGCAATTGATTAAGCACAGGGCTTGTCCTATCCATCATGTCTCTGGTCTCCTCTATGATGACTCAGTTCCTGCATTACCTTCTTCGTTTTCGTATAATCACACCTTTACATCGATGGAGTATAAAATCATACTGCAGTTATTAACCGCTCTAATGGCATAGTAATAAACATTGTTGGCCACTCATAAATAACTCCATGCTTTTATGGCGTTTGATTTTAGAAATCTCATGTGGTTCTAGAGTTGATTGAAAGATTATGTTGAAGTAGTTCGTATAACCATAGTAGCTTTATAAGTACCAAGATTTATCTTAATGGTCATCACTAATAAGGCCAGTTTACCTATGCGTTATATATTGCATGATATAATTTTATCACTTTGCTTTGGTGAAGGAAAACATCGTGAGGAAACCAGCATGCAATTTTTTTTTGTTTTTTTTTTTGCGGTTGGAATATCATCAAATAACCCCTCCCGCTCTTGGGCAGAGCGAAAGGGAGTGTCAGACTTCTACTGCCCCGAGGGGACGCCCTTTAGACGTGAGTATATTATGTATGTGGAACATTTTGTTTAATTAACTTTTTCAAGGTCTATGACCCCGGTTTTCCAAGTAACTCAAGGCTAACCACTTTCGGTAACATTCAAGGACAAAAATCCTGGTACAAAATTACATTAACACCAAAAACACGTATACCTGCAGGGACTAAGAGACACTCATTCATAGGTCCCAAAGGCCATGTTGCATTACGAGTGTTAAAACTTATTATTAAAACAAAATATTCACACGTAGCCAACAAAAATAAATTTTAATGAATGTAACTTTTAGTGGGGTGCATTAGCTTTAACATATTATGACTTTAAATAAATTATCTACGGCCGGGTTCACGAGAACGATCAAACTGAAAAATAAATAAAGTAATTATATCTCATCACAAATGATTTAGGGAACAGGAACTACTTAATTTAATACACAAGGAAAACATTCCTTCACCAAAGCAAATGATAATTATACAACACGCACAATCGCACATGTGTGTGTGGGAGGGGTTATTTGATGATTTTCCACCTGCCAAAAAAAAGGGACTTACCAGAGAATGGACAGCAGCGTTCTCTGTGCCTTCGTAACAACCATACTGCGATCGCCAACCCGCCTGCCAAGCGTGCCGATTATGGCTAATCCCGCCCTTCTGGGGGAGGCCTATGTCCAGCAGTGGACGTCTTATGGCTGACATAATGATGATAATGAAAGAAAGAAAATAATTTTCAACTTGACCGGGTAGTTTGAAAACTGTTCGTGTTACTCTTTTTTTTAAATTAAAAAATGTATAAAATATATGCAAACGCATGCCAATGAATAAGCCAGAACCATAATGAATAACTTTCAAAGACGCGACCTTGCACAAATTTAAAGTAAAGTGTAAATCATCTCGGCCCCCAAAGGCCACATTTTCACTTCAGCCCCTAAAGGCTTGGTGCCATAAATTTTACATCACGCGTGACAAAATATAAATCTACGTGCCAGTACGACCGTAGTTCAAAATATTATAGTATGTTAGTTTTCGGACACGGTGTATATGAAGATTTATTCGTGTGTTGAATTCTAGGAGAAAAGGGCAGCAAAATGATGATGATGATTCGTATATATATTTCATCACTGCCTCGTTGGTCTAGTGGTCGCAAGCGCGACTGCTGAGCATGAGGTCCTGGATTCGATTCCCGGGTCGGGCAAAGTGTTATTAGCTTTTTCCATCAGGAATTTATCAGTAACAGCCACGGAGTCTGGATTTGTGCCCGGTTCATAAATCACATTTTACGGTAAAACTCAAAGTAGCACTCTTAAAACATTGTGCTAGTGGATGCTTTGAATAGTAAACGGGTCATGGAGGTAATTTAAGTAAAGTTAAAACCTGAAATACTAGTATTTACAAAAACAGCTGTGAAAAATTTGGAACTTTGACCCCCGATATCTCCGCAACTAGGAGGTTCCCAGGTATGGTCTAGAACAAAAAAATTACCGCAGTGGTGTGGAGAACAAATGCTCTTCGTTTGCGTTAAGGGTACTTTTACACCCTTTATACAAACGAGTTGCCAAATAAATTAACAAACCTGGAGGAACACATGAGCACCTATCAAACGTAACATAACGTGCAGTTTATGCGAAACTCTCATTGTACGGGAAATCTATATCAAAACGAGACCTAGTTATACTGGAAATGTATAGCTAAATGTATAGAAATAACAACATAATTATAGTTCCTTTCTTCTTTTCTATATTTTAGAGAGCACATAAATATTGGTTAGTAAAATAAAAAAATAAAGACGTCTAAGAAACTTCTCTTAAAGCACGAGTTTCAAATAACACATCCGACCTCTTTAAACGGAAACACATCTTCACAGTAAAACCTTTTTGTTGTATTTTTCATCAGCCACGAGACCAATACATCAGGATCTCTAGAGGGAAAATAAGAAAAACGAGTTTTTTCACAACTGTTCCATTTTGCTGATTATTTCTCGGAAACAGTAGTTATTTAACTCTGTTAACTTTTAATGATGTTATCCGTGGGGAATTGAAACAGCAAACTATGTGAACAAAAATGCTAGATTACAACATGAAGTTCTATTTTTTATGGTCCCGTTAAAAGAAGGTTATGAATTTACTTTTGGTTATCTTTTTTACACTTTGATTCTATGTCAAAACGTTGTCAGTTTCCACAATTACGTAATCGCGTTACTGAATATAATCCCAACTATTATTATGAATGCGAAAGTAAGTTTGTTTGTTTGTCACCGTTTCACGCCTTAACCACTGAACCATTGCATAATTATCCTGAAATTTTGCATCATACGTTGTCAAATGTATTGAAAAGGACTTAAAGGAAAACAACAGTAACAATCGTATGATAATAGATGGCGCTACGTGTCTTTTGAATCATGATTGTGTCATATTATTATGTTATAGAAAGTAGTAGTTTTTTGTAATAATTTCACGCTGAGAAAGATCACAACATAGTTATACATGAAGTAGGTACAGGTAAATTGAAAGACCTTTAAAAATACAGTATTTTATCTACCTTCTAGAAACCTGTGACGATTGGAAAATGTTCCGCAACATCGATTTAACTTCAATACCTCTCATTGAATCGCAATATTTCTTGATTAAATAAACAAATTATGATGGTCCTAAATAAATAAATTAGTTTGAAAGTTCCCCTTTTAACTGTTCAGTGTGTAGTTTAGAATTATTACGAGGAATAATTTTAGTTTTAAACACTTTATTATGATTGATTTGGCAGTGATTGTTATTGACTCTTCAAAACAATGAAAATGATTGTTAAAGATAATTTATAATAAAGTTCAAAGTAGGAAAAAGTATAAAGTATTTCGTTTAATTTATTCTGTGTTTTGTATATTAATCTACTTATATGTTTCTTAAATTTGTATCGATACGAGCTTTTAAGAATGTACAGTCACCAGCACAAGAACTTACCACAATATTTTTTTTTTTCATTCGATGTTGAACTTAACCAACCACATTTTATGGTATAAAACCATTTGAAAAAAATACATTTTGTGGTAACTTTATGCGAATCATCGATCACGATAGATGACTATTGATCTTCAACATGTTTCTAGTGAAAAACGATACATAAACACATAGATAGATAGAATACTCTTTATTATGTACACCCTAAAAATTACAAACAAACAATAGTAAAACATTTTACAAGGAGTGACACAATGGGCGGTCTCATGGTTCATTTGTTTTGGTTCGTACGAAGAGATATTATTGAAAGGGCAATGACCGACCATTTAACGCTTTTGATATCTTAACTGGCAGCAACTACGTATACCAAAGATTACAAAAAATACGAAATAGTTTATTGTATCCATTAGGTATTACGTCATTACATAGTAATGTGTTTGGAGCTCCCATTTAGGCAAACAATGTCTGAATTCTTTCAATAAGACTATACTTATGTGAAGCTGTAAAAATAACTACATAAATATTTCCAACCTATGAAAATATCACAATCTCCTTTTTCCAATATTATAACCCTCCTAACCGTTCCACATATTTGTTCATTTACAGTTTCAAAATGAAACTCAATACACAAACTCCAAAAACAAATAGATACAATTTGAAGTCGAAACATTTACCTAGCTGCTCTATTGGTGTTTGTTTTAGCTGTTGGCTTTAAAAATCAGGTTTATTTTAGTTCCCAACTGTTTTAATTTATACGATAAATTAAACGAGGAATAATGTTCTCCAAGACTATACTTTTAAATAAGTGTGAAAACACAAATGTCTTGCTACCTCTTCTAGTTTTTTTGTACTTCCTCTTCTAACTGATCTTCTAACGTAATAATGATCAACGAAGATCAAGATAATTCATAAAAGAAGTAAGAAATAATTAACAAGTAAAAATACAACATCAACATCACAACATCCACAGATCCAGAAGTAAGCATCTAATTTAATCATCAAAGTTTTAATACCTTTTAGAATTTAATTTGGAAATGTATTTGTTACCTGATACTTTTTGTACTAAGCTAAGGTGTAGATATGTCCCGTCGGGGCTGCGGGTTGTTCGAAAGAGATACCGCGGCCTCGGCACAAGGGCTAAGAAAGAACATGGGTGGTTTTTAGTCAGTAGAAGTCTGACACTCCCTTCCGCTCTGTTCAAGACCGGGAGGGGTTATTTGACGATTTCACACCCCCCAAAAAAAAAAGAAAAGGTGTAGGTAGGTACACGTAGTACTGGTTATTTCAAATATTTTATTGAATGCATATTTTGGTGCTAGCTCTGCATTCCGTTTTGGTTTTTACATCGTCACAAAGCATACCAGCATTTTACTACAATAAGCGTTATGACCGAGTGTTTACCTATAAGCGTAATTAAATTGTATTTGTCAAGCTACTCACCAAATTTTGGAATAAATCAATTTAGATTGCCATCGACATGCTAAGAAGAATATTAAAAGCTTTTGAAGCGTGTAACAAAGGCATATTTCATCTATCTAAATTACACCAATCCCTCGTTAATTATTTCTTTCTCTTCTAATTCTTAGCTGCGTCCAGTGTAAGTGGATACCTATAGCTGAATACTAGTCTTTAAATTGGAGCGACTGCCTATCCTACCTTCATGACCTCATAATACGATAATCCTTAGCAAGACTGGTTGCATTGATATAAAAACTAAAGATACGTTCGTCCGAACATTTACTCGACGCGTTCGCCATACAAAGAAATTGGTGTAGTCTGCTCGTTAACGTAACCTTGTATAAGCGGCGTGGTATTTTCGAGGTATAAAGAACATAAATAAAGCTTTTAATAAAATTTACGACCGCACCCGAAGAGAGCCGATCGTGGACTAGTTCACTTCGGCTTAGGAAATACCTTATTGGGACCACGTTTGTGGCGTCATTTTAACATACCGTCCGCCCAGTCCTTACGCAGTAATATATAAGTCAATGACTGGTTGGCAGACTTTCTAACTTCTTACCAGTCCTAACGTCTGTCCTCGCTGCTTCTTGCACTGAAGATGAATGTTCCGAACATCTCATTATACCCCGTATAAAGAAGTTCTTCAATACCGAGAAGAACAGATTGCTTGTTTCTTTCTGCTTGTCAAGTTCTAAGAACTTTATACTTAGCGAGTCTTTGTTTAAGTTTTTTATTTGTTTATTTGCGGCAGAAGTAGGGTGAAACTTTGTTTGCATCTTATCGCTTACCGCTACAGAATGTGATACTTACTAAAATATTTTTACTTGAGGCATGTCTGACTTGCAATTGCTTACAAAACAGGCATTACAAAAAATGTATCAAAGACTTTCAACTGAAAAGACAAAAGATTTTTGGCAGCAAGTCAATTGTATACATTTTTCTTTCCTTGTATGTACACATCCACAGAAAAGCCTAAGTAAACGTGGCTTTACCTGCCACAATCTCGTCCTGAAACTTCTAAAATGACAGTAGACGTCTGGTCTTTATAGATCCTTTTCCACTAATTGAAGAAGAACCGAACGATCTCAGCCCAGTAGATAGTCTGGTTTGCGTATGACGACAGTAATTAAGAGGACTCACTTTGTCTTTTATAAATGTACCTACTAGCTGATGCCCGCGGCTTCACCCGCGTGGACGTCGGTCAAATTATATACTAAAACCTTTCTCTTGAATTACTCTATCTATTAAAAAAACCGCTTCAAAATCCGTTGCGTAGTTTGAAAGATTTAAGCATACATAGGGATATAGGGACAGAGAAAGCGACTTTGTTTTATACTATGTAGTGATATCCCGCTACAGTGAAAACGTTGCAAAATTTCACAAAAGAGACTTTTAGTTTGGTAACTGAAATTCCAGGGCTCAAAAACAAAGCTGGTCTTCTGAAACTGAAAGCTCTTTCCAAACATATTCAATTTAAATCATCTTGGAATAGCATCTTACAATACCTCCAAACTAGAAACTTCGATTTTGAACCAAAATGTCCAAGTTGATGCAGAACCCACCTTCTGCAATTTTGAATAAAATTTGCATGGTAATGAATATTGAAGCGTTGCTTTAAGTTCTATCATTCAATTTGTATACTTCATCGCTTCATCTAAGTAGTATGGTAATCAACCTGGCTTTGGTTGAATATTACAGGAAAACAAATGCATAAAGGAGTTTGGACTATGTTAAAAACAGTGAATTTTCTTGACGACGGCGCAAATACGACTCAGCATGTGGTTCTGCGTTCGATTCCCGGATCGGGCAAAGTGTTACCTATTGGTTTTTCCCATCAGGACTTTCTTAGTAGCAGCCATGGAGTTTGAATCTGTGCCCAGTTGATGGCTCGGCCCCTATTACATGGTGCTTAAACATTTAACTGCCAAAATGTGTGTTTACTAATGGGTACACCTCTGTATAGCCCTTCGAGGATTACTGGCGTGATGTTATGTGGGGTACAGTTCCAACACTCAATTGAATTAGATCTTAAGCACAGCTCTGAATTACCCTAAGTACGGCCATCCGAAAGCCCAACCCTTACCACGACCAGGTAAGCTGACAATTAAAATTCAGGTATTATGCAAATAAGCCGCAGGGGAGGACTTTCGGCGTCAATTTTGAACGAAACCCCCATAAATATGGAGAGTTTGGGGCAACTTCTGGTCGTATCTTATGATTACTAATAAAACTGAGCAAGATAATTGATTCTTGGGGTAAAATATTAGGAGAATAGCTTAATTTGAAATCCAGGGGAAGACATTTCCCGTCGGGGCTGCCGGTTGTTCGAAAGAGATACCGCGGCCACGACGCAAAGGTCTAAGAAGGAACATGGGTGGTTTCTAGTCAGTAGAAGTCTGACACTCCCTACCGAGCGGGAGGAGACATTTGATGATTTCCCACCAACCAAAAAATAATAATTAGTTACCTACACCCACAATTAGCCAGTTATATTTAAATCGCATAAGGTGAAATTAACAGAGGTGATAAAGACGTTAACTGCTTAATAAATTCTCTAAATGTTTAGTTTCTAAAACGTGTCCAACAACGACCCCATTCTCTAAGCACACATAAGTTCCACTTAAAACTGCTCTTGAGCTCGTGTTCTAAACTCGTGTGTATGGTACCATTACAAGTTGCTTCTTCCTCTAATGTCGGCTAACATTAGTCAAGACTGGAGTAAGGACGGTTAATAGTGTCGCATTGCCATTGTGGACCAATCGTGATAATACTTTTACTGATTTTTAATGAAGTGGTCGAAAACTAAGAGGTACAAAATCCAGGGAATGTAATTTATTGATTGCTATCTACTACAGAAACAAAAATACACTGGCGTTAGAAAAAAAATGTAACTAGCGAACTACATGTAAGTATCATGTTTTTTTTCACACATTTTTTTTACCAATATTTCACAATAATGTGAAAAAAGAACGGGACGCACAAATGTCAACGAAGAAAAGGTATTTTTTAAATGACCATTGGCGTGGCGAGTCGTTCTCATATTACGTAATTAATTTATTCGACTCCACAAAAGACTGAACCACAACTGCACGTAATCCTATTGTTGCCAAATGAATTTAAACTGGGCTCATAAAATCATAAAAGCACTAAAGCACCAGATCCATGATAGGCATGTAATTGAATTAAAAAGTTACAGTCACTGCGCTGCGACAAAGGACTTTTCCTTTTTCCAACAACGTTGGAGGTGACCTTCAATCATTTTCAATTTATCTAGACACAGCTGAATGATAAGAACAGAGGGTTTTTTATTTGTTAGGACAAAATGACATTCTATCTGCGATAACAACATAGAATTCTGAATAACGACGATTCTTCTTCTTGTTCTTCGCATCACCTAGCACGACATTGGCCCAAAGCTTTGGTCACTTCCTTCCTATATTAATTTTTAATATCAGAGCAGAGCAGGTGTTTTTAGCTGCATCTTTTGTTCTGTGACTTAGCGGGCAGAATAGTAGAAGAAAAGTTGCGACAGGGCTTGAAGTTACATCTTCCCACAAAGTACTTGGGTTGATATCAGCTGCCGAAAAGTCTATCGAATTTCGTTGTAAAAATACGATCCAATTTGAAAGCCCCTGACTGTAAAAAACCCCAAGACAATAAAGTCATCTCTACTCATCCTGAATCTCCAGACCGAGAACTAAATAGCATAAACATAATTAAACTCTCCTTTAAATAGCTTAATAAAACGCAGCTCCGCCATACTAAGTGAAATCTTTTAATTTAGCATCATAATATTCCAAAATTAATCCCTAGTTACAGCGGTAATTTTGAAAGCTAATTACTTACAGGTACCCTCGGTCATTCTCGTTTGTTAACGTATTCAATGGAATACAATTACAGAGAGACAATTATGAGAGATTGCTCATTAAGGAATAACTTTAGTACAGATACTAAAGTTATTCCTTAATGAGCAATCTCTCAAATGTAATGCTTCATTATGTGAAACTACTAGTTTAGAGTTCTGCAGGAGGGATAAACAACAGTATAGAATTAATTAATTTGGAGAATGTTACTGTGAGAATAGCATATTAGTTTCTCATTTGTGGTTATGAAGAGTTCTTTGTCAACCGTTTAAAGTGTGTAGTTTTTGTTTCTCGTAATAAAAGGAGTTTAAAGAAAAAACTAAACCACAAATGAAAGCTAATGATAATGACTCAACGATGGTGAACCCTCTTTTTTCCGGTACGATACGCTGCATGTTTACGGCTACAAAAGCAGTATGTATTGCTGAGCTCTATCTAACCTAACATATTCTGTTCATACACATGATGCTGCATACGATTAGATTAAAATAAAAATAATAATCAGCCATTTGTGTCCCATTGCTGCATCCGGTTAGACTGGAAGCCGACCCCAACATAGTTGGGAAAAGGCTAGGCAGATGATGATGAGAGGGCTTTCCTCTTTCCACTTATCCCTATCCAGTGCTCCGGTTTGCAAATCCCTGCGAAAAGAATCCAGTTCGTCCCGCCATCTTCTTCTGGGCTTGCCGCGCTGTCGTTTGCTGCTGTTTGGGACCTATTGCTTTGGCCCACAGCTTCTCCGGCATGCGGCAAATGTGGCTAGCCCAGTTCCATTTGAGCTTGGCAGCAACACTGCTGCCAAGCAGACAAACTCAAATTGCTGATGTAGGTCACACGACCTACATCAGCAATTTGAGTTTTGGAACGCAGTGTCGAGTTTCTTATGTGATCAGTGAGCTTAACTCCAAGGATACTACGCTCCATTGCTCGCTTACAGACCCCGAGTGCGGACTTTAGATGTTTGGTTAGTGACCATGTCTGTGCTCCATAGGTGAGGGTAGGAATGCACATGTCCATGAGTTTTCTCTTCAGGGAGAGAGGAAGAGGTCCGTCATTATTTGTTTCATCGACCAATAGCTCTTCCAGGCGTTCTCGGTGCGTCGAGCAACTTCTTTATCTTGTCTTGCTTGGAAGGAGACTACTTGGCCGAGGTAAATGTACTCATGGACATATTCAATCCTCACACCCCCAACTCCTATGTTGCGCTTGGTGCTGTTGGTCATCACCTTAGTCTTCTCCATATTATATATTAAATGCGTAGGTATCCATATTATATGCGAGTCCGACCTCAAGGCTGGCACTGCTCAGTTGGTCGAGCATTAGGCCTAGCTCGGCTGCCGTGGAGGAGAAAATGACAATATCGTCGGCGAAACGGAGACTTGTTAACCTTCTATCGCCCACGATGATGCCCTTATCCCTCTAATTGCTACTTAGTTTTTTGAAGACTTCTTTAAGCGTGAAGCGGTTATACAACTGTAACAGTTTTAGGACTCTCTAACATATTTACATATTTACGCCCTTTACATATTTACGCCCTTTACATATTTACGCCCTTTACATATTTACCGAGTTTCCTCCATATCTTGGAAAGCACGTTAAACCGTTGGTCCCAGCTGCCATATTAGATCTTTGGCAGTCGTTGAAAGTCTGACAACCAGACTTACCAAAGGGTATTGTATTACCTAGTATTAACTGGGTTGTGGAGGTCAGATACACTGTCGCTCCATGTAAAATATTGGTATTCAGCTACATCCGGTTTACTGGACGCCGACCCCAACATAGTTGGGAAAAGGCTAGGCAGATGAGTACAAATAATCATCGAAATAAATATTTTTTAAATGTCAATAATATATTTTTTATACGAACGGAGCAAGAAACACGCAGCTGCTACAAACACTCTCCGTTAACAAATAGCTTACAACATGCGCTTTTCAAAAAACCATAATACGTCATCCAAAAACCGCCATTCAATTCCACCGACTCACCGCCGCAAAATAAATTGAGTGCCAAGCTCACAAAGTTATGGTACCGTCCTGTTAAATAGGTGTTCGTGTGCCATGCAACGGTAATGCGGCTCAATGGGCACGGTAATCGTTCTGGAAACCTGCCAGATTCTGTAAGCTGTATAATGGATTTTGTGGTTAGTACCTTGGCACTGGATGACGTGGATTTTTTTTTGGTAATGCTGAATGCTGGTGACTTCATCAAAAATAATGGGAGAGAGCATCGTCCGCTATTTGCTGTTAGCAGAAATACTGTATCCTCTATAACAATAATAGTAAAGAGCTAGAATTTAAAAGCTTGGATTTAGGAGGTAAATAGAGAGAGGCTATTACTCATCTGATTTCTAAAATTGGTCTTGATTTCCACACACTGATGACAAAATACACTATTGCCGAACATAAAAAATATGTTTTTGCATGTGGGTGAAGTCACGGGTAGAAGCTATATTTAGAAGTAGTTTCGGAATACTACTCATTCGATTAAAAAAAACTGTTTATTGATAAAAAGTTATTCTATTTAAAAATAAGTTTGATGATAAAACAAGAAACTTTACGTAGACGAACTCGCGGACAGAAGCTTGTCAATCATTTTTGCCAGCTGTCAGTCCTCAACTATTTCGGAAACCTATTTAAGCTTCTGCCTCTGTTTGCGTAAAGGCACTTCAAGTCATAAAATTTTGTGAATATTTTTGTTAACTCTAAAAAGTTCTCTCAAGATGAACTGTCCCTAGATACAGAATGAAAAAAACTTTATTGTTGTTGAACCATATTCAACCTTAGGTACGTTATAAAAAAAAATGCGTTTTGTAAAATAAGATTGTGAATTGCCCCTAGTGACTCATGTTGAAAATAAATGTCCTAAAGGTTGAAAATGATTCTGCAACAGTATTTATGAATATGATGTTTTCTGGTATTTGAAACTGATAAAATCTACGGTGGAAACTTGCCTTCGCAAAATAAATTGGATCAAAAGATTATTTGAAAAAAATCATGTTTCCAGTGAGATAAAAGTTGACAAAAGGGCAAAAGAACATACATCATCCTTGATTCTCCGGAAGCTTAGACAGAGGTGTACCTAATGGTAGACCCATATTCACTTTGCCCGACCCGGGAATCGAATCCAGTCACGCTTGCAACCACTAGGACCAACGACCTGCCTCATTGTTCTCGTGATCGCAAAAAGTATTAATTTAGAAACTATTTGTTTATTTATCCTCCAAGTCATACAACAATTACCTACACGAACACAGTAACTAAATACTTGTACTTCAGCCGGCTACTTTCCATTCATCTTGTACAAGGAATGTAATCTCGACCTCGCGAGATTTTTAATCTCGAGCCATTCCTCGAGATTGAAATATAGTGTAGATATACTTCATAATCCGAAAACTCTCTGAAAAAATTCTTAAAACTTAATAAATTTATTGCTGTATTTTCCTTGGCCATTTAACAACCATTTTGCATGTAATAAAACTATTTGGATTGCTGAACGTGTTTACATAAACGATTTGCGGGTAGTCATAACAATTTACCAAGTGGCCATTGCAATAATATCGTTATTACTTGTGCCAATACTATTTATAGGTTAATATGCAACTAGTGAACGAAATAATTAAAATATGTAAATAATTTGGTTCATTTACAATTTTGTTTTATCAAAATTTTAATCATCATCATCTGCTTAGTCTATCCAAAATATGTTGGCGTCGGCTTCCAGTCTAACCGGATGCAGCTGAATACCAGTATTTTACATGGAGCGACTGCCTATCTGACCTGCACAACCCAGTTGGTGACGTGTAATATATACCTCTTGTTAAGACTGATTAGGTTATTTAGGTTTAAAATATATAACTAAACTAGGTGTTGCCAGCGACTTCGCCCGCTACAACTCGAATATTATCCCCACGGGAAGATAAAATCGGGATAAAAACTGTCCTATGTGTTAATCCAGGCTATAAACTATCTGTGTACCAAGTTTTATCCAAATCCGTTCACTAATTTTTGCGTGAAAGAGTAACAAACATACACACCTTCACACAAACTTTCGCCTTTATAATATTAGTGTGAGACCCTAGTTATCTTGACTGTATTAGTATTGAGGTTTCAAAATCTCCTTAATATAGAGTCTAGACAGTTTATTCTGCTGCTATTCCCGTGTCACATTTTTTCAATTTCTGTGCAAAAATGGTTTTGTGCTCGACTTGTCCGCAATAAATCAATCCAATCCGTATGTCAATCCAGCAGTACACAACTTGACATACTCGTAGCAGGCTATGTATTTGCACTTTCGATCCAATAAATCTTGCAACGAATGGAGTTATCTGAGCTGAATTTATGTAAAAAAAAACGAAATCTCCTTTACCTAAATAGCCCATATGCGACCAAAACAGTGAGGCTATTATTATTATTGTTGAATTATGATCCAGAAGCATTAGCAAAAATAAAGTTGAAATAGGCGTGCCGTAGATTAGATGGAAGATGAGGGAAGAAATTGTTATAGTCAAGAGATAAGAGAGACCATGAATGTGACGAAGGTATGTGGGAAGACAACCAACTAGTTGGACCGACGATCACTAGAGTGGCCAGAAGAATTGAATAGCCAAAACACAAAACCACCAAAAGTGGAGAGATTTGGAAGAGACCTTCTCTCAGCATTGGGAGATCAAAGGATGAAGAATAGAGTAGAAGTTGAATGAAAGTCACCATAATTTTAATAATAATAATATTTCTTTATTTCGGGTATCAGGATCCATACTTAATAAAATTCACAGCACACAATGGAACAACAAAATTATTACACTCAAAATCATAAACAGTATTAAAATTAAAATCGGACTCAAAAACAAAATTAAAATCAAAAACAAAATCAATCAATGGCAAATCAGAATCAAATTAAATTTAAAAATTAAATAATATTAATCATAAATAGTAATGACTAATAATAATTTAATTTATTTAATTTTAAGAGCTATGTTTATTTTAAGAGCCGAGTATCAGGTCGGTAAGTATCATGATCAAATCTAGTGTCATGAAAAAGGCGTGGAATTATATTATCTTAAAAGATTCCTATTATGAAAATCTTTCATGGAAATGAAGACAGATGTAAAAAAAACTGTTCACAATAAATCCTTAACTAAAAAAACTCTTTTGACATCCCATTTCGAAACTTCTTGATTGGATCCTGGAACTATAAATAAGGGATCTGCAGTGGCTTAGCGTCAAACCCGACTCAGTACCGATCTACATGTCGTATGACAATACGATCCTTTTCAGGCACAAGGCACAACGATTCTTCTGAAGGATTTAGGCAACGGTAGTTCGGCTTAGAGGGGAAATATATCACGGGTTTGTCCATCAATCTTTTACATACAGTCTACCTCTGGGTTTTGTGGTGTTGAGGGTGTGTTCAAAAGTAAATAATATAAACTTTTTGACTGAAAGCCGATCCTAATAAAACTAATACTGTCACTTACGGGATATCTCCCGTTAATATTCATTATTCTGTGCTCACGATATGTCGACGCTGTTGCAAGCACCATGATCGCGGGATGTCAGTATATAAGTTGAGATAATAGCCATGCAAGTTTCAAACAGTGTTTGACCCTAATTTAGTTGGAAAAAACTAAGCAAATGATCTTCTAATGATAAAGCCGCTGCCTAAAAATAACCACATAATCAGAAATATTGCACACACCTGTTCATTAGAGAGCCTAAGCATATTACAAAAATTACACATACGGTACATTTATAGAATTTTAGGCTTTATAGGCGGCAAAATAAAGCAATTATCTTAATAAGCAAACTTGGCCAAGACTTAATTACGGTTAGGCTGAATACCGTTTAAGTTATGACTTTAATTACGAGAGAAACGAGAAATCCCAGAGCGAGCCATATTCAGCCAAACACAATTACAAGACACACGTAGGCAATAAAGGCTTAGATGAAATACATTTTGTATAACCTAATTTATTTATTATCTCCCTAGCCTTTTACCAACTATTATAATTATGTTAGGGTCGGCTTCTAGTCTAAGCGGTTCCAGCTGAATACTAGTATTTCGCATGCAGCGACTGCCTATCTGACCTCCACAACCTAGTTAGTACTGGGTAATACAATATCCCTTGGTAAGACTCATCATCATCTGCCTAGCGTTTTCCCAACTATGTCGGGATCGTCTTCTAGTCTAACCGGATGCAGCTGAATACTAGTATCTCGCATGGAGCGACTGCCCTGACCTCCACAACCCAGTCAGCACTGGGTAATATGATATCTCTTGGTAAGATTGGTTGTCTGACTTTCGGGCCACTGACTATCAGTAACAAAGATCTAGAAATGAGAGCCGGGACCAACGGCTGAACGTGCTTTCCGAGGCACGGAGGTAAACTCGGTTTGTTCCGAGTGGTCACTATTTGGCGACTAGCTCCTCTATACAGGGTGTAAATCAACCCATCACACAGCCGTCAACCAAGCATTCTGTACATCAAACTAAGTACCCCTACGCAACATTTTTTACTGGGAAACGATTTTTTTTTGACCCAAAAATCACATTTTACATTTTGTAAGACTCAATGTAGCACTATTAAAACATCGTGCTAGTGGGTGCTTCGAATAGTAAACGGGTCATGGAGGTAATTTAAGTAAAGTTATAACCTGAAAAACTAGTATTTACAAAAACAGCTGTGAAAAATTTGGAACTTTGACCCCCAATATCTCCGTAACTAGGACGTTCCCAGGTATGGTCTAGATTTCTAGAACAAAAAAATGATCGCAGTGGTGGGGAGAACCAGTGCCCTTCGTTTGCGTTGAGGGTACTTTTACACCCTATATAACCTAATTCACGTTAAGTAGAATTAATTTAGCAAATTAGGTAAGTTCGTACCCTGAAATTCGCAATACAAAGACCGATATATATTTCTAGTTTGAAACGACTTCGTCAAAGCGGGTGAATTTCGTCGGAAACTCAATAAAACCCTCCTTAGAACTTTGAATCCTTTCCGTTGCAAACTTTTTCCTTTTAAATAGAGAACAAAAGTTCCCTTTTTTCGGGTCTTTGAGATCTTTCAATTTGTGACTTTTAGTTGCTTCGGAACTTTTTCGGAATTAATAATTACATTATTAGGCTCCGAAAAGTTTTTATTCAGAAATAAGACTGCTACATTATGACGAATGGGTTTTGACGTCGGTTTGAGGTCGATGGTTCACACAGTTTTTATAAAAATGTTATCAACTGTCATGGATTGAAAAATAAACAAACAACCTTCGTATTTAAAACATCCGTCAATCCGTTAATTTTTAAACAGTTTGCAAAAAGTTTTAATATTAATAATTATCGTTTAATGTAGAATATATAACAAACTAAAAACCAAGCCAGGTTTTTAGTTGCAGATATTGGAGCTAGATTACAAGAAAGCTCATTGATTTTGTTTCAGAACAGTAAAGTTACTTGATTTGATCCAAAAAACAAACAAATTACATGGGCAAGATAAATAAAACTGCTTACTAACAAATCTCCTCACAAATCCTATGTTCAGCAATATCGAAATGGAAAATAATATTCTGTAGAAGTTTCAAAACTAACAGCTGCTCCCAATTAAGGCGTCGATCAAAATTATTTGTTGCTTATCGAAGAGCTTTACTTACTTTACTTGTGGATTTTCCTCTTAACAACAAGATAAACTTCATACTTGGACATTGTTTGAAATGATTAACGATGATACAGTAATAATTTAGTTAGCTAGTTTTTGAGTGGTGTTTGCTGAAAGTTGTGGACTTGATTTTCATTATCTAATTGTGGTATGTAACTTCTGTTTCCTTAATTTTATAGATACAACAACGTTTTGCCACTCCGTCACTCTTACAGATGAAGTTTGTGTCCCAGGAGTGGGTATGTTCTGGGCTATCTCATCATCATTCTCTTGCCCATAGGTATCTTATACTTCTATAAAACTTACTTGATTTCTAACTGGTGTTTGGTTGTGTATGTGAGTTTAAATGTTTGTGAACGCACCCACGATACAGGAGAAATTTCTAGTGTGGGGCAAGGTTTTAAAAAAAAAAAAAACATAAACTTAAAAAAAAAAAAAATACTTTCGTTTGTTCTTTTTGTACGTATATTTTAATATTTGTTGTTCATTGAATGTTTACTGCTTTTTTATTGTATCTCATGTTTCTGCGACAAACAAATATTTTTTCTTTTCTTTCTATCTTATCAGACACCTGATTTCTTGTCATATCATCCTTCACACAGTCCTTTCATCATTTCTTTAGTCTACTCCTACTATTATACCCATCCATAATTATTCATATTCAAAACTTTCCTCACGAAATTTTCCTCATATAAACGACTGTATTTCGTTACTCCGAAGTTCAAAATACCGATGTACGGTATACAGAAAGTTTGTGAGTCCGAATTACGTGAGTCAGAATGTACGCTATGACGAAGTACGTTATTCAGAAAGTTCGTTACTCCGATGTACGTTACTCCGAAAGTTTGCTACTACGAAGTACTGTATTCAGAATGTTCGTCACTCCGATGTACGTTACTCCGAAAGTTTGCTACTACGAAGTACTGTATTCAGAATGTTCATTATCGCGAAGTACGGAACTCCGAAAGTTTGCTATGACCAATTACTCAATAATAATTGAGAATATTTCTCTTCGAGATTGTGAGAGAGTATTTCGAATTAGTCGAATATTATGAATGTACACAATGTGAGGATAAATGATCTATAACAGTGTACAAATAAAAAATCGTAATTTAATTATGTAAAAGCAGTTTAATCAATTCAAAATAATCTTAAAACATGGGGTAATAAAAAACTATAGTAACTTTTTTATACACTAAAATTGAAAATAATATAATTTAATTGTAATAATATATAAAATAAAAATCAAGATTTAAAATAAATGATGTATGCAGACCGCGTAAATATTCCTTTAAGGAAACGGTGTCTTTCTTGACCATAATTATGCTCTTTGATCTTGTTTGTGAGCTATTTCTTTTGCGTTTCGTAATGTTTGTCGTTATTCTTTCTATTTCCAAAATGGTATTTTATTGTTCTTTTAATAATTTTACTAATGTTTTATATATATATTCTACTTTTTAGGGTTCCATACCTCAAAAGGAAAAAACGGAACCCTTATAGGATCACTCATGTAGTCATGTGTCTGTCTGTATGGTCGACCATCCCCCCCTACCCCCTTATCTCCGAAACTACTGAGCCTAAAATTTTGAAAAAAAAACAGAAATTAGTTCAACGCTTATAAATTGTAGAAAAATCTATAAGAAGTCTATAGTGCTAAAATAACATAGAAAATCTCTCAATATCTACTACAATGGTACGGAACCCTTCAAGTCCGACTTACACTTGGCCAGTTTTTTCTATTGAGCAGACTGTTTCAACGGTTGTGCCAATTTTCAATTGAATTCTGTGTAGTTGGTATATTCATGTTTACGCAATCTAACACAGACCACATCCGAGGAGGGAATCTAAAGTAATAATAATGATCTAATTTAAAAAAAAATACTTTTAAAACCTATTTGCACAATAATCATCATTAATAATACTTGACTTATTCGAAATACTCTCTTAGAATTTCGATGAGGAATTTTCTTAATTATTATTGAGTAATTGGTCATAGCAAACTTTCGGAGTTCCGTACTTCGCGATAATGAACATTCTGAATACAGTACTTCGTAGTAGCAAACTTTCGGAGTAACGTACATCGGAGTGACGAACATTCTGAATACAGTACTTTGTAGTAGCAAACTTTCGGAGTAACGTACATCGGAGTAACGAACTTTCTGAATAACGTACTTCGTCATAGCGTACATTCTGACTCACGTAATTCGGACTCACAAACTTTCTGTATACCGTACATCGGTATTTCGAACTTCGGAGTAACGAAATACAGTCCATATAAACGGGCTGTCTACGTGCAGTTTATTTTTTGTTTACGTACTTTTTTTTGAAAATCTTCAAAGAACTATGCAGGTATAACAAAAATTAAAATTACTCTCTATGCTTAAAATTCCTAAATCCATAATAAAACACCATTGCAAAACACACTGTTAATCAAAGTGATCTGTCCGACAACGCAATAAATGTTGCTTTTGTAACACCCAACTATTTCAGTATCAACTTCACTATATAGTCATCATTCTGTCTCGAACATTCTTTCCGCTGCAATATGTTCTGATAAAAGAGGAGCTCGTGGCTTAATAAGAACTGCCACTCGGGTCGAACTGTAGGTAAAGCTGTACTTGCCTAGGTCGGTCTGTGGATGGGTGACCGCCCGACATACCGAGTTTCCTCCGTGCCTCGGAAAGCACGTTAAGCTGTTGGTCCCGGCTGCTATTTAGAGATCTTTGGCAGTCGTTACAGGTAGTCAGTGACCTGAAATTCTGACATCCAGTCTTACCAAAGAGTATCGTATTACCTAGTATTAACTGGGTTGTGGAGGTCAGATAGGCAGTCGCTCTATGTTAAATACTGGTATTCAGCTGCATCCGGTTAGACTGGAAGCCGACCCCAACAAAGTTGGGAAAAGGCTAGGCAGATGATGATGTTCTGATAAAAGTTGTTTATCTTCAAAATGGAAGAAGAACGTAGTAATAGTGGCTCCAGTAGCGTCTGTTTGATAAATGCATTAGATGGAATGTCTCGAGCGTTCCACATACATACCAGCTTGACAAAACTGTGATGGTATGTTGTGTTAAAATTGATATCGTTTGTTACTAGTCTTTGTTTTATTTTAATCTTAGAACTTCATATTTTATTGCCTGCATTTTAATATAGATTAATGCTTACACAACACTTCAATGCAAAAATAGGTTGTCCAAAAACGAACTATTATCCAGTAATGGGAAAACATGGTTACGGAGTGTGTAATGAAAGAGGTGAACGTCTCTTAAGTTATGCCTACCAACACAAATTGTCAATAATGAACTCATTCTTCAAAAAGAAAGATAGTCGCAGATGGACATGGTTATCACCCGACCAAAAAACTAAAAATGAAATAGATTTCATAATGATAAATCACCACAAACTTATAACTAATATCGAGGTAGTAAGCAAATTTAAATTCTCTTCCGATCACAGATTAGTGAGAGCAACGTTACTTTTAAGTCGTCCAGTAAAAAGCAGAAAAACCTACACCACACCATCTAATATCCCCAAGACAGAAACAGAAATCAGAAACTACATCGAAAATCTACGAACACACACAGAAAATATAGAAACAGACTGTATTGATATCCAAACATACTACAATATCCTGGAAAGAGGCATAACAGAGAGCTTAAAATACAAAAACACTACACAGCCTCAACAACACAATATTTTCTCCAAAGACACAATCCAACTTATCGAAAAGCGCACGGCACTACTACACACAAAGAATAAAACCAAAGATATGAAAGAAGAACTTAGCAGAATATACAAAGAGACTAATAGGTCAATCCGCAAGGACTACAACAACCACAGATACGAGATTATTTCAAGAAACATCAAGAATTTTAGAAGTTCCAAAAGAGCCTACAATGAACTAACTACACACAAGTCCTGGATTCAAAAACTTGAGCATAAGTCACTAGAAACAAAATCTAGAAAAGATGTGATAAACCATGCAACAAACTTCTACAAAAACTTATACAGCAAACAAAATAACACTGAAATGAAATCACAAATAACTGACATGAACACGACTGACTCCATCAGACAAATTGAAGACTATGAAGTTTATGAACATATGAAAAAGCTGAAGGCTGAGAAGAGTCCCGGACCTGATGGATTATGCAACGAGGCCCTTAAATTAGGAGCACCTGTTTTAACAAACCATTTTACGCAACTGTTTAATATGATACTAGACGAAGAAAAAGTACCGAAACAATGGTGTACGTCAGACATAATTCTACTCTTCAAGAAAGGAAGTCCCTTGGATATAGGGAATTATAGACCCATAAGCCTGCTCACAAGTATATACAAACTTTTTTCATCCATAATTTTAAAGAGAATATCCGATGACATTGATAAACAGCAACCAAAGGAGCAAGCAGGATTCAGATCAGGTTTTAGCACAATGGACCACATACAGACATTAGAACAGGTCATAGAAAAATACAGAGAATACAATAGACCTCTGTATGTGGCTTTCATTGACTACAGCAAAGCTTTTGACAGTATCAGCCACTGTTCAATCTGGAACGCACTACAACAATCTAATATTAACTATAAATACATCAATATCTTGAAATATATCTATACAAAAAGTACGAGCAGAGTTAAATTAGAAACTAGAGGAGACGAAATAAACATAGAACGAGGAGTTAGACAGGGCGATCCTCTATCCCCGAAGCTGTTTATAGCAGTACTTGAAAATATTTTTCAAAAACTAGACTGGAAAAACAGGGGAGTGCACATAAACGGACACTATTTAAACCACCTGAGGTTTGCTGACGATATTGTTATAATTGCTGAAACTGCCAAAGACCTAGAGGAAATGATGAGATCACTGGACTGCGAAAGCTCAAAAATCGGCCTAGAAATGAATGTGAATAAAACTAAGATATTAACCAACAATCATGAACGCCAGATAGTGATAAAAGGTAACAATATAGAATACGTCAGCGAATACATCTACTTGGGGAAGCAGATCTCATTCAAAACGTCAAGTAACGAAGAAGAAGTAACAAGAAGAATCAATGCAACTTGGAAGAAATACTGGGCGTTGAAAGAAATCTTTAAAGGGAACTATAGCTTACACATGAAAAGAACAGTATTTGATACATGCCTACTACCTTGCTTGCTGTATGGTTGCCAAACTTGGATATATACAAACAAAATAAAACAAAAAATCAAATGCAGTCAAACGGCAATGGAAAGGAGCATGTTGAAAATTAGAAGAATACATAAAATTAGGAGCGAAAACATTCGTCAAAAAACTAAACTCACCGATGCTCTGAGACACGCACTCCTACTTAAGTGGAGATGGGCTGGACACATCTCACGATACCCAGACAAGAGATGGACATTTGAAGCCACACGATGGAAAGGTCCAATGGGGAAAAGGAATGTTGGTCGACAATTAAGACGGTGGACTGATGACATTACACAGGTCGCAGGAAAGGACTGGATACAGTCAGGCAAGGACAGGGAGTCATGGAAAAGGAAGGAGGAGGCCTTTACCCAAACAGGGGTCCAAATCTCATAAATAATACTAACAATAATTATAAGTAAACTTTCTTAAATTTAAGCACAACTTACTAACACACATTGTAATATTTATCAAATGTGAGATTTGGAATAAATGGCTTTATTATTATTATTTTCGGAATGTGTTTTTTCTTCTCAGCTCTTAGACTGGATTTTTACTACATTTACGGGTCGAAACCAAAGCAAATGTAGCGTGTGGTGTGTGTGTGTGTGTATGTGTGTGTATGTGTGTGTGTGTGTGTTGCGTGTGAGATTTTTATGTGTTGTGATGAGGTCCTACTTCATTCTCTTCTATCTGCATAAACTTTCTAACTATTCTGCATGTGTTTAAAATCGCAGCTTTTTGTAGTGTAATGTAGAGGGTTTCTTTAAGGTCTAATAATTTTAAGCTATGGAGAAGATGATTCGGGATTACCCCTGTTGTGGAAAGGACTACTGGGACTACATATACTTTTTCTTGTTGCCAAATTCTCGTAGCTTCTTCTTTCAATTCTGCGTACTTACTTATTTTTTCAGTGATCGTTTTCTGTAAGTTGTGTGTGTTGGGGACCGCAATATCTATCAGGTAAGTAATTTTGTTTATTTTGTCCTGTAGGATTATATCCGGCCTGTTGTAGTGGATCGTCCTATCAGTGAGAATAGCGCGATCATAGAAGAGCTTATGTGTTTCATTTTCTAGGGTAGGCATTGGTTTATAATTGTAGTAAGGAGTGTTGGTATTTTGGATGAGTGTATGTTTGAGTGCTAGTTTTTGGTGAATGACATTGGCCACTTGATTGTGCCTGTGTGTGTAGTCGGTTTGCGTGAGAGTTGTGCATGCTCCTGTTATGTGCTGAATAGTTTCTGGGTGGATGTGACATTTGCGACATTTGTCATTAGTTAATGTGGGATCTTTAATTATGTACTTTCTGTAGTTTTTTGTGTTGATTATCTGGTCTTGGATTGCTATTATAAATCCTTCGGTTTCTGGAAATAAGTTACCTATCTTTAACCACTTATTTGACGCTAGTTTGTTTATGTGGGATTGCTCTAGGTCATGAGGGTGCCGACCATGAAGTACTTTTCTTTTCCAATCTTCAATTTGTTGTGTCTGCGGGTCAACATTAGTTATGTTTTGGGTTTCTAAGTGATCGTTTAGGTTAAGTGGAGTGTAGTTAAGATCGTTTGTTACTATGGCTTTATGTATAGCACTAGTGTGGGATTTTGTGTGGAAGAATGATTTTAGTCGACTAACTTGTTTCCGCCATAGGTGCTGGATATCTATAAGGCCTCTCCCTCCATGTTCTCGTTTAATGGTTAGTCTCTCTATGGCGGATTTAGGGTGAAGGTTGTTATGTTTTGTAAGTGTTGTTCGTGTAGTTCGTTGTAATTGTTCAGTATCTGTTTTAGTCCATTTTATAACTCCAAATGAGTACGTTAATATAGGAATAGCAAAGGTGTTTAGGGCTTTAATAAGATTTTTACCCGAGAGTTGGGTTTTACAGACAGCGGTGACTCTCTTCTTGTACTCTGTAGTTAGTGTTTCTTTAATTTTGACATGGTCTAGACCTTTTAGTTGTGTGT
The DNA here is from genome assembly GCA_949774965.1 of Diarsia brunnea. Classification (NCBI taxonomy): domain Eukaryota; kingdom Metazoa; phylum Arthropoda; class Insecta; order Lepidoptera; family Noctuidae; genus Diarsia; species Diarsia brunnea. Next base: position 15,513,605 of record OX459008.1, on the reverse strand, counting down.
ACCCTAAATATTTATACAAGTCAGTCGGTTCCAATGCGGTTATAGTATCCGACTCATTTACAGCATAGCTGCCAGGCCGGACCTTGCCTCTAACAATGTGAAGTGTTTTACATTTCTCTAATCCGAATTGCATATTAATATCCTTACTAAACTCGGCTGTAATATCTACTAATTTCTTCATGTCCTTTTCGGATTTTGCATACATTTTGATGTCGTCCATGTATATCAGATGCGATATTGTTGTTTCATCTGTAGTGTGTTTCAGGCAATATCCGGCCCCACAGCGATGCAGCAAATGAGACAGGGGATTGAGGGCAAGACAGAACCACAAAGGGCTCAGGGAGTCACCTTGATAGATGCCTTTTTTTATAGATATCTGTCGCGTTGTGACATTGTTGTTATTGTTATTTATTTGTAATGTGGTTTTCCATTGAAGCATTACATGGCGCAGAAAATCAATTATTTTTGGGTTTATTCTATAGATCTCTAGAATTTGTATCAACCAGGAATGCGGTACACTATCGAAAGCTTTTTTGTAATCAATATAGGTGCAATGGAGATTTCTGTTTTTTGATGTGGCGTGTTTATGTATAGTGGAATCAATAATCAGCTGTTCTTTGCATCCCATGTGTCCTTGCCTACAGCCCTTCTGTTCCTCTGCAATTATGTTGTGATGTATAATGTGTGAGTTAATTTTCTTTGTGACTGCGGATGTAAGTATCTTGTAAATTGTTGGTAGACATGTGATTGGTCTGTACTGGGAAGGCTCAGATGTGTAATTAGTCTTGGGTAGCATATAAGTAATTCCTGTTGCAATAAATTCGGGTGTATTTTGTTTTCTTAATACGATATCTGTTAAATTTTTTGCTAAAGATTTATGTAATATAGATAGCTTTTTATACCAAAAATTATGTATTTTGTCTATTCCAGGTGACTTCCAATTATGTAATCTAGCTGTAATGTGCATAATGTCAGATTCTGTTATCTCTACGAATTCCATCTCGTTAATATCTCTCCATTTTGCTTCTTCATCTGCTATCCAAGATGCTTTGTCGTTGTGTGGTTTTTGTTCTTCCCAGATACTAGCCCAATATGTTTCCAGTTGTTCTTTTGAAGGTAGGTCAGGTGTGTGTGTGTTATTCTCATAATTTCTGTCGTTTTGTGGTTTATGTAGGTTTCTGTAAAATATTTTTTCGTTTGTGGCAAATATTACGTTATCGTTTTTGCGTTGTTGTGCTTTCTTATATCTTTTGAGCCTATGAACTTTGAGCGCTAGTTTTTGTTTTAAGGTGTCTAAAAATTCTTCAGGTCGTTTGTTATTTGGTTCGTGTCTAGTGTGTACGGCATTGTTTTTAAATATAGCCTCAACTCTTTTTACTAGTTTATTAGATCTGCAACCGCTGATATATTGAGTGAGTCTACCAATGTCTGCCCTTAATTTCTCAATATCTTTTTCTAGCCTCTGTTGCCATGCTGGCACTATATTCTGCCTTGTTCTTGGGGTTCTCGTGTTGTTTGTAATTTTAAAGTTTAGTTCTTCAGATATAACTACGGCTGTGCAATATATAAGTAGGTGTATGTCTATAAGCTGTGTGTCCTCAGATATAAAGTGTGTGAGTATACTCTCATTAAATAAATTTACTAGACGAAATAGGTTAGGTGTGTATTTAAGTTTAGGTAACCTCGGTCGAGCAGCAGGGTCCATCCCAGAGTATTGTGTTATTGTTGTCCTAAATTTGTTATTGATTTCCTGAATATATGTGTCTGTTGTTAATTGTTGATCTGGGAAGACTATGGTCTCAATGTCGTTTTCTAGCGTAAGAGTAATTGATTCAGTTTGTGTGGATGTGTGCGATATTTGTGTGTATGCTTGTGACTGATTATACGTTTGAGGTTGGGTATATGTATGTTGAGATTGAATAAGCGATTGTGGTTCTTCTTGATGACCAATTTCGCCTAAATGTTGTGTGATATTATTAGTGTCTGAGTAATTTATTGTTTCTTCTTGAATTAATTGTGTTCGTATATCTTCTTTTAATTGATCTATAACTTCTTGAGAAAGAAGTTTATTCCTAACTATGATTCTTCTCTGATCTGAGATTCTTTGTTCTGAAACCGTAATTTCTGGATATTGTCGAGTGAAAAGTGCATGTAGTTGTTGTCTGTATGTGGTCATGTCGGTCTCTAATTTAGTTATGTGTAGGTATGTTCGCATGATAAATAGATTTACTTCTTTACTCCATTTCATGCGAACTCTTGCTTTTCCAGCCTTGGTGGACGCGGGTAAAAAGGTAGATACCCCCCGCGCAGCATTCAAGGTCTGTGTGTGTGTGACTGTATTTAAACTAATGATGGGAGGTGATGAAAGTGTTGGTGACGATGGTATGGATGGTGATGATCGCCCAGAAGGTGCGTATGAGACTGTGCTTGGACTGTACGGTTCTACAGGGGTGTCTGTCCTGTCCGTCAGTCTGTCCCCATCGTCAATGATTTCGGCTGTAGTATCTTTGTCGGTGGGAGCCCGCCTGTTCAACTCCTCACCGCTGACGGTTCGCATGCTGTGGCACCCAGCGTCAGCTCCAGATGCGCCCCGACGATCGCCCCCGGGTAGCGGTCCTATACGTTTTTTCTTTGAACGAGTCTCCATTTTTAGTGGGTTTCCAGAGCCACGTTAGCCACGCCAGTAATTTCTGCTTCGTGTGTCCGCCCCCCACGTGATTAGATGGTCAATCAGGACGTGTGGTTGTTTGGGGGGCTTATTATTATTATTATTATTATTATTATAATGCTTACACAGAGCAGCGGTGGCCCAGTGGTGGCGGCCCCGACTTACGAACAGTAGGTCGTGGGTTCGAACCCAGGTAGGCACATTACTTTGTGTAATTTATTTCATCAAACCGGTAACCATCCGGCAAAGCATCGTGAGGAAACCGGCATGTCTTGGAACCAAAAACTCGAAGACATGTGACACTGGGCCCGCGTGGTAGATTATAGCCCATTCCCTCTCAAAGAGAGGAGGCCTGGGTCCCAGCAGTGGGAACATTAAAAAGCTGTTGATATGCTTACACCGTAAAACATTAAAGTAGGTTCCATGCCAGTCGTCTAAGTCGAATGGAGGACTGAGATGTCCCACAATCATCTTGCTGACTACCTTTAAATAGATTGTATTACCAATTGTAAAGAGAAATAGAGCATTGCAAAAGAGAAATAGAATTAATAAATACGTCTTTTTTACTCTGCATAAACGAGAAAAATGTTTTGTCCATCTGTCCTTTCCGCAAAAAAATAAAAAAAACAGTCCATACTCTTTGTGGTAAACTAGAAGTTGAATCGAACCCAAAATTGGTTTCCGAAGCTCTGTATACGGTATTATTTGTCAGGATATATCATTAGTTGTATCATAAGATATATTATTGGATATTTCGTATCATATCCACTGCTATGAACACGATTGCGACATTTTGTTGGCAGTAAATTGTCGTAAGTATATCATTATTGTAGATTTGTATGTAATCCTAGAAAATTTAGTTGAAATTGAGTATAATTTGCATGCCAATGAATCTACTGTGAAAGATTTGTTTTGAAACAACGCTAGAATCATCTGCGATGTATGTATGTGTTAACATTCAATATTATAAAAATGAAAGATACATCATTCCTCATTGGACTAGTGGTCGCAAGCGAGGTCCTGGGTCCGATTCCCGGGTCGGGCAAAGTTTTTTTGGCTTTTCCATCAGGAATTTTTCAGTAACAGCCACGGAGTCTGGATTTGTGCCCGGTTGATGGCAATAGGCTCGCCCCCTATTACATGGGACTTAAACATAACTGGCGAAATGAGGGTGTACTATTAGGTACGTGATGTTATGGTACGTGATGTTATGTTATGTTATGTATACATACGTCACACCTGTAATAATAGAGGTGAATCTAATAATCCTTCCACATTAATTCGCCAATTATGTTTAAGTCCCATAACCAATTTAACCAGTTTTATAAATAATGATCATTGAATATTACTTGAAGCCAGAATCCAAATAATTAAAATCCCTTTCGCTATGGCTGTTCAAAATATAAAATACCGGCCAAGTGCGAGTCGGACTCGCTCATGAAGGTTTCCGTACCATTATCTATAAAAAATGGCAAAATAATCATGTCCGTTTGTTTGGGAACAACTGTCTACCTATCGCGGTTCTTGAGATACAGCCTGGTGACAGACAGACGGACAGACAGCGAAGTCTTAGTAACAGGGTCCCGTTTTTATCCTTTGTATACGGAACCCTAAACACGTGAAAAGTGAAATCTAAACTTTTTACCTAACCAGCTGTATTTAATATCATACTTGTTCACGAACAGACGGTGGATTTTATGATGAATCTCTAAGTTTATGACCGAAAAGTTTAATAGAAAGATGAACTAAGTAGGTAAGAGCCAGCTTCTTTGTTCCCTGAAGTTTATAATCTGGACCAATTCAAAGTTCGAATGAATCCTTTTCATCTAAGCAAGCGTGCTCCACCCTAGGCCGCATAGCGGCCGAACGCAAGCCCAAAAGTAAAATACATTTTACAAAAGAGCGTAAAGCAGATCCAAACCAACATCGCACCAATCATCAACAGCGTACCTAACTTTTTGAGATCGAAGATATCCTACACAAGATCACATAACTAACAAACACATTTGTACACACCACCACACCACACCCACACACCCCCACGCTACACATACCACATATCTCACACACATGCCCCACCCACTACATCCCGAAACTTACACAAACACACACTCACACACAAACGAACCCACACACACACGCACACAAACTCACAAGCACATCCCACACTCATTGCGCTCCCTTACTGATATATACATTTTAAAAAGTTAATTAGTTTTAAATGAATCTTTTTGCTTATTTCTCACACATTTGTAGAATGATTGTAAACTGGAGGAACGGAACCACCTAATACAAGCAAACCTTTGCTTAAAAGGTGACTCCAAACCTAACATAGTTATTTCCTTATGTGATGAAATAAAAAAAAATATTTTATTTTTATTATTATAACTTGGGGTTCCGACAAACAACGGAATCATCATCAACATTTTAACAGTTATTGCATTCTTTTTTTTCCATTACAATGAAAACGTACTTCAACACAATCAAGATCTAGTACAAGCAAAGATAACTTTGCACACCGAATGGTTTTCGAATCGTTTGTTTGTTACAAGATAATGAGTTGAAAGCACGAATAAAAACAAAAAGTAAAAGAAAACAAAAGCCTGATAAAGAGAAAGAATCACAAGCAATTCGGAATTCAAACAAATCACCGAAAGGAGTCTAGTAATCTTTGTACAAAGATAAACCTTCGCACGCTCTTCAAAGATACGCTTTTTTTCTACAATAGCCCTAAAGATTGCGTGCAAAGGAAATGCACCGTCTGCCTCTGGAGAAACTATTGTTGAACACGCGAACTTTAATGGAATTTTACAAACTCACATTAAGCAGTGGGAAGCACTAGGGTTATTTTTAACTTTTACTCGTTTCAGGTATAATAGCTACGATTTGAGACATTTAATATGCGGCGCAATGCGGTCATTTCTGTGCAGGTTTGAAAAATGAGCTATTATAACAAAATTATAGTACGAAAGTATGTGGATACTCGTTCATTTCTTCACACTAAACTAACTTGGCGCTGCAACCGACTTCTTAAGGAAATTTTCAAAATGATTAGTTGACGCTTCCCATGACCGTGCTTGCAAAGACACGGAGGGAACTCTAAATGTAATGGGTGATCAGCAGGGCTATTGCGTATCTTTTTAAATGTCAGTGGCTAACATAGTGTCCATTGATTAACTGTCAAATGGTTCCATTTTGTACCAAACCATAACCATTTGACAGTTAATCGATGGACACTATGTACGCAATATCCCTGCTGATCACGCATACAACAATTGTAAATTGCACCAATTTTAAAATTTGCAATTATTGCAACTCCAGCACACTAAAATTCCGGGGTACAAAGATGCATTAGCAAAAAGAGACACGATAAAGCTTGGTAACGAGAAAAGTTGAAAACTACTATTTCTTTTTGTTTCACTCTTCGCCTAATTAAATTCTTGTAAAGTCAAGGAGCTTACCTTATTCTGGAATAGTATTTTCTTTTGCAAAGTAGAACGTTAGTTATTTTAGTTTTCTTTTCTTTTTGACTATGCTTGTATGCTAAAAAGAGAAAACTTCTTGAAAACTGTCGTGAATGTATTATAGAAAAAGGTGTGAAAGTAAAGTGGCCCAAAATTCTGATAACTTTTATAGGGGTACTGTATTGCCCAGTAATAGCTAGTTGGTGGAGGTCAGATAGGCACTCGCTCTATGTATATAACTGGTATTCAGTTGGGAAAAGGCTAGGTATAGAAAATGGTAGCAAGTATCATGTATCATTTTCACAGTCAAAGAGTGAAAATGATAAGGGTATTATTTTCTAAATAATTTCGTTGCGGGGGTCCAAGAAAGTTCAGTAATTTCTTTGGTACTTCGTCCAGCTTCATTGTCTCGGTGATATTTCAATAAAATAAAAAGTCAATGATATATTTTTCGTAATAATTAATAATTTTTTGTAATTGTCAATAATTATATTTTATTTTACTTCCTTATTTTAGTCAATATTGATATTATTTTAATCTTAAATGCTTTATGTGACAAGGTAACACCTAAATTACGAGTACCTACTAGGTGTTTTAATTTCATTTTAAGTTTGCATTCTGAATGTAGTAAGCGAAATATGTGAAACCTTTTATTTTTAAGACCATATTGTACCATATTTCATGCAAATAAAGAATCTTGAATCGGCGCTTTTCCAGTTGTCACCACTGTTGATTCTGGTTTTCAGAAAAGCATTGGGAATAGTGTGACGGCACACTATTCCCAAACCACTCTCCTGTCATTGTGTCCTGTGGAATTGTGCATGTCCCAAAAAATACTTCTTATATTGCCTTGTTTTAAAATGATTCAATGAATAATATCAGTTCGAACAGCTTTGCATCAAAGGAATATATTTAAAAATTGCCAGGTATTTATGAATGAAGCATTTAAGAGAAAAGGGATGAGTGTAAATGTAAACAAGACGAATGTTATGGTATTTGAAAGAGAAGAGGATATATCGGTGTGTGATGTGGAAATAAATGATAAGAGTGTGAAACAAGTGAATGAGTTTGTATATTTGGGCAGTATGTTTACAAGAGATGGAAAGATTGACGCAGATGTAGAAAGGAGAGTAAATGGTGCTATGCATGCGGTGGTGACCAACCAGTCGATGTCAAAAGAGGCTCGGCTGGCTGTTCACAATGGTGTGCTGGTACCTACTCTTATGTATGGCAGTGAATGTTAGGTGTGGCAAACGAAGCATGAAAGTAGTATTAATGCTGTGGAAATGCGTTCTTTGCGAAGCATGTGTGGTGTAACTCTGAATGAAAAGAGTATGCTAAGGTGGTTCGGTCATGTGGAAAGGATGAATGAAAGGCGATTAACAAAAGGTATTTACAAGGCAGATGTGAGTGGTAATGCCGGGAGGGGACGCCCTAGAAAGATATACACTGATCTTATTGGTGCCGTTCTTCTGAAAGGACAGGTGCGTAGTACTCGTAACCGGCGAACGTGTATGACCAGATGTATGAATGTGGACGAAGCAAAAGGAGTATGTAAGGATCGTAGCAAGTGGCGTTCTGTGGTTTCTGCCTACCCCCATGGGAAAAGGGCGTGAGTTTATGTATGTATGCCAGGTATTTTCGCCATCCATTACTAACTTTCATTCATACTTACTAATATTTATACACACTCATGTAGATATACTTTTTCTCATTCAAGGGCACCCGTTTAATTTCAGTTACAAGCTGCTTCTGTTGAATTATGACCGTAATTTTGTGCGACACGCAAAAATTCACAAAAGTCTTGCATAAATCTTTGCTATCTTATTTCTTTTTATCGGAAAGAAAAGCGCTTAAATATATCCCTCGGTTAATGACCACTGGTCACGGCGTCTACTTACTACATACTTACATTTATATATTTATATGTTTAGGGATTTTATAGGTTCAAGAGCCCCTCTATTTATTACTCGCTTGCTTTGTTGACAAAGTTATCAAACTATCCGTATAAAGTCCTCATGAGCCGTGATAAATTGAGGATATAATATAACGTAAGTATATAAAATTCGTCGAGAAGTGAAGATAATTCGTCCGATGAAGCCTTTATTTACCTATAGGTGTTATTTTTACCCGACTGCGGTGAAGCCTAAAAGAAGAGTTATGTTTACTTCATTGACTCGACATCACACAGAGTATTAGTACAAAAGATAATTTATAAATTAATCAAGGAGAGCCTACTTTTTACGGACATTCTTATGTGTATTATTTGATGTTCAAAAGGGGTTAATTCTCAGCCCAGTTTAAATAAATATCCTTTGTTTCCTTTCAATGTTATGAAACCTTGTCAAAACCGTGTTTCCTTGATTTCTTGAAAATTAAGAAGGCTGGAAGTATGATAACTTGATATTAAACACTAACAACACTGTGGGTGTTGAACTCAACTTTCAGACAGATTCTCTGAAAACTGGAATATCTAAAGCTAAACAAAGGAAGTACGGAAAGTGACCGTTTATAAATTCATCTAAAAAACAAGTCGGACTTGCACATGAAGCGAGTAGATATTAAGAGATTTTTCATGTTTTTTTTAGCACCATAGACTGCTTATAGGTTTTCCTGTAATCTATAAGTCATCATTCTCTTGCCCTTATCCCCATTCATTTGAGGCCGGCGCAGCATGTCTTCCTCTTCCATACCTTCCTGTAATCCCTCCATCTTCCTCTTCCTGTATCTTCCTGTAAGTGTTGAACTAATTTCTGTATTTTTTTCAAAATTTTAATATTAGCAGTTTCGGAGATAGGTAAGGGGGGGGAATGGTCGGACAGACAGACAGACAGACACACGAGTGATCCAATAAGGGTTCCGTTTTTTCCTTTTGAGGTAAACCCTAAAAAGAAACTTCTAGATAGAAAGCAATTTCCCGAGAAATAAAAAGTGAGTTCATTTGTTTGCACAAGTAAGTATCATGTACTTTAGAATACTTCAGATAAAGGAAAAGCGTCTCAAAGGAGTAATTTACACTTGGACGCGGTTTTTAAACAATTTTAAAACAAACTGCTTGATAGCTTCACTTTATCTTTCGCTATTGTTTTCATTTATAAAGAAAAATACAGTGAATAGATGCAGCTACTACAACGTTGCAGAGTAAATTAGTGTTACTATTGTGGAGTGCTTTTGCTGTACCGAGCTATCTTTAAAAATAATCAGTAGCTGTTAATTAAAATGTTTCAGTCTAACTGGATGCAGCTGAATACCAGTATTTCTTATTTATTTTACACTAGCTAATGCCCGCGGTTTTTATACCAAACACAATTTATACTAAAACCTAGCTTCCTCGATAACCACTCTATTCATTGATGAAAACAACATGAAAATCGGTGGAGTATTTTTGAGTTTATCGCGAACAGACAGACAGAGGCGCGGAGCACTTTGTTTTATAATATGTAGTGATTGACTACCCTATAAAGCAGTTAGTAGTGCCCTTTTGGTAAAATTGGCTGTCAGCCAGGGGCACTGACTACCTGTTACAACTGTTATAGAGCTACAAATGACGGCCGGGACCAAGGGCAACGAGCCACGAAGGAAACTCGGTATGCAATGGGTCAGTCAATCGGTCGTTGACCTTTATACACATTATGAAGAAATTAACACCCGTCGGGGCTGCGGGTTGTTCGCAAGAGATACCGCCGCCTCGACATGAAGGGCTAAGAAGGAATATGGGTGGTTTTTAGTCAGTAGAAGTCTAACACTCCCTTTCGCTCTGGCCAGGAGCGGGAGGGGGTTATTTGATGATTTTTAACCCGCAAAAATTAAAAAAAAAAATGGAGGCCTATGTCCAGCAGTGGACGTCTTTTGGCTGAAATGATGATGAATGATGAAATGAAAAAGGTATTAAAAATAATCTTTTGATCGTTAAACATACGTATAGTCTGAAAATGCATAATTTAGGTACCATAACTTTTACTTTTATATCCAAACCAGGAAATGCAATCATTATAAAATATACATTTTTCATAGACCTGTAAAGTATTATACTGTTTTCGGTAATAACGTTGTGACTCCAGTCAAATGAGTTTGTAGATGGTTATCGCGCAATTCATTGCAAGTTTCTGTTTACAACCTATCGTGTACATTGGCTTTTCCTTCATTATTACAAGTAATAAAAACTTTCGTTGATTGCAATACATAAATGTTTTATATTTTCGTCGTAAAAAGAGGACTAGATCCCGTAGATTAAAGGAAAATACTGTGTTACTGGTCACACAGTTGTAAATTGTGCTTCTAAACCATTAAGGACTCGTTCTTAATACTAATATAACTTGGGTTTTAAAACTTCATACATTAATTAATGGAACCAATTTGTCATCATCATCATTCTCTTGCCCTTATCCCAATTCATTTGGGGTCGGCGCAGCATGTCTTCCTCTTCCATACTTCTCTGTTTCTCGTCATCTCATGAGACACCTCCTAAATGGAATGGAATCAATTTGTACCAAACTTTATGGGTTTTGGGAAGGCAATATGGATAACCAAGTTAATTTTTAATATTTTTTGGCTTATAAGGATCCCAAATTCAGGTGCTACGAAAATTCATGCTATATCCCTTGTTGCTGTAACCGTAGCTTAATGTAAACCTTATTCACTGGCAAACTAAGAGGTTGTAAACAAGTCCTTAAAAAAAAAAAACACCAAAATGTTTGGAAACCAGTTACAACATTACCAGCGTGTACCCGGATCTTTTATCTTTTGGCGTACCTAAAATCGGATAAAACTAATACGCTGAAATAAACTCCATTACTGAACCTCAAAATTTAAAATACCGATATAAGTATCCATAGAAAAGTAAAAACCGTATACATAAAGTTTGTAAGTATAAATTACGTGAGTCAATTATGACGAATTACTGAATTGAAATTGTTCGTTTTCGAGTGCCAGAAGAACCATGCAGCGTTGTACATTTTCACTTACCATTATTAGTTCGTTGCGGGTCTATTTGAGCATGTAGAATGGAGAAACCGGGAGCAATGATGGCGGGTAGAGTGCGCGAGCGCAGGAGGGGCGGGGGGGCGCGGCGACCACCCCCACCCAGCGCCTCCGCCGCCGCCGCCGCTGCCGCCGCCGCACTGCAACAAGAAGAAACAATTACTAAGTGAAACAAAGAAGTATGCATCATGAACACGACTTAAGAGCCCTTGTACTGCTGTAATTATTGTGCTATGGAAGAGCGGGGTCTCATAACACAGGCAAAAATTGCTTAAATGGATTCCCCAAACACAACCATCCATTTTTGTAACAAATTTCTTAAATAAAACATTTTTGTATTTTGTATTTGTATTTTTGTACACAAACGTTTTGTTTTTGTTTCGTGAAAATTTCAGAAAACAAAAAAGAAAACGCTGAGCTGTGATATTTGAATTATTTGGTCTCCCTAACTTCCGCCATTAAAATTTTTTTTCAAAATAGCGCCCACTCATTAACTAAACTTGTATTAATCAAGGATAAAAAAGGCACAAAGCGCTCCGGACGTCAGGGGCCACATGATGGCTTCCGGCCACCGTAGACGCGGGCCTGTGGACGGTGAGTGATGGGCTAGCTCGCCGTCCGTCCGTCTTATGACGACGACAGGCCGTGTCGACGGCGCGTTCGTGTTCCGTGCGCAAGGGCCGACGCCCGTCGGGGCTGCGGGTTGTTCGCAAGAGATACCGCGGCCTCTACATGAAGGGTTAAGAAGGAACATGGGTGGTTTTTAGTCAGTAGAAGTCTGACACTCCCTTTCGCTCTGCCCAAGAGTGGAAGGGGTTATTTGATGATTTTCCACCCGCCAAAAAAAAAAACAAAGGGCCTAATCGTAATAACCCGAGAAAACCAAAAGGTCGATGTAACACGAAACGACATCGGGAATAATTCAGATTATTATAATCATTTAGCAGATCTAAATTCAGAAAAAGATAAAATCACGCCCGTAATCTCACATTTCGCCAGTTACTTATGTTTTTAAGTTCCGTGTAACACGGAGCAAGTTTATTGCTATCAATGGGGCACAAATCCAGACTCCGTGGCTTCTACTGGTATCCAGATGGAAAATCCTAATATCACTTGGTCATGGTTAGTAGTTGCACTTGCGACCATTACACCAACGATGGAGTGATTTCAACAAAGACTTTCAATAAGATTGACATTAGGATATTAGTAGTTTATATTAATCCCAGCCTGATGCCATGAGGAGCCCACCCACGCGGCGCCTTAGCCGTTACTTCACGGTCGATACTTCAAAACTTTTCGGCCCCATCGGTCATCTATTCCAAGAGCAATGTACCCCGCCCACTGGCACTTCAGTTTCGCCATTCGTCATTTGTTATGATGGATTTACGGTCATTTCCAATAAGACAGGAAAAGTGAACACGAAAGTGTGTGCAATATTTATGTTTTTAACAGGAAAAATCGGAAGAGAACTAGAAATATTCGGGAAATGCGAAAAAAACTTTTAACAAGGTACCTAGTTGGCATCTCTGGCAGAAACAAACTGAAATAAAACTGAACGCAAAAACGACACTTTCGCTCCAAAACTTGCAGTTGTATTTTTGAACGAGACTTGTGAACTGAATTTCAATTTTAATTGGTATTTGTATTTCAAGTAAACTGCATATTTCCTCATTTTATCAAAAAGTCGTATTCGAAGAAGTCTTGATTTCTAATGAAAAATACAGAGAATACGAGCTATAAAACTGAATAACACAGAACAAATCACAATAACGTGGGTGTACTAATGGATACAAATCTGCCTAACCCTTCGGGGATTACAGGCGTCATGTTATATTATGAATCACAAGAAAAAATATTAAACAGCACCAAAAACAAGGAAACAAAAACATTATATCCCATAAAAATCATATAAAAACCGAAACCTGACACGCGAAGCCGGGCTTTCAAATCATACGCGACAACCTCACAGTCACTATTTGTATTACGTAACCTGAAACCTGGGTAGTTGTTACCTTGACATTCAACCCAAGATGGCAACAACAAAGAACACACATGAAACTAGATACTTTGAAGACTGCTACAGAACTTCTGTACAAGTTATAGGAGTTTATACTATACGAACATCAAGTAGAAATGAGAATTTTCGAAGACTGTGAGAAAAAATCTGCCTCGTTGGTCTTGTGGTCGCAAGTGCGATTGCTGAGCATGAGGTCCTGGGTTCGATTCCTGGGTCGGGCAGACAGACATTGGGTTTTTCCGTTAGGAATTTTTCAGTAGCAGCCACAGAGCGTGGATTTGTGCCCGGTTGATGGCACCTATTGCTATCAACCGGGCACAAATCTCTATGACTTAAACAGTTAAACATAACTGGCGAAAATATGTGAATGGACTATAAGGTGCCTACACTTCTGTCTAACCCTTCGGGGATTACAAATACCTGATGTTGTTTTGTAAGATTAAAAATATTTTGGAATTATTTCAGCTTCTAATGAAGATTATGTCAATTTCAAAATAATAACTACAGACTATTTCTTAATTCACATTTGAAATTTGCAACATAAAAATCTCATCATCGTCAGTCTATAATGTTCCCACTGCAGGGACTCAGGCCTCCTCTCTAGAAGAGGGATGAGCTATAATCCACCACGCGTGCCCAGTGCGTGTTGGTAGTTGTCACATGTCTTTGATTTTTTTAGTTCTAAGAGATGCCGGTTTCCTCACGGTGTTTTTCTCACTGTTTTGAGAGCATTGGTGATGAAATAAATAACACAAAGTAATGCGCCTGCCTGGGTTCGAGCCCACGATTCCATAATTCCATTGCTTGTGATTTCCAGCTCAGTCCGTCCAGGGTTAACGTGGGCCACTGGTCGAATGTTTTATCCAGCTCCTTCTACACCACCAGATGGCAAAATAAAACTATATAATATAGGTACCCAGAAAATACCGACTGATTACCAATAAACTTCTTATAAATCTGACTATAAATTAAGTTTTAACGTATTAACAAATTGTCCAATTTAAGAAATAAATCAAGATACGATCCAATTTACAATAAATCACAGAAAATATTCTAACTGAACTGTGCAAACTTTCAACTATTTGTCAGATAATATAATATATTATTATGAGATTCATAGAAAAGATTTGGCCACATGTTATTGAAACTTGATAAATGGTAATAGCAACTTTAGATAAAGAAATATAGTTTTTGTCTAGGAGCATGTAAAAAGCAAAATTCGTGAAATATAATTTTTCGGCTGGTTGTAATTCTTCTCGAGGGAATTTCAATTTGTCGAGCAAGTTGTACAAAAAATATCTAAGACATGCATCTTTTTATATTTTATCAGGTTCACTGTCCACAGACCACATACGGTCTGTAGAGTAACTTCCATACCAGTCCATAGACCGTATGTGGTCTGTTCGCCGATACAATTTCTAGGCCATCTGACACTATGGACGTTAGAAGAAAGTCTTTAATTTAATGCGGACTTAGCAGGACACATCATAAGGATTATAAAAAAGTGCTGGGACACAGGGTAATACTGGTTTTTTTGTATCAATTAAAAAAAAAAAAAAAAAAAAAAATTATTGAAGTTTAATAAAATCATAGCGGGACTTGTGGACCTTTACCACTCTGGAGCCTGGACAGTGAACCTGTTATGTTAATTCAATATTAGCTTGAAAGTGAATATATGTATGTGAAAGATAGTATACGTAACAGTTTTAGAGACAAAAGTCTGTAGGTAACTCATGTTATGTTAAAAGGAAGACTCCTAAAGAACATAGCTATTGCTTATTACTATTGTCTCATTAACTCTCATTGCTGATAACTTTGATTGCCTTTCCAATAATATTATTGTTCCTGCGTTATCCCACTGCTCGACATAATCTCCAAGGTCAGTAATGTGACCCACTGGTCGTTGAACTGAGTGCCAAAATTACTACATAATAATTATGAAGCCTTGACAGAACGCGATGGCGTCGTGGCAGATCTCTAATGAAATGGTGAAACGAGCTGGACAAAACCGAGAGCCTTCAATACATCAATTACACATAATTGAAGACACCCTAAAGAGCGAAGATACATATAACAAAGATCTATGACCACAGAGAATGCAAGTTGTTGGTAGATGTTGCAATAAGTCGACCTCGATTCCCGTTCCCTTAGTAAATGTCTAAAGTTTCACTTCTCAAAATTACCCACTGCAAGACGAAGCCTTTCCTCAATTACAGCCACAGCGCTTCTCCGCTTCCTAATTATCGTTACGGTGCAAATGATCCTAAAATTCTGCCATATTTATATAATCAGAACGAGTTTTAACAACCACTAGAGCATTTTCTCGAACATTCCCATGAAATATAATGTTCTTATGAATGGTAAATACAAGCAAAAGCTGGATTTATAATTCGTAATATGTTCGTTCCTCGAATTTATGACAGGGTGTTAGAAATAATGCTCACTGGGCATTTTTCTATGACATTCTGGCTGCTTCGTTGGTGTGCGACTACTGAGTCTTGAGTTCCCAGGGTCGGTAAAAGTGTGCTGGGGCTGCGGACTGTTCGATAGAAATACCACGGCCCCGGAACACAAAGGTCAGTAGAAGTCTGACACTCCCTTCCACTCCATCCATCAATTGAAGCCTCCCGGTGTAAAATGTTGATTGCTGACCTACCACTATAAAAAAAAGTTCGGGAAAAGTGTTACTTTGTGTTTTTCCATGAGGAATTTGTCAGAAGCATCCATTGAATTTAGATTTGTGCCTCGTTGATGGCAATTGACTCACCCCCTTTTACATTGGACTTGCCCGTGCTCGATGAAATGTTACACATTTGTTGGCATAATCAAGTTATATAAATTATAAGTTATATAAATATAAGTTTTTGCAAGCTCCAAAAACGTTGTATCCGGGTTATAAACAAGGCATGGTTCTTGGATAGTTGTAAACCTCTCTTCCAAAAGTGTAAGATTCTTCCACTACCCTGTTTATATATAAGAGAGATTTGCGTTTTTACCAAGAATCACATGCATTACTTTAAGCAACGTAGTGAGGTTCTTCCAAGACATAAAAGGGTTAAGTTTCGCAACCTATTGTATCAGCCACCTAGTCACAAAGATATTTATATAAAAAATGTGTTTAATTTGTGTATTCTGATTTATAATAACATTCCAAATAAATTAAAATTGTTGCAGGGTATATTATTTAAAAAAAAATTGACTGAGTGGTTACAAAATCATTGTTTCTATAGCATTAAGGAATTTATGGAATTTAAAAATTAATTTTAATGATGAATTACGAATGGATAATTGATTTTATAATAATTAAATGATTGCATGGTAATTTGATAATAATGACATAACAGTGAATAATTTGCACGCTTGCTTGCAGGCAGAATACAGTGACTTTTTAGGATATAAGATCTTTCCTTGTAACTTTTTTGTATTTTCTTGCAAATAAACATTTTTGATTTGTTTTGATTTAAAAACTTCGAACGTCGTTCTCATGTCTTGATACGTTTAAAAGTAAATTCTGTAATGTATATTCCCTTTTATTCTCAGTGCCATCGTCTCCGTGTGACATCATAATGCAACATGGCGCTTAGTGGCGCCGTCTGCAGCGAACGACTCTCATTACCCGCCAAAAGCCTTTGCCGTGTCGCCCAATAGAATTTGAGGAGTTATGCTAACAGAAGCGCGGGAGAAAATGGACGTCATTTGCAGCCGTCTTCAGTTTAAAGATGTGGTATTAAATGGAATGTTACTTTTTGTTGTATTCTTTCTTAAAAAAGCACTTTAAATTATGCTCGTTATTGTTCAGTATGTTGAGACTTTGTTACCTGTGAGTAATAACATCTTTGGGGACCTCATCATCCCTGCATCCTGCCCTTATCCCATTCTATTTGGGGTCGGCGCAACACTTTTCCTTTTTCCATTCTTCCCTGTTAGAAGTTACGGTGGCATTTACTCCTTTCTCTTTCATATCATTCCTCGCACAATCCATCCATCTTTTCTTTGGCCTTCTTTTCCCTCTCCATCCATCAAGATTTATATCCATTACCTTTTTAGTTACATGCGATTTGTCCCTCCTCATAACATGTCCATACCACGACATTCGATTCCCTTTCAATTTTTCTGTAACTGGCGCAACTTTTAAACTTCCTCTAAAATACTCGTTCCTCACCTTGTCCATTCTTGTCACACCACACATCCACCTCAACATTCTCATCTCAGCTACATGCAATCTTTTTTCATCCATCTTCTTAACAGCCCAGCATTCCGATTCAATACAGTACGACAGGTCTAATCACGAACTTGTATATTTTCCCCTTTAACTTAAGGGGCATCCGTGGGTCACCTACAGAGTATGAAAATCATTAAACTTTGTATTGAGGACAGAGTGGGGTTGGTACTGACAAGGTTTAACTGACAGAGAAGAATGGAAGAAAGAAACGTGATTCGCTGACCCCAAGTAATACGGGACAAGAGCAGAAAGATGATGATGTACATTAAGATTTCTATCACAGACTTGGAAAGTGTATTATACAGGGTGTAAACGAACCCTTCATGCATCCGTCAACAAAGCATTCTGTACATCAAACCAAGTACCCCTACGCAAAATTTTTTGCTGGGAAATGACTTTTTTTTTTGGGGTCAAAAATCACATTTTACGGTAAAACTCAAAGTAGCACTCTTAAAACATTGTGCTAGTGGATGCTTTGAATAGTAAACGGGTCATGGAGGTAATTTAAGTAAAGTTAAAACCTGAAATACTAGTATTTACAAAACAGCTGTGAAAAATTTGAAACTTTGACCCCCAATATCTCCGTAACTAGGAGGTTCCCAGGTATGGTCTAGAACAAAAAAATTATCGCAGTGGTGGGGAGAACAAATGCCTTTCGTTTGCGTTAAGGGTACTTTTACACCCTATATGATAAGATCAGTTTCGGACTGAGGATTTTATATTTATTCTAGTCGCTTCATGTAAAATACTGGGATCCGATTAGACTGGGGCAACATAGCATTGGCAAAGAGCTAAGCAGATGATGATAAATTCTGCCAAATAAAAGGACGGTTTAATTTTACGCAGCCGTTTTCATAAATACGCACCACGAAAACGATGTAATAGGAATATGAAAGCATAACATTATTCATTGTCTAGAATCATTTTCATTAAGTAACCCAAACATTGGATGTCTTTGTGATGTTAAAAGGTCACTATTAGGACCGTACAGGGCTTTTAATCGGAAATAAGATTAGAAGAATAGGAATCGCCTTGTTTTGTTATATACCGAATAGGGAAGAAATAAAAGGCAAAAACAGCCAAAAAAAAATCTTAAAACTCACACATTCTTTCAGATAAAAATGTCATCCACGATAAAATTTCTAGTATAAGCTTACCGCGTTCCTGTCGTCTGTCCACAGCACTGAAAAGCTAACCAGGAAAATTTTAACCCTCTCCCTGGTTGACTCGGAAGTGCCATACTTGACCGATGCAGAGAGCGCCTGGAAAATGACTTGCCCGAACACGGATCGGCCCGAGAACCCATTTTCCCAAAGACAGTGGGATGAGCCGCTCTGCAGGTTGGTACGGAATAACCTTATTAATACGTCTACCAATACTGCCGAGCGTGCCCGCCTGCTGGCTGTGGGTGAATGGGAGTCGGGCCTCTGGCTTCAGGCACTACCGTCACCTAATATAGGCACTATGCTAGGTGACACAACCTTCCGGCTCGCTACATGTTTGCGTTTGGGTGCTCCGTGTGGGGCTCCACATCGCTGTCAATGTGGTGAAGTAGTCGACAGCCTCGGACACCACGGCCTTTCCTGCAGTAAGAGCGCAGGTCGAATTGCCCGGCACGCCAGCATTAATGATCTCATTCGACGTGCTCTGGCCACCGCCGGTGTGCCTGCTGTTTTAGAACCCAATGGGTTGGCACGCGTCGATGGGAAGAGACCAGATGGTATGACCATAATGCCATGGAAGTTGGGTAGGCCTTTGGTGTGGGACGCAACTTGCGTCGACACCCTTGCGCCATCCCATCTTCCTAGCACGATGTTCTGTGCCGGGGCGGCTGCTGCAAGTGCTGAAAACCTCAAACGGCGCAAATACAACAACTTAATTGGCAGTTATGTGTTTGAGCCGTTTGGGGTTGAAACACTAGGGCCTTGGGGTCCGAGTGCTCACCTAATATTTAAAGAAATTGCCAAGCGGTTGGTCGACTCTTCACGTGACCAGAGGGCTGGCCTGTTCTTTGGCCAAAGAATCAGCATTGCCATCCAACGTGGGAATGCTGCCAGCCTTCTGGGCACTTTTCCTGTTGACAGCGGTGTGGATGAGTTTTTTGACGCCATGTAATTCTTCTCTTTTTGATACTTGTATATATTTTATTATAATTTTAGTTCTGTAAATTGTAGTTTGTAAATATTGTAAATAAAAATTATATCCACGATAATACCGAACATTGTCCATGCATATAAACCATGTACGAGTTATATGTATGAACTTTAAAAAACAGCTAGGTATAAAGATCTTATACTATTTATTTCTCTTTTAACATTTTGATATAGCTACAATTAATAATAAAGTTAATTCAGGAAATAATTGCAAACCTACACCAACATTTGAGGACCTGTCAACTTTGGTAGGCGATGGCCTCAAATACCCAACTCTTTAGTGTTTGCCTTTTCAAAATCTATATGAGGAAGCGCATGGGTAGACCGCAAAGTTTTATTATGTGTTTTGCAATTTGCAGGTCAGTAGTAAGCTCTATGAAATCATCAATACTGAATACAATCCTCTAGTTAGTTTATTTAATCCTATTGAATGACTATTTCATGAAAAAGTTGCAATAACCGTAACAAAATTTGCATTTCGCGGAATACACTGGCGCTCCCAATCTAGAGGTTGAGACAGTATGTAACTTGGTTTACATCGTTCTCAATTCTGTGAAAAGCTTCATCCAGGCTGTGATACGCCCGGGGCTGCGGGACTCTTCGAAAGGGATACCGCGACCCCAGAATACAAAGGGCTAAGAAGGAACATGGGTGGTTTATAGTAAGTCGGACACTCCTTCCCCAAAACATAGAGCAGGAGGGAGTGGAAATCATCAAATGACCCATTTGATGATTTCCTACTTACCAAAAAAAGGTTGTAGTAGGTACGCCAAGAGTACAAAGTCACGAATTGTACAGTTTTCTGTTTCTAGGATATGCAGAAAATAAAAAGAACGGTGTCAAACAATATTTATTACAGTGAAATACATTTTCTAACTATGCAGTACCCTTAGCAGCTACAGTATTGATAGCAGGTGCAGTATTGTTAGTAACTGCAGTATTGTTGGCAACTGGAGTACTATTAGCAACTGCAGTACTATTAGCTACTGAAGTACTATTAGCAACTGAAATATTATTAGCAACTGCAGTATTATTAGCAACTGCAGTACTATTAGCAATTGCAGTATTGTTAGCATCTGCAGCTGCAGTACTGTTAGCAGCTGCAGTGACTGTGGAATTAACACTTACAAGAGGCAGTACATTAGTATGATTAGACCCAAGAGTACCAGGTGTGTTCCAGAGAGGGACAGTCGAACTCCTTATTGTAGTTGCACTTGGATGATTTGCAACCGTTATATGATGCTTTGGTTTATGTGTTACATTAGGTGATGCTGCTTTAGTTGCTTTTCCATTTATTTGTGCTCCTCTTCGAGTTTCTTCTACCTTATTTGTGTATGTTTCAGTTGACACATTTTTGGTGACGTTATTTCCTCCATCTTTAGAAATAATAACAATGACTTTCGGTTCAGAAAAAACTCATTAAATTAGTTTATTTTAAAATGTGTCTCTAGGGCTTACCATTTGGAAATAATTCAGTCGAGATAACTACATAACGAAGACAGTAGAAGAGTTCAAATTGTGGAAACATTGGCTTTTCTTGTCTTTAAATTCAAGCTTGATTTATTTCAATGCTAACAAATTATAACTTAGCCATGCAAAAACATTTTCAAATAAAATGTCACAGTTTTCACAGTTTGTTAAATGTAAACCGTAAAAAAGAGAAACACTTTCGTTAAATCTAGTTTAATAACTGAAGGCATGACTAAAGTTATGCGATACTTGCAAAGAGTTTTGTAAAAAAAAATGTAAGAAAAGTAGAGATAGTCTGACAACCAGTCTTGCCATGGGTGTTTATAACTAGGGGTTCTAAAGGTTACTTCGGCAAGCACTCCATATAAACTATTGGTTGGTATTCAGATGCACACGGCAAGACTAGACACCAATCCTAACTTGGTTGAAAAAATAAGCAGATAATGAGATATCTACAAAGGTATATCCTTACCAGTGAAGAAGTCATTGAATCCTGGTAAGAGATTCCCAGTTTCTCCAACACCTAATTCCACGTGCATATTGCCAATGTTAGATATTCCGTGACCATCCATAATTATTGAGCCTTTACCTAAAAAAATATATTAGGTATAAACTGGATTTTCATGAATTCTTTCTCCTTTAGCTAGACTGTCTCATGTTTACTTATTATCAACGGCTTTATTGGATTTGAGGGCTGCTACGCGTTCGTTTACAAATAATATAAAAAAATCACTGGTAAAACCTGTTTGAGAATTGCGCAGCCCAGGTAAGAAAGACAGGGGAGAAGGCCTATTAACCACCTATGCGTAGAATAAGGCTGCTAACGATGATGATAATTCCATACTTATTAATATCGGTTATTTTTGTCACAAAAAGGCTTACGTTTGGCCGCAACTCGTTTGATGATACAGCCGAAGGACATAAATTCGGCAGAAATAAGTGAACATTAAAGGAAGCAATAACTACTCATATTCTGCTTTAATTCGGTTCGTGCTATGTTTCAGTCAATTCGCCACAATTTGACTGTATCCCAAAGGTATATCTAGTTATCTGTATTCATCAGTACGATTTGTTCGATTTTGCCGCCAGGCTGATACAAATCATCCCGAGCCAAATATGCGTGTACCACCCCTGAGACTTTTTTCAGTCCCTATTTATTGCTTTTCATAAAAGCATTTTCACAGCTTGCTATCGCAAAATTACACTTAAGTAGACGAAACTTTTTTTAGTGCCGCGTTCAATAAAAAAACTAGTGGACACTAATGCTGGTCTTTGGTTGGTCTTTTTTTTTGGGTAAAAAGATTTCTGTTTATAAAACTCTACTGGTCTATCTACAAATACATCCATTCAATGTTAACCTAACATACATTTGATATTCTACAAATTATCAATAGAGCGCTCTACTGCTTACTGACCCTAGAATATCTAAAGATGATTTTCTACGAAAATATTACATTAACCGCAAACAATTATTGAAGGATTTTTCACATCAATTATTGACAAGTTTTTCTGGAGGTCACAGATAATTTCGCTGTTGATAAATCGTCACTCCTTGTGTATGTCTACATTGATATAGTATAAAAAATAATAGGTCAAATATAATTATTCGATTATGAGGGCTAACCAGAATTTTATTTATATTTTTCTACTCATATTTTCCCTAAGGTATGGTTGAACTATTTTGTGGTCAAGGCTGTTCGTATGTTTTGTCAAGGCTAATCCTAAATGCAAGCGAATAGATTCAGTGCAGTATTTTAGTTCACAGTCGTTTATTTATTTTGTTTAGAGTCATAGGCTCTAAAAAAAACATAAATAAAATTTGGTTTTGTATGCCTATGCATTCAAAATCAATGTTTATTAATCCGTTTCTGCGTTATGCGAAAAAAACTATAATAACACAGCTACATCAATATCATATGATTATTAAAAAAAGAGAACTCAATTTTCACCCGACTCCGGCGGACTTTATAAGGAGGGTAATGTTTTTGGAACCCTTTTTGAAATCTCAGCCGCAGAAGCTTTTCTCGCTTAAATTTTGATCTAAATTATTTAGCCATGTTTAAATATAATGTTCAGGAGCTTTTCTTGTAATATCTAACATAATTAAATGCTTCCGTCGTCACTAATTAGTTTAGCTTGTCTGCGTTCATCACTTATGGAGGACTTGGTTTAATTGACTTGACTTTAGCGCAAGTTATTAAAAGGAAGACGTAGACTGTCTTTATGTTTCAATCTCCTGGTACAGTCACATCAGTGGTGTAAAAACCAGCGTGAACTGGCCTCGCATTCTTTTGAAATTCCTTTCTACCCTAGGTCAACTCAAAGTGTTCAGTCGACAGGAAGTTGGGTTGAGTTGCAAAATATTACTGTCATGATGGTGATAATAAATCGTTATTTCAAAAAGACTGATGAAAATATATGAAAGCTGATTTACGATCATTTAATATCTTCCGTGCATTATATTGAAGAACCAAAGAATATACGCAGCAATACGCGATATACTGCGGAATCCGAGGTTTATATGAAATAAAGCCAAGCTCAAAAAAGAAAATTCTTAAAAAGCTGATGGAGCCGGTTTTGCAGTTTGCTTGACGTAAGTGTGGCCATATAGATAAAGATAGGGATGACTAAAGGCGCCCATGTCTATAGACTAGCATATTAACTATCCTGCAATGTTCCCACTGCTGTGACACAGGTCTCCTCTCGATGAGAGGGACCAGACTGTAATGTATTACTCTCCGGTCCAGGTGTTGTTGGTGATAAGGTCCCTTTAAAATAGATGGACAAACTTTTAGAAATCATTGAGACCAACGAAGTAAGTACAATTATAAAATAAGAAACACGCATTAGAGCCTTACGAGAAATAGCTCAGAAAATACACCAAAAATGTTGATTGCCCAACATTTTAGATCTAAATAAGATCACTTTAATCAGTGTTTTTTTGCTTGGATATCTTTTGTGAGACGTACTTAAGGCTGTATTAAAATTTGTCCATCTATTTTAATGGGGCCTTGTATTCGATTGTTTGGTTCTGGGACATGCCGATTCCCTCACGATAATGTTCTTCACTAGTTTAAATTACTTGATATTATTAGTTTCCATACCACCTCTATACTTGAGTTCCACATCGGTTTCACCAATGTTACTAATGCCTTTGCCATTCATTTTGACATCAACGTTTTCTAATTTTTTTAAATTGTGTTTAGTATGTAGATCAAGAATATTGTTGAGGTTAGCACCACTGCCATCAATGCTCGATGTTTTCTTTTTCCTTTTGTCTCTGACTTCTTTCAGTTTTGTTTCTAGCTGAAATTAATATTTTAGTTTAATAAGGAGTTATTCAATGTTTTCAATAAGGACTAGTAAGTTTTATTAATTTACTAGTATTGTGTTGAGATAGTCTCACAAAACTAACTTTTATGAATGAAATAGAAGAATTTTGTTTACTTCAAGATAAAACAAATTCGAACTAAATTTCAGAAAATGATAGCATTTACTGTTCAGTGTAATAACAGTACAAATTGTAATATAATAATATTACAATTTAGATACTAAATAAATCAACAATGAAAGAAACAGAAGCGACTAATGATGTTATTCAGGCAGATATTACGTCAATGGCAGAAATAACGCAAATCTCATTAAAGTTAATAAGAACAACTGATGGATTTAACCTTGACAGTTAGACAAACTGTATCGTTTGTATTCGAAATAATAATTTGATATCAGTCTAAGGGCACAGTAAGATAAACATAACAGACACACGAGTACAACAAACTAAAACCTTTAATGAGAAATCAATTTAAAAATTAAATTTTTCATAGCGGAAGAGAAAGAGAGATGACATGTTAGTTATGATTTAATAAGGTCACAAAATGTGCCAGTGTAGAAGGGCCAAACAGTCACGTATACTCCTCATTTACTAATCAATTAACTTAGTAGTCTCAAAGTTATTTTGTTTACAGTGGCTTTACAATAAGAACTTTGAAAATTGATATTATTTTCTAGACACTTAAGAAGTTCTTCTTCTTCCATCGTCGAAATTACAATTCTCCCGCCTCGGAATATATAACCATGTGTGATATTACAACAATCTATCTCGCACATCCAAGATATATCATGTACGAAGATCCTAACAAGGTTAGTCGACCGCCCGAAGCCTCCGGCATCAGATAATTGATTTGTTTCGAAGTTCGCACATCGGGAGGAATTCGCCAAAGGAGCAATTGTTTTGAGTGCCAAAACTCCAATCACCAATTTAGTTGAAAGCTGGTGATCCTTGGCAACATCAATTTTATGTTCCCAAGTTTTGATACTTTGGCTCTTATTGTGTGCTCATTTTCTGGAATGAAAATGGCCTCTTTTGCCTTTTTTTATGTTTCCTTAGTTTTTATAACTATTGTCTTTGCAGTTCTTGGAATAATAAGACGATTATTTTTGTTCAATGAAGGATTTTAATAATATTGATAACACTTTGTTTATCTAAATGTGATTTAAATACAGATCGAAACTAGAAAATCGGCGAAAATTTTTTTGAAGTTCACCAATAAATGACCGAGAGATATAGATTATTAAAGTTGAAATAAATAAAAAGTAACATAATTATTGACAGTTCTTTAAATCCGTCTTATATTTGTGCTGAAATAAAACGAGTTTCAAGTAAGTACCTTCTTACAAATGTCATTTGGGTTTGTCCCATTTGCCACACATCAAGCAAATTAAGCAAACAAACATTGCAAGTGCACATTTTTTTTTTGCTGTTTGATAAATCATCAACTGACTCCTCCCGCTCTAGAAGAAAAGGAAGGGTGTGTCAGACTTCTACTGACAAAAACCAACCATGTTCCTTCTTAGCCCTTTGTGCCGTGGATTTTTTTCGAACAACCCACAGCCCCGACAGGCGTCGGCCCTTGCAATGTTGCTAACATCGCTTTAAGGAATTTTAACCACCGCAATTAGAAGCATCTTCTATAGAATGGAGATGCTCTAACCCAAAATCTGAAATTAACACAAAGTACGTACCATTTCTAATAGAATATCTTTTTGTTCTAAAAAGGTTTCGTCAACTATTTCACTTCGCCTTTTAGGATCTAATAAAGCTTTTCCACCGTTTGCTTGAATATCTTGCAGTCCTGCTAAAACCTTCAAAAAATATTACAAAAATGTTTATTAAAAGTTTCAGGGCGACCGGTTTGGTAAGACTGGTTGGTAGAATTTCGAGCCACGACTGTAAGACTGTCAAATATCTACGAATGACAGCTTCGACCAACGGTTTAACGTGTTTTCCAAAACACGGAGGAAACTCGTCATAATACGGGTGGTGCAACCCATGCACGAACCAACCCACGCAAGCACGGCTTAAAGAGCTGCTCCCATGCAGCGGCTGAACAAAATGTACTCTTTTATTTTTTGAGGGTGGGAAATCAACAAAATAAAAGCTCTGCCCAAGAGGGGTTATTTGATGAGTGTCAGACTTCTACCGACTAAAAACCACCCATGTTCCTTCTTAGCCCTTGAGCCGAGGCCGCGATATCTCTTCAGAACAACCCGCAGCCTCGACAGGGCAAAATGTATTCTCGCTTTAGTCGGGATACTGTAACTACAGTATCCGGGGAAGAGGTAATTTCTCCAATAATTAAATTAAAACACTAGATAGATACTGATGCAGCCACTTATCTTCTAAACCCTTTAACCTCGTACAACCCTTTCAAACAAATATGTGGGAGTCTATTTTAGTCTTCGACTACTCGACTGAAAGGCACAACTTCTCTATAAATGTTGCTCTTATACCGTCACGTTCCATTTTAACTGTTTCATTAAGAATCTGTGTTATTTTCAACACAAATAAGCTGTTGTTGAAATTTGGTTTAAATTAATAAGTTTACTGTTTGAACTTTCGGTTGTTGTGTAATTGCGTTGTTTGTTTAGGCGTTGCAGACCGAATTCTGATAATTTTATAATTTAGAATTAATGACTTATTTCGCTTCATAAAACCCAAAATGTTAAAAATATTATATAAATAGACACATCACCTATTCCAAGGAAATGGATCAAGTCCTATCTAATTTATGTGAAAGAAAAAGAACATAATTATACAAAATGAAAAATAATACATACAACACACAGCAAATATTTAAAGTACAACAGGACGGAACAACAAAACTAAGAGTTAACAGCTTGCAATGTAATGGAGGACACAGCACAGCGCTGATTTTCAGTGGTCAACCGTGAATAAACGTACGAAAGCCGAAACAGCATAAAAATATTTATGCTGGTTTGGCTTTCGTACGTTTCGCTTGTTTCGTAATGTACGCGATATAATAATATCGAAAAAATTCTATCCACCTCCCTTCAAGCAACTAATCGGAAGTATACGATCATGCAAATAGAAAATACTACTTAACCCATATTTGCCCTTGCTCTATCAATCATCGAAATTACATAACTAGAGTCACCAACATAACCATGGCTCGACAGCTACCACAATTCACAAATAAAATTACCCCTTTTGACCGCCACGCACTACAAATGACCACCCAGACCGCTAAATTGGTAATACCAAACATTGCTCGTTTTTTATTTTTTATTTATCGATGTTTCGAAATGGAACAACAAATTGATGATACATCGACAACGTCCCTAGAGCTTCAAAGGTTAACGAGATTTATTTATTTGGATAAATAATGTAGGAAGATAGCTACATGTCTGAAATGTATCCTTTCAAATGTCACTGGTAAGCAGTAACATAACATAATTTACTCAACATGCCTGTAAACTCGGAACGAATGGGCAGAGATGTAGCATTGGTGTGTCACTACCCATTATTCGCCGTTATGTTTAAGTGCCATGTAATTGGGGGCGAGCCTATTGCCATCAACCGGGCACGAATTCAGACTCCGTGGCTGTTACTGAGAAATTGTTTATGGAAACAAAAAAAAAATATGAAAGAAAAAAAAGGAATAATAACACAACAATAATTTCGACAAAACACTCGGTTATTTTTTCCAAAAAGCCGGCAGAGGTTTTTAGTACACCCCGTCGGGGCCGCGGGTTGTTCGAAAGTGATACCGCGGCCTCGGCACAAAGGGTTAAGAAGGAACATGGGTGATTTTTAGTCAGTAGAAGTCTGACACTCCCTACCGCTCTGCCCAGAGCGGGAGGAGTCATTTTGATGATTTCCCACCCCCCAAAAAAAAAAAAGGTGTTTAGTACATCCCGTTACCATTAATCCAACAAAATGTCTTATGTACTAGCGATAGTATTTAAGAAAAATGAACTTTATACGACGTTAAAATATAATCGCTTAAACCGTTGAGCTCAGGTAAGGCGGATTGTAGGCAATCGTATGACGGGTTAGCTGGCAATAAATACAGATCTACTACTAATAAATTCAGATGAAAAATAAGAAACACAGAAAAAGTATTTATTAGGATCGCACATGACCAAATAATAAAATTTAAAAAAAAACCAACGAAAAATAAAACTTACAGAGGCACAATAAACTAAATTGGTCCAGTACGAATCCAAAAGGCCCTGTCTTAGCATGGTGCTGTAAACATTTCAAAATAGTACATCCACATTTTTCCAGTTATTTTTTTTTAAGTCTCATGGAATAAGTGGCATTCATAATGCCATCAACAGTCGGGCTATTGCGTATCTTTTTAAATGTCAGTGGCTATCATAGTGTCCATCGATCAGCTGTCAAATGGTTATGGTTTGGTACAAAATGGAACCAGCCCTGCAGGTCACGAATCTAGACTTTGTGGCTGCTACTGAGAAATTCTTAATTGAAGACCGCAATAACCCTATGTCCAACCAATTCCTCCATCCAAAATTGCCTTACTAATCCCATAACCTACGAAAACCGATATCTTAACAGCTAAGCTAAGCTGCGAATCCAATTCAGTCTCACTCACACGATAACAAATTATTTCTTACTCAAAGCCTGCCATAGAAATGTCGGGAAAAAAGTAAGCTTATCGAATCTGACGTGACGCACGTACGAATGGCACGTGCAATGGTTGCGTACATTTTCTTTATGTAACCGATTTCTTTTACAACAAACAGAATGCTGATGATGAAAATTATTGGTACTTGGATTCATTTGCATTACATCTTCAGCTGGTATAAATATAGATTCTAAATATTTTTGTCATGTCAGATGAAAATTATTTTTAAATGTATATAAATCAGGAATGGGTACATAAGAGGAAGTCTGAATGTGGCACCACTTACCGAAATGTTATGTGGTAATCTATTATCGTGGTATGGACATGTGTGGTGCTGAGTAATATGGAAAATGTAGTGAGGAAAAGGATGTATACTTAAATGAAGTGGGCTATAAGAGTAGAGCAAGACCAAAGAAACGATGGATGGTGTGACAGATGATATGGCTAGAAATGAGGTTACTGCTGAGATGACGTGTAATAGAAAAGTATGGAAGAAGAAGACTTGCTCCGTCGACCCCAAATAAATTGGAGAAGGGCAGGAGGATGATGATGAATCTAATAATACCGATAGATTAACAAAGGATGAAACTTTGAACATGACGCATGCGAGGTTTGAAGCAAAAGCTGGATGCTCCTCTCTTCTCGCTGTATGATCTTCAGTAACTTACTTAACACTAGGTAAACTAAAAAAAGTACCGTCAAAAAACTCCTTCTCAACGCCGTTAACTGGTAATGCTTCCTCGAGACTGGCAGCGTTGCCACGTTGTATGGTAACACTAAGACTCTAACCAAAGTGTCAACTAAGCGTTTGAGTTTCCTTGAAAAGGCTGTGAGCACTCTGACCCACTGTCTTAGAATTTCCACTCCAAACAGTTCGATAATATAGTTACCAATAAGATTACTATATATTTTAATAATTCGATATCGAATTTGTGACACAAAATCAACAGAATGAAGTGAAACTTTTACTAAAGCCGTTTCTTTGCCAAGTGTTAATTACTCAGGCGACACATCGTTATCGTACCGCTGTCATTACCGCCCAACCAATCTGGAAACAGTATTTATATCGGAAAAGTCCATGATATTACTGCCTCATTGTTCGATAATAAACGGTACTACTAAAAATTTGTTCCTGGGTTCACATTCACGGGTTTTTTCACACGGCCGGTTAGTAGCAATAGGCACAATATAAATATGGACAGTACGGAAACTACCTACAAACGCTCGAAACCGCACACTCACACAAACATGCGCATCGACGGGGCACTTGGCAAGTCTTCGCAGTGCGCTCAGTTGTGCGTGCCGCGCCGAGACGAGTGGTCAGTTGGTCACGTATAAGTTCATATCTCCCGATATTTTTTTAAATGCCACGAACGTGTTGCGCGGTATACGACTGTGTGAACTCGGCTTCATTTAACCGACTTCCAAAAAGAAGGAGGTTCTCAATTCGTCTGTTTGGTTTTTTTTTGGAAATTTGTTTCCGCATAACTCCCTCATTTATGAACCGATTTGAAAAAAAAAAATTTAATCGAAAGAGTATACTCCCGAGGTGGTCCCATTGTTACCATGTCAGGATTTGATGATGGAATCTAAGCGAAATCGAGGGCAACCCTCAAATTTTATAGGCACGTATTACGTGTTTCGTACTTTTTCTAAAGCTATTTAAGTATTCACATCTGGCAGTCATTACCTCGTGTTGATGAGCTGATGACGGAAGGTATAACTCCTTAACGGTTAGGAGTTGGAGGATAATTCTTGAATTAAATATTATGGGGACGTATATATATGGTTGTATTCTTTCAGGTTTTCTAGGTTAGCTGATTGTGGAAGGTACAACTCCTTAACGGTTAGGAGTTAATAGCAAGAATAAGGGAATCTTGAAGGTTAAGAAAACTTGTAAGAGGTTACGCCGCGCGCGCTAAAATGACAAAGTTAAAGATCAGTTCTAAAAGTTATTGTGTATTAATACTAAACTGTTTTCCGTGATTAACCGACGCCTTAAGATAACCTATTTAGATTGTATTTGTAAGCTATTTTTTTTTAATTCGGTTGATTGATCACAACAGAATAAAAATGTTTTAAAAAAAACAATATCAACAACAAGCTTAATTTTATTGAATCAATAGTTCATTTGATCTCTCGAACTGTATCGAGAAGTTATCTGGGGACTTCAGCAACCGCGCATAAATAGCACAGCCCTATGGCTTCAATGGAGCGTAGGTAGTTATCGCATCAACTAGGCTTAGTTTCGGTACTGTCCATATTTATACTGTGCAATAGGTTTGCCCCGTATAACTGGTGACATAAGAGTAACAGCATTACAAAAGGCAACTTTTGTATCTATACCTAGATAGAAACTTCTGGGAAATCCAACAAACATACATCTTTAAGGAAAAACTACAAACGAAATTCCACAGACAGCCAATTGATGTATGGCCCGATGACTAACGCGAAAACAGCGAGATTCGGGAGACATAAAACGAAGTCATATGTTTGTTATACATACGTATGTTTGTATAACACACGCAATACATACCAGTAATGTGAATGCCAAATGTGCTCCCGCCATTGCGTTTAACCGTTGACGTGTAATGAACCAATAAGACCGATCTGCGGTGTTGCCAGCGAAAGGGATAAAATCACGTCAATAATAAATTGTTAGGTTTTTTGGCAGTGTAGTTTTATACTCTAAAGTAAAAATCCTATTCATTGTAGTTGAATGAAGTAACTTTTAAATCAAGAAGTTAAAATTGATCATAAAGCGAGGAGCCGTGTTTATTATGTTATCTTAAACATTTAACAAAAAAATGCAGCCTGTGATACAGTATTATCCTAGTACAGGCATCTTACATTATTATACCTACATTTTTAGTTTTAGAATCATAATATTATAATTTTCCTACCCGAATACTTACTATTATTATTATAATATACTTAAAGATTTATTTTCGTCTATGAATGAAATTACAGTCAGCAATTAATATCACACCGACATTTTAACACGGCCTAGACAAGGTGACATTCTGTTAGCACCAACAATGACGGAACACTCAAAAATATTATGTTTTTGAATTTACAGCAGTCTACCGGAAATATTTTGTCAATCCTGTTTGAAGATATTGAGAAAATAAGCTTCGAAAGGTATTTCCACTTTGCTCTCAAGTTCGAACCCAAGACACGCAACTCTGATTTTTCGGTCTCATGGGTGTATTTCATAATTATTACTTGCTAAGGTGTAGGAAGACATCGTGTGGAAACCGGCATGCAAAAAAAAAGAAAATTCTGGAACGCATGTAGCCAAGTCAAAACACACCAGGCTAGGCAGTAGGCACTAAACACACGAGAAAGAAAGACTAGGGTCTCAAAACCACCCGTCGGGGCTGCGGGTTGTTCGCAGATACCGTGGCCTCGACATGAAGGGCTAAGGAGGAACATGGGTGGTTTTTAGTCAGTAGAAGTCTGACACTCCCTTTCGCTCTGCCCAAGACCTGGAGGGGTCATTTGATGATTTTCCACCCACCATAAAAAAAATAAAAAAAGGGTCTCAAAACTGAAAATCAATCAGTGATAGACAACAAAGAGGATTTAGTGAAAACACCTTTTATGTGACTCAAAAATTCACTAAACTGGAAAATAGTTTCCCACAAATAACATACGTTTCCCAACGCTAGCAACACAAAACGTGCGAAATTTTACGACCAGTTTCAGTAATCGACGCTTATATAAATACGATTTAAGCGCATTTTATTGCTCGCATACGCAAGCTGAAATGCATTCGGATCGAAATAGGCTTAAATAAAACGACACTTCAATACGAAGGCATAATGCTGAGTTCCTTCACCGATGATGATGTAAATAAAATGAACGAGAATTTGAATTATTTTTGTTTATTTTGAGCTTATTTTCCCTGATGATCGCTGGTCCTTAAAATAAATTATTTATGATTATAAAAGCGCATGAATAAGAAGATGGTCACGATTAAAGCCATTAGGCTCATACATCATGATCAGTGAGTGATGGGCTAGCTCGCCGTCCGTCCGTCTTATGACGACGACAGGCCGTGTCGACGGCGCGTTCGTGTTCCACGCGCGCCTCAAAGAGATGTCAGCAACATGGAAAGGGCCCGCAAGGGTGACGCCCGTCGGGGCTGCGGGTTGTTCGCAAGAGATACCGCGGCCTCGACATGAAGGTAAGAAGGAACATGGGTGGTTTTTAGTCAGTAGAAGTCTGACACTCCCGATCTGCCCAGAGCGGGAGGAGTCATTTGATGATTTCCCAAACTCCAAAAAAAAAAGAAAAGGTGCATACATCATATGGCAGGGACCAACGCCTGCCAGGACTGCGGGACTGTTCGAAAGAGATACCGCGGCTCCGTAACACAAAGGGCTAGATTTAAAAAGCTACGGCCAACTGAATGCGGAAAACAGGGCAATATGACGAAGCTTGGGGAAGTCCAGCAGTGGACTGCGAGTGTTTGGGTTACTTGATTTGATTGAAAATAGAATCATCACCTGCTTAGCTTTTTCCCAACTATGTTGAAGTCGGCTTTCAGTGTAACCGGATGCAGCTGAGTGCCAGTATTTTACATGGAGTGACTGCCTATCTGACCTCCACAACCCAGTTAATACTGGGTAATACGATACCCTTTGGTAAGACTCTCAGGTCACTGGTTACCGGTTACGACTGCCAAAATACTACTTATGCTATTTTTTTTTCATCTTTATATTGATTTTTACGAAAATCTACACCGTTATCATGGAGCGTTCATCATCATCATCCACAGCCTAACTTCAAGTTCTACGCCAACCTCAACCAAAGTATTCCTGCAATGACAACAATGTCATCTGCCCATTTCGTTAACATCGAATAATTTGATTATCTTGCAATGAATGTCTACCAATGATTGACTTGAAGTGATCCAGGCTAAGAATACCATGACATGAATATTCGATGCAAAATACATTTATGCGCGTAAAAGCTATTGCAGTTTCTTGAAAGTTATAAATATAATAGTATTTACGTAACATAACCACACCTGTCATCCACCAAGGGTTGGGCAGAGCCCGTCGGGGCTGCGGGTCGTTCGAAAGAGATACCACGTCCTCGGCACAAAGGGCTAAGAAGGAACATGAGTAGTTTTTAGTCAGTAAAGGTCTGACACTCCATACCGCTCTGCAGAACGGAAAGAGTCAATTTATGATTTCCCACCCTCTAAAAAAAAAGGGTTAGGCAGAGGCATACAATCATTATATTGCACACACATTTCGCTAGTTATGTTTTTAGTCCCATGTAGTAGGAGGCGAATAATATTAATTAACAAGTTATTACTCACAAAGATCTTCGAATCTGTTGCCATCAACCGGGCATAAGTAGATCCAGACTAAAAAGTCTGGATTTATGCCAGGTTTAATTTCTTAGTAGTAATCGAAAATGATCGGGAATCGAACCCAGGACGTCATGTTCATCAGTCCCGCTTACGACTCGACCAACGACGGGCAGTCCATTACAAACCAGGATAGTTGTTCTACTAAATGATAAAATAAACTTGTAGAAGTGGCACCATTAATTTAAAAAAAAAAAAAAAAAAAATTACATGCCTAAATAAAGCATTTTAGTTTGTCAATATTTCTGTGGAACCCAAAATTACCTTTGGAAAAAAAAAAATCTTTTATCGAATGGTCAAGCAAGTCCGACTGCTAAGAATGATGTCCCAAATTAGATGCTCAGTTCAAGCAAAATGTTAAAGAGTTAGAGTGAAATTGTGCACAGAGGCGCAGAATCTGTATTTTGTTCTCAGTTAATGGGAAAAGGCGGTTAGGAACATGGGACCTAAAAATGACTGCCAAACGTTGGAATAATGCCTATGCCTCTACCTACCCTTTCCGGGACTACAGGCGTGAAGTTTTTAGTTACTTGAAGAAAAGACACTACTAAACTTAACTTCTCAATATTTCTTTAACCAAAAATGTTCATTCATGTGTCATACAAAAATATACCCATACAAGCACCCACTTATAAATAAGCCCTTGAAAGCCTTTTCTATTCCACCGAAAGCCTCATAAAAGATATTCCTTTATTCCTGAATCATTATAAGAAAGCCAGTAACATCGCATTTATTATATCGTTCGAACCGACAATTTGCAAACAATTCGTATTTCTCAATCGTCGTAACAATAAAATGGAAAACCAATAAAACCGTATTGAAAGTTGTGAAACAAAAAGAATTTGATTTGTACAGAATTTCAATCAATTCGTTATTGCTCGCAGAGTACGACAAACGGTAAGCAAGAACTTAAGTTATTCACTTTTAAGCTTTATCTTAAATCTTTGCTTTTGATTTTAACTTTATTTTAGTGTTTATATTGTTTTATGAAAGCCTATTCTTTTATTTACTTTTCGAGTTCACAATAGTTTTCATTGGCTTAATAAAATTGAATAAACTACGGTACACTTATAGGGGACGCAATTAGACCTTAATCCATTAAAGCGTTTGCTTACACACGAAGCGGAAATGATGGCAGCGTACATAATAACAACGCAATTAAACAAATGACGTCATGTTTACTAGTCTCCAGTAGGAACCGTACCTACTAGATGGTTCGACACCCTAAAGCATAATCCATTTGCCCATACCTTAGGTTTATTGCAACAAAAATGTGACAATAAATCCCGAGTTCCCATAAACTACTAAAACTAAATTTTATTTATTCCCAGAATATGTTTTGGCACACGTTAGCTGTTTTGGTGGGGTATATGGCGGTGGGGTTTGCCAGGGACCCGGTTCGGCCCATGCCTACTATAACCAATTCCCTGGTGAATCTCGGAAAAATGGAAGTCGCATTTTATTTGTCTGGTAACGGTCGTGGTAAGATTTTTGATAATATAATATGACGCTCTCCCAAAAGTTAAATTGATAAGTAAATCATACAAATAACGCTGAATATGTAAGAAAATGACTCTTAGAACATCGAATGACGTTTAAAATTTTCTCCTCATTCTCTGTCTCTATGTTCAATATTTATTAACAAAGTAACACTTAATATTTTCAGATGGCCCTTCTCATGCTAAGAAACAAGACCACGGTCCATTGTTTCCTTCACCTTTCTTACCAAAGGTAGAAACTGTTATCGAAGAGCCATGCTTGTGCTCGAGTATCCGCAACGCTAAAGATAACTTCATGACGAACCCTACTAGCCTCATCAACAAGATCCTTTCGCATAGTGACTTGTTCGCCAATCCTAATGATCCAGTCAAGTCTACAATATGCTGTGATTCTCAGGAACATATGCATGACAGTTCAGTTTACTTTGAATTCAGCCCCGAACAGTCTATTAAACCTGTGAAACCCAGCGCACCACGATCAAGACTACCGATGATGCCTTTCATTTTCGATAGCTTCATCCCAAGCAAATCAATGTTACCTGGTATTACGAAGAGCAAACAAATAGAAGTATTCCTGTACCCAAACAAGAAGGACATGGCAACTGTTGTAGGTAATTTCGAGAAGTTCGATTTGGGGTCAAAGAAAAAACTCTCACAGAACTTACAGAAAGACACACACACACTTCCCAAAGATGCTATAACAGTTGTTGGTGATAAGAAATTGGAAAACAATATCGATTTGTTTAAACCACCTCCACCTGTTAAAAAGGATCTAAGCGCTCAAATAAAAAAAGAAACTGAGACAGAGATACCTGAGAAAGAGGGTAACACAGTCATGCTAACTACTGGCAAGCTTAATTCAGTTTAAATGAGGAATTTAGAGAATAAAGTAGAAAAAAGTACATTAAATGGCGTTTCATTTACTCTTACAAACAAAGCCGAGTGTAGTCTAGAATTTTATCATATATATATCCCCTTCAAAGTTTAGCTGGAGCTATGAATTAAAATCTATAGAGCCTCAACAATATTACGTTGACATGCTAAGTAGTTACAAACTATATTATTAAGCCATCTAAGAAATGGTATAGCAATAGTTTACACAAAATAACAGAATCAAGCCAGGATAGATCGTGACTAAGATCAAAGATTAGAACAAACGTAATTTTAGCAAGACCTGGCGTCTGGTGAAATTCACGTTTATGCGTAGTTTGATTTTGACTTTAACTTGAAGAAATTACCGAAGCAAGATCGGAATACTAAAATGTTCTTGAGTTAAGAACTAGTTTCGGAAGAACGTTTTTGTCATTAGTGTTTTTTAGCCTCTTATCCATTTGTATCTGATCTATGTTTTTATACACGAGATTCTAGTGGTAGCAAGCACGACTGCTGAGCATGAGGACCTGGGTTCAATTCCCAGGTCATCATGATGTCTGAATCTATGCCTGATTGATGGCAATAGGCTCGCCCCCTATTACATGGGGCCTAAAAAACATAACTGGCAGAAAGTGGTTGTACTATTAGATACCTCTGCCTAATCCTTCGAGAATTACAGGCGTGATGCTATGTTACTAACTTAAAGAGCGATAATTATAAGTCAAATATCAAACACGACCGGCCGTCTCAAACGACCGGCGCGTAATGAAGCTATGTCGTATCATAGCACCTCTAAGGGCTGCCAGACACACATTCGGATTGGCTTAATTCGGCAAAGTCAAATTAATAATTAGATTATTGGCACAAAAACCAGTTGAATTAGCAAATTGCGCTGAGTCAAACCACCCATGACCCAGAATTCGCAAACTCCAGTTTAGTAGATGACAAAAGGCTGATCAACAAGAGCAGAATATGTGGAGCAATCTTCGGGGCAGCTTTGATCTTCAACAAATACCTAAATACTGTCGAAAAAACCAACCCGAACACTTCTGTAGCATCTCTAAAATTTACGCCTTCCTGCAATTACGCAGTACTTTCTATCCGACGATCGTCACTCTCTCTCGCTGAAGAATACCAACATAGCGAACAAGCAATGTACATCGCTTTCGTCAATATGTCGGTCGTACACACGATTTACGTCGGTAGGCAGACCGTGGGCTCAGTAAACGTGGTACGTGTCTTTAATCCAAACTACCCTCATTTACATTTGTATAAGCAAAGGGAATTATCTGCAGGTAATGTGTACCGAGAGCACAATTGCTGATTGGGGTCTGGGCGATTAGGGGTTCTTTTCGTGGGGTGTTTTTATTGTACGTTGGAACAAATTAGTTTTTATGTAATGGAGGTAGATGGTCGGACCTTCGTTATATATTTTAATGAGGCAAAATTAATGCAGGAGAGCCTTGATAAAGTGATATGATATCAGCTGTTATAGTTTGTAATAGAGGTAAACAATATTGCTATCAAGACATTAATGTAATGCAAGTAATGAAGACGCGTACCATGAGACCTGATTCGAGGCGGCACAGGAAAATTATTCTTGGAAGGAATGTGGGGAGCTCTTTGCCTAGCAGTGGGGCAGTCCAGGCTAAACAAGAGAACCAATTGTCTATACTCTATACCATAAGATCAGCATTTTTAAAAAGAGATCACCCACGTCTTTACCAAGAAACTTCAACTTGAAATCCTCTTACATTATCTGCACTACTTCTTAAGAAAGTTAATCATGCCCTAGCGAGCAATTAAGTA
This sequence comes from Diarsia brunnea, assembly GCA_949774965.1. NCBI lineage: Eukaryota > Metazoa > Arthropoda > Insecta > Lepidoptera > Noctuidae > Diarsia > Diarsia brunnea. Next base: position 15,475,118 of record OX459008.1, on the reverse strand, counting down.
ACACGATGCTAACTCACACGTAACGTAAGTATATACATACATAAGTAGTAAAAGGCCTCAGGGATGCCTTTCATCAACTTTGCTAAACAGGCTCGAAGTTTGCTAGCATGAGCAAACGTGTCGTGTTTACAAAATTAACACAAAAAAGTCTGGATTGAATGGCTTTGAAGACTTTGTGAACCTTAATTAAGATCTGGCGTACCCATAGTCATACCTTATACATATGGTAGCCAATTATAAATTTGACATTGTATTTGACATTTTACCTGCAAATAATTAGACATTGTATTATTTTGACATTGTACCTGCTATTAATCAGACATTGTATTAAATTTCTGCCTTTGTATTAATTTGCTGACATTGTATTAATTTGCTGACATTGTATTAATTTGTTGACATTGTATTAATTTGCTGACATTTTATTAATTTGCTGACATTTATTATTTGAAAAGAATTGAGTCAAAACATTTCACTCTAATTTTAATAATGTATTTGTTTCTGCATGTGTTATTTCTTTCTTTTTTTAAAGGTAATGTTCACAATGTAAATTGTTAATGAATAAATAAATGAATGAATATAAAACTTGCTTTCTTACTTGTAACGTAGTACGTTACACTTCTCAGTTATTAACATAATTAGCATAATAACAATAAAAACACATCAAAGATGCAATGTTTACATTCATGTGTCAACTGACAAGGACGAGCCACAGATAAAAATAAGTAGTGCGGTGACAATCAATACTTACTAAGAGCCAGATAATGCATAATATCGGTCGCGCAAGTGAGGATTTGTCTACGGCTCGCATATGTCCCATCGCTATTTAGGCTGCCAACTCCATCTTTTCGTTTGACATAAGGAATTTTAGTCCCGAAGCGATCACACGTCTCACCAGATCCTAATTGTCCAGTGAATTACACACGTGTCTTAACTCGCCATTATCCGGGCCTAAACATAACTTAATCCGAATTATTCTCCGCCATCGAGCATTTAAATTCGGTGTCTTTGAAAACCCCATACTGGGTAAGTGTTGGAAAGCTTAATCATGTGCATATTTTTGTGTTTCTTTTGTCTTTGCAGGTTAACTTGGCATGTATGCTTGTTTTATCTAAATTTGTGCTACGCCAATGTTCATTTAATTAAATATAAATGCCTTCAGCTCAACTCATTTTGTATTTGGTGCTTCACACCGAAAATGTACTGTCATGCCGTTTTTCCACGCATGAGATCATGTAAACTCCGTCTGATTGTGACAATCCACCAGCATCCTCCATTATCGCACGGTGCTTGCTTTGCTTGGCTTGGTGTCGCAACCAGCGGAGATGACCTTTAACCATCTCGTGACACGCTGGACGTCATTTTCCAGGGTCCAAGGTTCCGGCTGACGTCCCCAGCTACACCCGTCAGTTCGGCTGCACATCAGCGGCTACTGGAACTCATTTTGGTTCCGTCGCCTGTTCCGCCATCCCACCGTTGGGCATACCTGCCACGTGGGCCGCGTCGAGATACATCGGGTCGACACCGACACCTGAGCCCTGGTGTCTTCCAGCGTGGCACCTCGCTGCGGGCATCGCCACGCCGGCTATCAGGGCAGTACAGCTGTGCTCCCTACAAGACAATCTTTGGGTTTGTGAACCACAAACTTGCCCACACCCCTTTTTTATTGTTTAATATATTTTATGTTGACGAGGTTACGTGGTCTTATTTTATAACCTGCGCCACGTACACCCTTTCCGTCACATTGGCGCCCAACGTGGGGTACACCGTGAACGAGAAACACAGATTCCTCCAAAATTTTGGTAATGATCTCAGCGGTTGCTCTTTTTATTGGATATATTAAGCAATATTTTGAAAAACAACATGTAATAACTAATATGTAATTATTTTGCTTTCGCGAAGTTGGAAGTGGACCCATAAGATCCATTGATAACATTTGGAATGGTCGTGAGCAATCTTTTGGACGACCCATTTCTCCCAGTGTCTGGTGATTTTGGGACTTGTAGGCTAAACATTTGTCGCAAGTACCTATGAATTTTACTACTGCCTGGTACATGCCTGGCCAGTAGTAGCGTAGAGCAAGACTACGATATGTTTTAAATATGCCCATATGTCCAGCCGTGGGTACTGAATGGTTTTCATGTATGATTTGCTCACGTAATTCGGTTGGCACGACCTCCTTCCACGCGAATTCTGAAGTTAAGTTGTATTTATTCTTCGATAATCTATATAAAGCGTTATTTTTAATTATGTAGTTTTTAAATTTAGTAGGATCAATTAAGCAACCGTCATAAATATTCCTGTACCAAGAGTCTTTAGTGTCCAAATAAGAGTTGGAAGTACTAATGGCACTAATTGGGACGATCCTAGATAAAGCATCTGGTATGACGTTATCCACGCCACGCCGATGTTTGAGAACAAAATTGAATGCTGACAAACGAACTCCCCAACGAGCCAAACGACCCGTTGGATTGCTTATTGAGAGAAACCACTTGAGCGCGCTGTGGTCAGTGTAGACAGTGAACTGTTGCCCATTTTCGATGTAACAACGCCAATATTCTAGGGCGGTTACGACGGCCAGCGTCTCGCGTTCGGTAATGCTGTAATTTTTCTCAGCCCCGTTCAATGACTTACTCATGTAGGCAATTGGATGTTCTTTGCCATCAATTGTTTGGGTGAGCATTGCGCCGAGGCCAAAATCGCTTGCATCCGTATCCACTGAAACGTTTTTGGGTGACTATTGTCCCCTGACGTTTTGACGCCAAAGCGTTTCTGGGTGACTATTGTCCCCTTTTACGTTTTCGTCAGCATGGCGACGGAATATATCTATTTCTTTCTATCCCATGAAGTTTCAATCCTTTGTCTCTTTTCTACTCGATACTTTATTAAATTTTGCATGCTAAAAATACGACAAAAGTTCATATAAATTCATTTCAATTTAAAAAAAAAAATGTCAAAAGTCAGTCGTTGAAACTCGCGCGCGATAGAAATAGCTCCAGACTATTTTCGATTAATTTATTGGTTTTAAGTGAGTATTTTTGAATAAACTACTAATTAAATAGTTAATTATATATGTGATTATGTGTGTGCAACCGGATTTTAACCTGAAGGTAAGTATGTTTCAAATTCTGAGTGATTTTTACGTGTGCTTGTAACGGTTTTAGAATTTTGTCAGAATGCTTTCGTAATAAAATTGTAAGACCAGTTCTGTAACCAAAGTAATAGTTATTGCATTGAATATTTACTCGACAATAGTTTTCAGTCAAAACATATGCAAAAATAGTAAATATAATTCAAGATTACATGTTTTGTTCAAGATAACCTTGAAAAAATTTTAAAGTAAACAAACAAAAATGGCGGTTGGCTTAGTTACTTGAAAAAATGTAAATAAATATTTTTATACTGTTAAGTATGTTTATTTTTATTTTATCGTACGTAAATAGAACCGTTCCAACTTTAGAAGCCATAAAATATATGTGTTACCGATTTACTTTTTTATATAAATATTATTTTTATTCACCACATATTGTTTTTTTCAACTACAGTCAATGTTTATCGCTAAGTATAATAAATTTGAAACGAAATACTAACAAACACTTGACACCACTTGAAAGAGTCATTCATAGGCTTGAACAAAAACATTACTCGAAGCGTCCTTTGTTTATAAAACGTCAACAAAAAAATAATTTATGAGCCCGGCCGTACGGCGCGCGTTTTTTGCGCGTTCTTGGGGGGGGGTGAAACGTTTCACCGTTTTTGCGAGCCGCACGCGAAACGTTACAGTGGGTATGCACCTCAAACGGTTTATTGTAATCTGGACATGATAAGACTGGAGCTGACACTAGACTTTCCTTCAATTTCTGGAAAGCGGCGTCGGCCTCTGATGTCCATTTGAATGGCGGGGTACCTTTCTTAGTCGATGTTAATTTGTTTAAGGGACCAGCTATAGTACTGAAGTTAGGAACGAAACGTCTGTACCAGGTCGCCGTACCTAGAAAACGCTTAAGTTCCTTCTTATTGGTTGGTGCTGGGTACTTTAGTATAACATCGACTTTGGAAGGATCAGTCCGCAAACCTGAGGCATCTACTACGTAGCCTAAGTATTTCAATTGCGAACTAAAAAAATTACATTTCTCTAAGTTGATTGTTAAGTTCGCCTTTTTGAGCTTTTCTAAAACCCGTAAAAGTAAGTTCACGTGGCTATTGAAATCGCTACTAATTATTATTATATCATCTAAATATGCGAAGACCTTAAGATCGAATTCAGCGAACAGCAGGTCAACTAAACGCTGTTGAGTGGCCGGGGCATTCGTAAGACCAAAAGCAGTCCTTTTAAAGCGAAAGGTGCCCCTGCCCGGAACATAAAATGCTGTTTTATCGCGATCCTCCTCAGCTATCGGTATTTGCCAAAAAGCCTTCGATAAGTCAATGCTGGAAAGGTAACGCGCGTCCCTGAGGTTATCTAGTATCTCTGAGATGTAGGGTAAGTTGTATGCATCGCGTTTAGTGACTGAATTTAGCTTCCGACTATCTAAACAAAATCGAGGTTGTCCGTTTTTCTTGGTGACAAGGAGAACCGGTGATGACCACGCGCTTTCGCAAGGCTCGACTACATCGAGAGAAAGCATCTCGTCCACCTGTTCTACCAGGATACGTTGTTTTTCAGGAGATAATCGATAATAACGCTGACGGATTGGTTGACTGTCACCTGTATCAATGTGGTGAGTTATTAGATCGGTTACTCCGAGACCCTTGTGCTGTGATGAAATGTTCTCATACTGATTAATCACATTATCTGCCAAATGCTTTTGTGATTCCTCTAAGTTGTTGTAACCCGTAATTGTGGTACGATTGCTGCTCTCTAGAGTACAATTTTCCAATGAGTTGTTTGAAATCATTACACTACCAACATACTTGGGACACAATTCAAATTTTCGCCAGAAGTCCACACCTAGAATGAGATTCGATTTGATATCTGGTATTACAAAAGCTTTAAGTAAGTGGAATTGGTTTTCAAAGTGAACTGGTATATGAATGTAACCGATGCTTTGCAAATTTTGTCCGCCTGCTGCCCTAACTGCAATGCAGTCGTCCGTGATAAGAGACATCCCTCGGTCTAATAAAATCGTATGAGCACCGTTACCCAAAATTGTGACGGCTGAACCCGAGTCTAAGAGTCCAGTGGCTGGTACTCCTTCGATCTGTACTAAAACATAAGGTCTGTTATCTAAATTATCTTTTTTATCGAGAATTGTGTGTACCTTGAAAGACTTGTGGAACCATTTAACTGTGTGCAACCACTTTTCCCAGTCTTGTCTGTCAAAGTTGTTAACGACACAATTCTCGGTGATTAGTTTTTTTTCTTACTGGGACTGTTCTTACTACATTTCTTGCAGGCAGGACGCTTAATGTCCTTCTGTCCGCAGCCAAAACAAAAGATCTCGTCCGTCTTTACAGTACAATTCCTGTAAGCATGCTCGTTACTACGACAGCGTGGGCAATAAGGAATCTTTTTATGTGATCCTTTATTTATTGCATGAACATAGTTAGGGGATATGGAGGAATCGTTACTGTTATGTGAAACTTTTTCTTCTGTTCTATTATTACTATTACTGTCTTTATGTCTATTGAACTGATTGAATTTTTTGTTATAATTATTGTTACTTTTACTTTCTGTTAAATTTCCCGAATATGCAAACTCGGGTGCTAAAGTACTTGATGAGGGTCTTGGTGGTTCTTTAAATTGAGCAAGGCGTGATTGAATGTTTTCGTAGTTACGACAAAGAGTCCTCAGCTGTTCGATTGATTTTATTTCGGCAACTGATGATAAGATGTTAGCATAGCATGGACGAATGTTATGTAAAAGTAGTTCTAGTTTATCATCCTCCGATAGTGCTTTTGTCAACCTCGAAAACAAGCCTGTCATTATTGACAAGTAAATAACTATGTTTTCTGACTCCCCTTGGGTTCGTGCTCTGATTTCAGTTAAAAGTCTATAATCATAGTCAGACTGATCAAAGTCGCGTTTTAATAAATTTGCAAGTTCATCCCAGCTAGATACTGAATCCCTAATGCTTCTGTACCAGTGGAGCGCGCCGCCAGTAAAAATCTCGGTCGCGTGAGTGAGGATTTTATCCGTTGGTATTCCTTTGGCAAGACAAAGTTCATTTACCCGCTGTAAGAAGGAACGTACGCAAGAATTTCCCTCGAATTTTAATTTTGCAAATCTATTTTGACCACCATCACATGACACTGACACGTGAATAGGAGAAGCCAAGCTATGTGTGGATAGAGGTTGATTACTAACTGATGATAAGGGGTCCGAAGCTGATGCGAGTAGTTCACTTGATTTTATCACCATCGACTTATATAGGTTTACACACTCATCGTATTCTGTTTTGTTTTTACTTCCACATGTTATTCTATTTAATCTGTGGTAAGCATGATTTAAAAGATTTTGAATTTTCATTAATGACTGTTTGTCTGTAGTTGGTGATTCTAAACTATTATCTGCCTTAGTTAAAACGTCTAAAACTCCACTTAAATCTTCCGATACTTCAAATGGGCTAGTGAGAATGTCCTCAGATGGAAACATTGGTCCGCATTTTGCAATCTGTTTTCGCAATTCCTGAACAGTAGTGGCGGGTGTTTCCCCTCTGATAGCTACTTCGTATTCGAGCTCTGTTTTTTGCAGCGACATGAATTTTACTGGATAAGCCATGTTGAATTTGGTTCAAAAAAATTAATTATGTTATTTGAAATTGAGTTTAAAATTTAAAAAAAAAAACGTGAGTCTGGTAAGTGTTGGATAGCAATCAGCAAGGTATTATGAGCGTCAATTACTCCGACTGTTACAAAATATACTTAATTATAACGTCTTGGTTGTTGGCCGTGTGAAGTGAGGAAGCTACGTTAAGAAAAGAAAACAATATATAAAAAAAAAAAAAAAAAAAAAAATTTTTTTTTTTTTTTGTTGTGAAAAAAAAATTTAAGTTCCAAAAATTTACTAAGTTTCTAAAAAAAAATCGGTGCAACTAATGTGTACGCTTCTGGTATTTAATTCTGAAAAGATGACAATATTATTTTGTGAAATAAAATATGAGTCACTATTGACATCCAATGACAAATTTTTGCTGTTGACTGTACTCAGTATAACAATAATGAACAAGGTAAGTGGTATCAAGTTTATAGGCAGGTAGACAGTTAGTAGGAAAAATTATTAAATAATATGTAGGTAGGTATGTTAGGTTGTCAGTAGGTTGGTTGGTTAGTGGATAGGTTGACAGTAAGTAGGAATTGTATTGTGGGAAACAGCTGTTAATTCAATGAAATAGTACTGTATTTTTGAGTCGTCAACAATAAAAATGTTCACTGCATAGAACATTAGTGATCCAGGTCAAATGTATACAAGTACAAGGTTAATTGATAATAAACAGGCTTTAATTCCAATTTACAAGTTTGTAGAAACAATTTGTATGTTACTAAATTTTTAGTATTAAGTTGTATTACTTGATTTTAATGTTGTTGTTTTTTATGATTTACTATGAAGTTAAATTCTTATTTAAATTGATGATAAATGAATCTAAGTTAGGGTATAATAAAATACAAAAAAAAATTGTTGACACTTATGAGCGATATTAGAGATATTATTAATAAACGCTAATTGTGTCAGCAGTAGACAAAGTTATTATGTCTATAGTAGCCAGTAATTGAAAACCCGGCAACCCAATCCCTTCAACCGGCTCACAGCAAGCTGCTTGCCGGTAGAAATAAGAAAGAGCGTGGTAGGAGGTCGTGCCAACCGAATTACGTGAGCAAATCATACATGAAAACCATTCAGTACCCACGGCTGGACATATGGGCATATTTAAAACATATCGTAGTCTTGCTCTACGCTACTACTGGCCAGGCATGTACCAGGCAGTAGTAAAATTCATAGGTACTTGCGACAAATGTTTAGCCTACAAGTCCCAAAATCACCAGACACTGGGAGAAATGGGTCGTCCAAAAGATTGCTCACGACCATTCCAAATGTTATCAATGGATCTTATGGGTCCACTTCCAACTTCGCGAAAGCAAAATAATTACATATTAGTTATTACATGTTGTTTTTCAAAATATTGCTTAATATATCCAATAAAAAGAGCAACCGCTGAGATCATTACCAAAATTTTGGAGGAATCTGTGTTTCTCGTTCACGGTGTACCGCAGGCTATACTAATGGACAATGGAACCCAATTTACAGGGAAGGTCGCAGATGCCTTGTTTAAGAAATATGCAATCCCAAACGTTTTCTACACTCCAAAATATACCCCGCAGGTCAACTTAGTGGAACGTTATAATAGAACGATAATAACATGTATTTCAACGTATGTGGATGATGATCACAGATCCTGGGACTTATATATCCCTAAGGTGCAATTTGCCATGAACAGCTCCGTTAACGAGGCCACTGGATTTACTCCAGCTTTCCTGGTCTTCGGTCGCGAACTCGTAACTTGCGGTACTCATTACACGAACAACGACCTCGGCAACGAGATAGTGTTCTTGCCACGTGACGCTTACGCCGAAAACTTAGGTTGCCTTTCTAGCGTTTTCGATACGGTGCAATCCAGACTTTGGCAAGCTCATTTAAAGAACACTTCGCACTACAACTTGCGTCGAAAATTTGCAGAGTTTAACGTTGGTGATGTGGTCATGAAACGCGCTTATTTCTTGAGTGACAAGGGGAACAGGTTCACGAAAAAGCTGGCTCCAAAGTTTATTAAGGCAAAAGTCATAGCCAAGAAATCACCATTGGTCTATGTTCTTCAGGATATGTTAGGTAAAGACTTAGGTTCCTGGCATATAAAGGACTTAAAATTAGTATGAGTTAATAAGTAACATCTTTAACATTTTAATTTTTTTTCTTTTATTTATATATTTATGCTACTGCATAAGCCAGTGCATGAATTTTATCCTCTGACGGAGACACGCTCACTCGATGTCCTCATCAGTGACATAATACGTGTCTTAATCCGTCATTTATTCGGCCTCCTATTTCAGCCCCGATGGAGAACCACGCTCACTTGTTTTGTCTTGTGCCTTACCCGTGGTCTCTCCACCTTTAATCGGAACCTCTGAATGGGTAGTCGCCTAACTCGGTACATTTTTACCGGGAGTAAATAAAAATATCTGAGCGGTTTGCAACTCGATAATTAAGCCATTGCAGGAGCGGGTGGTTACTCCTAAAATAAGCCTACATCCAATTTTCTTTTTAATATACAAAAATAACTTCTGAGCGGGTTGCAACTCAATAATTAAGCCTTTGCAGGAGCGGGTGATTACTCCTTAAATAAGCCTTAATCGATCTCAATTTTATAGTCCCAGTAGACTTCTTTTGCCTTCTTTTGCACTTCTGTTTTCCGCGAGTATCAAGTCAACTACGGACATGGAACTCTCACATAGCTGTTAGGGCGCGGACTCACCTCATGTTAAGGTGGTCTGCCAGCATGCAAGGAATACGAGTATGAGTTATGATGGATGAATGATGAAGAATAAAAGGGGTCGTAAAACAGATGTAAGTGCAATGGGAGTAAAGGATTTTTACTGGAGTAAAAACCCTCACCAAGCGGCGGGGTACTGTAACGTAGTACGTTACACTTCTCAGTTATTAACATAATTAGCATAATAACAATAAAAACACATCAAAGATGCAATGTTTACATTCATGTGTCAACTGACAAGGACGAGCCACAGATAAAAATAAGTAGTGCGGTGACAATCAATACTTACTAAGAGCCAGATAATGCATAATATCGGTCGCGCAAGTGAGGATTTGTCTACGGCTCGCATATGTCCCATCGCTATTTAGGCTGCCAACTCCATCTTTTCGTTTGACATAAGGAATTTTAGTCCCGAAGCGATCACACGTCTCACCAGATCCTAATTGTCCAGTGAATTACACACGTGTCTTAACTCGCCATTATCCGGGCCTAAACATAACTTAATCCGAATTATTCTCCGCCATCGAGCATTTAAATTCGGTGTCTTTGAAAACCCCATACTGGGTAAGTGTTGGAAAGCTTAATCATGTGCATATTTTTGTGTTTCTTTTGTCTTTGCAGGTTAACTTGGCATGTATGCTTGTTTTATCTAAATTTGTGCTACGCCAATGTTCATTTAATTAAATATAAATGCCTTCAGCTCAACTCATTTTGTATTTGGTGCTTCACACCGAAAATGTACTGTCATGCCGTTTTTCCACGCATGAGATCATGTAAACTCCGTCTGATTGTGACAATCCACCAGCATCCTCCATTATCGCACGGTGCTTGCTTTGCTTGGCTTGGTGTCGCAACCAGCGGAGATGACCTTTAACCATCTCGTGACACGCTGGACGTCATTTTCCAGGGTCCAAGGTTCCGGCTGACGTCCCCAGCTACACCCGTCAGTTCGGCTGCACATCAGCGGCTACTGGAACTCATTTTGGTTCCGTCGCCTGTTCCGCCATCCCACCGTTGGGCATACCTGCCACGTGGGCCGCGTCGAGATACATCGGGTCGACACCGACACCTGAGCCCTGGTGTCTTCCAGCGTGGCACCTCGCTGCGGGCATCGCCACGCCGGCTATCAGGGCAGTACAGCTGTGCTCCCTACAAGACAATCTTTGGGTTTGTGAACCACAAACTTGCCCACACCCCTTTTTTATTGTTTAATATATTTTATGTTGACGAGGTTACGTGGTCTTATTTTATAACCTGCGCCACGTACACCCTTTCCGTCACATACTAAAAACAAGTTGTTGATTGAAGCGAGTTTTGTTTTCATTTTGAAGAATTTTAAGGGTTTCAGTTTTTTTGTACGGATCCCTAATCCTCATCGTGAATAAAAGTAGCTTCAGTGCTTCTTGTGACACCAGAATCGGTAGTCGAGGTCGAAGTGGAAGTCTCGTTTAGGTGTTGTAGGACTTTGAATAATGATGATGACCCATTCATAGTCACTAAATGAATTACTTTCACCTTGATAAATATGTATTACCCGATTTCTTAAACTAGCAATTTTTGTACATACCAACATTGCTACATTATATTGTTATTAAATTGACCAATACTATAATAATAGCTGTTAATAATAGTTGTTAAGCAGTAATAGTTGTTAAGCAGTGTTAGTTGTTAGGCAGTAATATAATAATAGTTGTTAAGCAGTCAAATATATTCATATACATAAGGGTATGCCTCACACTCGATTAGTTTTTTTCTGGCCATTTTATTTACTAATACTTACTGTTTCTCCTTTCTTTGCTGCCGCTTCTTCTTGAAGGCTCTCTTAACCCTCAGGAGTAAGAAAGCAGCTCTGTCTATAGTTAGCACAGACGGCCGCTTGGCGGCGCTAGGCTCGTCCATCCCCTCCTCTTCGGCCGGTTCATCGCACAACCTCAGGCCAAGCCATCGCTGTTTTGACGTAGTCCTCGTTGTGACGCCGAACGGAACACACGTCTGGTAATGAACGCACGCTTTTATTGTTATAGCATTTTTGGTTTGATTTCGATCCCTACTTGTAACGCGTTTTTTTTGTACGGCACTTAACACTGTTTGATTTTATTTACACTCACTGCACTTTTATTTAGGTTTCACGGGTGTGAAAAATATCACCTGAAACAAAGAAAAGTCTGGATTAGTACTTTATTAAATCATACATAGCACACAACGTCACGTCTGTAATCCCCAAAGTGTTGGGCAGAGTTTTACCTAGTTGTGTTTGAGTACCATGTAATAGGGGGCGAGTTTATTGCCATCAACCGGGCACAAATCAGATTCCGTGGCAGCTACTGGGAAATTCTTGATAGAAAAATTCAATAACACTTTGCCTGGCCGGGGATTAAATCCATGACCTCGTGCGCAGCAGTCACGCCTGGGGCAGGGCAGCCTGGCCCACTAGGCCAACGATACAATCTTTTTAAAAAAAAAATACAAAACAAATATTACGACCGGTTAAACAAGTTGATAAATTAACTAAAAGTAAATAAGATTAACACTTAGTTTATTTAGACTTCTAATTCTAATTTTCATAAATAATAAAATAATTCTTCTTAACAAGTATCCTTCGACCTTTAGCTAGAAATTCAAGCTAAGTTGAAGCATCAATCCCATTCAAAGATGAAACTGCTAGAAAAGTTTGTGAATGTTTCGCTACGATTTCAATACATCAAGATGTCTGCCCGGATAAGTTTATCAGATTTGTCGCTTCAGATGGCAGAATTAATGTCATTACATGTATTGATGGAGTCTAGACGGATAGAATATAAATGCAAATTGTTCATTCATCTCCGTAGACTTTCGAAATAGCGTTACTCGTAAATGTGAGTCTGTAATTCGAGCTTAATATCTCCGTGTCGGTGATAAATTGTAAACTTTATATTGCCATGTTTGCATACTTTATAGATACTAATGACCCGACCCGACTTCACACAGGTTAAAGGGTGTAAAAGTACCCTTAACAAAGTCGAAAGGCACTTGTTCCCCCACTGCGATATTTTTTTGTTTTAAACCATACCTGGGAACTTCCTAGTTACGGAGATATAGGGGGTCAAAGTTCCAAAAGTTTTTTTACACCTGTTTTTTTTAATACTAGTTTTTCAGGTTATAACTTTACTTAAATTACCTCCATGATACGTTTACTATTCAAATCATCCACTAACACAACGTTTTAAGAGTGCTACATTGAGTTTTATCGTAAAATGTGATTTTTCACCCCAAAAAAAGTCGTCTTCCAGCAAAAAATTTTACGTAGTGTTACTTAGTTTGATTTACATAATGCGTAGTGTAAAGCTTCCAGCCGCCAGCTGTTACAGCGCACTATGCTTTTTATACAGGGTGTAAATCAACCCATCACACAGCCGTCAACCAAGCATTCTGTACATCAAACTAAGTACCCCCACGCAAAAATTTTACTGGGAAATGACTTTGTTTTTGGGTCTAAAATCACATTTTACGGTAAAACTCAATGTAGCACTGTTAAAACATAGTGCTCGTGGATGTTTTGAATAGTAAACGGGTCATGGAGGTAAATTAAATAAAGTTATAACCTGAAAAACTAGTATTTACAAAAACAGCTGTGAAAAATTTGTAACTTTGACCCCCAATATATCCGTAACCAAGAGGTATGGTCTAGAACAAAATGGTGGGGAGAACAAGTGCTCTTCGTTTGCGTTAACGGTACTTTTACACCCTATATAGTTCCTCTCGAACCGGGGAGGTTGGAAGGGAAAATATCTAATAGTATAGTAGGTAAATGATTAGAACAGGAGAAATGCTAGGTTGTATAAGAAAAAAAGCTATTGACAAATGAATACTGCTGATAAATAATCTCCGCACCCGTCTTTGTTTAACTCTCCAAACACGTTTCCGACATGGCTTTTAATAATTTACCCCAGTTGTCATAACAACATGGCATGACCTCAGAATCAAACCCAACCTGCTCAGCATTCACACTAGCTAAGAGTGCGAACACTCGACCAACAAAGTAGTCTAATAAGCAGATTAAAAAATAACATTAATCCGAACCATTACACACAATTAATTTAGCTTGACCAGGATCAAAACGAAACACATAAGTATTTTACCTTCCTAAAAACAAAACACAAACGTAATTAGGCCTCCCATTTCTAGTTCTGATGTTGAAAATTATACGTTCCCTTCCCTAAGGCCATTCGGCGCTTGCAAAGAACGACAAGGTACCCTTTGCTTATGTAAAACCTAAAAACCCCTGGGATATGCGAGTGCCCTTTAAAAACGTTTTCAAGGCCAAATAATGTGGGCTCAAAGACAAATGTGGAATTCGCACGAATTCGTATTATGAGTGGTTGTTTTTTATTATTTTGTATGATTTTTTATGTATTGTAATGGCATTTTTTTCAAAATGTGGTCTGTAGATAGTTGTTACTTAGAAAAAGGCTCTTTAAGAGCTTGTATTTCCCGTCGGGGCTGCGGGTCCCGTGGGGCTGCTGGTTGTTCGAAAGAGATACCGCGGCTACGACACAAAGGGCTAAGAAGGAACATGTTTGGTTTTTAGTCAGTAGAAGTCTGACACTCCCTTTCGCTATGCCCAGAGCGGGAGGGGTTATTTGATGACTTCCCAGCCCCAAAAAAAATTTCTTGTTTTTAACAATAAAACTGAAAGAAAAGCAGGATAGAAAACATATTTACTTAACACATGCCACAAAGTACGCACAACAAAAAAATAGAATAAAAATAATTTAAGAATAAAAAAAAAAAAAATATTGTGTGTCTCACGGTAGCGCCAAATAGGGCCAGTTCAGCAAACTGCCGAGCAGTTAATGATGGTGGACTGCATGCATACTTTGCTAATGTATCTTTTCTTCGATCTTCCTCTCCCTCTCCATCCATCAACATTAATATGCACCGAAGCGACTGCCTGGTCAAATGACCTTCACAACCCAGTAACTGGGTAGTACAATTCTCCTTGGTAAGACCGTATGTTAAACTACCATATTTTCTATACATGCCATTTATATCTACCTCAAAATACACCGCTTGCTTTGTCGTATGCTACAGACACAGGCTATTATAACGGTCTTTGTGACACGTAATAACAGACTCATTAGCCAGCCTGCTGGTGTCCAAGGGAAACATTTGGTGTTTTGTTTTAATTTTCTAATTTCCTTTGAAAAGCCATTATGGTCAGTTGAGCTGGCGCCCATGTTACTCGTGTGATGCTGTTGTTGCTTCGTTGTAATATGCAGTGAAGATAATACGTGCCTAACTTTTGTTGTTTTAGTGAATTTGTAGGCTTATAGCGGACCGTACAAAAAGTACTACAGCAACATTGTCTACACTAATATTATAAAGAGGAAAGATTTGTTTGTTTGTTTGTAACGAATAGGCGCCGAAACTACTGGACCGATTTCAAAAATTCTTTCACCGTTGGGAAGCTACCAAGACAAATCTAGCGACTTATAATTTATTCAAATCTGTTCATCCGTTTAAGAGTTACGAGAGAACAAAGAAACGGACACATGTCAAAAACAAAACCGTCCTTTTGGGCTTCACCGCAGTCGGTTAAGAAACTTTTGCTCCATCTTGTGGCAAAGAGGCAAGAAGGCTCTCCTTCATTGGTTTCTCTAGCCATTTCTTCTCACATCTCATTCCATATGTAGGTAAATATCCAACACATTCCCCGTAACCACAGCTCATCAGTATTTAAAAGAATAACACTTAAATAACGCAATAATCATAACAGACATGGAACACGCGAGATAGTGTGTGACTTTATGAAGTGAAATATTTGGCGACACGACTCATCCATTTCGTGCGGCGGCCATGTTAACTCGTGTTATGAAGTACCGGTAGGCCGAATGTGCAGTCATTTTTTTGCCTGTGGGCCGTAAATGTGACATATTTTTTTACATGTAAGTGTTTTTAGGGTACGTTCTACGATACCCATACTTCGTGTTTGCTATTGAGAAATTCCTAATGAAAAAACCAAATAACACCTTGCCTGACCCGGGAATCGAACCCAGGATGCTCAGTAGTCGCGCTTGCGACCCCTGGACCAGCAAGGCAGTCCAATATATTTTATTTGTAGATCAAAATATATTATGTAGTTGCGACGTTGCCCTTGGGATCCCCGCTGTTGCCCGCGGCTTCGTTCGCATGGGAATTTTGACTCTCTGGTCTAATATCGGGACTGCCTCTGGATGTATTATCGTCTGTGAACTGGCAACCGGTCCTATCTCAATTTTTCGTTCTATAATTGATTTATAATGTCCTACCTCGTTTTTATATTAGAAGGAAGCATATAACGCTACTTTTGTTTTTAATAACATCTGTAATAAAAATATTGAAAAACTACGTATTTTTATTGAATATACCAGATACTATATGTATAGCAAAAAAATAGAAAATCATGAAAATCATATATGTATAGAAAATCTTTCTTCATCCTGTAAAGTTGTCAAAATTGAGATAGGACCGGTTGCCAGTTCGCAGACGCTATGTAAAATGCCAATCGAAGCGATTATATTCTTTAAAACCGGGGGCTGTCGTAAAATCTGATCATACCTAAAATGTCTTAACTATATTCTATCTCTCTGCCAATTTTCAAGTACAAAAACCAAGGATTTCATAATTTATTATGAACTTACGGGAGCCCTTAGTCCTGGTTATCCTAAAAAAATTCTTAGCTTATGTCTCCTGCTCATAAACTCTAGACTAAATTTAAAATCGTTGGTACAAAAAAAAAGTCAGTACTTTCATACAAACATGTGAGAGCTCTCAGACCTCCTTATTCTGGCCATGACGCAGAATCTGTTCTTAGTCGACGTCAACTAACTAAAAAGTGCCTTCCTGCCAAAATTAGAGTTTGTAGCACAAAAAATGTAGGATTGTCATACAAAATCGCGTTAGCCCTTGGACCTCCCTAATTCGGCCCTGTCGCAAAATCTGTTCTACGCAAACTTCTGCTCACCATAAACTACGTGCCTGAGAAAATTCAAGATAGTAGCACACAAAATGAAGTACTTTTAAAGAAACTGGCGAGAGCCCTTAAACCTCGCTAATCCGACCCTGTCACAAAACCTGTATAATTACAGCTTATTAAAACAGTTAATTCATTTATAAATCGTGCAATGCATTACAACACAATTCGATTCGCGAAATGGCGCCCATTAAAGCATGAATAGTTTAAAATACCGGTAGGTATTTATAAATAGAGGCAAAATGATTAACGTATCATTGTTGTGGAGCTTGTAACTGTTATATTGGCCAGTTATTACACAAATTAGCTGGTCTACTTTTTTGTCCATTAGTGTGTGGTGTTAAAAATGATTATAAACAGGAAAAGTTCTACACTCAGGAGCACAAACGATATATCAAATTTCTTGGGTAATTTTTAATTTTTTGGGTGCGATAAATTCCTTACCACAAAAAATGAGGATAAGAGTAATGCGGGATTTTCTTATAAAGGAAATTCACATATAACATGCAAGCTACACAAATCCTTTAAACGATGAAAAATCAAACGGATAAAACGTACAGGAGGGGTAAAACATCATTTTAGGAAGCCTTAATATTACGAAATAGGTAGCATATCTCAAAGTAGAAACCGTTATTTTCCAAGAAAATAGCATTTAAAAGTTTAGTGCATAAGTATTTTTGTTCGTCACTGTACATCAGCCAGGATAGCAAGCTAGTTGGTCCCGGACAAAGCCATTCTTTGTCCCGGTCTCCGACGCATCCGAGGACATTCCACACATTAACCCATTTTGTGCGCTAAACACTGTAGTGTGTTACGTTTTTATACCGCTTTTATATATTTTTAATGAAACAATGTTCGTGTTGGTTAAATTGTATTTTTTACTAAACATGTTTTTTTATTTGCTTCTCGTCCGCTGTTTTTCTTGGACTTGACTTTCCGTTACCTATAAAACTTCCTTTCTGTCCATTGCAGAACTTCACCAACCCTATTCCTTCGTATTTATTTTATGATAGGTAAATGAAGTTGCGTACTGGTCTTGCAATTTTCTGTACTAGACGACTATGTTTGTGATTTGCATAATCAGCCTATAATTTTCCCACTGCTGGGACGCAGGCGTCCTCTCTGTGATATGGAATGGGCTAAAATCCACCAGCGGACCCAGTGTGGGTTGGTAAATGTCACTTGTCTTTTATTTATTTTTTGTTCTAGGACATGCCGATTTCCTCACGATGTTTTCTTTCACCGTTTTGAGAGCAGAAGTGACGAAATAAATTACACAAAGTAATGCGCCACCACCTGAGTCCACGTTGTGCTCACATTTATTTTTTGTTAATTTTAATCTCTTGCGATAAAAGCATAAAGGATAATTATCAAAGCAATATGCAAGCTATAATTCAATTCATATACAATCGATAGAAAGTTTGGAACAAAGTCTGTTCACCTACATCAGAAACAACTCTGATACACAAAAAGACAGTCACATAACAAAGTTATCAAACTTCTATTAACTGTATAACTCAAATGAAATAAAGTACACGTACGTCCGAACCACTTTATTTCTACCTAATAGTATATTGTTTTTGTTAAAGTACAGTGTGCCCACAAAGTTCGCTCCAATAAAACACGGGTCGCCCGTGTCGTTTCTTACAAAACTTTGTTCGTAACTGTACTAAATCGATCTTGACAGACAGTGCACTCAATTTCCTTCGACTAAAGTTTCTCGGAGGCGAAGGGAATTGGAAGGTTGGGGTTAATCATGTTTAATGCTGTGGGGGTACTGGGTAGAGAAACAGGATTTGTGTAATCTGTCTTACCGTGTTTACATCAAGGTATAAAACTTGGTTCGCCATTTTGTGTGTACGTACAGCTTTCGTTTGTAGTTCACACATTTTTTTTTTCGGGGGTGGGAAACCATCAAATGACTCCTCCCGCTCTGGGCAGAGCGGTAGGTAGTGTCAGGCTTCTACTGACTAATGTTCCTTCTTACCCCTTTGTGCCGAGGCCGCGGTATCTCTTTCGAACAACCCGCAGCCCCGACGGGGATGTCGTTTACACCTAGAACACACTTAAAAGCAATGATAACTTAGTGGATTGACAGCCGTAGAAATGTCTTTTTTCCTTTTGTTTTGTTAATCCTGGGTCAAAACAAAATTTAATGAAGTTCGGTAAAGAAGAATGATGAGGATTAAACCAACTTCCAATATTGGTAGAGAGCAGCCATCATGAAAATTGACTAAAATTAAATTGATATTTATTTTTTACCTAGATGAAATAAATTTCACTTTGGTAATATCAAATGAACATCTTTAAAACGGCGCGTAGCGTGTCATGTAAAATTCTGAACCTAAGTCGAATTCTCACTGATTTTTTTTCTGCATGACATCTCGCTCTCGTCAACTTTTGAGGCTGGCTATTTTATACTTTACGCCAAAGGTACAAAGCTGAATACTGTCCAGCAGTGGACATCTTCTGCCGCATATAATACATAGTTGCAGTAGGTTCAGAGAATATAGGCCTCCTGCAAGGGTCGTCACAATGGATTCCCAGACCAGAGGACCTCGTCATCCCAGTATTCTGTAAGCGTAAAAATTAAATGCAATCCCGTATCAATTAAATATATTTTTTTTTTAGTTTCTTTTCAAAAAGTTGATGTGATAATGGTGTGCCAGCTGTTGTATAAATGGGCTAACATGTCTTCTTCCATACTTCTCTACTACTCATTATCTCATTAGACACCTCCTTTCTTGCTAAATCATCCTTTACACAGTTCATCCATCATTTCTTTGGTCTTTCTCTACTCTTATAGCCCAGTATTCATAGTCAAAACTGTCCTCACGACATTTTCCTCAATCCACCGCATCACATGCCCATACCACGACAACCAATTACTTACTACACAACTTTTCAGCCACCGACGCCACTTTCAGATTTCCTCATTCTAATACCACTCGTTGTACGAAAAAAAGTGGAAAATAAACTTTAGAAAAAAAATCAGCTTCTGAAGTCGGTGACTTTTGTTTGATTTTTCTTTTTTCTGCCACCGACTTCAGAAGCTGATTTTTTTTTCTAAAGTTTATTTTCCACTTTTTGTGTTTTATTTTTTATTGAAGTCGATTTTATTTTTTGTTAAAAAGTTTTGATTTTTTACTTTTCAGTGATTCATATGTGCTTACAACTTTACAGCGTACCGGCGTGATGTTATGTTATTAACTGGTCAAATCAAATATATAGGTAAATTATTATTATTCATAGGATTGATTATTATTATAAATTATTATTTTATATGCATGGACCCTGTTACCTGACTATTATTACGAATTCCTCCCATGTTTACGATGCCAACAAAGTAACTTCGAACCTTCCAAAAAGGCCAATAAAAGAGGCCATAACTAAAGTAAGGATGAAGCTTCATAATTAAAAGAGCTATCCTGACTTATGAACCATAGACATTTGAGTGCGTTTTTACTTCTTTGTTATGTGTTCGGAATGCTGAGCATTTCGCCCGTTAACAAATATTTTTATGATGAGTGGAATTCTTTGGGAAAGTACTAAGTGGAGTAACTGTTAAAAGCCTTGACTCGTACTTTTTGTACAACAAGTATTTATCGTAACGACTTAGTACTTTTATCCTTCGGCAGATTTGTAGACAATATTAATCAAAACTTAGTTATTAACCTGGGTTTATTTAAATTAATCTTCATTTGCCTATCTGGCCTCCACAAATCAGTAATTACTGACCCCTTGTCTGACATCCGGGACACTGACAACCTGCAACGACAGAATATATACAAAATAGTAGTCCACCGGTATCGAGAAGACAGGTCCAAGCTACCGGAGGTCAGGGCTTCAGAGAGAAGGACCTCCTAACAATAAGAACCGAGTACAGGAGTACAGTCATTGTTGTTTATTATTATGCGAAAACAACCACTATTTTCAACTAGAATGTTCATTGAAACGCGTAAACGCTGGCTAGCTTTCCTAGCGTACAATTTATATTGTACGGTATGGCGAATATCCTCGTTGTATGGAGTCGTATAAATAAGTAGGTAAATACACGTATTGCCTAGCTCGCGGTTTTGTTGTGGGTTTGCAATTTGTTACAACTTTGCAACTGGCGGGATATAGATTTAGATACGAGTACATAACCATGCATTTTTGATGGGTTTTCTCGACGAATTTTCAACTACAGCTTTTGGAGCGACTATTTTATGCACAACATCTTGCAGATCTCCGAAGAACCGATGAGATAGTGTGAGACGGACGATTCTGTCTTCCAAATAAATTAATCCAGCCTTACATCATTTGAATAGGTAGTCTTTTACCAACTATATTGGGCTTCCATTCTAACCAAATGCAGCTGAATACCAGTATTTCACATGGAGTGACTGCGCATCTGACTTCACAACGCAGTTAGTACTGAGTAATGCGATATCCTCTGTTAAAACTGGTCACTGCCTATCTGTAATGAATGTCGAAGATCTGCAAATGACAGTCCAGACTAATGGCTAAAGTGCTTTCCGAGGCACGTAGGAAACTTGGTATACAATGGGTGGACACCCATCTACAGTACAGACCAACCTAGACAAGCGCGGCTTAGCCTAAAGATGGATCGGGCGGCTGTCATCATTTAGCCACGAGCTCTACGCTAAATCTAGCCTTACATTAGTCACTAGCTGTGCCCACCGATATGAGTTGCATTGCTCCTTTTTCTACCTACCCTACCTACGGGTGGGGTGGGGAACCCTCCCGAAAAATACAAATAATTTGACAATATTCTCGGTCTGATATTTTCAGAGAAATAAAAGAGTTTGGGCTGATATTTGACATAGTTTACTAATGGATCAGATGTGCTTATGATATCGTAAAGTAAGATTTTATGTTATAAAACTGTCAAAGGAAAATTACAATTTATTTTTACGAGATGTGTGAAATACATAAAAAAATACAGACTAGGCTCGTACAAGGAAACATAACTTTTAATGGATAATCCTAACGGCAGTCTATGTCGTAAAAAGTTACACCCACTTGTTCATTTACAATAATGGGATGTAGGTTACACAGAGATTTCCAGATATCCATAAAATCAATTTAGATTTATCGATTTAAATATTCACTCAATCTAATCATACATAACAATACGCCGGTAATCCTCAAAGGGAGAGGCAGGTGTTATTAGGAACACCTACTTCAACCAGTTACGTTTAAGTATGTTCCTAATAGGTGGCCAGCATATTACGATCAATCAGGCAAAAATCTAAACTCCGGATTGCTCGTGAAATACAACCTGAATAAAAACCCAGTAAGTTTGCTTGAACTGAGAATCGAACATAAACCCGCATGATTAGGCAATTAGGTAGCCTAATTCCTTTTTTTAACCGACTTCCCAAAAGGATATTCGATCGGCATGTTTTTTTTTATGTATGTACACCGATTACGCTGAGATTTATGATCCGATTTACGTGATCCTTTTTTCGTTTGATGCGGAATAGTTACCATTTGGTCCCATAAAAATTTAACATAGTTTGGCCCAGTACTTTTCATTTTATGAACATTTTTTGTAAATATTTGTATAGGATATTACAACTAAAAATGAAAAAATAAAAAAAAGTCGGTGGCAAAAAAACGAAATCAAACAAACAAATGTCACCGACTTCAGAAGCTGATTTTTATTCTGAATTTTACTTTTCAGTTTTTGGTGTTTTTGAAGTCGGTTGTTTTTTTTTGCAAAAAAGTTTTCAGGCATTTGTCCGCATGGCCGAATACCGTCCAGCATGGAAAGCGTTGGTGGAGAAGGCAATGACCTCATGTGGTCACGACCCTCAGTCATAAGAAAACAAGGAGGAAGAAATAGCAAGTGCGACCTTTTTACTTTATTTCACGGCTTTAAAACTACGTGCCATGCAGATAACAGATCATTAATTGTAGCCGCACAAGTACATAAGCTAGTGATGCGACACAATGCCTCGTGCACGGTGCAGGTGAGGTGTGACGTAAGAGACACTAGAGACGGCCACGAGTGGACGTACGTACGACACTATACACTGGATGCACGTGTGGTTCCGTACTAGTTTGAGTCATTTATTTGTTAAGTTTGATTCAGTGCAAGTTCTTTATCATTATCTTTATATAAATATAATTCTACTGTTATTACGTGATGTCACTGAACTCCTCCTAAACGGCTGGACCGATTTGGATGAAACTTTCTGGGTCAGCAATAGATAAAGTGTTTCAAGAGGAAGGTTTATATCTACACTGCACTCGTGCGAAGCCGGGATGGTTAGTTGATAAAAATATCATCTTTTTATTTTTATTTTTTGTAAGTTACGGCAATTTTTTGTGTGCATGCATAGTTTACCTGTGCGTGATTATTACACTTTATTTTGATTTGTTGCTTCTGTTTCATTTGCTTTTACCAGTATATACAATTGCTGGCGAACCAAATAAATAAATTAAATATCATTAATTAATATTTTTGTTTTATAACGGGGTAAAATAATCATATTTGTGTGGTTAGAGTAGATGTCAATGAAAGTGGATAAAAATGTATTGTTCACGGAAACTGGTACGTTTTGAGACCTATTTCTATTTTGTTTTTAGACTTTTGTGCTGTCTAAATATCTTTCAGCACAATGTTTTGACTGCGCTACTCCAAAAAAACATCGTTTCCTAACAATATTTTTGAATACACTTCCCGGAAAACTGGTTATCACACTACGATTAGGCTCAACCTGCAATTTATTTTACACTCGTGGATTTTTTCATTTATCACAACCGGTAGGGAAATGAAAATCCTATGTCATCAGGATACCCAATAGGCAACAATTTTTATTAAAGATATTGTAAATATCGGATCAAGTCGAATAAGCAAGTAGAGAGTAATGGCGGGGTTATTGTAGCAATCACGTCCAGGCGGGCACTGACGAACGGCAGCGACTGTCCGGCGAGCGATGTAATGCCTAAATTTGGACTGTTTTTCTTCTTGGGGAAAAATGATAAAGAAATTATACAATATGTATTCAACATTTACTTCAGAATAAAAAGTTCTATCTACTGATATAACTTTGATATAAATTCATGATGAAATCTCTTAGCAGTACACGTTTAAAATAGTGATTTAGTGTCATGTTGTATAAAAAATATTATCGAGCCGATCATTCTAAATCGCGTTTTTATCTTTACGATTTACTTGAGGGTATGTTCAATTTTTATGTAATGATTTTTATTTATTAAAAAACTCATATTTAATTAGGTTTTCATAGGTTCAAAAATCTTAAAAAGTACTGCAACCCCTTAATAGCGGTAGAGAATGAACAAAACTTTACAAGTATCTTCGTTACTTATAGTTTATTCATAAAACCCTTTAAATGGCTGTTGGATCATGACTAGGATTGAGTGGGGGCCATTCTGTTAAATGGCCAAAGGGTTTGGTAGCCTAAGGGACCGTTAAAGTATTAGAGGATTTTTGTAACAGGAATTTGCTATGCTCGTCGAATGACCGCATAAAATACATGACATTTGAGTCTCGAGCACATTCCAAAGCGTGGATCTCTTATGAAGAAAAATAGGCAAAAAACTCCATAAACACATCGGACACTTTTTTTTTTAAGTAAATACTGTTACAAAATCTTGTTGCACCACTCATGTTGAGATTAAACATAATACGTGAGATCGATGTAGAAAGACGTGCAAGTTTAGAGCATCCTTTATAATACTAAACGTACTGTAGCATACAATAGGTTCACCCATAAATATATACATGGGATTAAATATAACAGGCGTAATTATACCTTATGTTTTAGCTTTGTATTTTATTTTATAATCAGCTCTTTTAATCCGCCATTGTCACCTTTATTAAGTGAGTAATGCAGGTCTGTGTTATTAGTTCACGCACATTTCTCAAGTTATGTTTAAGTCCCATGTAATAGGAAGCGAGCCTATTGCCATCAACCGGGCACAAATCCACTGGGGCTGGTACCCAGGACCGACTACTATGCAGTCCGGTCTACTGGCCAACGAGGCAGTTTTTTTTAAATAATTTAATCAATTACTTTTTATCAACTCCTCAGTACAAAATATTGTAAGACTTTTTCACTCTGTAGAGCCGAAAGGTGTTGAAACAATAATATCTTGAGAGAGAATTTATAGTGGGCTATAAATCTGGCTAGAACTGGCTGGGATTAAGTGGCTACCGTTTCCCTTAAGAGCCTTATCTCCTGGACGCCGTTTTCTTCAGACATATGCTGGTAATTGAATTTAAAATTGGATTTGTTGGGTTCATTTTCGGCTATGTTTTACGAGTCGTGGTCGTTGAAGCTGTGGGTTGTGATTATAAGCAACTGATATTCTTGTCTGCTGTCTACGCATGTGAGTTGTGACTAATAAAATGATGGATATTAATGTTGATGGATGGAGAGGGAGAGGAACGCCAAAGAAAAGATGGATAGATTATGTGAGGAATGATATGAAAGAGAAAAGATTAAATGATGCCGTGACGTGTGAATGAGAATGATAAAAGATAACGTGTTGCGCCGATCTCAAATAGATTGGGACAATGGCAGGAAGGTGATGATGATGATTATTTTCTACTGGCCTTTTGTCTTGGCTGCACTGACCTAGTCGGATATCATCATATAGGAACGATGTACCAAGGCATACCTATGTTATGTCCTAACCTAGATCATAGACACTGGGCAGACTGTAACTCTATCTGTATGCCAAATTCTACCAGAATCTGTTCAGCCGTCAAAGCGTGAAAGCTTAACCAACAAACTCTCTTTCATAATATCGGTTTAGATTATTTAAAAAACTCAAAGTTTAAAGAGATTTAAGTACTCACTACCTACTCGTGTACTCCAATCCCACAGCAGATGCTGATTTTTCGCAGCATCAAGTATTAAAAAAAAAATGCTTTTTTTAGATCTTCCCTTTGAACCTTTTATGATTTTACTTATTACCATAAAAAACTCTTCAAAGAATCAAAATAATAATGAGGGTGACAAAAGTTGCTGGCCATGCAAGTTGAGTATCTTTTTAACGAGACAAGGTGGAAACTGCTAACTCCTAACTTTGGTTTAGGAGTATATATAGATAATATTATATTGTTTTAGAAGGACGGAAAAAATTTCGAGAAAGATCAATCGATTTATTATTATGGTTACATATTTAACAAGCTTTGGCCCGCGTCTTTGTTCTCGTGGATGTCGGAAATTATCCCACGAGATCGGCCAACCGGCCAACCTAGGTCATGGTATACGATAAATCATAAAACATGACCAGTTGTAAGTGCCATTTTTTTTTTGTTTTTGGTGGGTGGAAAATCATCAAATAACTCCCGCTCTTGGGCAGAGCGAAAGGGAGTGTCAGACTTCTACTGACTAAAAACCACCCATGTTTGTTCTTAGCCCTTTATGTCGAGGCCGCGGTTTCTCTTACGAACAACCCACAGCCCCGACGGGAGTTGTAAGTGCCATACTTTCGCATTCTTATATAGGTAAGGATAAAGTGAACGGATTTTAGTTATAAACATAGCCTTTTTTTCCGGAGTGTGAGAATTCATCAAATGACTCCTGCTCTGGGCGAAGCGGAAGGGAGTGTCAGACTTCTACTGACTAACAAACCACCCATGTTCCTTCTTAGCCCTCCATGTTGAAGCCGCGGTATCTCTTGCGAACAACCCGCAACCCCGACGAGTGTTATGACCGTTCGACATGCCAAGTCAAAGGCCTGTAACTCGCACCCAACACACGCACATTTTTGCGGATTCATGTGAGTATTGTATAATTATCACTTGCTTCTGTGAAGGAAAACATCGTGAGGAGACCAGCATCCTAGAGAGATGTTTCTTGATTTCTTTCCTCCACACGATAAAGAATCAAAAAGAATTTAAATAATTTGCATTGACTTATATATTACTGCGTAAGGACTGGGCGGACCGCATGTTACAATGACGCCTCAAACTTGGTCCTAAAACGGTCTTTCCTAAGCCAAAGTGAACTAGTCCACGATCGGCTCTCTTCGGGTGCGGTCGTAAATTTTATTAAAAGCTTTATTTATGTTCTTTATACCTCGAAAATACCACGCCGCTTATACAAGGTTACGTTAACGAGCAGACTACACGGATTCTCTGTATGGCGAACGCGTCGAGCAAATGTCCGGCGACCGTATCTTTAGTTTTTATATCAATGATAATTTGCCTATATCTTGTATTCGATTCTCACCAGTTCCACAACCATTTGACGTCAAGAAAACAACACCAATTGTAATGGATAACTGCAAACAATAGCAATTCTCCCATTGTTGGCACATACAAACGTAAAATAAATAGACACTCAAGTTAGTATTTATTGAAGCAACAAGTCGCTTGCACGTAAAGTATGAAATGTTTTCAGAAATCACGAAATAATTTACACCGCCAATTAGTTAGTTTCAGTACTTTCATGTTCACGTTAAAATTAGGAACAGCCATTTTTTTTAGTGCCTAGAATTTATCGCTCAAGTTTTTGGTGAAAGACGTGGGTTGTGATCCATTTGTCGTACTTAGTTTTAGGAAATAATTATCATACTTTTATAATTTTATCGTACTTATTTAATGTATGTAGGTATGCTCTTAGGCCAGCCAGGTGATGGATGAAAAACTTACATGTTGGTACGAAAATACATTTTTTTCAGTTTTAACACCTCTCTTAGAGAGGGTTAGTGAGTCCCTGCAGTGGGAACATTAGAGAAGTTTAATGATTTCTTAAGCTATCTGCACTTAGTAAAGGTTTTGACAGTTTTGTTATACAAAAGTATGTCAAATCTTTACTTAGTGACAGCTTAAGTAATCATTAAATATCTCTGAGTACGACAGTAAGTACATACATTTAAATGGAGGATTAAAACCAAAAGCCTTCCGACCTCCTCTCTACAACGACAAGAATCTCCACTGCATGGTTTAAACAACAGCAAAGATGCTCAACTTCATTATTCCTTAATTATCGCCGTCCCCGCTGGTAGAGCATACTTCAGGGCTTTCTATTGTGACGTCACGCACCCCTATTGTTCCTGTAGTTTACGGCACGGTGTTCGAGCCATCAATTTAGAGAGAATTTTAATGGGACAGATACTGACCTAGTTTATCAAAAAGCGTTTTCTTAAAAACTTCGAATATCCTGCGTTTTTGCGTGTTTAGCTTCAAACATCGGGAAGAAATTTTTCATCGAATATTAAAAAAAATCTGCTGTACAAATGAAAAAAAATGTATGAAACAGCTTATTTTTTTTTAATTACCGATGAAAAAGTTCGATTTGATTTAAGTAAGCTGCAAACTATTTTTTTTGTTCTGAACCATTATCTGGGAATATACTCAGATATTGGAGGTCAAAGTTCCAAATTTTCCAAAACCTTTATTATATTAATACTATTTTTTAGTTTTTGTTTTTACCCATTTACCAATCAATGCATTCATCAGCGCATTAGCACAATTTAATTTGTAAAAGGTGATTTAACCCCTAAAAAAATTTGTTTCTCAGCAATAATCTTTGCGTAAGGTTAGTTACTCACCGGGGCTGCGGGTTGTTCGCAAGAGATACCGCGGCCTCGGACACAAAAGGGCTAAGAAGGAACATGGGTGGTTTTTAGTCAATAGAAGTCTAACACTCCGCTCGGCCCAGAGCGGGAGGAGTCATTTGATGATTTTCCACCCACCATAAAAAAGGTTATTTACTTAGTTTGGTGTTCAGAATATTCGGTTGACCGGACGGCTTCCTGAAGGGTACGTATACACCTTATAGGTATATATATCTTCTAATCACAATAATCTAATGTTCTAAATTGAAAATATCACATCACGTGTCAATATTCGATATCTAATTGGCATGCAAAGATTGAGTAGGCAGCGTGTCTGTGCGTGGGTGTTCAAATTATGTTAACAATGTAAACTTGGCTGAAAATTTGACTCTATAAAAACATTCATATCTAACTTCTTAGAAGTATACTTCTAACTCTATTCATTTATTTATGTAAACTTCTTCTACTAGACTGGTATACAGGTGAACTCAATGCCACGAGGCATTCTCTACCAGTCAACCTTTGGGTCAAATGGAACAGCAGTATATTAGAGTCAAAAAATAATTAGGAAAGATATCATTTTAAACCGACTTCCGAAACAAAAAGGAGGAGCTTATCAATTCGGTTGGTATTTTTTTATGTATGTACACCGATTACGCTGAGATTTATGATCAGATTTACGTGATTCTTCATTAGTTTGATGCGGAATAGTTACCATTCTGTCCCATAAAAATTTAACATAATTTGGCCCAGTACTTTCATTTTATGAACATTTTTTTGTGTTCACGAATAACTTCGTCGTTTATGAACCGATTTTGATGTTTTTTTTTTTAAAGGAATTATTTCCAAGGTGTTTATTACGTGTTTCGTGCTTTTAATGAAGCTATACAAGGTCATTTTTCTTCTGAAGTTTATTTTTCTAACGCCTACCGGGGAGACGTCGGCCCTTGCTATGTTTCTGACATCACTTTGAGGCGTGCGTGGTACACGAACGCGCCGACATGGCCTGTCATTGTCTTAAGACGGACAGACGGTGAGCTAGCCCATAACTCACAGTCCACAGGTCCGCGCCTACGGTGGCCAGAAGCCATCACGTGGCCCTCCCCCCCCCCCCGACTCCCGGGGTGTCTCCCGCTTCATTCAATCCCATAAGTCATCATATGCTTCGTTTTCTGCATTTTCCCAACTATGTTGTGGTCGGCTTTCAGTCTAACTGGATGCAGCTGAATATCAGTATTTTTTATGGAGTGACTGAGTATCTGGACTCCATAACCCAGAGAGTACTGTGTAATAATGTTACTCCTTGGTAAGACTGGTTGTCGAAGACTTTCTGACCACTGCCTACCTGACACGGTTGTCAGAGATCTAGAAATGACAGTCGAGACCAACATCTTAACGTGCTGCTAACGGGTGGTCTCCCATCCAAAGACCAACCTAAGAAAGTGCGGCTTTACCCGAAATATTGATCCGAAATCTAGCCGCGGGTTTATGTAATCACTAAAGTAACCCCAAAAATGACATTACACAAGCATTAAAAGAGCAGTCCATTATGGCAACTCGAAAATCATAGTTCACCAAAACGGTTTATAATGACATTCAAGAACAAAGTTTCGTGCTTTTACGCCACAAAATTAACAAACTTTTAATAGCTGTAAGAACTCAGTTGACCAGCTGACATGATCTCTGCAACCCGCATTGTTTTGGTAAAATTCTAAGTTAAACGAACATTCATTATGGTTTAGTAGGTCTAGGTAAAATGGTTGTTGGTAGTTAGGATAATTATGAATTCTCTTGTTTTAAAACACAGTTCGTGACGTGTATTTAAGTTATATGGCTGTCTCGTTTAAACTTTAATTTACCAACAAATTAAATTAGTTGGATCATTTGAGTTGTAATTTAGAGAATTTTGGATTGAAACGATATTAATTTTGTCAATTTCAAAAGTTTGTTTGACACTGAATAAATTAAAGCCAGGTGCCACTATTTAGTGGCAAAGATTATTAATTTCATAACATAACACGCCTGTTATTCCCGAAGGATAAGGCAGAGGTGTACCTAATAGTACACCCTCATTTCGCCAGTTACGTTTATGTCCCATGTAATATGGAACGAGCCTATTGCCATCAACCGGGCACAAATCCACTCCGTGACTTCGTGATTGCTCCTGAGCAATTCAAAAAGCCTAATAACACATTGCCCGACCCGGGAATCGAACCTCATGCTCAGCAGTCGCGCTTGCGACCGACGACTAGACTGAGGCAGTATAGCACGGAGTTTCTTTAATTAACATTCATCAAACATCATCATCAGCCTATAATGTTCCCACTGCAGGGACTCAGGCCACCTCTCTAGGAGAGGGATGGGCTATAATCCACCACGTGGGCCCAGTGCGAATTGGTAAATGTCACATGTCTTCGAATTATTGGTTCTAAGACATGCCAGTTTCCTCACGATGTTTTCCTTCACCGTTTTGAGAGCAGTGGTGACGAAATAAATTACACAAAGTAATGCGCCTCACTGGATTCGAACCCACGACTCACTGTTCGTAAGTCGGGGCCGCAACCACTGGGCCACCACTGCTCATAATTAACATTAATTGAACTTAATTTAATCGTAAATTAGAGAGATCATTAGGTTTGTGGTGCGATTTCTCCGAAACTACTGCGAAATAATTTGGTAACACATTTCATTTGAAGCGTCAGTGGTGTGAGCTTCCAATTAATGGAAAAGCGGCCGAATTGGATTAGTTGTTGGATTTTGGCAATTTTATCAAATGTGGTCTGGCCTGTTGCGACAGATGTTATGGCCTAATTTAATAGGGAGAACACAGTGATGTGTTATTTGATCTGAGAATGTCTGCGGTCTACACATCATAACCTTGGCAAAATCTATTATCAAATCAGCGAAGATGTCTACTACAGCTAAGAATTCCGCTGTGGGTTGTTCGAAAGTGATAGATACCGCGGCCTCGACACAAAGGGCTAAGAAGGAACACGGGTGGTTTTTAGTCAGTAGAAGTCTGACACTCCCTACCGCTCTGCCCAAACCTTCCAAAAATAAAAAAAGATAAAAATTCTCAATTTCTTTTTTTATACTCTTCTCTTTTTCTTCTATCTTTTTTTTTTTCTTTTATACAATATGTTGTTGGTATGGACATGTAATCGAAGAAATAAGGAAAATGTAGTGAGAAAAATGTTGAATATGAATGCAGATGGCTATTATGGATAAGAGTGGAAAGTGAAACGATGTATGGACCGTGTGATTTCATTTCATTTTATTTCAATGATGATGATACAATATGTTAAATATTATTATTTTTTTTCTCTAATAGCACATACATTAGGACAATAGGCTTATCTGGGTTAAAACCATGTCAGCGTGTACGCACCCAAAGGTAGACCCGCAAATAGTTGCTATAATAATATTATATCAGAAAAACCCTTTCAGCAAGTAATTATTCTTAACTTAAAATTAACAGAGTAAACAGGCATCTCCTGGGTATGCTCGTTCCATCAAAGACCTTTTTTTTGTAGGGTGGAAGTCATCAAATGACTCCTCCTGCTCTGGGCGGAACGGGAGTGGCAGACTTCTACTGACTGAAAACCACCCATGTTCCTTCTTTCCTTCAATCAGGCGTGATCGAGGTCAAGAGCAGGCCCATTTAGCAATAAAAAAAAACATCTTAGCTACATAAAACTAAGTATTTTCTTATGTAATTAAATCTCAGTTCGTTAATTGAATACATCTAAATTCACCTTTGTTCACTCTTCTAATAGAATTTCAAATAACCAACTTCTCTTTGCGCATAAATACATAGTTTGAGTTTATTAAATAAATTGTTTAGAAAACTTCTCAACAAACAATACACAAACATAAACTAAACACAAACTAGCCTTACACATAAACTAGCCTTTTACTACATAAACTAGCCTTTTTTTTTTGGGGGGGTGGGAAATCATCAAATAACCCCCCTCCCGCTCTTGGGCAGAGCGAAAGGGAGTGTCAGACTTCTACTGACTAAAAACCACCCATGTTCCTTCTTAGCCCTTCATGTCGAGGCCGCGGTATCTGCGAACAACCCGCAGCCACATAAACTAGCCTAATAAACTACAGTATTTTTACGCCACTTCGTACAACGAACGAAGATACAAAATGTAGTATTCTGAAATGGAAGTCTCCAGCTTTCAAATGGAAGTTGGAGTTATAACAATATTGTTGTCAAGACCGGTGTTTATAATTAATTTACACATTGTAATAAGAACAAGCAGAAACGACGCCAGAATAAGCTACAATCCCCAGGGCAATATTCAGAAAAAAGATATGGTGATTCGCATTAAACACTTCCAAATAAAAAGCTACGCAATTCCCTACTTCTAGTGAAGCAATAAAACATGCCACACAATATGAATATAATTCTTTTGTGAGAAGCCGAAAAATGTTCCAGATTTTTCACGACCAGGTTCGGCCTTTATTAGATCATAGCGTCCATATTTCAGTAACACACCCGAGCACAACGGAATATAAATCATGGCCCTTGTTAAAACCTGATACAAAAAAAATATTTGAGACCTGACTCCGTCAATAAACCTAGGCTAATATACAAGAATCCAGTTAAATGTCAAAATAAGGTCATCCAGAAACAGCTGTGTAAAACATTTGTTAATTGGATGGCTTCATAAATGTTGAGTACCTACATTGACTTATATATTACTGCGTAAGGACTGCCCAGTCCTTGGCCAGGACGGCATGTTAAAATGACGCCTCGAACGTGGTCCCAACATGGTCTTTCCTAAGTCGAAGTGAACTAGTCCACGATCGTCTCTCTTCGGGTGCGCTCGTAAATTTTATTAAAAGCTTTATTTATGTTCTTTATACCTCGAAAATACCACGCCGCTTATACAAGGTTACATTAACGAGCAGACTACACCGATTCACTGTATGGCGAACGCGTCGAGCAAATGTTCGGACGACCGTATCTTTAGTTTTTATATCAATGAGTACCTACCTATATCTTTTGTAATACGAATAGCGATCGCTTAAGAGTGATGTCCAGGAATTCTTTTTAAAAGGTCTTTGTTTCAAATATGGGTTCGTTTTTTAAACTGGCATGCCTGCTAACATTATCATTAACACTGAAAACAGGATATTTACCAAGTTAACTGTTTGTTTCAAGTTCCCGATATTTCGGCGCTGTTGCAAACACCATGATCACGGATAAACTGAAGTTATTTAGGGTGAATGTTTATGAGCAGACAATACCCGCCCTCTCGGTGTTGTTTCAATAGACTTGATAATTCAAAACATGATTAAAGGTTGGTCGGGGCTGCGGGTTGTTCGTAAGAGATACCGCGGGCTCGACATGAAGGGCTTAGAAGGAACATGGGTGGTTTTTAGTCAGTAGAAGTCTTCCGCTCTGCCCAAGAGCGGGAGGGGTTATTTGATGATTTTCCACCCGCCAAAAAAAAACCTATTAAATACTTTGCTATTCATTGTGTTTTACTTATGTAGTCGTGTAGGTAAATTGAATTTTTAGTTAGATGAGGCAATTGCCTACTCACAAATTAGTATTTTTAGGACATTCACGTCAGTGTTAACCTTCATTTCAACCATTCTACCCATACTTCAAAAATAATTAAGTAAGTACTTCGTATTTAATAAAGCAAGGTAGGTAATGTAATGACCTACCTTGCTTTATTAAATACACCGTTCTAGACAACATTGCGTGAAGAACGCCTCTTCAATGTTACAACATGCGATGCTAAAAATAATCAAGCACACATGATAGGTATTTCATAAGGGATGAAACCTATTCAAAAATTATGAAACAATTATTGAGAATAAAGAACTTGATACTGAAACGAAATTTAAATCAAGTGCAAACATTATTATGTTATCAGATTTATCAGTACATTTCACATACACACAGTTTATTGTAATTAGATAAAAAATATGTATTTTTTAAAATATTTAGTTTCTGGTAGAAGTTTGACCATGAAATGAGACCCAAAGATAAATTCGTTAACTTCAACATTCCAGATTTTTCTTTATTTAAAAAAATTAAACCTTTATTAAGAATTTAACAATATAATAATATTTCCTATTGGTAGTGCAAACAGGTATAAATATTTTAGTTTTAAAGACGTCAATTGTGAACCAATGTGTCTGGAGTTGTATGACAATCAATAAAATTAAAAACTACAAAACTATTTGAAGGAATTCCTGAATGATTCACATAATATACTTCGTGAATGTCGTCACCCAATCTCGGATAGCAACAAAGTCATTGTGAGATAGATAGAGGACAATGTCACCCTAATGTGTTATTCTCTTCGTAAATACGAGGTTAAGGCCACTCGTCGCCTACACAAGTTTTTTACGGAAAAGCTTTTGGAAAAACTATGTTGATGCCATTATATGGCGCTGTTGCAAGCACTATAATTAATTGATCACGAATAGTGCCGAAATATCGGGGACATGAAACAAACAATAAAATGGTAAATATCCCGTTATTGCCTAACCTTTTCCCAACAATGTTGGGGTCGGCTTCCAGTCTAACCGGATGCAGCTGAATACTAGCATTAAATAAAACATTACCAGTACCTTTTTTTGGGTTTGGGTAATCATCAAATGACTCCTCCCGCTCTTTGTGTCGAGGCCGCGGTATCTCTTTCGAACAACCCGCAGCCCCGACGGGATCATAATAGTACCTTACTTCATTTCAAAAATGTATTCGTACTTATATGTATTTGACTTTCATTAATTTAAAAAGATATGAGTGATGTGACTATTACTGTAGCCGATTGGCCAACTAATCGGCCAACCAGAGGTCTGAGATGGCCTGTCATAAATGTCAGTTCCATCTATGTGTAACTGAATCGTTTAGATCGATAAACGATATCATTCACAACAAGAGAAACTGACCCTCAAAAGCGACTTTCCTTAAAGGTCATTTCTGACTGAAATCGTCGTAAAAAGAAGGTTCATATTTGAATGGACCTTCCATTTCACTATTGTAATGCTTGCTTTAATGGCATCTGTCCTCAAGTCAAGGTTCCATTTCCAGGGATCTTCAATACGACAAACAGCATTAAAACTGGCAAAGTATAATTAGAAGTATAGTCCTTTCAATGCAATGTTGTGTGTGACAGATACAGTGCAATACCAACCTTATTATTTTGCAAATAAAGATGTCTTTATTTTACAAACTTGTCAGTGATAGTACAATAAAGGTCAATGTAAATAGCGATGCAAGCGTGGAGGTAAACTATCTGTGGAAGGACTGTACCATGAACTTGAAATAACGACAATGACAAAGTTTTGAGCGCGACTGTAAAGTTTATTTGAAAATAGAACAACATTTTGTTTGATAAATAAATTCTTGAAATAAAACTTGGCTGATGATTTAAATTATGCAAAGAAAATGGGTGCTTTATATTTAAATAGACTGGCTTAAACGTATGATTTAGTATCACTATTAGTAATGCCCGTAGGTATATAAATCGAGCATTCACTAATGTGAATAAAAAAAAACACGAGAAAAACAGTAATCATTTACTGTTTTTCTCGTGTTTTTTTTCAGTGGAAACTGATCATCATCTGCCTAGCCTTTTCATAGCTATGTTAGATATATGATGCAGCTGAATATTTTCAATATTTTATACATGAAACGACGGCCTATCTGACCTCCACGACTCATTTAAGTCACTGACTAACTGCCAAAGATTATATTTAATGGCAGTCATTTTCAAAACGGACAAAAAATAAAGTCTTCTCAGTAATAAAATCTTTAAGATGTTTTCTTGTCACCTGCAATAAGATGTTTCTTTATGCTTCGCTAGGCGATTTTACTTAATTTTATTGCCGTCGCAGTATTTCCAAAAATAACCGGCAGATATGTTGACAAATATTGTATTTATTAGTAAGGTAAACAACATAACGAATGTAATCCAAGAAAGGTACGGCAGAGGCCTACTTATTAATACGCCCATATTAAACCAGGTATGTTTTAAATCCCATGTAATAGGTTTATTAACACTCATAATGATACTTATGTATTATTGTGAATGTGGACTAGGCAAATGGAGTATGTAAGGTTCTATGGTTTCTGCTAACCCCATGGGA
The DNA here is from genome assembly GCA_949774965.1 of Diarsia brunnea. Lineage (NCBI taxonomy): Eukaryota > Metazoa > Arthropoda > Insecta > Lepidoptera > Noctuidae > Diarsia > Diarsia brunnea. The sequence goes on along the minus strand of OX459008.1, from coordinate 15,438,977 downwards.
AAAGGGCGTGAGTTTATGTATGTATGTATTATGATCTTTGTATTTTCTTTCAACTCCCGAGTCACGTTTACTTTGCAAACGATTTTAAACGAAAACATATGAGATGCTACAAACCATTAATTTATCGAACAAAAAAAACAAACTCGTTTTTTTAACGCTCCATTTCTCAAATTCTCCATAAATCGGCCATTTACAAATCCGTCACGTCCTTCACGCCCAATATTACTGTCACGCTACACTTGCACTTTAAACATATTACTAAGATAAAAATAAACCCCATTTTTACTACGAAAATACTTAAAAACATTTTTTTAAGCAAAGATTCCTATCATCCGCATAACTTTTTATGCTTTTTCCCAACTATGTTTGGGGTCAACTTCCAGTCTAACCGGATACAGCTGAATACCCGTGTTTTACATCGAGTGATTGCATATCTGACCTCCACAGTCCTATTAGTACTGGGTTATCTAATAACATACGTCTTTTTTTAAAAAAAAAAAACAAAAAAAAAAACGCACCCACGATACAGGAGAAATTCGTAGTGTGGGACTACGAATTTCTCCTGTATCGTGGGTGCGTTCACAAATATACAAATACCCAGACCCGGAACAATTATCTGTAGGTTATACAAATATTTGTTCCGTGCGGGGATCGAACCCGCGACACGCAGCGCAGCAGTCCATTGCTTGAGCCACTGCGCCAACCGTGCCGTCAAACCGACCGTCACCGTGTCGTCTTGGCCATAATATGGCTGGTTGTCATACTTTCGGGCCACTGACTACCTGTATAACGGCTGTCAAAAATCTTCAAATGACCCAAAACCAACGGCTTAACGTGCTTTCTGAGGCAGACTGAGGAAACTCAGTATTAGTAATAGGTGGTTGCCCATCCACTGGATAACCTAGGAAGGGCGGCTTAACCTGATAGTTATTTAGCCTTATCATCATCATTTCCGCATGTTTGTGAACGCACCTACGATACAGGAGAAATTCCTAGCGTGGGGCAACGTTTTTTATATAAAACTTCCCATAAAAGACTACCAAGTCATCACGTCGCGAGGACACGCCGTCTGTTCACTCTCCGTTAGCGATCGCGATGCATTTCCCCGACGCGGACACGCCGTCTATTCACTCTCCGTTAGCGATCGCGATGCATTTTCCCGACGCGGACACGCCGTCTGTTCACTCTCCGTTAGCGATCGCAATGCATTTAACAGGCGCGCGGCGGCGTGCGTTCTATCGGAAAATTGAACTTTTTGTGCCAGTTTCTTTTGTAATTTAAGGCTTCGATAGAATATAGACGTGATAGGGGCTTGCAAGAAGTCTACGAGTGATAAAATCTGAGATGACTATCTAGATGTTTTATTTTTTTACAAAAAGGTTTTCATTTTTATTTAGACACCAGCTATCGATTGATACCGGTTTGGTGAGTAGCTAAACAAATAAAAGTTGTGGGAAAGCAGCGATCTGTGAGTAACTTTAACTTTGATAGCTCATATCTCTCACTTGTTTGTATAGATGCCACCTATCGCAACTTTGAAAATAAATGGTAGAAGTTAAGCAGACCATTAAATTTACAGACATAATTATATAATTATATTCTTTTTCATATTTTCGTTTGAACAGACAACAACTTAAATGTTGTTTCTATCAGTAAACTCTGTATTTTTCTTTGTTCCTGGAAATGTACTTGACGCTGTTATAAAAACGTCTTAATTTTCCGTACACGTTTATGTTACGAGTAAGTAACATCCTCACTTAGCAGGCACCACAGACAGCTACACAAAAGGTGCAACTAGACAGACTAACTCTTTCACGCCCCGGTTGCACTCGCATAACTGAAACGAGATGCATTGCAGTGGATGCTGGAAAATTACCTTTAGCGCTTATCCGTTGCTTTGTATTTATTTTTTGCAAAGCGTACTGTTTTGCACCCTCTCGCTTCTTTTTAGTTTTAGACCGTTATGTAAATTAACAAAGTAAGTAGTAAATACATTCATAATCACGAAATTCATATCCCGTAAGGGACAGTATTAGTTTATGTAAATTATTTAAAAAAATATTATTTTACTTTAAATATAATTTACTGTATTGTATGTAAATAATTCGGAGCAACAACAGAAAGTATATTTTACTAAAATGTAGCTTTTAAAAAGGAGATAAAGGAGGTATCTCATTAAATGACGAGAAACAGAGAAGTATGGAAGAAGCCGACCCTAAACGAATTGGGATAAGGGCAAGAGAATGATTATGATGTAGCTTTTAAAAGGAGTAAAGCGGCTCCAACTAAGTGGTACCTACCTAAATCAAACGAGGCTTCGTTTTATTGCTTAAAGTATTTTAACATAGTTATTATTAATAGGAACCATTCTGAAACCACCCAAACTTGTTCATTCTAGCAAAATCTAGAATATTGGATTTATGTGTTATCCGATTTTACTAAAATAAACAAAAAAAAAATACCTTTAAATTAATCATATCAAACTGTCATACAATATCAACTCTCGTCACCCAACCTCGTCTCGTTATAAATGAGAAACGGTAATAAGAAAAAAAAAACTACTGACCTTTAAAAATTTAATCAAAAAGTTCAAACTACGTCTTCGAAAAAACTAGATAATCTGAAAATATTTTAAAGTTAGCTTAGCCAAGAAGGGACTTTGAAAATATTCTTACACAAACGATTAGCGAGGAGTCTTGGCGTTTGAAATTTAGCTTTATTAACTAAGAAAATAAAGCCAGAATCTTACCACATAATTTTTATTACAAAAAACCGCGGTCAAAATTTAAATATACCAAAAAAATTCATCATCTTCATAAAGAAATTCTTCATCCTACGTTACAAAATCTAACCTTTCTTTGAATATTATAATTTTATTAAGAGGGTAGAAAGGTCATAAACATCGCCGTATTTTACTTAGTTTATACTTACAGGAAGCTTTTCCTTTTTCCCGTCACTAAGCCATGACTAGCGAAGTATACGTCATATAATATCATACCTACTTAAATAAAACGCACGCCTATTTTCTCATGGTAAAACGTACCGATCCATTCGATAAATGCCGTAAAAAAATTAATAAACAATCATGTTTATTTGTGATATTCTATTTATAAACACAATTTAAATATTTAAAAAAAATAAACGCCGTAAAGACGCAAATCAATCTTTACTAGTTATCGGTGGAGACAAATCGGCCCTGGTAGTGATTAATGAAAGAAATCCACGTATGTGAAATATATTGTATATTTACTCTAATCGTATTGCGATAAAAACGAGTTCTCGAGTAAGTGTATTGAAATAAATTATTATTATAAGAAGCACCCCTTTAAATACTACGAAAAAACATTACAAAATAAACACGATACAATAATTTTAATTTGAGAATGAAAATTACATCTTATTTTGAAAGCTCTAACTCTCTTCACCCCAGCACTGCTCGTAATATTTTGCCATCAGCCGTTTGTAATCAAAACTTGAAATTACAAAGTTTAGGTATTATAATATTGTATTGGATTAAAATGATTGTTATTGTTACATCCAAGCCAGTCTTGATTGATTCAGATTAAATAGTTGGCGGTCCAGAATTACTTTTAAAATATTCTTCTTCCAAGCGTGAGTGGCAATCTAAATTGATTCAGCCAAAATTTAGCGTTGTGATTGGCAATTTCAGTAGCGTCCATCAGCTCCTCATCATCCTTTTTCCAACTATGCTAGTATTCCAGCAGCTCCTATATTATAATGTGTAAATAACCGGACAAGCAGAATAATTATGTTATAAAGTATCCGTCAATAAAGTTGATTGCCAAATCCTACTAAAACGTGGAAACAGCAAATACTTACATAATGGGTGTAAAAGTAAAGGTATTTTTACTCGAAGTCGAAAGGGACTTATTTTTTGTCCCCGTCATTTAACTTTTTTTTTAGTTCCGTCCATAACTAGGAACTTCTAGTAACTTAGATATTGTGGGTCGAAGTTTTAACTTTTCTTATTAATTTATTTCGAAATACCATTTTTATTCTTATTGTCAATGTTTTGATTACGTAACACTGAGTCCTGCCGTAAAACGTGACTTTTCACCCCATAAAAAGTTGTTTCACAACAATAATTTTAGCGTTGTGCTCCATAATTTGCGTACAGAAAGTTTGGTTGACGGCTTCGTATGAGATAAAGCTAGATGCTTTCTGTTTTCTGTGGGAAAAGCAGAAAACAAACATGACATTGTACGTTCCTACTTACATAAATGAAGGACCAAGAAAGAAAAATCCCGCATAAAATAAAACGTAACACATATTTCAATTCATATCTCGTATGAAATAAGAACCATGCTGTAATCAAGTGGCAGACGGTATGAATGCTCAGCTTATGAATGAGTCGCATTCACGATGTGATTCAAGCTTCGTCTAGGGTCGTTGTGAAGCATACACTTGTATAAGATGACGCGCTCTTATTCTTGCAGCGTGCATTTTAATTTGCCTAGATTCTGTTAGAAAAATGTATTTTGTTGTAAATATATTTTTGACCATCAAGAATTTCTCAGTAGCTGCGTTGGAGTCTGGTTATGTGCTCGGTTGATGGCAAAAGGGTCGCCTCCTATTACAAGGTTACTTAAATTTAACTGGCGAAATCTGTATACTAATGGATACACCTCTGCCTAACCCTTTGGTGATTACAGGCGTGATTTTCTGTTATGAGTAACATAATCTCACGCTTCTAACTCCCGTAAGGTACGGCAGAGGTGCACAAACAGTACTCGCATGTTACCACTTACATATTTAAATAACACGCAATAGGAGGCGAGCATATTATTACCAGTACCTAACCAAAAAAAAATTGTTATAAAACTAAAAAGCTCGACTAAAAAAAAGTTTTGTTTAATGCAAAATGGCGATTTTACTTTTTTATACGATTTGTCGCTTTGAATTCGTTTAAATATATAAGCTGGTATATATTTTTGTAATTTCCTTTTCAAACCTTTTATTTTGATGCCTTATTTGATGGTAACGGAAGAAAAAATAATCAAACTCCATGGTATGGCCCCTAAAATCCGCAATCTTGTTTTTTTATTTTATTTTAATGTATCCAGTGACATTTGCGCTACTAAGATAAATCTAACCACGTAAATTCCATCCAAATCCGTTCATCCGTTTAGGAGTTATGAGGGAACAAAGAAACGGACATACATACATACAGGGCCCCGAGTCTGCTATTCAATAGTGTCAGAATGGTCTATCATTGATCTCATAATTGTTGATTTTGACAACACCAAACTTGTCAAAATCAACAATTATGAGATCAATGATAGACCATTCTGACACTATTGAATAGCAGACTCGGGGCCCAGGTCAAAGACATAACCCTCCTTTTGAGTTTCGCCGCAGTCGGCTAAAAAAAACATAAATCTGACATTATTTCCAATCAAAAGTCTAGACTTTTCGAGAGTAAAACTCAAAGCTCTCCTGTTTCTGTTGTAAATGATAAACACCTATTCTTACACAGTATAAACTACCCGGAAAGAAATACTATTAAAACGATAACCGATCTGGTTTTCCCACCAATGTCGGTTTAACTCCACGCTACCGTAAAAACTTAGCGTAAAAAATACAAGAACGGAACACATTGTTTTGACAAGTGATTAAGTTGACACGGGACGATGTTGACCAGACTTCAATACCTTTTCTAGAGGAAAAGTCTTCAAAAAATGGGATGTACCAAAAACCTTTTAAAACCATAAATACTATGTGGTCGCTCGTGATTAAATAATAACACCCACTCGAGTCGATCTTTAGGTTAAGCCGTGCTTGCCTAGGTTGTTCTGTGGATGGGTGACCACCCGAATTTCCTCCGTGCCTCGGAAAACACGTTAAGCCACATCGGTCCTGGCTGTCATCAAGATCTTTGACAGTCGTTACAGGTTGTTAGTGTCTCAAAAAGTCTACCTAGACGAGGTGAAGGTTGCGGGGATCCACTGGATGCGAGACCCACGACACCGATCAATGTGGTAACACTTGGAGGGGCTCATGTCCAGTAGGGGTCGTCTTTGGGCTAAAATGATGATGATGAACCAATCTTACCAAGCGGTATCGTATTATCCAGTACTAACTGGTTTGTGGAGGTCAGACAGGCAGTCGCTCCATGTAAAATACTGGTATTCAGCTGCAACCGGTTAGACTGAAAGCCGATCCCAAAATGGTTGGGAAAAGGCTAGGCAGACGATGATGTGATCTTTTTCAGCCGATGCAAACCAGTTATCGGTAACTTCATTGACTCAAAAATGAAACTTGATCACAATCTAATGGATTATTTTATTAACGACTTTATCGAAACTCAACACGAATAGCAATGAAAATATTAATCGAACATTTTATATTTAATGAAGGCAATTATACAATACCCATAACAAAGTATTAAAATATTAAACGACATTCACGCTATAAATATGCAAAGTGCTTATAACAATATTTGTTATTTCACCCCATATTAATGGGTAATTTTAGCTTCTGAAATTTCACCAATGAACTGCCGGAAATTGCCGAACGGCCAATTAGCAAACCCGAACGTCAGAACGAATGGACACGAATGAGTTTCTTGGTTCCATTCACGCAGGAGGCTTAACCGTAAATATCTTAGGGCTACTTTGACCGACGGAGAGCAATTGCCTTCGATCCCAACCCTTGCAAGGGCCACTTAGACCCCAGATAGCCTATATTGCTTCCGATGGGTTAAGAATTTCGATGACCGCTGTTCTATTTTCAATTTTACTTTTTTTTGTAACAAGACTCTTTGAATTTAACTTTTGAGGTTCGATGGAATCTAGAATTTTCGAAAACGCTAAAAGGGTTTTTAGCTTGACCACTGGATTAGTGTTGTCATACAACGTGCTGGTGCGGCGAGGCTTTTTGGGCACATCAGCTGACAGCTGCGTTGAAGGCATTGATATAAAAACTACGCAGAAAGTAATATATGCAGTAATATACGCAGTAATATACGCAGTAATATACGCAGTAATATACGCAGTAATATACGCAGTAATATACGCAGTAATATATAAGTCAATGGTTGAGGGGCAGGTTTTTCATCCCATTTTATAGTTTCCTGTTGGTTTTGTGTACCTACCATAAACATAGTATAAAATTAATAATGTACTAGTTAGTTTACTCTAGGTACTCAATAAATTTAAAATTAAGCTACTAGAATTACTAACGAAAACAAAAGAAACTAGGCTTATCAGAACTCATATACAATTTATATACCAAAACCAAATTACATCTGAAAATGTAAAATTACTCGACATCTAAGCCAGTCTGCTCAAATGTGGAGTCAAGTGGAGTGACAAGTTATTTAAGCAAAAGTAAATAATCCTGCTCAAATATCACACTTGTTTGAACCCTTCGGGCTTTAGGTTTCGCAGAGATTTACTTAATCATATCTAATTTGATAAACCGAAAGATACATTGCGGGCCTCGAGTTTGTTATGCAATAAATATTAATCAGTATGAAGTTTTATACGATTTTAAGATTTTTTACGTGACGTCTCTTGTTCAATACTTTAGGAGTTTATTTTCCTGAGACATATTAAACTGGTCTTGTACCCAGTAGGCCCAGAATTTTGCTGACAAATTTAATAAAAAGTCACAGCCCTGACAAGATCTAGCTTCCCACAAAATAAAAACTTAGAATAACTCCATATAGATTTAATTAAATCTAAATACAGTTATTCTATGTTTTTATTTTTTTCATGTTTTCACTGTAGATCAATTGACCTACAGTGATCACTTTAAAATTGCTTATTTCTAATTCGAAAGATATTATTATGCTAGACAAATCACGCTTCAATTCAAGCAAATCCTCCGATTTCGCAAGAATGCAAACGTTGTAAGCTTTTCTTTTCGTTGACTATATCTTCTTTTTATTTGATTGGAAGTGCAACGTACAACCAAACCGTCAAGAAATCTAACCCCCCAGTGCAATCCGATAAAAGTGGCAATCCTATTTGAATAAAATAACTGGGAATCTATCTCATAAGACTCACACGATGAGTTCAATCGACTTTCGATTTGAGGAATAAATTGTGAAAACGAGTGCAGTGTGGTTTGTTTTGTTTTTATTCTATTAAATTTGTGTAGTCTGTTGGGTTGAAATCTGTACAATGCTTTGTGGTTCTTTCAGTATGTGTCGTGACTTGTGGGTGTGGACTGATGCCACCATCTCGTTTTTTTTACAATACAATAATAGTTCTATTCAAACTTTATGGCGGCTTGGAAGTTAACTGCGAGTGACACTTTGCGCAGGTATAAACAGTTCAAGCTTTAAGGTGGCTTGGCATCTAACGCGTGCGAACACAATTTTCACAATTTTATGGCACCGGTCACCGGTATAGCTAATTAAAGTATACCCACTATTCACCATTATGTTTAGGACACTTGAAATAGGGGCGAACCTATTGAGATCAACCAAGCACAAGTCCACTCTATGGCTGCTACTGAAAAATTCCGAATGAAAAAATCTTATAACCAAGTGAACTTAAACCCATTATGGGTGAAACAAGAATTTTAATTTTAAAATCAATTTATTTACACTAAGTTACATCGCGTGCTTGTGGTAGGGCCTCAGATAATTTGGAACTAATTTCGAGAAGCTATTACAAATAACAGTGTTGTGATTGCTTTGTTCACTCGTATTGTTAAACTTTGGTTTCTAATTATCTCTCGATATATTTACTTCAGCGGATTCACAAGACAACATTTTATCCCTTTGAATCTTTACCTACAAAAAGATGTATACAAGTAGACACATCCAATTTGAGTAGAATATTAATTGAGTTCAAAACCACTGAAAATAACTATTCAAAAGTTGCATAAAAATCTACTAAATTTTTAACTTTTACAAATGTTACCCTTAAATACCTGACAAAATCTCGCTGAAAATATAATCATGGACGTTGAACATTCATAATAATATTTTATAACTCCAACCTGCCTACGAAACCAGTACGTATTATAATTATATTGTCAACGCTAATGGTTTTCGAGGCTACAATACCTACAACAATTTAGAATTTTTTTCTGACGGAAAAGTGGACAATATTTTTTTTGAAAGCCTAAAAATACCATCATGAGTTTATTTTAATAATTTTTTGTAAGGGCACCCACGGTACAGGAGAAACATACGGTGGGGTGACTCTGAACATGGCCCATTCAAAATTTCTCAGACAGAAAACCCTTTCCCTCAAAATAATATTATTATGACACATCAGTTTTACATTAGCTGACATTATCAGAAATGAATAACAAAGATGTAAGCTATTACAGTTTTGAAATTACAATGTGTACCCTTCATGTAGCCTGTCAAGTTTGATGCGGGTTCTAAGATAAAACAATGATATCGGGGGATAAAAATATTAAACCAAAAAATATACTTGAGTACCTTTGAGTACCCGAGAAAGAATCAATTAAGTTATGAGCATTACATTAATTTCAACTTTGTTTTAGGAGCTTTTGAAGGGGATCAAAATAGGAGAAAAGCCCTGAAATAAAATCAAGAAACTAGATTAATTTGATATTTACAAACAAATAAACTATGGGCCTATTTTACCAACGTCCTTTTTGACGGTTTTTTTTTATAAAAACAGCAAAAAAAAAATATCTGCAGTCGATTACGTCAGTTTAACCACAGATAAAAGACATTGAAAAAAATAACCCACCTTTTTATGGTAGCTGTCTACAAAAGTCAAGGCCCTAATATGTAAGTCACAAAAATATAAAATTATCAATAATCCCAGACGATACAGATTGTCTAACGAACTCCTTTGTGCTGTGAATAATTTCAATACATTTCTTCATTTCTTTTATCCACAATCATCAAACTTATGGTTGAAGATTTTTTTTTTAATTTGACCCGTACAGAATTCGGTTAACACGTAATTTGGGTTTTATTAGTTCAATTTTTATTGATGCTGAAAGTATTACTTATTTTCGAGTAAAATTACGTTCTTGCATAATAACTATGTTTGCCTGTGGGACTACCAGAAAAGTGCATAGTACCATAGAAAACGTAAATTCGACTGACTTGAAAATGAGAACACCTGTTACTTACTAAACATTTCTTTAGTTACTAGTTTAATTCTACCCAAATGTTTCGTTGGATAAAATTAAAAAGTCCAAAACTAAACATCAGACCCACACTATGCATATACTCCCATATTAAGTAAACATAGCTACCTAAACAAGCCAACAACTTTGCTCCTTCATCTCAAAGTTAATTTTACTTTCCAACCTCCATCTTTCCACGAAAACGAAGAAATATACAGCCATTATAAACACATATTATTATACGAGTTCAACAACAAAGCTAGGAAAACCTTGCAGGGGTCATCAACCGTAGTGTCTGTCATGTGAAGCAATTTTCCGTGAATTATCGCCCCCACTCGTTAAGGCAGGAAGCTTTTAGGTACCTCCACCTATGTAGGTACCGCACTTCACAGTAAGGGACGACCGCAATACGACAAAGAGATTTGTTTTGATTTCGTGAGGCTTTTTAAATTAAAAATAAAATGAGAATTCTCATTAGCGTCTTAATTTTGCGGCAGTATTTGGATTGGCCTATAGATATATTTTATTTCGAAGGTACAAAGTTAGCCACAAGAATCAAAATAGTTTCGCTGTTCCCAGACACTTTGTCGCAAGTGTAAGCGCGCCATAAGGTACATAGAGCACAATAAATAGTTTTTCTTAAGAACGATAGACTGCCAGTCTTGATTAAAGTATGAGCGAGAATTCGGTGTTAGACGCTGAGCCGACAATGGACAATTTGCATCAAATAACGGACAGGATTCATTTCTCTCAATAGAATCTTGCTTAAATGCTTTGATGAGAAAGCTGTCAACTCTATTAAAGTTTGACAGATTGTAGTAACTTGATATATTATTTTTATCAACTTTTTACAACTCAACAATCTGTGGCGACAGCGACATCTATCGCAACACACGTGATCTAAATGACATGTCCTACACCGCGCAATCAAACTTATCCTCGACATTAGCACGTATAGAAAATCCTGACTTACATAATGTCGGGCAGTTAGCACACCAGACACTACACCCCTCTGGTCGAAGGATCCTCTCTTTTCTATGGGGGATGAGGAACTTTACACCCTGTTCCTCATTCCCCTTCAAAAATCTGAAAATTCATGAAAATTGTGGCGCCCTCTAGACCCATTGCGGTTTCAACAATGAATTTCCGGTACATTGTCAACTGGCGACCAGTAAAATACGTTTCTTTTGAGGAACGTTACAAATAGCGAGTGATGATAAATTGCTGTTTCCCTCCATTCAAGCGGCGTGATTATGTACATATTTACTCATGTTTTATCAGGGAAATGTCAAGAGCGCACTTCACAAGTTGAATGCACTGTTGTTGTGTTCGAATTTTCTTTAAAGCTGTTAAAGTTTGGATACTACATCGTTTCTTTTATACTTATGGGATATCTTCAGTGAATATCCATAAGGTTATATACGCAGTGAAGGTTTTGCTTAACACCCTAAATTCATAGTTCCTCATCATCATCAGCCTATATGTTCCCCCTGCAGGGACTTAGGCTTCCTTTATAGGAGAGGGAAGGGCTATAATACAACACATAGTCATAGTTTCTGTATTGTGTCAAAAATGGTAAATCGACATGAACATCATCATTACCATCACAACAGTAGCTGACCTCACCTGACACAACACTGGAAGATCCTCCCTTTTTAATTGTGGATCAAGAACTTTACATCGTAGGTATATAACATCACGCCTGTAATCCCCGAAGGGTTAGGCAGAGGTGTACCTAATAGTACACCCACATTTCGCCAGTTATGTTTAAGTCCCATGTAATAGGGGGCGAGCCTATTGCCATCAATCGGGCACAAATCCAGACTCCGTAGCTGTTACTGATAAATTCCTGATGGAAAAAGCCAATAACACTTTGCCCGACCCGGAAATCGAAGCCAGGACCTCATGCTCAGCAGTCGCGCTTACGAGCACTAGACCAACGAGACAGTCAACTTTACACCATGTTCTTCATATAAGTCATAGGTCTCAAATTAAATCTCAAGACACGCCACTCTGATTCTTCGGATTCATATGCGTACCGATTGTATAAGACAGTAATCATGTCGTGCTGCGGTGAAGGAAACCAGGAAGCCTGAGAAATATTTCTTGACGGGATGTAAAGCCAGGTCAGAAGCCTCGGGGCTGCGGGTTGTTCGCAAGAGATACCGGGGCCTCGACAGAAAGGGCTAAGAAGGAACTTGGGTGGTTTTTAGTCAGTAGAAGTTTGACACTCCCTTTCGCTCTGCCCAAGAGCGGGAGGGTTTATTTGATGATTTCCCACCCCCCCAAAAAAAAAAGGTCAGAAGCCTATATGGGCAGCATAAAACTCTATAGTTACCAGCTCAAGCACTAACCCTCTATAAACCATAACTTCAATTTTCCGTACATTGACATATTAGATCATTTAGTAAAGCATGTTACTCCCATGGGCCACCTTACCCCGTAACTACATCGAAATGCCATTATGCTTACTTGGTTTTATTTAATTTACCCCATAGAAATTAAAAACGAAGTGTTTTGGGTGTTATTTTATAATTTCTGACAACTAACTGCCTACGGGCGCCATTTTGTTTTCCTAATCAGAGCGGGCACGCTATTATGATTAAATTAATGGCTGTTGACGTAATTCTTTCATTTTTCCATTTCTTTTGTTAATTTATTTTTAATTATAGCACAAATGTATTTTTTTTAATAAGTATCTTATTTTCAATGTCAAAACGGAGTGATTATGTACTTCGTAGGTCGTCACGCTATGTGTAGATAAGCGTGCTTAAAAGCTGTATATTGTACGATGTAAGCATGGATTCAACCTTCAAATTAATATTCTGCCTATGAAAAACATCAGGTTTCTGAAATAAACATTAACAAAATTATTCAAATCGTTGAAAAGACTCGGGTATTGTGATGATAACATTGCAAACAAAATACTAATAAAAATTACTAGCATGTACCTATTTATGTATATTATCAGAAATTGATAACATAATGGTATTTATTTGTCTTATATTTTTGTGTTCTATCACAATGCTGGCATATTGACCCAAAGGTTGACTGGTAGAGAATGCCTTGTGGCATTAAGTCTGCCTATGTACCGCTCTTTTACATGAAGATTTAAAAAGACAAATTGTAACTAGTAAAATCTTCGAAACAAATAAATTGAAACGAGCAAATTCAAACCTTTCTTGGATCTCAATGAAGTCATTTCAAACATAAAAGCCATAAAAAGTCTATCTAAAACCATTAAAATATCAAGCCAGACATCATTTCAACGTTACCTAATTAATCATAAGCCGAGCCATAAAGCGGTTCCTAATTACTTTTTCTCAGGAAGCAATAAAAACCTCTGAACGTGACATAATCCTGCTGAAGGAATTAATATTGTATGTAGGGACATCTCTATTTATATTCATTATGAAATGCCAAGGCAATTACAACTGTATTAACGTCCTAATAGAGTTTAATTTGACTATGCAGTGGTCGGGAATGTATTGAAGAAATTGTTGGTGGAGATTGGACTGTAGTACAGTAGAAATTGAGTAGGTTTTGGCATGTCATTGTGAGGATATTTGCCTTAATTTTGATGCGTGAAATGTAGGTGTCTGTTCGTCAATTAGAAGTTAATTTAGATAGCTATTGCGTTAATATATCATGACAGCAGAACTTAATTATAAATAGCAACTAGATTAAAATACAGAATAATGCTTGTAACTTTGAAATTGATAGAGAAAGGGCGGTGAAGTAGATTATTCTAGATTTTAATCAACTTTATCAAAACGTTGGAAATGGAAACTAAGTTGATTAGTTCATGGAAAGGGTAAAGATTGAATGAGTGGGCTGCTTCTGAGGTTCACAGTCTTTTTCATTCACTTAGTGCACTGCTCAAATATAAAATAACAACACGCCTTTAAGCCCCAAAGGATTAGGTAACGATGTACCCTTTTTTTTTGGCGTGTGATAAAACATCAAATAACCCCTCCCGCTCTTGGGCAGAGCGAAAGGGACTGCCAGACTTCTACTGACTAAAAACCACCCATTGTCCTTCTTAGCCCTTTATGTCGAGGCCGCGGTATCTCTTGCGAACAACCCGCAGCCCCGACGGGCGTCGGCCCTTGCAGGCCCCTTCCATGTTGCTGACATCTGAAAAAGGGTATAAAATATCCAACAATATCACTTTTTTAAAATGTTTGTAAGGCGATTGAGACAATATTATGTACCGAGGGATAACGTCAGACCAGCATCACTTTGTACAGATATTGTCTGTAATTCCTCGTAAACATCAAGGACGTTAAAATACGAAAACAGATAAGAATGAGTGGGTACTTAAATGTGGAAATAACAAGCACTTGACGGAAACTTTTCAACTTTGTCTCCGACTGACAGCCGGAATGCAATGATAAATGAGGATCCCAACTTTCTACATTTTGATTACATTCAACCCCGACAGCGGCCATTATTTTTTTTGTAATACTCGTATTTACCTATGTACATAAAGGAACAAATAAAATAGTACATTTTGATACAAGTGCGGCAAGTTTGTTATTGCATTCGAGGCTGATTGAACACCCGAGCCGTACGGCGAGGGTGTTCATGGGGTCGAGACATGCAATAACAAATTCCCACGTGTATAAAACGACGTTTTTCAATACACTTTCGAAGAAATTAACTAATAACGATACTTAAGTATTTTTGTCATCAATTTTTAGGAGACTATGCTTTCATTTGCTTTTTTTCCGTGGTTTGATTTCGCCAGATTGAAGAAGAAGCAAATGTATGGCCGCTAAACATCCTCATAGGAAAAATATAAAATTTAAATATTTTTTAATTAAGAACACAAACACATGTTTAAGTACTTGTTCATAAAAGTAAATATTTGTTTTAAAAAATCATGTTTATCCATAGTATTCTTTTTACAAACACAATTTAGTATTCAAAAATTATTTATGCTGTAAAGACGCAAATCAAAATCAAAATGACGAAATAAAAAAAAAACACTGCCGACTCTATAGTAGGTGGTGATTTTTTTTTAAATTTCCTATGTTTTAATCGATTTGGACATAATATAAGGTATAGTAATCTGTGGTCATTTTCTTTCCCGCCCTTGGTTCCTGAAAAATAAGATTACCGCACGCGTGCGAAACATGTTGCATTTCGAACCTAATCGTAGTGCAATAAGAGCTAGTTTTCGAGGAAGTGTATTGAAAAATATTATTCTACATGGAATTACAGTCGCTCCATATAAAATATAACACAGTTGGTAAAAGAGTAGGGAGATGATGACTACGTGGAATTATTATTTTGTGATCTTCTTCTGTATCGTGTGCTTAGTGGCTAACCTGGTGTCATAGTTTTTAGGCCGACCATGACCCTCTGCCTTTAGTGCCTTTACATGCCGTCGAGAAATACCTCTCAGGCACGCTGGTTCCCTCACAATGTTTTCTTCCAAAATAGCTAGTGATAATTAAACAATACGTACCTACATGAACTCGAAAAATCAGAGATATCAGGAGCGTGTCTAAGGGCTCGTTTACGGAGACGCGGGGCGTAGCGCTGCGCGTGCAGAAGGCTCGTCTCGAGCTTTTTTATTTATTTACTGAGAGGCGCGTCCACCGCAACGAACGCTGCATTTTAAACAAACGAGCAAAAATCGCTTCTCGTAAAATCGACGTTTGAAATCGTTAACGTTTTCATACATCGCCATGTGTTTGAATTAAAAACGCACAACGCGCCGCGCGACGCCCAGCGTTTCCGTAAATGAGGCCTTATGCTCGAACTCGATACCGGTGACTTGGCAGTCCATGGTCACACCACTAGGATATTATTGCTGCTATACTTTTGTGATGACTAAAAATGAAGTACTTATGGAGGAGGAAGATTAGTTGCACTCATCATTCATCATCATTTCACCCATAAGAAGTCCACTGCTGGACATAGGCCTCCCCCAGAATGGGTGGATTTGCCATAATCGCCACGCTTGGCAGGCGGGTTGGCGATCGCAATATGGTTGTTACAAAGGCACAGAGAACGCTGCTGCCCATTCTCTGGTAAGTCCCTTAGTCGCCTCTTACGACACCCACGGGAAGATATGGGATGGTGCTATTCTTTACGTCCGACACCATACGGAACGGAGGAGTTGCACTGTCCCCAAATAAATTGGAATATGGCCAGGAGAATGTCGAAGTGTTTACTGTGTTGGACACTGCGAGCCCCGCATTGTTTCACTTTACACGTTTCAGTGTAGAATCAAATTTACATTTGTTAGATTATTCTCCCAAGTACCTACATCAAAGGACTTGGAAACTGGGTTGTCAAAACTGTCTTTTTTTTGTGCTGGCAACACTGGTGACAGGTCGTGAAAAAACGACCTCGTAACTAATTTATCTTAAAATTATTGTTTTATTGTGTTTAATTTGTTTTAAATCTATTATTTATATTAGAATCAACGTAATAAGTGATACACGTAGTGTTTGAGACCAGTTTTATTGTGATAACTCAAAAACAATTGATATTTCATTAATTCGTGTACCGGCTGTCAACGTCTGAACTGTGGATTTGAATTCTCCGAACCGGGGGAGTATTTCGTTTTGATTTACATAACATTGCTGTGTTATTTATATTGTGTTTATATGCTATACATCACACAAACACTGCTCAGGGCTCTGAGCGACGTCCAGTACACACCGGCTACGTTTATGTCTCATTTTGCTTGACGAATTGTGGAAGCAAAATCGAGGACGAAAACACTTGCCCCAGACATAACATACACTGCAAACCCTACTACACAAAATATGTGTCTAATATGTCATTAGTAAATATCCCTTATTTGATAATTAATGCAGAAACACTTTGTTTCCACTAAAACTCATGTTATTAGCAATCCTTTGACAAAATAGTTTTTCTAGTGATCAAATTAATGTTGAAATTGTCCTTAGAGTATTAACTATAATTTTGAGAATATCAAATCAAATAGCTTTTCTTTGTTCTTAGTTTTTTTTTTCCTTTTTCTTTTCTCTCATATACCTACCTACCTCCATATTTTAACATCCTTTCTAAAAACTTTTGTTTTGTTTTAATTATTTTATTTTACTTCTTTCTAAATTCAAAACCCCTCCAACTTTCTCTAGTTCTCAACTGACATAAGTATTCTCTTCACATACTCAGCTGTTTCCTGTCGCATTTCAGGTCTTGTTTGTGGATATCAGTCAATATGATGACACGTGGAGCTACCATTCGTGACATGACTGACAAACTGAAAGCAGCGCTGAAGGAGCTGGATGCTTCCAGAAATGAGTGCAGCAAACTGCTGCGGGAACGAGATGAAAGTGAAGTTGAAATTGAGTTAATGGTGAACAAAAACACCCAACTCAAGAATGAGCTTGCGGAACTTCACACACAACATATGGACATACTTGATCAGCACAAACACCTACGTCAACTTGTTGAAAACTTCCAGCAATGCAGCGACACCTACGATCAGGCTTTATGTCGCATATCAGAACTGGAACAAGAGCTAAGTAGGGCCCAACACTCAATAATTCACTTAGAATCTCTTAGAGCCCGTGAAGAGTCTGTGAACACCTGCAGTCTCTATGATGAGTTGGTTGGTAGCCGGTCAGGACCTGTATGTGTTGAGCCAATAGTAACCATAGACTTAACCAACGAAACTATCTCTAAAAATAATTTATTTACTAGTCATAATAAGATCAAAAAATACATCAACATCAATAAACGAATTCAAAATATTAAAAAAATCTTTGAAACGCCTAAGAGTTAACAAACAAAACACAAAACTAAGGCAAAAAAATTTAAATTTAATTCAAGAACTAAAGAAGTGTGACAGTGAATTACAATTATGTCGGACATTGTATGATACAGACACTCAGAACCTTCAGGATGAGCTTTTTGTTAGGGAATATGCACTAAAGGATATTTTTAGTAAATATGAGGCTTCTCAACAAGACCTGAGTAAGCGCATGCAGGAGGCCAATGAGCTGGTAGACCTGGTCACGTACAATGCGGAGAGATATGAGTCCCTGACAAATAACCTCTCTTGTAGCTGTGTCTGCACAGGTACACCACAGCCTCAGCACCATTCACCTACACCCTCAGGGGCTCAGCCAGCTGGTAATAATAATAATATTGTAGCAAATAGTAGTTACTTGTTTTCCGACAAGTTTGGTCAAGGTTTTGGTACATTATTTAATCAATGTTCACCACACTATGTTATAAATTATTGTTTACCTGGTGCCAGTGTTAGCCAAATAATTAGTAATATTAAATTGACTAAAATAAATCCCAATTCTACTGTTATCTTATTATATGGGAATAGTTTAAATGTAAGTAAAAAGGACATCATTGAATGTGTACATTTGATGTTACATCTCAACAAGACCATTAATTGTAAATTCATTTTCTGTGCTTTGCCTTATTCTCAATATTTGTCTGTTGAGCAAAATAGGTACATTTATGATTTAAACTTGTTAATTTTTAATAGGACATGTCGTCACAGTGACGCTATTTTGTATTTTGACTGTAATCAATTTATCTCTGATTACAGACTCACTAACTTCACAATGTTTTTACCACCTAGTTCTAAGCGACGTATTGCTAACCTTTTAGCATACAATATACACAGCGACACTGGTATGCGTTTACCAACGATTTCTGTTAGTAGTGATACTAATACTGCTTTTGTTACTAACACTTATACAGATACTAACACTTTTATTGATACACCTTGTAGTTTAAACTGTTAGGTGCGACAACAGGTAGGCTGCATATGTTGAATGTTGTTCATCAAAATATGCAGGGATTATCTGGCAAAGAATTAGAGTTAAGTTTGTTTATGGAGAATCAAGATGTTCAGGTTTTATGCCTAACTGAACATTGGTTGAAGGAACATGAAGTAGCATTTATCAATGATGATTTCTATACCGTACAGAGTGCATTTGTGAGAAAAAATGCTATTCGCGGTGGATTAAAATGTAAACAACGTTTAGACTTAGTTAATCTTTCCATTGAGCGCATTATTGAGTTGTCTTGCGTTGAACTCGAGCGATACTTAATAATTTGTGTTTATAGACCCCCTTCTGGGGACTTTACTCGTTTCGAAACTGTAATGGAGGATTCACTTAATAAATTAAAATCAAGTAATAAATCTATAATTTTATGTGGAGATTTTAATGTTAATATTTTAGATGTTACTCCATTAAGTATCAGGTTTCTCAATCTGTTTAGATCGTTTAATTTAGTTAATCTGTTTTTTGAACCAACAAGGATCACGGCTTCTTCATCAACTTGCCTTGATAATATGTTCAGTGATTGTGTTGCCGAGGACAAATTAGTGTTAAGTGACTTATCGTCTGATCACTGTGGCTTAAAAGCTAGCTTCCCTATGCCATTAAAAAAAAAGCCGCGCACAATAGAATGCAGGCCTCATACAGCTAGTCGTTGCAATAAATTTAAAAATAATGTAGCACTTAAAGTAACACCGTCAATAGTAGAACACGAAACTCCTAATGAAATTTATAAAGCCCTTTTTGATGTTGTTCAAAATGAATACCTATCTATTTTTAAGTCGAAAACTGTTAACATTAAGGGACCTTCTGTGGGCTTCAACCAATGGGCCACACCAGGTATTTACAAAAGTCGAACCCGATTATACGAGTTGTATGGTCTTAAACAATACCGGTTTGATACAACTTTTCTAGACTATGTTAAAAATTATTCTAAATTATTTAAAAAGATTTGTATTATTGCAAAATCTAAATTCTTAAGCGAGACCATTAAAAATTCTAATAATAAAGTTAAAGCCACTTGGAAAATCATTAACAATGAAACGGGTAAATCTGTTAAACAAGATAATCACCTTGAGATCATGGTGGGTAACAAATTAGTTAATAAAGCAGCCGACGTAGCCGAGGCTTTTAATGAGTATTTTGCCAGCATACCTATAGCGACGACTCGTTCCCTAAGTTCGTCGCCGTCTAAAGCCGAAGATCTTTTGCATAGCAGCGTGTCTAAATGTGGTAACGTATTTAGTTTCGAACATGTAACACCTATTGATGTGGTTAACGTTTTTAATTCACTTAAGTCTAAAAACACAGGTGATTTTTGGGGCATTTCTATTAAACTATTAAGTAACATAATCGACATTGTAGCCCCCTGTCTTGCTGTCACTTTCAATAAATGCGTTGATTTGGGGACTTTCCCTGATCTTATGAAAAGCAGTAAAGTCATCCCTCTATTTAAATCTGGCAGCAAACATGATATTGGTAACTTTAGACCAATTTCTATATTACCCGCATTTAGCAAAATTTTTGAAAAATTAATTCTCAAACAGTTGTTAGTACATTTTAATTTAAATAATCTCCTTCACAATGATCAATATGGCTTTACAAAGGGTCGTTCGACTACGGATGCAGGTGTTGCTTTGCTAAAACACATATTTAACGCATGGGAGAACGCACAAAATGCAGTCGGTGTTTTCTGCGACCTCTCTAAAGCTTTTGATTGCGTACATCACGACACGCTTTTACGGAAACTGCGTCATTACGGTGTTCAAAATGAGGCCCTAAATGTGATAGATTCGTATTTACAAAATAGATTCCAATGTGTAGACGTAAATGGCGCCAAATCTTCCGGACTACCGGTTCGGCTTGGTGTACCTCAAGGTTCAATACTGGGTCCGTTTTTATTCTTGGTTTATATTAATGACCTACCATATTATTTAAAAGGTTTTTGTGACGTTGTGCTATTTGCAGATGATACCTCTCTTATCTTTAAAGTAGATAGGAATAGACAGGAATAGCACGCTGTCAATGGTCACGGATTGGTTCACAACAAACAACCTTGTTCTTAATGCTAAGAAAACTAAAATAATTAAGTTCGCTTTACCCAATATTAGAAATCTAGGTCCCAATATTATCCTCGCCAATCAAGAGCTGGAAACTGCCGACTCTGCTGTATTTCTGGGCATAACAGTAGATTCAAAATTACAATGGGGTTTACACATATCAAGCCTAGCGGGAAGGCTAAGTTCGGCCGCATACGCCGTCAGAAAAGTAAGACAATTCACTGACGTTGATACAGCACGATTAGTCTACTTTAGTTATTTTCACAGCGTTATGTCCTACGGTATTCTGCTGTGGGGCAAAGCTGCTGATATTCAAAATATATTTGTTCTGCAGAAGCGAGCGGTTCGTGCAATTTATCAGCTGGGTGCCCGAGTTTCTCTTAGAGATATTTTTAAGGAGATTGGTATTCTCACGGTTGCTTCTCAGTTCATCTTTGCCAACATTTTATATATTAGACAAAATATTCACCTGTACACTAAAAACAGTGATATTCACAATTTTAACACTAGAAATAAGCATAAACTACGCGCTCCTTTTCACCGGCTTCACAAAGTTCATAATTCATTCGTAGGGCTCGGTATAACATTTTATAACAAATTGCCATCTTCTTTTCTAGACTTGCCATTTAATGCATTTAAAGCCAAAGTAAAATCTAATCTTTGTTTAAAAGCTTACTATTCCATTAACGACTACTTAAATGATAGGAATAGTTGGTCGCTGAGTTGAACACAAGACAATGTTTGTTTGTTTGTTATTTATGTTCTTTCTCCAAAATTAGTTTACTGACATGTTATGTCTTTTTTTTGTTTTTATTATTATATACATTTTTATTTTTGACTTGTGTCTGTAATCAATCGTAATATTAAGTTACACCTTTCTATTGTATCGAGACTGGTTCTTCTAACCAAACAGACAGATGTGTTGCTGGGGAGTTTGTTCCGCCACTTCTTCTTTCCAGCAAAAAACACTAGGAAGTGTCGAAGGGTGGGCGTTTTGGGGGACTGTCACTTGTAAATAAGTAAAGTAAAGTAAATTTTGACGTTCGAAAAGTGCTGATTATCAGCCTAGTTTGAATAAATGACTTTTGATTTTGATTTTGATTTTGTATTGAGTATCTTGTAATAAAAAACCGACTTATGTTTGAGGTGAAAAACCATGTTTAACGGTAGCACTCAATGTAACACACTTAAAACATTGTGCTGAATGATGCGTTGAATAGTACAGGGGCTACTGAGATATATAAATAAAGTTATAACAAAAAAGCTCTTTTTTTTTAACTTGTAAAATTTTTGGAACTTTGACACTTAATATCTCCATAACTAGGAGGTTACCAGATAAGGTCTAGAACAAACAAAAACGAAGAACAAGTCTTTTGGCATCATCAAGGACGTTTTACACCTAGTATAGGTACTTCAAATCATCAGGGACGTCAAAATTATCACTTACTTTCAACAGGTTAACTGTAATGGATTAGACTCGTTATCAAATCGATTAATATCGATACTGATAACATTGATAAGGTTTTGTGATAGTAACATTATCATAAAACATGTGTTCCTGTAAAGATAACGAGAATTATTTTTCAAAGGTTTTTTCCTACTAGAGAATTCGATATTAAAGACTAACTTCCGCTAGCATAAATTCGATTAGTTTTTCAGAATACAGGGTGTAAACGAACCCTTCACGCATCCGAAAACCAAGCATTCTGTACATCAAACCAAGTACCCCTACGCAAACATTTTTGCTGGGAAATGACTTTTTTTTTTGGGGTCAAAAATCACATTTTACGGTAAAACTCAAAGAAGCACTCTTAAAACATTGTGCTAGTGGAAGCTTTGAATAGTAAACGGGTCATGGAGGTAATTTAAGTAAAGTTAAAACCTGAAATACTAGTATTTACAAAAACAGCTGTGAAAAATTTGGAACTTTGGCCCCCAATATCTCCGCAACTAGGAGGTTCCCAGGTATGGTCTAGAACAAAAAAATTATCGCAGTGGTGGGGAGAACAAATTCCCTTCGTTTGCGTTAAGGGTACTTTTACACCCTTTATATTATACGTATACATTTTTCTGATGGCTGTTAGTTTAGAGTAGTAGTTTTTATGTGATATACAGTAACAAGCATACGTATCCAAATTAACATTCACGTTTATAATAAGTAGAATAAGTGAGATAGTTCTCACATTTACATAACGATTCAGAAAGGTTAAGGGTAGTAATTAAGCGTAGTGATGGTCCAGTGGTTAAGACCTCGTCTATTATGAACGAGGTAGGTGACTAGGTGGGTTAAAATCCGGAGAAGTAAGATTAAGTAGTTTTCAAAAATACACACATCAAAAGTGTCTAGGGATCAAGCATTTTTATGCGGATTTCTTGAGATTGAGATGTGGCTTTGTAATAAATTTATGATTTTATAAATTTATATGGATCCTTTTTGGTGCATTTCATAATTTGAATCAGGAACTGTGAATCAAATTCGAGTAAAAGATGAAAATCAGCTGTCAATATTTTCCCTATAAAAACATACAACGCATTGAAGACATTATTAGTGCTACTGTTTCCCTACTACTGATTAAAACCAACGTTATTATGGAGCGGCGACGTCATTTAAGCAGGGAAGAAATGCTCAGAGCCGTGGGAATGATAGAAGCTGGTTCCCGGCAACGTACTGTGGCTTTAGCTCTGAATACAAGTCAGAGTGTTATCAGTCGACTTTGGACACGTTACCGAAGCACTGGTACCGTGGCTGAGCGCCATGGAGGACGGTATCGCTGCACCACACGGAGACAAGACCGATACATTCAAATCTTAACTCGAAGAGCTCCAACAATAACCGCCATGATGTTAGCCGTGAGGCTTCATCACTCTTCAGGGAACTTAATTAGCGACCAAACAGTCAGAAACCGCTTGCATGAAGTGAACCTTCATTCCCGAAGACCGCTACGGGTACCACCTATAGCAATGCACAATCGTAGGATTCGATATCAATGGGCTCTTGAACACAGAAATTGGGCAGAAGAACAATGGCGTTTCGTGTGCTTTTCTGATGAGTCTCGTTTTGGTATGAGACCGGATACAAGACGTATACGACACTGGAGAACCCCTGGACGCCAACAGCGATTAAAATCCTGCCAGGAAGTCCATCCTTATAGTGGTGGAACCATCATGGTATGGGCGGGTATTTGGATCGGCGGAAGAACTGAGTTGATTTGGATCAGAGGCAACCTCAACGCTCAAATTTATGCTGAGACGATTGTATCAGACGTCATCGTTCCTTTACAAGTGCAAATCGGTCCCTTATTTCAGTTAATGCATGATAATGCACGACCGCACACCGCAAGAGTTGTAAGACAGACTCTCGCCGCAGCTAACATCAATGTCCTGCCCTGGCCTGCTCAGTCGCCAGACTTGAACCCGATTGAGCATGCATGGGATATGCTACAGAGAAGAGCTCTGCCGAATATGGAGGGTATCCAGTCGCAAGAAGACCTTTTTTTGTTGTTGCAAAGAACATGGGCGGCCATTCCACAGCGTGATTTGGATGAACTCATTTTGAGTATGCCAAACCGATGTTCTTGTGTTGTTAGTGTTCGCGGTAGAAACACGGATTATTAATTGTTTAAGTTACCCAATAAAATTTTAAAGAAAACTGTTATTTCAGTCTTTTTTTCGAACTTTAATGTTAGTGGTTCAAATGTCAAAAATCCCTTTATTAGGAAAATGGCAAATTTCTTTATTAATGCAAAGGTGACTTGGTTTATCGTTACTGTGACAAACGAAAACACTTTATTTGATGAATCCTTAAAGAAAATTTTAATTAATATCAATCAGGAGAAAAGTTATTGCAAAAATATATGTTGATCCCTAGACACTTTTGATGTGTGTATTATGCTAAGTTTATCTTCGACATTATTGATGTTAGAAAAAAAAATCGATTCTCACCAATTCGGTTCGTGCTACCTAACTGTTTCATACTTTCTTCTATTATCATCGCAACATTAACCCTGAGTCACTAAAAACACACCTTTGGGAATATACCAGTTGGCCATTAGTATTCAAAACTATACGTCAACCCTTCCGTAACCTTTGGAGTTTACAACCCTTTACTTTCAAAGAATTTATTAACATTTATAATATAACTTTACATTGCAAATCACATTTTACGCAAATATTAACATTTACCTGCGGTTTTGCTCCTTAAGTATGTACCACTGAGGATCCAAGTATTTTCTGTTATGACTTTGTTATTTTCCGATGCATAATGTAACTCTATGCAATAAAAGTCGGTTACTTTGTTTGTTTTCATTGAGTTTTGCCACCGATTTACGAAAGTAGTTTTAGTGTGTTTCGGAAGTCTTTTTATTTTTGTAAAAACTGTTGTATTATGGCTTTTTAGTTGTACATTGCAACTAGAAGTAATTAAGGATCAGCATGTCAACATTCACCAGATAAAGAAAAAACCAAACTACTACAGTGAACCGATTTTTAATCAAAAGGATATCATTTCACAAAACAAAACAGAAGTACGCGATACTCATTCTTGTTTTGAAGTCTATTACCCCATTAAAGAAGGACAAGGAGGGGAGAGGGGGGAGGGTATTCTATAATAATCGAAGAATTCATTAGATTAAACCTGTACTCAAAGACAGCTCTACGGCACCTCAAACGACGCTATGAAGGTGAAGATTTTGAACCAGCAAAATATAAAACACTGTCGTGCCAGCGACACGAAATAGAAGATCGGATTAAAGCAAATGCAGGACCGGTTTTAAAGTAGAATTAATTGGATAACAGCAGATACAGAAAACTTTTAAATAACGGATCTAAGTAATCATCGAGTTGGATTTTCATAATCTGAGTATAGCCGTTTGAAGCCTGAAACTTTCTCACTCGGGCCGAAGATGTAAGTGGGTCGAGCCTAGATCTCCTCAATAAATGCTAACTTAGCAAAATAAGCCAAGTTCTTGAGTCTTGTTTGAATACTATCTGCTTTCAATGATGCTGATTTGATGAACAGAAGTTTCGTGGGTAG
Source organism: Diarsia brunnea (assembly GCA_949774965.1). Taxonomy (NCBI): domain Eukaryota; kingdom Metazoa; phylum Arthropoda; class Insecta; order Lepidoptera; family Noctuidae; genus Diarsia; species Diarsia brunnea. The sequence continues at coordinate 15,413,004 of OX459008.1, read as the reverse complement.
TTATTCATCATATTTAGTTTACCTACTCAGAATGCCTAATATCAAATTAAACTGAACTGTGTGGAAATGAGAACATCATTCTAAGTTATTTGAGGTCAGCGCAGCATGTTTTCTTTTTACACACTTATTTATTAGTCAACCCTTTTCTAGCCATAACATCCACCCACGGACTATCTATGGTTTCTTTAAACTTCGTCAAACCAAGAAAGTAACCAACCACATTTCAACCGAAACTTTCGTCACGACATTTTCCTCATGTAAACGGCCATGTGTTAACTGGGTTGTGGAGGTCCGATAGGCAGTCGTTCCATGTAAAATACTGGCTTTCAGCTGCATCCAGTTAGATTGGAAGCCGACCCCAACATAGTTGGGAAAAGGCTAGGCAGGTGATGAAACAGCCATCATCACAGGAATATGGTGCCGTGAGAATATACGCACCGCATATTCTGAGATTCCCGCGTATGATCGATCGACCTTCACCCATATTTATCGAATTAATAATACTTTTTAGAAATCTTAATACAAGGTTTATTTGTGAATGAGTAGTAGTACAAAACTATAAGCCTCCGGTTCACTACCTACGCGAGTAAAATACAATCAAGAAAATGAGGAAAACAGAATTCACTACCTATTCGTTCTGGCATAACGTAATGATTCCAAGAATTTCCCTTTCAACCCTTCGTTGTCGTTTGCTGACCGAAACCAATTCCATTGAATTTTAGTTACAATTATATCTTGAACACAGTATAAAGGGTAAAATAACAACTCATACATAATGAAAACCAGCTAACTACAGTGCGCATTCAAGGGTTTTTGACCTTGGAAACTACAAAACAGCCCCCAAACTTCTATTAGTTACCAGGATCGTATACAACGTAACGAATAGTTTTATAGATAACAATAAAATAGACCTGGCGTCGTTAATCTTCACTCCTTTTGTTACTGTTTAGTATCGTTTGTGAAGGGAATAGCGAACGTTGCTTGTAATTTGGTAGAAGTTTCCATGGGTTTCATGTATTTCTACAGTAATATGTGTCTTTGACTCCCTGTCCTAGATTCGATTCCAGGGTCGGCCTAAGTGTTATTGGGTGTTTCCATCAGGAATTTCACAGTAGCAGCCATGGAGTCTGGATTTGTTGTGCTCGGTTGATGGCAATAGGTTCGCCCCTTATTACATTGGACTTAAACACAACATATTAGGTGCAACCCTGCCTAACTTCTATGTTTTTATCAATAATAATATAATAATAATAATAAATATTATAAAGAGGAAAGATTTGTTTGTTTATTTGTAACGAATAGGCTCCGAAACTACTGAACCGATTTCAAAAATTCTTTCACCGTTGGGAAGCTACACTATCCGCGGGTGACATAGACTACTTTTTATCCCTGTATTCCCACGGGAACGGAAACTACGCGGGTGAAACCGCGTGACGTCCGCTAGTTATCAATATAACGCTAAAACATAGAAGTCCTGTATGCAGTTAGTCCCGGTTCCTCCGCTCCGACAGTTATTTTGCAAATATTTCAGATATTTTAAAGAAATCTAGACTAGTAGAGGCCTAAAGCTTTATGAACAACATTGTTTTCAACTACAATTTCAAGGTAAATAACATTCCGTAATTTATTATTTTCACAACCCAGGGTGAAAGTTTCGTAATCTATTTACGACACATATTTTTTTTATAATTAATAACCCGTTAATTTAACGTGAAAAATAGTTAACGAAATGATTTTAATAAACAAAACATTAATCAAAGATGTTTCGTAAGTAATAAACATGTAATTTATTTATAGTTGACATTAATCTCGCTTTGGTTTTATTTTATTACATTTTGGGGCTGTTTATATAATTGATAGTAGTCCTACTGTCCTGGTATGCGAAATATTTTAAGTGGTTGTTGACAAATCTTAATGGATTCCATGTTGTGTTATTATTGTAATAATTTACGAAATTATGTTTTCTCGGTGTCAGATTCTACTTAGACAAACTTCTATATATAAATAGGGAATTAAGGTTACTTTTTGCCCCGTCGGGGCTGCGGGGTGTTCGCAAGAGATACCGCGGCCTCGACATGAAGGGCTAAGAAGGAACATGGGTGGTTTTTAGTCAGTAGAAGTCTGACACTCCCTTTCGCTCTGCCCAAGAGCGAGAGGGGTTATTTGATGATTTTCCACAGGCAAAAAAAAAGGTTACTCTTAGCATGATCTGTCTGTGTCACCATGTTGTTATTCTCCACAGCGGGTATTAATATGACTTCCATTATCATTCACTTTATCTTTATATACTTATTCATAAAAAAATAAAATGTTTGGATCGTAAGTTTTTAATATTTACCTTCGCTATGACACAACCTTCAATAAAGAAAAGCAAACTATTGTAAAAATATTTACGAGAAGAAACTTTCAAGGCCACTATCAATCAAAGTGCACTTCTCTCCAACTTGATAAAATGTGTAACCTTCATACAGTAGTATGTACCTCTAGGACAGGGATGGCGAACCAATGGCACACGGGCCATTGATGGCACGTTACACAATATTTTAGTCACACCACCGAATTTATAACCATATTTTCCGGTATAAACCCTACAAGTAATTATTTTCAGAGATGAATAACACGTAGAATTGAAACATTTATTACGATGGGTCAATTTTTTTTCTTTTTGGTAGTAAATAAAGAGTTTTTAGTAGAAAATATTTAGTTTGATTGTCTGCCAATAAAGACTAAGCAATATTATTGGATGGCACGTGCAAGGTCTCAATAAATATTGCTTTAGAAAATATCTCTAGGACATAACGTGGAGACAACATTGTAAAGACATTTGACAACTTCCGTGTTTCCAGTGTTGTTTCCGTAACTTAAACTACACTCGTAACTTAAATGTGAAAGTCAGTCTGTTTGTTTATCTCGGTACGCTGTTCCGAAATTGTGACATCCACACGAGTGGAGTTAGCAGTAGTAGAAGCTGGTTTGCCTGTTTCTACTACGGCTACCGACGGACTATGCGGTACTGCTTTTTGTCCCGGCATAACAAGGCAAACCTAGAGGTTGACCACTTTAAGTGTGTAATTCATAGCGGCGCTGCTTGTCAAGAAAATTTGCATCGTTATGTCAAACTTGGTACTTTTATTTTAGTTCTGTGTTTTGCCGCCTGCACAGATAAGTTGAAGTGCACGTAAATCGGTTTCGAAAACGTAACTATTGTATTTAGTTGTATATTAAATTAATGTTAAAGAAGAGAAACAAAATAGAAAAAAGGTTTAATGGATTTGCATTCTTCACTGCCAGTAGTTAGGTTAGTATTAAGAAAAACCTGAATCCCTAAAAAATGTTACAGAAAACTCTGATCGAAGTCTTTGTTATTTTCAACAAAGAAGGAAACACAAGAATCTTCTTCTTCATCTTGTCACTGGCATCTCATTCAAAATTAGGCCTAAATCAAAAGTATTAATACTACTCAATCATCATCTGCTTAGACTTTTTCCAACTATGTTGCGTCCAGTCTCAACGTGTGCAGCTCAAATTTAATACTACGCAATAAGTATAGAAAAAAATCTTCCTCTTTGAAGAGCGGTATCTCTAACACTCATTTCTGTAGGATCAGTCTCTTTTCAAAGTTCGATGTGTCATACAGCTCGTTTACGAACCGTATCACTAATTCAATTTAAATTGTTTTGCGTCAACGGCTTATCACACTAATCAAGAGATAAGCGGGATTCTGGGAGAGTTAACGTTCCGTGACCGAACATAGGATAGTGAACGATAACAGTACTCTTCAGTGTCTGCGCCGTTGTGAGAAAAACATTCAATGAGTAGAGTACCTAAGTAGATGATAAACTCAAGTATTTTTCCGTTGGGGGACGCTAGTTCGTGACAAAACTTGCATCGGAAATAATATCGTATACAAATTAAGAGTACCTAAATAAATTAGTCTTCTGCCTAGCCTTTGTCCCAACTAGTTTGAGGTCAGCTTTCAGTGTCACTGGATGCAGCAGAATACCAGTATTTTACATGAACCGACTGCCTATCTGACCGCCACAACCCAATTAGAACTGAGCTATAGATACCCGTTGCTAAGACTGATCGTCAGACTTTCGGCCAACAGGCTACCTGTAACGACTACCAAAGATCTGCAAATGGCAGCCGTGACCGAAGGCTTAACGTGCTTTCCGAGGCACGGAGAAAACTCAGTATGTAATGGGTGACCACCTATCGTCGGACGAACCTAGGCAAGCCCGGCTTTTCCTGAATATCGAACCGCGAAGCGACGCTTATTAACTAGTTACGAGATCCTCACACCTTAATAATTACTTAATAAAATAATTTACCAGTATTACAAAAAAACATTGTTCTTACCACCTATTCCCAAATCGTCGCTCTTAAAAGTATTTTTGAAATCAGAATCTGGTAAAAGTGAGAGCGAGGCTCGCCATAAATTAATTAATCAGGCCATAAAGGAGGACGTGTGAAAACGTAATGGAGTCTAAAACGTGTGTAATGTTCGGGAGGGAAGGCGAGAGCATTGCCACTTGTTAATTTTAGAAAATACCCGTACCAACTGTCTGGTAACAAGTTGGGCTTTTGTATAAAGGCAACAGGATTACGATGATGCCAAAAACAGGGGTCTTAAGAAATATAGATAAAAGAAAAAATATTTATTTTTCGCAGATACATGGCGTGCATACAAATAGACAATAAATAAATAAAAAGACAACATACAACAAATATTTATAAATACAACAGGATGGAACAAAACAAAAGTTAACAGCTTGCACGTCGTAACTACAACAACTGTATAGGCAGGGTCGCTTGTTTGCCACTTCTTTTTTAGGACTAGACCGCCGCACTATTTCCAATCACTGAAACTCAAAAAAGTGGCGACCACCAGAAAAGTGATGCAAAACGAAACAGTAAAGTTTGACGAGTCCCGCAGGAACAATTTAAAATCTGTTTTGTATCAAAAGTACCGTGGAGGAATAAGTTATTACCATCTTTGTCTTTCTCAGGCTTTGTTTTTTTACCTGACTTCGCATATTGGTGGCCAAGCTGGCGTTTCTCCAACTTAAACGTTAATCCGCCACGTTATCAACGTTGCTGATTTGCAAATCTTTCTCACAGTATTCCGCGTATGAAAAGGCTTATTAGCCTTTTCAAAAAATATTTATTGTCTTCATTTATTCACTTCACACCTGTATTTTAATTTAACCTACATTCATTACAAGTAAATGATTTCATTTCATTTAAGTAAACTTTCACGATTAATAAAGTTTTTTCAATGTAAGTCTATCTCTTCAGTAACTATTCATAAAGAAATAGTAAAGTAACGAGCATAAATACTAAACATTTATGCAAAATTCAAAAGCTACATCCTCCAGAAATATTGATCGAAACTGTATGTAGTTAGTAACAGATGCCCAAAGAAAAAGACCAAAAAAAAGAAGTAAATAGATAAATTGAGTATTTAGACAGAGAGAGATGCAGTTTTCAGAGACATCACATACATATCATCACGTCTGTAATCGTCAAAGAGTTCAACAGAGCCGTACCTAATAGTACACCCAGAATTGACCAGTTAGGTTTTAGCCCTATGGAAGCCTATTGGCATTAACCGAATCCCCGGCTGCTACTGAAAAATATACAAACATACTCTCGGAACACTTTAGAAACGTCGGTTATAAAATACTAGTAAATAAGTCTAGCTTTTCTTTTTTGGCGGGTGGGAAATCATCAAATAACCCCTTACGCTCTTGGGCAGAGCGAAAGGGAGTGTCACGACTTCTATTGACTAAAAACCACCTTCCTTCTTAGCCCTTCATGTCGAAGCCGCGGTATCTCTTGCGAACAACCCGCAGCCCCGACGGGAAATAAGTCCAGCTCAAATGATTATTTAGTTCGTAACGATTTGTCACAGTTTACTATTATGGAATAGGTAATATTCGCAAAATTGCAATCACTATTTCACAAGAAAGTGGCTTCTGAATTTTCCACAAATGTAAGTTATTTATTGCCCACATCTGTACTTCAGTTAGTGTAGTGTCAAATCCCAAAGGAACAATTTCTTTAACAACTACAAAATCCGAACTACACTTTCGACCACACGAAACCGGCGTTCTATTACAAATCGTGCACATTAAAGCAGCCAGCATCATCTGCTCGTCTGCACGTCTGGCCATAACAATAATACAGTCTAGGATTCGCCATTAGAGCAACATGAAATGTCAATCTGTCTAGAAAATTCTAGAATTTTCCTTTAGATATTGTCACTTATGCTGTTTTATTACTGTTTCTGTAAAAAGAAGAATTTTTCAGTAGCTGCCCGGTGACTTGATTGATGTCAATTGGCTTCCATAGGGCTAAAATGTAACTGGCGAAATCTGGCTGCACAATTAGATTCACCTCAAAAAAACCTCTGCCGAAGTCTTTCGAAATTACAGGCGTGATGTTATGCTATTGAAAGATATCTCTGATGATTTAGTCAAAATAATGGACTAAATCATCTATTTTCTTCTCTTTTTTTTGGACTTTTTCTTCAGGCATCTGTCAAACAGTTTGCCAAGTACTTAAATAAAGTTTTTATTTTATTTTGTTAGTGGCAATAAAGAATCAAACGGTGTAGTTCCGGATCTTAAATAACACTATCTTATTTTATTTATTTTATTTATTTATCTATGCTTACATGTACAACACTGGTTAGTGGCATGCATTAAAATTTCATGGCACAGTATTAACATGCACCCTGTAAGGGCACTGCAAATTGCTGGATATAAAATTATTAGATTACAGTCATTATATAATATTAATTATTATTAATTACACTAAACATTTATAAAGAATGAAAATTGCGAAATTGATTGTAAATTGAATCGAATGAACAATTTCTTACAATAATTTAGGTCTATTATTAAGGTTACGGTAGTCATTTATTAGTAAGTCAGTATTAACAGTAAGGGTACTGAAAATTGTTAGAAATAAAATTATTAAACTACATAATATATAAAATTGATTCTTATTTATTATTACGTTACGTCTTATTTATTTTTATGACTGGAAGAACATTAAATTGTTGAGACATTCTGGATGACATGCTGCAAGTATTAGTTTGAGTACTTACTGTTTTTATATACAGTTTACGACACGCAATTTATTCAAGTTAAGATTGAATACGTAGCTACAAGTAATAAAATGCGTTCAAGACTGAAATGTCTCCCGTCGGGGCTGCGGGTTGTTCGAAAGAGATACCGCGGCCTCGGCACAAAGGGCTAAGAAGGAACATGAGTGGGTTTTAGTCAGTAGAAGTCTAACATCCCCCCAGAGCGGTAGGAGTCATTTGATGATTTCCCTCCACAAAAAAAAGGCTGAAATGTCTTTTTGTGTAGCTTATAAATAACATGATTGTAAGTATCGTCATAGTTCATGTAAGTAAATACTCTGCGTTTAGTTATGTTGGAAGTCGACCCCATCTTAGTTTGGGAAAGGGCTAAGCAGATGATAAATTTATCTATTCACCAGCCACCAGTCTTAAATAATCAATAATATAATTATCTCTGCATTTCACATTAATCCCAGTACAATACAGAACTCAATAACTGTAGTGCCAATATTTGATTTGTCGTTCACACGTAATACCCTGGGAATTACCAATGGGAATTACTATACGACAAATTCCCGCTTCCTACTCCGGAATTACGACAAATTCTCCTCTATACTGGAATTGTCTTATTTGTACCCTTTATTGTGTTGTTGTTCTTGTACGAACGTGTTGCGATTGTTGGTTGCTTTCTCGAATGTTCTATAATACCTTGTGGTGTGAGATAGTTTCGAACATAGCTTTGAAGTCTGCATCTTTCTTACCTGTTGACAAAAAGAAATAAGAATTAGTTGTTGGGTATAGAAAGATTTCGTACATTTATATTATCATGGTACTTCATACGCAGGAGAAGAGGACCTGAAAGGATATTGGGGATGCATTGGCCCAGGAGTGGGACATAGATGGCTATTTAAAAAAAATGCTTAACCATTTCACCACTTTTTGTATTAGGAATATGTGTATAGTTTATAGATGTACCTATATGATATTAAGTTTATTGTAAAATACTCAGCGATCTCACAGTTAAACTGCGTAAGCATTTTTGTGGGACAATGTACTTAGTTTTAAGACCTTTTTAAGTAAATAAATCATTCATTTATTTAAAAAAGTGCCTCTTGCCAATTTTTATTCAAGCGCCAAAATATGCATTAAAAAATTGAAAGACCTTCAGTAGGTCTGTCAATCACGTTTTGATGTCTCAGCCTCTGTAACGATTTTTAATGAGGAAGTCTTAAGCAAAGCTGACCTTTGTATGAAATAAAATCGATCCCTGAAGTCCGTCCATCAACTTCAATGTTAATTAAGACGAAGCACTCAAATCTGCATGACAATGCAAAGATTTATCTTAAACAAAAGAGCAGCAGGAAATTAAACAAGCACTCCTTTAATCACATCCGATGAAAAAACAGAAACGCTTGCGTTTCAGTCAGCAATACTATCATCACGCCGTCCTTATTGCAATGGTTTAAGGTTCATTATTCGACGATGTGATAGTAATACGGCCCGTTGGAGCTACCGCCTTGAAAATTGAATCAATTTACGTTAAGAGCAAATTGCGCGAGAAGGGAGATTGGCAGTTTCGTTTTTTCCTTCTAATCGAGTTAAATCAGAGTCTGTTGTCACTTGTCGCTAATGGACGGTGACCCACATAAAGACAGAATGGATCAGATGTAGGCACAGGTACAGATAGGCTAAGCTTTTGACAATAAATGTGATATGTACACAACTACCTGTGACTGCCTCGTTGGTCTAGTGGTCGCAAGCGCGACTGCTGAGTATGAGGTCCTGGGTTCGATTCCCGGGTCGGGCAAGGTGTTATTGGCGTTTTTCATCAGGAATTTATCAGTAACAGCCACGGAGTCTGGATTTGTGCCCGGTTGATGGCAATAGGCTCGCCCCCTATTACATGGGACTTAAACATAACTGGCAAAATGTGGGTGTACTATTAGGTACACCTCTGCCTAACCCTTCGGGGATTACAGGCGTGATGTTATGTTATGTATGTACACAACAAATTACAAATATATAGCTGCCAAGCGTGAAAATTACAATTTTCTCTTTCACCGATCTAATTAAAAATTTGCCAGATAGAAGTTCCTTTATTGGGATATCTAAATTGCCAAAATATGTTCTGTATCAATCTGAATTTATCAATAGCTCAATAATTTTAGATGTTTGCTCCAAAACCGAGTATCTACGTTAATTCACCAAATTTTCATGTCTGGGATAACAATAATTCTCTTTTCCACCGTTTGAATTGCATCAGACAAAAGTTTCTTGATTGCGAAATCTAATTCAATGGATACTCAGTTTGGAAATTCCGGACATTGAATATTTACACCATGCACAATTTTCTCTCCAAAACGGAGCAGAATATTCTATTTCGCACGGTTGAAATGTCCAGTCTGTCCACCCAGACATTTAGTCCAAATACACACATCAACACTGTCTAGGGATATTTTGGATTTACTCAATTTACTCAAAATGTATTAAAAATAGCATACAACATGTATATATTTTTATGAAGCCCATTTATCAGACTACACTCAGAATAAAAGAAAACAATGTTTTTTTGCGTAAACAAATTTTTATTCAAATAAAGAAAAAACATGAAATAATGGTAAAACTAACAACGAATGTGTTTCTCAAGAAAAATTTACAAATAAGCAAAAAATAATTTGTTTTTAACAGTTCTGTGAAAAATCAGTAGTCAGTAAAACCACCCATGACGTTAATAACGGTCCTGCGACGGTTTTTCATGCTTTGGATTAAGTTATCCAAGTCTTGCTGCGGTATATTGTCCCAGGTCCGGCTAAGATGCAAAAAAAGTTGCTTTTCCGTCGCAACGTTTGCAGGGAAATTTCTCAAAGCCCTTCTTTGGAGCATGTCCCACGCGTGTTCTATGGGGTTTAGGTCAGGCGATTGAGCGGGCCAGCCTAAGACCGATACGTCGTGCTCCTGCAACCAGCTCGTCACCACTCTCGCTGTGTGCGGACGGGCGTTATCGTGCATGAGCGTGAATTCTTGGCCCATTTGTAGTTGATGGGGGTAGATTATTGGTACTAGCACCTCGTTACGGTATTTTTCAGCCGTCATGGTGTTTCTGATTCAAACGAGGTCTGTTCTTCCACCAACACGAATTCCCGCCCAAACCATAATTGTCCCGCCGTGGTATGAATGGACTTCCTGAGGATGTTGTAGACGGCTCTCACGACCAGGAACTCGCCAAACACGCACTCTACGTGTATCGGGATGGAAACCGAACCGGGACTCATCGGTAAACAGCACTACAGACCACTGGTTTTCTTCCCAGAGCAAATTTTCACGAGCCCACTCTAGTCGTCGTCCACGATTTCCTCGGCGTAGTGCTGGAGTAAGAAGCGGTCTGCGAGCATGAAGGTTAGCTTCATGCAGCCTTCTCCTCACAGTTTGGTCACTCACAAGCAACTGGTGCTCTGACTGGAGCCTCTGAACCAACTGCATGGCCGTAACATTTGGTTGTCTTCTCGCGGCAACTTGCAAAAATCGGTCTTGTCGTTGAGTGGTTATGCGCTTCCCGCCTGGGTCTCTTTCAGCCGCTTCACCAGTAGCACGATAACGTGACCATAACCTTGATATCACGTTTTGTCTTGTTCCAAACTCCTCAGCAATACTCCGTTGAGTAGCCCCAGCTTGGAGCATGCCTACTGCCCTTAACATTTATTCTCTAGTTAAATGGCGCCGCTGCCTGATGCATACAATAACATTAATTCGGAATTAACCGATAACTTGTTATAAAACTTAAATTGGACACAAAAAAATAGCCACAAACTACTGTAGGTAAATGAAACCTTCGGACTTCGCTACCATTATGCCGCGTAAATCTTTTGTTTTTAATGTATTTTTTCAAATTCAAATTTAGAATCGTTCAAAAAGGCTTACAAAATAAACTTTCTTTAAAAGAATTTAAAAGTGGCCAGTATTTTTTGAGTTTAAGAACTTTATATAAAATATCCCTAGACGGTGTTGATGTGTGTATTTTGAGCATAGAAGTGTCAAGCACTAAGTGCTTAGTAAATTGAACCGTACCCCATCTAATTTAATGTCTGTTTTCGGCAGCACGTAACTTTACTATTTAAGTAGGGTAATATTTGAATATTTCATCATTACATGGCTTATCGTAGTATCGCTATTATGAGGGAATAAAGTATATTATATCTTTCCTATTAGATACAATCAAAACTATCAACAAATCACTTATTTTAGTGTGAAAGTTCCAAATCAATATTTCCGCATTTAGTTATTTTATTGTCCAACATTAAGGATAAATGATAATGATTTTCGTGCTCACAAAAATCTACCTAATTCAACTAAATACATGCATTTAGCCTTTCAGAGCGTAATACACGTGCAACGACAGCGGTTCCGCATTTATGTAGGTAATAAGAAATGAATCCGAGTGAACTATTCTGAATATCAGTTATTTAAATATTTAAATTCGACGTCAAAAATGTGAAGTATAAAAAAAGGACGGAAATCAGATTTCCGAAAATTTGACGACATCGCGGTGTAGTAGTCATAAAAATAAAAGTGGCAATAAATATCTAGCCGCGGATTTTTAATATTAGAAAGAGGACGGACTTTGACATGCCAACGAGTTCCGATATCGAGTTGCCACCATTTCTGTAACTGGCAGCAGAGAATTTGATTTTAGAACGCGGTGTCAGACATTTAAACTTTTAATAAACGTAATTTTTATTTCTCCTATGGCTATTTTTAGTTTTATCATCATGTCAATCGCTCGTTTCGGCTGTCGTTGAAGTAGACAATTTAGTTTTTTTTTTTTACGATAAGAATCTTTATTTCACCCCTCAGTTAAGAAGCCTTTTATTCGAAACACGTAAACTTAAAATATACAACAACAACAACAAAAAAGTAAATCTATAAACCCTAAACGCTTCCTAAAAGACGAATTTATTCTACTTTTATCTTCAAATTTGAAATTGAAATGTTTTGTAGAACTGTGTGAAATGCAAATGAAACGCTAAATAAAAATCAATTTAATGCTGAGAGTCGCACAATGGGCTATTCTGTGGTAAGGCGGCTCAATTTTCAGCACCAGCGAATTTCTCTCGAAGTGATTTACGACATAAACATGATAAGGGAAAATCTCAATGCCACATATTTATGTGTGAATATTTACGTGCTTTTCGGTTAATGTGAGGCTATTTTATGCTTTTCGGTAAATGTGAGGCTATTTTACAGAGTTTGCACTGGCAGAAATCTCTGTCGTGCTAGTAATTTTGAAATAAAGATAAAATACATTTTAAAGGTATAACAAAGCTTGTTGAACATCAATGAGTCCTAATGTACAGTCAGAAAAAAAAATGGTTTATCAATATGACACACACCGTTAATTCACCATTTTACAGCCGTCAAAAAATCCTGTTTCGATTTTAAATATGGACAATTTTAGTTAGTCGTGAATTTGGAAATCAGTCAATTTCCCTGTCTTTTCAAGGAAAGGGATAGGGAGAAAAAAAATATATGTAATATATTAAAATTCTATCGAACTATAAAAGTAAATTGAGCATAAATCAAAAGACTTACTTCCACCACCAAATAAATTAATTTAGCTCGCGTCGTTGATTAATTACCCACATAAAAGCACTAACCACCTAAAAACAAAAAATATTTTCAGTTAACGCACAATAGATTGTGAAAAATCTTAGCAATAAAAAGCGAGCAACAACAAAAGGCGGGGTGTACACGCCAGGCTCAAACAATAGCCTAAAACCTACCCTGTTTCAGCACCACGCCGTAATTAATAGTTCCAATTTATCTGGGGTCAGCCCTGATAATTTTGTGTTATGAGACTCATATGTCCCTGACCTTAGACCTTTGTTGTCTCATTGTACTTACTCTATTCTGTTGCTTTTTCTTTGTAGTTTTATTTCGGCTTAAGGGTATTAAGAGTCTTGTGGTATCATTTGACGTAATCTGTGACACGTGTTAAAAAAAAAATTACACGTGACGCGTGTTAGAAACTTTTTGTTATGAAGTATCAAGAGCAGCGGTGGTCCAATGGTGACAACCTCGATTTAAGAACAGTGAGTCGTGGGTTCGCACCCAGTCAGACACATTGCTTTGTGTAATGTATTTCATCACCACTATTCTCAAGACGGTGAAAGAAAACATCGTGATGAAACCAGCATGTACCAAAAAATCGAAGACATGTGACATCAACCAACCCGCACTGAGTCCGCGTGGTGGATTATAGCCCAACCATAGCCCAACCTTCTCCTAGAGAGAAGGCCTGAGTCCCTGTAGGGAACTGGGAACACTATAGGCTCATGGTGATGATCAGATGATCGGGTAATTAAAGTTGGTACTGTTAGTACTGGTAGTAAGTACTAACTTTGACGGCATGGTTGGTGCAGTGACTGAGCAATTAACGCGGGTTCGATCCCCACACTGAACTACTATTTTACTATAGTAAATAGTAAAATAGTAGTTCAGTTAATTTTTTTTTTTGAATTTCCTAGTGTGGGGCAATGTTAAAAAAATAAAGAACTGGTTTGTAGAAATCAGATAGGCAATCGCTCCATATAAAATAATAGTACTAAGCTGCCTCCGCTTAGACTGGAAGTAAACCCCAACTTAGTTGGGTAAAAGCTAGGCAGATTATGACTTTAGAAGGTATTATTATCAAATTTTTCTCAAAAATAGTTTGATAATACAATTTAATAATAAAATTGAATGCATGTACTCGCACACCTTTATAAGACCTCCGCAAGAATGCCATCGGCAATTATTCGCTTGATATAGCAATCTTAATGGGAGCATAGGGGATTCGGGATCTTCCCCGACCCCTGCTAGTCCCCCTGAGATTAATCACAGACATTGCTGATGTCAGGTAATCTATACAGGTGTGGTTTAGGTAAGTTTACTATAGTATGGGGAGATTTCATTTATAACACTTCCCTTTTTTTTTTTTTTTGGGGGGGGTGGGAAATCATCAAATAACAGGGGTTATTTGATGATTTCCGCTCTTGGGCAGAGCGGAAGGGAGTGTCAGACTTCTACTGACTAAAAACCACCCATGTTCCTTCTTCGCCCTTCATGTCGAGGCCGCGGTATCCCTTGCGAACAACCCGCAGCCTCAACAACCCGCAGCCTCAAGCTGTACAGCTGCATTGTGGTTTGCTGTAGTTAAACTAAAGGCTTAATAAAAGCATTTATAACACTTCCCTTCAGTTTCATTTAGAAACAGCAGAAATATGTTATAAATCAAAAACTTACAACATCTTGTATGAAGTAAGGGAAAAACTAAATACTTATCATTGTAAAAGCTCATGTATCGGCTTACTTTATACGAATGTCATTCTTATTTTTATTTTTTATTGCACACAAAAAAGTATACGTGCAAATTCCAATAATCTTGCTTAGCTTAAGCTTATGTACAGTTGCGAGCTTAACCCAGAATTGGGGTTTTCTTACAGCAAACCTAATTTAGATTACGATTTATACAGAAGCATATGACCTATGTGCATTAACAGTAGGTAGGTACACGTCGAAAAATACAAACACGTCACTATAATCGCAACAATAATAATAATTAATTAGCTACATAATGTTTTAATATAATCCCATTAACAGAATACCCATCATACATACTAGTACTTATAAAATAATATCAATCGTTTTCTCAAAACAAACATAACACAGAATCAAATTACCGTAATCGAGTCACATAACATGAAAGTTTTAATCGATTTCAGATCTATTAAATTATACAACCACTCAATGTACCCGATTTGTCCATCATTCGATAACGTATAGTCCGATAATTGCTATGTGTGATTTCATTAGGATTAAACCAGATAAAGGTGCGTATTTATAAAGTATATCTACGAAGTTCAATAAGCTCTGAGCTCTGATATACAAGGTGTAAAAGTACCCTTAACGCAAACGAAGGGCACTTGTTCTCCCTATCACTGGGATCATTTTTTTGTTCTAGACCATACCTGGAAACCTCCTCGGATATTGGGGGACAAAGTTCCAAATTTTTCACAGCTGTTTTTGTAAATAGTTTTTCAGGTTATAACTTTACTTAAATGGTGTGATGGTATCACAGATACATATATACCTAGATAACGCCCAACTCAAGTATTTTATACTTAACGAGGTGACTGCAGTAGTAAACTAATTTATTTGAAACAACAAGCTTCACCTACACCTCAAGAACTTAAGGGTCTGGTGGCATAATGTAGGATTATGGTCTTTTTTTTTTTGGGGGTGGGAAATCATCAAATAACCCGCCCCGCTCTTGGGCAGAGCGAAAGGGAGTGTCAGACTTCTACTGACTAAAAACCACCAATGTTCCTTCTTAGCCCTTTATGTCGAGGCCGCGGTTTCTCTTGCGAACAACCCGCAGCCCCGACGGGAGGATTATGGTCTTGTGACTGGGATTTTGTACATTGGAAATGTTCAGTATGTTTATTTAGCCAATTGGTTTTTACTAACACATTATAAACAAAATTAAACTAGATTAGGCCAGTGTTTGCGATCGCCAACCCGCCTGCCAAGCGTGGTGATTATGGCAAATCTCTCCTTCTGGGGGAGGCCTATGTTCAGCAGTAGACGTCTTATGGCTAAAATGATGATGATGATGATGAGGCCAGTGTTTCATACCTGACTACTCTGAGAAGTAACAGTCCAAACCCACTTAGAGGTTTCTTTAATCTTAACATTAAAAACAATATCTATAGTCAAGTCACATGAGGAACATAACAAATTGAAATTACATGTAACAAAAACTCGCTACGTAGAAAATAAAACTAAAAATGTAACCAATTTGCAACACCAGGAAAATACAAGATTTTTATTCACAAAGCGAGCGTAGCTCACACATTTCCAGGTTTATTTTCAGTCTGTAGGGAAATAACTTAATTGTTTATACTTTAGCTTTTTTATCCGAGAGAGCACATGATTATATCCTAATATTTATTGCGTATGTTAGAAGCTACAGAGTTATGAAATTGTTTGTTTGTCTGTTTAAACAAGTCATGAAATATTTCTCTCAAAATAGTATTAGTTTGACTGCCTTGTTGGTCCAGCGCGACTGTCGAACAAGAGGTTCAAGATTCGATTCCCGAGTTGTTTGAAGCGTTATTGACGTTTTTCTATCATAATTTCTCAGAAGCAGCCGCGGACTCTGGAAATGTGGATGCATATAAAAAGGGTTAGGCGTACCTTTGCCTAATTGTTTCGTATACCAAATCCTAACTGGGTTGTGGAGGTCACATCTCTCCATGTAAAATACTGGTTTTCAGCTGTATACGATATAACTGGAAGCTGACCCCAATATAGTTGGGAAAAGGCTAGGCTAGGATGATATGTCACTTAGCTACTACGCCAACTATGACGAATCCGAACTAAATTCAGGTAAATTAACATTGTTTTCCAAAAACCTTAGAAATAATTACACTAAATGACAGAATTAGTTATCAGGCTAATTTCACAAATCCTATTACCAACATTTAATTGCTACTGAAACCGGCAACATAATTTTATTTAAATTGTGAATTCGTAGCGCTACGAAATGCTACGGCGTAGGCGTTCGTAGCCCGTAGAAGGCATTAATCAAATGGCCACTTTATTCTTGGCTTGTTGAAATGTTTTTGTGTTAAAATCTGGTAAAAATAGATCGTAGAGTCGTTTATTTATTTATTTAGGATCTCCAACAAAGGATATACACAGACCATGTTAAATACATAAGGGGTGGCAAAAGTATCAAGTAAGTGTACTCCTTCACTTACAGGAGACCACAGCATGCACAATGAAATTTAAATCTGAGTTAACAGGACTATTCCGTACCAATTAAAAATTATAATAAAATACGAAAATTAATTTAAAAAAATATTAAAATCAAAACTCAAAGTAACAATTAAAGTCAGAAACGATCAAAGGAATGTCAAAAATTTAAAGTCAAAGTCAATAATAAAAATAAAAGTAATAAAAAATAAAAATGTCAAAAATTAAAAACTATAAATTAAGAATTCGTTAATTGGTGTTCTATTAAATATTATTATTACCAAGGTAACGATTCTCGCCGATATTATAATACCTGATATAGAAACAAAAAAAAACAAACTTGATTTTCGATGAGATTTCGCACTGGTTTTATTAAGTCCTATACAAACATTCATCCCCTATTGAAGGGGTGGGCCTCTTCAGAGACTGAATTATTATCAATGATTCGTTCGAATTATCAATGAGTCGTCAGGAACTTTATTTGAAAAAAATGTTGATGCTTCTAGATATAAAGACTAAGTTGTCTGTGAATTTAAGATTTTGTGTTTTCCGTTTTAATTCACTAACTTTAGTGTCATAACATAACCAATATCACGCCTGTAATCCCCGAAGTAATATGCAGAGGTGTACCTAATTATATCCACATTTCGCTCGTTATGTTCAAGTCCCATATAATATGAGGCGGGTCTATTGCTATCAACCGGTTACAAATCCAGAGTAAGGGGCTGCTACTGCCCCGTCGGAGCTGCGGGTTGTCCGCAAGAGATACCGCGGCCTCGACATGAAGGACTAAGAAGGAACATGGGTGGTTTTTAGTCAGTAGAAGTGGGACACTCCGTTTTGCTCTGCCCAAGAGCGGGAGGGGTTATTTGATGATTTTTCACCCGCCAAAAAAAAAAAGGCAAAGTGTTTATTGATTTTTGACAGAAATTCCTGAGTAGTAGACCAGAGGCAGAAATTATGCTCAGTTGGTTATCAATAGCCCTATTGTGGTGTGTGTTGTTAGTACAATAGTAAAACTTCCGCCTACTAACCCTACCGGGATTGCAGGCGTGTAATGCTCTCTGTCGGGGCTGCGGGACTGTTCGAGAGAGATACCACGGGGTTATTTGATGATTTTCCACCCGCCAAAAAAAAAAAAAAAGGGGCTGCTACTGAGAAATTTTGATGGAAAAGCCCAATAGCACGTTGCTCCTCATACACAGCAACCGCGCTTGCGGTCACTAGACCAACGAGGTAGCCATTGCTATAAAAGTCTGATGTAAATAGTGGTATGAAATAGTTTGTAAAAGGACGAAACAATCTATTTAATTTTTTAAATATAAACTTATTAGCATAAGCCCGCGGATTCACCCGCATAGAGTTCGATATTTGTCCCACTGAATCATACTACCGGGATATAAAGTATCCTTTGTATTAATCTAAGTTATAAACTATCTGTGTTCCAAATTTCATTCAAATCCGTACTGTAGTTTTTGCGTGAAAGTGTAACAAACATTCATCCATCCATCCTCACAAACTTTCGCATTTATAATATTAGTAAGAAGTAGGATGAACACTATGGACAATTTCTAAGTAGCCTGAGTTTGTTTGTGCGACAGTACATTAATTACTGCACTTCCACTTTGTTCCACTGTATGCAAACTGTACAAAAGTTTTAATAACTATCGTTTTAAATACAACTGTTTACTGCTACATTTACTTCTCATTGTCAAAGTTTTATTACAGTTTAATTCATGAGAAATTGTATCTAAACACTGTGAGTATATTGTGCGGTTTATTTGTTTATTTTTACCCATTATTCTCTTGCCCTTATCCCAATTAATTTGGGGTCGGCGCAACATGTCTTCTTCTTCCATACTTCTCTATTACTCTTCATTTCATCAGACACCTTCTTTCTTGCCATATCATCCATTACAAGGTTCATTCGTCGTTTCTTTGGTCCTCCTCTACTCTTAAACCCATCCACATTGACCATATGATGAAGATAGTGTATGTAGGTAGCTCTACTGAAACACAAAAACAGAACAAAATCGTACATTCATTTGCATCCACTTTTAACCAAATAAAGATAAATGGACTTCCCTCGGTTCACTGAACTTTGGCTTCCGATTGCTTTTCCATGTCAAACCCGGGCTTGAGATAAAATAACGTACGTTTGGCAGACATGTATATAACATTTATGTATAATATAAGTATGTATAACTATATAAAACCGATCTGTTAGCGATTGGTTTTATATCAAGTTAAGCCGTGTGCGTGATAGGATTCCCCATTGGTAAAATGACGAACTACCATAAAAACTTTCAATCTTTTTAGGGGATGATTTTTTATTTGCAATAATCCTGACACTTTTTTTTTTTTTTGGGGGGTAGGAAATCATCAAATAACCCCTCCCGCTCTTGGGCAGAGCGAAAGGGAGTGTCAGACTTCTACTGACTAAAAACCACCCATGTTTCTTCTTAGCCCTTCATGTCGAGGCTGCGGTATCTGCGAACAACCCGCAGCCCCGACGGGCAATAATCCTGACTCTGGGGTTCACTTTCGTTATGTCGGTAAGAAAATTTTTATACTTTTAAATATATAATTTCTGTTGTTTGATGTAGTAAAACATGCTTTTATATACAGGTACCGTTTTCTTTACAAAACAAATTCCAATGTTTTATTGAAGAGTACAAAATGAAGAAGAAACTGTACTTTTCGTTTCTGCAACTTTCCACAACGGCTTTACCATTTCAGTAAGTAAACATGGCTGCGGTAATAAATATTTGCTTGTATACAAACCGTAGCTTAGTAAACAAAACTCTCTAGAAATTAAATTAACCAATTAATTGTTTGCCAGACTCCAATTAACTTCATATTACTTACATAACTCTGTCTTTAGTTGATACTTTAGTATTATGTCTCGCTAACAGCAATCAGAAAGTCGTCATAATAGCCTTCTTCGTGTCATTGTTGAATTTTTAATAAATTTTTTTTTTGAGCCAGACAACAAACTCGGTTCAGTTTTCTAGGAAAAAAGTGTTTTTTTTGTGATATAATCGGTTTGAGCTGCAGTTGTCCCTATCGCATTCTACGGGGGCAGGTTTGACGCAAACAGCGCAGCGCGACGGCAAAAGTTTCTTCAAGACCTGTTTTTTCCCTCTTAAGACGTCAGGAAAACACTATCTTCGATTAGTGAATATTTTTAAAGCACACGGTAAGTCTCAAAAGACATGTATTAAGTTACCTTCCCACACATGTTTCCGTCCCATAAGTAAATATATTATGGATAAAGTAAAGTCGGAATTTATAAGAGGGTTTACTCCCACACTAGCTTCTAAAAAGCCAAAGTGATAACTTATTCCATATTAACGTTAGTATGCCATATTCTTCAAATTACGTATTTAATAACAAGCCGAATGAATATAAAGTGAGAAACTTCCCTATGTTTCATACTTGGAGACTTTATACATAAATAAGCCGCGTTTGATCAATTCACGCAAATTCAGGCTTTTTTCAGGTTTTATCCAACCTGTAAACCAGAAACTCTACTTTACGTTTCTACTTTATGTTAGTACTTATGTTTTGTTCCTTACTTCCTTCTGCACTGCACCTTCCTCCGATGGAAAAAGACGTGAGTTTACGGAAATATGTCATCATCTTCCTACCCTTATCCCATTCTATTTGGGGTCGGCGAAACCACTTTCCTTCATCAATTCTTCCCTGTGGAGCTGGGTTCACACGGTGCGTGATTCTGGGGATCATCATGCAGAGCCGACGACCACGGACAACGCACACAGACAGGCCTCTTTCAACGATGCGTGTCGGTCTGTGTAAATCTTTTGATAGCTTTATTTCAAAATGCAAAGTGAAAGAGAACGTATCGTCGCTCTCTTTCACTTTACACCGCATCTCCACCGGACGAGACCCTGCCCACGGTGTGTCGTGCGAGCTGGTCCGCATCCGTCCGCGATATCACGGACCGTGGGAAACTAGCTTCAGACGTCACGGTGTCATTTACTCTTTTCTCATTCTCTTCTCTCTTTCTCCATCCATCAATATTTATATCCATCACTTTTTTAGTCACACCTTTATAAACAGTTTATGGAAATATGTAAGCTACTAAAAATA
Source organism: Diarsia brunnea (assembly GCA_949774965.1). Taxonomy (NCBI): domain Eukaryota; kingdom Metazoa; phylum Arthropoda; class Insecta; order Lepidoptera; family Noctuidae; genus Diarsia; species Diarsia brunnea. The sequence goes on along the minus strand of OX459008.1, from coordinate 15,392,006 downwards.
AGTCATCATGGCTCATATTCAGTGATTTACTTATGTGGCGCAAACAAACGAAAACAGCCGTAGTTAAGAAAGGCTTGACAACTGTTTTTGTTGGAACTGAATTTTGAAATAAATATCTGCATACGAAAAAAAAAAAAAAAAACATACCGATCGAATTGAGAATCTCCTCCTTTTTGGAAAGTCGGTTAATAAAACCGATGCCTTTGACCAAGCCATTCTACTTTTTATTATTATATTCTACTTCTTGCCTACATCAAGGTAATTAATATTGGCTGTGGGTTGTTCGAAAAAGAAACCGCGGTCTCGGACACAAAGAGCTAAGAAGGAACATGGGAGGTTTCTAGTCAGTAAGTCTGATACTCCCTACCGCTCCGCCCAGAGCAGGAGGAGTCATTTGGTAATTTCCCACCCTCCAAAAACAAGGTAAGTAAACGACGCGCGTAACGACGCGGTTGCTAGGAAACGACTTTCTATTTTTTTGGTGTCACTAGACCAAATATCACGAATCATGTCTGGGTCGCCCTTACCAAAAATAGAACTTAAATTTTTGTCCCCAAAAAGAAAATCTCACCCACGTGTGGCATAAAAGCATGAAATAAAATGTGCAGCAATACCCTTCATTTGCTTGAAAGTTTTTATTGGAACGAAGTTCCTTATCGCGCGTTGTGAAAGGGGGCTAGACGGAAAAAATTCTTACGAAAAGTTGTCACGACACTTTTTGCTATAGTAAGCTATTGTAACCTGTGCGGCGTCGCATGTTTCTCTGTCTGTCTCTCTCTCTCTTATAGAAAGCAAGCCAGATATTTTCATTTCTACATTTCTTTTTTTTTTTTTTTTTTTCCTTTTTTTTTTTTTTTTACCTAGTAAAAAATAATAACAATAACTTCGTTCCATCCGGGTGTTCCTTGACACCTCTCAAGTTTTTTTCCTAGCAAATGTATTCTTTATAAAATATTGTGTGACAAGGGAATTCTCATGGCAAGGTTATTCAGTTTCATCGTTATAAGTTGACACAAAGTGTCTGCGAGGCACCACCGCATAGTTAGTTGGTGTTAGATATTGTGTTGCTGTTTATTTACATTTACGAACACACTGGTTTGACTTCATTAAGCGAAGATGAACATGTAAAGGGACTCGCACCATAAATAAAACTTATAATTATAGATGAGAATACTGAATGAAAAAATTCCAGTATGGGTACAGGGCAAAATTATATTATTTCTTTCATATCGAGTTTTGATGAAATTCTTTGAATGTGTTCAAGTGGATTCGAGAATGGTTTAAATTTACAATTAGACCCGGTAGGTGGCGCTGCTGTCCGGGCAGGACGACGTCTGCCAGGTCCGCTAGTATCATATATAAACTAAGACAGTCCCAGTTACAATAGTACTTATAATATGTCGGGGCTGTCCCAGAATTCCTTTTTATCTTAGCTTTTTATGTGTGGTTGATAGTTTTAAAATCGACTACGACTTTATAACCAGGTTCTTTTCCGTTTATTTGTATCGAAATATAACACGTGCAACGTAATTTACCAAATGTGAGACATCGAATTGGAAAAAAGCAATTTGTACTTCATTAAATTTTGATTGAATTTTGTAAATAAATTGAATATGTACGCAGACGGTATAGTTGCCATCAAGGGAAAAACCTGGATGAGACTGGCACAAGAACGTGGCGATTGGCACCAGAAAAGAGAGGCCTATAGCCAGCAGTGGGTGAATTCGGGCTGTAGATGATGGTGATGTACGTTGACAAAATCGTTGAGCACATAAGAGGAATTCAGAAAGTGGCGCCGGTGACTGAAAAGTTGTGTGGTAATTGGTTGTCGTGGTATGGGCGTTTTATCCGGAAGAATAAGGAAATTTTTGAGAATGAACGTGGAAAGCATGTCATGGCAAGAAAGGAGGTGTCTGGTGGGATGACGAGTAATAGAGAATTCATCATCATCGTCATTCTCCTGCCCCTATCCCAATTTATTTGAGGTCGGCGCAACATGTCTTCTTCTTCCATACTTCTCTGTTTCTCGTCATGTCAGCAGTCACCTCCTTTCTAGCCATGTCATCCTTCACACAGTCCATCCATCGTTTCTTTGGTCTTCCTCTACTCTTATAGCCATCCACATTCATACTCAACATTTTTCTCACAACATTTTATGCCTTCGCATCACATGTCCATACCACGACAATCGATTACCACACAACTTTTCATTTCATAGAAATAGAGAATTATGAAAGAAGATGACATGCTGCGCCGACCCCAAATGAATTGGGATTAAGGGGAAAATAATGATCATGATGTACGTTGACATAATGTTGGCGGAGTTTCTCAATGCGACTGTATGTTTTTTTTGTAATATAATAAAGCTTTGAAACACAAAGATTAATATTCAGTTTATTATTTATGAATTAAGTTGTCCGAAATTCAAAGATGAAAAAAAGAGCTCGTAGATTATGTTAATACTAGTTTCACAGGCTAGATAAGCCTGAGAATTAAATGAAGGCACCTAGGATAAGACAATTAAGTTCTGAATACATGACGAAGAATTCTTTTCTTTTATAAGTAACTTGGTTAAATAATCTCTTTATTAGAAGATTCCAAAAATTTAACAGAAAATATAAATGATAACATAATTATGTCTAAAACATTGTTTTGAAGCTTAAAAAAATGACTGTCTCGTGAGTTCAGTATTAACAAGCGACTCCAGAGCATGAAGTCCTTTTTTTTGGGGGGGGGGGGGGGGGGGAAATCATCAAATAACCCCTCCCGCTCTTGGGCAGAGCGAAAGAGAGTGTCAGACTTCTACAACAACCCGCAGCCCCAACGGGAACTACCCGCAGCCCCGACGGGGAGCATGAAGTCCTGCGTTCAATTTTCGGGCCGAACTAGATTTTTCCTTCAGTAAATTTTTAGTAACAGCAACGGAATCTAAATTTGTGATCGCAATGGACACGCCCCTTATAATGAGGGACTCACAAAACATAACTGACGAAATGTGGTTGTACTATTTGGTACACCTCTGCCTAGGCCTTGGTGATTACCATGATTTTTTGCCAAGATAATTCCGCGATTACGGCCTCCAATTACTTCACCACATTTAAATTCATTTCTAACTGAAAACTGAGTCAGATAATGGCCTATGTGGCATATTGTCAATATGGGCTAAATCCCTTAATGATGCCATAAGCCGAATGTTCCGAGAGAAGCAGAAGATTTTATTAAACCATTTGTTAGTATTCAAAGGAGGCTGCCTGATAATTTAATCGATTTTAGTTCAAATGTTTGTGGATTTGTTTTTACTATGACTACCGGCTGTCGGTTTTCTTTCTTTCTTTTTAGGCGTCTAGAACATGGGTGGTTTTTAGTCATTAGAAGTCTGACACTAACTTCCGCTCAGCCCAAGAGCATGTTAAATACTGGAATTCAGCTGCATCCGGCAAAAATTATAAGCCGACTCCAGATGATAATCTTATTCTACTTATTTTTTTAATTTTCGGAAAATTCATTTGAAATGGAAGCATATCGAGCAGCAGACTATAAGGTGAACCCTTGTTCAATTGGCTTTCAAGCTAAAAATACTCCTACCTAATGTGGACAATTTTAACTCAGTCCCCTTCACACATTAACAACGTGATATACAGCAATTAAAAAGGGATACAAATAACTCTTCGGATATAAATCCGGGGAATTATTTCTGTTTTATTTATCTTGTGTTACATGAATGTTGAATCCTATATTATTGTAAATATAGGATTCAACGTGACAAAAGTAGTCTTCCGGGCATGTATCCGGATATCAGCGATGCGGTGGAGTACTTACGCACCTAAGCGTCATGTTGTATAAACAAACTAACAATTTTATTAGTTAGTCAATTTTTGCGCCCCTTTTTGCGTAGCACTCGTAACCGGTGTGCGTGTATGACCAGACGTATGAATGCGGACGAGGCAAAGGAATATGTAAGGATCGTAGCAGGTGGCGTTCTGTGGTTCCTTTCTATCTGTGGTTTGTTTTATTTATTCTAAACGTTAATCGTAGTAGGTGAAAAAATAACTAAAGAAAATCTTTTAAAAATGGGGTAACAAAAACCATACAAAAACATATAGATCTACAGAAATAAATCTAAAAACAACTTTGCATCCAGAATGTACAAGTATAAAGAAACTGTGAAACTTTCTGAATCCTAGACTGTAGTCAATACTACAAATATCTAACAATCAGTAAAACAACGGTTTGTGCACAAACAAAGAAATCGTTTCACGAAACTGCAAAATGTACAAATAGTAAGATGTTGAAGATTCATTGAATTTAGAACAGAAACCCATTTCTGTGCCTGGGCATAACAATTGACATGATGATAGTCGAATTTGCTATTGGATTTGTTAGAAAAGTTTATGGTTTTCAATCGGACATTTTGAAGCATTTTTAGGCTGTTTTCAAATGTTACTATACTGAAAAAGCATAAGCATAATGAGCCTATGATGTTCCCACTGCTGAACAAAAAAGCCACCACGCGGGCCCAGTGTGGGTTGATAGATAATTTCCTCACGATGTTTTCCTTCGCCGTTGTGTTTTAGCAAAGGTGCAAAAGAATTTCGTGGAACATTTATTACAAGTTCGATTGTGCATGGAATACTGTTTTCACTTTTGGAATGTATCAGCCAAATACCAGCAAGAGTTGGAGCTGTTGAGCGACGTGCCAAGTGGCTCATTGACCACGTTTCCTATGACAAAGCCAAGCAGACAATAATCACGAACGCTAAAAGTCACAACCTTGTCGAGTGTTTTTTTTTTTTTTTTTACAAAAACGTTGCCCCACACTTAAATTGCGTTGCGTTGCTTGTTATTCAGTCATAATTTTTATATCCAGTCCAAATACAATCGAATAGACCCTACTGGTGGTTTCTGCGTCTAGTTCAATCGCATTTGCTCCTACCTCTGTTAGCATTGGTGGCAGATGACACTTAAATTAGTGGAAGTGGTGGAAGGCTCGAGGATCAGGTAACCGTCTGACACCACCAAGTATTCCAACTAACAAATTGAAAAAAGAATAATCTATATACATATAATAAATCTGTAGAAAAATCTTTTTTGTACATCGAAAATATTAAAAAAAAAAATTATCAGGGTATTAAAGTATAACCAACAGAACACATTTCCAGCATTTTTGGAATTTTTGTCTGTTTGTCTGTTTCGATGACTAAGCATCACGTCAAATTTACGAAACGAATGTAGGTAACTTTTATACATAAATATTGTGTGTAACTTGGGCTATTACTTAGGCTTTGTTTCATCGTAATCGGTGCTCTCTATCAAAAGATATATGCATTTATAGTTTTCAAGAAGAACTTATCATTACGGTCAACAATGAGACAAGCAACGACATCTATTGAACGAATATGGTACTTATTAATAATGCCTTCACAAGATAACTTTAAATAAGTTATGATAGCAAAAGGTACCTACGTAGATATTAGTCTAAATGACGCTGCTTTCAAAATCTACATAGCCTAAAACCCTATAGTGTGTTTGATCGCTCTTTTTTAGCAGTTTATCTTCGTCTTCGACAGATGGCATTATCCATTTGATGTCATTTTCTGAACCGCGGTGCTATTAAATAAACATATGTTTCGTGAATAGTCAACAAATAAAGATTTACCAATTACACAGTATAAAAATACTATTTTTTTTAAACTAAATTAAAATTAGATAAAACCCACGACATATTTTTTTTGTACCGAGTGGGAATCGAACCTGCGACACGCAGTGCTACTGTTAATCGTCCAGCCACTGCACCAAACATGTCTTTATATAGATGTGGTGTGTTGTTAGCCCTATGTGTCGAGGCCGCGGTATTTCTTTCAAACAACCCGCAGCCCCGACGGGCGTCGGTCCTTGGGGGCCCCTTCAATGTTGCTGACATCGCTTTGAGACGCGCGTGGAACACGACGGACGAACAATTAACTAGCCCGTTACTCACCGTTCACAGGCCCGCGCCTACGGTGGCCGGAAGCCATCACGTGGCCCCCGAGACCCGGAGCATCTCCCGCGGCGGCTGGGAAGAGGGGTTGTGTCCCTCTTACGTTCACCTCTTTCGCTAGCATTACTGTTTCGCAGAAGGAGGTGAAGGCGTTCCATTTCAGATTGGATGTCCCAGATTCGGTACAGGTACCTCTCGAAACAGCCTCTAATCCCCCCTTTTTTGTGGTTCGTAAATTATCAAATGGCTCATCCCGCTCTGGGCGGAGCAGAAGAAAGTGTCAGACTACTACTGACTAAAAATCACCCACATTTATTCTTAGCTCTTTGTGTTTCGAGGCCGTGGTATCTCTTGCGGACAACCGTCAGCTCCGGCAGACGACGGCAGCAACAATTAAGGGGCCCGGAAGGACCCCTTAATTGTTGCTGACATATCTTTGAGGCGCGCGTGGAACACGAACGCGCCAACGACAGTTCCTGTCGACTATAATGTACCTGTTTCAAATTTCTTCAAGATCCGTTCGGCCGTTCTGACGTGGTTGAAACAAACACCCATCCATCTAAACTTTAGTATTAGACATAGTCAGTACTTTGCATTACCCTCTTCTTATTTTCTACAGCGGCAGTAAGTTAACGTAGGGCAATGATTTAATGTTCTTTTATCTAAGCGACGCATTTTAGTTTCCGACAACCACGCGAACGAAGTCGCGGGCACAGCTAGTAACAAATAAATTACCCTTCTGGGCCCAGCTTTCAACTAGTCTATTCCGATCGGTCAATATTGGCAGAGATACATAATTAAACCCGCTCTTGGGCAGAGCGAAAGGGAGTGTCAGACTTCTACTTACTAAAAACCACCCATGTTCCTTCTTAGCCCTTCATGTCGAGGCCGCGGTATCTCTTGCGAACAACCCGCAGCCCCGACGGGCTCATCTCCGCCCTTAGGGCAAAATTGAGGTCAAGAGCAAGCCCATTCCAAATAAAATAAAAAATGTATAATATTATAAACTATACTTTTAATATTAGGTAGATTAAGCAAAACACTGAATAGTCATATTTATTAGCACAGCGTAGGTACTCCCCAAAATAACCTACAAACAAAATACTAGTGCGTGGGTTTAGAGAGCCTACGCACTCCTCAGGGAAAACTATAACATAAACTAAACATACTTACTGTATAACTTAATAACAAAAACACATATTGTCATATGAATATTTAGTACGAGGTAGGTAACCTACCAGAACTGACAAAATATGGATTTATACCTCATTATAAGACGACAAATTGAGTTTCGGGTTTGTTTTGATATTATAATAAAAGAAAGATCCTATAAATCATTTAAGTGTAGAAACAAGGGCCCGTCACAAAGTGGTTCGCAATATTATTATGATTCACAATACTTTCGTGTCCCTTTTGATGTTAAACGTACTTACATGGTGCGGAAGGAGCCGTCAACCAAGCATTATTTATTTATTTTATTTTACTATGTACAAAAAACTGTACCTCTACGCAAAAAATATTACTGGGAAACGAATTATTTTTTTGGATGAAAAATCACATTTTACGTTAGTACTCAATGTAACGCGCTCCAAACGTTGTGCTTAATAAAAATGTTGGAACTTTGACCCCCATAATCTTCGTAACTAGAAACTTGGCAAAAATGGAATAGAACCAAACTAACTGATCGCAGTGGAGGAGAGAGTAACCGCCTAAAACTTTCGGTTATTTTCATACCCATTAGGTTTAATTAGGTATTGAAAGACCAAAGACACGATGGATGGACTGTGTGAAGGAGATATGGCTAGAAAGGAGGTGATTACTGTGATGAAGAGTTATCCGACCCTCCAATAAAATGGGATAAGGGCAGGTGAATGATGATGATGATAGGTTTAATCAGGTATACAATTAGTAGAACGCAGTCTTTGCATTCAATTTTGAGATGATTCATGTGCTCTCTATCTAACGAATAATTCTTGAAGCAATATTATTTTAGAAGTTTCCACACAATGTCTAAGTTTAAAATAACACTGTCATAAGAGGCAATGACAGATTTAATTTTAGATTCTGCACAGCGCGTCCCTAAGTTGTTACGAAGTCTACATTGCCTTAAAACATCAATTTCAAACTTTCGCAGCCCATTCCTGTTATTTTAGTTAATACCTACCGATTGAAACTTTAAAACACAGTTTTGACAGGAATTCAATCCGGGCCGCGATTGGTCGAACGTTCCAGATATCGGTCTGGGGAGTTTGACAGCGTTGGGTAGACTATTTGAGGGTCGTGAGCCTGCCTCAAAGAGGCTTCGAACTAATTGTGGTTGAAACTAGAGGGTCTATTGGAAAACTAAAATAAACATTATCAATTACCTGTTACAAAACGAAATGAGGCTGTATCATGGCTGTATTGTGTGTTATATTATTTTAAACTAGTTGCTGCCAGCGGCTTCGCCTGCTACAACTCGCAAAATATCCCCCGGGAAGATAAAATCGGGATAAATACTATTAAATGTGTTAATCCAAGTTATAAACTATCTGTACACCAAATTTTATCCAAATCCGTTCAGTAGTTCTTGCGTGAAACAGTAACAAACATTCATCCGTCCATCCATACATACATCCTCACAAACTTTCGCATTTATATACTATTAGTAGGAAGTATCTAGATTCCTCCGTTTTGTTTAATCCTCCGGAAATCAGGTGCAATATGAACATTATTGGACATGTAATGCGAAAGAATGAAAAAAGTGGTATGATGAAAGTATTGAGCATGTATGTGGATGTATATAAAAGTATAGGAAGACCAAAGAAACAATGGATGTACTGTGTGATAGATGATATGGCTAGAAACGAGGAAACTGTTGAGATGGGTCGTGGGGCTTTCGGGACCTGGACCGCGGTCCAGGATTCCCCCTATAATAATAATAACTACGTTTTAGTAGTATTTTAGTCGGCGTGGAAACGACTCCATAGAACGTCTTGTCGTGCGGGGAAAGTCGAAGGCACAAGATCAAGGGGAAGATCCCCGATGCAATGTACGACCCAGGTGAAGGCTGCGATGGGCGCTCCCGTGCACGAATGTGCTCGATTGACGCCCAGCAGGCAGGGGTGGTGGGACGTCGTACGGCGGGTGCTGTCTCCTGCCCAACCTTCCGGAACATGATAACCACGACCGCTCTGGCAAGAGTGAATCGACTGAAGAAGAGCATTTTGGGACCACAAATAAAATAAATAAACTTATGCCTCTTAAAAGTAAGGTCAACAAAAAAATTTGAATGACGAGTAAAAGATAAGTACCTATTATGGAAGCATAAGACATGCTGTACGGAACCCAAACGTATTGGAAGAATGATGATGATACCTAAATGAAAGAAAACGTACTGTTGAATCGTAAACTTTATCCCAAAACCTTAAAACCTTTTTTCGCGGGCAGTATTAACTTACCGGGGTTTAACAAGCAAAGAAATATTAGACTAATATTATAATATTTCGGGGCAACAGTTTAACGAGTCAAGAAGATAAACTTCTAAGAGCCTTCACGTTGAAGTTTTAAAATGAATGGCTCGCAAGTGGAACGTAGGGTAAGTGATGTAATTACCCGACATGCTAGGTTTAATTTAATTATTTTAATAACTGAATTATGTCTGGTTTTTTTTGTCGGGTTAGAGTGAAGTGCGGTTTTAAATTCCGTGTCGAGTTAGGCTTTTTTTAACAAATATTAGTAACATAACATCACGCCTGTAATCCCCGAAGGGTTAGGCAGAGGTGTACCTAATAGTACACCCACATTTCGCCAGTTATGTTTAAGTCCCATGTAATAGAGGGCGAGCCTATTGCCATCAACCGGGCACAAATCCAGACTCCGTGGCTGTTACTGGTAAATTCCTGATGGAAAAAGCCAATAACACTTTGCCCGACCCGGGAATCGAACCCAGGAACTCATGACACACAACACAAATACACAAACACAAAACACAAACAAAATACACAAACACAAATATTAGTGAATCAGTTTTTTACTATACGAGCCACAAGTCCGTACAGGAGTTTGTTGTATGTATGTTGAGGTTATCGTAAAGGATGTGAAAGCACTATAGTGTACTGTATCTATACTAATGGTATTTAGCTGAATCCGGTAAGACTTGAGGCCGACCCGAAAAGCCTAAGCAGATGATGATGATTGTATGCGTACTAGTTGAGTAAGGCTATTGACCAAACTCTTGAGTGAGTAAATATTAACCTAAATTATATCGACAACGATGGTGGGACGAACTGTACAATACCAACGGCCAGTGGTCCACATTGGCCCTGGATCGCAAAATTTGGAAGTCATAGGGGGAGGCCTCTGCCCAGCCGTGGGATGACACAGGCTAACAGTATCAGTAATATCGACAACGCGTGTAAGGCAAATATAGTCTCTAGTTTGCCGTCCGTCCGTCTTTTGACGACGACAGGCCGTGTCGATGGCGCGTTCGTGTTCCACGTGCGCCGCCTCACAGAGAGCAAGGGCTGACGCCTGTGGGTGCTGCGGGTTGATCAAAAGATATACCGCGGCCTCAGCACAGGGGCTAAGAAGGAAGGTGGTTTTTAGTCAGTAGAAGTCTGACACTCCTTACCGCTCTGCCCTGAGGAGAAGTCATTTAATGATTTCCCAGCCCCCAAAAAAAAAAGGCAAATGTAGTCTATTTAGCGTGATAATTTAAAACTAAATCATGTAAAATGAGAAACAATGCAAACCATGTGGCGATGCTCATACATTTTCAACATAGATTTACCATCATTATCTGCCTAGCCTTTTCCCAAGTATGTTGGATTCGGCTTCCAGTAATACTGGATGCAGCTGAATACCAGTATTTTACATAAAGCGACTGCAGTATAGATTTACCGTCACCTTAAATGTAGACACAGCAGTATCGTATAATATCCGTTTACGACGCCCGACCGCTTTAAACCTTGACAAGTAATTTATTCATAGATTGGCATTACGCATGTGCAAGCATTTAACACTAACTAAACCAACCTACTGCTAGCTAACGATATAGGATAGCTATATTGCTCAGAAAATCAACATCAAAGGGCGCGTTTCAACGATGACAGTGAACGTGATCAGCAGATCTAAACGGCGTTCAAAAGATGCCAGTATTATGTCTATATTCCATAGCAATTATGATAGTTCTTGAACGTGGTTTTGATGTTGTGCCCTCAGTTTCATTTTTAAAAAAACTAGCTAAAAATACGAGACGATCTGAACTCGTACCGCGAGGTCTGATTCGCGGAAGCACCAGAAAAGAGCTCTGGGGAAGGCATTCAGCAAGGCTTTTGCCCAGCTGTGGGACATTAGGGACAGGCTAATGACAAAAAAAAACAAATTGTCAATTACATAGCATGGTTGACTGAATAAATGAATAAATCAACAGCCAAAAAGATCCCTTGACTTAAGTTTAATTTTCAATCCCCCCCCCCCCCCACCTTAACTTAGAAATAGATCTATACAAGTAAATAAAATTACAGTGTTCAGAAATAACAACTGTTTAATGAATCCTATGAAATTATTTACGGTACTGATAACAAAAATAATATATTTTTTTTTTAATTTTCGTTCCTGTTTGTTTCGGCTTATCTCCGAAACGGGTGGACCGATTTTGACCTGACTTATAGCAGATTTGATTTGGGGAGACAGCTGATGTTATACTTCTTTTATTTTAGAAATAAGATTAGGGTTCCGTGTAAAAATATGAAAGCCTATCACAATGTTATCAAAATGTGTATCAAAAAGGGAAATAATATTGTTACAATAATTTTACGTCGTGGGCTAGTTAGTAACAAAGGTGACAGTTTTAGACTTACAGATTCCTGGCCTCTAATCAAGATCGCTACAATCACGTGTCAAAAGGCAAAATTAACATAAAAACACCCTGCAGACAGATTATGATAACTTTATCCATAAAAATGAACAACAAAAAAACCCATTCGACAAAAGATTTGCATACTTTTCTCAACTTTAATTGAAAAGGGAAAAATAAAACTTTATTCGCCGAAGCTTAATTCGTTTGTTACTTTCAAAGTTCTGAAGAAAATCGACCAAAACAGTAACAGAAGTAAGCCTTAATTCAGAAAACTTATTCTTGTCACGAATTCTATGAAAAACCTATCGTGGTTGGTACAGTTAGCTACGTAAGTTCACAATTATTTCTAAATTTTTCCTACTTACCTACTATAAAAACTAAATTTTATTCATTTTTACCAATACACGGTTTTATTCAGTTTAACATTAAAAAAAACGCCGACCGTGTCGCTATTATTACAAAAATGTATTAAAAATGTGTACTTGATTAAATGATAAACAAAAACATTTAACTTTGCACTACCAATAAAATACTTTACTGCTGTCTGTGTAAAATAAATCTTATACGTTGTCACATTTCCGACTAACAAAAAGTAACCAAGAAACCACGATATTTCTTTCATAAACCGATCCAACTTTCAGATATAAATAATGATCACAAAGTTATTTACAGTGTCACTGACCTGAGTTTCAAACGAAAATAGTTTTTCCAAGAATCTATGACGAGAATTTTATAGAAAATGTGGATAATCCATGTTATATTTTACCTGGTAATCCCAGCTGTCGATATTTTATGCGTCATATAAAAATTATAGCTTATTTTAGTAGGTCACGCTCTAAAATGTGAAATTACTAAAATTCTTTTCAACATATTTCGTTTTACAATATTTTATCTCGGAAGCGAGAATAATAAATATCTTTTGCGAGAGCCGATAATGTCATTCCCAGTTTCCGCTTTGCTTGAACGAGTAACGTCCAATGCAATTTTTCCTTTTATCCTGCGTAATTGAACATAGATCAGTAACATTTATTTCTATCCGACAGTGAGGCAAGGCTAATTTATTTTTATTTTGGACAAGCCCGCCACACTATTCCCACCATATACCACCACTTTAACACTGTAACTTCTGTAAGCCAGAATCAACATTGAGAGGCAAGGCTAGATAATAATATCCACTCGAATACATCACCAGGTTAAGCTGCGCTTACCTGGGTTGGTATGTTGATGGGCGACTACCCATTAAGTTTCCTCCGTGCTTAAGAAAGTACGTTAAAACGTTGGTCCCGGCTATCAATTTGTAGATCTTTGAAAGTCGTACAGGTAGTCCGTGGCCTGAAAGTCTGACAATCGACCGATTAGCGAAATTTTCCCAATATCTGCTCTAGGTATATATCTTTCAAATGTCTTTAGTTCCATGCTAAAATCAATTCCGCGACATAGTACGGAGCAGTCACTGTAACAACCCTGATTAGCGCTAAAATACCCCACTTAAGAGGGCCACGTAAGGGCCGACGCCCGTCGGGGCTGCGGTTTGTTCGCAAGAGATACCGCGGCCTCGACATAAAGAGCTAAGAAGGAACATGGGTGGTTTTTAGTCAGTAGAAGCGTGATGTGTGGATACCATGATTACGTCTGGACCTTAAAAGAGACTATGACCTCGGAGTTTTGTTTCGGATTTTTTTTCTCAGAGTAGTCAGGTACGAGACACCGGCCCCATCTAGTTTAAAAAGTGACTTGTAAAACTGTTTGTAAAAACCTATTTGCAAAATAAACACCATTTATTATTTATCATTCCTACTAATATACCATAAAACGTGTAATTTCCTCCAGCATATTAGATTTCCTTGCGGTAATATACTTATTACAGAAGTGTTATATTAGATTTCAGACGTCCTCGTTAAGCTTCCATCACTAAAAGTATGTCCCAAATCGGTTGAGTGGTTTTGTAGGTTACGCGACACATATAGATGGCTAACGATGTAAGTACAATGTAATAGTTCTTTTGACGACCGACTTTCAAAGATTCTTTGTGAGAACTTGGGGAAAACTTCTTTCCGACTCTGTCGTATATAATTGAGATAATTTGCGGCACGCCCGTAACTTTTCGAAGTGATCTTTAGCCAAAATCTATAATGTAACTTAATAGGCCATCCATAAACGTAACTTTATATATTGTTGTGGTCTCTACGTTGCAATAATGACAAGGATAACGCTATAATCGTCAAGATTCAAGATTCTTTATGTGCACGTTCAAAGAAACTCATGACTAACATTTGCTGATTGGAGCAAGAACGAAAGGGAATCACTGATTAGAGAATCTAGGTCTCTGCCTAGAACCCTTTTTTTCTCATGTTAACTAAAAGGGGTTTTTATAGGCACGTATATGTCAACCCCATCGTACCTTATGAATTAAATATTAACATATATGAGGAAAATTACTCACTATATATTTAGACGGGGAATCATTGGTTAGGCATCTTCACCAAGTCACACAACCTCTTTGCAATCGTTGACGTCGGATTTGCTAAAAAAAATTGGATTAGCAACCAACCAACGGCCAGAGTGTTTAATTTAAATTCTCTAATCAGTGTTCTATAAGAGCGTAAGGAGCAAGAATAAAAGGGAATCCTTTTTCTTTCGTGCTCCTAACACACTCCATCAGCAAATGTTACATGAGTGGATATTATACAAATGTTCTGCCAATCTGAAAAAATATATTAAAGTTTGACAGATAATAGCTTACTGCCGCACTCAGAGAGATTTAATGATTACTTAGGCCATCACTTAGTAAAGGTTTTGACAGTTTTGTCACACAAAAGTATGTCAAATCTTTACTAAGTGACGGCTTAAGTAATGATTAAATATCTCTGAGTACCGCAGTTAGTGTGCTGGCGTCTGTACCAAATAACGTTTAAAGATCTTGGTCATGGCTACACAAGTCAATATTAGGGAATGTCTGAATCAATAAACAAAAATTAGTTAAAAAATAAAGTTCCTAATTTTGCTTAAACGCCTAAACCTTACTGTAAAAGCCTTTCCAACTTAATTTGTTGTCAAGTGCTGATATTGGCTGTTGTCAGTTCGAAATCGTTTATAATTGTTTATGTCCACAAAACGCCACTGAAGTGACAAACATCGAAGGAGTCGATTGATTTTCGACGAGGCCAGAGGGGCAATGTCGAAATTCGAATTGGCTTGCCTGCCTGGAATAGCGCTAGTTTTGTGCGACATGCAAGTCTTCGCACAGCAGTTGTAGATCGTGAGACAATGGCTACAGCGCCCACCGCAACATACGTAGCCTTCGTCCTCATTTTGATTTTATGGATTTTTGGATAGGTATTCAGCACTTTAATCAAAAAGACCCTAAAAATAGGTCAAGATAAAGGGTACCTACCAGTTTAAAGTTATCGTGCGTAATGAAAATTGGTTATCATTGCTAAGTTTATCATCTTCCTGGCCTCGTCCCATTCTATTTGGGATCGGCGCAACACGTTTTGTACTTCCATTCTCACTAAAATGAACTAACATAAACTGTCTGAAGAGTCAATCATTTCATTTCATATTCATATTCATTTATTTGCAATCCACAAGGTAAAGCATGGTGTTAACAAAAAAGGCTTAGAGCTAAGAGCCATTGTAGACCCTGTCAGGGCACAGCAAAATTAATTTTTACATGCTTAAATATTATTATTGCATTTTGGCAGCTAAGTCAAATAAAATCTCATAACTTTCCCTGACCTGTCCTGAATACACTGCATAATAGGAGTAAGCGCTTGACCCCTTAAAACACCCCAGTCGTATAGTAAATGACCCCCTGACAGGTAGCGTTCTTTATCGGCCTCCTCCGTCACACAGTTTTTATTAAGAACGTGAGAACCCGTAGTTTTTCTCCGTCTTTTAAGCGGAATATAAATTGTTTCTCCACAAAAAAGAAACTTATGAGAATGCCTGCTGAATTGTCAAATACGGGACAATTCTACATTCAGCGCAGAAAATATATCTTTGATACAAACCGGGTGGAAATAAAAAAGCTAGGGTAGTTTTTAGAAGCCTTTACTCGGGTTTGTTACCCACATATACATTGAATAAACCGACATATATACACACAGTTTTCTACCAGAAAATGATAAGAGAGACTACAAAGAGATCTAAAATAAAAAATGAAAATTTAAAATAAGTAGCACATAATTTAACAAAGACAACAATAGGACACATAGGCGTCAGGCAGAGTACTCCTTCGCATCGCTGTCATCTGAAAACGTGCCCAGAAGACTGACAGGATTGCCACGTTGAATGTCAATGCTAATTCGTTGGGTAAAGAAAGAGTCAGTCATTGACTTATATATTACTGCGTAAGGACTGGGCGGACCGCATGTTACAATGACGCCTCGAACTTGGTCCTAAAACGGTCTTCCCTAAGCCGAAGTGAACTAGTCCACGATCGGTTCTCTTCGGGTGCGGTCGTAAATTTTATTAAAAGCTTTATTTATGTTCTTTATACCTCGAAAATACCACGCCGCTTATACAAGGTTACGTTAACGAGCAGACTACACCGATTCTCTGTATGGCGAACGCGTCGTGCAAATGTTCGGACGACCGTATCTTTAGTCTTTATATCAATGGAGCCAGTCTTCTGATCAAGTGAATATAGACCAGTCGGCAAGAGATTTCTTTAAAATGGAAAATATTGTTAATATTGTTGTTATTATTAATATTGTTTATTTTATTTTCTTATTTATACTTAATATTAATGCTGTTTTGACTTTCGTACGTATTTTTTCACGGGTGACCACTGAAAACCAGCGCTGTGCTGTGGGTCCCCATAGCACAGCACCATGCTGAGTGGTAACCTGCTTGTAGCAGTCACGACGTGCACCTTTTTTTTTTTGTGGGGGGGTGGGAAATCATCAAATAACCCCTCCCGCTCTTGGGCAGAGCGAAAGGGAGTGTCAGACTTCTACTGACTAAAAACCACCCATGTTCCTTCTTAGCCCTTCATGTCGAGGCCGCGGTATCTCTTGCGAACAACCCGCAGCCCCGACGGGCATCACGACGTGCACCTTTCGTTTTATTTTCCTTTCTTGTATTCTTTTATATTTGTTATGTGCTGTACGTGTACCTATTGCTTTTTTATTGTCTTATTGTATATTGTATATTGTCGTCTTGTTTCTGCAACAAATAAATATTTTTTCTTTCTTTCTTTTTTTTCTTTCATATCTCGAGGTGTCGACAAAAACCAGCATTATAGTCAACAAATATTCTGTTAACTTGTTCAAGCCGGTTGTAAAACTATTTTTAAATCAAAATAAACAAGGTTAATAGATTCCAAATAACATTCCAGTCACAACAAACCAGATTTAGACACAATATCAATAATTCCTATCATGTATCAATGTGGTTTGGGTTTTAGTTCGTAGAATCGAATGGTGTCTATTCATCACTCAAATCTTTCATCGGTATTCGAATAGTAGTCATTTTCTTGGCAGTCTATTTCTAGGTCTCGTTTTTTGTTACAGCTATAAGTAAATATTCTTATTTTCTTTCATCATAATACATACCAACCCCTCCCGCTTTTGGGCAGAGCGAAAGGGAGTGTCAGACTTCTACTGACTAAAAACCACCCATGTTCCTTCTTAGCCCTTCATGTCGAGGCCGCGGTATCTCTTGCGAACAACCCGCAGCCCCGACGGGCATCACGACGTGCACCTTTCGTTTTATTTTCCTTTCTTGTGTTCTTTTATATTTGTTATGTGTTGTACGTGTACTTATTGCTTTTTTATTGTCTTATTGTATGCTCGTCATGTTTCTGCGACAAATAAATATTTTTTCTTTCTTTCTTCTTTTCTTTCATATCTCGAGGTGTCGACAAAAACCAGCATTATAAAAACACATTATTACAAATATTCTGTTAACTTGTTCAAGCCCGTTGTAAAACTATTTTTAAATCAAAATAGACAAGATTAATAGATTCCAAATAACATTCCAGTCACAACAAACCAGATTTAGACACAATATCAATAATTTCTATATCGTGTATCAATGTGGTTTGGGTTTTAGTTCGTAGAATCGAATGGTGTCTATTCAATCACTCAAATCTTTCATCGGTATACGAATAGTACTCATTTTCTTGGCAGTCTATTTCTAGGTCTCGTTTTTTGTTACAGCTATAAGTAAATATTCTTATTTTCTTTCATCATAATACATACCTTTTTTTTTTTGGCGGTGTGGAAAATCATCGACCCCAACCCCTCCCGCTCTTGGGCAGAGCGAAAGGGAGTGTCAGACTTCTACTGACTAAAAACCACCTATGTTCCTTCTTAGCCCTTTATATCGAGGCCGCGGTATCACTTGCGAACAACCCGCAGCCCCGACGGGTCACAATTTATACCTCACTACCTCAACTGCCTGACTGTCAGACTACTTCGTTGGCCTAGTGGTCACAAGTGCGACAGCTGTGCATGAGGGCCAGGGTTCCATTCCCAGGTAGGGTAAAGTCTTATTCGGTTTTGCCATCAGTAATTTCTCAGTAGCAACTACAGAGTCTGGATTTGCCCAATAGGGTAGTTACCTAAATAAATCTAATTAGTCCGTCAGATAGATTTCCAAAAAATATTGGACACGTATTTTTTCTTTTTTCACGTAAACAATAAATGAAGACGATACAGTGCTTCGAAAAGTCGCGCGACGTCATAATTTGGTACATTTTTTTACGAAAGTGACCAGCCCCACTCACAATCTTTGACACATTTTATTTTCGTAAATTTTTATTCATTTGAATATATGTTTTCGTCAATTTTTATTCATAAATTAAAAAACACGTATCCAATATTTTTCGATAATCTAACAGACGGACTAAACAGAATCATGTTTTTTTAGTCAATTATGTACCCTATTACATAAGACTAAAACATAACTGGTAAAATGTCTGAAATTACAGGCTTGATGATGTTATGATGATATTAATATTTATCTCAGTCGTATTATATTGTTATACCAAACACAAAAGCGGAAATCTTAAAACTGGATTTCCCAGTGTTTATTAAAAGGATCACATGGCAATCTCTGGCCTTCATTCGCTTTACGAACACCCAAGTCGATGTGTTGTGTTTCTATTTTATCTTACACATTATGGCGAGATTATAGTACTATTTAAGATAAACGTGCTATCACAATAAACCGTTCGTTGGCTATGAGATATTGGGTCAGTTTGGTCCGGCCACTAACGTATCATCGCCATGACGTCAGTGTGTGAATGAAAACCAGTAACAACGGATAAATCTGATGGGGCCGATGCCCTTACATTGTGCCGGCTGCGGTTATCATATTGGATGTCTTACCGCGAATAGGGCGATAATAGTACTAAGCCACTTACATATTATCTACTTGGTACTAGTATCTAACTTCATTCACAATGTGGAGCTGTACGTAATCAAATATGGCAGTTTTTCATTAACTAATTAGTTTCTTCAAGTTTCCCTACGATATCTTTAAGTTGGCTGTGAGCTCATTCTTACATCTTGACAATTTTTGTTTTTGATGATTTTCCACCCGCCAAAAAAAAAAGGGACTGAGGACTTTAAGTAACGTAATAAAAATAAATGTCTTGTCTTGTAATATACAACTCCTTAACCCAGACATACCAGGGGCATACATGCAGACAATATTCACCTGTATTATCATCTAATAAATCTCAGTATGCATCTCCGTGAAACATGATTTATTTTAGAACCTCTGACGCATCTCGTGCATAACTACGTACAGGACAAGTACTAACATTGTACTCTTTATAGCTTCCAACTTTATAGGTACCTACATCGACCAATAACTATTAACGATACGAAGTTTAAATCTGGTTTTATAGTTGAACTAATAAAACCAGATTTAAACTTCAAAGTCTTTTACTGTTTCTGTGAGCGATCAATGTTTGACATTTTTGGTGTTCTGTATTTGTTCTACGAACATAAATTATTAGGAGCAATTTTAGATGACAGAACCAAGAACTAATGTTTTACGACGGTTTCTTTACCTTATACTTCATGATCACTCGTCATTGTTGAGCTGATCATGACCCCTTTTGATTTTCTCTTAAATTGGTAAATCCTGTACGGATCCGAGTATTCGACACCACTTGGTAAGAATTGTCAGGTTTTCGGTCCACTGAGTATCTGTAACGCTTGTTGAAGGTCTGCAATTGACAGCCGAAAACAATAACTTAACTTGCTTTCCGAGGCACAGAGGAAACTCGTTGTCCGTCCGTCTTATGACGACGACAGGCCGTGTCGACAGCGCGTTCGTGTTCCACGCGCGCCTCAAAGAGATGTCAGCAACATGGAAGGGGCCCCTTCCATGTTGCTGACATCTCTTTGAGGCGCGCGTAGGGCGCAAGGGCCGACGCCCCTCGGAGCTCCGGGTTGTTCGCAAGAGATACCGCGGCCTCGACTTAAAGGGCTAAGAAGGAACATGGGTGGTTTTTAGTCAGTAGAAGTCTGACACTCCCTTTCGCTCTGCCCAGAGCGGGAGGGGTTAAGATGATTTCCCACACCCAAAAAACAAGCAAAAAGGGCACGGAGGAAAATCGGTATGTAATGGATGGTCACACATTTACGGACCAAGCTAGGTAACCCTTTACTCTTCGCGCAAATAAATAAAAGATCACAATAACTCATTTTATCATCCAATTTCCCCTCAATACAGAACTTATCATTACCAATTTCATTTACAAACGCCTCAACAAATAGTTATTTGGCATCCATCCAACATTATTTACCTAAACGGATAGTGTGCCATAGATAAAAATCTTTGTAACGACTGTTATATCGCGTAGGCGCTGTATACATACATCCAATAACTATCGGTGATTTTGTTATAGATTTTGATTTATGGGCACGGAATTAGGACAATCTATAAGATAAAGACTTCCACGAAAATATGAGGAAGGAAGTTTTGAAAACTTTCTTCAGTGTGTCGAAAACTTTGTTTTTCTTAGCATCGGAAGTAGGTAAGAATGAAGAATTTGATGCTCTCGAATTATTGATATGTTTACTATATTATAGATGGCAATCATTTTCAACTATTTTTGCCTATGAATTCAAAGCATAAAGGACACATCAAACAAGCATAGACTTCCCATGAACTTATGGTTACATTATACATCGCTTTAAAGACCTACAATTTACCACAATATATTGTCGCAATCGGTATACCAACATACAATAACTAATAAATAAATATGTATAATTCCACCCCCCAACATAGATAAAATGGACGTGACAATTGCATGCCTCGTAATCTACATACAAAATGAAAAATGCAAACGACTCCGGAAAAACATTCAACACAAGTCCGCCGTATTTAAAGTACTATTACATGTCTTCTAATTACTAGAACGGCATTAAAGGAACATCAATTATTTCTACCACCACGCCTTGTAAATTGTGTCGAAAAATAGTCGTACCAGAAAATTCGAAATGAGAAATCCTCTTACGAAAAGACATTTTTGTGTCAATGCGTATAAAATGATATTCCCTGTTTATTATTCAGGTCAAATCTAGGCTCTAGGACTAGGCGAATCTAAAATCAAAGAGGCTAGAATACATTACCCCAAAAACATTTTTCCTAAATTCTATTTTCTTACCGGCCAGTCAAGACTAAGTTAGTGTCAATAAAAAAGTATTGACCACAAAGGACACATGACAAGCGAAGATTTTAAGGCTAGCAACACTCGTAACCTCATTCGTCTTTCAATGAGACCACACCTTTGATTGCTCACGCACAAAGCCTTTTGGCCCCTTTCTTTAATGTTATTCTGAAGATAGTTGACAGAAGTATTGTTCCGGTATAATAACTTGGATATGGGCCTTTGTGTGAAGATGGTACTACAAATACAAGACCAAGATATCTAGATACCTACGTGTTTACTGAACTTAAATTATAATAATCATATCAAGAAATCAATATGCAAATAAATGATTATGATTTTGAAAGATTTCTAAATTAAGCAATTTGTCAAGCAGTAAATAATTTTGAACTGTGTTGGGGTCGGCTGCCAGACTAACCGGATGAAGCTGAATACCAATAAATTATATGTAGCAACTGCCTGTCTGACCTCCACAACGATACTTTTTGGTAAGACTGGTTGTCAGTATCGGGCCACTGACAACTAGCCAATATTCTAAAAATGACAATCGAGGCCAACGCACACGCACATGCTTTCCGACGCACGTGTGAAACGAAAGTGTTACTTTACCTTACCTAAAGATCGATCCGAGCGACTGTTATTATTGACGCGAAAATCTTTTCATGAATGTTAGAAACCTATCGTAATTACAAATTAAATTTCCGATGAAAGTAATAATAATAATTTATTTAACTCAGACAACATTGATCCATAATTTGGTTAGTACGAGTAGTAATACTTAAAAATAATGTTAGTAGGTAAACAAAATATTCGGAGCAATACAATTATCAGCACAACACATAACACACTACTAATGCAATTAAAAACAATAAAATAAAATTCAATAATTAATAAAATAAATAGGTAAAGTGAAAGTGGTGCGTGTTAATTTTCTGTGCCATTCCTGCACAGTGTGCTCAGAAATCAGATTTATTTATATGTATGTAGGTAGTTAGACTAGTTTGGGTGCCACCAATTACATGGACCTCTGTGACGCTTGTCAAGACATGAAACCTTTACCGACCTTTGACCGCATTTTACTTCCGAATCCCTGAATCTTTGTCATAGGTGGGTACTAATTACTATAAGGGATATAAATAATGAAAGGTTGGATAAGTTTGACCGTTGTCCATCTTGGCTAGGATATGTTAGGTACTTTTTATGTATTTTTTATAAATTTTTCAACACACTTGCTCATAAAGTGGCTCTTATTTCACCGCAATTAGGCACATAATGACACCTGTAATCAAACTGTGAATTTTTCATTACCATTATTCACAAGTGAGTTATAGGTTTTTTTTTTAATTTTATTGGTTGAGTTGCTTTGTTCTTAAAAAAGTTTCGATAGTAAAGCTAAAAAGTTCTATGTGTTCAATACTACAAATAAATTAATGTGGGTTGCTTGCTCATTTCATGCAACTTCGAATTTAAATAGATAATTTGAACTGGTATATACGTTTTTAATAAAATAATAAAACTTTTGTTTTCTCAGTAATAAAAAAAACTTTGAATACCCCATTTGTACGTGGCTGCAACGCTATCCGCGAATAGCCAAAAAAAAACTTAATCTTTTTGTCTATAGACGATCGCCATTGTTATATATTATGCGCGCGCAGGAAAACTTATTAATTGAAATAGATAAGTCGAACTTGTTTACGTTTTTAATAAATAAATTTTTTGTTTTCTCTTTAATAAAAAAAACTTTGAATTCCTCATTTCCCAAAAAGCTAAAAAAGAAACCTCATTCTTTTAGTCTATGGCCGATCACCATTGTTAGATGCGCGTGCAGGAAAACTTTTTAATTTTTCCCGCCATGGCGAAATTTTTTTCACAACTCGTTTTAACTGTTGAAAATGATTTTTTTGTATTATTTTCTTCACAAGTGTGTTGAAAAACGTCGTATGATACACGTGTGTATTGATGATTACCGTCCTCGGCTCTCTTAAGACCCTCACCTGACGGCTCGGGTCTCAATGGTGCCTCAGCGGTAATCACCAACGTTACACACTTATACCATAATGTACTATTTTTTTACATTATTATTTATAAGTACTGAAAAAAACGGGATATTTACTATGTTAACTTGGAAAATCCCGTTTTCAGTATAAATAATAGTGTTAGTGACCATGTCAGTTTAAAATATTTTTTTTACATTGTTTATTATTATATACTTTTTTATTATTGATTTATGTCTATAGTAAATCTACACCTTACTATTGTATCGATTCTGGTTTTTCTAACCTAACAGACAGCTGATGTGTTGCTGGGGAGTTTGTTTCGCCACTTCTTTTTTCCAACTAAAACACTAGGAAGTGTCGAAGGGTGGGCGTTTTGGGGGACTGTCTCTTGTAAATATAGTAAATTATCAGCCTAGTTTGAATAAATGACTTTTGATTTTGATTTATATTCTGTCCTCCAATAATTCACACTCTCTGAAGACTCATCTCTACAATCAGTGTGTTCTACCCACCACGACCGACATACGGTGCTGAGACGTGGACACTCACGCAGGAGGCTGTGCACAGGCTCAGAATAGCACAAAGAGCCATGGAGCGTTCCATGCTCGGCATAAAACTAGTAGACCGAGTTCTGAATGTCGAAATCCGGAGACGTACGGGGGTCTCCGATATTGGTAACCGTGTAATGGAACTCAAGGTCAACTTTCTCTTCCCCGTCGGGGCTGCGGGTTGTTCGCAAGAGATACCGCGGCCTCAACAAGGGCTAAGAAGGAACATGGGTGGTTTTTAGTAGTAGAAGTCTTACACTCCCTTTCGCTCTGCCCAAGAGCGGGAGGGGTTATTAAAAAAATGTCAACTTTGGTGTTCTTATTTCAAGAAACTTCAAGACTTCGATCACTATTACTTATTAAGTGTCAAATATATATAAAAGTCAATTGCGAACTATGTTAACAAGCCAGAATAACCTATAAAAGAAAATAGTATAATAGGACATTACGCCATTCTTTACATCCTAGGTACCTTCTATGAAGAACGACGTCTGTAAAGTTTTTACAAAGAAAATATTTCTTTGTAATTTATATTATTAGTCCAGTATAGTAAAGTTGGTACACTGTGGCTATTTGAGTATAAATAACTTATACTTTCCTTTTATATATCCATGGGAATTGTAGGAAAATGTCTGAAAGGAGTGGCGTGGCACTCCACCCCTCCAAAAAGTGAAAAAAAGAAAACTACAAAAAAGTGATAATTAAACTTTAGGAAAAAAGCAGCTTCTGAAGTCGGTGACGTTTTGTTTGTTTGATTCATTGACTTATATATTACTGCGTAAGGACTGGGCGGACCGCATGTTACAATGACGCCTCGAACTTGGTCCTAAAACGGTCTTTCCTAAGCCGAAGTGAACTAGTCATACGATCGGCTCTCTTCGGGTGCGTAAATTTTATTAAAAGCTTTATTTATGTTCTTTATATCTCGAAAATACCACGCCGCTTATACAAAGTTACGTTAACGAGCAGACTACACCGATTCTCTGTATGGCGAAAGCGTCGAGAAAATGTTCGAACGATCGTATCTTTAGTTTTTATATTAATGGTTTGATTTCATTTTTTTTTTGCCATCGACTTCAGAAGCTGCTTTTTTTCCTGAAGTTTATTTTTCACTTCTTTGTAGTTTTCTTTTTTTTCACTTTATTGTGTTTTTGTTGACAGTTCAATAATATTAAACTAAATTATAGATTTAAATTGAACTGAACACGCGAAAGTGTGTTGACACACACAAACTTAGCTCGCACATCTCACATGGAACTAAACATTCTTACGACTTTCAATATTAGTATATAGTTCGCTAATATTGATAGTTGTAAAGATGCCAGTATAGAGAAACGGTACTCATTTTTGACACGGTAAGCATATTTCAATCATATGATTGAAAACATATACATATTGATATAACTCTGAATTGAGGCTAAACCATTTTTATTTGAGTACTAAAAGTAAAACTTCAAGTACAAATACCGTAATATAGTAATTCATTCACGCCAACTACTAATTCCCTCCAAGTTCCTTTTACCCAGAAAAAAGGTTTCCATTTCAACTAAAAACATATCCGTATGTCAATGTGATACATGGATCCTTTTAACCCTAGAAACACTAGGGTAGACTGGTCTAGCGGGGTGAAATACCGTTTATTTCTAGCCCAACTAGGCTTATTTGAAATTAAAGCTCTTTTTTTTAGGAGTCTGGAAAATTATGAAATAACTCCTCCCGCTCTGGGCGGAGAGGAAGGGAGTGTCAGACTTCTACTGACTAAAAACCACCCATGTTCCTTCTTAGCCCTTTGTTTCCGAAGCCGCGGTATCTCTTTCGAACAACCCGCAGCGCTCTTGGGATACAATCGTTAATACTTCTTCTTCTTCTCGAATCGATGACACAGATTTTGTTCAACCAGTACCTACGTAGCAACCCACTAGCTCTGTAGTTTTCTTCATACAAGCCTCGTTATTGTAAACATTAATTATTATCAAGTATATTTTAAAGCTTTGGTGGTCGTAGTCAGTGGAACTTTCAGTAAAAAAAATGCAATTGAAAACAATAAATCTTGCGTATGAAGTTTTGAAACGTCATCTTTTTTACTAACCTGACTTTACACACAAATCAGTCAGGAACAGTCTCCACTGGTGCCGATAATAAAAAAGATTAAAATCCTACTGCTTGCGATGGGCTTGTTAAGATGGTCTTAAGAACAGGGACGTCTCGAACCGGAAGGCTCACTGGATAGTGTTTTGCATGCAAATCTTTATAAAAAAAAAGACGTGTGGCACAGCTTTACCGCGGCAGTCTCCACTGCCGCGGTAAAGCTATTGCATATTATTTTTTATCAACTTATGCAATTATAATTATTTATTTATTTTATTAATGCAGTATTTTTTCCTTTGTTTTTTTTTAATAGCTAACATATTAATAAAAATGAATTAAATTATATAAATTAAATGTAACCTTTGTAGTTCTAACCACTAAGAAAAACTATGACACAAATTAAAAGAAAAAGTAAATGACATCTTGACAACTGACGTAATGTCAGATGAAAATTAAACATTGAAAAATTATAAGATTTAATATTTTATAAAAGATGAGGATGTTTAGTAAAAGTGTAAGTATAAATACTATATTTCCCCAACATTTTGGTTATCTTTATAGCAGTATTATATATAAATTAACAAAACAAAAAATAATACTGCATTTGTTATAATAATAATAAAATGAATGTATATAGAGTACTAACTCATTTTCTTTCACTATTTTTTCGTGACTTTCTTCAATAATAAATGCACTTTGTTTATTCATATTTAAAACACTTTGTACACAAATTATACGAGTACAGATATTCACTGTTGTACATAGATGATAAATACCTATACACCTATAAACTTTCTCACAAACAGCTGATTACGGTAGTTTTCCAATACAACCAATGCCACCTAAAGGCGGGTTGCTGAACTAAAGAGACAAGCGTGATATTTCAAAAAGTCATTGTCAAGTGTCAATTCGTTAGGTTTTTATTTTCGTTACGGAATTTCTGGATTCGGTCCCCACGCTCAAGGCCCGCGATAGAAGCTATGCAATAGCTTAAAAAATATAAATATTCCTACAACAATCCTGTCTCCAAAATCTCCTGCGGTAGATAAAAATAAAAACAGCTATGAACCCACTCGATAAATAATAATACAAACACAAAAATATTGTTTGCAAAACAACAAAAAAGAAACGCAAATCCCATCATTCGGGTTTATTGTCTCCCTACCAATTGGGTAAGCGTAGGAAATAAAAACACAAGAGCACAAATACATTGGGTTCGTAATAAAGTCCATTTTACGAAAGAAGTCCCGCGGACAATTGTGGAACTAAATTTAACAGATCGGCCATGTTGTCGTTTGTCGATGTTATCAAGGTGCGTTTGTTGTGGTAGATATTTTGTGAGTTTATTATTGGATTAGTGCGTTATAAGGTTTATTTACGATGCCAAAAGTTGTGAAACAACATTATGTCGCGCGACATACAGCGCTGCGTCTGCGGGACTTCTTTCGTGAAATGGACTTTACTGTAGGTACTCGTACTTTTATACTGCCGGGTACCAACCTGTCAAGAACAGAAATTATGTTATGGCCGACAGGTAGGGTCCGCATTAACGAAGGACTTGGATTGAGGACCGGACTCAGTTAAGGCAGTCCCAGGAGTTAAAAATAAAAGTGTAGAAATAATTTAATTACCTACCGTACATGGAAATATTGAGATATAAGAGGTCATCTGTGAATTACGTCGCACGTTAAGGTCCCGGGGAGGGATCGACGCAGTGTGACTTTGTGTGACAGGAGGTGGGAGGGTCGAGGACACGATGGAGTGGAGCACGCCGAGGAGGTCTGCTCGGCTTGGGTGTAGCACAGCCGTGTCCTCGTAGCGGCGATTGGCGGCAGCGATGTTGTTCATCCATGGTCCGGAGCGAGAACTAATGACTTCATGATCGACAGTATCGTGTGTGGTGTCAAATATTTGACATTTATGGCGGCAATAGGCTATAATACCTAACTTTAACAGAAATGGAAATGTGGGTACACTATTGGGTGCACCTCTGCCTATCGCTTCAGGGATTACAGTGTGGTGTAAGGTATGCTATGACAATGTGATCATTTCAGTTTAAAAACTTATGGAACTCTTACGAGAAATGATATATTTAATTTACATTTTCCAGCCTGACTCCATCCCTGCGTCCAGCAAATGAAAATTTATCCGTTCGCCCGTCCCCCTCGAGTTCCTGATTGAATAGACATCATTTCAGATATAATTTGTTTTACGAACAAATACAATTTATTTCGATTCCGAAATGAGCTAATGTCGATCAAATAATGTAGCGATTTTGTTCAATTCTCTGTAAACATTTGTATAAATGAAGGCACAATGTGACGTACAGTAGCTGTACTAGTATCTGGTTTTGTTCCTTATGTACATACTTTTTTTTTGTGGTGTGGGAAATCTTTAAATGACGCTCTCGGCCAAGCGGAAGGGAGTGTCAGACTTCTACTGACTAAAATCCACCCATGTTCCTTCTTAGCCATTGTGTCCAGGGCCGCAGTATCTCTTTCGAACACCCCGCAACTCCAACAGGCGTCGGCCTTTGCTGACATCTCTTGAAGGCGCGTGTGGAATATGAACGCGCCGTCGACACGCACTGTCATCGTCATAGGACGGACGGACGGTGAGCAAGCCTTATGTACCGACTCAAATATTTATTCTGTCCTGGCTTTCGTATGTTTTTTTCACAGGTGGCCACTGAAAACCAGCTCTGTGCTGTGTCGGTGTCCTCCATAGCACAGCATCATGCTGAGTGGTAACCTGATTGTCGCAGTCGCGAAGTGCAAGCTGTCATCTTGCCTGTCCTGTTGTATCTTTAAATATTTGATATGCCTTGTATACTTATTGTTTTTTTTGACATTTTGTATGCACGACATGTATCTGTAACATATTTTTTTCTTTCTTTCCATCAATACTTACTCACGCCTTTTTCCCATGGGGGTAGGCAGAAACACAGAGCGCCACCTGCGATCCTTACATACTCCTTTTGCTTCGTCCACGTTCATACATCTGGTCATACACGCAAACCAGTTGCGAGTAGGTAGGTACTACTAAGGTACAAAGTTGTTGAGTTTATTTTCCCGTTCAGTTGGATGGCCGTTTTCATCTTTTCCCGATACATCGTAAAGGCGACTAATGGATTATCTGAGGAGTCTCTTGGGCCTTTAATAACGTCATATTGCAATCGTTAATTCTTAAGCAATATTGCTCCATAAAAGTCGTAGAAATGAACCGAACCTTCATTCTTCTTCTTAGCGTGTCGATGGCAATCTACATTATGTCGGCTCAAAACCGAGCTATATTATATACTTAAGTAATATTATTATTCGAATCATACTTAAATAAGTTATGACTTATTTACGTAGGTTCGTATAGGTACCTTAATTTCACGTATAATTCTGTCATGACGGAATGTGTCTTTGAACATCTTGTAGCATATCAAGTAGTGCTGGCCTAGTGATGTGATCGTCGCACCAAGGAAATCAAACCAGTATTTTTCTCGAAGGCACACAATGCCAAGTCAGAGGCCCATGGGTGGCATAAAAACTGACTGACACCAGGTTAGAAAGAAAGAAAGAAAGAAAATATATTTATTTGTGGCAGAAACATGACGAGCATACAATAAGACAATAAAAAAGCAATGGGTACACGTACAACACATAACAAATATAATAAAAAATACAAGAAAGGAAAATAAAACGAAAGTTGCACGTCGTGACTGCGACAAGCAGGTTACCACTCATCATGGTGCTGTGCTATGGGGACCCACAGCTCAGCAGCAGGCAGGTTACTAACCTGGTTACTAACAAAAGAAGAAGAAGATCTTCATGTATAGGTACCGCAATTTTACACAAATAAATATAAGTAGAATAAGTACTTACTTACATCAGTGCGAGACAAAGATGGAGTCCCACATTGCTCCATCCCTTAGGTGGGCAAAGTAGTAGGTAGGATTGTGACTGGCTATCAATAGTAGGTATGTAACACTTGGTAAAGTTAAAACGGTAATTTCGTATGAATTTACGATTGCAATTTTGAGATATGACCTACCTTATTATAATAATTATGGTTTTCAAAATATTAGTTTAATTATGTATCATAACATAACATAACATCACGCCTATAATCCCCGAAGGGTTAGGCAGATGTGTACCTAATGGTACACCCACATTTCGCCAGTTATGTTTAAGTCCCATGTAATAGGGGGCGAGCCTATTGCCATCAACCGTGCACAAGTCCAGACTCCGTGGCTGTTACTGATAATTTCCTGATGGAAAAAGCCAATATCAGTTTGCCCGACCCAGGAATCGAACCCAGGACCTCATAATTATGTATCATGAAAATGAAATTAATACACTAGGCGAAACTTACTTCTAAATGTTGCTAGGTGTAATACATATTGGTTCTGCTGACTATATCTACCAAAGCCCATGAACAAAGTTAGTACATCTCGACTGGAATCTAGGAACAGCAATGATTGATTGCAGGCAAACACACAAGTTGTCTAGTTACAGATACGATCTGGCACGAAACATATGTGTGTTAGCAATCAGGCTTTGCTGTGGTTTGGTAACTAGAAGGTTTAGTAAAGTTAGAATTGTTCTCCAACTCTAAACGAGTGAAACCACGGGCAAGAGCTAGTCCCAAATATTTTCAAAATACCCTAATAATAATTACCCTGATAATACATTGCCCTAATTTTATTTTACATCAACATGACGGAAGTAAACGTAATAAATAACATTATTCGTTTGTATTCGAACATTATAGGTAATTCTTGTTACAAATAACTACAAATGTGTCAAACAACCGCATATTTACAATCCGCAATATTAAATACGAACAGAGCCATTCATAATTAAATGTTGCATCACTTTAAAAAACAACGTCCAATTCGTCTGTTCGTGAAAGATATCAAGAATTATTTTTTATTTGCTAAAAAAATAATAGTGGTTTTATTAAACACTAGCTGACCCACGCAACTTCGTTTGCAACACATAATATAACTTATAACCTTTCTAGATAAATCGACTATCCAACTTATTAAATTGAGCTATATCGTACTCGTAACAAACAAAAAATCTTACCTTTCCTCTATAAAATACCTATTAGTTTAGATTGACTTCGATTATATTATTAAAGTAACAATTACTATAGATATCTCTTACTGTTTAATATACAATAACACCTTACTTGTAAACATTATGGTGCAGTAAATATTTTGAATTTGAATTTCGCCGGAGCCCCCAGAGGCCAGAATCCCCATGTACCTACCGCACCGGACCGAATGACTGCCACGCGCTAATTATTTTGTCGCCCGTATATTTTTACATTGCGATATCTTCTAAAATATTTGTTTAAACTGTATAGAGTAAAGTGCACAAATATGTTATATTAAATTTCCGTGCTAGCAAACACATTTATTTAGATATAGATTAATACCATATGGGTTAAATAAGCTTCGCAAAATATAATTATTTTTAACCTAACATTTTAATATAAAAAAGTGGTTACAGTGAGTCAATCGTAAAAGATAAACATATGCTGTCGCGGACTTTTTTTTAGAACTTTTAACGAGGAACAATTCCTTTCTACATGATATTTACGTAACTTAAACCGTTTTCGCAGCGCACGCTACGGAAGCTCTCAAAAAGGAATATCTTTTCCCGTTTTTGCAACATTTTTCATTTATGCTCCGCTCCTATTGATTGTAGCGTGATGTTACATAGCCTAAAGCCTTCCTCGATAAATGGA
This sequence comes from Diarsia brunnea, assembly GCA_949774965.1. Lineage (NCBI taxonomy): Eukaryota > Metazoa > Arthropoda > Insecta > Lepidoptera > Noctuidae > Diarsia > Diarsia brunnea. The sequence goes on along the minus strand of OX459008.1, from coordinate 15,360,172 downwards.
CTATCCAACACTAAAAGAATTTTTCAATTCCAACCAGTACTTCCAGAGTTTACCCCGTTCAAACAAACAAACAATCAAACAAACAAACAAACAAACAAACAAACTCTTCAGCTTTATAATATTAGTATAGATTTGTGCTTATTTTACATCTGAGAACATTAAATATATTTTAAAAATAATAAATAATAATAACCTTCTGCGTTATTTAGTGAAATTGTTATAATGTTGTAGCTGACGCTAATTTAAAATTAAATAATTAAGAAAATAATACTTTAAAATATTTTACACATACAACTACATAGATTAAATTCCCATAGACCTTAAAAGTAAATTGTATGTGCACAAATTCCTGTAAGCTGTGAAAACATTTACCTGTTAAAATAGATAATTCCTTACAAAGCGGCAGGACAAGGAAAACATTGTGAGGAAACCGGTTTATCCTAGAACCGGCAACATTGTGACATCTACCTGATCTACCAATCCGCACAGGGCCCGCGTAAGGCAGAACAAGACGGTCGGCTTGTCCTTTAGACGATTAGCACGAGTAACTACATCGCTATTTGCAGTTAATTTTACTGAAAATTAGCCTATTTTTGAACTGAGAGCACAAATTATTTAAATAATGATGTCTGGCAAAAATGACATTACATAAATTACTTTTTTAACGAAAGGACAACTTAAGTAAATGAGTTCTCCAAAAAATATTTTTGATAATTTCAAAGACTTTCTCTTACTAAAATAAAATGTGTACAATCACTTAAAATTTTATTTCGTCTATTAATGTCTCGTTTAAAAACTCTAAATAAAAAGATAGAATTTAAATAATGGGTAAATAGCGTGGTGGTGGAATGAAATGACATAAGTAATAAAGAAAAAAAAAAGAGAATTATGGAAGAAGAAGACATCATGTTGCCTTAGCGAGTTTCTTCTGTGCCTAGGAATGCTCGTTAAGTTGTTGGTACCGGCTGTCATTGTAGATATTTGACACTTTGTTACATGTCGTCACTGGTTGAGAAGATTGATAATAGGATAGTTAACAAATAAAATCTATTTAGTCTGTTAGATAGATTTCCAAAAAATATTGGACACGTATTTTTCTTTTTTCACGTAAACAAATAATGAAGACGATACAGTGCTTTGAAAACTCGTGTGACGTCATTTTCTAAGACATTAGTATGACATTTTTTACCTGTGAGTGACGTCAGAACCAGAACTCAAATCTTTAGGGTCAGATAGGCAGTCATTCCATGTAAAAAACTTAAATTATACTGGTATTAAGCTGCAACGGAAGACTGGTAGCTGACCCCGAAAAAAGGCGGATAAGCGGATTGATTGAACGGCGGGAGTACAATAACTTAGTTTAAAATTAATATAACTAATACCAGACTGGATGAATATGTTGTAATAATGACGCAATACAGTGTATAAGTGACCACAAAATGTTAGCGATATGATCGCCTAGGTCACACTGTCTAGAACTGATACGATAGACATACATAGGTATTATACGTATATACAAGATGATTTTTTATTCACCGTCCAAATTCTGATACCTATATTAATCTTTGGCGAAAATCATTGAATACGTGTTTTTTTCTTTTAGTATCACTCAATACAAAAATATTGAGATATCACATCACAAAGTTTTAACGTTTCACGGAGAGCGGATAATTCTTTCGAGAAAATGATTTAACATGAAAATTTTGCGTATCGTTTTTTTTTTCATTAATGGTTGTAGTGTAAACCTAATGCCTAGAAAAAAATTGGACGGTGACCTAAAAATCATCTTGTATATATATATTATGTATCCCTATACCTATGTTTTTTTTAGTAATAACTACCACTGGGGTCGACCTTTAGGTTAAACCGCGCTTGCGTAGGTTGGTCTCTAGATGGGTCACCACCCGTTACATACCGAGTTTCCTCCGTGCCTCGGAAAGCACGTTAAGCTGTTGGTTGGCTGCCATATATAGATCTTTGGCAGTCGTTACATGTAGTCAAAGACCTGAAAATCTGACAACCAGTCATACCAAAGGGTATTACCCAGTATTAACTGGGTCGTGGAGGTCAGGTAGGCAGTGGCTCCATGTTAAATACTAATAGTATCCGGTTTGACTGGAAACCGAAGGCTAGGCAGATGATGGTCTAGTACATTTTGATGTAAGTGGGCTTTCCCAATTATATCAAAATGTACTAGACTTTGTTATTGCATTTGAGGCGAAATTTACACCCGAGCCGCAAGTGAGGTTGTTGTTGGTTGAAAAAAATCTTTGAGTATGAAATTAATTGCATGTTGTACTTAATCGCATTGTTTTAAAAAAGTTATGGCTAATGTTATATTTAATAGGTAAACTTTTATTTGTGTAAGAAAGAGAGTGATGCTTATGTAATCTTTATCATTCAAAAACAAATACAATTACTTAACCAAAACCCTTCAATAATATTTTTTCATCAAAAGAAATGCAGACTTTCCTCCATTAACATAAGTACCTAGCTACCCACTTGCTCAAGGTTAAGCAAAATACGGTTTGCTAAATCCCTCCATTATCCAGTATTTTATTTCTATAAGAAACAGTTGAACCGTATTTACTGTTCTTTCTAGAGATCCGTATAATGATAAAAAATCCCTTTCCTTAATCTAGGGTTAATGAAGACAAATCCAACGTTGCGTGGACAGTGAGAAATAAGAAGAGGAAAAAACAGTGAAAAATTAGATCTAAGCGGTTTTGTTTATGTGTGGTAGCGGAAACCAGGATATATGGTAGAGAGGGTAAACTTAATGTAATATTTCCTACCTCAAATCCCTGAAGCATTCGAGGTGGGAAATAAAAGTTTGGCTCTTTGGTTTTTGGTATCTGGAATTACTATAGCCATGTATTTTGGATTTGTGAGTGGTTGATGGCAATAATTGGATTGCATTTTTGGACTGGCAAAGGACCGGATCGGATATGCCGAGCTGATTGCCAACCTTCACTAGTTGGAGAAGCACTTGAAGAGAGAGAGAGATGGCAATAGGCTTGTCTCCTACGTATTTCAAGGGATTTCAACGTAAATAATTAAATATATATTTATTAACTTCAAATATTGTGTTTTGCAGTAATGAGATAATACTACTGCGCTACATTAGGTGTTGTCTAGTAAAAAAACACTTTCGAGGCATGATCTACAGCAAAAACAGGATAGAGACTTTTTCGGAATAGTAATGTTGAATCAAAGCTATTTTTTTTTTTTTTTACATAATTCAAAACTCAAAGCATTTATCTCAATTAGACTTTTACAGGCAATTTTGAATGTCAGGAAAACAAAGAAAACAAAGCTACTGTACAGTCAGTTACAAGGTATAATCACTCGTTAAAGTAATCATTAGAAACCGTTGATCACTTTGGAGAAGAATAGGCAAGAAACTCCATGGACACTCTTAAATCAAAATATAGTTACAAGGTCTGTTTACATTAAAGACTCCACATAATTATCAATTATCTGTTAATCACCAAACTTCGCCAAATCGAAGTAATTCGAAACTTCACAGTTTGATAACCGTTCATGAAATCCCATTAAAATAAACCGAACTTTAATATCTACGGATTTAACATTGATTGCGAAAGTTAACGATGGCAAATGAATGCGAATGATCGCATTAATTCGTAATAATCGAATAAATGAGCACTGGCAACACTGGCAACTCTATTCTCTGTGGTGCATCACTAATGGTATTTGAAAACGCGGGAATTGTTATTTGCTGCACTGAAAGTAATGTCATTCTCCTCAAAACGAGATTGTATGTCCACAGACTGCCGTAATTGAATTTGGACTGCCTCGTTGGCTTAGTGGTCGTAATCACGACTGCTGAGCATGAGGTTCTGGTTTCGATTCCCAAAATTATTACCAAATTATCGTTGGGTTTTTCCATCAGGAATTTCTCAGTAAAAACCACGGAGTTTGGATTTGTGACCGGTTTAAATACCAGAAACACTTTAAAAAACCTTTTTGCTTCATAAAATCACACACAGCAATCCTTAAGGACCATTAAACTTGATCAACAAAGCAATATAAGTCTTTTATCATTTATAAGGTCAAGGAACCTAATTACAGGGAAAGCCGAACCGACATGTATTTAGGTCCTACCCAATTTAACATCACCAGATGCAGACGACGTAAATTGGGTAGCACTTTAAGGAAAATTAGGTCTCACGCCTGCCACCAACAAACGTTCTACTTACTGGAGTTACGGACTGGACCTTAATAAAACTATTTCACTCGTCACTTTGGGCGGAAATTAAGGGTAACGTGAAGAATATTGAAGTGGTTATACATCCAGAACGCGCTTAAAAAGATTTGTTTTATTTGTTTTATCTATATAAATAAATAAAAAAGCTCGTGGCTTAATAAGAACTTTAGGTAAAGCTGTGCTTGCCTAGGTCGGTCTGTGGATGGGTGACCGCCAGACATACCGAGTTTCCTCCGTGCCTCGGAAAGCACGTTAAGCTGTTGGTCCCGGCTGCCATATATAGATCTTTGGCAGTCGTTATAGGTAGTCAGTGACCCGAAAATCTGACAACCAGTCTTACCAAAGGGTATCGTATAACCTAGTAATAACTGGGTTGTGGAGGTCAGATAGGCTGTCGCTCCATGTAAAATACTGGTATTCAACTGCATCCGGTTAGACTGGAAGCCGACCCCAACATAGTTGGGAAAAGGCTAGGCAGAGAAAATAAATAAAAAAGAGAAGCACTGACCGGCTGACTGGACTTATCAACGCCCAGCCCAAACCCTTGCCGTTACCCTTGCTTTACCCTTGAAAGCTGAAATTTTGCACAGAGGTTCCCTTCATAATTTTAAATAAGAATAAAGCAGATTTTTTTAAAAATCAACCCCTAAAGGGGATATATAAATAGGGGATGAAAGTTTGTATGGAAAATAATCGACATTTCCACGCGGGCGAAACCGCGGCCAAAGCTATTCATTTATGTAGACACAAGAAAGAATGTTAGGAAACATCATGACTTACCTTTAACACAAAGGCATAGCTGCATAGTTTTTAAACGATTTCCAAAAGGACGAGGTTATCAATTTGTCGGAATCTTTTTTTTTCATGTATGTTCCCCGATTACTTGGAGATGGCTGGACCGATTTGGTTATTTTTTTTTTTTTTGAAAGGGTATACTTTCCAGGAGGTCCCATGATCATCAAGTCAGGATCTGATGATGGGATCCTAGAGAAATAGAGAGAACTCTACAAATTTAAGATCGGATGAAGAACTTCAGAGATAGGCAACGGAACTCCTCAATAAATAATAGCAAATGGACTGGGATTGCTGAAATCTCATGTCTGTCTATTTTTTACACCAGTGCATAACATAACATCACGCCGGTACGCTGTAAAGGGGTAAGCACATGTGAACCACTCATCATCTTCCTGCCCTTATCCCATTCTATTTGGGGTCGGCGTAACACGTTTTCTTCTTCCATTCTTCCCTGTTACACGTCAAGGTGGCGTTTATTCCTTTCTCATTCATATCATTCCTCACACAATCCATCCATCTTTTCTTTGGCCTTCCTCTCCCTCTCCATCCTTCAAAAAAGTGTGAAAAAGAAAAACTTTTTAACAAAAAATGAAACAAAAAAGTGAAAAAAAAACTTTAGAAAAAAAATCAGCTTCTGAAGTCGGTGGCAAAAAAAAACGAAATCAAACAAAAGTCACCGACTTCAGAAGCTGATTTATCTTCTAAAGTATATTTTTCACTTTTTTTTTTTGTTGAAGTTGGTTTTTGTCTTATCTATAACTAGCTGTTCCCGTGACTTCGTCCGCATGGAAAGATATGTAAAAAAAATAAAATGCATATTATTATTTATTTATTTAAACAGTTAGTTGGTGCACTTACAGTTTACACCAACGCGTGCAGCAAGTCAATATACATACACCCCTGGATATAATCTACATATTATCTCCTTACTAAACATTACGATCCGATCAGCTGTTTAGTCGTGAAAAGGCAACAAACAAACAAACAGACTTACTTTCGCATTTATAGTAGGTATTGGTAGGAATGGCTATTGAAATAGAAACTATGGTATATATAGATTCCGATTCTTAGAGTAAAAATTAAATTAAACATTGTTCTATTTTGAATTGAATGAATTGAATTTTGAATTGAAAATTGGTGGGTTATATGAGGTTTCATATGCCCCAATTATTGGCTACCTACCAAATCAAGTCATTGTATATCAATATTTTCTAATATTTAACTCAACAACTACCTACATCAAAAACAACACGATCAAGAAACCAATCCATAATGACTGTCTCCTTTCAATCAATGAAATTGAAAGACAAAGGTAATTATCCTGTATCGACAGCCATTTTGGTTGTGCCCGCTACCGCAGTGCGATTGAATACCACGGCTACCCCTGATTACAAGCCATGATCCGTCCGTCACAGGGTTCCATTAATTGATAGATTTTCTCTCGGCAATAAATCAAGGGTGAAGTTTAAATTGCTTTCACGGTACGAAGAATTAATTGTAATTTCTTAGCCGAGCGTGAACTTAAGTAGAATTACCTATAATATAAAAAATAATTAGTGAGCCACAATTTGTGGTTGCTGGAAATCCAATAACTACTATTTGTAGTTATTGGATTTCCAGCAACCACAAATTGTGGCTCACTAATTATTTTTTTATTGTGAACATGGTGTCCGTGTAAGGGTCATCGTGGCATTTACTGTTTCCATGGTTTAAGTCGGTACATATTTATGTTCGTTTACATGCACCATGAGGGATCTGTCTGAATCCATCGGTTTATAACGCCGTAGAAGTGGCAGAGTTCTTTAGAGAGAGTGGCTTAAACTCATCGGTACGGTCCGGCAGCGTTGATATTTTGGTCAGTTATTAAAAAACAAACAAACAAACCAACATTCCAAACATTTTGAATTATTACAAGAACTAAGTAAAATCTAAATCCATGGTAGTTAGTAAGTAGTAGGTCTATTTCGTGTGATAACTAGCGTGCCTTGCTAAATTGGAGACGATCAAGGCGTATCCATGTACATAATAATAACACGTACGCAACCAGAGAAAACAAACGAAAACTGAAAAACGAAGTTATAAAATATTTGGGTCGTCATACCGAAATTATGAATTTCAGCTAAATTTTTGTTTTATATCACTACATAAAAAAAATATTTTAGTCAATAAAGCAGTCCCAGCTTCACTTTTAAACAAGCCGAGATTTATAACTGTCAGCTGACTTTGAAATCAGAGAACAACAATTACCAAAATTGGAAAATCGGAACATGAAAAATAAACGAATATTTTTCATCGCTGGGCTCGAATAAATGGTACACATTTTACTTTTAAACTGGCATCCGATGCAGCCAGTTTTTTTTTCAATCCGTTGAGCACATGAAACGATTTGAAAAGGCCAAACTGTTATAGCGATGATAAAATATTTAAACTTCAATGTCCTGTTCAAATATCTTTTAAAGCTTAAGTAATTCCTTAAGATCTAAATGATAACGAAATCATAATCATGCTAACGAGTGCTGGAAAGGTCAAAAGTTAATTAAAAACGCTTAGAACCACCAATTAAGACATAACGCGCAGAAGGCGAGATTGAAGAGCGTATTATGTTTGTTAAACATTTTTTTTTTATTAAAAGAATCGATAATGTGAACACTGAAAATCTGTAAATATTATTATTGTCTAAAGTGTAAGCTTTGAACTCTTGTAAATATTTATGTAGTTAGGTTGATACTTTGACGCATCTAGCACGTTAGGTAGTCTTTAATAATAACTAGCTGATACCCGCAGCTTTACCCTCGTGGATCTCGGTCAAATTATATACAAAAACCTTCCTCGAGAACGACTCTATCCATTGGTAAAACAGCATTAAAATTGGTGCAGTAGTTTTTAAGTTTATCGCGAATAGACAGACAGACGCGGTGGAGGACTTTGTTTTATATTAAGTAGTGATGATACTAGATGTTAGCTAGCTGATGCTTGCGTGAAATTATTATAAAAATATTAATAACCTAAATCGGATTTTTTTAATAATTTCAAGGTTTTTTTTAAAAAACAAGAACCCTAACTCTTCCTTTTTCTAAAAAAATACAAATCGCCACGTTACTCCTTGCACCATCAGCTACCTGCTAGTAAAATAAAATGCATAAAACCAGGAAAATATTCTTCACAATCATAATTTTCTTTTTACCACACAAATAACCATTAAATCCAAGTAACAAACCAACTATTTTCATATAATTGAGTAGTTTACCAACTGATATTGAGTTTTCATAATGTAGCGGAAGACGACTCTTTGACAGAATCCAAAAATAAAAGCAAGCAGTCTTTGATCTTTATTAGTAGATATTTTTAGTGCCTGCATAAAATATTTGTGACAGATTTCCCAACTACACTTGGGAGCAAATAAATCGAGCCACTACCTTTTTTCACGTAAAATGGTAAATATTTTTGGTAATATGGAACGTATCAATTCGAACTATATATCGCCTAAAAGTTTAGTTAATAACCTTTACAATGAGGGTAAATTATTGAATAATAACCTTATTGAATGATAAATTATTGGCTCTGCAAGAAAAATGGTAATTTTGATAGAAAATTTAGTAGGGCTAAAACAGTCCATAAAAACAATAAAAAACAAAATTATTGCAAAAAAAATATTCTTAATAACTGGTATTACCCCCCCGTGCCCTGATACATTCTTGTAGCCTATTAGTCATCGATCTGATCAGCGTTACGATGACATATTGTGGTATGTTCTCCCACTCTTCAAGCACAGCGACTTTAAGCTCGGGAATGGATGAAACAGCGGGAACCCTGGCTCGGACTCTCCGTTTTAGCTCGTCCCATAGGTGTTCGATCGGGTTCAAATCGGGACTTCGTGCTGGCCATACCATTTGTTGAATCCCGATCGCAGACAAGTATTCCGTAACGATCTGCGCGGTATGAGGTCTCGCATTGTCATGCATAAACAAGAAATTTTCTCCGACAAAACCAGCATACGGCATTACGTGGTTTTCAAGAATGTCAGTTATGTATCGGTCAGCTGTTAATCCACGTCTACCACTGCCATCGTTGGCGGGGTCGACGAAGACAAGTTCCGTTTTTCCGTCTAGAGAAATTCCTCCCCACACCATACAAGAACCACCACCAAAACTCACAGTTTCTCGAATGCAACATTGGGCAAATCTTTCACCAGGACGTCTATACACTCGGTTTCTCCCGTCATTGCTAAAAAGACAGATTCTTGACTCGTCAGAAAACAAAACTGACCTCCAGTCTTCTAACGTCCAATTAATGTGTTCTCGAGCAAACTCCAAGCGAGATCGGCGATGAGCTACAGTCAATTTTGGGCCAGTTGCTGGTTTGTGTGATGTTAAATTTCGTTCTTTTAGTCTTCGTCTCACTGTCCACCTACTGATTGAGACTCCTCGAACGTCACGTAACGCTTGCTGTAGCTGAACAGCATTAAGTCCACGGTCGCGCAACGAATTGGTTGCAATAAAGCGGTCGTCACGTTCTGTTGTTGCCCGTGGTCGGCCAGTTCCAGGTCGCCGAACAAAAGCACCAGTCTCCAGATACCTGCGGTATACCCGCTGTACCTTTGAACGACTCAAATGAAGTCTGCGTGCCACTTCACGTTGTCCGTGTCCAACCTCAAGTAAAGCTACAACTTGGGCAGCTTCCGTCGGTGTAGTATCCATTTTATCAGGTTATTTTGATTACACAGACACAGATAAAGACAACAATAACAAGTAATATGGGTATGATTAACAAAAACCTCAAATTTAATCTTTTCTTAACAGAGTACAATAAAAATGTCATAAGCAAATTAAATGCGATAATTTTATTCTACCCTTTAAACTTTAATTTAAATAAAAAAAAAATGAAATTTTGACAACTAACTACCCTCTTTGTAAAGGTTATTAAATACCCTTTTAGGCGATATATGTTTCGAATCGATGCGTTCCATAATACCAAAAATAATTACCATAATGCGTGAAAAAGGAAGTGGCTCGATTTATTTGCTCCCAAGTGTACTAACCAACCTATAGCTGTTTTTAGACAACAAGATGTGAAACACACTGGCAAGTGATAGACATGGCTTCTTAATTAAATACGTCTTGCAACTATTAACCGTAGAAGTCCTTCTACAGATTTTAAAAATTAATAGTTGTCTCCCGATCCCACAACTTTCATACACCTACTTAATAATATATTTACTTACCGAATAATAAACGATGACTGCCAACCAAAAAATATCCGTAAACAAAAAATAAAACTTTATTTATACCATAACCAACACTCAATAAATAATCAAAACTTCTCGAATTTAAAACTTTTTACACATACGACACTTTGGCACTCGTTACTGGCCACTAAGGCGCGCGAACTTAACCATTAGAATTCAAATTAGTTCGAATTTCGTAAAGAGCGCGGTAAAATGTCCCCGGGCGTGCGTTCAGAAGAAAATTTGAGTCGAACTGAAGGGCGGCGCTTCTGAATGGACGCCTCGCCGCGACCACGCTCATGCGCTCTCAACTTAGCTACACCAAATGTTTTTCCAACGGACTTTAAGCTTTTTCACGCTTTAGCTGGAAAATACATTTTCGTCTTTAAGTGCACTAGGCGTCCGAGGTTTTGTTCTAAAAGCGGGAAAATTCTGTACTACGCTCCTTCGCAAGGTAGCAGCCACGGATCTAATAAAGGAAAAGTTGTAATCTCTTGCAGCGCGGTTATTGCATCCCGACGGTTACCCATTCTTTTGCGGGGAAAAATTATGGACTAACTTTAAAGACAGTATATTATCTTTTAATGTGGTACAGTAGGTATTGTAAAAAATATGTAGGATTCTACAAGGAACCCTTATAGATTCGCCATGTCAGTCCGTCCGTCTGTTTATCCGCAGTTTAGCTCAAAGACTCTTAGTAGGTACCTACTAGAAATTTATAAGATTAGTTACGCTGACAAACTGGTTAAATAAAATATCGGAAGTATGCGTAGTCAACATAACACAACACATAACATAACATCTCGCCTGCAATCCCCGAAGGGTTAGGCAGAGGTGTACCTAATAGTACACCCACGCACCGTAGTGCGTAGTCGCGTAGTGTAATTGTCCCGCCCCCTCTACCAGCTAAACGGTTGTGTTTGTCACGGTGGTAGTATATGTTATCATCATCATCTTCAGCCTATAATGTTCCCATTGCACGGGACTCAGGCCTCCTCTCTAGGAGAGGAATGGTCTATATAATCCACACGTGAGGCCAGTGCGGATTGGTAGAATGTAACATGTCTTCTAATTTTTAGTTCTAAGACATGCCAGTTTCCTCAAGATGTTTTCCTTCACCGCTGAGAGCAGTGTGATGAAATAAATTACACAAAGTACTATTACATTCGCCTGCCTGGGTTTGAACTCACGACTTACTGTTCGTAAGCCGGGGCCGCCACCACTGGGCCACCGCTGCTCTAGTATAAAGGAAAACTATCACAGCCAAGTAGGCTTTACATGTTTACGAGTAATACTCGACCAACCTATAAAATGTACTTGGATAACATATTTTTTTTTACAGTTTCTTGTTTTTATTATTAAAATAAAAATCACCGTTCGGAGACAAATCCGTTTATTTTGATGTCCATCTACGGAACTCTACATTGTGCGAGGCCCGACACGCACATGGCCGATTTCTTTTTTGTGCCCACACTCGATGTGTTATCGATGGCATTTGTATTTATTACAAATTAATGGAATTCTTGTGTAGTCTATCATTATTCGGTGCATCTTCCTGGAAATTCGTACAAGTAAACAACATGTTTACATGCGTCAATTTGTTATTATAAAATCAGCGGCACGACCGGCGCAGGAACGTGATCAAAGCGAATGGCGTCTGATTTCTACGCTAGTAGCGCAAGTTCGACACCCGCATGGAAAACAAATATGGGTTGAAAAAAAGGGGGACACATTTTCTAAGATTGGTGCTGATGCCCAAGACTTGTGCAGAATAAATTCATAGTGTTGCCCTGTGATCTCTAATCAGAAATGAAGAGATTAGTGGGAGAACCCTAGGAAACCAATATACAGGGTGTAAATCAACCCATCACACAGCCGTCAACCAAGCATTCTGTACATCAATTTATGTACCCCTACGCAAAAATTTTTACTGGGAATTTTTTGGGTCAAAAATCACATTTTACGGTAAAACTCAATGTAGCACTGTTAAAACATTGTGCTAGTGGATGCTTTGAATAGTAAAGTTTGAGGTGATTTAAGTTAAGTTATAACCTGAAAAACTAGTATTTACAAAAACAGATGTAAAAAATCTGGAACTTTGACTAGTAACTTTCCCAGGTATGGTCTAGAACAAAAACTTGATTTCAGTGGTGGGGAGAACAAGTGCCCTTCGTTTGCGTTAATGGTACTTTTACACCCTATGTAGCCCGAGAAAGGATACGCCTGATAGGGTAAAAAAGGTGGTTTAAACTTGGTTCCGCTTGTAATTTCCAGCATTAGATGCTTTTCTTATAATTATATGATTAACACTGAAAACTCTGAAAACTCTCTGAAAACTGTTTCGAGTTCCCGATAATTCGGCGCTGTTGCAAGCACCATGATCACGGATAAACTTAAATTATTGCTTGTTTATGGTAGAGCTTCCGAAAGAGTAGGTCTTAAAATGAACATGGAAAAAGCCAAGGTCATGTTGAATGCCCATGTATCACCCACTCCTTTCAAGATCGAAGACTCTACACTCGACGTTGTAGACGATTATGTCTACCTGGGACAAACGGTCCAGTTAGGTAGGTCCAAGCCTTTTTTGTTAACACCATGCTTTACCTTGTGGAATGCAAATAAATGAATATGAATATGAACTTTGAGAAAGAGGTCAATCGTCGAATCCGACTCGGCTGGGCAGCGTTTGGGAAGCTGAGTAGTATTACTATATTCTCGTCTAACTTACCACAGTGTCTCAAGACGAAAATCTACGACCAGTGTGTGTTGCCAGTGATTACATACGGGACCGAGACATTGTCACTCACAATGGCCCTCATCAGAAAGCTCAAAGTCACCCAAAGGGCAATGGAGAGAGTTACGCTCGGAGTTGCCTTGCGTGATCGAATCAGAAATGTGGACATCCGCATGAGAACCAAGGTTACTGACATAGCCCGAAGAATTGCCAAACTTAAGTGGCAGTGGGCAGGGCACATTACTCGCAGAACGGATGGCCGATGGGGCCGGAAAGTTCTGGAGTGGCAACCGCGAACCGGAAGACGTTGCGTTTTGGTAGGCCTCCCACTAGGTGGACCTATGACCTGGTTGAAGGTTGCGGATATCCGCTGGATGCGAGACGCACGGGACCGGTCAATGTGGTGACACTTTGGGGAGGCCTACTCGTATGTCCAGCAGTGTACGTCTTTCGGCTGAAATGATGATGATGATGTTTATGAGCAGATAAATCGGTCTACTCTCTGTCTTTTTCGTTTTTTTGCGCTCTTTACCGCATTTTCTTATGATCTTGAAAACTATTTAAAATAAATGTTTTTGGAACTAGGCTCCTTCTTCCTCATGAAGTCATGATTGAGGGTCGTGACCACATGAGCTTGTTGCCTTCGTCTCTACACGCTAGACGGTTTTGGGATGCCTGAAAACTCCCTCTGCAGACTGTCTTCATCACCTCTGTCCATCGGGCTGGTGGTTTTCCTTCCACGTAACCAGCTACAATAAACTTTTCCAAGCTATCGGCTTCCTCTTTGCCACCACCTAGCCGCCGAAGTACTGTAGGACTCGTTTTGGTGGTTGATCTAGGCGAGATTTGACTTTCAGTTCAGTTTTGACCAAAAGTAGATACTTAGAAAAAATATTAGCCGAAGCAAGTTTTCTTTCAAATCAACCTATCGATACTAGTACCTACGTAAAAGAAACATTCTAAAATATCGTAATCCGAAACTTGACCGAACCATAACATTGAGGTTCGTACAAAAAGTGACGGCTCTAATTACTTTCGTAGCAGATAAGATAAATCGCCTTAGAGAGGCTTAGGACACGTAATTAAACCTTTTTCTAGGAGGTGATTAGGTCGTAACTTCGACCACGCATCGACCTATATTAGGCCGTAGCCCTAACTGATAAGGGAGTGACCTCGATTATCGGAGTGAATTTGCTTGTGCCGGTTAGAACGATCTTTGTTCAAATAAGCTGATGTGAATGAAAGAAACTTGTTTTTATATCTTTCATAAGAATATGACAGCTTCGTCGGCCATGTGGTCACAAGCGCTTGAGCTTGAGGCTCTGGGTTCGATTCCCGGGTTGGGTATTGTGTTATTGGGTTTTGTTCATCAGGAATTTCTCAGTAGCAGCCACGGTTGATGGCAATAAGCTCGCCCCCTATTACATGAGACGTAAACATAACTGGTGAAATCTGGGTGTACTATTAGGTACAACTCTGCCTTACCCATCGGGCCAGCCTGATGTTATGTAATTTGCCAAAATCTATAGCCATACCTATAACATGATAATCTGCTTATAAATCGGTAAGTTATTACTTTTTATTTAAATGTTAAAAATTTAAGCAAACTTATCGTATCTATTATTTTCTATTATTTTAGCTTTATTATTTTCTGGCGCATGCATATTTTTACTGAAGACGTGCATAGGTTCACAATAAATTTATCTTCGCACTTCCAACCCTTGCTCTATCCGGCCCTCGATGCTAAGACAGTAGTTTTAAATCAGCCCATAAATAATGATCTCACTCAGATCTAGTCTTTTTGTTGCCCTGTCGTTCTGCCCTCCACAGCGACGCATACCTACGTAGGTACCTTTAAAGGAATTTTACTAAGGTAGGTAACGAAAAAAGCTGTGTGTGGGTCTTAAACAGTCTTTATTAAACTCACAGATTATTGTGCAAAAACGAACTTTTTAGGGTTCCGTAGTCAACAAAGAACCCTTATAGTTTCGCCATTTCCGTCTGTCTGTCTGTCTGTCTGTCTGTCCGTCTGTCCGCACTCAAAGACTCGTAGTACTAAGTAGAAAGCTGTAATTTGGACAGGGGCGGATCCAGGATTTCGTTTCGGGGGGGGGCACATGTAGGTAGTCTAGTCAACAAGAGCTTTATGGGTATTTTTTTTATTATTTATACCTACCTATGTTTCGGATGCGGATTTTTTTTTCCAGAAAGCACTTGTTGGCTAGACTACATGCCCTCCAGAAAAAATCTATTTTTCTGTTATATTGCTCTGATAATTCGATTTGGCTAATAAGTGTGTACTGTGATGGAAACTTCATAACCGTCTGGGGGGGTACGTGCCCCCTGGATCCGCCCTTGATTTGGCATGAGTATACAAATGAGTTACGCCGCCACAGTGGTAAAATAAAATTTTGGATATTATAATTTTTTAGGGTATCTCACGGAGCCCATTGTGTGGGATGTCGTTGGATACGACTTTACAAAATATTGCGAGCTTGCTCAAAGCCTAGGTTGTTGGTGTGGTGTGGTGTGTTGCCTAGGTTGGTCTGTGGATTCCATTGTCCATTACATACCGAGTTTCCTCCGTGCCTCGGAAAGCACGTTAAGCTGTTGGTCCCGGCTGCACTATATAATAGATCTTTGGCAAACGTTACAGGAAGTCAGTGACCTGAAAGTCTAACAACCTATTATTAACTGGGCTGTGGAGGTCAGATAGGCAGTCAGTCGCGCATTCAGCTACATCTGGTTAGACTGGAAGCCGACCCCAACATAGTTGGGAAAAGGCTAGGCAGATAATGATGAGTCGCAACCTCAACAATAGTTCAGAAATTGAGTATGCAGTGGAAAGTCCGTACACGCGCGTTCATGAAATGCAAGTTTGCGTCATCGGCGAGTTTAATTTCATATAAATATGTTTATAAACGTAGCCCCGGCTACGGACGCTAAAGGTCTAGTGAAATTTATTTATTAGTAGCTGATGCCCGCGCCTTCGTGCACGTGGACGATATACTAAAACCTTCCTCGAGAACCAGTCTATCCATTGGTGAAAACAGCATGAAAATCAGTGTTGTAGTTTTTGAGTTTATCGCGAACAGACAGGCAAACAGACGCGGCGGCGTATATTTTATTTTGTGTAGTGATGTTTTAGTGATAGTTATTATAAATAAATTCGACTATAGACTTTATCTTTACCTACGTAATATATTTTTGTGTATAAAAAAATATTCCCACTTTAAAATTGCCTGAAGTTTACACAACGTGAAAGAAACAGGCTTATCCTCCTTGATAGAATGAATGAAAAACAAGCTTTTTACGGGCTTCGTTGACCGGGCCGCCTGACCGTGGAAATGGGGCAGTTTTTGCGTACACAATAGCGGAGGAAACCCCGACTACGATAATCCGTTTGACCTGTGGACATGCGTCGTTTGACACCAAACCTTTTTTTGTTTTGTAGGCTGTTCCTCAACTTTTTCGTACCTTTCGCGGCGTTGCATACCTTTTTGAACCTCTTTACGGTTTCCACCACCGGTTGTTAAGTAATAGTTTTATTCTCCCAAAAAATGGGACAAGCCCGCCACACTATTCCCAAACCACTGTAACTCCTGTTAGCCAGAATCAACAGTGGCGACCACAAGAAAAGCGCCGAGACAATAAAGCTCGACGAAGTCCCAGGGAAACGATTTAACTGTCTTGGATCCCGCAACGAAATTAATCAGAAAAGAATAGCGGAGGAGTAGGAAAAAAAAACATAATTTCCACTTCCCTCCATATCAGCAGGAGACAGAACAGAACAAGGCCAATTGGCACACAGGGACGTATACAACTGGGATAGGCCCAGTTGCCTAGCACCACGGATATTATTGTCATTAATATTACTGGGTCCTAAGTTGTGAGCTGTTATATTTGATTCCAATAATAGGTATGACAAAAATGCCAGTCAAATTCAAGGTAATTTTATGGCCCTTTTGCTCAACTACCCTACCCATAGTTATGGAATTTACTCTGATGATCTAACTCAGTCCGGACTGAGTTTAACCTATTGAAAATCTTGAGTAGGTATTATTATGTATTTTATTTATTTAAGTATCTATTAATAGTACACTTACATTACTTGTAACGATATGGGTGAGTTCTAATACAGCGCCTTCCGTTGAGGCTCCCTTTGTAAAATTGTATTGATTTTTAGAAATTATATTAAACGTTTCAAAATAACAGTGCAAATATGCGTCATGGGGCTGGCCCCATGCCCTTTTAACTGCTCTTACTGGTAAGAGCAGTTAAGAGATTGCTTCAGCATCTTAGCAGGAACAGTCGTCCGGTGGAGCAGTCACCGCGAAGATTGAGCAGCCCGTACGTAGGTACACTTGCATTTCGTCCGCTAGCATGATGCTAAGAGAACTGTAGGTACTGTATAGGCACTGAGATTGACGCATCACATGAGGTACGGTCGGGAGCCTGAATTATTAAAATAAATAAATAGTTTATTTGCACCTTCAAATAAGAAATATGGTTTTACAATAATTAAAATAAGCCTAAGGGGAATGAAGTTGTAAGATACAGTTGCAGCCAATACCTAAGCTAAGACAATTTAATGTCTTGTAATTATAGGTATCAGCGCCCACCCTCGTTATATAATGTAATGAAATGAAATTGTGCCTGTATAGTTGGTATGGTAAGTACAAATCCAGAAAAATTGTAATTTGGAACCACTTAGGTGCAAACTAAAACTAAATAAAAAAGAAAGAAAGAAAACATAAAAACAAAAAGAAACTTTATAAACCTATAAACGGTATTTTTAGTGTACCTGTGCATGTGTGTTTGAGGGTGTTTGAGCGTATAAGTGTGTGCGTGTGTGTTTGTGTGTCAGAGTGCGTGTAGGTGTAGTTGTGTGTGTGTGTGTGTGTGTGTGTGTGTGAGTATGAGTATGAGTATGAGTGCATGCGTCTGTATGTATAGTATGCCATAAAAAAGAAACTAAGGATATAAATTAGTGATATTTTTTATTATTTTTTTATTTGATTGATATTGAGTTATATAGGTACGCTTAATAGCTTTTCCGTTTCATCATAGGTGAGTGATAGCAGCCAAGTGATCACATTCTGTCTACACTCTCTTTTTGTCATACAGAAAATTTGTAACTGCTTATTTGCAATGTTGAAAAGTCTAGGGCCTAGAAACATGTTGAATTTTTGAGCAAAACTAGTTCTACCTACATGGTGCAGATTTTAATAGGTCGAAACGTCTGCTCCTAGTAGCCTGTTTTTCAATCAGCGAACTTGTCTTGGCACAGGTATGGTGTCTCATAATTAAGGTTAGCACAAAGAGCTTACGTACAGTTAGTACCTGACATTCCCTGTATAGCTCAGTAGTAGAATAATACCTGGGCTTGAAATAGCTTACCTTTAGCAACGCTCTTTGAGCTCTTTCGGCAATTATGTTATGTGATTTACCGGCACCACCCCAACAAGAAATACAATAGGTTATAACCGCTTGACACAAGGAACAATAAATAATTTTCATAATATTAGCATTTGCTGCATATCTTATTTGTTTAAACACATATATAAGTTTTCTAATCCTATTTGAGAGATTAATTAGATGATTTTTGAAATTAAGATTTTTGTCAAATATGATTCCTAAATATTTAATATATTCAACGGCACAAAGGGAAGGACAAGAACAATTAATAGATTCATTATGGCAGACGTGGGAAATTATATTATATTTAGTTTGAAGCGGCTCACCAGGATTGCGAATAGAGAATGAGATGTATTTGGTTTTCTCGGTATTAAGAGAGAGAAAATTTTGAGCAAGCCATTTTGTGACCAAGTTAAAACCAAATTGTGCTTTTCGAAAAGTTTCACTATTGATTTTATTATTGACGCAACGCAAGATATTCACCTGACGCCCCGCTATCTAATAAGTCAGTACTTGATGTTTGTGGTAAAGTGTTGAAGTTGGTTTTAATTTTAAAGCTTTCGAAATGGCTTTGATGTTATCTTTAGCTTTTTTCATAATGCTTTTTAATTTTCTGAGAATGTGATAAAAAAGCTGAAACACCGATGCATTTAATCAACGTATTGTGGATTCACTACGTGGACAATTCGCTACAGAATGATGCGGACCACTGATTGAAATTGGCGGATTTAATTATCCTCGACCATTGTGTCGGACTGCAGTGGTGACACATTGGTACCTAACAGCCGGTATTCAGGGTTTCCAGGCATACATGGTTGGCATGGCACCTTAGTTTAAGCAGTATTACAATATTAAAAAAACGTCAGGAAAGTAATGTCGAAATTAACATTACAACAAGGCTGTCTGTCCCTGTGTCTATTTTTATTTTACTTTTGATTGACTTTTTGAGTTTTTGCCTCCGACTCCGGAAAGTCAAGTTATTTTTTTACATAAAGTTGATAGATATTTTTCAACACACTTGCTCATAAAGTGGCTCTAATTTCACCGCAATTAGGCATATAATGACACCTGTAATCAAACTGTGAATTTTTCATTACCATTATTCACAAGTGAGTTATAGGTTTTTTTTTATATTTTTTTGGTTGAGATGCTTTGTTCTTAAAAAGCTTCGATACTAAAAAGATTGTGTTCCTTGCTCATTTCATGCAAGTTCGAATTTAAATAGATAATTTCAACTTGTTTAAACGTTTTTATTGAATAAAACTTTTGTTTTCTCTGTAATAAAAACTTTGAATTCCCCATTTTGTACGTGGCTGTAACGCTATCCACGAAAAGCGAAAAAAAAACTTAATCTTTTAGTCTATAGCCGATCGCCATTGTTAGATACGCGCGGAGGAAAACTTATTAATTAAAATAGATAATTTCAACTTGTATATACGTTTTCAATAAATAAAACTTTTGTTTTCTCTTTAATAAGGTGGTGGGTCGTTGTCGAATTTTAGACGGACGAAACGCAACCGTTTTCGCTACGACGAAAACGGTTGCAGAAAACGTGATTCGTTTTCTGCAACCGCATTTCATGGAATAGAATTGCGTTTTCGTTTTGTAGAACGCGGAACGTACAACGAGTCGACGACGCGACGACGACGAGTGACTTTATTAAAAAATACAGTTGCAACATTGCGTTCTCGACTTTATTTTCATAGGTATAAAATAAAAATTTGCACCAAGTAATTGAAAGACTAGTTTGTGCAACGAAGACTGTTTGAACCAATGATAATAAAACACCTTTTTACTTATAATATCATTGGTTTGAACCCAGAACGTAAAACGGTTCCATCGTCGCAGAACACAAAACGTTCTTTAAAAACGGATCGTTATCGCAACGGTGGGCGTTGCGACAACGAACCGTTTTTAAAGAACGTTATAAACTGATTAATTTTTCCCGCCATGGCGAAATTTTTTTCACAACTCATTTTAACAGTTGAAATTGTTTTTTTTGTGTTATTTTCTTCACAAATGTGTTGAAAAACGTCGTATGATACACGTGTGTATTGATGATTACCGTCCTCGGCTCTCTTAAGACCCTCACCTAACGGTTCGGGTCTCAATGGCGCCTCAGCGGTAATCACCAACGTTACACACTTATACCATAATGTACTATTATGCTTTTTAGTTTCGGTATCTCACACAAATTCTTTTTCAGTATATTTTTTACACAGTAAATAGAAGTTCTAAAACATTATTATGTTTACTTCTAATGTACCTACCTATTATTTAATTTTGCATGCTAGTTTTAGCGAATTGTGTGAGCTTCTGTTACAAAACCTGACCATCAATATTGTACTACAATTGTAGCTTCTAAGTTAATTTCATTTCATCTCGCCTGCGCTGCGGCTCGGATGTGAACTCCACCTCAAACGCAATAACAAAGTTACAATATAAGTGTTTAAACTGACATGGTCACTAACATTAACAACCAAACCACTAAATTGGGTTACATAACCCTCACGTGTATCTGGTTAGAGAAGCCATTGAAATTACCAAGTATAAGAACTTTAACCGAGCCCACCCGCAATGACAGCGACAGCACCAACAGCGCCCAAATATCGGAAACTCGAAACAAATAGTAAACATGGTAAATATCCCGTTAAATAAACCTATAACAAAATATATTTCATATCAAATATGAAATATATTTTTATAAATCTATAACTCTTCAGACAGTATGCAGTGGTCGGCATAGACCCAGCCCGGTTCCGCGCTTGTTCACCCACATTTTGACCAGTTATGTTTTTCCCAAGACATAGCAGGCGAGCCCAAGGGCGGATCCAGGGGGGGGGGCACGGGGGCACGTGCCCCCCCTGACGGTTATGGAGTTTCCATCACAGTGCATACTTATTAGCCAAATCGAATTATCAGAGCAACATAACAGAAAAAAACATGAGTAAAACTTGCGCGTTTCTGTTGGAATAGGTTTTGTCTGGGGAAGGGGGGCACATGTAGTCTAGTCAACAAGTGCTTTTTGGAAAAAAAATCTCCACAACCGATATATGAATAATAAAAAAAAATACCAAAACGCTCCTGTTGACTAGACTACATGTGCCCCCCCGAAAAGAAATTCTGGATCCGCCCCTGGGCGAGCCTATCGCCATCTACCGGGCACAAAACCGTACTCCACGCTGAGCGGCGAGCCGTCGGGGCTGCGGGTTGTTCGCAAGAGATACCGCGGCCTCGACATAAAGGGCTAAGAAGGAACATGGGTGGTTTTATAGTCAGTAGAAGTCTGACACTCCCTTTCGCTCTGCCCAAGAGCTAAAGTTATTAAAATTTGATGAATTCCCACCCCTCAAAAAAAAAAACAAAGGCTGAGCCCGGTCATTTGATGATTTCTCAGCCTCCAAGAAAAAAGGCAGCTACTGAAAAATTCATAATTATTTAAACATCCAGTAACACCTTACCAGGTAATCGAAACCCAGACTGCAGGGTTTGGTTATCAAATTATCATTACTCATTCATTAGATCAATGATTTTAATTAAATTTTTTTTAGATGAAGGTGTCTTGGACCGCTGTCGTCGATAAGACCGCCATTATCTATGAATGAATTTAAAAACTTAATCGAATTGAAAACCTCCTCCTTTTTTGAAGTTGGTTAAAAATATTGTAACAAACACAGGAGAGGAGATGCTATGAAGATTACAACAGATTTGATTGGCTGTAATTTTCGCACACTCTGTCCCGCTCGTCTCCAATTTGGTAAAGTCTAAGATTATTGATGTAGAATCATTGACTTATATATTACTGCGTAAGGACTGGGCGGACGGCATGTTAAAATGACGCCACAAACGTGGTCCCAATAAGGTCTTTCCTAAGCCGAAGTGACCTAGTCCACGATCGGCTCTCTTCGGGTGCGGTCGTAAATTTTATTAAAATCTTTATTTATGTTCTTTATACCTCGAAAATGCCACGCCGCTTATACAAGGTTACGTTAACGAGCAGACTACACCAATTCTCTGTATGGCGAACGTGTCGAGCAAATGATCGGACGACCGCATCTTTAGTTTTTATATCAATGTGTAGAATTTATTTATTTATTTATGTAGGTACACACAAAATACAAAAAAGGGAAAAAAATAGAAGAGCACAAAGGTACTGCTTATTTCATAAGAGATTTCTTCCAGCAGACCTCCGAGAGAAGAGTTTGTTATCTACCTTAACATTATATGGATGAAATATTTTCAGGTGTTTAAAAGCTACTGAAACTACTCACTTTTACTTCAAATGCAACAATCTTGAACAAACTTGAGATGGCAATGTAATAAATAATTCCCCCATTTCGGATATTAAACAATTGTTTATTTCATACCATCATCTTAAAAAAATAAATGTAACAAAAATAAATACAAACAGGTATTAAAAGTCCATTTTCCATTTGTAACATATCAATTTAATATGATTTCTATTAACATTACCTATTGAATAATTTATAAACCGAAATCTTTCACTGAACATATTGAAACTCGCGTATAAAATGCTTTTGTGACTTTAGCAGGATGAAGGTAAAAAACAACTGTATACTTTATGGTCTGTTTATTAAAAATGTGTTATCCGTGATACGGTATATACCCGAGGTCGGTGTTCGCACGCCGACCCCTAACGTTTGCGCGGAATGGTGACTACTCGATGACCGTTTGATCCTCTTTCACTAAAAATTCTACTACTTCCTCTACCGTCGTTGTTGTCGAGTCGGTGTCGAAACCGTCTGTGTCAACATCTGTGGAAGAACGAAGAGAGTTAATTACACAGAATAATAAATCCTATATTACAGGGCAACAGAACACATAATGGGATGTTTGCGTGTTGTCACCAGCTTATAGGTATCATCATCATTTCAGCCGAAAGACGTCCACTGCTGGACATAGGCTTCCCCTAAGTGACGCCACATTGACCGGTCCCGTGCGTCTCGCATCCAGCGGATCCCCGCAACCTTCACCAGGTCATCGGTCCACCTAATAGGAGGCCTTCCAACGCAACGTCTTCCGGTTCGCGGTAGCCATTCCAGAACTTTTCGTGACCTGCCCATTGCCACATAAGTCTGGCTATTCTTCGGGCTACGTCGGTAACCTGGGTTCTCGTGATCGAATCAGAAATGAAGACATCCCTACATTTCTGATACGATCACGCAAGGAAACTCCTAGCATAGCCCTCTCCATTGCCTGTTTACTATAAAATGAAAGAATACGTACAATTCCTGAGCTCAAGCCGGCGCGGCTTCTGCTCGTTCCACTCCTGCACCTTGGCCTCGCGGTACTCAACGTGCTTCTTCATTTGTTCAGTACGCTTCGCCACCAATTCCTAGAAATACAAAAAACATCACAGTCAATGAGGGACTTAAAGTACCTAAAAATAATTTATACTCTGTGGCTAATTCTTCGAGAAATTAGTTATATAGTTTGCCATCCCTTCGAGAAATTAGCTTTTTACTTTCAATATCAAAAAAAAACTAATTAGTCCATCAGATAGAAATGTAATGTATGTATCTTATATCTTAGATTTAGTGTATTCAATTGTTGGTGAGCCAAATAAATAAAATAAAATAGATTTTCAAAAAATATTGAACACATATTTTTTCTTTTTTCACATAAACAAAAAATTTTAGATTTTTAACATATTGTATATTCGAAGGAGACAATGTGCTGAGACACTTTAACTGGAAATATTTAGTATTCTTCTGCCTTTTCACAATTTTCTTATATACATTTTTATTAGTTTCGAAATACTTTCATCCACACTTAGTTTTGAAATAGCTCCCTTTGGGTTTAGTTACCTTTGGCTTTGTTGTTTTACAGAACGGTACCTCACACTAGGAATTTCTCCTGTATCATGGGTGCGTTTACAAACATTAAAACTCACATAAACAAACCAAACACCCAAACGCGAAACAACTATCTGTAGGCCATACAAATATTTGTTCCGTGCGGGGATCGAACCCGCGACTTGGAGCGCAGCAGTCCAATCGCTCAGCCACTGCGCCAACCGTGCCGCCGAAACTTCTTTATTCAACTGTTTCACATATCATAAACTTGAGCCTTTTTCCCATGGGGGTAGGCAGAAAATACAAAACGCCACATGCTACGATCCTTATAAACTCCTTTTTCTATCCCCGTTAACTGTTTTGTTTGTTGTAATAATAGAACGTACCTTGCTAGCTTTGTTACTGCGCATACGATCCTTAGACTCGAACTGTGAGTAGTATTTCTTGAGGTTCTTCTTGGTTTCCTTCTGCTGCTTCTCAGAGAGTAACGTCGGGGGCCTCGGCCGCCAGTTGAACTGCGCGAAGCCTTCCTTCATCACTCTGTATAACATTACATTAAGTTATTGTCAGGCAACTTCGACTCATAAAGGTAACGATACAATTTGCGTTAATAAATAGAACCCTTTTTTTTTTGGCGGGTGGAAAAACATCAAATAAGTCCCCCTCGTGGGCAGAGCGGAAGGGAGTGTCAGACTTCTACTGACTAAAAACCACCCATGTTCCTTCTTAGCCCTTGCGCCGATGCCGCGATATCTCTTGCGAACAACCCGCAGCCCTTTATTAGGGCCCTCGGGTTAATACAGGCGCATCATTGCATGATATGGATAACAGATACCTTCATTTGGATAAATACTGGCGCATATTACAACAACCGTTAATCGCGTATTTAAACATTTGCAGATAACGGATTATCATTTCCATTTCTGCTTATTCATCACTATAAACTTTTTTGTTTGTACAGAGCTTATCATCATCTTCCTGCCCTTATCCCATTCTATTTGGGGTCGGCGCAACACGTTTTCTTCTTCCATTCTTCCCTGTTACACGTCAAGGCGGCCTTTATTCCTTTCTCATTCATATCATTCCTCACACAATCCATCCATCTTTTCTTTGGCCTTCCTCTCCCTCTCCATCCATCAATATTTATATCCATCACTTTTTTAGTCACATGCGTTTCATTCGTCATTACATGACCATACCAAGATAAACGACTTCCTTTCAATTTTTCTGTAACAGGTGCCACTTTCAAACTTCCTCTAATATACTCGTTCGTTACTTTATCCATTCTTGTCACTCCGCACATCCACCTCAACATTCTCATCTCCGCTACACGCAATCGTTTTTCATCTATCTTTTTCAAGGTACAGCTGCTATTCAAAAATAGTCTTATGTACTAACCTTCTTAGGATTTTGCCCTGGAAGGACCAGATGTAGTATCCAGTATCGATCTTGCTCTTGAGCGAAGACACGCCAGTTACCACGAAGCGGCCGGTCGGATCCCATTCGATGCCAGACATCTGGGGGAAACACGTTAGGTTATTTGTATTGCTTAGCTAGAATTGTTGAGTAAGAATAAGTGGTATGCTGAATTGAGTAACCAAAACACTTTATATATAAATCACATTTAATAAAAGAAGAATAATAAGTAGTCCTTTTTTGCATAACATCATCATCTTTATAAGAGTGATTAGATCCAGAACGAAAACGCGGGTCCAAAACACCTGTTTCCTGCTATATTTTTGTTTGATTGACCCATTTCGAAACAGTGGCGATGAAATTAATTATACAAAGAAAATTGCCTGTCCGAGTTCGAACCCACCCACCTAAATCGCGTAATTTGCGGAAATTACCGCTGAACCACCATTGCAAACCAAATAAATACACATAAGTATCAAAAGGACGCATACACACCTGATAATGGTCCGAGACATTCATGATAGTGAAATCATTAGTGTCCAAGAACTCCAAAGCACCACCAGACAGTCCAAGGTTAGCAAGAACAATGAACTGTCCTGACGGTGACCAGAACAAGTGATTGAAGGGCTGTCTCTCGAACTTCTTCAGCAAAGTCGGCGCTTGGCCTGTATTCACTTGGTAGAAACTTATGCAGATGTTAGCAGGATCACCATGAATTATAGCAAACTTAGACCCAACAGGCTCCCAAGCAAATGCTTGAATAGGTTCCTTAATTTCTACTGAGTCAACCGGAATCTCCTTCTCCCTCATATGGAATATTTCAAAGTTGTAGTACATTCCCGAGTACTTGATTTCATTTTTGTCTTTCTTTACTTTGGAGTAGCGGTCTACTTTGACACAGAGATAGTCTCCACTCTTCTGCCAGTGGATCTTGCAGTCAGCTACGGAGAACAAGTTCTTAGACCGTACTTCAGTGCGGTTTGGAAGCTCGAGGAGTGTTACCCTGGCTGGTACGTCTTTGTCTTCTGCCACCCAATATGCTACTGTGTTGTCTGTAGGCGACCAACTGAAGTCTCTGTGAATGGAAATAGGAACATGCTAATTGCTGAAGGAAACCTCACAAAGTTTGGAAAAGAATGTGTGTCTTTAAAATTATTGCTTCGATAAAATCAATTTACATAACTCTTTTATTCGAATGAAAAAAGCAATTCGTAAGTATTCATAACCTAACGAAAGAATGTTCTACATAAACAATGTACGTGCTAAATAGCAATGTGCGTGAGTGATGAACTGATAAATAATAGATATTGTCGACACAGAAATAAATAAGCTAACATTAACAATATTATTTCCATAATTATCTGAAAAATACAAAATTTGCTTGCATGTGCTTTTTATGCGCCTCAGTACCTACCATGTTAACTACTCTTCGTTGACTGATAGAAAATACCGAAGGAATTAAGTCCTTATTTGCACTTTTAGTGTGCGTCAAGATTTAAATAAATAAAAATCAACCTAGTAAAAAAACCATTGACTTACCTAATTCCTGGAATTTTAATGGACTTCTTGTCTAGCAGACCAAAGCTGGGCGTCTCGTACACGGAGAGAATGTCCTGGCCGAGTCTCGCGAAGTACTTGTCGTCCTTGCTCCAACGGAACACGGGCCACGTCACATACTCGTCCGGCGGCGGGAAACTACGCTTCTCTAGACCCGTCCTGTGAGAAATAACATGTTTTTAATAGACATAAGAACGGGGATATCTTATTATATGGAAACATGGGATGTGATGGAACTGGTGATGGTAATGTAGGGATGGAAAATACACCTCTGACCTTCCAGCTTTCCTCACCCCTCTAACCTCAATTTAACACACTCTTATTTAATTCCGTGTTATGTTAAACGCAGCTGTTTCAAAATGAGGACAAGCCTTGAGCAGGCAAGCAAATGAGGTGTTGCATTGCAATCTCAATACAATAACTTTAAAATTACAAATTAGTCTCAGCCTCCTGCTCAAACAAAAAACTCTACTGCATTATCACGTTTGAGGAACAGCAAGTTACTTGTAATTTATCTGGAAATCACATAATTATGTTCCTTACATAACTACTTACAAAATAACATGAAAAGTCGACTTTCTAAATCATTCCTTTAATGAGCTAGTTAAAAATACTTAAAAGAAGAGAGACAGTTTTGTTTGTAAGTAAATTGCTGACACCTGTTGGTATTCTAACTGTCTCAGACTCTCCGAACAGAAGACGCGAGGTTAATACGTAATACCGTTTGCGTGAGTTCGAACAATTCAATGACTGTATAAAAACGTTACAAATGTTAACTGTTTAATTCAAGTCTCAGAATCATAGTCAATGTTTAGAAGAGTTGCACATAGTATAATATCAACTAAATCTTGACTACGTTTATGGCGTGAGTCAAAATAACACGTGTTATTTATACACAGCAAAGTGCAAAAAATATGTTGGCCAATATAACACGTAATTTATGCACAGCAACAGTGCAACAAATAATATGTTGGTCAAAATAAAACATGTTATTTATGCACAGCAACAGTGTAAAAAATATGTTGGTATTGCGTTTAAGAAGGTGTCACCTGGAGTTGGTGAAAACAGGCATTTACTAGGACCTAGAATAGAACTAGGCAAATAAAATTACCTGTATATTTATTTGCTCAGGCATTCTACTTGTTAACATAACTAGTTCTGTAGGTAATCTGTGCCAAGTGTGCCAAATAACAGTTGATTTAAATTATCGATGGTCCAGTTTTTATGCACTCATGCACAGATGCACCTTTCTTAACTGTTTATAGATCAATGTTATGCATATATCTGATGTTACGTGATTTATCTTTCTATTCAATTTGATAAGGAATCTTCATAAAACCTGATGAGCCAATTTGGTTTATTATTTGCCAAGTCAATGTTTTATATTATTGTCATTTGCCATACAAAATATTTTAGTAACTTCACCTGCAATTTGTTGTTACCTACAATGCTATTGCAGGATCCTGAGTAAAATACCATAAAACAACAATTCACAACTGACCTGATATCCCAAATAATGAGTTTCTTATCTTCGCCCCTATCGCCAGTTGGTGAGAACGTCACAACATAGTTTTCACATGGCGAGAAGGAGATGAACCGAGCTTCTGGGTGGAAGAACTTCTGGAACTGAGAGAACTTGGGGCCAGCCCATAGGGCTACGCCTCGCCAATGGAACGTTGCCAAGTATGTGCCCAGCGGTGACCACGTGGCGTAGGTCTCCGTCCAGTTCTGAGGGAGAATAAAAAGAATCCAATCTTAGAACAGATATAAAAATATGTAGATATGTATGTATGCTTCAGACTGCAGAGCCTGAACAATGTTTTTAAAACATATCAAAACATAATTTCATAGTTGCATTTGTGAAGAAGTCATCTACAAACTATTGCAGCGATGCCAATATTTCCATGGTAATTCCAAAACACTTGAATAACAGGTCAAGTCACGAATAGGGGAAATCCAGGCTTGTTGTGTCAATACAAGATACAGATTTCTAGTACAACTGATAAGAAAAATGTTCTGGACACAACAATAAATAAGATTGTTAAAACCATGGAGTTATTGCGTGATCATTTTACTCCAATTATTCATTAAGTAATTGCTTACAATTAAGTCTTTTCCAAAGACTAGGTTTAATGATGATATTTAGTAGTCTGATTGCATTTTCCTTATGTGTATCTGTTACGTTAAAAACAGATAACTTACCGGTCTCTCCTGCATAAGTGTAGGTTCCGGCAGTGCATTCTGCCACACCTGTAATGCAGTACCAGTGCCAATGCCGACCAAGAACTGATCATATGCATCGGGGTCCATCAGGTACCATTGTAAGTCTGATGCGACCTTGAATGGTTGAGGTGCTGGCGGCTCCCATTCTTTAGGGATGTCTGAATATCTGGTGAGGATACAATTGATTTAAATTAGAGAAAGTCCAGAACTTGAATAAAGTGAGAATTGTTTTGTTTGTGTAGTTCACAAAAAGATTAATTATTGTTAGGGATTCCACAAATTCAGTTGCATATTTCAGTTAGGTATTTCAACATTTATTCAATTAAATATGTCTGCAATAAGGAAAAATGTAAATTGGCATGAAGCTACAAAAAATTGTGTAATTTATTACAGAAAGAGGTTAACTTCATTTGTGTACTTTTAGTTGACTATGATAAATGTTTGCAAGAAAACATCTAATCGAGTTGTCACAAGGTCAACCTAAGTGCTTTTTTAGAGCTCAATGAACTTTACATTTTAACACTTTTATCCTTGAATATTTAAAAGCAGCTGGAAGTTTGATTGCACAATAAATAAGAGATAGGGGTACTTACTTCTTAAAATCAGTGAATAAATTCACCAAGAATGTGTGCTGCTTATCTAATTTACAGTTATTCGTCGCTTTAACGGCTTCGGCGGCGTTCTGAGGGTTGCTGTACTCCAAGAAAATGTAACCAGTCGTGTTTCCATTCTCCTGGGTCGGATAATACTCGTTGACGATCTTCCCGAACTTGCCGAATATCTTGGCTATGACGCTCTGGAGCTTCTCCAGGCGCTCGGGTCCGACCTGCGGGCACCCATCAACCACGACCACGTTCTCATAACTGTCAGATTCCTTCGGTTTCTGCTCTAAAAGGTCGGCCAACAACTCTGCAACGTCAAAGTTAGGTTAGGATTTTATGACTTACATTACAATGCTAATCTCACTGGGAAAGTTCCAAATTTTAACCAAGTACACTTGCTAACACACACTTAGCCTCACAATTACGTTAAAAATAGTAACAACATGAATGAAAAGTTGTAAAATGCATGGGTGACGCATATGGCCGGTCAAACTTGTCACAGAGAAATGCCCACCTTCATCGGGAACATCCTCAACGAAACCCTCCGGATCCTCGAAATCGGGTTCCTCGTCATAATTGGGCTCCTCAGTATCACTTTGAGGAGCTGGGATCACTTTTTCGTCGCCTTTTTTCTTAGCCATTTTGACGATTTAACGTGTGTAACAGGAAGACACGCCATTAGTGACTGAGCATAGAGAACGCATTTTTGACTTTCACTCAAATGTAATTACGTTTAGATAGCACTTGAAAAGTTTTATTTTTGAGTAATATGTAATTAAGTGGATAATTTGAGCAATATTACTTTAATTAATATTCTGTACTATAAGAAGAAACTATTTTGTTGGAAATTTATTAATCACCACAAATTGGAGGAGATTCAAAACGTTGCGTCATTTTTCATCCATAGACAAAACAGTCATGGCGGGAAAATTTAAGTTTTCGTACGAATTTATTTGCACAAAAACAAAGCTAAAAAGGTTGTTGTTTACTTTGTATGGTTCAGTTAATAAATACAATGTTTATTTTTACACAATAAATAAAATAATTATATTATATTGAATTCACCACACTTAAACATCGCAAATAACGCACTTTGCACGTGGAGTTGGGAATACCAGCCCGATACACTCTACATTAATAGTACATCTATACTAATATTATAAAGCTGAAGAGTTTGTTTGTTTGTTTGTTTGAACGCGGTAAACTCAGGGACTACTGGTTGGAATAGAAAAAATCTTTTTGTGTTGGATAGTCCATTTATCGAGGAAGGCTTTAGGATATATAACATCACGCTACGACCAATAGGAGCGGAGCATAAATGAAAAATGTTGCAAAAGCGGGAAAAGAAATTCCTTTTTGAGAGCTTCCGTTGCGTGCGCTGCGAAAACAGTTTAAGTTACGCAAATATTATGTATAAAAGAATTGTTCCTCTTTAAATGTTCTAAAAAAAAGTCCGCGACAGCATATATCTATCTTTTAAGATTGACTCACTGTAACCATTTTTTACTATTAAAATGTTAGATTAAAAAGAATGATATTTTGCGATGCTTATTTAATCCATATGGTATTAATCTATATCTAAAAAAATATGTTTGTTAGCACGGAAATTTAATATAGAATATTTGTGCCCTTTACTCTATCCAGTTTAAACAAATATCTTAGAAGATATCGCAATATAAAAATATCCGCGCCACAAAATAATTACGCGCGCGGCAGTCATTCGGTCCGGTGCGGTAGGTAAGTGGGGATTCTGGCCTCCGGGGGCTCCGGAGAAATTCAAATTCAAAATATTTACTGCACCATAATGTTTACAAGTACAAGGTGTTACTGTATATTTAACAGTAAGATATACCTATAGTAATTGTTACTTTAATAATATAATCGAAGTCAATCTAAACTAATAGGTATTTTATAGAGGAAAGGTAAGATTTTTTGTTTGTTACGAGTACGATATAGCTCAATTTATTATGTTGGATAGTCGATTTATCTAGAAAGGTTATAAGCTATATTATGTGTTGCAGACGAAGTTGCGTGGGTCAGCTAGTTATGGTATAAGTGTGTAACGTTGGTGATTACCGCTGAGGCGCCATTGAGACCCGAGCCGTCAGGTGAGGGTCTTAAGCAAGCCGAGGACGGTAATCATCAATACACACATGTATCATACGACGTTTTTCAACACACGGATAGCGTTGCGGCCACGTACAAAATGGGGAATTCAAAGTTTTATGTAATACAGAGAAAACAAAAGTTTTATTTATTAAAAACGTACATACAAGTTGAAATTATCTATTTAAATTCGAAGTTGTATGAAAAGAGCAAGCAATAGGTACATTAATTTATTTGTAGTATTGAACACAATTTTTTTAGTATCGAAACTTTTTTAAGAACAAAGCAGCTCAACCTATAAAATTTAAAAAAAAACCTATAACTCACTTGTGAATAATGGTAATGAAAAATTCACAGTTTGATTACAGGTGTCATTATATGCCTAATTGCGGTGAAATTAGAGCCACTTTATGAGCAAGTGTGTTGAAAAATGATATACATTTACGTAGGTACCTATGTAATTTTTTCATTTATTTTGCGCGCGAATTATACTGTGCTTATTATCTGACCTCCACAACCTAGTTAGTAATGGCGAGGCTACGACCCACCCAGGGACCAACCTCGGCAAGTGCGGCTTAACCTGAAGACCGACCCTAGCGCCTGTTTTTATTTAGCCACAAGCTCCAAAAAACTACATAATTTGAATTATTAATAAGGCAATAAGTCAATAAGGCTCATATAACCACATACAGCGAACGTTCTATAGGTAAAAGCCAATGTTTTTAAATTGCCAATATAGAACGCCCCGCATCTCAAGCGTATAACAGATGAGGTGGCATTATGGACGGCTGACGGGTCACCGCACATGAAAATTGAGGTCGCACTGCATGCACCGCAGTATTGTGGCTCTATGTACCTATCTATAGTTAGCTTTACACTCACTAGCACGGATATAGAAAACTGTAGTTCAGAAGTGTAGAAGGTGGTCAGATTCAATCGTCCAAATAAAATATGGTTGCACTATAACGGATATATTTTGAGCAATTACATATATTGTAGCAACCACTAAAAGTGTTTTCTCCAACTAATCGTTGTAATTTTTTGTTATTTTATTACAAACATAATTTTTTGGAATCCATATAATCCGAATTACCTAGGAATACCGAAAAACGCTACGTGATTTTCACACCAAAAAATCAACATCGTCGATCGTTTGTGACTGTACAGATGTAGAACGGTTACCGTAATGTTTAACGTGAAGGTATGCAACCAGACGTGTTTTGATTAATTGACTATCTATGTGTTGCGGATGTTTCGATGATTGTGGAATTTGTAATAAAAAAAGTAATAGAATAAGATTTAGATATTTTTTTGTCATTAAGGTCTCATGTCCCATCAGAAACAGTGGGTGGTCTGCTCTGTAATCATTTCTTGATAGCATGCTACAGTATAAGATGATCTATTTTAGGGTTGTCTGTCAGTCCGTCCGTCTGTCACGAGGCTGTATCTTAAGAACCACGATAGCTAGACTGTTGAAATTTTCACAAATTATGAATTTCTGTTGCCGCTATAACAACAAATACTAAAAACAAAATAAAATAAATATTTAAGGGGGCTCCCATACAACAAAAGCGATTTTTATAGGTAGTGGTACGGAGCCCTTCGTGCGCGAGACCGACTCGCACTTGGCCGGTTTTATCTAATACTTTTCTGTAGGTAGCAATACGAAGTGCAAATTATGTGTTTCCTACTCCTCCGCTATTCTTTTCTGATTAATTTCGTTACGGGATCCAAGACAGTTAAATTGTTCCTCTAGGACATCGTCGAGCCTCATTGTCTCGAACTCTCGGCGCTTTCTTTTTCTGGGTTCGCTATTGATTCTGGCTTTCAGAAGTGGCAGTGGATTGGGAAGCACAGAAACTACACACACAGAACAGATAACTCTTTTATCTGTTCTGTGGGAAAAACTACGTTACCGCAGTCCGCTTTGAAATAACGTTTTTGCATTTGAAAGCGCATTTTTCGAGAAAGAAGTTTAACATTACCCTGCGACCCGTAAGAGCGAGAAACTACGAGTGGGACCATGGGACACAGTTAATGATAAAAATAAAACGATATTTTCCTTTAAACACAGCTTCAATTCCACCTTCATTGATTTGGCTTTATACAATGGAACGATGAAAAGCATAACGCAGTTGATTCAAACCTACATAATTGTACAAACAGACATAATATACATAGCAATTTGAGCTTTATAGTACGTAATAAATAATATGCTTGCTTGCTAGGTAGGTACTTTTGAAGTCATTACTCTGAAAGTGCCGTTATCCTGAATGTCAATGACGGTGACATGCATGGTAATCAAGACCTACGTACAACAGTGTTTTTTACTCATGGAATTAAACTGAGGAAGTGCATAGAATATTATTGGGCATTCTATTCTACTGAGAGTGACGAGGCAAAAGGAGTGGGCCTATAGAACAGAAGGTGGGGTAGAACCAATGATTTTCTACACTCCTAAGTTACCAACACCAAATTATTAATGAATTGCAAAATAATGAAGACAGACTAGTTAATTATATTGAAAAGAATCAGACTCAATTTGTATCATACAAAATACAAAATGTCGCAGGAATACCTATGCAACTAATAAATAACTTTCAACTGAATTCGCACCATGTCGTACAGTGCCCATCGAAGCCTATATTTAACTATTTAACTACGGCAGCTTAGTTTCTCAAATCGTTATCCGTCTAGTGAATCTATCATTCTCTTGGAATTCAACACACTTGTAACCTCACCAAAACTATTCCCCAAAGTACACCTAATAGAGCCATTACAGCGAACCCAGCATCTTACATTCCATAAATAGCAAGCAGAACACTAATCCCCTTATCAGGGCATTTCATAACTCTTATCTGAAGCTCGAGTGTGTACTACCAAGCTTACTGTGTTACTGGCACCGCTTTCTCCAAGCTCGGGCTTGAATGAGGTCGCAACTATGCAGGTTTTATACTGGCCATAGTACCTACGTCTTTCGTCACAGCCGGTGTAACTGACCGATGTTGATTGCGGCTTCACTGTGATTAGAGTGTTTGTTCTTTTTAGCCGACTTTTTATCTAAGTGGATTTTGCTTAACTAAGTACGTTTGTGTTAGTACGTAGTGGCTGTGTCTTCAAGAGTTGAAGGTGTAAAGTTTTTGTGAATACCTTCGGAACTGTAAAATGTTGTCACTGTTGTAGTTTTGGGACGTACACTTCGAAAGAAAGAAAAAGAGAAAAATAAATAGCCTCCGTTCATAAGTGTGTGTAAAATTCGATCCTCTGCAAAAATTTCAACTGGTATCAAATCTAACTTAGATCTGTGTCGTGGACACTATTGACTGTTAGGTACCTGCCTTGTTTATTCATTCTTTTTACGACTAGGCAGCAGGGCTCAGCCATTATTATTACCACCTCCACAACAAACATACGCACTAAAATAAACCGGTGATTAATGCATGCATAAAACGTTGCGAGAACTCGTCTTTGAACATTGTTGTTCCTACCGATATTTCAGTCAAATGTTCCTGTTTACCTACTACTGCTAGAGTTACAAAGTATTAGTTAGGTCTTGGTAGAAAGATTAGTCAATCAGCAGGTCTGACAGCCTAAGACCCAAGTCTAGAAGGCTCTAGTAAAGAAATCCGGTCCTACTTCCTCCTAGCGTCCTCCTATCTTATGATTTCGTAATCTTTGATAGGACCTAGAATTTCTGTATTACACGTATAATAAGGTTCATTTTGTTCCGTAAACTTCAATAGAGTACCTGACACAAATTGATGCACAATGATCATTGATCAGCAGGCACAATGATGCGTAACAGAGAAATGTTCCCATGCGATTATTCTGTCGGAACAATAAAATAAGATAAACGGCAAGAAAATAGGGCGTACGGTTTACGTCATTTTCTTACGATGGTTTTGCGGGATGCTGGGAAAACTATGGACTTACGCTACATATTACCGAAGCACGTGTATCTCATGCAAAATAACATTGCAGTTTTTTGCATCATGTCATTTAATTCCTAGGAATAGACACTGAAAATTGAGTTTCGATCGTCTCAACACAGAGCAGCAAGAAGCATTGAAATGAAAATCAAATCAGACAGCTAGGTGTTTAATCAGTCACTATAATAATAGGTATGGGTACCTATTTGCTACACGTCACATTCAGTCGATAGCATCCAACTCCAACACTCTCCAAATCAAAGTTTTCCTGATTATTAGAATAGGGAAACTTTAACCGTGGTTCATAGTAGGTACTCCATAGCTTACATAGACCGCATGTTCCGATATTGGTATGTGGATTACCTCACTTGCTATTTTCTCGACAAAGAGTGATGTCACCCACGCTGGCCTATGCGTGACACAAAAACTATCAATTTGCTAACCTCATTTACGTGATTTATCCAACGAAAGATCGAGAAAATTCTGGAAAAATTTAGTACAACGTTTTCCGGTTTCTGTTTTCATAAATTGCGAAGATGCTACCTAGGTAGTAGGTAGTACCCACCCATCTGTGTAAACTTAACTAACAAATGCGGTCATCATTATTACTGAAAACTTTTCGCCAACTCATAAATTCCTTAAAGTAGGAGTAAAATTGAGACAAATGACAAATGTAGAGGCTACTTCCAAGCATCGTTAAGTGGAACAATTTCTTCATGAAATCTTCCTATACATTATGTGCCGCTAGCTTATTGTATAATATATGCATGTCATGTCAGCGTATTAACGTTTACAATATTGCACATGTAGGTACATACATCCACACAAGTTAAGTCAGCTGTAAACACGACTGACATTGAAAGAAAATTCTTTCGCCCAGCAAATGACTCGATCATAATCTAAGATCATAAGATGTAACTTCATTCAATAATATGCTGCTGCATGCTATGTTTTGAGGTTGTAACTTGTAAGCATAGTCTATGCTTGTAAGCATACTACACGAGGGGCCAATAGTTGTGAGTCGAGAGAGGCAGCCGGTCGGGTATTCGGTACCAAGCGCATTCAGTCAGTGCCTTCGCTATTGCGCCCGCGGGCCGCCGCGTTTCCCGCGTTTTGGAACCAGAGACAAGCGTTATGTTTCCCGAATCATCCCGCGCAAAGGTAATCAGCGTAGTACCGTTGTTCGTTTAATTATTCGTGTTAAATACTTTTGGTATAGTGTTCGAGAGTGCCACATTAGTGCAGGTTCACGCCCATTGTGCCGTTTGTTATTTGTTTGCTCTTTGAGTTGAATTGTGCCCACATTTTTTCCATTCAGTTCAAAGACATGTTTTCAATTACTTAATGATGTGGAGTCTGTGAATCGTAAACTATTTATAGATAAAATTATTATTAACCCGTGAATTGCCGGCCGGTGCCATTAAAGTTTCCTAGTATATTTTTTATATTAATTTGTGGGTTGTGCAGGTGCTCAAAACTAACCGGATGTAGGCTATTATTTCTGGTTATTTTCCTTTGGGAATCAAAAATAAAAGGGGTACCTATTCAATACCTTTGGGTATTCAAACTATATTAAATAAAAGGCCAGTATTTACACGAAACAACGAGAAGTTCCAAGCTTGTTGTGAATGTTGAGTAAACTGATTTAATAAGCACCTCTAAACTAGTTCCGCGAGTTTTTTTTTACGAACACAACGTTCTTTTGATTTAGCTTACTGCTATCGAATCATGTCTTCTACTAAGTAGGTTCGACTTTAGTACAGTACGTACCTCTATGTACGCCGCGCCGGTCGAACAAGGTGTTAAGTATTCAGACAGCTAACTTGCATTTATTTTTAAGATTATACAGATACATTTAGAGACTGATGCCAAACGATACATGGTTTAATGCCAAACGCTTTATAAAACAAAATTGCAATCAATATTGTTGGTGTACTAGAATTATAAAGATGTCTGTGTGTATACCAAACACCTAGCTTGTTTGACTGTACTTAGAATGAGATGAATTTGCAAAAACAATGACTCTTACATTATTTGTTGAATTAAAACATGTACATCATACATAATGTATTTACATTACAAATTACTTATTATAAAACTTACACGTGCATTACCTAAAGAATATATAAAAGTATCATTCAAAGTATCATTAGCATTAATTCCTAACAAACAATATTGATAACGATCCTAGGATTTAGAAGACAATAATATTTCCTAACCATAGGAAAATAAACACGTAGGTTCAAAATCAAAAATATTTATTTCATAAATTTATACCAGCAATATCTAAAGCAGTTTAGATTTTTGCCGAGATTCAGTACCATCCTAAAACAATATTGATAACGATCCTAGGATTTAGAAGACAATAATATTTTCTAACCATAGGAAAATAAACACGTAGGTTTAAAATCAAAAATATTTATTTCATAAATTCATACCAGCAATGTCTAAAGCAGTTCAGATTTTTGCCGAGATTTAGTACCATCCTAACACCATGAAGTTAACATTATACTTAATGCCCGATGAGCAGTGGTCTAAAATAGACATACTTATCAATTTCCCAGCAATCTTTTTTTGCGTTGAGTTTGATGTATAGAATGCTTGATTGCTGGTTTTGTGCACGGCTCGTTTATACCTTGTAAAAGTCGTAGCTATAGTTAGATCTCATACGCCCCCAAAAATTAGTTGTTCGGCGTCATAACAACATTTCCTGTAGATATGAGATGTACTTTAACATCTCCATGTTTCTAGAAGATGAGTTGGTGGTTCCTACTCCTGGTGCTGGCCGTGGCTAGCGGTCAGAGCGGTCAGGAGACCTGCCTGTCAGTGGAGGAGGACCCTTACCTCCGGTATGGCACGAAGACTGCCTATATCTTCGCCAATAAGGACATTCCTATGTTCAGAGCCCATGATGTGCCTGGTAAGTTATTTATATATATATTATTTAACTTTATCATTACGTATTGAAATATATGAAGTGAATATTGAATAGGACCCTGATGAATTAATGGGAAATTGACGGCACGGTTGGCGCAGTGGCTGAGCGATTGGACTGCTGCGCTGCGTATCGCGGGTTCGATCCCCGCACGAAACAAATATTTGTATGGCCTGGTAGTTGTTCCGGGTCTGGGTGTTCTGTGTATGTGAGTTTAAATGTTTGTAACGCACCCACGATACAGGAGAAAATCCTAGTGTGAGGCAACGATTTATTAATAAAAAATAAATAAAAATAGTGACGATTGACAGGGGAAATCGGAAGAAGAAAAGTGTTGCGCTGACCCCAATTAATATAGGACATGGGCAGCAAAATGAGGACTTTTGCAATATATGCTAGAACCCAAAATACACATCCTATGTACAGGTTATATACTTATGAGTTATGGCCATCATCATCCTACTTTTATCCCGATTGAAACCTCTCACCAACTGCGATTAAAATGAAAAATGCGATTACCGAAAAAAAAAAAACATTTATGTAATGTTGAAGGCGTTTACAAAATTAAACACTATTTTCAGGATCTCAAAATGGAACAGTAGATAGAGAAATACTTAGGTACTTTTGTTGCAATATGAACATTACCAAGCTGTTAAACTTATATGCTTTTATAACTGCGATTATTTATTTTACAAAAACTATTCTTCTTTCGTAATTTTTACAAATGGAGTAGACATGAGCTATAATTTTCTTCCGGAACTCTATCTAATTAAAACAGCGAAACCTCCTAAAAGTGACGTGACTTGAATGCATAAAAATCAAATGAGCCAGAGCTTTCTAAATAATTTCACACACCCGTTTAGTTGACCTAAATATCATTAAGGATTGCCTTTACACGTAGCTCTACCACTCTAATACTTTCGTTTACATAATGTATTTTTAACACGAAATCACGCCTGAAATCCCCTAAGGGGTAGGCAGAGGTGCACCTAATAGTACACTCACATTTCGCCAGTTATAGTTAAGTCAGGACTCTGTAAGGACTCTGTGGCTGCTACTGAAAAATTGCTGTTGGAAAAACTCAGTAGGTAACCCTTTCCCCGACCCGGGAATCGAATCCACAACCTCATGCTCAGCAGTCGCAGTCGACCACTAAACCATCGAGGCAGTCAAATAAATTAAATTAAATTCAACAATGCTGAGAAAGTACTCAATCAGACACACGGCTATCTCCTCCGAAAACCGTTGCCTGTACACGTTCCTTTCACTAAAAATATATTTTAAGAAATTACACTTCCTTATTTATTGTCGATAATATAAAGACTAACGCGTTTTCTGATTCTGACTTTCGAAAAGCGTGTGCTTTTTCTTATACACAGTCAGACAGAGTGATGTGTGTGTGTCTTTTAAAATTCGTAAGATACTACTATTTCTTTTCGAGAATGAAATGAATTTCTTGCCTAGGTCGGTCTGTGGATGGGTGACGCCCGACATACCTAGTTTCCTCCGTGCCTCGGAAAGCACGTTAAACTGTTGGTCCCGGCTGCCATATTTCTATAGATCTTTGCCAGTCGTCACAGATAGTTAGTGACCTGAAATTTTGACATCCAGTCTTATCAAAAGGTGCCCAGTATTAACTGGGTTGTGGAGGTCAGATAGGCAGTCGCTCCATGTAAAATACTGGTATTCAGCTGCATCCGGTTAGACTGAAAGTCGACCCTAACATAGTTGGGAAAAGGCTAGGCAGATGATAATGAAAGAACTCCTTTCATATACTTGTAATTTATCTAGACAAAGTGAAATTGTATCAGCGAAAAAGTCGTAATTTATTCGATTGATAGTTTTGTTTGACGGCTATCACGCCAGGCCAGGCCAGGGCAGCGGGTTATGCGAGAAACCCATTTAGTCTCCGTGGCTGCTACTTAGATTTTTTTGACAGAAAAACTCAATAATAATGGGCATGACATAGGCACACACACACACACACACACACACACGACACAAGACACTAGCTAAAAGTTATTGTACTACTAACAAATTGTATCACAGTTTATTTTATTTTTAATATTATATGTATTTTGTGATTTTTGTGCCTACTAACATAGTTTATAAGTTCCATTGTTACTAACCATTATGGATCTTTGTTATCCGAGAATAAATAAATAATTATTATTTTATTATTATAGGAATCGAACTTCGAACCTCATGCCATGCTCAAAAGTATTACAAATCTGCGATATTTAAACCCCAGGACTTCTTTAAAATGATTAAAACACAACCTTTGTTCCGTACATCTCTTTTACTGCTAACGACGACTGTAACGAGATTTTAATTGAAATTGTATTCATGACACTGGCATTAATGCACACTGATACTGAATGCATCCGATCAGTATAATAATGTACAAGGGCGAAGACATCCATGTTGTGATAGTGAACATTAAATTACAGATTATTCGTAAAGAATGTCCTCAGTATAAACCAGATTCTACATTCCGTACTGTAGTTCTACATAGTCGGAGAAAGAATACTGTTATCTAAGAACTTACTCCACTTAAGTCTTCATTTCCGATTGGCATAGGTGGTCCTATGCCAATCGGACATGAAGACATAAGTGGCAATAATATAAGAAACGATGGGGTTGAAAAGTTCTAGAGTGGCGACCGCGAACCGGAAGACGTTGCGTTGTAATGCCTCCCACTAGGTGGTCCGATGATCTGGTGAACGTTGCGGGCATCCGTGATCCATAAATGTGAGACGTCACACGCACGGGGCCGTTCAATGTGGCGACACTTGGGGGAGGGCTATGTCTAGCAGTGGGCTGAAATGATGACGGTGATAATAAAAAGTTAAAGAAACAAATAAAGAACATTAGGAAATCCTGATATTTCCTAGTATTAGATAAAATATTTTGATCTTGGAGCCTTGATCTAAAGAAACGATGAATGAACTGTGTCAAGGATGGTATTTGATATGGCAAGAAAGGGAGCCGTGTCTGACGACATGACTAGTAGTAGAGAAGTAATTCGGATATGAATAAGATAATGATGATGATTCTGATCTTTGAATCAAGGACATATTAAATAATACGTCTCGTATTTTCAAAATGAGCGTTTAGTAGGTATGGCATAGGCATTTTATTTAAAACCCTATAGTTTTTATTTCGTTCTGAAACGTTTGTAAACAAAGTTCTAATCCTCCATTAGATGCTAATGTCTTGCACATTAATCATATGATTAAAATCTACATTATGATAAATGGCTGACAAATTAACACTGTACAAATGTTACAAATGTTGTTGTGTACAATGTTAATTTGTCAGGGATTGACAAATTAACATTTGTACTTACAAAAGTCAGAATATATGAAAAGCAAGAAAAATTTAAAATAAAAAATTTCAAAGCCTGTAAATAATACCTACACACTAATTGATATTGATGTACGTCAGTAATTATAATTATATATAGGTACACTTCAAAAGCACGGATAATTATCCCTACTCGCCATGATTTTTGACAGATAAGTCCCAGGCTGAGACCTAGAGAGAACCTTCTCTCTCTAGGACTACTTTTATCCATATATTATGTTATGAGACGGATATTATTTTCATAAAATTCTCGATAAATCAATACTTTTAAAATTAATACGTTGGTATAGTGGTCTCAATCAAGACTGCTAAGCATGAGGTCCTGAGTTCGATTCACAGACTGCATATAACCATTCCATAAAGTGGCGAGTCTACATATTTGATTTCTTATTTCACGATTGAATTGGTTACG
The DNA here is from genome assembly GCA_949774965.1 of Diarsia brunnea. Taxonomy (NCBI): domain Eukaryota; kingdom Metazoa; phylum Arthropoda; class Insecta; order Lepidoptera; family Noctuidae; genus Diarsia; species Diarsia brunnea. The sequence goes on along the minus strand of OX459008.1, from coordinate 15,317,411 downwards.
CGTAGAGAAAAGTAACGGTATTCACAAATGTAAACTGAGGCCTGCGGTCAATTCGCAACTTTTGTTTACCGTCAAACACAAACAGACAGGCAAAGAAAGATTATCTTGTTCATTTCATTTTTGATGTTCAAACTGTGCTTAAATAACCGTATCTATCGAGGAGAATGTGACACCAAATGGGACTAAGATTTTTCTATACCCACTAAAAAATATCAATACTTACTAATATAATGAAGAGGTAAAACTTTGTAAGTTTGTATGTAGGCCTACATACAAAACCGATAATCTCCGGAAAGAACATTGTTATATAGTGGGTCCTATTGGCTATATATTATTCTTATATCATATATGTCCTACGGGTTCCTACGGGTTTGGCAGCAGAAATCATAGGGGGCAAATGCTTGTCAACTTCCTTGAAAAGGAGGGCCTTTTCATGATGAATTCTTTCTTTAAGAAACAGCCACAAAGGAAGTGGACATGGCGAAGCCCCGATACTATGACGAAAAATGAGATAGACTTCATCATAGCGGACAAAAGGCATATATTCAGAGATGTCTCGGTGATAAATAGGTTCAATACCGGTAGTGATCACAGACTTGTTCGTGGCACTCTGAGTATCAACTTCAAGCTGGAGCGAACCCGTTTGATGAAGTCTAGGCTCCGTCCAAATATGCTCCAAACTATGATAGGATCTGAAGCGTTCCAGTCAGACCTGGAAAACCGATTCACAGCCGTGGAAACCGCAAATGATGTTGACCAGGCGCTCGACCAAATGGTGGACATTCTCAGGGAGGAAGGGACGCGTTTTTGCAAAATGCGGTGTATGGGTAGGAAATCTAAACTTTCGGAGGAGACTCTGGAGCTTATGACGGAACGACGTGAAAACCCACCGATCAGTTCGGCAGAACTACAGGCACTCAACAAAAAAATTAGGAAATTGGTACGACGCGACCTTCGATGCACCAGTACACGCTCTATAGAAAAAGCGATTGAGCAAAATCGGGGGTCTAAAGTGTTCGTCCAATCCCTTGGGAGGAGCCACCTGTCGAAGTTGACCATTTCTAGTGGGGATATCGTCGTTTCGAAGCCGGAGATTCTTTCGGAAGTTGAAAACTTCTACGGCCAGCTATACGCATCGCATACATCTCGACCTGATCCCGAAAATGAGGATCCCAGAGCCACCTTAACCCGCCATTTCACAGAAGACCTGCCAGAAGTCAGCCAAGATGAAATCGAGGCGGCTCTTAGACAGCTTAAAAATGGAAAAGCCCCTGGTGAGGATGGGATAACGACTGAACTTCTGAAAGCGGGAGGAAGTCCTCTATTAAGAGAGCTTCGGGAGATTTTCAACTCGGTCCTGTTCTCTGGGAGAACTCCAGAAGCGTGGAAAAGGAGCGTGGTCGTTCTCTTCTTTAAAAAAGGGAACAAGACTCTACTAAAGAATTATAGACCCATCTCGCTCCTTAGCCACGTATATAAGCTGTTCTCAAGAGTCGTCACGAATCGTCTAGCGCGAAGACTCGACGACTTCCAACCACCGGAGCAGGCCGGGTTTCGAGGAGGGTATAGCACCATAGACCACATCCACACAGTGCGACAGATTATACAGAAGTCCGAGGAGTATAATCGGCCTTTGTGTCTTGCATTTGTGGACTATGAGAAGGCTTTTGACTCTATTGAGACCTGGTCTGTTCTGGAGTCGTTGCAGCGATGCCAAGTAGACTGGCGATACATCCAAGTGCTGAGGAGCTTATACGAAGACGCCACAATGACCGTCCAAACTCAGAACCAGCAGACAAAGCAGATTCCATTGCGTAGGGGGGTGAGACAAGGGGACGTAATTTCCCCGAAACTGTTCTCAAACGCACTGGAGGATGTTTTTAAGACGCTGAACTGGGAAGGACGGGGCATTAACATCAACGGCGAGTATATCTCACACTTGAGATTCGCAGATGACATCGTCATACTGGCTGAGTCGTGCCACGACTTACAACAGATGCTGGATGGCCTAGTGGTTTCTTCAGTGCGCATTGGCCTCAGGGTGAACTTGGACAAAACTCAGGTTATGTTCAACGAACACGTCACCCCAGGACCTATTGTTGTCAATGGCGGTCCTCTCGAGGTTGTTCGAGAATATATTTACCTAGGGCAAACTTTGCAGTTTGGTAAGAACAACTTTGAGAGAGAGGCCAATAGAAGAATCCAGCTAGGCTGGGCAGCTTTTGGGAAGCTTCGTCGGGTATTCTCGTCACGCATTCCGCAGAGCCTAAAGACTAAGGTCTACAACCAGTGCGTCCTGCCTGTTATGACATACGGGGCTGAAACCTGGACACTCACGGTACGGTTGGTCCATAAATTTAAGGTCGCTCAGCGAGCTATGGAGCGAGCTATGCTAGGAGTCTCTCTCAGGGATCACGTTCGAAATGAGGTGATCCGACAGAGGACCAGAGTTGTCGACATAGCTCACAAAGTAAGTCAGCTGAAGTGGCAGTGGGCCGGCCACATTAGCCGCAGAACCGATGACCGTTGGAGTAGACGTGTTCTTGAGTGGAGACCGCGAAACGGCAAGCGTAAGGTGGGACGCCCTCAGGCTCGGTGGAGCGATGATCTTCGCAGAGTGGCTGGTAACAACTGGATGAGAGTTGCCGAAAATCGAGTGGAGTGGCGCAAGATTAAAGAGGCCTATATCCAGCAGTGGATTGCAATAGGCTGATGATGATCATATATGTAGGTATATTGTTATATATATCTCTCAAAACGGTGAAGGAAAACATCGTGAGGAAACCATGTCTTATAACCAAAAAATTCGAAGACATGGGACATCTACCAACCCGCACTGGGCCCGCGTGGTGGATTACTTATAGCCCATCCCTCTCCTAGAGAGGAGGCCTGAGTACCTGAAGTGGGAACATTATAGGCTGATGATGATGATGTATATATATTAGCCTCGCTATCACAGTTTTGCGGACGAAGTGCTAGTTGAAGATAACTTAACCAACAATCAGTTTATGGACTAAATGTCGAATAAGATCTAATCTCTTATAAATGCCTACGACAACATATTGAGATGCCAATTGCCATCACTTAACCAATACCGTACCAATTAAAGAATCAAGGAAAATTTTATAAAATCATTTATTTAGTAGTTAAGGTTCCACCGAGTAGAATGTTCGAGGATATAACCAATGATAATATCTCGGGTTCATTGAAATACTTTTTAAAAACGTCATAATTTGGAGCATAATTATGTTTAGTTCAAGTACAATAAATTACCCATAGCATTATGACTACTGTTCGGCCTAGAACCTAGATCCTTTAAACTTGACAGGGAATTCAGTTCATCGTCGATTAGGTTCGAAACGTCTCATTTTCCCATCTTACTTATTATTGTCTTATTTAAGCATATACCTATTAAGTTCTTGAGTTCCCTGACTATGTCTATTCGTAGCATTAGTGTGCATATCATTTTAAATGTAACTCCTTCCACTTTTAGAATCGCGATGTTATCTTAGGAATGACGAATGACGATTCTTCGGAAATAAAAGCCCATCTTGGTAGATAATTATGATCAAATTTTTTTGTTTGGAATAGTAAAACTTACCGTTTTCGAAACAAATTCATTAAACCGAAATTTTAGGGGAACCCTAGAAAAGATTTTGGAATTTACTTGAGCTACAATTATTAAATCTGTAGATGCTTCCCCCACTGCTGAAAGTGGAAACAATAGGACCATTTATTCTTCCTATCATCTAAATTCTAATCTACCAAATCTAATAGGTTTTCTGCGACGCTCGAGTAAATCCAAATTTAGCATCATGAGCTTCCCCTACTATAAATAACTTTTTTAGCACACATGGGATCGATAAGGACTTTTGGCACTTTATTTTTAGTGGTGTACCCAAGGTCGTTACCAAAATTCACCTCTTTTGTTATTTGAAATGTCTATTTTAACCGGACTAATTACCAGACCAAAATAAAATTCATGAAGATTATAATTTAATCTAGTAGTGACCTAACATCACATAAAATCTAAAAATAAACGACACTTTAATTGTTCTTTTAAACAGGAAGCGCAATTTATACTGAACAATGTTAAATAGATTGTTAGCGAGATAAACTAAAGAGAAACCAAGCGGTACAGGAATCCTATTCACTTCCAAATATTTGGCTATCATGATTAAATTCATTGAAGTTTGAACTTGTGCAGTTTAGCAGGTATGCATATAATAAGTAAAAATAACTCTTCATGAGCTCGTAATCTCGTATGAACTCGTATCCCGGCTATGCCTGTGCTGTGGTGGGTGTCTGAAGTGATCCCACGTGTCTAACCATCATGTTCTAACCAAATTCATGGTCTACCTTTGTACCTTTCAATGAAATCCTGTCAGCTGTTAGGCACGAAAAGGTAGCAGATCCACTTTCGCACTTAGTAATTAGTATTTTTGGTATAAACCAATGGAACTAAGTACAGAGCATTGTCTAAATAAATGACTTGTAAATCATTACTTCTTTACTTAGGACAGTGTGATGTGTGTGTGATTCCAGGTTAAAGTATTTTACAACCTTGAACTTGGCATTTTATTCCTTTGTCAATAGAACATAATCTCTAATCTCGAGTCAGTGCCTCAGCACGTAAATCGCCTTTACTGTCGGTAGCTTCACTACTGCTGTATCGTATGTTATGCGACTATTAACGAATTGTGTCAGACATGGGTGTAACCAAGCCTGACATCGCGTAGTTAATAGCAGATTTCATCGTGGGCAGAGTTTAGGACCTCGACAAGGTTACACGTGCGTGCCATTCTATATAGGTTACATAACGATAACTATGATGAACAAATCAAAAATATGTTTCTGTTAAAAATTCTAACCAACGAATCGAAACGCTTTTGGCGGCTGGAAAATCATCAAATAACGGGCTCCCGCTCTTGGGCAGAGCGAAAGGGAGTTTCAGACTTCTACTGACTAAAAACCACCTATGTTACTTCTTAGCCCTTCATGTCGAGGACGCGGTTTCTCTTGTGAACAACCCGAAGTCCCGACGGAACCCGCAGCCCCGACGGGTGCCTCTGCCCCTCTGGCTCTAATCGGAGAAAATAAGCGTGAGAGTTGTTAAATAAAGACAATAGTTGGTTGTGTAATCTATATACACTTTCTTATATCTTCATTGTCGTCCATTTCTTATTATTAAGATTCTCTTTTAAATTATCATTAACTTAGTGAAGTCTATCACTGCTTAGTTAATGATAATCAGCGATGTAACCGTCGGACCGCCAAGTCTCAAGTTATTCAGCTTCATGTGTATTGTATAATTGTATCACTTGCTTCGATAAACAAAAATATTTTGAGGAAACTGCCCGGGAGATATATCTCGACTGGATGTAAAGCCAAGTCAGAGGCCCATAGGTCCCGTCGGGGCTGTGGGTCCCGTCGGGGCTGCGGGTTGTTCGCAAGAGATACCGTGGCCTCGACATGAAGGGCTAAGAAGTAACATAGGTGGTTTTTAGTCAGTAGAAGTCTGACACTCCCTTTCGCTCTGCCCAAGAGCGGGAGGGATTATTTGATGATTTTCCACCCACCATTTAAAATAGAGGCCCATAGGTGGCATAAAAACTGTGACATCAGGTTTTAGGCACGAACCCCACGATAAATAAAGAATTCACTGAGCACTAACATCTCAGCTCTCTAGTGTTAGCTTTCTTGTGGAACAGTGTGCAAACAATCATGGCAATGTATACCTAGGTGCCAACTTATTACCATTTTTCTCGCACCAGACGAGCGCATGGCACATTCACCCCAGTAACACAATATGTGATTTATTCTCACACCGACGACGTGTATTGTGTAACATTTCATGAACAAAAACCGAGTACGTTCACCTGACATCAAGTGCCTACAGCAGATAATATCACGGATTCGTTACTCATCATTTTGAAAATAACATCATTATGGTAAAAAAAACTGTAGCTTCTGTGCAAATAGCCTGATGTTCTTTAAGTATGTAGGTGGGTGTTGTATCTGATCTGGCCGAATCTTTATTCAATGACCTTGATCGTAGCCTTCTCGAGGGCCGGTTGAAAACCAAAACTGGTTCTTCATTTTCATTTAGACATCAATCGTCAGTGGAACCTACTTCCTCTACCATGCGTTCTGACTTTGCCATCCCTACAAGGTGTTTTGTTCGATAATAATCTTCATAATATAACAGTAATAGTAGATTGTATTGTGTATCTTTGTTCTTTTACCGAAATCCCAAGACTCTAATTATCTATACCAATCATCTTCCTGCCTTTGACCCGCGTTTCTTTGGGTCGACGTGACAAGATTTTTCTTCCTTACTCCCCAGTCTTCTTCGCTTTTACTTCTGTTTCTTTCATAAGCATCCATCTTTATTCTGTCTTCTTATTTCTCTCCATCCATCAGTCTGTATATCGAACTGTTTGTAACCAATCTCACAAATCGATTGATTGTCGAATCAAAGCTCCATTAGCATTACTGGCTGTGCCAAAACATTTCGCTAGTTTCCTCAACTCGATTATCGCTCTCTTTAATCTCGCCAATGTTTATTGATACACTGTCACAGATATTTACAGAATCATTGTGTATATCACGGTAACCCTATTTTAATTTTAATCTGTATCTGATATTTGGAGACGGTCCAACTACGTCACTGGCTTCATTACCGAAGAACGATGGGCCTTTGAAAGTTAACGCCGCGTGAACCGTTTACCTATTTTAACGCAATACCGTTATGTGTTTTACAATATTATGTGATGTTGCTGTATTTTCGGGTTTATTATCGATGGTTGCCTCATGATATCTGGTTTAAATGGTCCATGCTGTAAAACGCCTTCGTACTGCTGTTACGCATAGTCATGTGCCTTACCTTTTTCTAAGTATGTTGGAGTCGGCTTTCAGTCTAACTGGATGCGGCTGAATGACGCCTTGGTAAGACTGGCTCTCAGACTTTTAGCGCACTGACTGCTTGTTACGATTACTAATAACTGTTACTACCTATGGCTTATCCTATTGTTTTTGGGGATACTAGGCGCCAAGGTATTAAAATTATTGCTACGGCCGCCTCTGTTTGAAGTTTATGACTTTTGTTATAATATAAGTACAATACTACCTACGCAAAGCTGTTAAACACAAAACATAGTACCTATCTTTCATTTTGATTAATCTAGTTTTATTGTTCACCCTTCACCCTATAAAGCGATTCTGAGTTAACCAGCTGGAACAAGGCTAATCTGTACAGCTAAGTTTATCCGACATGAACCCGATGCTCTGTGGGATAACAGCAGGGGTTGGGTGTAGGGACGTCACATGACACACTTTTGCAGCTATTGTTAACTCTGCAGGTTGCTATTATTTATAGATGAACAACTTTATGCACAAAACTTGAAGCTTTGAAATTAGAGGGAAACTTACAGACCAGATGTCTAACGTAGATGGTTTTAAGGGTTCTTCGCAACAACACGGTTATTTAAGCAAGGTTTGCAGAGTTGGAGGCTTTAGCCTCTACCGTATAACATAAAATCATGCCTGTAACCCACAAAGGGTTAGGCTGAGGTGCACCTAATAGTACACCCATATTTCGCCAGTTATGTTTAAGTTCCACGTTATGTGAGTCTATTGCCATCAACACAAATCTAGACTCCTTGGAAATGACTCATGGAAAAAGTCAATAAATAACATTTTACCCGACCCGGGAATCGAACCCAGGACCTCATACTGAGCTTATTTATCCACCTTCTTCTCTTCTTCTTTTATAGACTTTTTATAGACAGTAGCTAATTTCTTAAATCACGTGTTAAAAAAATCTGGTAAATTCTATAATTAAAATGTTTGCCATCACATTAGAAAACTACCTCCTTAATGTTTGCCATCAAATTAGAAAACTACCTCCTTATTTTTTTTATCAAATTGCACCATTGCTTTGCTTTGCTTAGTTCGTATACGGGTCACATCACATTACTAAAACCATATCAAATTAATGTAAGTGACAGTTCTCCTAAACCCAATTTCTCCAAACGATTTGACCTGCATTACTTAATTATAGTACCAAAGAATGCTTCTAATAATCGAATAGTAGCGAATAGACCATCTATGTAACAGGCGGGGTCGTTCGATTGACAAATGATTGCTAATAGACCGATCAATCTTAGTTATGAGGTCGACCTGCCTTGGTACTGCTGAACCTATTATGAGAAGCATGCAATGTGTGACTTGTGATCATCAAGAAGGCCTTCATGAAGTAGGGAATGCCACAACAAAAGATATTTATTTGAGAATAGACTAATGTTAAAACAAATCTGCAATATATTGCAGCATATGGATACCAACGAGGCATTTCACAGCCACACTCTGTGGACTGTGGAATACCTAAGAGGCAGTCCACAGTCACACACTGTTGACTGTGGAATACCAACGAGGCAGTCCACAGTCAAACACTGTGGACTGTGGAATACCAACGAGGCAGTCCACAGTCACACACTGTTGACTGTGGAATACCAACGAGGCAGTCCACAGTCAAACACTGTGGACTGTGGAATACCAACGAGGCAGTCCACAGTCACACACTGTTGACTGTGGAATACCAACGAGGCAGTCCACAGTCAAACACTGTGGACTGTGGAATACCAACGAGGCAGTCCACAGTCACACACTGTTAACTGTGGAATACCAACGAGGCAGTCTACAGCCACAGTCTGTGGACTGTGGAATACCAACGAGGCAGTCCACAGCCACACTCTGTGGACTGTGGAATACCAACGAGACAGTCCAGCAGGAATACCAAAGTCGGGCAAAGTGTTATTGGGTTTTTCCCTCAGGATTTTTTCAGTAGCAGCTACGTAGTCTGAATTCGTGCCGGTTGATGGCAATAGGCTAGCACCTTATTACATGGGACTTAAACGTAACTGGAGAATTAATGTCGCTGTATACACACACTAATGGTACTCCTCTACCTAACCCTTCCAGGATTACAGGCGGAATGTTATGTTGTGTTAAATATGTGTGAAAAATAGTCAGCTCGACAGTGCTTTTGACGCAATGAACCTTTTTTTTTTTGTGGTGTGGGGAATCATCAAATAACCCCTCCCGCTGAATGCAAACGGTGCACATCTCCTTGCAATAATTAATTGAGCGACATAATCTCGGTACACATCATTCGTACTAAGATCTTGCTCCAGACCCCTCCTAGATTAATCAGAGTAATCAGGCTAGGTCAGGGTTCAAAATTAAATAAAGATCATTGCCGTATTTTATAGACTTGTGGAAGAAAGATGAATGATTCACACAACGTAACAGGAAAAAGATAAGTAATTGAAGGATTACCAATTTTACCATACGCCAGTGTTACCCTGCATGAAAACATATAATAGAGCTTGAAACCTTTCGCTAACTGTCAATTTTGTTTTTCCCTCGCCTCGAGTTGCAATTAGAAAAGCAAATTGTGGAAACTGCCGATTTGACGTCACTGTAGAAATCACACAACTGTCCAATCAGCGAACCTGACTAATTAAACTATAAAGTAATCAAGACTATTAACGAAATTGAGGAAATAATTAAACTGACAAGTTCGGTACAGTTTTTCTTTATTAATCCAACAAACTATTTTACATTTCACCCTCTGTCAAATGAACCAAAGCGCTAAAAGATAATTTCACAGCATGAGAAAACACAGAGAGCATCTCAATGTTGTGATTTACTACCACCAGTTCCACATCAGCACAGATAACGACAAGCAATATAAATAAAACACCATGGGAACAACACTACGACTACATAGATACAGACGGCAGCACTATAATCTGTCAAACTCCATTAATACATTTTCAACTTTATCGCCAAAGCATTAGGTTCAAGGTTGACTGGGAAAACTTGACAGCTTCGGATAACTTGGTGTGGTGGCGTCTGGACATGGTAATCTATTTTTAATGTCTGGGATGTTCCGAACGTTGCCGAGTAGTTCCGGGAATGGGATGGAAATTGCGGAAGATGTGTTATGTTACACATCTTTGAATTAGTTTTATGGAAAAGATGTTTGTACACTACCGGATGTATTGATGTAGTAGATGTGTGTATAAATACCGGCGAGCCGAGTAATTTAATGCGAAGAATTTGAGACACAAAGTTGCAGTCTTGCATTGACAATACACAGGATTCTTTTGTCGATTTCTTGTTCCTCATACTACTATTTCTACTATACCATATATTTATATTCGTTTTTTCCGTTGGTCCCGGCTATCATTATTATATGGGACAAGCCCGCCACACTATTCCCAAACCACTGTAACTCCTGTTAGCCAGAATCAACAGTGGCGACCACAAGAAAAGCGCCGAGACAATGAAGCTCGACGAAGTCCCAGGGAAACGATTTAACTGTCTTGGATCCCGCAACGAAATTAATCAGAAAAGAATAGCGGAGGAGTAGGAAAAACATAATTTCCACTTCCCTCCATATCAGCAGGAGACAGAACAGAACAAGGCCAATAGGCATACAGGGACGTATACAACTGGGATAGGCCCAGTTGCCTAGCACCACGGATTATCTTTAATATTACTGGGTCCTAAGTTGTGAGCTGTTATATTTGATTCCAATAATAGGTATGACAAAAATGCTTGAGCACGGAAATTTGTTCTAGTTTCTACAAGGTCCGTATAGTAAATAACTCCGGATGTAGCCCGTACACTATTTAACATAATATTACGTTCATTCTGCCAAAAAATGTGATGTGCAGATTGTTCAAATTCGCAGTCAGATGTAGAACATTGACAAAAAAAAAAGGCTGGTCCCGGCTATCAGTTGTAGATCTTTGCCAGTCATCCAGAACCTCGCAGCCAGGCAAAGGGTATCGAGAAGGTAAGGGTGTCAAGGGGTATCGTATTACCCAGTACTAATTGTGTTGTGGAGATGAGATAGGCAGTCGCTCCATGTAAAATACTGGTACTACTGAGGAAGCCGACCCCAACATAGTTGGGAAAAATCTTGGCAGTTGATGATGTAGTAGAACGGTACTATTATGACAAAGCGAGTACTTGTGGACATAGCAGTCTATGTGTGAATTGATTCTAAAACGGTAAAAATATGTGTCATACTTATATTACTACTCACGTCAAAGAGTCTTTTGTGTGGTTGTAGCTGTAACCACCTATAGTTCCTTCACAGTTAGGTTACCTTTAATGTTGCATCGCTGGATGCATTAAATTGGTCTTTATCATCGTAAAAATAAGGTTGATAACAGGTTACTGATGTCAGGGATAAAATATTGTGAAAGGACTGTGGTCTGTGCTTTCGTGTCAATGGGAACAATTTCTCTGGCCATCGAACCATGTCAATGCCATAAAATTAAATTACGAAAAGCCAATTTACTGACCAGAAAATTATTGCTCATTGTAACTTTGAGAGGATACTGAAATTACATCTCAATTCTCATAAACTGTCTGAGTGTTCAAATGATAAATCGCCATTCCTAACACTTAAACGTAACCTAAGTAATAAGTAGGTATTTATGTTTTCGTATAGCCCTAGTTTAAATAAAGTTCTGCAAAAATAAAGAATTTCGTTAACATAGAAACTTAGAAGGCATAATGAAGCAATTTTGAATCAACCTGTTAGCAGCACTATTATGTATCTGGGGGCACAGGAGTGCCCCCAAAGTCGAGCAATAAAGCGGCACTGCCATACCATCCTTTTCTCGAAACAGTTCAAACCATTTTCGTACACTTATCAACGTTTAGAAGTAATTCGCGTCTACTGTATTTTATTTTCCCAGTTGATTTAATTTCCCACGGATAGTTTTTCACTATTGGGCATTAACATAATGATTACCGTGCCGTTAGTGCCGTTGTACTATACCTAACCTAGATAATTCGTGACATTAAAATTAATATAGGGCGGTAATTACCATCCATTCATTCTCCTGGTAGGTACTGAATAAAATTAGCTGTTACAATGGTTTTCTCTCTTCCCAGGTTGCACGCCTACTGCTTTCTGGTTGCTGAACCGCCATGGCTCCCACAACCCTGAAGCCCACGAAATCGCTGAGCTGCAGAAATTGGGAGACCTCAAGAACAATATTGTTACCAACTACAAGAATGGCAACTTTAGAACGACTAATGTAAGTAAGACTTTCAATTGTTACGGCAATTTCATCGTGAGGATTTTAGAGACACAAAGGACCACAGTCCACGTAGCATGGCGATTCTATCTCGATTCTGCCAAGAATAGACAAAGCCCTTTCAATACAACTCGAATAGCCTTCTTGCCTCGGAAAACACGTACACCGTAGGTCCCGACTGTCATTTGTCGATCTCTGACAGGTAGTCAGTGACCCGAAAGTCTGAAAGTCCAAAGTTCCATTCTAAAGTACTAACTGGGTTGTGGAAATCAGATAAGCAGTCGCTCCATGGCTTGGAATTCCGCTGCATCCGGTTAGACTGGATACCAGCTCCGACATAGTTGGAGAAAGGCTAGGCAGATGATGATGACTCCAAATAATAATACTAATACTAGATAATACTGGATGGTAAGACTGGATGTCAGAATTTCAGGTCACTGACTACCTTTAACGACTGCCAAAGATCTATATATGGCAGCCGGGACCAACAGCTTAACGTGCTTTCCGAGGCAAGGAGGAAACTCGGTATGTCGAACGGTCACACACCGATACCACACACCATACCACACAGACCGACCGACCTAGGTGAGCACAGCTTTACCTAAAGATCGACCCGAGTGGCAGTTCTTATTAAGCCACGAGCTCCTCCCAAACTGATCATCAGTAATATTAACCAGTAAAACGCAGCTTTAAAATTTACCAACAGCTCATAGTAGTCAACAACAGCTTTCTAATAAGAAAGGAATTTAAGCAAATAGTCGTTCGAAGAAGTGGGTCTACCTAAGTGACGAGTACGAGTGAAGAAGTTGTATATCCAGCTAATGTTTGGTTTTGTTTGCCCTACGTGCTAATACATAGGTTTACTCGCCTTACTTAACCTTGGGAGTTCGACTATGAATCAGTGGATAAGTGGACATAATGGTACTGTATGTATTTGCATACGTTCGTTTTCGGTAAAGTTCCATGAGGGGCCAACTATTAGCACTTTATGGGTACTTAACCTACAGTGTTTCATTGATTTGCGCTTCCTGGAGTTATCATAAAGTCAGTATTAGTGCGAAAATCACTTAACGAACAGTCCGCTAAATTGTTCTGATTAATTTCGTTGCGGGATCCAAGACAGTTAAATTGTTTCTTTGGGACTTCGTTGAGCTTCATTTTCTCGACGCTGTTCTGGTGGTCGCCACTGTTGTTTCTGGCTTTCAGGAGTTGCAGTGATTTGGGAATATTTTGGAGGGCTTCTCTTAATTATAAAAAGCTCGCTGAATTGACTGTATCAAGCATGAGTCTGAACCGAACTGCGACACCAGGACACAGACTCACAGTCCGAGAGATTTTATAAGACGAGATTGCATATGTTTGAAAATTTTGTCTGTCGAATGTTATTGTTGTTAAAAATGAATAGCATTGTAATGAGAGTGCCTAAAATATCTTCGCTCATAACGAGGCATAATCATTATTATATTTCGTCGCTTCATTCTTCAGATACAAATAACCATGTAGTGCCTTTATTCTACAAGGCTCTATTCGCACGTTTAAAGAATCGACTTTAGTCGATTGTCATTTTTTTTTTTTTTTTTATCTGTGAACCTCACTAGCGTGGCGTGATGTTCGTGCTGTCAACTTCATTCCTTTTTCTTGCGAGGCATCGTTCGCACGAGCCTTAAAAACTAGTGAATATTACGTGCTTAGCAATCGTCATTATAATGCCGAAAAGAAGAAATTTAGATAGAATTGGACGTTATCAACGTAAAATTCAAATACTGGAAGATCAGCAAAGAAAAGATAACATAATTATTTTTCGTCTTCGGAAGAATCCGATAAAAAATCAGGTTAGTAAATCGTTACTTATTAAGTGATATTATGTGTGTTGGTGGAAAAATATTTAAGAGAAATATAGTTTAATCTATATCGTAATGCCTGGAGGTTGACCGTGTGTCATCACGAAGGTAACTCACCATACCTACAGCCTAGAGGTTCACCACGTGTTAGCACAAAGGTTATCTGTAATTGTCTAAAGGACCATTACGTTAACATAAAATTATAAAATGCCTGGAGGTTGACCGTGTGTCATCACGAAGGTAATCTGTAACTGTCTAAAGGACGATTACGTTAAAATAAATAAAATGCCTGGAGGTTGGCCGTGTGTCATCACGAAGGTAACCCACTATACAGCCTAGAGGTTGACCGTGTGTCATCACGAAGGTAATCTGTAATTGTCCAAAGAACGATTACGTTAAAATAAAATTATAAAATGCCTGGAGGTTGACCGTGTGTCATCACGAAGGTAACCCACTATACAGCCTAGAGGTTGACCGTGTGTCATCACGAAGGTAATGTGTAATTGTCTAAAGTACGATTACGTTAAAATAAAATTATAAAATGCCTGGAGGTTGACCGCGTGTCATCACAAAGGTAATCTGTAATTGTCTAAAGGACGATTACGTTAAAATAAATAAAATGCCTGGAGGTTGGCCGTGTGTCATCACGAAGGTAACCCACTATACAGCCTAGAGGTTGACCGTGTAATCACGAAGGTAATTAGTAATTGTCCAAAGGACGATTACATTAATACAAATAAAATGCCTGCAGGTGGATCGCGTATCCTCACGATCGTTATTTATAATACCGCCTTAGTGTCGTTATATTTCCTGAGAGATTAACCGTGTGTTAATACAATGTAAGAAGTAAAAATTACGTCTACCCTCAATTTTCAACTTTTATTATTTTATTGTTTTAGACGACACACATCCGAATGATGCCAATCAGACTGACATAAACATGTCACCCGATGAGTTAACCAAGATGGCGAGCAGGAATCCATCCCAGTACCTGAATTGGATCCTGATATTATCTCCGCCTTAAGCGAGACCATGGAAGAGACGCCAAAGTTTGTCACCAAACCTATTGCGGTTTTAGCTACCTATTCTCCGGGATGGGATGAATAAGAAGATAAAAGAGAGAGGCTTCACAGAAAGTACCAAATTCCATTTAATTCGATTCCATTATTACAAGCGCCTATATTAAATTATGAAATTAAGGCCGCAGTAATCGATGGTATGTATTCCTGACAAAAGGGTAGGAGGGATACAGCAGCAGCAACTAGGTCACGGCATAGCCGCCCTTGATAAAGGGTTAGTCTTGCTTCTTGACGATGGCAAAGACAAAGTTCAAGCCATTACATTTTTAAGCGACAGGTGTCGCTTGTACGATCTGCACTTTGAGGACATGGAGGCGAGAAAAAAGGTCGTCACTCCGGGCCAGAATTTTTTAAATATAATGCAAGATAGTGATCGTGATAAATTGCTTTTTGGAAGCATACTTTCGTAAAAGATAAAAGCCACGAAAGTGATTGAAAACCATGGTTTTCAAATCAAGAAGACCGCTCGAATATCCAAAACTCCTACATCATACCAGGCAACATTGAACCGACCGCGCTCCCAGTGAAACTGGGGAGCCCCTCGTCGCTTATCGTCGAATAAGGAGGGGGGGGTAGGCCCAAAGAGGACTGCCCCAGCACCGCGCAAGCCAGGCGCAGCTCAACAGAAGTTGTCAGCCAAGATTAAACAACGTGCGGCAGCTCAACAGCAGAGGTACAGGCTGGGAAAATCCAGCATTTTTATAATTATTTGCTTAGATCACTGGTATCTATTATCTATTACTGGTATCCATTAATTCTTAAGTGGATATTGTCGTATTACTAGTAAGTATAGATACTATAATATCTAAAGGATATTCCATTCCATTTTTGAAAAAAATGAAATAAATATCAACTATACCTTATTCTGTATCGCAACAATGATTTCGTTTCCAAGATATTTTTGATTCCTAAACCTATATAGGACAAAAGGATTATTTTAAATTCAAAAGTATTAAATTAGTTTGTTTTACACTGCTCACTTTAAAATGGAGAACCATAGGACTGCAGCCAGACTTTTACCTAAAGATGGATTTATGGCAAGTATTGGCCTAAAGGAAACATAACTTTATGTTCCTATTTGTAAAGAACATCGTAAATACTTACGTTTTCAGTTTGATCAAACATACGAGCTCAACGCAATGTCCTGTGGTTAATCTGTTGCGCCCAGGTTTTTTCACAAAGTTGATCAGTAATATCTCTCGATGACATCTTTTACATCGGTAATACTTACGATAAAAATGTCGTGACAACGTTATTGAAACAATAACATTGCTCAAATGCTTTATAAGTTTTGTAATTAATTACGAAACAAAAAATTGTCTTCAACCACGACAAATTTGTAAGTTTCTAGGTTTTATATTTTATAGCGTCGATATGTCACTAGGCCTGCCAGATGACAAACGAACAGGGATAATGCGATTGGTCATTAAGTTCTCTTTTCTTCGATTAGGGAACTATTACAGTTCATTGGAGTACTTACTACAGCTTGTCCTGCAGTCAGATATGGTTGGTTATACACCAAAACTCTCAAACAGCAGAAATATTTAGCCCTTAGTGTGAAGGTGACTTTGAAGCAAAAATAAGACTGTCGGAAGTCATCTTACCTGACCTAGAACGGTAGACGGATTATCAACTTAACATACAACGCATTTAGAAGAGTTTACCATTTCGATTTAGAAATCTACACTGACGCTTTTAGGACCGGCTGGGGCCAGTCTGTAAGGGAAATCGAGCAAAGGGTGGCTGGAAAAACCAGGAATTATTTTTCCACATCAATTACCTCTAACTGCTAGCGGTATGTCTAGGTTTGAAGTGCTTTGCAAGCTTGCATTGTAACTGTTCCGTATTGCTTCGTGTGGATAACACATCTGCTATCAGCTATATTAAATGTATGAAAGGAGTTCGGTTCCCACATTTAAATGAACTGAATGAAGCTATTTGGCAATGGTGTGAGAAGCGAAATATATTTCTATTGGCATCGTACATTAGGACACATGACAATATATATGCCGGTGAAGAATCTCGGATTGGGCCTTCCAACCGATAGTTCAAAAATAGGTAAACCAAAAATCGATTTATTCGCTTCCCGCACCAATATCAAAATGTAGCCAAAACATTCCATGATGACCGGACTCTGATTCTATAACAGTCAACGTTTTTACAGTTAGTTGGCAATCTACTTTTTTCTACGTCTTTTCCTACGTTTGCTTTAAGCCAAAAATGTTTAAAAGAAAACATTGACGACTCGGCCACTGGCATCCTAGTCTTTCCTTTTTGGCCTGGCTAACCTTGGTTTCCATTGCTGAGAAGAATGCTCATGTCAGATATGGACATAGGGACAGGGAGCATCATACGGCGCTATCAATAGCCACCTAATCTGCCCATTCATACTCCTCGGAAATAACATTGGAGCAGACGAGAAAATAAAACGTCTACTGAAAGGTATTTATCTACAGGCAGAAGCCATCTCGTCCCAAGTATAACACAACTTTTGACCCAAAAATAGTACTGTACTACGTTTCCCAATGGTACCCATTAGAAAAACGTAATAATCTTAACCCTAATAAATTATCAACAAAAAAAAAAAAACATTGCAACTTTTGTTAGCGTTGTGTACTTCAAATCGAGTACAAACTTTCTCCCATAATAGAGTGCAAAATATCAACAAATCTCCCACTGTTATATACATAAACATTACTGACATGTTAAAGACTTCTTTCTACAGCAAATCGAGAAAAATCCCGTTTTATCTTTACTCTACCTATTTCGTAGAGAACCCCCGGATATGCCCTGCAAAAACTATCGATGATTACCTTGAGGTAACATCTGCTTCACGACCTAAAGAAAACGATAGTATTTTGCTTTCCGTTAAAAGACCATATAAAAAAGCATCGTCACAAACTATCAGTAGGTGGATTAGTCAGACCCTAGCGGAGAGCGGCGCGCGGCGTCGACGTCTTAGTGTTCAGTGCACACAGCACGCGCCACACCACCTCGGCGGCGGCCTCCGCTGGAATATGTTTTGACACCATCCGGAAGACAGCTGGTTCGGCTAGATCGTCTCAGACAATAATTGCTCGGTTCTATAACCGACCCTTAATTGATGGGGGAATGTATGCTCGATCTATCTGCGCCATAAGTAATTTAAATCTAGAATTATGAATTACTATAAGTAATACTAATAAAAAATACATATAGATAGGTATTTATTGTTTTTGTCTTTTGTTCTAATAATGATTAGGAAATTAATCATTTATAATTATTTACTATTAAGAACAATTTCTGTTTTTTGTTATCAAAATTAAAGTTTTCTACTGATAAGTAAAAATATATTTACTAATCTGTGAACATATCTCTAAACATCTACATGGTTATTTGTATCTGAAGAATGAAGCGACGAAATATAATATAAGATCAAACGAACTTCTTGAAGTGAAGTTCGATCATTATTATATGAGTCGCTTCATTCGAAGATACAAAGTCCTCACCCACCCAAACCCATCGTAGAAAACTGATCTCTAAACAAGAATGAAGTTGACAGCACGAACATCACGCCACGCTAGTGAGGTTCACAGATAAAAAAAAAAAAAAAAATGACAATCGACTAAAGTCGATTCTTTAAACGTGCGAATAGAGCCTTGTAGAATAAAGGCACTACATGGTTATTTGTATCTTCGAATGAAGCGACTCATATAATAATGATCGAACTTCACTTCAAGAAGTTCGTTTGATCTTATATTATGATTTGCACCGAATCGAGTAGTTTAATTGTATTTTTTTATTGCAAATTGGTCTTACTTTTGGCCTCTATCAAGTCTAATGGAAAGCGATGATTGAGGTCTAAGATGGAACGAGCGTGCCCAGAAGATGCCTGTTCACTCTTGCTTTAAAGCCTGCCTTCACCTAAGCAAGGAAACTCTATCTACAATGAGAGTATGTCAACTTTTAAACCCTAATTTCCTCCACAGCAACACATCTGCTCTTCAGACCTGAACCTCTTGGAGCAATGGCAGTGGAACAACCGGCACAATGCTACGTTTGCCGGAGACCTCACCGCCGATGGGTATATGACTACGCAGCAACTCGCTCAGGCCTGGAAGCAGAGGTTCCCCGGACTTCTTACTGCCAACCGAAATAATTATTTGGTAAGTTATTCTTGATAATAATATTCATTTTATACTGCCCTAGTGTCTATTTGTAAGGGAAAATGGGAAGTTTGAAACTTTGTTTTGAAGGTTACTTCTTTGACTGGTCTATTGAATGACTAGCGGATTGTCGAGCGACGAGCACCCAAGAACAATGTAGCTTTCTGCCAGTTTTTAGAAATGGATCATGAGTTTTGGAGGTTACCCCTACATACAAACTTACTATACGTCTTTAAGTATTAAGTAACAACATAACTTCACGCCTGTAATCCCCGAAGGGTTAGGCAGAGGTGTACCTAATAGTACCTACACCCACATTTCGCCAGTTATGTTTAAGTCCCATGTAATAGGGGGCGAGCCTATTGCCATCAACCGGACAGAAATCCAGACTCCGTAGCTGTTACTGATAAATTCCTGATGGAAAAAGCCAATTAATTACACTTTGCCTGACCCGGGAATCGAAACCAGGACCTGCGAGTCGCACTTGCGACCACTAGACCAACGAGGCAGTCGAGTATTAAGTAGTTATAAATATTTTGTTATTTTTGTTTAAAATGAAGAAAATGGCCACTTTAGCAGATCATAATAGGATCATAATATTATTTGCGTTAAAATTCGTAAAATGGACCATTCGTAATAGTAGGTACCTGATCTGCGTCTGTGACCATTTGGTAATGCGGTATTTAGATTTAGATGTAGATCATTTTCCGAATGTTGGATTTCTATGAATCCCGTTTTATATAGGGTGTAAAAGTACCCTTAACGCAAACAAAGGGCACTTGTTCTCTCCACCACTGCGATATTTTTTTTGTTCTAGACCATACCTGGGAACCCCCTAGTTACGGAGATATTGGGGTCAAAGTTCCAAATTTTTCACAACTGTTTTTGTAAATACTAGTTTTTCAGGTTATAACTTTACTTTAATTACCTCCATGACCCGTTTACTATTCAGAGCATCCACTAGCACAATGTTTAAAGAGTGCTACTTTGAGTTTTACCGTAAAATGTGATTTTTGACCCCAAAAAAAAGTCATTTCCCAGCAAATTTTTTTGTGTAGGGGTACTGAGTTTGATGTTTAGAATGCTTGGTTGACGGCTGTGTGATGGGTTGATTTACACCCTGTATAGGTCATCGGGATAATGCGTTTGTTCGCTTATCAATCGACTGCTCAATATTTCCGCCTACAGCACATGACATCCGGCACTTCGATTACCGCTTGACAAACATTATCCAAATATTGTACCGCTAAGAACGTGATTCGCATGTCTAGTACCAAAATTTACGGTCTAAGATTACTTAATGCTTACATAACAGCTCATTCCACACCTAGAGTAGAACAAAACAATGCCGGCAATGCTTATTGACTTTCATAAGTTGGTAGAGGAAAAGCAATCGGTTTATATCCTTCGCTCCATATAGAAGCTGTGATGGAATTTCATTATCATTGCTTAGGGCATCTTGTTGTCTGGAATGTCTGTTATGTTGGGTTGTGTTGATAAAATTGCTTGATAGAAATGTGGGATTGTCTGGTTTTAGACGCTTAGACTCGTATATCACACCATATATATCACCACGTACCTATGCGTTTATAACTCGAAAAATCTACGTTTTGATATGAACTACGTTTTGAATGCCTTATTTAAATATGAGACTTGTACATAACTTGAGAAAGGAAAGAAAGAGAATTACTGTCGTGTCATGTTGAAATGAAATTGTAGAAAGTCTCAATACTTTAGTGTTATTTATTAGGAAACCACCGGCATGCGGGTTAATTAACTTCACTACTCGTTAATTCATTGTGATAACAAAACAAATTCAGCGACAAATGTTGCTATCTGCTTATGTATTTGTTAATTGAATCATTCAGAAACTAAGAAAATATGTAATGGCTGTCTCCACCCGAATTTCCTTATTCATTGTCCCTGTAGATCTTTGAGTATATGCGAGTGTGTTACGCTTGAAAATCCAACAACTACCTATGTTATGCAATAACTACAACGATCAAAATGTATGAAACGGCTGGGCTGTTGATGGGAATTGGGAAGATTAAAAACCGCAAGTTGCCGAGTAAATGGGTTGTGGAGGTCAGATATAAGACACCACAACCACACACACAAACACAACCACAACATAACCAACCTACCGACATAAGTAACCTTTAACACTGAGAGTGGGCCATAATCCAGGTCCAATAGGATATTGGCAGATAACGCAATAGAGGGTGCACTGGTAGTCGCCAGCAATGCTTCAAATTAGATTAGATATAACCACATCAGAGTCGGAAGAAGGTTAGTCAAGCGTAGCCTTTTTTTTTGGCTGGTGGAAAATCATCAAATAACCACTCCCGCTCTTGGGCAGAGCGGAAGGGAGTGTCAGAATTTTACTGACTAAAAACCACCCATGTTCCTTCTTAGCCCTTGCGCCGAGGCCGCGGTATTTCTTTCGAACAACTCGCAGCCCCAACGGGAGTCAAGCGTAGCCTTGAGCCGTAAACTACCAAAAAGCTGCAATTGAAATCCACGAACCATCACCCGATGTAGGTACCCAGACGTACCTAATTATTTCATAGTACATATTGTCCTAGATATGAAACAACTGCACCGCTCTGTACCATGACCCATTAGTTCCAAGGAGGTGCATTACATTTTCAGTGACATTACGTGTTCTAGCGTGACTCAGTTCGGCTGTTTACTGGGTGAGCTGACGTCAGGGCAGTTGTTTCATGTTATTTATGTGTATTACATGAGTTTATGCTGTTTGTCTTGTGTTATTAATGGCTTTTTACAACAAATTCTAGATCAAGCGTAAACTGCTGCTCTATTAATATTTTTGAGAGAGAACAGGGCTTCCTGGCTTGCAACCTATCTCAATTTAAGTGTTCATCAACCCAGATTTTTGATTTGAAAATCGGCCTGATCTAGACTTCGATCACGCCTAGACCTATTGGAAAGCGAAGAATGGGTTAAATGATATGATGGATCGAGCGTGCCCAGAAGATGCCTGTGCACTCTTGCTTTGAAGGCTAAAGGAACACAGATTTCACCCACAACATTAAAAGTACCTTTATCTATGTAAAGTTAAAGTGCTTTTTATGCAAAGACATTACAAATATTTTACAAATATTACGTAAATCTGTTTGTCTTAATGTAATGTAGTTAAATCATTTAGATACAACTTCCCAATACAACCGATATTTGATGAAGAGACAGCTTTCGTTATAAATTTACATTTTCATTCCACAGTTCAAGTTCGTAAACGATCAGAGATCAAGCAACACTTTCAAGGCGTTCACTGAAGGATTGTTTGGCGACCAAGCAGACGGATATGACATTCCCAAAGAAAATGACGAAAAATTACTTAGGGTAAGTTCACAATCCCCTTAAACTGACCTCTGTAATTTATTATTGTAATGTATCTAAGGACTTCTTGATTTGGTGATTGTTCCCGGTGACTATTAGTTTTACTCTATGGAATTATATGGAGCTTGAAGTTAGTGACTTTACACTAATATCCCACTTCTGATGCGCGGCGGGGAAACCTTAGGAACATATCTCCGAAATGTAGATCTCACCTCTCATAAATTCAATAAACAGTTTTGGAAGTCTTGACTATTCTGATTCGAAAGTGCTTAACTAATGTCAGACAATTTTGAAAAAAAAAATTAGGATTTGTAATAAATCGTCAATCATGTGTTTCTCTTTGTTTAGCCTTTCAAGTTCTGCCCAGCGTGGACCAAGGCCGTGGGGGAGAACAACGACACCGTGTCACAGCTGAACATCTTCGAATCCAAGAGGGAATACAAAGAGGTAGGTTTTGGAATTAAACAATAACATTCTATTATAATATTGTGAATAAACTGTTAGATAACAAGAGCCATATGGTTGGCTGGGTGGAATGCAATGTGGGGGCATTTATGTGGGATATTGTCTTACTATCATAATTATTTGCCTGAAATACGTAGATGACGTAAGTATATGTATATACTGCCAAGTGCAAGGATGTAATTATTTTGATCTACATACTAGATGCGCTGGTGCCGCCGGTGACTAAAAAGTAGGATTCGGATCCCTTCGTTATACCAGGTTATACTTGTGCAAACATCAATAGATGATAATTATATCAGCGCTTTAGTTTGTACATTTTTTGTCAGTTAATGAAGAGAGTAGGTGAGACAAACACCAAGCTTATTGGTAAGGTTCTACAGAAAGGTTAGGCGTGTGTATATGACCTGGGGGCCTAGACAAATTCCCTTTTCTGTAAGCGTTAACGCCAACGGAAAGATCAAATTGTACGGAGTTGACATTAGCTTTAGAGATGTCACGTGATGTCATCTGTAAAGCTAATGTCAACTCAATACAATTTGATCTTTTCGTTGGCGTTAACGCTTACAGAAAAGGGATTTTGTCTAGGGGGCCAGATGTATAAACGTAGACGAGGCGAAAGGAGGATGTAACCGTAGCAGGACTAGCAGGTGTCGTTCTGTAGTTCCTACTAATCCCCATGTGAAAAATATGTCAGTTTATGTTTGCAACTTTGCATGTAGTGTAGGTAGGTGTACCATGAATCATTAGTCCTATGCCAACATGTTATGTAAACAATACCTACCTCCCAGTAGCTAATTACAAAGACTAAGGTCTTACTCAACTAATTAATCAAAATTAAAGTACAGATTTTAACATGACCGTGATGACCTTGGCCATAGCTTTAATTAAACCGTAGGCAGCAACTTACAATTAGCGTAAACATTCGGTATTTCTTGTGTTAATTTTTAGTATATTGAGTTAATTGAGTTCAAGGTTTATTCTTGAAGCAACGGAATAAAACATTTGTGCAAAAAAAACCGACTTCCAAAAGAAAACAATAAAAATTGGAAAATAACTTTACATTCGGAAGTCGATGGCAAAATAGTCAATAAAACAAATAAAAGGGTCGTTATTATTATTTGGAAGACGGTATTTTTTAATGAGAACAAAATTTCGGAAAGCGATGCCATGCCAAATCTGAGGAAAAATGGGAACTGTGAAAAGACTGCCTGCCTCGACTGACTGTCCTTTACTTTTACATACAATTTACACAAACTAATATTTCGCAGTTTTATAAGTGTTTTGCAATAATCTCTTTCTTATTTACTAGATGATGACCAACATCTCTCTCCGTCTCGGCTTCAACTACGACATGCAGAAGGAGATCATCCTCCGCATCTATCAGATCTGCCGATACAATAAGGCTTGGGATATCGTGAAGATATCTCCTTGGTGCGCTGTAAGTATTTATAGCTTTTTTTACTGATTTATTATCAATTCTATGTGATAATGTTAAAAAAAACATTATTTTGTGTTTTTGAAAACAGTCACAGCTAAAATTTAATAGTCAAACGAACTTACCTGTAAGTGAAGTTCGACGGTAATTATACTTGTTTTTGCATTGTACGAAGATGATTAGTCACAGACCGCCGAGCCGAGTTATAGTAACCCTTCTTCTTCTTAGCGTGTCGATGGCAATCTAAATTGTGTTGGCCCAGAATTGGGCTACTAGTTTGGCGCTTTCGGTAGCGTCCATCAGTTCCTGTAGTGAACAACTAGCAGGACAGGCAGGGCACGATAATAAGTGCCCCATTGTTTGAGGAATAGCACCACATTTACACTCCTTTGCAGAGTCATTTATGTGTCTCCACCTCAGCAAGTTTTCTTTGCTGCGACCAAATAGTAACCCTAATCATCGAGGACAATGCAACAACAAGTATAACTGTAAATAGCCCAAACATTGACTCTACCTCAAAAAAGTTTTTGTTGTAGTGGTCGCAAGCGCGACTGCTGTGCCCTACTGGGTTCAATTCTCAGATCGCGTCGATCGGGCAAAGTGTTATCGGGTTTCGCCACCAGGAATTTCTCAGTATTTGTGCCCGGTTGATGGCAATAGGCCATACACAACATAATATAACTGGCGAAATGTGGGTCTACTAATGAGTAAGTACACCTCTGGCAAACCCTTCGGGATTTGCAGGCGTGATGTTATGTTATGTTTAACTCGAAGAAGGTTTCGACCACCTTGCAAGCGGAATCTTTAAAATTTATCTTACGGATTCGATCCCCGCACGGAGCAAATATTTCTATGACCTACAAATACTTGTTCCGGGTCAGGATTTTTGTGTATGTGAGTTTAAATGTATGTAAACTCTCTCGATACAGGAGAAATTCCTTGTGAGGAGCAACCACCACTAGAATTTTCTTCTAAGATTCCCCCT
The DNA here is from genome assembly GCA_949774965.1 of Diarsia brunnea. Classification (NCBI taxonomy): domain Eukaryota; kingdom Metazoa; phylum Arthropoda; class Insecta; order Lepidoptera; family Noctuidae; genus Diarsia; species Diarsia brunnea. The sequence goes on along the minus strand of OX459008.1, from coordinate 15,291,976 downwards.
TCTAAGAATTGACAAAGAATAATTGAATGAATGTTGTTGGTAGGCCTTCACCCGCCAAGACTTGCAGCGCCTGGAGTACGCCGAGGACTTGGAAACTTACTACAAGTACGGATACGGATCTACCCTCAATAAGGACATCGGATGTACCCTCGTCAAGGATATGATGACCTTCTTCGAGAAGTATGTTGGGAAAGGTAAGTTTATTTCAAAGTTTCCTTTAGTTTGTTTTACGAAGCGCTTTGCTAAGTCCTTTATTATGCGCACAGCCAAGGAGTCCCTGCCTGCGTCGGTTTTCCCGAGTTCATATAACCCTAATCTATTTAAGTCGCGAGTAAATAGGCTTCTTCTGGGTAAGCTCGTTCCATCGTCGACCTCATCTTTGCCCTTAGGGTAAGATTGAGGTCAAGAGCAAGCCCATTGCAAATAAAAAAATAAAAAAAAATTCTGATGTTGTATCAGTACTGGGGGGTGGGTTACCATGATTTATTTATTTACTTACTAGCTGATGCCCGCGGCTTCACCCGCGTGGATGCCAGTCAAATTATATATACTAAAACCTTCCTCTTGAATTACTCTATCTATTTTTTAAAAAACTTCAAAATCCGTTGCGGAGTTTTAAAGATTTAAGCATAGGTAGGGGAGACCGGGGCTACAATTAACAGAGGTAAGTATTAACAGGCAAATTTATCTAAAACTATACATACTATTCCTCCAGTAAGTATCTTGACTTATCATTTAGATCACGCCGCATGGCACAGTATCGTCCTGATGTGCTCCGCGCGTCATTTGGGTGACTTGTGTGCCGGTCGATATTTTTAAGCACTTTACGAACATTTCATAGTTCACCATTTTTTGATTAGCGCAAGAATTATAAAGTGTTATGATTATGTTTTTTGTTTTCCTAGTAGCATATTTTGTACTTAACAATACTATGTTTCATATTTGACATAACTATTGACCAATATTTTCTTACGTTATTTAATAATTTATATGTACCTTTGGGGCTACAATTAACACATTGAGGGGGTAGGTATTAACGCGTTAATACCTACCCCAGATATGGGGGTTAGTTGTTGGTCTTCAATGCTGAACAAGAAGCAGTCATAGCAGAGTATTGGTTTTTACAACAAAAGGTACCAGAATCATGGAAAACTAATGTGATGGCGGGCAACGATCTGAAGAACTGAAGTTTTAGACGATGTGCCTAATTTAGATATAAGAGTGACAGAAGTGATATATATCACTTCTTATAATGAATATATATATATATAATAATATATATATATAAATATCTATACCTCTTATAATGAAGATATAAATCAGGTGGTGAATGGATTCAATGTATCGCTTGCAAAGACTGGGCCCAAGCAAAATGTATCAAAGTTGAAATCACATAATTCTGTTGTCTGAATTGTAATTCAGATGATGAATACGAATAGATATTCTTTTAGTTCGTAGGTATTTAAAATATTTCCTAATCCTTAATATTTAATTGTTGATTTTGTATTAAAGGAAATTTTATATACGTTGTTTAAGTCTAAAGACGATGCTAATTAAGTTAATAGAAAATGTTTATAAAAGACTAAGACTTAAGATAAAAAATGTGCCGTTTTCTACCTCATCGTATGATGTTGTTTAAGTAATTTTTTTTTAAACATATATTTTACCACTTTTAGACTGATTGATAGTGATTTAGAAAAAAAAACTGTAAAATATTGAAATAATTTAACATATTTTGAGTTTTCGTTTATGTTAAGATATTTTGTAATTTTGTTATCATTAGTTTATAAGAAAACCTGTGTCATGCAAGGCTGTTTTTAATTTCACTTTCATTAACAAAAAAATTAAGTCGTACATATATTTATTTTTCGTTATATCAGTCAGCATAACATTTGTTAATTTTTACCCCTTCTGTTAATACCTGCCCCACACCTGTTAATTCTAACCCCAAACGTGAGGTAACAATTAACAGCTGCCATTTTTAAGAAAAAGCGTTCTACCTACGGCATCGTTTTTACTATGTTTGTTTTGAGATAAGTACATAATACCTGAATGATTAAGCATCATGTATGCTAAAAATCAAGTCTAAATCTTGAATAATTTCTTATCTACAACTAAAAATGTATATTTTGTTAATTGTAGCCCCGGTCTCCCCTACATATGGACGGACCGACAGCGACAGCGACTTTGTTTTATACTATGTAGTGAAGTGATGTAGTGAAGCAAGTAATTGCTACACTTACAGTTTGCACCAACGCGTGCAGCAAGTCAACATCACACACTAACTTAAAAATCGTATGCAATAATTGCTGCGATTGTTGTTATATCCGTGTGGGAAAAGGATGGAGCTATAGAGAACGTCTAGCGCCATCTCTTTCCCACTCTGGAGTAACTTACTCTGTAATACTGCTTTAGGACTTCATGGTGAATCACCTGGACAAAGTTTTCCAGCATGTAACTCACACATTTGGGACACAGGCCTCTTCTCTCCGAGAGGCAGTGGGCGCCACATGTGTCCAGCGCGTGTTACTGGATGTCACGCTTAATCAAACTAATTAAACAATTATTTAGAAAGTGACGCAGAAGCCCAATTTGTTGTGAAATAGAATTAACCTTGAACAACCTCCTGTGTCCTGATTAACGTTAACTAAACTATGTCATGTCCGCAAACATTTGTATGTGCTATGTTAAGGTGAAGGCAACAAGATGGCCCCGTCGGGGCTGCGGGTTGTTCGCAAGAGATACCGCGGCCTCGACATGAAGGGCTAAGAAGGAACATGGGTGGTTTTTAGTCAGTAGAAGTCTGACACTCCCTTTCGCTCTGCCCAAGAGCGGGAGGGGTTATTTGATGATTTCCCACCCCCCAAAAAAAAAAAAGGCAACAAGATGGCCCGCGAAATTAAAATTTTCTCACGTTTTTTTGCAATTGCCTGGAAATTGCAAAAAAAACGTAAGAAGATTCGTATTTCGCGGGCTACCTTGTCGCAACAACCTTAAGGATTTGAGTTCCACACTGAAGTGGACCATATCTATCTGCGTAGCATTTCACAACTAAGTTTTAGCCGGCTTCCATTCTAACTGGATGCAACTGTATCAGTATTCAATAATAAATAAAATTATTAAATAAGTAATTAATTTAAAGTATTTTTTTTTTTAATTATTTAAAATTTAAATTTAACATGGAGCGACTGCCTTTCTGACCTCCACAACATAACGTAGTTAGTTGGTTCACAGACCAACCTAGGCAAGCGCGGATTGACCTGAAGATCAGTCCGAGCAGCTGTTATTATTTAGCCACGTACTCTAAAGTAGACCATCGCATTAACCGGATACATTTAGTTGACATAATATGAAAACAACAATGAGTAATTTATTTCAATAATACGAGTAATTTCGCTTATTATTTACAATTAAACTGTAGGTATGTAGGTACTATATTATTGATCAGCTTATGAGTCATGTAATGAATGTATGTTATTGAAATATTATAGAAGTAGAGCATTCGCTATGTTATGTATTTTTCAACACACTTGCTCATAAAGTGGCTCTAATTTCACCGCAATTAGGCATATAATGACACCTGTAATCAAACTGTGAATTTTTCATTACCTTTATTCACAAGTGAGTTATAGGTTTTTTTTTTAATTTTTTGGTTGAGTTGCTCTGTTCTTAAAAAAGTTTCGATACTAAAAAGATTGTGTTCAATACTACAAATAAATTTATGTACCTACCTATTCCTTGCTAATTTCATGCAACTTCGAATTAAAATAGATAATTTCAACTTATACATTATACGTTTTTAATAAATAAAACTTTTGTTTTCTCTGTAATAAAAAAAACTTTGAATTCCCCATTTTGTACGTGACTGCAACACTATCCGCGGAAAGCCAAAAAAAAAAACTTAATCTTTTAGTCTATAGCCGATCGCCATTGTTAGATGCGCGCTCATGATAATTTATTAATTTAAATAGATAATTTCAACTTGTGTATACGTTTTCAATAAATAAAACTATTGTTTTCTCTGTAATAAAAAAACTTTGAAATCCTCATTTTTTACGTGGCTAAAACACTATCCGCAAAAAGCAAAAAAAAAAGAAACCTCATCCTTTTAGTCTATGGCCGATCGCCATTGTTAGATGCGTCATTTTAACTGTTGAAAACATGTTAAAAATGATTTTTTTGTGTTATTTTCTTCACAAGTGTGTTGAAAAACGTCGTATGATACACGTGTGTATTGATGATTACCGTCCTCGGCTCTCTTAAGACCCTCACCTAACGGCTCGGGTCTCAAAGGCGCCTCAGCGGTAATCACCAACGTTACACACTTAAACCATAATGTACTATTTCAACACACTTGCTCATAAAGTGGCTCTAATTTCACTGCAATTAGGCACATAGTGACACCTGTAATCAAACTGTGACTTTTCGATACTAAAAAAATCGTGTTCAATAGTACAAATAAATTAATGTACCTATTGCTTGCTCATTTCATGCAACTTCGTATTTAAATAGACAATTTCAACTTGTACGTTTTTAATAAATAAAACTTACACTCAAATATAACTTTAATTTCTTTGTCATAATAAATAAAACTTTGAAGTCGCCATTTTTTACGTGGCTAAAACGCAATCCGCGAAAACCAAAAAAAAAACCTCATTCTTGTAGTCTATGACCGTTCGCGATTGTTAGATGCGCGCGCATAGGAAAACTGATTAATTTTTCCCGCTATTACGTAAAAATTTTCACAACTCGTTTTCACTGTTGAAAATGATTTTTTTATTATTTTCTTCACAAGTGTGTTGAAAAACGTCGTATGATACACGTGTGTATTGATGATTAACGTCCTCGGCTCTCTTAAGACCCTCACCTAACGGCTCGGGTCTCAATGGCGCCTCAGCGGTAATCACCACCGTTACACACTTGTACCATAATGTACTATTATAAGAGGTTTAGTGTGGTATGACGCAGCTTAAGTTTATGTTGTCGTATCCCATAGAATTTCACGGAAGCGCCACGGTAACTTAAGAATTTCAAATTTTTTTGTAACTTGCTGCTGAGTCTCAGTTATGTTAAACAGAATATAAGTTGCGGCCGACTCTACGGTCTAATTCTATATCCGTACCTAAAACGATAACTTTTTGTGTCAGTGGTGGCGGCCTCGACTTACGAACAGCAGTGGGTTCGAACCCAGGCAGGCACATTACTTTGTGTAATTTATTTCATCACCGCTGCTCTCAAAACGGTGAAGGAAAACATCGTGAGGAAACTGGCATGTCTTAGAACCAAAAACTCGAAGACATGTGACATCGACCAATCCGCACTGGGCCCATTCCCTCTCAAAGAGAGGAGGCCTGTGTCCCAGCAGTGGGAACATTGAAAGGCTGTTGATGATGATGATGATGATGATACAGTATTATTATGTCCTCCATATATCTAGTTTCCCTCATCATACTAAGTTCTACGTTCACATTCCCAGATGTGCAACCCGGGCAGCCCCGCGCCATGGTCCACTTCACGGAAGCCGCGATGCTGCTCATGACGCTGACGGCGATGGGCGCTCACCAGGACTCCGCCCCGCTCACGGGTGACAACTACCACTCCGCTGTGGTGCAGTCACGTAAATGGACCACTTCGACTATGACGCCTTTCAATGCTAACCTTGCGGCTGTGCTGTACAAGTGAGTATTACATCACGCGTGCTATCCTGAAAAGGTTAGGCAGAGGTTGGTTAGCAAGGGCCGATGCCTACCGGGACTGTTCGAAAGAGATACCGGCCTCGTAACACAAAGGGCTAGGAAGGAACATGGTTGGTATTTAGTCAGTAGAAGTTGACATTACCTTCCGCTCTACCCTGAGCGGGAGGGGTCCCGATGATTTCCCACCGACCAAAAAAAAGCCCTATTGCCAACCAACCGAGCCATAAATTCAAACTCCGGACTGCTTCTCAGTAATTTCTGTCAAAACTCGAAAGGGGCCGTTCAAGTATTACGTAAGCAGATTTACTGCAATTATTTACCCCCCCTTCCCCCTTGTCAGCAAAAGTAATCAAAGCTCTCACCCCCCCCCCCCATGCTTACGTTAACATTGGTATACCTACTTATGCATTTTTCTGTTAATGTATTCTGTTTTTTTTATTACATAAGAAAATACGCTTAGGAGAGGACTTTAACGTACTTATACATATTTATTAAAACCAACTTTATTGACACAATCACCGACAATGCTTCATTTTCAAGCATATACAATGTGTGGGTTGCCATAAATATGTGTAAAAAAGTAAACAACTACTGCTGACGTAAACATCATCGAGACCCCCCCATCCCACATGTCATCAAAAATAAGCAAACCAGAAACCCCCCATTAGTGCTTACGTAATACCTAAACGGCCCCAAAGATACTTTTCCTGACACGGGACTCGAACACAGGATCGACCTCATACTCAACAGTAACGCGTCATTCCCCAATCCATATAAGAGCTTACCTAAACTCCACATATCAATGGCCTGTGAAGGTCGGGGCAAAGCTACAAGCGCGAGGCGTATTTCCTGCAGTAGGTAGGTTATGTATTTCTTATACATGCAGTCGATTATGATTGGTTGTTTACAATCAAGACTTGTTTATAATTTTGAAACAACAACATACGTGGTGGCGGTGGTGTAATGGTTTTATCCTTATTATTATTTATTTTTTTGTACTCTACCACAGTGCTGTCCTATTTGACCCAAAGGTTGACTGATAGAGAATGCCTTGTGGCATTAAGTCCGCCTATGTACCACTTTTGTACATGAAGTTTACATAAATAAATAAATAAATACGTAACTACTTTTTTTTTCCGGGTGGAAAATCATCAAATAACCCCTCCCGCTCTTGGGCAGAGCGAAAGGGAGTGTCAGACTTCTACTGACTAAAAACCACCCATGTTCCTTCTTAGCCCTTCATGTCGACGCCGCGATATATCTTGCGAACAACCCGCAGCCCATACGTAACTACTTTGAACTGAAATCGCTACGTACACACAAAGTATTTCGCCGCTATACCTCGCACCTAGGACTACGTTCAGTAAAGTTTAGGATTATAACGTGAGCCAAGAACGAGTAGGTACGGTCAGCATCAGAAGTAGCTTAACATTTCAGAATTTTAATTATTTTATGTAGAGGACTTTAGCTATTATTTTTAATGTTCCAGACGATTATTTTTTTAAATATTCTTTACTCTTCAATAACTTGTTTAGTAACGAGTAATAACTAACAAATTTTTATTAAAAAACCAGCTTTGTGACTTTAAGTAGTGTTAAGCTACTTCTGCTGCTGACCGTACTATAAGCAAACAATAATATTATTCTAATTATTCCGATAACTGTCACTCCTTGAAATAACTCAGTGAGAAATAGTCACACGGTCATATAACTAAAAGAATTTCTAGGTATTTTCATGACTAGTACATAGTAATATAGACTGTGCATATTGCATCGCCTACGAGCGTAATAAGTTTAAGGTGAATGCTCCAACCACCCCGCGAATATAAGCCTCCAAGTTCATAAAGGTGCAAAAATGACTTTTTCAAGTTCCTGCACCTTTATGAACTTGGAGGCTTGTATTGATGATTATATTTCTGTAACTACATACGTCTTACAGCCGCAATTTATATTTTAATCAACATACAAACTAGCACTGGCCTGCAAATAGCAAAAAACGTAAGAAAATTTGAATTTCGCGGACTAGTTGGAGCATTCACCTTAACCAGGGAATTCATTGGAATGAAAGAAACAAACTGTCTGACTGTGAGACAAAGATACAGTCAGACAGACTGCTTCGTTGGTACAATTTTCGTAAGCGTGACTATACTCAGCATGAGGTTCCAAGTTCGGTTCCCGGGACAATTACGTCTAAATTCCTCGAAGGGTTAGCCAAAGCCGTGAAAAATTAAATTAGTCCCATAACTAATTCCTTTGATTTATTCCAGATGCACCCAAAACGGAAACTTTCAGGTAAACGAAGAGTACCAAGTCCTCTTCCTAGAGAACGAGCATCCTATGAACTTGCCAGGGTGCAGGGTAGGGCTCTGTGACTGGTCCCTAGTCAAGAACCGCTTCGGGGACCTCTCCAACAAATGCGACCTGAAGTTCTGCAATAGCGCTAACCAGTTGAGTAGTCTCACTGCTGTTAGCTTTGCTGCCATCGCCTTTATTGTGAGGTATGCTGTGATCAGGATATAGGCTGTTTAGAATCTTTGTGGCAAATGCTTTTAGAAGACGGAGGAGAGATGCATGAACAAGCACAATTTTGTGTCTACTTGAACAAGCCAAGCCATGTTCTAAAATAAATATTTATAGCGACTTTGGTAACAGCTTAGGTTCCGTAGACTTGTTGCGAGATATGATTAAAATTTCAACCAAGTTTCAGTCATAGAATTACCTAATTAATAAATATATTTTAGTAAACAATGTCATCAAAATTAGTTAGCACAACTTTATAGATGTTGAATTTTAAAACTACAGAAAAGAGGCAATGCGGCTTTGGGGTCTAAGACCCCGCACTTTTATTTCAAGTAATTAATTACTAAATGTAGTTAGTAACTTGAAATACTAGTTTATTAGATAACCACCATGTCGACCATGAAGTGTAAATGATAACGGAAAAACACAACTCTATACAGGATACTTTTTGTTTAATTTATTAATTATAGTAGTTTTGTTTTATTTTATTATTTTCCTAAATAAGGTGTTGATAGTAAAATAACCTCTATGCATAGGTGTCGACAACCCTTTAAACCGAAGATCACCAAAATGTTAGTTATTATATATTGAAACTTCATGGTCTTATCATGTACAGTCTGTAGGTACCCAGGATTATCTGACCCCTCGTATTAGAAGAGGTCAATTTGTGTGAGAAGAGGGGTCAGGTAATGATGGGCACTGACTGTACAGTAGTGTCACTAGCAAATCTGATGAGACCTTGTATAGTTCACTAAGAAGTGGAAATTATGGATGCATAAACGATATATTGCTTAAAAAGCTATCAAGAAGCACATACAAATAATTATAATTCACGTAAATTGCACCTAAATTGTACAAAATCTAGGTTCTTTTTTATGTAAAAAGATGCTCTATTCTTGTAACTATTTAAATATTAATTTTCTGTTACAAAATATGGGAAATGTATCTTCACTATCTGCGTAGCCTTTTCCCAACTATGTTGGGGTCGGCTTCCAGTCATGGAGCGACTGCCTATCTGACCTCCACAACCCAGTTAGTACTAGGCATTACGATTGTGTATTAAAAAAACTATCTTCTAAGCAGCTAATTTTTGAGTAATTTCTATAGTTTTAATATAAATCTCGTGTTTTAAATCAATTTAACATTCTTAGGCCAGTATTATCATTGTTTATTGTTGGTTCACGATTAAATTAACATTTTTGTTAAAAGATCTTGTTCCCCTTAAAAAATAATCTTCAATTTAATACTCTTTATGAATAAAAATGTTTGCTTTTAAAATGGCTTAGGCCAGGGGGCTAAAATGGCCACTTTAGCAGATTATAATATGAATTGCGTTTTAAATTCGTAAAATGGTCACAGATTATCTTACACCAATATTATAAAGAGCAAAGATTTGTTTTTTTGTAACGAATAGGCTCCGAAACTACTGGACCGATTTCAAAAATTCTTTCACCGTTGGGAAGCTACACTACTATTCCCGGGTGACATAGGCTACTTTTTATCCCTGTATTCCCACGGGAACGGGAACTACGCGGGTGATACTGCGTGACGTCCGCTAGTTACTACTATTATGAATAGTCCATTTTATGAATTTTAACGCAATTCATATAATGATTTGCTTTAGTGGCCATTTTAGACTCCCTGGCTACAGGATGTACTTATTTTTTCAAATAATAACTTTTGTATTTTAATATATTTCTTGAATCGTTTAACTTAATATATGTATAAGCACAATATTTTTAGAAGTTATCGCTTACTAAGTAAACGCTTAATGTTGATGTTTGAGAATTTAATAATTATTGTTGTACACGCACCAAATAGAACTATGTAATAGTTGAAAGTTGAAATAAAATGTTTTAAGTGGAATCTTGTCTTTTCATTTTTATTAACATAACATCACGCCTTGTAATCCCCGAAGGGTTAGGCAGACTGGCGGAGGTGTACGGTCAGCATCAGAAGTAGCTTAACATTACGGAATTTTTATTATTTGATGTATAGGACTTCAGCTAATATTTTTAATGATCAACACGATTATTCTTTAAAATATGCTTAGTCTTCAATAACTTGTTAGTAACGAGTTATATCTAACAAGTTTTTATTAAAAAACCTGCTTTAAAACTTTGAGTTGTGTTGATCTACTTCTGACGCTGACTGTACCTAATAGACTAATAGTACAGTCGAACAAGCAAGAAGAAGAAGAAGTATACAGGTAGAGATAGATCTTTATAATTCTAGTACACTGAAAATATTGATTGCAATTTTGTTTTATAAATCGTTTCGCATTAAGCGACTCATGTCAAACCCTGTATCATTTCAAATCAGTATCTAAATGTATCTGTATAATCTTAAAAGTAAATGCAAGTTAGCTGGCTGTATACTTATTAGCTTGTTCGAGTGTACACCCACATTTCGCCGGCTATGCTAAAATCCCATGTAATAGGGGGCGAGCCTATTGCCATCGATCGGGCACAAATCCAAACCCCGCTGCCGAGACATTCATGGAAAACCAATAACACTTTGCCCGACCTGGGAAACCAAACCCAGGACCTGAAGGTCAGCAGTCGTGCTTGCGACCACTAGACCAAAGAAGCAACGAGGCATTTCGAAAACTCAGTCGCCAAATAAATAGGGATGTTTCCTGACTAAAAAAAAAATTATTCTAATTAGTCTATCTGTTAGATTATCGAAAAATATTGGATACGTATTTTTTGTTTTATCAAAATAATAAAAATGGACGAAGATATAACGCGTTAAAGATTTGAGTAGGGGTTTATGACGTCACTCACCGGTAAAAAACGTCATACTAATGTCTTAGAATATGACGCCACACGAGTTTTCAAAGCACTGTATCGTCTTCATTGTTTGTTTACGAGAAAAAAGAAAAAAATACGTGTCCAATATTTTTTGGTAATCTATCGGGTAGACTAATTAGTTTTTTCTTGTTAACTACCCTATTGTCGTAATGAACGAACTTTTATTTGGGGTCATAAATCAAATACATAAATATTAAACGGTTTTTATTTCGTTTTCAAAAATTAACAACTTATCGATAAAATCACAAATTGCTCATACACAATTTTACATTATGATAGCATACAATGGTTTAAATTCAAACGACATTTACGTACAAATGCGATATCAACTGTGAACTGGAAAACGGTACTATCTGAGTTTTGACTAGTGAAAGCGCCAGGGCAGCCCGCGAAATTCAAATTTTCTTAAGTTTTTTGCAATTTGCAGGTCAGTGTCATGTTTTATTTATGTTGATTAAAATACAATCGCGCCCGTAAGAAATATGGCTTTTTACTGAGTTAGAATGAACCCTCTTACGTTAATTCAACCTCCTTGAATGACTTTGTCATCAAATTTTAAGTAATATAATGGAATTAAATGAACTCAAGAGTAAGGAGGATTTTAAATACAACCCTCCTTTACTTTAATGATTTTATCTCTACAAATACATACGTACACCCACAAACCATACGGGCGTGAATTCTATTTTGTTTCACATACAGTCAAACTCTGACCGGCAATATGCAAAAAACGTAAGAAAATTTGAATTTCGCGGACTACTCTGGCGGTTCCACCATAACAGCATGAGATAATAACTTGCTTTTGTCGAATAAATAGCGAATTGTTGTCGATGGATGAAAATGGCGTTTATATAGTAAACGCCATTTTCATCCATCTGAGAAAGAACGTTACGAATAGTGTAAAATGTATCTAATATTATTTTTGTAATGTTTAGGAATCTCACCACAAATAAACTTAATTCATTTTTAACCGACTGCGGCGAAGCCCAAAAGGAGGTTTTTTTGGATCATTCCCACTAATTCGACTGCACAGTCCTACGATACTTTTTTTCCCCAAAATTTAAAATTCTCAAGAATATGAGATATAACCGATTACCAGTTCACAGTCGATATTATGTATTAAAAAAAACACCTAATAAGATAGCGGCTTAGTTTTTAAAATATGGACACTTTTGCGGCTTATATTTTACTTTTAAGGTTATGTAAAAGCACTCATTCGGGATTACCATTGGAAGCTAGATTTATTTAAACATGCGATGATATTTTTGCCTAAACAAGCTTTTACGTGATGGTGGTATAATATTCGTACTACAGGTACTACCTCTTATTATGACTGTGCCTTTTTTTGGCGTGGAGGGTGGAAATCATTAAATGAGGGGTCATCTGGACCCGTCGGGGCTGCGGGTCCCGTCGGGGCTGCAGGTTGTTCGCAAGAGATACCGCGGCCTCGACATGAAGGGCTAAAAAGGAACATGGGTGGTTTTTAGTCAGTAGAAGTCTGACACTCCCTTTCGCTCTGCCCAAGAGCGGGTTATTTGATGATTTTCCACCCGCAAAAAAAAAAAAAAAACAGGAGTCATCTGGTAGGAGCGGAAGGGAGTGACTTCTACAGTAAAACCACCCAATGTTCCTTCTTAGCCCTTTGTGTTCCTTTGTTTTTTCGGGGCCGCGGTATCTCTTTCGAACTGTCCCGCAGCCCTAGCGCTATGACTGTGTCTGAGATACTGCGAGATGCGAGATTGGTGTGGTCAGAGGTCAACAGCTTCTTCCGCACCGAACTGCTGGAGATACAGTTAAACGGGATTCGCTAGCATCACTGCTTCGCAGAAGGAGGCGACGGCGTCCCATTTTCGCCCCGGACTATGCCTTGCACCAGGGCCGAACGCGAGAGGTCGACGCTACGAGAACACGGCGGGGCTCCGCCCAAGCGGGGCAGACCTCCACGGTGTGCTCCACCGTGTCCTCCGGTCGATCCTCACAATGGTGACATCTGGGCTTTCCTCCCGCCAGATTCGGTGCAGGTACCTCCCGAAACAAACGTATCCGGTGAGGACCTGCGTCAGACGGAAGGTGATTTCTTTCACCCCGTTTTACGGTCTTTCTGCATTAATAAAAACAAAAATATTTTTAAAACATCCTACAGAGCATTATTGATGTCACAGCCGCATGAAAATGCGCTATTTTGCGTTGCCTCTTGTGTTTGCGATCGACTTCGAAAGAGAACCAGCAACCAGCAGAAAAAAAGAGTAATATTAGCACCACGTCTAAGCTTGATTAGGCCAAAAGTCGTAAGATATTTGATAGTCAGACTTAATTTATTACTGCATGATTTTATTGATAGTTAGTATATATTATTATGTTTGACGTCCAATTTTAAACAGTAGTGTGGCAGTGTTTGTCATGATTAATATTATATTATATTGCTCAATTAGTTCAGTTATACTAATAATGTTTATTATTAACTTAGTCTCAATAAAACTCGTTCGAAAACATTATTTAGGCACATATTTTGCATATACTTGATATAAATTGGAACTATGTTGTTGTATCACTAATATGAATACTATTATAATTTGCTTAAGCACAAGAACAACGTTTCTTCTATCGGGTAAATTACAATTTATTTAACTGCCATGCAGTTTTATTTATCTATACTATGCCATAGTTCATGCATTTTTAACGAAATTGTTTTATAAAATACAGGCTAGTTCTTTAACATATTAAACAATATTTCGCTCGGGTAAAAAAGTGTTAATATACGGATTTAGTCGTCCACAACAACTTCATAACATATCGTAACTTTGTTACTTGATTAAAAGTCCTATAACAGTCAAGTCAATACAATAATTTAATAAAAAAAAGTCTTAACTTTAATCACTCATGTTAGTCGTAAGACATCGAGTGAACCATGAACCAAAAGTGAAATAAACACAAAAATTATATTGAATGCAAACTTCGATAAATAATGCTAACTAATACTAAAATATATTTTATCAGATTATTGAGTTAAAAATCATTCTGATTTAACATACATTTTAACGAATGCATAAGCAAAGAATGTGCTAGAAAATTAAATTAATTAGACTAAAATATGAGACAACAGTCCTGGATAACAAACAGACATTTTTCTACTTTCGATGATCACTTATAAAGGGGATAGAACCGATGTGGCATATCAACCTGCCCGCCATTTTGTTTTTTTTTCGAAATCGCGGCCCACGATGAAAGTGGTATGTATGGATAGAGGACATATAGATGAACAAAAAATGTCCAGTAACACGGTACCCCAAAATGTCACGTTACCGAGATATTTTATGGTAAAGATCGACGACAAATGAGTACAACGACAATCAATAAAAATAGACTTATTACGTGTATAGGCGTTAAATTGTATCCAAATAATAGTTCCCAGGTTGATTTAATAATAATTTATACGCACGAGAAAATCGTTCCGCATCGCAATTAAACGCTATGTTATGTCAAAGAATAGTTTTCTCGTGCTCCTAGTAGTATGTAATATACACTCTTTCAATAAACAATAATAGTAATAATTAACGACTAAAGACTCGTAAAAAGTCTATTTTTTTTTGTGGTTATTGTATGTCGATCTTTACCTTCAAATATCTCGATAACGTGACACTTTGGGCTTCGTGTTACTGGACATTTTTTGTTCATCTATATGTCCCCTATCCATACATACCACTTTCACCGTGGGCCGCGATTTCGAAAAAAAATAAAAATGGCGGGCAGGTTGATATACCAGCTTCCATACAAAAAAGTTTAAACCCCTTTGCGAAGTCCATTGATATTTGTAACATAACTATGAGTGATACACATTCATACTTTGATTAGCAGCACCAAAACGTATAGCTATGATTAACAACGTGCAGGCTCACAGTTCACTCATGATCACTAAGCACTGGTGGGTGACACTACGCTACAATTTGATAACCTAACTAAGGCGAGAATCACGTCGCATCCTGCGCACTGCTTGCACTTATATGTCTAGTCCTTTTCCCACTACCGGTGGCGGATTTATTTTTGTGTCTTTTCTTATCGTTGTCTTCTTCAGAAACACTGTTACACCGCGGCTTAGGGCTCATCATTGTGTCGGATGATATTGAGTCTCTTTGAGATTTCTTTCTTTGCCTCTTAGGTACATTTTCACCGATCAACATTTCGTTGAACAATCTCTGGCGAGCCTCCCAGTACAAGTTCTGTCGCTGGACAACTTCAGGGTACTTCGTTTCGAAGGTCACGTCCGGCGGTATGACTAGTTCCCATCCGGTCTTAGGGTTGTATCTGGCAACGGAGCGGATGATTTCTAACACTTCTGCGGCGGGCAGACGAACAGCTGCTGTGACCTTCCGTCGATCAACGTATGCGCGTTGTGTGAAGAGGTATAACTGTACAGAAAAACATTATTTATGTACAATGAAACACAAATTACATAACATAATTATATACATTGCTTGTAGACCATCACTCGGGGTCAGTGAAGATACATCATCATTTGAGTCGAAAGACGTCCATTGCTGGACATAGGCCTCATTTAGGGGACTAAGTGTCGCCACATTGAACGGTCCCGTGTGTAGGTATCGGTATCGGTCTATCTAATGGGAGGCCTTCCAACGCAATGTCTTCCGGTTCGCGGTCGAAACTCCAGAACATTTCGGTCTCAAGTGAAGGGCCCAGTAAAGGTTGCTTTGATATAATACTGAATTGTAGGACTAGCTGCTAGGAGGCTGCGGGTTGTTCGGATACCGCGGCCTCGACATGAAGGGCTAAGAAGGAACATGGGTGGTTTTTAGTCAGTAGAAGTCTGACACTCCCTTTCGCTCTGCCCAAGAGCGGGAGGGGTTATTTGATGATTTCCCACCCCCCCCTAAAAAAAAAAAAAAAGGACTAGCTAATTTAATACACTATCTTTAGAGCAGACTACTCTTCCCTCTATTCTTCAAAAAGCAAGATACTCACAACATGATCCCTCGCCGCACACATCAACCTAGCGGGCACGGGCAGCGCGCGCGTGTACAGGTCAGCGGAGCGCGGCGTCCACAGCCCGCGCACGCAGCACGCCGCGCCGCTCAGCGCCGACAGCAGTCCGCTGTCACTGAGGGCGCCCTCGTCTGTACGGATGAGCGCGCGGAGGTCGCTGAATGTCATTAGTTTTGCTGAAAGGAAAAGTTATATTAATAAAAATCACTGCCTCGTTGACGTTGGTGGCAAACGCGACTGCTGAGCATGAGGTCATGGGTTCCAATCTCGGGTTGGCCAGTGTTATTGCGTTGTTCCATCAGGAATTTGACAGACGGAGCCTGGATTTGCGCCCGGTTGATGGCAATAGGCTCGCCCCCTATTACATGGGACTTAAACATAACACTTCGGGGATTACAGGCGTGATGTTATGTAGTAAAAATCGAACAAGCAGTACTTTGAGTAAACAAGGTATTTTATTGTGTGTACATAAATAGTAATGTTATAATATTAGTTATGTATTACTTTTTTCCTGTCATTGTTGTGAAATTTATTTGAGGGAGAAGGATTCGAAATTATGGTTTGTTCCCACTAGTTCTACTTAACAGTTATACAATTGAAATTGTTTTGTTTTGAAATTGTTTATTTATTGAAATCTTAACGGCAAAAACTTAACGGAGGATACTTAGTATGTGATGTCTTAACCTGAAGAACAACCCAAGCAGCTGCTATCATTTAAACCACAAACTGCCTGTAGCTATCATCATCAGCCTATAATGTTCCCGCTGCACGGACTCAGGCCTCTCTAGCATAGGGATAGGCTATAATCCACCACCACGCCCAGTGCAAGTTGGTAGATGTCATGTCTTCGAATTTTTTGGTTCTAAGACATGCCGGTTTCCTCACGATGTTTTCCTTCACCGTTTTGAGAGCAGCGGTGATGATATAAATTACACAAAGTAATACGCCTGCTTAGATTCGAACCCACGACTTACTGTTCGAAGTGGGACAGATTATAAATGCAGCAATATATAAAGAATATATAAGATAACAAATAGCAAACCTCTAATAAGTATTTCCTTCAGCTGGTCCTGCGGCGAGGGTCTCTTAGTGGGTGCTATGTTGGCCTCGTCCTCCGGCGGCGCGGGAACCAGAGCCCGCACGTACTCCCGCGCACGCACCGTCAGCGCAGACCCGTCCGATGAGGTCGCGCTGAACAGTTTCAAACGCTCCAGCTGTGGGATATTAGAAAAAAATGTTTCATAGTATATTTATTATTTTGTCCCAGAACTGATTAACTGGAATTCCTTAGATACGTTATCTGACGATTAATAAATCGTTAATTTCTGTAATTATATAATGGTCCGCTCTTGACTCATTAACTCTAGGTAGAATGCTGAAAACATAATTTAAATGTTAAACATATTTTAATTAATATGTTTTCAGCAAGTTTATAAAGTATAAGTCAGGTATATAAGTTATAAGTTTGACGTGGCTGCGTGTCAGTCGTGGCAACGTAGCTCTAAAACAAATGACCGATTATGATAGAGGTTTTTTTAGGTTTGAAAGCTGACGTATTCTAGATGGTTCTAAGCTATCATTTATGAAGATCTATTCAGGCGTTTCAGAATCACCAACCATTTTAGTCCCATGTAATAAGGGACGAGCCTATTGCCATCAACCGGGTCCAAAACCAGACTCCGTGGCTGCTACTGAATAATTCCTGATAGATAAACCAATACCACTTTGCGCTACCTGGGAACCGAACCAAGGACCTCATGTTCAGCAGTCGCGCTTGCGACCACTAGATCAACGAGCCAGTGAATTTTTTAAATAAATACCATCACAGACCAAATAATAATTATGTTATTAACTTTTAATTAGCTCTTTTCACTGACCTCAGCATGATCCGTCTCGCAAGATTTCCACAGCGCGTCGTACCACGACTCCTCATTGATTCTCTGAGATATTGTCTCAAAGGATTTCTCTCGCGCCTTCTTTGACACTTCCGTCTCTTGTCGCGCGAACTTCACTGTCACCTGCAAAGCAAATAAAAACGATTGAAACACAAATTGAAAGCCCTATTTGTAAATTAAGGGTTTATCACAAAAGTGCCTGTTTGTAACATTAAAATAACAGCATTCTAGTGAATGCATACGAAAATATATATACGGCACTTAATGATGGATCGGACGGATGTTATGAGGTCTAACTTAGGCTGTTTTAGAATTAGTAAAAATTAGGGTTTCATGCAAAAAAAAACCCATTCAAAAAGGGAACAGCAACAGCTAGTTATCTCTATCTAAAGTACCAAAAGGTAAGGAAAGTAGGTACTTGATCTTTCTTGATAAGAATTATTTCTGTT
The DNA here is from genome assembly GCA_949774965.1 of Diarsia brunnea. Lineage (NCBI taxonomy): Eukaryota > Metazoa > Arthropoda > Insecta > Lepidoptera > Noctuidae > Diarsia > Diarsia brunnea. Next base: position 15,273,606 of record OX459008.1, on the reverse strand, counting down.
TTGTTTATATTCCACATTGCTTCCCCCAGATAAGGGTAGGAAATTATATGGATGAAAGTAATGTTCTACTGGGATAAAATATACTATGCTAAGTAATAGTCAACCAGTGTGCCAAATGCATACAAATCTGGTCAGCTGATAATTAGACCATAACAATGTGGTAGACAGGATTTGTGTGCATATTGTATAATTAACACTTACTTCTGTGAAGGGAAAACATTGTGAGAAAACACAAGCAGCATGCGTAGCATGACCACCGTAGAAACGGGTTTTGTCGACGGAAGAATCAACAAAATGACAGATTTTAGCAAAATTTCATGTCATGTATGGAAAAAGCTTTGTCTTTTCTTGGTAGAGTAGAGATAGAATCGCCATACTACGCGTGCAGGAGATATATATTTCTTTGATGGCATGTAGCCAAGTCAGAGGCCCATGGGCAGCATAAAAACTCTGACACACAACATAATTATTAAAAAGAGAACAGGTTTATTTGATTAGTCATGTTACCTGCATCTTTAGCCACTGCTGGGACACACACCTAGAGGAAAGGTCTGTGTAGGCCTCGTATGGGAAGGTGGATTTCATGGTTTTAATGCTTGGACATGTTAGTTTCCTCATGGTATTTTCCTTCCCCATTAACTGACTACATTATATAAAATTACCTGTTGTGCTTCAGGCTCCTTGTCTTCATCATCTGAATCTGCTTTATTCTTATCAGTTTTGCGCTTGTCTTGCTTATCATAGTAGGAATAAGAGGGCCTCATTTGAATTATACCTAGAAAGTAAAACTTAATCAGTTACCTCTTTTAACATAACAATTGCAATATTTTATGATGCAATATTGCAGTTTAGCTAGTCAGTTAGCTTAGAGATATAAATAATTGCAAATGGTGAAATTATAGTGCTGATGTTTTTTGCATAATTATTATGAAATACATGAGAGATAAAGTGTAAAAATATTGTAACAAAATGTATTAATTGCTACAATTCTGTATTTATAGTTTTACATATTGTATGTATTAACTACTATTGAAATCAATACCTTGTATAGGAGTGCAATGTAACTCCTTATCCTGCAGTATGGCAACAGCATAGTGCTGTGTCTCAGTGCAGGGAGCACTGCTCTCATACACAATCTTATCCATGATGCCATGTCTGAAGTACTGGGACTTGTCCTTTTCCTTTACATGCCATGATGATTCCTGTTCACAGATACACAACTTTTATAAATAGAGTGGTGATATCACAATAGTATGGTTACTAGTTGGTATCAGCTGTTGGAAAAAGGGCTCAAATTACGCAAAATGGCAATTAGTTACTTTATTTCACAAGCAGATAATTAATATAAGCTAGTTAATTGATGTCGTTCTACAAGAAATAACAGCAAAACATCGTAAACCTATTCTACAATACAGTAAACAATCATCAAAAAAGGTCACATTGGGCACAAAAACCATGTTACTTGTAGGGTCATTATAATACCTGTTGGCCATCAGTGTTGAGTGCTATCTGCTCGCCCTTGCAGGAGCAATACTTGTCGCTGTACGTGTCCAAGCCGACCTCAAGTCGCACCATCTTGTTCCTCGGCTTCACGGATGCATTCACAACTTTTAGGTCTTTCCAGTCTCTATTGCCTGGTCTCACTGGATACTGATATATGTATAGGTTCTCAGCTAACGCCTGAGATAGAAACACAGGTATCTGCAACGAATAAACGGAACAAATTAACAAAAAAAAATGCGACGTTTTACTCATAACATAACCTAATGAATAACCACGTTGTTTATGAATTATAACTACGGTATTACCTCCTGCACTACCGGATCTTCTTCTTCCATATTGCTATAACGTATTTTTGCTAACGACGCATAGCTATAACATTATAGGAATAAATAAACGATATTTTGGCAAAAATCACACCACAACGCCACTGTGACAGAAATCCACCATTTTTGACAGCTTATTTTTATATTAACACTACAACAGCAGCGCCACAGGGGCAAAAACGACGTGGTCAAAAGTAGAACCAGCGGGGATGCCATATTCATGTGTTGCCATTATATTAATATTTAAATAAATAAGGTACGCCCGGCCCTAGTATTTTATAATCTTTGGGTACACCTCTGCCTGACCCTTCCGGGATAACAGGCGTGAATTTATGTGTTTATTTCTGTAAATACAAACAATGGGTTTGTTGCAAGTTTAAGAAAAATGAAATAAAAAACTTCTCAACAACGCTGTCAACCGTTAATGTGCACAAAAAAATAAATGTTTAAAAGTGAAAAATTATTTATTTTACCAAAATCCGACCATACTCAAAGAGTATTATAGTAAATTTCTGGCAATCAAATAGCATCCAGCATTATTTATAAAATCTTTTGGCATAAGTCTGCGAATATCTTTCATTCTGTCACGAATATTGTTTTTAAAGTTATTTTATATTTTCATTTAATTTATTTTTGTGAGTATGTATTATTTTCGAACCCTTTAAGGCTTTACAATACATGATCCAACCCCAATTAAAGGAAAAAGGATAATTATAATACATCGAAAATGTCGGATATGATAATAAATGGTAAATACAATAGTTTTTTATTAAAAGATATATAAAAAGGATAAGCAGAACTCCAAGCTCCATTTCAGCGTCTAAAGCGTTGACTGATGTTGACATTGACTTATATATTACTGCGTATTATAAATCAATGGATGTTGATCACTATCTTTAAATCAACTTCCGATTTTAATTGTGGCTTGTGGCGCGCTCAATTTTAATCATGATTTTCAAATGTTCAAAAGAGTTAATTCAATACAATCGGCCATCGGCGTTTTTATACTCAATATTTTTTATTTAAATACTCAATATTTTTGGTTTTTCAGATTCTGTTCCAGTTGATAAAAAATGGAACGAGCTAATCAGATACAATATATTTATTATGAAACTTGTTGAGTTTGTGAGTATTTATTTCAGAATTTCTTTTTATTGTTCTGCATTCCTAAATACCTACGATTATTATTTTCTTGATATTAGTTTTAATTTCATTTCTTGTAGGGTCTTGCACTTGTAATTACCATATTACCGTTGATAATTGCAAAACCCGTGGGACATATGTACTGCATATCAACTGGCCCTACTTTAGTAATATCGTTATTGTTCATTATCTTGTATTTACGAAGAAAAGTGCCATTATTTATGGAAAAAATGTACTTATTTTTCCAAATTTTATTTACGTTTGGAGCTTTTATTCAATGTTTTCTACTAAATCTTGTTAGAGTTTGGTTATGGTTTATTTACGGCATATTTTATTTTGCATTGTTAACAGTATTATCTCTTGATTTATTTCTAATTGCCAATGAAAGAGGATGTACTTTTAGTTGTGCATAAAAATAATTTGTAATCTAATCACAATCAGTTTTACGTGTAACAGGTATAATTAGTATCTTATTTAATACAATTTTCATTGAATAAATGTCTTTGATTCAACCTATAAGGAGATTATATTTTACAAGTTTTGTAAGTTCTTGAATAATTTCAAATAAAAATTAATGTGACTGTTTAAAAATTTAGCTGTTAGTCGATAATTTTAGGAACAGCTCTAGAAAATGTCCTTGACCCTCCATGACCGTTGGTATGTCAAGTTTGTCAAGATCACATGACCGATGATGACAGTGATCAGTAAATAAATAAATAAATAATTATCATGGATATACGTAAACAGAAATAAGAACGTGTGTGTTGTAAAACAATAATTCGAACTGGGCGTCCATACATACAGCATTATGAATAGATTACTTCCATTTGTTTCTTAAAATTAAACAAATATCATTTGGGATGAAGTACAAAATGCTTACATTTATATCATTAGCAGGTAGGATAAACACTAAATTGATTCTAACGTAAGGCCTATGTCTTCCCTTTTTATCCTGATACCCAGGATCATTATATTGATTCAACTAGGAAAGTCCCAAAACAATACGAGACATGAGTCTCATGAAAATTGTTACTTTTAGGTTATGTCATTGATCCTCATGATACTCCCGTTTGTTATAACGGAGCCCGATATTATGCACTGCCTGGCCGTCGCCCCAACGCTCGTCCTGTCCGTTATGTTCGTCGTGCTATACTTAGTGGACCAAGTGCATGATCTGGCTGAACAACTATACTTACTGTTACAAATATTTTTCAATATCATAACATTTCTCTATGTATTCGTAAAAGTTACCGCCAGTGGAGCTTTATACGGATTATTCTATTGTCATCTGCTCATTGCCCTGTCCATAGACCTGTTCTATGTCATCAAAGAGAGAGGATTTGCATTATCAAGATAGCTTTAATGTGAAAATCAAATAAAATGCTACGGAAAGCATAATAAAATTCGTATTATTCAGTAGTTTTGAGCATTTAAATGGGACATGACTGACATGACTTGAAACCCTAATCTGTAAGCCTTTTTAATATTTTGAGCATTTGATTTATATGCCTGAAAACAATTTCTAATATTATTAGATTAGATAGTTCTGTAACATGAATAAAAATCTACAAGTGGGTCCATCTCTTTTAGGTAGTGGCACTGCTCCTCAATATAATGCCTCACGTTGTGGATCCCCTGGACGCGTTGCAATGCCTGGTGGCTGGACCCACTATCATGTGCTCCATGCTTATAATGGTGCTATATGTTGTGGACCAAGTGCAATATGAGGCAGAGTTCTATTATGTCGTCATTGAGCTAGTAATCACTGTAGTAGCATTTATACATCTATGTATTATGGGTAAAATGGTAGGAGCCATATATGGATTGTTTTATGCTGACTTAATAATAGCATTATCTATGGATTTGTACTACCAGCACAAAGAGAGAGGCTTTACGTATTAATTTCTTCATTAAAATTCTTGTTATCTTTACTATTGTATTATTTTAACAAAGTAGAGTTTGAATGATAATGTATTCCTGTCAACACAGCTATATCCTGTAGATTATGTATGTGGGTGTAATGATGATAAAAAAGGAAATTGGTGTGCCATAATATTATACATAATGTGTAAGAGATTAAAACATTGTACATGGACTGTTGTATTTTGTACTTTTATAATGATGAAGAATATTTTTAAAAGACTCATGAAAGTGCGGTTGCGTGTGTTAATGTGGTTCATGTTAGTTATATCATTTTTCTTCATCATACTTTGGGTGTTTAGTGATGTGAACAATACTGGTATAACCAAATTAGCTGCTCCATATCCAGTAATACTCTGGTGGACTATGGAGTTTCCTGGCATATCAAGTATTAAAGAATGCTCCGGTGATGTGAAGTGTTATGTTTACAGTGATAGAAAGCAGGAACAATATTATAACATAGGAGCATATCTGTTTTATGCAAGCACTATTGATTTCAAGACTCTTCCTGTACCAAGAAAGCCTACTGATATCATTTGGGGATTATTCCATGAAGAATCCCCAAGAAATGTAGAAGAGTTTTTACATGAAGAGGCATTGAGCTTGTTTAATTTTTCTTCGACGTTTAGCAGGTTCAGCAATGTCCCCTTTCCATTACAACATTTACAATCGTATGCAGATCTAACAAGTCAGAAATATTTTGTTGAGACAGTGAAAAAGAACGAGTTCTTAAATGATATTGCCCCAGTTATGTACTTACAAAGCGATTGTGAAACATCAACTGAAAGAGATGCATATGTCAAAGAGCTGATGAAATATACAAAAGTGGACTCTTATGGTACATGTCTGAAGAATAAAGACATGCCGTTAAAATTCACTGATGATTACTTAAATAACTTGAATGAAGACGAGTTTTTAAGGTTCATTGCAAGGTACAAATTCGTCATAGCGATAGAGAATGGCGCATGCAATGATTACATTACCGAAAAGTTTTGGCGCGCTATAAAGGTGGGTACTGTCCCCATATATTTTGGTTCACCTACTATCAGAGATTGGTTACCCAATAGAAAGTCTGCAATACTGCTGGAAGATTACCCTACACCAAAGATTTTGAATGAACATATTAAGATATTATTGAACAATGATAGTTTGTATGAAGAATATTTAGAACATAAGACAAAACAATTAGTAACAAACCAAAGACTGTTGAACGAGTACAACGAGAGGCCTTACCAGGTAGATGGTATGAACATAGTTGATAAATTCGAATGCTTTGTTTGTGAGAAGTTGCATGATAAAATGAAGGGTGGAATTGGAGTGAATATTGTAAATAAAAGTCACTATGACTGCCCCAAACCCTTATCAGCTTTAACTTTAAGTGTAAACCCAGAAAACAGTTGGGTATATTCTTGGGAAACTGCTGGAAACAAAGCTAAAAAAATCTATAACACTGTTATTAATGGAGATTAATATTTTTTGTATAACTGTTTTTATTGTATTACATTAATATTTATTTAAAGTGTATGATTTATATTTTTACTGGCACACTGCGTCCAGAGGTGATACTGGATGTATATCGTAGCGCAAACCCCTCTTGATGATGTGAGGAATTGTCTTGGGCACCATCCTGTAATATATTATAAATTGATAATACACTTGAACATTTTCAAATTAAAATTTAGTCACAAAAATCTATTTAAGAATGCTGAAAACCTCAAATGGAACACATACAATTAGTTAATTGGTAGTTAATGTGTTTGAGCCATTTGGGGTTGAAAAAATGAGAGAGTAAACATGAGGTCCCAGTATCCATCTAGTATTTTAGGCCATCGCCAATCGGTTTTTTAACTGGGGACTTTTCCTATTGACAGCAATTTAGCAAGACGGATTTTTTGCCACCCTGTAATTCTTTTCACATTTTGGTACAATACTTGCTCATATTTTTATGATTATCTTAAGACTGCATAATACTATATTTTGATAATTGATTAAATGACAATTAAGTTATCCAAGATTCTGAGTTGGAATATAGACTGTCTATTGTCTAATCTAATATGATTTCGTCCAACCAACAAGTTCTGTTTGACTGCGTTATAAAGAAGATACAGCAATACTTACGATATGCAGTCGATGATGGGACATACAGATAGACACAGCGTGCATCCAGTGCAGTCATCTGTCACTAGTGGTATGTGGGTCTTGGGGTCAAATCTGTAAAAAAAAAAAAATTAAACCCATCCTTTATTTTTATATTTATTTACGAAAACGCTTTGATATATCCTAAGCCTTAGGACTTAGGCGCCTAGGGTATGGCACTCGTACACACACAGTATGAACGTTTAATAAGAGACTTAAGTTCAATCTGGCAAAAGCCAGGTCCATTGAGATTAAAATCATAATCAAGGAACTGGGAGCAGTGTCCCGGCAGTTGAACATTTTTGGTAAGATAATGATTACAGTAGCTCTTCAACATCTTCAACTAAATCCCTTAGTTATGTTAAGACGAAGGGAAGAGGAAATTAAATATGTTATTTTGTTCTCTTAGGACTATATTGAAAGGTTCGGGGATCAATTTGGTGACACTTGGTGAAGCATATTTTATGTCTAGCAGTGAATTCTTTCGGCCGAAATTTTGAAAGTATAAGCAAAGTACTCACTCGATAGCTTGGTATCCGGAATCGGCGCAGGCCATGTAGCATTTACCACAATTTATACACATGTCCTAGAAAAAATATAAAGCTTATTAGAACGGTCAACTGCATCTAGCGTACAGAGTTTTAGTGTTATAACGTCGCGAAGAAATTGGGGCAAGCCTTTCCCCAGCATTATAACACGTTAACATTACATAGCACCACGCCTGAATCCCCGAAGAGTTAGGCAGAGGTGTACCTAAAGTACACCGACATTTCGTCAGAAAGTCACTGCAACTCTTGAAAGAGAGGGGGCGAGCCTATATATTGCCATCAACCTGGTGCAAATCCAGACTCCATGGCTGCTATTGAGGAATTCCTGATGGAAAAACGCAATAACACTTTGTCCAACACGGGAATCGAACCCAGGAACTCATTGCTCAGCAGTCGCGCTTGATACCACGGCAACTACACATAGTTACAACTACAGATAGTTGTTCCAGGTCTGGGTATTTGTGTATGTGACTAAATGTTTGTGAACGCACCCACGAGAAGTTCCTAGAAGAGAAGGAGAAATTCCTAGTGTGGGGCAACGTTTATTATAAAAAAAAAAAGGGGATAAGCAGGCGGGCTGAGAAGTTCCCAATGGAAAAACTCAATAAAACTGCACGACCTTGGAATCGATCCCAGGACCTCATGCCCAGCAATTGCGCTTGCGACCACTAGACCAAAGAGGCAGTCTGCGTGCTTACCCTTCACAGCAAATAGTGTAATAGGTATGTACCTATACTATATATACCTATTTGTATATGAAGTTTACTTACATCATCAATAAGAGCGACGACTTGCTTAGTATTATCCAAATGCTTGTAAGTACCAACTCTAGGCAAAGCTTCACCGACCACATCTCTAATCTTAGGAACCTCATTACTTTCTTCATGATGACCATTGACAGAGCCGTTTGTCATGTAAGTTTGGACCTTGTTGTCTGACAATAGGTCTGACTTCAGTCTGGCTTCGTGGAGTAATTCTTCCCGCTTTTTGCTGTAGGGACCGAAATGGGCTAGGACCTGGAGAAGAGAATTTAAATAGGATTTAAGTAGGTATAACCTAACCTAATAAGCTTGATTATAATTAATAAAAAATTGTAAGTTAGAGAAAAAAATAAATTATAGGTTATCTCCTATTATTGGGCCTGGTCATCTGTTAACTGCCACGGTTTATTTTATTTTTTAATTTATCTTTTTATTCTGAGCGGCGACGTGCACGTCTTCATACATCAAAATCAAAATATATTATTTCACATAGCCTAAGGCTCTTACAAAACGACTAGAAAAGGTGCACAGTTCGGGTTGGTCGTTTCCTATGGAAAAGAACCGGCAAGAAACTCCGGCAACGGCTATAACTATAATAAAACAAAGTCCTCCAGTCCATAAACTCAAAAACTACTGCACCAATTTTCATGTTGTTTTCACCAATGGATAGAGTGGTTTTCGAGGAAGGTTTTAGTATATAATTTATCCCTGGAATAGGTTCCCATGGGTTGCGGGGACCGGGATCAAAATTTCATTATTACTTTTGGTCGCCATAATTGATATCCACGCGAGCGAAGCCGTGGGCATCAGCTAGTAAATAATAAAACACTCACGACCTGTTACCTGGAAGTCAGGACCAGCACAGCTGCAACCAATCTCTATCGCTAAAGCCATTAGGTCCAATTTACCTTTCCATTTTCGTCGTACAGGGTTTGAACGGGTTTGCCCTTCTGATGCTTGAAGGTGGGCGGCGACTGTCCCATCCAGCCGTCGAGACCTCTGGACCGCAAGTACAGGAGAGCCTTCAGACCAGTTATGTAGTCCTCAACCACTGTGAAGTCTTGGTTTTGGACGGCACTGCAAATCTGTAAAAGAGACGATAGTTTGCTTTTATTAAGTTCTACTAATATTATAATGAGGCTTTGGATGTTGGGGGTGATCTCCGCGCCGGGCTGCGGACTGTTCGAAAGAGATACCGCGGTCCCAGAACACAAAGCTTCTGGCCACGTGGTTCGACCGCATGGCATGGTTCGATCAATCAAAGTACGTGAATTGTTCACTTGCACATTGTTTTTCCAGTTGGTTCGATTTTACAATCTTACCAGGCGAACTACTAAACCTTTGGCCCGCATGGTTCGATTCTAAAATCGAACCAACTGGAAAATAGTTCACGTAGACGGATTGACCGAACCATGCGGACGGACCCGAAGGCCACGTGGTCCGTCCTCCTCAAAGTGATAAAAATCCTAAGGTTTTCAAATCCCGAAACCGCGCAGGGGTGTCCATATTAACGTATCTCGCTTCATTGAACGTACACCAATCGACCTGCTCCGATCGTTTTATGTTTTGTTATTGAAAATCCTTATGGATGTCCGTCAGACTCTGACCACCCGAAAACTACCCGGTGATCCCTTCCCACACGTGTATCGGGGATCATTGAAAACCGTCTGCGGGCCTCCTCAAGTCCGCGGGGGGAGTGAGGGTTCACCGTCCCTCTGGACCCACTACCTGCTCCGATCCTTGCCATAACTCTGAAACCGCTCCAAAAAGCCTTCCCTTACCTGAACGACAGGCGCCCCGCACATGATGAACTGCAGCGCCGACTCAGCGGAGTCAATGCCGCCGATGCCCAGCACGGGGAAGCCGGGCAGCTTGTTGCCGATGGCGGACACGGCGCGCAGACCCATCGGACGGGTCGCGTTGCCTGATACGCCGCCGTAAGTTGTATGCTTCTCCACACCTGCGGAAATGGTGTGGATTAAGTTTTCGTTTATGATCTTGTAAGTACATTATTGCATTTTTTAAAGATCCATTTAATCAAATTCTTAAATTAATTGACTGCCTCGTAGGTCTAGTGGTCGCAAGCGCGATTGCTGAGCATCAGGTCCTGGGGTCGTTTCCGGGTCGAGCAAAGTGTTATTGAGATTTTTCATCAGGAAATTCTCAGTACCAGCCACGGAGCCTTCATTTGTGCCTGGTAGATGGCAATAGGCTCACCCCCTATTACATAGGACTTTAGCATAACTGGCGAAATGTGGGTATGCACTCACGAACAGCTATAACTTTCTGCCAGTGAAATAGTTCAATTGGATGATTAGTTCTGGAGATTACCCCCTACATACAAATTTTACCTATTTATAAGATTTGTAAAGAAAATTTTGATAAAATGAAAAACTCACCGACAGCCGGCCAAGGTGTGGCATCCGGTCTGACTGTCATCAAGCCAGATACTGTATTGATAGCAGACACACCGTCCGCACCACCTGTAAATTATCATCATCATCAGCCTATAATGTTCCCACTGCAGGGACTCACACCTGTACACATTATCACAATGTAGTTTTATTACACCTTCAATGTGACGAACAAAAGAATATTGACAAGCGCTTTACTGCCATAAACCTTGCTGAATAAATTCTCCAAATTATAGGTAAAACCGAATCAGAATACATTAGATGATAAGGATAACACACAAAAATCTCTAAGCCACCCCATATATTTTTTTTAAGATGGCAAATTATCAAATGACTCCTCACGCTGTGGGTGGAGCAGAAGGGAGTGTGTAACTAGACTTACTGACCCATCCGTATTCCTTTGATTGCCATTTGCGTTCCAGGGCCACGGTAACTCTTTCGAACAAATTCCGCAACCCAGAAACTTCAACACACCCTGTTCCTCCCATAACATTTTATAAATCAAGACTTTCTTATAAAAGGTGTATAGTAACATTAGCCAAGTATTCTTACCGTCATGGGCAGCCACGGCAATGCTGACGATGTCAGTGATGTTCGGAGTCAGTTTCACAAAGAATGGGATCTTGACCGCCTTCCGCACCCACTGCGATATGCCTTTCACTAGCACGGGGTCCTGATTGTGAAAATGATTATGAATGATGAGTATACAATCATATTAACTAATAGTAATAAAGAACGAAGCAAGAGAGATGTTCACCACCTCTCAACTTCTGGAAGCCCCAAAAACACCTGGCCCCCGGCAGTGAACACAAAAAAGCACTAAATCGAATGCGCACCCAAGTAGGCCGTTGAACATAATCTGGAAAAATGCGGTATTACTGGTCCTCCAACACCGAGAGCGAGTGCGGCGCTCCGGAGCAAGCAATGATCCATCTGCTGGAGTGTCCCAGGTGTCCATTAACTGTACTCTTGACTGCAGCGGCAGAGGCCGCTACAATAAATGTGACCACCTACTGGACACATACTGAACGGACTTCCACATTATGTAAGTAACATAGATACGACGAGAAGAACAAATAGAGAAGCATTGCGCCGAAAACTCGAAATGTCGGAAGGCACATTTAGCGCGCTTTTGTGTTTCCGATTTTCGGAGCATACAAGGTACTATGAACATAAGCTACAATATGTATTGTTACCTGTCCACACGCGAGCCCCATCCCGGACTCGCCCATGCCGTGCGGACACGATAGGTTCAACTCCAGTGCATCGGCGCCGGTCGCTTCGGCTTTCTGCGCAAGTTCCGTCCAGTCTGCCTCGTTGTACGAACACATTATTGATGCTATTATTACCTGGTACAAAAAGAACACATTATTTTCGTATAACCAAGGCATCAAGCACAAACAAAGCGAGTCTTGCCCATCGTATGCTGCCAGTATTTTTCACTTCTTTTCTACTTGAAAATATTTGTCAGAGTTCGGACTTCTGACAGCTGAAATCATCTGCTTCAGTTCAGCCGAAAGACTCCCACTGCTGGAGGCCTTTCCAAGTGTCGCCACATTGACCTGTCCCGTGTATCTAGCAGAGGGCAGGCTAGTAAGGGAAAAAACGCGTAGGCAAGACGTTGCAAACAAAATCACCCCTGCTCTTGGCGTAGTCAAAAATAGTCCACAGTATCAGGCAGTCAAAATCTATATCTATACATACATATAATAAATCTGTAGAAAAATCTTTTTTGTACATCGAAAATATTAAAAAAAAAAATTGTCAGGGTATTAAAGTATAACCAACAGAACACATTTCCAGCATTTTTGGAATTTTTGTCTGTTTGTCTGTTTGTCTGTTTCGATGACTAAGCATCACGTCAAATTTACGAAACGAATGTAGGTAACTTTTATACATAAATATTGTGCGTAACTTGGGCTATTACTTAGGCTTTGTTTCATCGTAATCGGTGCTCTCTATCAAAAGATATATGCATTTATAGTTTTCAAGAAGAACTTATCATTATGGTCAACAATGAGACAAGCAACGACATCTATTGAACGAATATGGTACTTATTAATAAATGCCTTCACAAGATAACTTTAAATAAGTTATGATAGCAAAAGGTACGTAGATATTAGTCTAAATGACGCTGCTTTCAAAATCTACATAGCCTAAAACCCTATAGTGTGTTTGATCGCTCTTTTTTAGCAGTTTATCTTCGTCTTCGACAGATGGCGTTATTCATTTGATGTCATTTTCTGAACCGCGGTGCTATTAAATAAACATATGTTTCGTGAATAGTCAACAAATAAAGATTTACCAATTACACAGTATAAAAATACTATTTTTTTTAAACTAAATTAAAATTAGATAAAACCCACGACATATTTTTTTTGTACCGTGTGGGAATCGAACCTGCGACACGCAGTGCTACTGTTAATCGTCCAGCCACTGCACCAAACATGTCTTTATATAGATGTGGTGTGTTGTTAGCCCTATGTGTCGAGGCCGCGGTATTTCTTTCGAACAACCCGCAGCCCCGACGGGCGTCGGTCCTTGGGGGCCCCTTCAATGTTGCTGACATCGCTTTGAGACGCGCGTGGAACACGAACGTGCCTCCATCGTCATAGGACGGACGAACGATTAACTAGCCCGTTACTCACCGTTCACAGGCCCGCGCCTACGGTGGCCGGAAGCCATCATGTGGCCCCCGAGGCCCGGAGCGTCTCCCGCGGCGGCTGGGAAGAGGGGTTGTGTCCCTCTTACGTTCACCTCTTTCGCTAGCATTACTGTTTCGCAGAAGGAGGTGAAGGCGTTCCATTTCAGATTGGATGTCCCAGATTCGGTACAGGTACCTCTCGAAACAGCCTCTAATCCCCCCTTTTTTGTGGTTCGTAAATTATCAAATGGCTCATCCCGCTCTGGGCGGAGCAGAAGAAAGTGTCAGACTACTACTGACTAAAAATCACCCACATTTATTCTTAGCTCTTTGTGTTTCGAGGCCGTGGTATCTCTTGCGGACAACCGTCAGCTCCGGCAGACGACGGCAGCAACAATTAAGGGGCCCGAAAGGACCCCTTAATTGTTGCTGACATATCTTTGAGGCGCGCGTGGAACACGAACGCGCCAACGACAGTACCTGTCGACTATAATGTACCTGTTTCAAATTTCTTCAAGATCCGTTCGGCCGTTCTGACGTGGTTGAAACAAACACCCATCCATCTAAACTTTAGTATTAGACATAGTCAGTACTTTGCATTACCCTCTTCTTATTTTCTACAGCGGCAGTAAGTTAACGTAGGGCAATGATTTAATGTTCTTTTATCTAAGCGACGCATTTTAGTTTCCGACAACCACGCGAACGAAGTCGCGGGCACAGCTAGTATTTAATAAATTACCGCTAGAGCTAAAGGGCACACTCTACACAGGCTCATTCAAGGGAAGGCTCAGGGCATTTCTACTGGAAAGATGTCTTTATTCAGTGGATGAATTGTAAATAATTTCAAATTTATCCCGGGGATTTCTGAATTGTATATCTTTATTTATATTTTTTAATTATTTTAATGGATTTGTGTGTTGTGTTATGTTTTAAATTTTGATGTTTGATGATTTTTTGGTATGACGATGTAATTCAATGTTTTTTTATGCACCTAAATGGTTTTTGGCAACAGAGGAATTTGAATTTAAATTGTAGTTAAGATTTACTTTTAAATTAGTTATTAATGTTATTATTATTCCTTTATATCATTTTCTTTCCTTACTAAATATATTTTTAAATATTTCTTAAAAAAAAGATATAAAAAACATTTAAAAATATAAAAAGTAGTAGCCCACCGGCATTGGGAACAGGGTCCGAGCTACCGGTGGTCAGGGCTCTTGAGAGAGGAACCTCCTGACAATGCGCGCCGTGTCCAGAAGTACTGCCTTCTGGATCAAGCCCTTGATCCAGCTACCAAGCGAGAGCCTCCTTAGATGTTCGTCGAGGCTCTTGGCTATTAAGCCATTGGCAGACACGACTATCGGCACAATGATTGCTGTATTCACGTGCCACATGTCGACAACCTCGCGAGCCAGATCTAGATACTTGAATTGTTTATCTTTCTCTGCTTTCACGAGGTTCTCGTCATGCGGGACCGTTATATCAACAATCATTGCGCGACGCTCCGATCGATCTATCACCACAATGTCAGGCTTATTGGCAACAATAGTCCTGTCAGTGACGATAGGTCGATCCCAATACAATGAAATATTACCATTTTCGAGAACTGGGTCGGGCGCATACTTATAGTATGGCACTTCTGTTTCCACAAGGTTGTATTTCAAAGCAAGTTGCTGGTGGATAATCCTGGCAACAAGGTTGTGTCTATGCAAGTATTCTCCGTTAGCCAGACGAGAACATCCAGAAATAATGTGTCGGATCGATTCTCCAGGACGGTGGCATGCCCGACATATGTCAACCGTGCCATCCTTCACAATGTATTTCCGGTAGTTGTTCGTCATCATAACTTCGTCCATTATTGCACAGACAAAACCTTCGGTTTCCCCGAAAAGGTCACCAAAACGCAGCCAGGATACGGACGCTAAGAAATCTACATCGGTTCCATGTAAGGCCCGGTAAAAGCGTCCGTGCAGCTCCTTGCTCTGCCATACCTCCCTGCGGTCATTAGTGTCTAATACTCTAGGTTTGCGCCAGTTCTCGTTAGCCAAGGAGAGCGGGGTAAGGCCCTTGTCCACTGAGACCACATCTCGGTGCATCCCCACGTTGGCTTCTAGGAAGTATTCCCTGAGACTGCATACCTCACGGTTGTGTAGGGTCTTAGTATTTAAGAAACCACGACCCCCACACTTCCGCGGGATATACAGTCTCATCACCGACGACCGTGGGTGATGCATCCGATTTGCGGTCAATAGTGAGCGGACCCTCCTATCCAGGGCATCAAGTTCTGTCTGAGTCCATTTGAGTATGCCGAAAGAATACATCAAAACCGGCATGACCCAACTGTTGAAGGCGCGCACCTTGTTTCCGCCTGACAAAAGACTGCTCAGGACCTTGTTCAGGCGGCCAAAGAAGCGCTCCCTCAACGATTGTTTCATGACGGCAATATTGATACCTAATGCTTCCGACATACCCAAATACTTGTAGGTTTCTGTTGACGAGAGGGATCTAAGTAGTATGGAATCCGAGATTTGAGTTCTCACGGATTCCATAATCTCCCCTCGCTTCACATGCAAGACTGCACATTTGTCCACACCAAATTCCATTCTGATGCCACTACTGAAAATTTCTGTTACCTTCAGTAGCTTCATCAGTTGCAAATTGTTGGGGGCAAAGAGTTTCAGATCATCCATGTAAAGAAGGTGAGATATAACCTGACCACCTCTCCTCAACCGATAGCCTAGACCTGAACCCTCCAGCAGTGTGCTAAGAGGGTTCAAGGCTAGACAAAACCACAACGGACTCAGACTATCACCCTGGAATATACCACGCTCGATCCTTATCGGTTCACTGTTCCCTCCGATCTGTCGACATCCTGGATAGCGAAGGACCGTTCTCCAGTTCCTCATACATGACATCAGGAAGGTACACAGAGTTGCATCTACTTTGTACAATGCCAGCACCCTCATGAGCCATGTATGAGGCACCGAGTCATAGGCCTTCTTAAAATCTATCCAACATGTAGACAAATCCTTTCGGGAGCGGCGAACCTGTTGGCTAATGGTCATATCAATGAGGAGCAGCTCCTTAGTACCACGGGACCCGTTCCTACATCCATTCTGAGAGGCAGACATGATAGAGTTACTTTCGACATGTTGGCTGATTTTAACTCTCAAAATGGATGTAAGAACTTTATAGACCATTGGTAAACAAGTGATTGGTCTATAATTTTTAGGTTCCGCAGTACTACCTGATTTATGGAGCAGGTGGGTAATTCCTGTTGTCAAGAACTGGGGTAGCGATCCTGACTCTAAGGCTGATTGAAACTGAGACGCCAAGCGAGCGTGCGATCCTTTAAACCACTTGATCCAGAAATTGTGCAGTCCGTCCGGCCCTGGAGATTTCCAGTTAGGTAACGGACGGACTGCACAAGCTACGTCTTGGGGGCTGATGATAATTGCCCCCATTTCTGTTATAGGATCACACGCTCGTTCAACCTCCCGGGTCCAATCGCCCTCAGTGTGACTGACAGGCACCGACCAGATGTTGCGCCAGAACGACGTCATGGCGTCATCATCCGGCAAACGCGAGTCAATCACACCTTGGTCTGGTCGTTCCCAAGCTCTATATACCCACCTTTCATCACTTTGGAAAGTGCGGTTCTGTGTATACCGCTCCACTCGTCGCTTATACCGACGAATACGGCTCGCCCATGCATAGATTTTCTGCTTCAGGAAGTCGATGCGCTCTGTGACGCGGGACAAATAATCAGGAAAACTAATATCTGTTCCCGAGAACGCCCGCCTCACAAAACGCATCACTCTAGGGCGAGTATTGCCCTCCCTGAAGCAGATCAACTTGCCGATGAGTGCTCTAGCCTCACCGATACGCCGCTCAATCCTGCACTGCCAGGCTGGAACAGCTAACTTTGGTCGTGCAGCTCTGTCTTTGTTAGGAAATTTAACATGAGCCACACGACATGCCGCTACAGCTGCACAATACAAAATTGAGTGGGTATCGGCGAGGTCTTTGCTGCTGTCAAAGCAATCTGACAGTTGCGAATCTAGAGCACACACCAGCGCCTTGTTTTTCTTGTGCATGGGCAAACGAGGTAAACGTGGTCTAAGTTCAGGCGGTGTGGAACGGTACTCCCGGAATGCACCCCCCAAAGCGCCCCTCAATTGAACATTGCATTGGGTACTCACGGATATAACTTCGTCATCATCCTCTTCACCACCACGTTCGGATCGCGGCGGAGCACTGGAAACATTTTCCAGTTGCACTGCGACCACTGGTGAAGCCGGTGTGACTGGGTTACTCCGTGATTCAGAGCGTAGTCGATCAAGTACAGTGTCATCCAACATATGGTTATGCTGGATGACCCGCACCTGATCCGACAATCGTTGCGCCGACACGCTGATAGCTGGCTCAAGCACCTGAAACAGAGAGAGCATCCGACTACGGTACGCAGTCAAGTTACTTCCCCCCTCAGTAGCCCCATAATATGCGCGCATGACACTCTCGTTTATGGACTGAGTCCATCGCATGCGCGGCACATTTCCACCAGCAGCGGGGACCCTGTTCGGGGCCGGTTGGCCTCGAGGTCCTAAGCCCGCTGGTGGCCGTCCTCTTCCTCGTCGTTCGCGTCGCGGTGGTGATGGCGGCGGTGATGTTGATGGCGTTGACAACGGGGAGAAAAACTCGTCGCTGGAACTCGACGCAGCTACAGCTACCGGAGACACGGTGCCCACGGATGTGGCGCGTCCCGGTGGCTGCAAGGCGGAGTTTAGCGACGAGCCCGGAGATGGTGGGTGTGCTTGCTGTCTTTCTATTTTAGCCCGGCTTCTGGTCAGCATTGTTGTTTCTTTGACGTATTGACATTTACTTCGTTCTGCATTTTTCTGAATATTTCATCGTTATTGGTCCAAATTATTATGTATTTTGATTCCGGATTTTTTTTTTGTGGTTTGATTGTATAAAACATATTTATTTCGTTAAAATTGGTCAAAAAAGTAAATAAAATTATTGATTGGCAGAAAAAATGTTCCGTCACATTGACAACCCGGGCCATAGATTATTATTTATTAATAGTTAATTTATATTTTATTTGACATGTTTTATTAATGGATTTGTAGTATTATGATTTTTAATTTTTGATGTTTTTGTTCGATTTTAGTGTGACATGTTTAGATATTTTTATATTTCTTGTTGTGTTGACATTGTTTAATTATTGTGATTTTAATTATTTTACTTTAATTTGTGATAGTGATGGCGTATTCTTCTACAACTGATTAATCGAGTAATTTTTATTTTTATTTTTTGTTGTCTATTATCTATTTTTTATGTACCTTCCACATTCAGACACAATGTAATTTGTTGTTGAATAAAATGAAATGAAATGAAATGATCTCCGCTTCCTTCACCAGGTTATCGGTCCACCTAGTGGGAGGCCTACCAACGCAACGTCTTCCTGCAGGGCTATTGCGTCTCTTTTTAAATGTCAGTGGCTATCATAGTGTCCATCGATTAACTGTCAAATGGTTCCATTTTGTACCAAACCATAACCATTTGACAGTTAATTGATGGACACTGTGATCGCCACTGATATTTAAAAAGATATACGCAATAGCCCTGCAGTTCGCGGTCACCACACCAGAACTTTTCAGAACCATCGTCCATTCGTTTTGCGAGCAATATATCCTACCCACTGCCACTTAAGTTACGAAGTCAAGTTAGTTGTTGGAAAATATTGTATTGTTATTTTTTTATCAATGCTTTGTGCAATCTTAGCAGGCTTATTTATGGATAGGCAATCTCACTCTCTCTCTCGCTCCCTCTCGGGGCGGAGCGGAAAGGAGTGTCAGACTTGTACCGACTTAACCCACCCCTGTTCCTTCTTAGCCCTTTGTGTTCCAGGGCCACGGTATCTCTTAAGTACAGTCCCGCAGCCCCAGTCCTGCAGAAGCAGGCTTGGACGTGGCAACTGTTACTCACTCTATCAGGGAAGTCTCGCTTCAGCTCAGTGATGCTCTGGCACCAGTAGTCGGCGCACTTCTCGGAGATGAGCTCGATGTTGAGGAAGCAGCCCTGCCCCGGGCCGTAGTTCTCGCCCGAGGTTACACCGCGGACTATGCGAGGTGACACGTTGGTTACTAGGTCCTGGAAGGAATGTTGGAGATTTCTTGTATCGAAAATACGATTTCCCGGAAAAGTCTTGTCTAGAAGTCCGCACGCGGCTAATGAAAGTGCGAAAACAGAAACGTTAAATTGTCGATGGATGGTTATCGATAAAAAATGGTGAAACGGTGCAAAATCTTTTTTCATCAAACGACAAAACCTTGTTTGATAAAGCCTATGTAATAAGACTTTTTAATTCCTAGGCAAGTAATGAATTAAATTACACTGTAAATGTTTTTTCCTATGCGCTCAAATGTCCCACTTCTAGGCAACGCGTTTCCTTGTCCATGCCTCGCTGCGGCGGCTCAGTTGTTAATTCCGAATCGAATGCAATAACAAATTTTCCCCACTTTCAAAATGTACCTACTATAACTATTACATACCTTATCAAGTCCAAAAGTCTTGGTAACAGCAAAGCCCCAGCCCTGCAGGAAGGCGCGACGTATCATGGCGGTACTGGTGGTGGGCGGAGCACTAGCCAGGCCGAACGGGTTGGGGAACCTGATGCCGCACACTGACACTGACAGGTCTACGTCATCTATCGGTGTGTGGAACTTCGGCAGCTCTATTGGCGCTGAGAAGGGGATGTTCTGGAAATGGGGAAAGGTTTCAGATGATGGTACTAGGTTTTTAAGAAAGAAAGCCAGTTATGTTTAAGTCCCATGTAATAGGGGGCGAGAATATTGCCATCAGCCGAGCACAATTCTAGACTCCATGGGTGCTACTGAGAAAATCCTGATGAAACAGCCCAATAACTTCATATTCAGGCAAAACATGACTGATATAATTTATTGTAACATCCTGCATGCCATGTGTTTGTATACTCATGTTTTGGACAAATAAAATTATCTTATCTTATCTTAACACTTTGCCTGACCTGGGAACCAAACCCAGGACATCATGCTCAACAGTCGCTAGCGGCCGCTAGACCAACGAAGCAGTCTTTTAAGTATTAGCTCAAAATCTTATGAGAAGTATGGAAGAACACGACATGCTGCGCCGACCCCAAATTAATTGGGATAAGGGCAAAATAATAATGACGGCCTAGGTCGGTCTGTGGATGGGTGACCGTCCGAGATACCGAGTTTCCTCCGTGCCTCGGAAAGCACGTTAAGCTGTTGGTCCCGGCTGCCATATATAGATCTTTGGCAGTCGTTACAGGTAGTCAGTGACCTGAAATTCTGACATCCAGTCTTACCAAAGAGTATCGTATTACGTAGTATTAACTGGGTTGTGGAGGTCAGATAGGCAGTCGCTCTGTGTTAAATACTGGTATTCAGCTGCATCCGGTTATACTGGAAGCCGACCCTAATATAGCTGGGAAAAGGCTAGGCTAAGATGATGATGATGATTAGGTCAAATCTTTAAAACTCACCTGTAAATAACAATGCATATACCAGGCGGCAGTCTTGCCATCATTGACGGACTCGACCGTAGTCTCGGCGACGCCGGCTAGGTCTCCGCCCACGAACACCCTCGGGTTGCTTTTGCTCTGCATGGTTGCTTCGTCAACCTCGGGCAAACCCCAGCGGTTCAGTTTCACGCCAGACATCGCGTCTAATACTGGAAAAGGTTGGTTGGTGGATAATTTCGATCCTTGCAAAATATTGTACAAAGATTTTTTAGCGCGAAGTTATAACAGTTAGCCTGTGTCATCCCAGTGCTGGGCAAAGGCCCCATGACTTCCAAATCTTTCGATCCAGGGCCAATGTGGACCACCGATGTTTGATACTGTCCAGCAAGGCTATTGCGTATCTTTTTAAATGTCAGTGGTTATCATAGTGTCCATCGATTAACTGTCAAATGGTTATAGTTTGGTACAAAATGGAACCAATTGACAGTTAATCAATGGACACACTGACATTTAAAAAGATACGCAATAGCCTTGCTGTTCGGCGCGTCTGCATACGGCCAAAGAGAATTAGAGGCTATATAGTCATTGGCATACGGCAGACATGGCCAACTAAGTCCTACTTTAGATAAGCGACTTTTTGAGCAACGTCAGTAATTGGTGTTTTGGAGCGCAGTATGGTCGGTTAGTTTAACACCTCCATTGCACGTTCATCATTTCAGCCAAAAGACGCCCACTGCTGGACATAGGCCTCCCCCAGGGTTCGCCACATTGACCGGTCAAAAATTGTTTAGTTGCATTTCGGTATTTTCTAAACATCAAATATCTCTTTTAGTCGTGGTAGCAGATAGATTGGCCTAGTCCAAACTAGGCCAATCTATCTGCTACCACCTAAAAGAAGGTTTCATAGGTTCCTATTGCCGAATTATTCAACAACAACTTACCATCAGCCTCATAAAGTCCAGAGCCAAAAGCAGAGATAATAAAGTTAGCTTTCAGCTGCATCACTTGGTCTTCATCCTCGATCCATTCTCCATCATCCAGCTGTTCCGTACGACACATCTTTAGACCTGCAATCTGGAAGTAGATAGACAAAAACTGTTGGTTCACAAGATTTGTATGAGAAAATGGCTGAAGTAAAACTTTGTTTGCAGTATTACGTTTAATACTAAATAAAAGCCGATTGTTTGATTTATTAAAATTAAAATAAATAAATAAAAGTTTATTAATACTTGGGGATCTTCTTGACTTTTAAAATTGTGGCAGAAAATCAATGAGAGGAAGTACCTTTCCATTCTTGACGATAACTTCCCTGGGAGACATGAAGGGCACAAACTCGCATTTCTCTTCTTTTGCTAAGTCAACCTAGAACAAAATTAAAAGGAAATGTTAATTCATAAACATACATAACATCACGCCTGTAATCGCCGAAAGGTTAGGCAGAGATGTACCCATTAGTACACCCATATTTTACCAGTTAGGTATGTTTAAGTCCCAAGTAATAGAGGTACAGCCTATTGCCATCAACCAGGCACAAATCCGGGGCTACTACTGAGAAATTCCTGATGGAAAAACCTTTAAAACTAGAATGAGACATGGTCGACCTCAGCTCTGGGAATCGTAACCCAGAACGTCATGAGCAGCAGTCGCGCTTCCGACTATTAGACCAACAGGACAGCCTATACTATCGTTGCAATAAGGTCGCGATTCAGTTTTTGCTCACCTCTTCAGGAACAGCTCTGATGTTAGTAACTTCCTTCCTGAACCACGACATACACTCGTCTAGCGCCACACCTCAGCGCAGAGGTCGCGCAGTCGAACGCGGTGTCGCCTGCACCTAACACTATCACGTTGCAATAAGGTCGCTATTCGGTTGTTGCTCACCTCTTCAGGAACTGCTCTGATGTTAGTGACTCCCTTCCTGAACACGACATACACTCGTCTAGCGCCACACCTCAGCGCAGAGGTCGCGCAGTCGAACGCGGTGTCGCCTGCACCTAACACTATCACGTTGCCGTGTAACGATGGGAGCGCGGTTTTGCAAGCGCATAGACCTGTAAGGAAGTGCTTGTTGTTTAACTTTATAAGATTTGCGGTTTAAAAGACATCATGAAATCTAAAGACCTGGATAGCTATTCACAAACAATTGAATTGAAACTAAATCGAATATGGCGTATGTCTACCATTTTTGGCGGACAAAAAGAAAAGTTTTCAACACCTGCATATTGTTCTTCATTACAAATGGATGCGATCCGAAACATGGGAACTCACAAAACAACACGAAACAGTCTACAAAATTGCCGAAGAGCAATGGAAGGAAGCATGATGGAATTATGTAAAGCAGAGCATATAAGGCATGAGCAAATAAGAACAAGTCAAAGATATGTTTGTCGCAGTATCGACCAATTGCTTATTTTGGTGAACAATAAAGTAGGTAAAGGCAGAGATTTTGTTTAATATTTTGATAAATAAGAGACATTTAGATTCGATGTTACAGTTAAATTACAAAATAAAATATCTTTATTTATTCACATACCTTTCTTGCTTCCTTTAGAAACAAGCGGTAGAAAGTCCTTGCTGGTATAGAAGCCCATGTCTTGGTTGAGTCCTTTGAATATTGGAATGTGTTTCGGTTCCGGAAGTCCGATTCCGAGGAATACAGCTGCGCTACCGCCTTCAAGAAGGCCCTAGAAATATATTATTTATTGAGAAATTATAAGTCAGGCCACTATTTTTTATTTCAGATATCGTAAAAAAAGATATTGTGGTAAGGAGAACATAAGCTGCTAGAGTGATGAGAGCTCGATCGGGCCTTCAACTCGGATAGGTTAGGTTCGAAGTGGATGGCGGGGTCTAGTGAGCGAGCGAAGTAAGCGACCTAAGACCCCATCCACTTCGTGTTAGGTTACGTCAAACCCTGCTGACAGAAATAGGAGCCCTGCGCAGCATAGGCTTCGCCAATTTAATTATTTATCCCAAATTTATTGAGGTAAGTAACTCATTAGAACCCGTTTTAAATTGTAGGTCGTGACTTCAAACCCTTTCTAACCAATATGAAATACTTACTTGAACAGTAAGGTCCTGTGTAGACAATTTCCTGCCAGTAACGAACTTGACTCCAAGGTTCTTTACGAGGTCAACCTCGAATTGAACCACATCGTATGGGAGACGGTATTGAGGGATCTCCGCTGAACTGAAACATTACATCCACAACTTATTTTAATGGTGTTAGCGGCGAATAACTAGCATAAAACATAACAGAACATCATGCATAACATCAACCTAATATTACACCCACATTTCGCTAGTTTTGTTTAAGTCCCATATAATAGAGGGCGAGCTTATTGCCATCATCAGGTCACGAATCCAGACTCTGTGGCTGGTACTGACTTTCTGATGGAAAAACCCAATAACACTTTACCAGATCTGGGAATCGAATCCAGGACCACATGCACAGCAGTCACGCTTGCGACTACTAGACCAACGAGAAAAAAAGGCCATAATTTTATGTAATACTAGCTGTTGCCAGCGACTTCGCCCGCTACAACTCTAAAATTATCCCACGGGAAGATAAAATCGGGATAAAAACTATCCTATGTGTTAATCCAGGTTATAAACTATCTGTATACTAAATTTTGTCCAAATCCGTTAAGAAGTTTTTGCGTGAAAGTGTAACAAACATACACACTAACACACAAACTTTCGCCTTTATAATATTAGTGTGAGTGTGATTGGGGATATGAGCCACTAAGAAGCAGAAGGTACAATGTTAGCAAAACGAACAAATGGTAACTCTCAACATACCTCAATCCACCCAAGTACCTCTCCTTCTCAAAGACAGTGATATTCTTATAGCCCAGTCTGGCCAGGAAGCAGGCACAACTGATGCTGGCTGGCCCACCTCCTATCAACGTGATCATCTGCTCACCGCCGTTGGGGAGAGGTTTGGTGGCTGGGTCCAAGGTTTGAGGGATGCCCATCTTCATGAATACCTGGAATTATTTAGGTTTCAGTTGGTGTTAAAGCTAGCAAGCACGTTTTTATGATAGGACATTGACCATAAAGGCAAAGTTGATTTATGACGCTGCATTTTGGAGTTTTACTTTAGATAAAACTATCTGGAATTCATTACTGTTACCATTAATCAATGTTCGCAAAGATTAATAATTAGTAATCCTGCCATTTTATAGTGCTAAAAGCCAACGCATAGAAGAAAAATAACCTTAAATTGCTATCAAGAACTATAAGGTACGACTTCCGCATTGTTTTGCAGATTTAATTGGCTGCGTGCAGCCCAGAATTAATCGTTATAAACGGAGAACTACTTCCAACAGTCTCTCTGCTGTTATTAAGATGAAAAACCATATTCGTCATCATCTGCCTAGCCTTTTCCCAACTATAATGTTGGCGTCAGCTTTCAGTCTAACCGGATGCAGCTGAATACCAGTATTTTATATGGAGCGACTGCCTTCTGCCGTCCACAAGCCGCAAATACGAAACCCATATTATCACGAAACTTACATCAACAGCAAAATGCTGCAGTCCACCGATGTTGATGGCACCTTCTTCACTTGCATGAAGGTTACATCCTCCCACACAGAGGTCGCTGGTAGGACACACCATGCCACATGTCAATCCTAGGGGATTGTCTGAAAGGATCGCCTTGGCCGCTCCATAGTAGTTCTGAAAAGAAATGGTAATTAAGTTTCTGACACAGCGACATTCGCAGTTACCGAGGCAGTTATAAGACTACTAAAAGATTCTGTCAAGAGTATGGATGTAGCGGACATAAATAAGTAAAATAATAACGCTTGTCACATCTCTATAACGCAACGCAAAACGAAGAACTTACATCAAAATTAATAAGAGTTAGGAAAAATAAGAGGTAAGATCGTAAAGAAAAACTCGACCATAAACGTTAAGCACTAGCCCACCACCGAACTCCCGTCTGGACTGAGGATCCTTCCTCTTCAGCAATGGATGAGAGACTTTACTCGCCTCCATAAGACGGAACAGCTAATAACGTAGAATACTAGGAATACATATTATGGGTACTTACTTTACGCTGTCTACCCTTTCGACACAGGGGGGCAGTATAAATTAGTCATTCGTTTTTAGCAGTAATAATTAGTTAGTAGTAATCAGTGTGGGAAAGAGACGGAGCTATAAAGAACGTCTAGTGCTATCTCTTTCCCACTCTGGATACAGAACAGTTGCATATTGACCGGGGAAAAGCATTTTGTCAAAGCAAGTTCAGTATCATATTGCGGCAAAAATGTGAAGGCTATTTGTTATCTACGAAATAACAAAACCAATTAATTAAAGCTAAAAGGATAGATGGATGGTAAATATGTATGTACTTAATTAATGAATTCCGTTGTTTGTTTTTCAAAAGACAGACAATAACAAATTACATTATCAATATTATATCGATCCACTGTAAGTGGAAGAACTCTAGTGATAAATACCACCTACTTACTAGCTCTTTCACAGTGATCTGCAGGGCTATTGCGTATCTTTTTAAATGTCAGTGGCTATCATAGTGTCCATCGATTAACTGTCAAATGGTCATGTTTTGGTACAAAATGGAACCATTTACCCTCTTTTTTAGGGTTCCGTACCTCGAAAGAAAAAAACCGGAATCTATATAGGATCACTTTATTGTCAGTCCGTCCGTCTGTCAAGGCCCTTTTTCTCACAGGAACACATGGAGGTATCAAGCTGAAATTTATATCATATACTCAGGTCTACTGTCCCTTAAAGCTGTGAAAAAATGAAACTTCTAAGCCAACGCAATCAAAAGATACTGCCGTTTATAAATGCCGCAAATTTTCGACACTCGCAAGGGAATCAAAACCTACGGTGTACTTACCGTGAACTCAGAATCTAGAAATTTGGTAGGTACCTACGAAACAACGTCTTATAGCACAGATAAGTGAAAAATTGCGAAAAACATATTTTTTTTATGTTACTTATCACAAAAGTAGTAAAATATTTTCAAGTTACGAACTTTAAAATTATTGAAAAGATTTCCCCGAACCCTCGGTGCGCGTTTCCGACTCGCACTTGGCCGGTTTTTTTTCAGAATCAAACTGCTAGAATGTAGGTCTGTCGCTTTTACGTGGTGGCCCGATCTACTACATCAAGATTATCAAGAAAGTAGCTATGTGATATTTCGAACCACACCTCAATATCCGATATGGTCTAGTGGCTATAGGATACCTGGCTCTCACCCAGGAGGCTCGGGTTCGATTTCCCGGTATCGGAAAATCTTTTTGCAAGTTACTAACGAATTAAGATTTTTTTACGATAACATTGTAATTGAAAAAACCTATGTATTGTAGTTTGTATTTTGTGGGAGACCACAAATCTTATTATTAAAAAAAAAAAACTTGAGTTGGTGTTGAATTGTTATTTATCGGTATTCGGTTTGAAGAGTGTGAAACGACAGTGTTATTACATCAGGTGGAGCGGGGGGTCCCCGGAACACAAAGGGTTAAGAAGGAACATGGGTGGTTTTTAGTCAGTAGAAGTCTGACACTCCCTTCCGCTACGCCCAGAGCGGGAGAAGTCATTTGAGGAGTTCCCACTCACCAAAAAAAAAGACAGGTCGCTAGTTATCCAAAATAAAATGATAAAACAAACCTTAGTAGCAATACTGCTGATAAAACTCTTGACATCGATCTGCGTGGGGCAGGACTTCTGACAGGGAGCGTCTGCGCACTTGAGGCATCGCGCAGCCTCTTTCAACGCGCCGCGCTCGGACAGTGTCGTGTGCTTGATGTCGTCGAAGTTCTTCGTCAGAGTTGGACAGGCCTGGAACCATAGATATAAGAAAGAAGGTTACTTTTTACATATAACATCACGCCTGTAATCCCCGAAGGGTAAGGCAGAGGTGTACCTAATAGTACACCCACATTTCACTAGTTATGTTTAAGTGCCATGTAATGGCAGGCGAGCTTATTGTATCACCCGGGCACAATTTCAAATTCAGTGGTTGTCACTGGAAAACTCCAATAATAATTTGCCCAAACCGTGAATCGAAACCTGGATCTCATTCTCAGCAGGCGCGCTTACGACCACAAGACTAACGACGAAATCATCAAATGACTCCTCCCGCTCTGGGCAGAGCGGTAGGGAGTGTCAGACTTCTACTGACTAAAACAGTATTTTTTTTCTTCTGAGGGGCAAGAACCTAAGAAGAAAAAAACTATTCAATTTACATTGTATCCAATGTAAATTGTTGAAAAGGTTTTAGGCTGTGTGCAAGAAATCTATAGTTTTAACTAAGTAACAAACCAGCAAACTTATTCTCTTGACTCGAATTATTTTGAGGATTTCTTATGAATATTAATGACTATTGTTTACCTATCATGTAAATATAATAACATTACGATTCTAGGCGACATACAGTTCAAAAAGTGTTACTACCTATTGTGTCTGGTTTGTGAACAATAAAGAATGAAAAATTCTCAGGAGCAGCCATGGAGTCTGGTTTTGTGCCCAGTTAATGGGATAGACAATAGACTAACCCACTATTACATGGGACTTGATCAAATCTTTAATGTAGTTGACGCTAGCAAACTTGATGTAGAAAGGTTGGTCTTTGGTTTACCGATAAGGATAACCCAACCGACTCTTGATATTACTGCACTGTGAGTCTGCAAACCTTCACTGCATAATCTATATTTCATTCAGAAAAAAAAACTCCTTTTTTCGGTATTCATGTGAAACGGGACTCATAAATATATAGATATTCGATAACATAGCATAACCAGCATTCATTTACAATACAATATCAATCACATTTTATCACCAAGACCATTTACGTGCACGGTGCATGCACTTTCACTATCAAAGATAAGCGGATTTGTAAGCGTGTGTAGGTAAACATGATTGCGCGATAATATTAAGTGCCTTGTAACTCTATACTAATATAATGCAGTACAAGTAATAATGCACGTTTATCAATTTATAGCTAATGTCATAATATATTTAAACATATCGCACACCTAGTTAAAGACTCGCGCAACTCAAAATAAGTCCAAAACGACTTATTATTACTACCGGAATCTGTGTTCAAAACTACGTAATCTCCAAAGACACCTGTAGAAATAGTTCCATAAATGAAATGAAGATGGCTCCATAACATAGTATTGCGGACTAGCTAGATCCACAACCCCGCCAACAATACTAACGCATCACCAATTGCGACATGTTGGTCAAAGGGATAGGTGCTGTTAGTACACGTTAAGACTGTATTATTTCGAGTTGGGCGTGTATTCGTGACTAACCGCGTTTGAATTCGGTAATTATTTTTAGTTAGGCTGGTCTTCGTGGTCGAACTATTGATGAACTAAGACGAATTCTTTGACTATTTTGACTTAGTGGAGTCTTTGTTTACAAATGTAAGTATTTTTTTTTTACCAACTAAAAATGGTTTATTATTGTTGAAATTATTTTATAATATTTAACAGATTCAGGTCACTTGTTATATTATAACAAGTGACCTGAATCTGTTACGTTTTTGGATAACGTCAAAAAATAATGCAGAAAAAAAATCATACTTTGAAAAGCGAGTAACAAAAAAGGTTTACAAGGCAGATATTGTGTCTGACAAAGCTGTGGGACGGGACACCCTAGAAAGACACACTGACCTTTTTGGTGAGGTTCTTCAGAAAGGACAGCCTAGGTGCGTATGATGTATGAGTGCGGACGAGGCACAAGGACTTGTAAGGATCATTCCAGGCATTAGCAGGTGGCGTTCTGTGATTTCTGCCTATATAGGCACTCCATGGGAAAAAAGCGTGAGTTTATGGACGTATCAAGTGACCTAAATCTGTTACGTTTAAATTTGGATTATGTCCAGAATTTCCAAAAATATGCATGCTTTAGTTACCTACATATTTTCCGCTGAAGTAGTTTTATACTAATTTACAAATTGTTACAAATATACATACCTATTTATATATATATATATATATATATCTATTTACTTCTAATAGGTACAAGTTTCGTCAGTCTGCACTCTTGTAAATGTTGTGCATAAAGACTGTATTAAAAACCACTATGCTCTATGCACATTCTGTTTTGGCAATGTGCACCATGGCAAAGTGGAACATGGTCGATAAATTAACACCTGATTAATTATATAGGTACCTACTACGCCTGCTTGTCATGCATGATGCATCAGTGCTCTCACGATATCCACTTGTACTGTAGCTGATGCATAACAGTCTGGTCATCAATATTCCTGACTAATTAAATAGTATTAAGGCTTTGACCGACTGAAGGCGATTTTTTTTCAAATATTAGCATAATATGAGGAGATCACTAAATAATAACAGCCGCTAGAGTCGATTTCCGCTAATGTGATGGCAAAATCCTATAACTACCTACCTACATTATTCGTAAAATTTTCAAAGAAAATAAAAACGCAATCAAGCATAGCATATTAACGTACTTTACACCAAAATATGCATTTTGAAAAATCTCACGTGAAATTAGTGGGCTAAGTCAAATCCCACGACATCTCACCAAGGGGGGAGGAGGGGGATTAACAAACTTCCAGAGCTGTCCAGTGGACTGTGGAGTTTGGTACCATGACATGACGTCGTAAAGGAGTGTACATATATTGTTTAGATCTTATTCCAGTTTGAAAATATTAAAACAATCCTTGGTAGGCCACCTGAACATAGATTTCATACAAAACAAAAAACCATGATACTCACAGTGCACTTTCTGTCTTCGTTCCTCTTCCAATGCTGTTTGTTCTTCTTAGTCTGTGCTGAAGGAACCAAGTTCGTGTATGGCTTTGTAGTCGGATTGAGCCTTAATAGGTTCTGAAAATTTCAGTAAGGAATGATTAAAAAATATCTTTGATTAGGTAAGTAGTCATTCCAACGCAACGTCTTCCGGTTCGCGGTCGCCACTCCAGAACTTTTCGGCCCCATCGGCCTACCGTTCTGCGAGCAATGTGCCCTGCCCATTGCCACTTAAGTATGGCGATTCTTCGGGCTACGTCGGTAACCTTAGTTCTCACGCGGATGTCCTCATTTGTGATTCGATCACGCAAGGAAACTCCGAGCATCCATCCGCTCCATTGCACTTTCTGATGAGGCCCATTGTGAGCGACCACGTTTCGAAGTCAACTTACTTTGTAAGAATTTCAAATATTTCGATATCAATTCGATAGGTTTTGCCGATCCTAGTCATTGTTAAGTAGACCAGGTACAGGCGCCATGCAGCACATGAAGCTACCCGAAATTGTAAAATTTTCCAAATCAAACTTGGACCGAATGCTGTAGTGATAAAGTTGAAAATCTGTTAGAGAAATTTGACAGATTGTAATAGCTTGATGTGATGGCGTCTGTACATAACGGTAAATTAACTCCATCATTGTTTTCTAAATAATAATACTTATATGGAGATTGATTAAAACAACTTTGAAACTACAATTTACTTTCAATGTTGACTGTACGTAAACAATAACGAATGATGTAGATTTTAACCTTGATTCATATGCATATTATTATAAAGAATATTTAATACATCATCTATAACAAAAGATAGCCTTTGACATGTGTTTATTACAAGACTGTAACTTATCATATTTGGTACGAAATCCACAATCAATCTATAGAACACGCCCATTTCAGAGGGTGTTTCTAATAGTCATCGAATCGCTCTATGTTTACTTGACCATCATTACTGTCTGTCCCTTAACAAGAACAAGATTGATGGCAGTTTATTTTTGGCGGCCGTAAGTTTTGTCCAAGAATATTTATGTTTTGGTTTTCCTAAGTTCCATTTATAAGATTCATAACGAAGTCTAAGAAACAAGTGAATACTGTTAAGAAGTATGATAGACTAGAACCTTATTATTTTTGATAACCTTTTTTAAACTTATGTCAGATGCATTGCTTAGCAACCGCTGTTATTATTCAAATTATATTTTTACATGTCACAACCACGAGTCTTATTTTATATTGATAAAATAGTTTTATCATGGTAGCAGAGCGTGGTTACAAGTAACGAGAGAAGTCATCAACCAAGTTTAAAACAATCTGGTAAGACGAATAGTCACAATGCAATCACCAAGTTGTAAAATTGACATTGGTCACCTGGATGGTGTAAAGAACTGGTCGACTTGGAAATTTAAAGCGACATTACTACTAAGAGGTATGCCCGGTGGATTGGATGCAGTAAACGGTGATCTAATAAAACCAGTGAAACCTATTACCAATAATGTCGACGAAATTTCTCGATATAATACTGCTTTGGAAAAATATAATAAAATTGATAGTTCTGCATTACTTCTGCTTACCGCAAATATGTCAGATGAAACTCTTCAGAAAATCATGCGTTTTAACTCATTTAGAGAAGTTTGGGACGAACTACATCGTTTGTTCGATGGCAAGTCTGAAGACAAAAGTTATGATCTATGTATGAGGTTTTTCAGCTATTCAAAAGATCCGTCACATGACATCACAACTCATATCTCCAAAATAAAAACCATTTGGTCAGATTTGATTAATGAATTAATGAAGATAGACAAGTCTGAATTGCCAGATATCCTATTAATCTGCAAAATTCTGGATACTCTACCTGAACCATATTTCTCATTCAAATCAAGCTGGATGTTGATGTCAAAGACAGATAGAACAATAGAAAATCTGACTACACAACTCTGTGCCTATGAGCGCTCTATCTCTTTAAAAAGTGAAGTTCCTGCAGAAGCTCTAGCATTACAGAATTATAATAAAGCAAAGAAGAAATGTGGATATTGTGGAAAAGTCGGTCACAAAGTTAGGCAATGTCATAAATGGAAAGCTGATGGTAAACCAGCCAAGCCTGAAAGTAAA
The DNA here is from genome assembly GCA_949774965.1 of Diarsia brunnea. Classification (NCBI taxonomy): domain Eukaryota; kingdom Metazoa; phylum Arthropoda; class Insecta; order Lepidoptera; family Noctuidae; genus Diarsia; species Diarsia brunnea. The sequence goes on along the minus strand of OX459008.1, from coordinate 15,240,825 downwards.
CAGACCCGATCAAGTTTGAACTTAATGCTCATGCAAGTCAATACAGATGTAAATTCAATGCATACAAACTATGAATCATCGAGTTGGTTCGTCGACAATGGTGCAACTAATCATGTCACCTGCCGGAACGACTATTTTTCTAGTTTCCAGCATTTTGAAGATAATCGTATAGTCATTACTGCTAATGGAGCTACTGTCAAAGCAATTGGCAAAGGTACTGTTGACTTGAAAACGGCTATCAATGGCAAGGAATCCAGAGTAACACTCTGTGATGTATGGTATGTACCTGATATTATGCGAAATCTATTTTCTGTACTGGCCACTCAAGACAGACTAAATAAAAGTGTTTTCATGTCTGAAAGGGAACACTGTTCGCTGAAAGTTGATGGACAAGTTAGACTGACTGGCAAAAGGATCAAGAATGGTGGCTTATACAAGCTCAATGTAGAGACTATTACAAAGTCAATACCTATTGTCAACATTTTGTCAACAGAAAACATACTACAACTGTATCACGAAAGGTTAGCCCATCAGAATAAAAAACACGTTAAAGGTGTTATAGAACGAGAACTAGGAATTAAAGTTCGACTAGATTCAGAATTGTGTACTGGCTGTATTTATGGTAAAACACACAGAAAGTCTTTCGGAACAAGAGTACGAGCTAAATTACCTGCAGAAATTTTACATGCTGATGTATGTGGTCCATTCCCTCCTTCTTTTAACAAATTTCGCTATTTCGTTTTATTCAAAGATGACTACAGTAAATATAGACACATTTATTTTGTTCGACAAAAATCGGAAGTTTACCTGAAACTCCGACAAATGTTACAAGAATGTAAAATAGCTGGATACTCTGTTAAAGAATTTCTTAGCGATAACGGAGGTGAATTTGATAATCAGAACGTCAGGTGTATTCTACAAGAAGCTGGAATCAGACAAAGGCTTACGATGCCCTATACACCGCAACAAAATGGTCTTAGTGAACGTGAGAATAGAACCTTAGTTGAAGCAGCTCGTACAATGATGCATGCTCACGAAGAGTTACCGTCTGCTACATGGGCAGAATTGATAAATACCGCTGCGTACGTGTTAAACAGAACTGGTCCAACCTCAGAAAATGGAAAATCACCATTTGAATTGTGGTTTAAGAAGAAGCCAGCAATCAGTCACCTAAAAATAATTGGATGTGAATGTTATGCTCATATTCCTCAACAAAAAAGGAAAAAGCTATCTAAAAAGGCTGAGAAATGCATTCTAATTGGATATGAGGGTGATGAAGGCTATCGCTTACTGAATAAACATGGTAAACTCATAAGGTCAAGAGACGTTACATTTAATGAATCAGTATTGACTCCATTTGGTCAAAGTGATTTGGAAGAACAACCTTCAGTCGAAACACACTTTCCACTTTCAGTACCACCGATGTGTGATGCAAGGGAGGATGATTGTGTCGAAAATAGCTTGGATCGCGCTGCAAGTGGCTCTGATGAGCTTAGTTCGACTTTGCCCCCCATATCGCCGGATTTGGTTGTGAGCCAGGAAATAGAAAGTCAAGATGACTCTACTGAACAATTTCAAACGTCTTCAGAAGCATCAATGCCAGAATCGCCTCCTTATGAAGACGCCCTAGATGATGGTGATGATACTGAACGACCAATAATCTCAGATGAGATAGCCACTAGAATGACTCTACGAGATAGAAGTCAAATACGACCACCTATTAGATTCAGAGATTACGTCATGATGTCAGATGAAATTTTGAATCAGATCAATGAACCTAAAACCTACAAAGAAGCAATTACTAGTTTGCATAAAGATCAGTGGGTCAAAGCAATGGAAAGTGAGGTGAAGTCTTTAAAGGAAAACAAAACCTGGATAATGGTGGACCTTCCAAAAGACAGGAAGCCTATATCCTGTAAATGGATATATAAAATCAAAACCAATGCTGATGGCTCTCTAGATAAATTCAAAGCAAGACTAGTTGCTAGAGGATATACACAGAAAAAAGGCATCGACTATGATGAGACTTTCAGCCCAGTTGCTAAGATGTCGACAATAAGATCAGTCTTAAGCGTTGCTGCAAATGAAGGCCTAAAACTCACACAGTTTGATGTATCAACAGCTTTTCTCTATGGTTCACTGAGTGAAGAAATATATATGAATCAACCTGATGGTTACTCTGATGGATCTAACAAGGTTTGTAAACTCAAGAAAAGTTTGTATGGTCTCAAGCAAGCGCCTCGGTGTTGGAATAAATGTATGGTGGATTATTTAAAAACCATTGGATTCAATCAATGCGATACCGACCCCTGCCTGTTTATAAGAAACCGTGCGAGTAACAAAATTATTCTTGCTCTCTATGTAGATGACGGTTTGGTCGCTGCAACAAATCAGGAAGATTTTGAAAAGTTAATGAGAGAATTGAAGAGAAGATTTAAAATCACAATAAAAGATGCGTCCTATTTTCTAGGATTAGAAATAGAGGACCATGACGGTAATATAAAAGTGTCGCAAAAGCACTATGCTCAGAAAGTTTTAGATCGTTTTGGTATGAGTGACTGCAAACCTGTTACCACTCCTATACAAAAAGATGGACTGCCAGATCTGGATAAAGAGGTAGTAGACCCTGCTTCATTTCCGTATAGAGAAGCTGTGGGAGCACTCGCATATCTGACCGTTGGAACCAGACCGGACTTAGCATATGCTGTAAGCGTTGTATCCCGGAGTCTAGAAAATCCTTCTAAAGAAGACATCCAGAGGCTGAAACGTGTCCTAAGATACATCAAAGGAACTTTCAACTATGGAATAGTTTTTAAGAAGAGCTACAATGCTGGAATTCTAGAATGCTACAGTGATTCTGACCACGGTGGAGACCAAAGTACCGGACGTTCGACATCAGGCATATTATGCTTATACTCTGGAGGAGCAATATCTTGGACAAGTCGACGACAAACATGTGTTGCCATATCAAGCACCGAAGCTGAATTGGTTGCTGCCAGTGAAGCGGCTAGAGAGATTGTCTGGATCAAAAGACTCTTTGGTGAAATATCTAAATTGAAAGAAATACCTAAGCTAAAGGTTGATAATGATGCAGCCATAAAGATCTCACACAATCCAGAACTCCATAGAAGAACTAAGCATATTGCTATTCGACATTTCTATGTGAGAGAACTCGTTGCTAATGGAGAAATACGTGTAGAATACGTTCCCAGCGAGTTCCAACTAGCGGATGTACTGACCAAAGCATTACATAAGCCACGGATTGTTTCAATCGCAAAACAAATTGGTTTGATATAGTAATAGGGTTGTCAAAAAGGGAGGATGTTAAGAAGTATGATAGACTAGAACCTTATTATTTTTGATAACCTTTTTTAAACTTATGTCAGATGCATTGCTTAGCAACCGCTGTTATTATTCAAATTATATTTTTACATGTCACAACCACGAGTCTTATTTTATATTGATAAAATAGTTTTATCAAATACACGTGTCTCCACTTGTTTTAGTAGGCAGGCAGACAATGGCACCATTGTACTACACCGCAATGAAAGTCACGAGTCTACATGCATCCAAAAAAGAAGTTGTACTTAGTTTAAGTAAACACATAGCTTAGTTCAATCAAGTCAACCAAAGTTCTATTTACACATTGACTGTGTCAAGAAACATTGGCCTCGGTCAAAGCAATAATGTTTCGAGTGGAAAATTGTTCCCATTTGCATTCGTACTAGTTGTTGTGTCCGCAATTACTACGCGGGATTAGGTACCCACTTGTTGTGCCATTCATTATTATTAAGTATATAGAATAAATAATCATGATATATTGACGGATATTGAATAAAATATTATCGTTTACGTAGTCGGGCACAAGGAACTCAAACTTTATTCATTTTTATGTTGTGCTAACTATGCACCTATTCTGGCATCAATTATTTAATCACACAAAAACCAGTTCACCTTTTCAATCAATAGAACTATCGATGCACTATATCTAAAACGTGTTGTCAAATTATTTAATACCAACACATTAAGCGGTAGGTAAATAGAAAAAGCTCACTAACCTCAATATCAGGCAATTCTTTGCTCAGAAGCACTTTCGTCATTTTGAAAAATTAACTTTACTGTGTTGGATTTAAGGTTTTTTTTTGTAGCACGTTTACTTTGTGTTTTCTTGCTTTTAATTCGGGACAGACGCAGGGGACTGCTCACTGGCAGCGCCAACCAAGCGACTGATTACAAAACCTCTTGTGAATACTATCGTTATTCGCATCCAGTTTATGCTGACCATTATTTTTCGCCTCAAACTTAGTTGGCAGTTCTATTTCGAGAGGAGGGGCAGGTCAAGGTATAGTGGTTAGACGAAACTATTATACGCAATATATCTTTTAATGATCACTTATGTGACGATTACTTCGAACTATATTGTTCATACTGGTCACTTTATTACTAGTTTCTTGCTTACTGTGTGGGATTAAATTGGTTAATTGTACGATGTACACACATGTCCCATTTTATGTTGTTTCTAAAAGGCCTTGAATACAGCTGACTACATTCAATGCAATCATGCATATATAGCTGTATGCGGCGATGACGTCAGAACTTTGTACTTGACACTTTGTACATCATTCATTCGTTCTAATCTAACTGCGGAAATCAAATGAATGCCCCGAAAGTAATTTTTTCCAGGGTTATCTTTTAGACCTGCTGTCTTGTATGGAGCAGGATCTGCATCCTGTGGGCTTACGCCAACTAAAAAATGTATGAAAGGTATTTGTATGTGGCTGAGATGAGAATGCTAAGCAAGGATGTGTGGTGTTACGCAAATGGATAAATAAAATAAGAAATGAATAGGTGCATATACCTGGGAGAGGCCTATGTGTACGTGGTTTGGCTGAAATGATGAAATGCATAAGAGGAAGTCAGAAAGTGGCGCGCCGGGTGACTGAATGAAACGTTGTGGTATGGGCATGTGATGCGGAGGAATGAGGAAAATGGGTCTGAGAAGAGGAAGACCAAAAAAACGAAGGACAGACTGCGTAAAGCATGATATGGCAAGAAAGGAGAGACGTGAGATGGTGAAATGACAAGTTATACTGAAGTATGAAAGAAGACATGCTGCGCCGATCCCAAATGAACAAGAGAATGATGATGATGGGTATTTTTCCTGACTGGTAAATTAAACAGGAGTTGAAAGGCAGGGAAAGAAGTCTAATGAAAAATGTAATGACAAGAAATAAGGTTTGGTTGAATGTATTTTTATTGTCATAAAGACCAAAGATTTTTTTCTTATCATTCGCTTGTTTAGCAAAGTATATAATCGCGAGTAAATATAGTATCAACTTAAACTCTGCAATATTATTACTTTATAATATTATCTTTTCAGTAGCTTTTGATATCTGTTACCAAGGTTGTGTAACTTTTATCTACAATTAACAACGACTACTTTTATCTTTACATATATATTATGTAGAAACAATAAAGGGGTTTAAAGTCAAGGGTATTTGTAAAAATTAATTCCAAGATCATAGACCTCCAGTTACATAGGATACGTACATAAATAAAACACATAGTTTGAACAGTTAATATAAATATATTTTGAATTATTCAGAGGCTTTACAATATTTGGAAGAATTACTCGACAGCGTTATCTAACTATCATATCAATCGACATATAGACACAGCGCATATCTATACATATACAATTTTGTATAAAAATAATAATATATTATACAAGCTGTTATTTTGAAGGAAAGCAAATGCAGTACATGGCATAGGTGACTACATATCCAACAATACAGTACTCAACAAGATGACAACATAACACTGATACAAATAAACTTGCCGAACATACACTACAAATTATATATAAAGAAATTTGGACTAACAGACATACTTTAAATAATATACATACTTTTTAATACAATCGTCTTGTGGTTAGTTACTAGATTATAAGCATATAATAAAATTGTTGCCGATACATTGGCTAAAGACCCCTTCACTCATTTCTTCTGTTGAAAAAATATCGACAAATATTACATCTTTTCTTCTGACATTAATATCGCATCTGATTCATGTTTAAAAATATTATTATTTATGTTACATATCTCGTCTCTTCGCTGCCTCAACATGTTTATTATATTGTTGACCTATTATTAAAATTATATATTTTATAACTAGACATAATATAGTTAGTCCATTCAACCATAAACGTATTACGACACGAGAATACATAAAACTACACAGTGAAATTATTTATTTTGCATTAGCTTCAGTAAGTCCATACATTGTGTAAAAATTGGATCTAGTATAAAAACTTTACACCAAAGAAAATGGCGTGTGTATCTTATTTTTGTATTTAATACTAAATTACCGGTATTTACATGCTGATTCTTCTAAATATTTGCATCTGAACAATACATACATTAAAATCTTACCACTAGGGATGTTCCGTGCAATTGTTCGAGCTTAATTTTTAAATTTAGAAACTGAAGAATAAAAACTCAATAGTAAAATAACTTTTTTTAAACGAATAAAACTCTATGGCATCTAGTTTATAGACGGCGTGCCGCGTTCGGTGACAAGCAACAACAATTGCACTTCAACACAAACTTACGTGTACTGTTTTCCTTATGTTAACATTTATATTTTAGGAGTGGATTTAGACAGTAATTAACTTAGTGCCATTTTATTTTACTAAAAAGAAACGATCTGTAGTCTACGACAATCGTGAAGTTAGGCGTATAAGGTAAATAAAGCGTCTCGTATCTAGAGGCCGTGTAAAAATGCCTCTAGACAGTCAATTAGAGCCTAAACCCGTTTATCACATTTTTAGCGAAAAATGCCTCCCGTGACAGTAATGCGACCGAATTGAGATGGTCGGCGAGCGAGACGTTGTTCAACAGAATGCTGTCCATCGCGATTCGGTCGGGTAATGCTAAAAGTAGTTGTGCGGATTTCACATTAGCCTTACAAGACTAAACGTTTGCGATACAATCTTGTTGCTTATTGAAAATTGCGCTAGCGGCCATAGTTCTGCGATTACAAACTAAACGTAAAGTTTTGAACAAGTCAGTACGATAAAATTGACTATTATTACAGATATAGGGTTCAAAATCGCAAATCTATCACCTCTAGTATTACAAAGACGCCACGATAGCATAGCTACACTTTACCAACGATATGTATCTAAGTATTGACCATTCACGCGGGCGCTTATACTCTTAAGCTTTTAGCCGATTTAGAGAAATAATACGCAGTAATGAAATACAGTCGTTGCATTATGCTACGTGTGACGGCGGCGTAAGATTCAAAATGCAATGTACACACAGATTCATAAATGCAACAGCTATGTTCTTATGAAATGGCATATTATTGACCAAATGACTTTACATTTAGTTTCTGACTCCAATCAAATTCGACTTCAGCATGAGTTTAATTGAAATGATTAAATGTTACGAATGAATTAGTAAATGCAGGATTATGTGCTTGGGTTTAAGTTTTGTACAGTACAGTGGGTTCTTATTTAAGATACTTTAACCTACAGATCACATCGAAGTCAATTTATCCTGGAATCTGCGTAGCGTATTAAAACGAAATACAGTTTACATCATACATAGGTACATATTATAACCTTTTAATTAATTAAATATACAATCAATACGAAACTTTAATGATTAACCATTTTCTTACGAACGAATGCTGTACTTATTACGCCACTAGTACAAGTCGACATTGTAACTCGTACACAATTTGAACCTAAACACATTAGAAATAAGGACGAAAATGTATTCGAGTTTGAGTCGACTGTAAACATTGATATACATAACGATGTGGAAACAAATAAAAGCAATAATAAATCGAAAAATATAATCTCTGGCAAAACAAATTTCAACAATTCCATTTTTTTTAAAAACAACCGTTTAGAAGTGACGGTGAAGTAAGTTTAAACAATTTGTACCCGAAATTATCATAGATGTAGGAATGTAATTACATTTTCGTAATGGCGACGGTCAAGTAATGTGATAAAGCACCCAAATATGAGTTACACTCGGATAGTTACCTAGCAGTCACTGGCAGGCGGTGGTATGGCTACGTTTTGGAATAATCTACAAATATCATCAATTATTGGCTCGAGGTATAACTTTACAAGTATTGACAGTTCCACAACTACACAATTTGAATAAAGAATCCAGTGACATCCATAGACAAACATCTGCGCACGATTAGGCAAAGTCCATCATGTACAGCCTACAAAAAAACCACCAGTGACGAGAATATCCGGTCGATATAAAAAAGCGTTATACATAAAACGGACCTCACTCACACCAACCCACGTTACATATTAATTAATAATGCGTACTTTAACAGTAAAAATTAACATCTATGTATGCATTTATTGCAGTCCATTCAGTTACAGCGCTCGTGTGTATAGCACATTATAGTGATGTTGGTGCGCTATTGTAAGCTAGGCTGTATACACTGGCATCGACGTCTGTACTACGCTATCTGTAAACAAAAATACGAAGTGTTCATTTTCTGTACAAGTTGGTTATCCAATCGTTTGTGTATGTGCTAAATGATAGTTGATGATTATTTATGTATAAAATCATAAAAATTATGAATATATGTCACGATCTCACGTATTATACAACTCTAGAGAATACATTTTTATATAAAGATCTACCATTGTGTAAAACCCAATTAATAAAAGGAGCTATTAATTGATTAAAAACTCTTAACTTAAACGTTACTAGGTACTTGTAAGTGCCATGGAAATAGCTTAATTTACTTTGTAAAAGTTGGCATACAATGTAACTAAAAAAAATGTTGATGGATATAGAGGGAGAGTAAGGCCAAAGAAAAGATGAATGGATTTTGTGGAGAATTATATGAAATCGCAAGAAGTAAATGATGCCGAGACGTCTGACAGGAAAGAATGGTAGTAGAAAACAAATTGCACCGATCCCAAGTAGAATGGGACAAGGGAAGGAAGGTGATGATGTAAAAGCTAGTTAGTCAAATCACATCAAAGCATTTATTTTACATAGGTCAGTTAGAGGCACTATTGACGATTGTCGAAACAAATTCAACAATGAAATGTAGGTACAGTCCCAGAAACAAGGCATAAAAACTGCGAAAGTACCGTAGTAGCCCATTCTAAAGCACAAATCTCTATGGAGAATAACGGGCAAGAAACTCCATGGACAGTCTTTCAGTAGTAGTATTAGTTTCCATACCCTATCAGAAGTAGTATTAGTTTACCCTCTCAAAGAGACGCCTGTGTCCCAGCAGTGGGAACATTTATAGGCTGATGATCATGATGATGATGACTAGTTACCTTATCTGACAGTGCTACACAATCCTTAGAGCATTCTACATCCCCGCTTCCGTTTGATGGGCTGCACGGGACAGAGCACGGCGCGGATGGCTTCGTCGAACACCGTCTTCAGACCCTTCTGCGTCAGCGCAGAGCACTCCAGGTACTTTACCGCGCTGATCTCTTTCGACATGCCCAGACCCTGGAAAAGAACATACAAAATTGATTAATACAAATGAAGAACACTTATTAATTCATCATAATATCACGTTTGAAATCCCCGAAAGGTTAGGCAGAGGTGTACCTAATAGTCCTATCCATATTTCGCCAGTTATGTTAAAGTCCCATGTAAAAGGGGCCTATTGTTAGCAACCGGGCACAAATCCAGACTCCGTGTCTGCTACTGAGAAATATCTGATAGAAATACCTAATAACACTTTGCCCGACCCGGTAATCGAACCCAAGATTGAAGAGAGTGAAGCATGCTGAAAACCCGACAAGTCCACAGTGATTTCTATCAAACTTCGGTGTGACCCGCTCTAACTACCTAACATCGACAGAGGATATAAATAAAAATAGCATATTATGAAAGACGCAGTCCCAAGATATTTTCCTTGAGAAAACTTAAAGACCAGCCACCCTGCTATAATAGGGAATCGGACAAAAAAAAACTAATTAATCCGTCAGTTAAATTTCTAAAAAATATTGAACACATATTTTTTCTTTTTTCACATAAACAAAAAATGAAGACAATACAGTGCTTCGAAAACTCGTGAACTCCTCGAAAAAGTCACATGTCAGTACATTTTTTACCTACAAATGACGTCGCAACCCCACACTTCTCTTCGATTTTTGACGCGTTTTATCTTCGTCAATTTTTATTAATTTAATGAAACAAAAAAACACGTATCCAATATTTTTCGACAGTTTAACTGACGGACTAATTAGAATCATATTTTTTTGACTCAGTCCGATCCCCTATTTCAACGACATTCCAACACAAATACCTGTCACGTAAACCACGTTCACATAAGATGGAACGCCATAATATTCGCAATACGTACGCTAACATTTGTAATATCCTGCGGGCGACAGGTTGCCGTTCCCACCTCAGATATAACTAAGGGTGCCGCGAATATACGTCAAGTGTCAAGCACATATTGGTTGCTCTGAAGTATGTGTTTATTTTGCTTTCAATACAGGGCGTAAGGGTCATCGACGTGCCAACTTATTCCTTCAAAATAGGTTCGATACAATATTGACCGTATAGGTTTTCATACAAATCTACTTTGTCAAAATACAGGGTGTAAACGGAAATGACAAGGACATCAAAAGAAGTGTCTTTCGGCTTAGTAAAGGGTCGTTCTACACCACAGATATAGATATACCTAGAGTAGGTATACCATCTGTGTTCAACACCATTTAGGACGGCGGTTTTCTTTTTATTTACCACAGAATAACTGCTAAGCTGCTAAGAAATAAAGAGGCTATATTATTATTATAACTGCTAAGCTGTCGTCGCAACGTCGGTTTAGAAAAAAAATAAGTTATACAGTATAACCATATTGGCCTAAGCTAACTGTCGAGTGGCAAGAACGCATTAAGTAAGAAATGGGTATAATAAAACTTTTAAGGCGCCAGTTGAAGAAAAAAAAAAAAGACGTGTGGCACTCGGAGACTGCCGCGGTAAAGCTATTGCATAGCATTTTTTATCAACTTATGCAATTATAATTATTTATGCTGGCTGATGATGATATATCATCACTACATGTTATTAAACAAAGTCCGCCGCGTCTGTCTGTCTATCTGTTCGCGATAAACTCAAAAACTACTGCACCAATTTTCATGCTGTTTTCACCAATGGACAGAGTGGTTCTCGAGGAAGGTTTTAGTATATAATTTGACGCGGGCGAAGCCGCGGGCATCATCTAGTTTACTATAAAAATATAGTGTACCGACTCCAAGTAACTTGGGTGGGACGAGAACAGCACGAAACTTAACAGCTGACATGCTAACTGCCGCACTCAGAGAGCTTTAATGATTACTTAGACCATCACTTAGTAAAGGTTTTCACAGTTTTGTCATACAAAAGTACGTCAAATCTTTACTTAGTGACGGCTTAAGTAATCATTAAATATCTCTGAGTACCGCAGTAAGAGTCCAAGGTTGAAGAATGTACCTGTGTGTAAGTGATGGGCGCGAGTTTCTTGTCCTTCAGCTTCTCAATGGTGTCCTTGTCTTCGCGAAGATCGAGCTTGGTGCCGACCAGGATGATGGGTGTCGACGGGCAGTGATGCCTCACTTCGGGGAACCACTGGAATGTACACAACATTTGTTGGTTACAGGTTTATTTAGGCACTCACAAAGCTTAATACGAGTATACTATTAGAAGCATTATGATTGTGTTTAGACATTTCTCGATTACAATGGCGTTGTACTACGCACATTTCGCCACTTCGTTGGTCCAGATGAACAGGGTATTAACTCAAAAAAAAAACTATTTTTCAAGAGAGCGATTTGAAGTTTTCAAATCAATATATTTCCATTTCTATAAATAATTGGTTAATAATCGTAAATTTTGAGTTAATACTCTGTTCATCCAAACGAACGACTTATGTTTAATGGGCCTACCACACGCTGAAGCTTCTGGTAATGGTAAAACAGTTTTACCAACCAAACGCGCGATGTACCGTGTGCACCGTGTAATCGCGCAGGCAAGACTGTGGTGAAGCCTGTGCGTGTGGTAGGCCCATTAGTCCCATGGAATAGGGAGCCCTCAACCGGGCACAAATCCGACCTTCGTGGCTGCTATTGAGACATTCCTAATCGCCAATAACACTTTGCCCGACCTGGGAATCGAACCCAGGACCAACTAGCCATTCACTACTATGATTTGTCATTGTTAATTTGATATTTTTACAGCCAATGGGTATGGGTACCGTCCCACCGCAGGACTAAAGCCATTATTTTCATATGAAAAATAATATAAAAATGAACTTATTATTGTTCTTTCAGCTATCTACGCTATACATGTTTTGTTGTAGTCAGTCAGTCAGTCAGTCAGTCAGTCAATCAGTCAGTCAGTCAGTCAATTAAGTATCACACAAATCTGGAATCAAATAGCTACTTCACGTTTATTACGTTGTGCTTGTCAAGACTTACGATTAACTCGGCTAACTTGAACTACTTGATTGCATGCGTCATATTCCATAAATATAATCATTTGGTGACATGCATCAAGTCAAGAACAAAGAACAGTGGCAAGGGCACATGTGTGCATGTGCAAGTTAACGAGCAACATTGTGGTCTGTTATCAGTCGTTACGAACATTTGACGACTTCCTATTTCAGCACGTTTTCACGTTAATATATCTTACTGCGCAGGCTAGTATGGTCATAAAGGTTCCCTTGTTTACAATCGGTTGTTTCTGGGGAATAAAAATACATTCAATACCTAAGTACTATTTAAGTATATAGTTTGATTTCATTAAAACTTATGACATCGATATTTTTTACGAAGTTTCACCATCTTCATCGCCTCATTTTCAATTTCGAGGCTTGGAATAATGACATAGGAGGCTTTTACCAGCACTTTTACTTACTGTAATACCCTCCTTTTGGTCTTCGCCGCAGTCGGGTAGAAATAAATTGAGACGCATCCTCTTATCTTATCATTCCACAAGAACCCAAAGGAAAATATAGGCCATGCAACCAGATTCTTTACAAAGAAGTAGGACCCACCTTAGCTCTGACGTTCTCAAACGACGCTGGGTTGACGAGCGAGAAGCATATGAGGAAGACATCGGTCTGTGGGTAGGAGAGCGGTCGCAGCCTGTCGTAGTCCTCCTGACCTGCCGTATCCCATAGACCCAGGTTGATGGGTTTGCCGTCCACCATCACATTCGCCGAGTAGTTGTCGAATCTGAGGAGGTTTGTAGGTTTGCATTTTAGCCAAAGATTATGATGGTTACGGGTTAAATCAAATCTAACAGCACTAAACCGCGTTTTTCCATGATCCTATCCTTGTCCGTCTTTCAGAACCATCATTTGCTTGAGCGAGAAATAGAGTGGTAGTGCACGAGGCAGCATCAACAATGCGCTCGGTCGCACGGTTTGTTTCGTTCAGAAAAATGACGGTTCTATCTGAGCGACAGAAAAGGACAGAAGCATGAACGTGCTGATAGATGTGGTTCAACCCAAAATACCACAGAGAGGAGGAGGTGATCACTCTTATGGACTCAGTATCTGCTTTGAGCTGATCACGTATCACCACATTTCCCGCATTTTAGGTGCCATGCAGATCTTAATTTTGGTTTATATTGCATGGACCGGCCGATTCTGTATCGATTAATATTATCACTTCCTTATTGATGACAGTTTGTGGAAGTCTAGCAATTGCCTTCTGATTTAATCAAGGAATTTCTACAAGTCTTGCAATCGTCTTCTGAATTAATAAAGAATCATGTCTAATAACTTAAGCCATGTTACAAGTGTTGTGCTGTTGGAAGAGTCAACCTTGCAAAATGTCTTATCGAAATCTGGTTTCAGAAGTGATGTTTCAAAACCAAATTCACTTTAATTGGATATCAGGAAGTGCATCAGTATAATTAGTTAATTCTGAGAATCGCAACTACCCAACAGATTGGATTGCCCGTTGTTAAACAAATTAAATCATTATAATAAAGCTCTGGTTTCTGGAAATAGGTCAAACATTTAAAAAGCATTTTTATATAACACCATCTTGTTACGTTTTGTTTGATTTGGGTAAACTTGGCCGAGCTCAGCACAACTGTGCTGCAATTCAACGTTTCTGTTTAAAATTCAACAATTCGTTATACTTACACTGTAGGTATGTATTCTCCTGGGAAGGCATTTGTGGTGTAACTGATGAGCAGGCATGTTTTACCGACGGCTCTGTAGACAAGGAAACGAGAAACATTAAAATTCGCCCTGGTATTTTAACACAAGGGAAGTACACAAAGCAAAGTTCGAAATTATGTTATGACAGCCGTCATCATAAATCTCGTTAATAGGATGAGATTATGAAGAGGAACAAAAGCCAACAAAACTTTTTTAACGGAAATTGCAATCTCATTCTCATTATTAGAACATGATGTATTTTGTTTCAAATCAGCTAAAATAGAACTCGAAGTGCTTCCAAGTTGGAAGCTTTTCAAATTAAAAAAAAACATTTATAATCCGTATTACGGCTTCAAAACAGTCGAGGGACAAGCTGCCAGTATTTTGTTGTAATTTAAAAATAATAAGGTAGTATGGCGCATTATTACACTGACCTAAATGAAGAAAAAACAACACTTGAGCACGTTCTTGCGTGCTAAGGATGAAGGATGTGATAAGTTAAGTGGACTGCGCATGCTTGCCACAACAAAAAATGCAAAAAATCTAGACCTCAATACAGAATTTATGAACCCTGACACATTAACTAGACTTGAAACTTTGGAATGCAGCTTTATTTATAAGAAACAGAAGTTGCAGTGCACAGCTATTCATGGCTTTAGACAAATATACATGTTGCTACATTTTATGCGTGTTGTGCAAGAAAATTTTACATAAATCAACGCTCACAGAGTAAACAAAAACAAGCAACAGATACATTAGCTCGCATGTAGAAAAAAAAAACACTACAGAATCCTGTTACCCGTTATCAGAACCCTGATTAAAAAATTCCGAACTGTATCTGTAATGCTGTTATAAATAGAGAACATTTTCGCCCCTACTGGCTACGGGTATACCCTCGAAGCATGCATATAAATCCTGTGTTTAAAACAACACAACTGTCCTCTATTCTCGGCTACGTCTAGAGGTCACAAGTGCACAACATAAATTGGCCGTGTTATAACGAACGCTAATATTCTGCCCTCGTATCATGTCGAGTACGACATCCTGTCAGATATTCCTGGCATAGAATGCCGATGTCGATAAACTCGTTTCGTTTTAATATGCAGAATGTTTTTAATGGAAGGATTTGTATTTCAACATAGAAAACTATCAATCACACTAATTACAGTTACAAATCTTGCCTAGAATGTTAATGATTTTTAAAAACAACGTATGTCCGTTTATGCGTCATGATTGATTTGATTCCGCGTACCGTTATCGTCAATGAATTGTAGAAAGTCCTAATTACGGATTTTCGCACCGTATCACAAATCTCCATCAACGAAATACGAAATCAAACATAAGTAATTGTAGCGTTACACCATTGCAAACCCTATCGAAAGAAAGATCGTCGACTGACCGCCCATAACCCTCGACCCAGCGCGTACGCATCTCTACAACGATCGCTCTTCATTCCACAAGTGAATCACGTTGCATAACAAAGCTCGGAGGAAATATTGAACATGGGAACATCTGACCTGAGATTGTTAGTCACCGACGAATAGGAACAAAAATAAATCACTACTATGATATCCGTATGACTCATTAACTATCATGACAATAATCAGAATGATATATTTTATTACGTTTATGTTTTCTCAGTTGATGGACGTTATCGTGAATCAACAGACTTACCTCACCATTGATTTATGGCAAACTGTTATATAATGTCAGGGTTCAAGTTAGGCAAAGTTCTATCTATTCTGTGCCACTGCGAGCACTGCACTGCGGCTTATAAAAACTAAATTCTGATAATTAACCGATAAGATATTTAACATCGTTAGTTTCACTCTGCAATTAAATTAATAAGGCCACCAATCAACCACTGTATTTTGGATTTCAGTAAGAAACTCGATAACTTAATTGTAGGTGGATTAGACGATCAATCAATTAGGAAATAACCCTGCAATCAGCAGCTTTCGCAGCGTCCAAATTATCTATTAAATGTTATGTTCAGATCTTTGAGTTATTGCAGAACCGAACATTGAAATGACACGTTTACATAAACAAGGCATACAAGCCAAGGCTTTCTGCAAGGGTTCATTTATAACAACAAATGACGAACACAAAATGAAATAACACCAAAACATCGCAAAGAATAAAATTACACTATAAAACAAAATAATGAACCCGATGTCTCATTACTCGCATAACGATTCGATAATATCGCTTCGTGGCTGACTCATCATCCATGAGTCAACGAAGGTCAAGAAAGCAAGCGTTATTGAGTAAATAGAAGTGGTCGACGAAAGATTTATTTCGTACATTTTTTCCTACAATAAAGACCGTCGGACGTCGTCGCTCGTCCAAATATTGGTGTTTGTATTCTCGCCTCGAGTAGTTTCTCAAAATTGAGGCGAAGTAACAATCGTATTAATCTTTCCGGTCTCGAGCCTTTCCAGGGTTGATTTATTTGTAAACATAAAGTTTTTGTTATCTTTAGATAGTTATACTTTTGGCTTTCTTGTCTTGAGCATTCGGTTCTTCCGCACCGCACGTAACCATTATTATTTTGCCATCAAAGTTTGATTGGATTAGTAAATTAAATCTGCTAGGCCGAATAAATTTAAGCCTATCCCACACTTTTAGTTTGCCTCTGTTATTACAAAGTCGTTGGTCCACAGATAGTATCGTGAATCGTCTAAAACACGTGTTCCATTATGGCTGGTGACACGTTAACCATGTGTTACTCGCTTAATTATCGCTTTAACCCACAAAGGGGTTATTATATTTCCGTGTGAAATATTAGTCTATTCAATTTCGACTGATAAATATTCAATTAGACATTTATTTCAGCTACAGTAACGTCGAACACCCTCTTCACAATCTTACTAAAAGTTATTATGCCATAAATTACATGCAACAGACCGAAGAAACGTCGTTAATTTTAATAAATAACACTGCGGTAACGGCTCAAAGGCAACGAAGGAATAGAGCCTTCAAAACTTGACACAATTTCCTTTATAACGCAAAAATTGTAAGAATATTTTCCGCACGAAAAAATATGAGTTTTACAACGAAATGAGGACGAGTTACTGGAGTTGAGGCGAGGTCTGTCGCGAAATCAAAACGTCGCGGGAGAGTAACTCTGTACTTTATAAATAGACGGAGTAACTGACGACTTATGGCTGTCTAAACACGTGAAGTCATTCATCGTAATACTCGACCGAGAGAAAAATATAAGTTTTATCTGTCTAGACTGGAATGGTTTCAAGTTGCCATGTTTTTACTCGCAAAGTGCGAGTTTGTAGAAATGGGTCGTTTAAAGAACTTATTTATACTTGATACGTTATTTTAATCAACGACCACACGGGATTAACTAGAATTCTGGAAAATAAAACTCGCAAACCATCAGGTTTAATTTATACCAATGACGAGACAAAGAAACCTCAAACGGAAGTTTATGAAACAATTTAAACGTTTTTCGGCTACGATGACGTTAAGATAGCCTTCAGTTGTGTTTTTAGATGTTTTCCTAGTAACAGTGCTTTGTTGAAACAAGTGTTTAATCGCTTCCAGGCATTCTTGTGATAGCATCAACATCGTGTTTTGACTAATCTCACGTCTTGCGGTTTTAGATGCTCCAAAACGGTTACCTGCTTAGTTTTTGTTACTTTCGATGTTTAAGCTTGCTGCTATGTTTTGATTTCAACTTTGGGCTTAGTATCGTCGTCTTGAAATGTTTGACAACATCGTGAAATAAGTTTAGCTGTACAGGAATAGTTCTGGTATCTTGAGAAAATGATAAAGGCAGACTAAAACCAGGTTGCAATTTAGTGCTTAGTCATTAATGTAAAACTGCAGTGCCCCCGAAAACCATGATGTTTCATTGTGTGAGTAATCCTTGACCTGTTTGGAATCAACCGCAGATAGCAATACTACGAGTGGTTGAACTCATTTAATTTCTATACTTATTACTTCCTTATAAAATAAAGTAACAGTGAACCGGGATGACGCATTTCTCAGCTAGATGTTTTGTAGTCACAGCTGACTCAAACGATCTTTGCTCTTTTATTTCCAAGACGACTCGACTAATGTACGAGTATACGTCAATTTGTTTACTTTTCTCTAATTTTGTTTACTGTTTTCCGTGAATCAGTTACGGTAGCGGTCATTTTAGTTATCGGTTAAAATAATCTTGCTCCATTTTAAAGCAGGAAAAGATTTAGTTCTGTTCTCGGGAATGCGTGGTTACCTCATCTACCGGTTCACAAAATTCTTAGTTTCCTTATATCACACATACTACATAATAGTAACGAGACTTATCGAATATAATAGTCTATAAGTCCTTGTATGACCCTATTCAATTTCTTTGTAAGTGAATGAACCGAGACGCTGCGCTGTACTGCATACATATTCAGACATTCCTATTTTATTAATAATATTTTTACAAGTGAGTTGTACTCGAACACACATGCATCAGGCAAGGCTGGAGGTCAACGCCCTTCACAGATACATTTTGTTTATTGGGATACAGTATCATACAACTTTATGTTTCTGATAGTGATAACGCTGTAACCTCTTGTTTAATAGAAATAGGTAGGTTAATTTGGAGGAAAACCATTCATAATACGTAGCTATTTATGTCTAGTTTACAATTTACGATTTGTAAATTACAGGAAAGAGTCTGACATGATTATGAATTTAATTCTTTTCAGATTGCGTGGATGTCAATCAGCGGTGTTAATACTCGGAACTTTTTTTATTTCCTCCACACAAAGAGGTTTTAATCTACTTTACCAGGTATCTATAAAAATAACTGCATTTTTACTAGCCAGGCGTTATCTTTACGAGGTGAAAACTAGAGCAAGTACAAAGTAAATCAACGTAAAAGCTGTTGGTAAAACTTACATGGTATTATCTAATGGTGATATCGTTTCGGTGCACAAACTAACTGTTGTGAAGATAATGTTACGTTGCAAGCAGTGATTACACGTCTGCTGATAAGAACCGCTAGATACCGCTACGATTGGAGGAAATTGTTGAAAAGTTTTGTACACTCTGTGCCCAGTGTTACATGACCTCTCTTCTTCTGTATATGAGGGGTCAGGTAATCCTGTCACGGCTGCGGGTTGTTCGAAACAGATACGGCGGCCTCGGCACAAGGGCTAAGAAGGAACATGGGTGGTTTTTAGTCAGTAGAAGTCTGACACTCCCTTCCGCTCTGCCCAAGAGCGGGAGGGGTTATATGATGATTTCTCACCCACAAAAAAAAAGGGTCAGGTAATGCTGGTCTCCGACTGTAATACAAGGGACAGGAAGAAGTAACAGGAATACATGGTATGTAGAGGTTCGTAATAATTATTTGAGGAAGACTGATTAATAAAGACGTCATAAAATTGGCTGACGTGACGTAGGCCATAGTATGATGAATTGATGACCATAGGGCCTTCCCTATTAATATGTAATCGCTATAAATTGAATCTGTTTTCATTGTTCTATGATATATGGTATTCATCGTCATCCTACAATTTGCAGTATATGGGCAACATTTCCATAATATTCAAATGCTAGAAATTGTATTTTGAGTTACAAGGATGGTGCACAAACATATTATATTATATAGGTTACAATTTGACACAGCACATGAAATTATTTATTGTTTTGCAGAATCTTAGTTCACGGCTTATGTAAACAGTACTAGCTGTTGCCTGTGACTTTCCTTCCCTTGAAATAATTATATAAAATAATACTTCGCTTTTTGAATCGCATTTTTTTACCAATTCCAAAAGTATTAATATTTTTGCACGAGACAATAATTATTTTTCTAAAATAAAATTAGCCTGTGCTACCTTGTAACAGTTATCTGCTAGTAAAGTCTCGTCAAAGACAGTCTAGCCGTTTTGGAGATTAGCCGGAACAAACAGCCAGACACCTCACACATGACAGACATGTTGCGCCGACCCCAAATAAATTGGGATAAGGGCAGGAGAATGATGAAAAAGCCAGACACCTCAATTAGGTATATTATTATAGTCTGTGGAGTGTAAATTAAGTAAGCGATTAGCAGAAAATTGCATAATTAGAAATGTAAATAAAGGTTCAAGAGATAATGTATTGCATCACAAACGATTAGTTTCATCTACACTTGATTTTAAAGTACAGAGTTCACACGCATATGATAGTAGATTATTTTGTCTTTGTTTATTTAGTGCACGTGCACCACATCAATTAACATTATAAAACAATTAACACATTCATTTGGTTCGTTACGGGCGAACGCTATTTTACATTGATTCAATAACTCGTACCATAGCAGACATGAATAGCAATCGATTTCATATTAAACGATCTATTATTAATTATACTTCTGCATAGTCCTTCGGGGATTACAGGGGTGATGACCTATGTTAAATGTCAAATGATTCAAGATGACTACATGTATTAATAGTGTAACAAACGAAATTGTTGCAGTCGAAAATGCTCCCGATTCTCAGAGACAGTTCCAGAACATACGAAAAGTTGGCAAAGTCCGAGATTGTATCCAAGAAATCGGCTATTAACCTCAGTATAATAGTATAGTCCAGTTCTAAAGAATGATTAGGTAACCGCCAAAAAGAGAGGTGTGCCTAGGGGCAAACAATATGGCAGGCAAGCCCATAAGGCTAGCAGACATCATGAAGGGTAATAATTATACAGGCAGGCGATCAAACAAAATTCATACAAAAAAAATCTTCTGAAGAAGACTTAAAGCACAATTAGTGTCCAAAACCGTCTAACCGTCAAGTTTTTATGGCACCCATGGGATTTTTTTTTTGGCGCGTGGAAAGTCATCAAATAACCCCTCCCGCTCTTGGGCAGAGCGAAAGGGAGTGTCAGACTTCTACTGACTTAAAACCACCCATGTTCCTTCTTAGACCTTTATGTCGAGGCCGCGGTATTTCTTGCAAACAACCCGCAGCCCCGACGGGACTGCCCATGGGCCTCTGACTTTGTTTTACACCTTAGCCTTTTGCTTCTTTTTCCCATCTCACCGATTTAATACTGTAATATCAACTAAATCTATTTAGCACCTCAAGTAAGTACCAGCCGGTGCAACTCGCGTGAGTAATGAATGAGTCACATAAGATTCTCATTAACTTACTCGTCGCCGGGTAACGAAATTGAATAAACGGGACTCCTATGTGTGACTCAAGAAACGTTAAAATATCATTAAGTGCAATAATATGCACTTTAAACCGCTACTTGGAAACGTAAGAGCTTGTGCGTAATCATGCGTAAGCTTCTATATGAAATTCTGATGCAGTTTTTTACGTCATTGTTAACCGTTCTGTTTTGGATTCTGCGCAGCGTCTCTTCATTGAAAACTGTTTATTATTCAGAGAACGCAAAACGTCCCGTTATTAAAATTATAAGCATTGACTTATATATTACTGCGTAAGGACTGGGCGGACGGCATGTTAAAATGACGCCACAAACGTGGTCCCAATAAGGTCTTTCCTAAGCCGAAGTGAACTAGTCCACGATCGGCTCTCTTCGGGTGCGGTCGTAAATTTTATTAAAAGCTTTATTTATGTTCCATAAACCTCGAAAATGCCACGACGCTTATACAATGTTATGTTAACGAGCAGACTACACCAATTCTCTGTATGGCGAACGCGTCGAGCAAATGTTCGGACGACCGTATCTTTAGTTTTTATATCAATGATTATAAGTGACATTTCTGAATACTACAATGGAATTCATCTTTCAGCATAATATCTTTAAGCTACACTGGTCTATCGATAGAAATAAGTTGCAAAGCCGGTATCGAAAGAGTAGGTAGGTGTAAGTAGTGTTAGCCATGTCTAGTGAACTCTAGTGTAGTGCACCACACCCTTTCTCCCCTCGTATGATATACGGGCGCTATGCTAAATTCATTACGGCCAGCACTCACAGCCGGATCGCTTAATAGTCCGGCTATTGGTCCAAATTGATTTTGTGTGAAGTGAATTTCGAGTGCAAGCCTTTGATATGACGTTGGTGAATTACTCAGTGAAATTCTGATAGCAACTTTTAAGGGAATACATGACATTGCAAAATTATTTAATCCAAATATGTGGTAGGTCCTGTTATTCTGTTTAATTTCAAGGAAAATTATCATAGTTAGAAATTCATCATTACGGAAAATACCTATCACACAGAAATATTCATCATCATCACTAAAAATAATCATTACATTATTCAAATCGATTATTGCAATCCATAATGTATAGTTTCAGGTGATAAGTAAATAAATACAGAAACAATTATGGTCCCTGTCATAATAATAGTACTGCGCTCCATAATTATTATGTCTAGCCAGTTTCATCAGCTAGAAACAACCACTTTAAAATTTGCAGCGGTGGGTCCAAGCAAATATTTGCGGTATTCCAGACGTCCCGCGTGTGCTTGGGCACTCCGCAATGCCAGGACGACAGGTATTCTCGAGATGAATGCCAAACATTAATGTTATTACCGAGTCCCTTGTATGGTGAAACTGTTTCATTCGTGGAAGAAATTCATTCTCTGTGTTTGTTTTGACATATTACGCTAAATGTTACATCAATGTGCGTTTAACTTTAAAATTGTTGATTACATATTGAATTCGTGTCCTGCCTGTCTTGTTGGTCAAAAAAAAGATGGCGATACACATACAGTATAGCATTGTCGTTTTCCCACACTGGAATAAGATTAAAACAATCCTGGTTTGCCCACCGTTACTTGCTTATCACAGGACGCTACTGAAAGTGCCAAACTTATCTTCATATTTTGGGCTGACTTAATTTAAATTGACATTGACACGCTAAGACCAAAATTAGGAGAGAATTCGTAGTTTATATCCACCTGTCTTTAGTCGAATCAAAGTTCTTTTATTAGTTCTATAATTTCACCAGGAGATGGCGGGATGAACTGGATCGATTCCGTCAAAACTGGAAGGAGGACGCGCGGGTTCGCAAAAAGTGGAAAGAGTGGAGGGAGGCCTTTGCCCTGGAGTGGGACAGAGTAGGCTAGCAAAAAAAAAAAAAAAAAATTTCACCAGATAATTTTAACGGCTAAGGAACGATTGGATTCAGCCTCATCAAACTCCTTAGCTCGTTTAACTCGAAAGCACAGTATTTAATGCTTTTCTTAGCACTTTTTATAACGCTTTCTGTTCCCGGCTCGGTTATAACAGGAATCATTTTATTGCTTTCATCAACATCAAACTTATAATGATCTTTCTGCTGAGTGTTATATAATGTTAGTTGTTTAGTTCTTTAAAGCCAGTCGGACTAAAACAAACGGTTTTATGTACCAGCAGCTCATACTCAGGAACTAAAAGCATTCCGTCAGACACTCCTTTATAATAGTGCAAGGTAGAAAGGTTTCTTGCACCTTGCAGTACCCATTATGCGCATACTGGTGATAGACTATGCTGTAGTAAGGAGAGAAACATTGTTTGATTCTAATTATCATCTGCCTAATGTTTTCTCAACTATGTTGGGATCGGCTTCCAGTCTAACCGGACGCATATGAGGTCAATACTGGTAGTATTGACCTCCACAGTCAGGTTAGTGCTTGGTAATACGATACTCTTTGGTTAGACTGGTTGTCAGGTTTTCGGGTTACTTTCTGTGTTCCATCGTTTTTAATAGAAAGCCCAATACAAATATATATTTTATTGCTTGTATTAGCTGACATATTGTTTTGTATATCGGGCTGGTCTCCGCCGTTCCATGTCCAAGGCGAATTTTCGATTTTACAATTAAATGTTTTCGCACAGGTTCCTTTGACAAAGACAGACTTCTACATTGAAACTGGATTAAAGATTCAAGGCGTGTACATGCATGATGTAAATGTGTAGCAGTGAAACGCGACAGTATCCTCCACATTCGAGGAGCTGTCGACTAACCTGAATACAAAATGTTGATTGTCGAGATAAATGGAGCGGAACCAAATATTATTGTATTTGTATGTCTCCTTGACATTTGTGTCGATGGTTTATCAAGATGAATCTTTGGCTGTTTCCGAACATTTCTTTATTGTTGATATGAGAAGAGTGATTCAGATAACATCGTCATATCATAGCTATAAAATGAGAAATATTACAGGCAACTATTGAATATCATCGAAAAACACAGTAAAGCTATGCCTTTGTCTAGAACATAACGAATTCAGGAAATTCCTAGATCATTTCCATTAATGGAATGACGTCAAACAAACAATACTATCCTGGATTTATAAATAAGAAGCATCTAAAAGGGAATGACCCTATCGACGTAACTGTCGCTTACTAATGTAGAAAATATGTTATTATTGTAACTTTTATTCCCATTTTACCGTAAACATACAACCGCAAGCTGAATGGTTTAGCCATTAAGCCGGAACTTTTCACTGCAAAATGGCGCGCGAATAACTGGCCATTACGAAAATGTGTTTTCCAACTTTTCGATTCCCAATCGGAAAGCAAAAGCGCATAGAGAAATAAATATTTACACAAATACGGGAAGCTTTATAACATTTCTCTTTCGTTTTCCATTTGTATTTCGATATCAGTATTTTCACAGAGGAAGCAACGCATCGGAAGTTCCGCAGTTCCGTGAAAAAGTTTCTGTATTGTGTTACACGTTTTTCGAATTTAGGATCACTGATTCGACCCACTTTTTTGTGAATATCCAAAATGTAAATATTCCCAAGCCGTGATCTTGAGATTATGTTTGCAATAAGAAAGACTTTTCTTGTTTGAACACGCCCGCATATTTTTCAACGAAAATTTTGGGCACGGTTTGGAAAAAAATATGAAATGTAACAATGACTTTATTGAACAGTACCTATGGTAGGTATCTAAGTGGCCTTTTTTTTGTGGGGTGGGAAATCATTAAATAAACCCTCCCGCTCTTGGGCAGAGCGAAAGGGAGTGTCAGACTTCTACTGACGAAAAACCACCCATGTTCCTTCTTAGCCCTTCATGTCGAGGCCGCGGTATCTCTTGCGAACAACCCGCAGCCCCGACGGGACAACCCGCAGCCCCGACGGGTACCTAAGTGGCCTAAGAGCAAAATCCAGACAGTATCAATATGAAAAGATCATTTACAAATGAATTACAATATAATATTATGTATTGTTCTGACTCACTCAGATAACAGTTGTAGGCAATAAACAAAATTAGTACGATGATTATGCAAAACGGGGAAAAATGGCGTATTTTAGCCCCTTTCTAGGCATCACTTATACCGCATACCTTTTCAGATGGATAAAATAGAACAAAAGCTAAGCGCGCACCAGGGAGCACTAACTTCGTGGAAAGCCGAAACCCTACTTTGCATAGAAAAGAGCAAAGAAAGAAACAAAGCAAATTATGCTTTATACGGACGTGATAAGCTCTAAAACAACAGCAGAGATAAGTCTATTTGTTCCACAAATGGTGTACTAAATGAGGATATTATATGATGTAGTGACGTCATTGCAGGCAGACGAAGCGTTACCGCAAACGATAATTTTGAATGTGAAAAATCACATGAGAAGGAAAACAGGACTTTAGTACAAGTTATCCCTATTGCGAGATTTTCTCATTTGTAAACACACTTGGTCTTTGAAATTCATGACGCGGTTTAGTTTTACGTTCGTGAACTTCCAGGATAAACAAAGGTTACTGCGTGAAGAGTATTAATTTCAGTTGCAAGGGAATTCTGCTGTTTGTTATGGCTGCTGTACATGTACCTAGTACTTACATGTTAGAAGAATTCTTGAATAATGTCTTGGTACAGCGTATTTTTGATAACTAATATTTTGCAATAGGTCAATTTCACACTGTACACAGTAAATAAGTATTACATCACTCAAGTACACGGGTTAATGTTACATGGTTGTAATTATCTGTGGATTAGGCAGTATGTATAACCAATGTATGTTACACCACACAAAATAAACCTACAAGAGTACAAGCATACATTTCCATATACATAAATACGTACACTATTTCCACGAGATAATGCAGAAACTCCAGTATGTCACCTGCTACAATCTTGCTTACTCCTTTTGCTTCGTGCAAGTTCATAAATCATTAATAATCATTATTCATAACTGAGGAACTAACAAAACAGCAACTTAATACACGCGGCAGTTACAATTTGGTAACAATAGGAACTTAATAATAACCTTAAAGTAAAATATAACAGCATGTTATTCACACGTTCGTGGACACAGAACAGTAACCAGCGCGTGCTTCATTGCAATAACAATAAACATTTCGTTTTCAAACACTTCCTAAACAACTGCACTGAAATATGGCTGAAAAGTTCGTAATAGGTCAACTATGAATAGACCCAAGGATAATGCAATATGAATAAGAAATCTTATCGAAGTCCTGAAACGTTTTTCGCTGCTCCTTTTCCTCGAATAAAGTGCAAACTGGCATAAGTTTGCAATATATGCTAATGTGCAGCGGGAGTGAACGCCACAAACCCATACGTAGGCACAATAAATGTACGTTTATGGGGAAGCTCAAGCCATAAAACATGGGCTCGAGTAGAGTGGTAAGCAAAGGGGTAAGTGAAAATCATGACTAAGGGTGGCAGATTACTAAACTGACCTACAATCCTTTAAATCTGAGCAAAACTATCGAAAAACAAACAATTATTTTAATTTTACAAGAGATAACCTGGGCGAAAATGCTTTAATTGTTCCCTTTGAAACAGTTTAATTTGCTCCAAAATTACGCTAAGCCAGCAAACTCCTCCGTTAAGCCACAGACGAGTTCCCACTAAATCCCGGAACTAACAAGTACTAACAACTAAAACCCAGTAAATCGCAGCCCTATTACTCTGCTGTAGCACTCGGGGCCTAAAAGCAGTCACATCCACTTAATGCTCCTATTCTGAAAGCAATTCATTTTACTCCTGCAACGTTAGAGTTTTCAAAGCACCATTTACATGGGGGAACCGCTGTAGAAATGCTTATTGCAGATTAAGAGACGAATTATTGTGTGCGTTAATGCGTTTAAAAGGTATACGAAGTTATGATGCAAAAAGTTACTGCTGAACTACTATCATTTGGTTTTCAGCAGTTTTAATAACAATAGTATCTGCATCGATTTAACCAGTCTGCATAAAAGTTGACATGATGAGCCAAACGATTACATTTGTTGCAAAACTAGTGTAATGACCGCCTAACGATTATATTGTTGACTGCAATCGAAAGGTCACCAGTTCATTGCAATTCATTCAACATATAGACAGACATGTAACATATCGCTTTGGCTAAGTTTTTAATTGAAAAAAATCTCTAGCGTGGTTTTTTTTTCGTCCTTCGCAATCCCGTTTAATTAATAGGTAGTAAAATTGCATTGAAACTAGGTCTTCCCGCCACGTAACACAAAAAGCTTTTCTATTTTGGGTGTGGATACCAAACAAAGGGTATCTGTTTGATCAACAAACAGTCTGTGATGAACAGTGAACTCATTTACTGGTTAGTGCCTGAAGATGCTAATAGCGTGCAGTAACGCACTCAGGGTTTATGTGGCCCCGTAAAATACTGGAGGAAATTAATAGCTTACTTAAATTGCATAAGTTATGCTGTTTCATAAGCTGGAACACGATCCAAAATGCAAGCGTATTGATTTACAAAACCACTCCTCATTAGAGACGGTCTTAACAAAGTATTAGTTACAAGCAAAGGCTCCAAGTTATGAATTTCATAAGCAAAATGTTTCATGCTGGAACGAATTTTGGTGAAACTCAAAAGAACATTTTCAAGGAAGTTAATTTAGCGCGTCTGCCTGCCGCTAACTCAATTTTCTCCGCAAGCTCGAACCAGATTTTCGGGGACGTGTTTCAGTTCCAAATTAAATTTTCTAATACCGGGCCGCTGGATCCTTTTGATGTTACCAACATGGGATCATCCATGTATAAATAACCACAGTAATGTAACTATTATGATCCCAACACGCGGCCCATTCGATGACGCAACTAAACGCGTATGCTAGTCGTGGGCAACAATAACTTTATTGTTTGGGCTTACGATGCTATTTCTTATTGCCGGCGCACAGTGTGTTAAAAACCCGATTTTTGTGTCATCCTGTTTTTATTTAAGAAATGGATAGTTACTGTCAATTCTAGTACTACAGTCCAATTCCGGCTTCGATACGACTTAAAATTGATTTTTAAAAAAATGTCAAAGTTTCGTAATATCCGCGATCCGAAAAATTAAAAAAAAATTATAATAAAACAGGCGAACCAATTATTTCAATTTTTATTCATTCCAATAATTGTTGGCATAATTACCTATAATTACACAAAGTTTTGTCGCTCTTGTGCAAATGGGTCCCGGGATATAATTTTGTTTTTAATTTTTCGTTTTTATTTTTTTATTCGAATTTAACAGCGTAGTAGTTCGTAATTCTTATACCACATTATAGCTTAAACCCCATTCTATGAGCGATATTAAAATCACAACCTAACTCCTTGTTAATCAGGAGTTATTGATTTTTTTTATAATTTTTCAGGGTTGTCACTTTGTGTGTATCCGAAAAAATATAAAGTATGATTATTTTCTGTCCAATAATTTAAATTAATATTTAGTATGTTTTAGTTATAATTACAGTTGTCTAACAACGTATGCGTCAACGTAAAAAAATCTTGAAATAGTTAGGCTGTTTTTTTAGGGTTCCGTACCTCAAAAGGAAAAAAACGGAACCCTTATAGGATCAATTTGTTGCCCGTCCGCCATCTTTCTGTCTGTCAAGACTAAAAAAAAGCGTAGATTCTAGCTTGATACCTCCGTATCAAGATGGAATTTATATCAATTACTCAAGTCTATACCTCCGACCCAAAATATACAGCCGTTTATGCCGCAAATTTTCGACACTCTCAAGGGAATCAAAACCTATAGGGTACTTCCCGTGAACTTAGAATCTTGAAATTTGGTACGAAGCAACGTCTTATAGCACAGATAAAGGAAAAATTGCGAAAACCGTAAAATTTTGGGTACATCATATTATAATAAAAATATTTTACTTAAATACCTACAAGTTTGTACGGAACCCTCGGTGCGCAAGTCCGACTCGAACTTGGCCGGTTTATTTATTATTGCGGTTATACTGTTAAAATTCATCTTCATTACTTATGACTATGAACTATTAAGAACGAATATAATTATGTATTAATAGTTTGTAATGATCAATGAACTTTCCTTCATACTCCAGGGCTTAGAGTTAGACTGTCTTACAACACAATTGATTAAATTAGTAAAGTTGGGTCAGTTTTTGTTTTTTTTTTTTTTGTCATGGGAATGACACTTAAATATCACGGGGGTTATACAGGGGGGGTGAAATTTTGGCCATTTTTTGCCTAGGACGCTCCGTTTTCGAGATATTTCAATTTCAATTATTATTTTATAAATTTGTTAACGCCCATAACTCGGAAACGGTGCATCGTAGGACCATGCTTCTTAGAACCAAAATGGCTGCGCTAAGTCCCTACTTAACTCGACGGCGATCCGCGACGCCGCGCGCCGCTCGCCATGTTGTTATTTTGTTATACTTACTATCCCGTTCTGGCCCCGCTGTTAACCGTTGAGCGTGTTGTTGAGTTAGACATTATAATTATAACACGTAGGCAGCGTCGGTATAACATATGTTATTCGTTATGAACAAATAACACTTTATGTTTTGGGGTTATTCGTTATATTAACCACCACTAGTATATATACAGGGTGTAAACGAACCCTTTACGCATCCGTCAACCAAGCATTCTGTACATCAAACGAAGTACCCCTACGCAAAAATGTTTGCTGGGAAATGACTTTTTTTTTTGGGGTCAAAAATCACATTTTACGGTAAAACTCAAAGTAGCACTCTTAAAACATTGTGCTAGTGGATGCTTTGAATAGTAAACGGGTCATGGAGGTAATTTAAGTCAAGTTAAAACCTGAAATACTAGTATTTACAAAAACAGCTGTGAAAAATTTGGAACTTTGACCCCCAATATCTCCGTAACTAGGAGGTTCCCAGGTATGGTCTAGAACAAATGCCCTTCGTTTGCGTTAAGGGTACTTTTACACCCTATATATGAAATTCATACATATAGAAGTGAAGACATTACATTACTCAAACTAGTCATAATATCTAGTAACATAATATCTTATGCACTAGCACATCCAAAAAGACGTAAAAAAACATATATTTAAAACAGATAAACTGACAACCCTAAGTGCGGATATTTCGGATATATCAAAAAAAATCTATAACTCGTGATTAACAAGGAGTTAGGTTGTGATTTTAATATCGCTAATAGAATAGGGTTTAAGCTATAATTTTATATAGGAATTACGAACTACTACGCTGTTAAACTGGAATAAAAAAATCAAAACGAAAAATTAAAAAAAAAATCATATCTCGCGATCCATTTGCACTAGAGCAACAAAATGTTGTGTAATTATAGGTAATTATGCCTACAATTATTAGAATTAATAAAAATTGAAATAATTAGTTCGGCTTTTTTATTATAATTTTTTTTTCATTTTTCGGGTCGCGTATATTACGAAACTTTGTCATTTTTTTAAAAATCAAGTTTAAGTCGTATCGAAGCCGGAGTTGGACTGTAGTACTAGAATTGACAGAAACTATCCATTTCTTAAATAAAAACAGGATGACACAAAAATCGGGTTTATAACACACTGTGCGGCGTTGATAGCGTAATTATTTTGACCCCATTGTTCAGACACAAAACGTACAATAATTGTATTACTCGCATCCGTCTCGACGTACTACCAAAGTTATCTAAAATGGAGTGTTTTTATTGTGTTTATCTTTCATTCACAAACTGCCGTAGGTCCCTGTTTTAATCATAGCAACCCAGTTGCCCATGGTAACCTAAATTCGTCTATCATACGCTCTCGGTTGAAACTCATCGATTCAACAAACCGATGCAGTTTGCATTGCAAGCAAACAGGTCAGGCGACTGACTAGCCGGGATCACAGAGGCACCAGGAATTAGGGCAGAGCAGTAATTACTTACACGCTCAGCGGCCTAGGGTCGAACCGGCAGAGCTGAAAGGGCTTTGTGAGGGAAATAGACTCTTGTTACGGCTTGTTGAGCATTTCGAGCCATCTCGGCTACACGGCAAAACGGAAGTGGGTTAACTCGAAAATCCTTTGTTTGTTTATTGCTCGCTTCTTTGTAATTAACATTGTTTTGGACGTTTTACTTTGCATCATTGTTGGCTTCGAGGCGTTCAGTAGAAATTAGAAAGTCGGCTTCTTCTATTTTTCTGTGTGATTTATTATAGGACTCAAGTGCTCGTGAATAACATCCATTATCGCCAGAGTGGCTAAGAGCTACCAATCAAAACAAGTGCTTTGCAATCACTTTCTCTGAAAGTAGAATTATGTAGTCTTGTTCTTGACCAGCTGTCTTGTATTTGATTTACAATTTGAATGCGACCGCGTGCGATACGCTTGTTGTATTTAGAAGTGCAGAAATACGCCATGGATATTTAAATCAATCGTGTTGTAACTCAGTGGATTGCAACTCGTCAGTGCAGCCTTGGTGGAACCCACGCATATCGACTTGCTTCAGGTTTCTAAAAAAGAAACCACGTTTTGAAATTCAAGATTATCATATTGTTCGAGTTTCGATTTGCTCTTGTCCATAATATTACGCCACGGATCCGATATTTTCTCAAGCTTACTTTACACTTTTGCAACGTTTCATAAATATTGCGGCGGTACGTGTGCTTTTCGCCCATTCGAACATATCTACAGTAGTTCGTTCACAAAGAGAACTTGCTGTGCAAAGCTAACCAGATTTCTTGATCCCTGGCCATTATTTACTTTCCCGTCTGTAAGCAGTAGCGAGATGTATCTCGGGGGGACCGGGAGAGCTCGGCTGACTGGATCCACTATTGTCTCCGAGTGAAATTCCGGTATACGCCGGATCGACCGGTTCCTGCAGGACGAGGGGAGCGCAAGGTTACGCGTTATTTAGTACGCACGTGCGACGCAGTACTAACTCCGTGATCGAACCATAACTGTGTTCCAATTTCATATTTCGGTTCTCGAAAGAAGTACCTATGTGCTTTTAAAACGAAGATCGTCTTCTTATACAGCCTCGTTTACATTAATCGAGAGCGGAGACTTCGTGTCATCAAACATAATTTATGGATGGTTGGTGCGAGGTTCCCACGGTCGTGTTGACTGCCAGTAATGGCCTCTCAGGTTAATGTTGAACTCTAGGCGCATTACTAGACACGATACTAAGCACTAATGATATTATTTTCGTGATGCGCGTGTACGTGATGTTTTTGAACATAAAATTGGCTTCCACAAATACTTGATTTATAAAACATTGATTTGATCGAACTGCAGTATCAGATAGCCTTCGACAGTAACCATTATCACAAAGATACAATAACCGTAAAGAAATACAATCTATACAATAACTGAAGATAGAATTACATAACAATGGGGCCTGCCAGTTCCCACAATTTCGAATTGTCTGACGCATCATAAAGTTTTACACAGTTTAAAATTGCCCTCATTTCTGATAAGGAACTTGGTGCTGCGTACTTATTGACATACGGAGTTCTGGGTTATATTACCCAGGCCAAAGTGGAAGGAGGTTCAAATTACATTCTCGCTTTTCTTATATTTAATAACCCAAGAAGTGTGCGCGCTCGCAATATGGAGACTCAATTACGAGGCTGAAGTGACTCCGATAAAAACAGGCTCAAAACGAACCTTGCTACCTCCAGCCGAGACAGAAAACAGAGGAATGAAAAATTAAATTCCAAACGCAATTTACGACTTTTTATGATTAACAGTGGTAGACTGACAGCGATAAAACAAAAAAATGTTTGGGAACATTAAATTTTCAGTGTTGCGGTCCGAGGGCTTCGAACTCTCAGGGTTTGGGTGTTTATTTCGAAGGATTTTAGAATAAATGGACACGGAAATATAAAAAGACTACAAACTTTGTAATCTCAGGTAGGTTAAATTAGAGTATGTATTTTGAATTTGGTTTACTAGTTTTCAACCTATATTGTTACTTGAAGTTACATGTTTATTGGAGATGCCCTATCTACTCACCTACTGTATATCTAAACTGTTAACACTTCACCAGTACCTTTTTGTGCTTATTTACTCTAAGCATAACATCGTAGATTATGTAAGTTTGTTTGTAGCCAATATCCAGTTTTCGAGTCACAGCTTTTGGCTACTGCCACAACTTTTGTCGTCTGTGGCAATTTCATTTGAATTTCCCTAATTATGGTTAATTTACATTTTTATAAGAGTAGCGTCGTTTCAGGAATTATCTTGAAAATTTCCTTTACGAGTCTTGCTGTAAACTTTGTACTTTTCTGAAAACAAAGAGTCTTTAGTCTATTGATTAGCATAGTTTACAAATTACGTTTTTTGTCTGCAAACTTGTATGAAATAAAAACTAGTACTAATCACAGTTTATTTATTTATTATTTTCCTCTATGTAAAATAAAATGGGAGCAGGGATTGTTCAAAAATATCGATTTTGTTATCTGGGTTCGACAAATTAGTTATTGTAATACGGTCCATAGTCAGCAGCATCAAAAGGAAGGAAAATACAACAATCGATCATGATACAGGGAATATAAATTTAGATTTTACAACTAAACTACTCGTATTTATTTATATCTGATAATTATATAAAATTATTTCATCTAGGTACATGTTACTTAGGTGATTTAGTTGATACCTTTATTTTACCTAAATAGTTTTAACATTTAGTTATGTAGTATATGGATAACACGATACTAAATAATATTGCAATAACTACTGAAAATGATGTAGTGCTCATATTCACTGTCCATGATAGAACGCAAGTTTTTTCAAATAAGCACATTCCCAAAAGTTTTTTCTAAGGACACTTATTAAAAAGCTTAATAAACGTAATCATTAGCAGGCTATTAGGGAGCAACTCAAAATACTCAAATTATCTCAAGACCCAAGTTTAGAAAACGTGGCTCTCCAAAATTCTTAAAAAATAAAATACCGCGAACCCAATTAGGCTGAGGCGATTAAAAATACCAACCAGACGAGTGCTTCGCCTTAATTAGATTTAAGATTTAGCAATCCGTACCTTACTCACGAATGATATTTTTGGGGCCACTTGAAGGCTGAATCATATAATAATCAACTAGCTTTCGCCCGCGACTATGTCTGTAAGGCGTCGCGTCGGTAACATTATGCCATGGGACTAGTCAGTAGTCGGTAACACATAACACAATCATTTTATTGCCCTTATCCCATTAGGTGTCGGAGCAGCATTGTCTTCTTCCATACTTCTCTATTACTCTTCATCTCATCAGACACCTCCTTTCTTGCCATGTCATCCTTCACACAATCCATACATCGTTTCTTTGGCCTTCCTCAACTCTTACACCCATCCACATTTATAATCTACTACTGGTCGGTAAACACCGGGATAAAATAAATCATAACCCGGGTCATGGTCTACCTGGTGTCAAAGTTCATCGAAATCCGTAGAGCCGTTAACGCGTAAAAAGGTAACAGATAGACAGACTTTCTAATTTTAGTATTAGTCTGTATTCCAAAGAAAACGATACTTGTTCCTCTTCTTCATTCAAGCGTTTCAGTTTATTGCCAAGGTTCGCTTCACTAGAAACTGGTTGTGAACGTTTTAGCAAGGACATATTTAATTAATAGCCTGGCGTACAGACTGCGTTTGAACGCAGAAACGCTATTATGCTTTCAACCTTTGCTTTAGCGATGTAAAATAACACAACATCATCTTTTCTTGGGTTATTTTTAGACGAGGTCAATGTCTGATACACACCTTTGCTGTGAACCTAATCTTGAGCACATTAAAGCTTGGTTACATAAAAGAGTACAACTTACATAATCCCATAACAGGGTTTCAATCGTTTATCAACTGAACATCTGTCTACTTAGCCGCCGACATCCATCACTTAATAAAAGCAATCACATTGTTAAGTTACGTCTGTGGGTTCCGTGGCGGGATTCGACTGCTACACTAATTTGATTACGTCTATAGCGGGTTTTGTATGCGGGTGAGCATTGTCTGAAATCGTGGGGACATACGGTCTACTGTTCGCAGTTGCAATGCCCGAGGCTGGCCATGTCTAATCCGATTGATTACACAATAGAAACGAAAGTAGACTGTGGTATGTCAGTTTCAACTGTCTCGTTAATGACTCTTATTGTAGGCAATATTGCTGAGATTAATTTTTAAAAGCGGGTTATTATTTGCTTTCTCGCGTAATTTTGATCTCTAATAATACGGGATTCAAATAATGGCTGCAGCGATAAGCCGTTATGTTTTCATTTGATTACAAACAATTAGTACGATTCAATTACTAGTTAATGTCGTCTAAGGTTATCCTAGACTTAGGTATTAAACGATAGTAAAAACGTAGGTCGTTTCTAAGAACGCAAATGCCTAGTAAACGTTATCGTTTTCGATACTAATAAAATACTCAATCAATAGCCGATTGTTCGAAGTGATAACATGGAAATTCGATAAAGGTGATACCAGAGACGTAATGTTCTAGACCGGTAAAAGTCTATATTTAGGTTACAAATGTTTTACGTAGGTTCGAAGAAATCTCGGAATATAGATATCTCAGTGTTTCTGAGAATAAAATTCGCTTTGTCAACTTCTGTTGTTATATTTTGACTTCCTTTTCTGTCAAAAGGTAGTAGAAATAGGACAGTGCGTAGTAGTAATTAATCACCTTACTATTAATGAGTTCGGAATGATTCATTTAATATAATGAGTAGCAGGCAGGTGCAGAAACATATTTTAATATAATTGTATTGATTATAAGGAAATACAAAGTATCTTAACTTCCACGTTGAATGCTTTTCGACTGTAGAAATTCTTATTTCTTCTAGAAATACGAAAGCTAAGGCAACTTTAAAGTGTTGTTATTTAGAAAGGTCTGTATTTTAAGGTCGTGCCCTATTTACACTTCACAAATGAAAACCCATTGTTTCGACTTCCATTCACAATGACAGGAAAAGCTGCCAAAAGGTAGAAAGTCTACTTCCAATCTTGGTGAACTAACGTAAGAAATATGTAGGTTGAGGTTACGGCTTAGATATTCGCAATGGGGACTATTAGTATCAAGTTGCTATTCGGTTGATTCTAACAATATTGTTTGCACTGCAGATAAACAGCTGAGGGGCAGCTTCGGCCCCATCGGGCTGAGGGTTGTTCGAAAGAGATACCGCGGCCTCAAGCTCGACACAAAGGGCTAAGAAGGAACATGGATGGTTTTTAGTCAGTAGAAGTCTGACACTCCCTTCCGCTCTGCCGAAAACAGCAGGTTCGGGTAAGTATGAATCGAATTAGATTATTTATGTCATACGTAGCAGTTCTCGTGGCCAAAGTCCCACATAATCGAACCGTCTCCCCGGACGGTGCAGTTTGCGTTAGGTTAGCCAATAGTTCTTCAGGTAAAGCCAAGCTAGCCTAAGTTGGTCTGTGGATGGGTAGCCACCCATTACAAACCGAGTTTCCTCCGTGCCTCGGATCTTTGACAGTCGTAACAGGTAGTGGCCCGAAACTCTAACAACCGGTCTTACCAAAGGGTATCGTATTACCCAGTACTAATTGGGTGGAAGTCAGATAGGTAGTCGCTCCATATAAAATAGTGGCTTTCAGCTGCATCCGGTTAGACTGGAAGCCGACCCCCAACGTAGTTGGGGAAAGGCTAGCCTTCGAGTCAATGCGATTCAGAATACTTCTAAATCCAATAAGTATGTTGTCATCCAGGACACACACCTTTATTTTCATACGTTCAACTATCAATTGGCCTCGCCTTTTAGTGTCATCGCTTGATCGAATAGTTCATTCCGTAATCCGTCACCGGCTATCTATGGGTTAACAATACACCTCTGCCCTTTCACGATCAAGGCTAAGTTCGTTTGTCTGGTAATATCCATCCATATCTTTTGACGATAGATATAGGTCATCGTTACTCTCCTGTCAAACACATTCTTCGCCAGGACTTTTATAAGAAGTTTCTAACTTTCTATGAGCAAAGATTAACGTGATTGATTAGATGTTAACGTCATGTAAACCTAACGAACTCTATGATCGTGCACTTTTAGCAAGGATTCCGTTTCTTGTAAAATGCTGAGTAACACATTTTCAAAGTCGTTCGGAAACTTGATGGCGGGCCGTGGTCTTGCGGGAAGCTGCGCAAATAAATCTAAAATGTTCGAGAGGCTCACGGAAACTGGTTTGAAAGTTCTGCAATAAAGTCCTTCCTTTATTTTTTCTTTGCTCTCGGTTTGGGAATTACGAGTCTCTATAAAAGCGTCCTACAAATTGGAGAATGGATGCCTGATATAAACTTGAAGCCTAGGTAGTTACTTAAAAGAGCTGTGTAAAAACTCGTGGTTTTCATAAAAAGGAATAATCCTCTCATGAGACCCCGGGAGTCTTAACTCTGAATGAAATGGGAGAAGATCAAATCGTAAAACAGTATTAAAAGTAATAGGTGCGTCCAATTCCGTTTAAGACGACCTTCAAGCCTCGTGCGATCAGTAAAAACAGCAGAATGTGTGACGAACAGAAATAGACTAGTATTATTAGTGTGTTATGTAGGCTACATTGGCCTAGGTCTTCATGTTCTGCAAACAAACACTGCATTTCCCGAAAATTCGATTTTTGCAAGTTTCGTTCGCGTGTAGTTTGGAAAATTTCCAATAGTACTTAACGTAATTTCTACCTGTGTCCAAAATTTCACCAAAAACTGAACAGGCGTCAAAGAGTAACAGACTTAATTACTTCCTCATTTATAATATTAAAGAAGTCCGTGTGCACAAAATAAAGATTGATTGAATTAAGATCGCGAGCGTGCGGAATAAGCTTCGAGTCGAGTATGTATTCATGTGAGATTGGATTAATATCTCACTGAAATCAAAGATCTCGGAGTTAACGACCATAATATACCTAAAAAGCGACCTACGAAAAGACAATAGATCTGTAAAAGTGGGTATTGGTGATAATTGGTGAGTTGTATAGTGAAGTTTGACGGCACGGTTGGCGCAGTGGCTGAGCGATTGGACTGCTGCGCTGCGTGTCGCGGGTTCGATCCCGGACGGAACAAATATTTGTATGGCCTACAGATAGTTGTTTCGGGTCTGGGTGTGTTTGTGTATGTGAGTTCAAATGTTTATAAAAGCACCCACGATACAGGAGAAGTTCCTAGTGTGGGGGCAAAGTTTAAAAAAAAAAAGAAAAAAAAAGTTATAAAATGTAGTGCCTGTTTTAGTCAAGTCAAGTGGAAATCATGGTACAAT
Source organism: Diarsia brunnea (assembly GCA_949774965.1). Taxonomy (NCBI): domain Eukaryota; kingdom Metazoa; phylum Arthropoda; class Insecta; order Lepidoptera; family Noctuidae; genus Diarsia; species Diarsia brunnea. The sequence goes on along the minus strand of OX459008.1, from coordinate 15,202,349 downwards.
TTTCTCCTTTCCCTCTAAAAAATAAAGTATTCAAAGCATCCAACCTCTCTCTTAATTAGAAATGGCTGTTCAAATAACAAATTCAAACAACTGCTCAACTGAATAAACAATGCAGTATGCATTTCTAGGCAAGGAGATTAAGTACATAGTGCTAAAAGGAAGTTCAATATTAGCCTATTGAGAATGTCCTACTTGCAGCCTTTGTATGAGAAATTGGTAGCCAGTACAGTCACAAGGGACAACAATATTTTAGAGATGCATGCTAGGTACAGAAAATATTCAGATTTATAGGGATCACTCATCTTAGGTACTTTGATAATTCTAATATTGTGGTCTTTGTTTTAAATTTATTATTAGAAGCAATACCATTGTACTATAAGTACATTTAATCAATTTAATTATAGAAATGTCCTTGACAGATGAAAATACGTATTTAATTAATTTATAAATCATACCTAAATATTTAAGATTTTTCAAAGTGAAAACATTTATTGCGAACCAAGTGTACAATGTAGTGTTATATTTTGGTTAGTACTTATAACTTAGCAGTCTTTTACAAGCATTGCAATCTATTATTCGCCTGTCCTTATCATCCTATTTTAGCATGCATTTAACATTACTGTGAGTTATTTAATTTTTTTATTATGTAGTACAATTAAAAGAATAAGATAAAGATCTGTTTAACGGGGTGAAGTTAAATGCCAGGTTTTAACATGGAATGACTGCCTATCTGACCTCCACAACCTTGTTTATAGTACCTGTACCAGAAATAGTTTGTTATTTTAATTAAATTATGAACTCTTTAAACAAATATCTTACCAATTTATAGCACACAGCATCTGTCATGGTGTATGATCTCATAAAGCCCTGTTCATACCTCAGTGAGAGACAGCTCACATTGCAAACCAATATATCACGGTATCAATTAACTGCATAATATTGTGTTACTCAGCATCTGTGCAAGTAAGGATGCAATTTGAGATTCTAAGCTGTCATTAGATATATTCATATTAATATACGCTTAAGGAGAATGCTCCATCCAGTAGAATAATAGTTGTGCAAATATTAGTAATAAAATTGTAGTGTGTTTAATTTTGATGGATGGATGGATGTAAATTTTTACTATCATTGTAGCAATGCAGGGAGAACTAAGTTTAACTAGCACTGCATTGTTACTTCATGATCAACACAGTATCATTATTACTACGTAGATAAATGTAGTCACCACAAAAAATACTACCAGAATTAATTTTATTATAGTTACTAGTCGAAATTTTCCACCCGGCTGAATTTATATGATTTGTAAGGCAAACAAGCATTAAGTGTAGCTCTGCTGATTTTTATCACTTTTTATCATTGTTTTTATCTGTTCTCTGTAAGTATTAGGTTTCTGGATAAGATATCAAATCTACTTATAATGTTCTGTTAAATAAAAGGTCAAAATACCATTAAATAACAAGTATGCCATTTTATCCTTTATTTATATTCCGGCCACATATATGACTTCCTTTGAAACTAAATTAAAAAGTTACATATCGTCGACGATACTGCAATAGCGCTGATCTACTATTTGCAATAGTGCGTAACTACAAGGTTATTAACTTTACAGGAGATAAATAAAACTTCATAATTTTAGTATTTAGAACGATAAGCGCATCTTATTGAAATATAGGGACCTTAGAGTGAGGTTCTGATTGGCTTATTAAAAGTAGTGTGTTCACTAACACGCACCAATGACAGACTAGGACAGCGCGGCGTGTAAATTTGAATTTCGCTACTTTTTGCAGTTTCGCGGTATTGCAGATGGTAGTTCAGCGCTATTGCAGTATCGTCGACGATATTCAAATTAGGTCCTATGGTAAGAGTACAGTTGAATTGCTGTTCTCAATCCTCAATTGGAAAAAGGAAGCATTTTAGCCATTGCAAGTTTTTAAATGTAGAACAAAATAGTAGAAGCCAAAGTCCAAAACAAAGGTAATGTATTTATAAATCCAGAATCTGATTTGTTTATCATTATATTATGCATAAAGAGGGTTTGGTTGTAAAAACTACTGTGTTACATATTATTATGATTGTTATGCTAACTTTTTATGTGTGTTGTTCCTGCAACAAACCTTTTTTAAACATTTATCACCATAAAGTAGCTGTTGTCAACTGTTTGATGTTGGAATGTTTCAGTCTCCAAGTGGATACCTTTGAGGAAATTGACCAAATAACAATAACTATAAGCAGTCCTTTTCCCTAATAATTATAACATGAATACAACTAATAACTAATGAACTTCAATCAGAACATACATTTATCATAGACAATGAAACATGTGAAATTAATGATGTTCCCATTATAGCATGTCTTTAGTCAAGCATCTGGCTGTTTATTCATAACCCTAGCTATGCATATGTTCCTGACGTCGCTAAGCCCGAGAACAATAACCTACAGGTTACTTGGCGTGTTATTTTTTATCACCTCATTACTCATACTTTTCCAAGCCGCCGCGTAGCCCGAGAACACAATAGGACATTGGTAATAGTAAATAAAACGTGTTTTATCGTTGTATAATCAGCACTAATAACGAACGCGCTGGATACAGCACAAATCAACTTCTTAGGAAGACGATTCAATTTAAAATATGACGTCAGAGTCAGACAGTTTACCAATAAATTGTTACGTTAAAAAAGCATGCATTTTTAAGTAAATATAGAAAACTTACCCGTCACCGACTACTACACATTTAATCGCCTGCATTTCTGCGTTCTACTCGTCCGTAGTCACTAATAAAGCACAATTACCAAGGGTGGCTTCGTATATCTTGGGTTTGCTAAAACTGCACTATTACCACGTCTAGTTGCAATCAATACACATCCGCATCACAATCAACACTTGTACGAGTGAACTGCACAGTTTTTAGATAAAAATATTAATTTCATATCTTTTTGCTGGCGATAAGAGTAATTTGTTCACGAATCCTCCGTTTCGTTCACTTTGGAGACGTTTCGCTCGCCGATTACGTTACGTTACGTACGTTCAGCATTAAAAATTATGTTGCCAACATTGTACTTAGTTTCTCCCATCCAAATGGCAAGCTGTGTTTGACACAATGTTGATTCATTGTGTCAAACACAGTTGCAAGAATATAGAGAAAAGATAATCTTGCTTGTAATACACATGACAATGCGGATTGTCGTAATATTAAAAAAAACTCGCTCGTCTTAGAGAATTAGTAATACCACCATTTCGAAAAACATAAGAGTCCTAATGCTTTTTCCTGTTTATAATTTTTTGGTGTGGTCTGAAATAACAAGGACAAAAAAACACCTTAAGCAAAGAAATCCTTCGAGTGGTTTGGAAGATATGAGGGAATAGAGAATATTACAAACAAAGATAGGCGCGACAAAGACTATCCTTGCAGTCGGGTAAAAAGATGAAACTAAAGAGCGGTTAACTTAAAAATCTCCCGTAAAAATTTCCACATTTTTTATGCTGGTTACATTGGAATACCATAAACAATATTACGTTTTTCTTTTGAACACAGGACAAATTTATTGTACCTAGAAAATTGGAATGTTTTGGTTTAGTTTTATTGAATAATATTTGCGTGCTAAATTTTAGTAAGCGGAATTTGTGGAACCTTATTTATCTTTAACGCCTCAATGTACTATAATACACGATAATTGCGAATTGACTATTCTATTCTGACAGAGGGAAGAGTGGAAGGCTATGGGGACTGGGGAGGCCAACGGAGGCTTTTGACCAGCAGCGCGGCGGTGGGACAATATAGGCTAAGAAAAAAAATCTGAAAAGTTAAATGTATTTTCATTATTTTGCGTCAAATAATTTATTTGAAGAAATAAATATTAAATAAATAAATGTCAATCAGTAGAAATAAGGAACAACTGATTCACCGAAAACTATAGTTTAGTTTTCGGTTTACGGTTTTTAGTAGCCACTCTATCAAAGCACGTTTTTGCGCGCTTGATTTTCTATAATCTATGCTATTATGGCGACTTCGATAGATCGCATTGCGCGGTATTGCGTGATACGCTTGTTGATTTCCGTAATATTATGGCAAAAGGTGATAAAGAGTTAGAAAAACCTATAGTGAATAATGAATTACCTAATCCGGATTGTCGGAGCACGGACCATGAAGACTCGGAGTCGACCCAGGAGCAGCCTCTCGACATCGGAGAGCATTATTTGGTGCGGCGTTCGGATGAGTCATGGCACCCGGCTGAGATTATACAAACGCGATACAATGACGCGGAGGGCTGCTACGAGTATTATGTACACTATGTTGGCTACGATAGAAGGCTCGATGAATGGGTATCCCGCCACAGGGTTATGTCAGATAGATTCGACATGTGCGAACAATCGAACAACAACATAAACTGTGATCACTTGCTCACCGACAAGTCCGGCCGGAAAATAACAAGGAATCAGAAACGTAAACACGATGAAATCAATCATGTCCAGAAGTCCTACGCGGAGATGGATCCCACGACAGCAGCGCTCGAGAAGGAACACGAAGCTATCACTAAAGTTAAATTCATTGACAGAATCCAGTTCGGCAAGTATGAAATAGATACGTGGTACTTCAGTCCATACCCCGATGAATACGGTAAACAATCGAAGCTCTGGATATGCGAGTATTGTCTCAAATACATGAGAATGGAAAAAACATACAGGTACCACCTCAGCGAATGCACTGCGCGACAGCCACAAGGTAGTGAGATATACAGGAAAGGAACAATAGCTATATTTGAAGCAGATGGGAAGGAACACAAGATTTACTGTCAAAATCTTTGTTTGATTGCAAAACTGTTCTTAGATCACAAAACATTATATTTCGATATAGAGCAATTCTTATTTTATACACTGTGTGAGGTTGATAAACAAGGAGCACATCTTGTTGGCTATTTTTCTAAAGAGAAGGATTCCCCGGAAGGGAATAATGTTGCATGTATACTGACTCTACCTCCATATCAAAGACAAGGCTATGGTAAACTGCTTATAGCATTCAGTTACGAGTTGTCTAGACTTGAGCATGTAGTGGGCAGTCCCGAGAAGCCATTATCAGACTTGGGGAAACTAAGTTACAGGTCTTACTGGTCCTATGTCTTATTAGAAGTATTAAGTGTAAGCAGAGGTACATTGAGTATCAAAGATCTGAGTGCAATGACGGGAATATCCCAAACGGATATAATTTCAACTCTACAGTCAATGAACATGGTTAAATATTGGAAAGGGCAGCATGTTATATGTGTTACACCCAAGATAGTTGCAGAGCAGTTAACAAGCTCGCATTTCAAGAAACCCCGTTTGGGTGTAGATCCGTCTGCATTGAGGTGGACTCCTCCACACAAACAGGGGACCTCAGCAAAAGCTAAGAAGTAGTACAGGCTAACAGGCACAGCTTAGAGATATGGTAAATAGTCACAACCAAAGGACTATCTCTGAGTGCTGGCCTGTTCCAAGACTATAAATAATTGTTTACTTATATAATGTTTAATGTGCTAGGATGTACCTTTAACATCAGAATTGAGTTGGCAAGTCTGCTGCTGTGGTTCAAAGTGCCTTTAGAGCATGTATGGGATGTAGATCCAGTCCAAAATTGTAGTAGAAATATTTGATGTGATCACAACCTGTACAATACTCTGATAAACTTTAAATGGATTTAGATACAAAATATTTAGGACTTAAATTGGAATGTTTATTGTGTGAGATTCATAACTTTTTTCTTACAGTAACTCAAGTGGGATGTTAAAAGTACATCTTATGTGTTATGGTTATGCAGTGTATAGATCATTGCTAGAGTATTATTGGTAAGTGGCAAATCATTTTTGCTTTAAATAAAATTAAATGTTCTGCGGCATTTGATGGTGGAGAAGATATAGTTTTAAAAATTGCTCTAAAGATAAACCAGTGAAAGAATAATAAAGCATTTGGAAGTTACGGTATAATAAACAAAACATAGAAAAATAAGTAAAAAAAATATAATAATGTAAAGAAAAAAAAAACATAATTAAACAAGGTTACAAGTGCGGAACTAAGCCTTCAATTTGTTTGTATTTGAATTGAAATGTAAATGTATCATTGGACTATAATATGTGGCTAGAACCAGCTAGATAATGTGTGCATCATAACATCATGTTCATGACCAATTACATACATTATGTATGCAACTGACTCAAACCACTCATTATGTCACGCATTCTTCATACCTAATTACACTTTTAAAAGTGGTAGATTCTAACAAATCATAATAGCTAATTCTTAATAATTTTTAAATGTAAACAATTGAAGAGTTGTTCATTTTTGCCAGTTGTATTTTTTATTATTATTCAGCAATGGTAAATTTTGTAAGGTTGTAGTCTGGTAACTCTAATGCTTTTCATTATTATTTTAAAAAATTAGGATTATTGTCATTTTTATCTATAGATGCTTTAAACATCTATTAGCTATTATTAACGTGAATAGACTGGTAATTAATGTTTAAAATATGATAAGAAATGGTACAAAATTCATGAATCTTTTTAGAGTTGCCAGCATCATAATCATAAAACTATAATGGGATTAAGAGTAGGTTCATTTGACATCGTACTGTCACTATTAGAGAACATCTTGTCAGGTTGTTGGACTCCAATGTTGCCATGAACAACCAAGGCTGCTTGTCCAATGGAACAAACTCTTTCTACCACTTTCATCCCAAAGTTTTAACTGTAAACTAGATCTGTATTCTACAACTTATTCAGTTCCTTTTTATACTGGTAACAGTGATACTAATGATTAAGTTAAATTAAGTTTCTACAGTGATGAATGAAGCTGTCTGACAGTACGTTTATTTTAGCTTTAAGTAAATACTTTCGTCGTTCATATGTTTACGACTTTTTGTAACACTGTTACAAAAACTTAGTAGGTAATATAAGTAGGACTTTTACTTGTAGTGACAAGATAACGCGACTGGCAATTTTGCGCACTTTTTCCAGTTCAAATAGCCACAGAACATCTTAAGGTGAATGCTCCAACTAGCCCGCGAAATTCAATTATAAAAAAAATTGAATTTCGCGGGCTAGTTGGAGCATTCACCTTAAAGAATATGTTAAAAGTAAATCAATTTTCCTTTAGTCCAATCAAAAAGCGCTATTGATCAGCGATATATTTTACAGAAGTTGTCTAAATAAATATCTATAAAATGAATGTTAATTACCCTGTTGAATGAGCATCTTCGCTAATTGGACAATAAATATTACATCATAATATTTTTTCTTCGTCGAAACTCGGCGCACATAGATTTGAATAATGGTCTATTATGTTAACTAGGCGATGCTCTGAAACGGGTATGCCGCTTGTAAGAAGTACGCGGACAGTGCGTAGGCAGCCTGTTATTGTTAAAATATTCTTTTGAATAAGTTTGTTCTAAATTCTGTCTCTGGTTTTAGAACAAACTGGTTCATTGGTTGTGAATTCGTGCTATCAATTTTATCTAAATGTACAAACGTTTATAAATGTGAAATCGCCGACTAAATATTTGTAGCATATTGAATGTGTTTCGTTTGTATTTTAAATAGCTTTTTTCTACGTCTGGTTCCGTTCTGTCTCGTAAGTTACTTTAGTTGCTATTTCTGTATGCAGAGAACAGTGAAAAGCTTGAATACTCGTCACTCGATTGTTCATTCAAAATCTGTAATTCAACTCCGGCCTTAGATACTACCGAGTGGTGTAGCGTGTGAACTATGCTAATCGCCCTCATTAACAGCTGCTCCGAACAGTTGAATGACTCTTGTTGCTAACTGGGTGTCCTTAAAATAGTGTCACTGTAAAAACCATTATTACATCACCCTCGGTGAGGTGAACACACTGAAATTATTGTGAAATACTTGTTTTTGAAATAGTACTGAACAATGTCTACGATATTTCTAGAAGATAAGTTTGTTTTAAATTCTGTAATGTTAATTTGCAATGTAAACATCTTTAGTTGATTACAATTTGTCACTTTCTGTTGTGTCAAGTTGCATTAGTTTAAAGGTCTACCCGTTGCCGTTTTTTATTAGATTCTGTGAATCATCAGTAATTTTCACTGTTTATTTGTGATAATTCTAATCGTAAGTAAAAGTGTCAAATAAAATGAATGCAGCAATTTCGTTGTACTATTTCATTATTTATTGTAAATGGTTTGAATTACGTTACGTATTAGGTATTTAGAAGTCAAACTACTTATTTGCCCGATGTCAACATATTTTTTACACACTCTTATACATGGACAATTAAGAATTGAAAAGAAAACGTTTTGCTAGATAACACAATCAAGCAGGTCATAAAAAATATTGACTGACGCCACGAAAGTAAATTGTGAATTATATTATTTGATACCTATTATCTGGGTTGTGAAGGTCAGACATGCAGTCGCTCCATATTACACAAGCTGGATTCGAACCCAACCACGACTTATTGTTCGTAAGTCGGGGCCGCCACCACTGGGCCACCACTCCAAAAAACGTAAGACAGAAAAAAATACTTAAGGTTGATGCAGTCTGACACCCGAAACCGGCCCGGGTATTTTAGAGACAGTCGGCCCTCCACTCTCAAGAGAAAGAAAAACTAGGTACTTATACAAATTTATAATCAAGAATACATTTAGAATAGAATGTTAGGCTGAAATGCTAGGCAGCAACTGTAAAAGAACTAGGACTCCAAGAGCGAGCGAAGTGAGCTGGAGAATGTCAAGAGTTACTTGGTCGCCAGACAAAGCCATGATTCAAGAGTTAGAACCAAGTAGGCCGCAAGAGCGAGTGAAGCGAGCTCGAATTTTTTTTAACACCGTGCCCTTGGCGGTTTAGAATTTATTCGACCTATTGGAGTTACTTGGCCGACTGCGACAATATATAAAGTTTACTAGTTACGGCTGCAGCTGAAGTTCTTCTAAGAATATGAAATACTTGATATAATAAAAGTAGAAGTTACTAATTCTGAAGAGTATTTTAAAAAGTGTAATACTAAAAGAACTAGGACGCTAAAAGCGAGCGAAGTGAGCTCGAAAATCTCAACTTTTAAACAAGCGTTACTTGGTTGACAGACAGTTAAGATTGAAGAGGTAGGCCCTAGTAGGCCGCAAGAGCGAGCTCCAAATTTTTTTTGACAGCGGGACATGTTAGAATTGTTTCGACCTATTGGGGGGAGGGGGGTGGAGCTCCTAATTAGTTCAGCCAATTCAGAGGCAGAAAAAAGCCTTACTGCGGTACTCAGAGATATTTTATGATTACTTAAGCCGTCACTTAGTAAAGGTTTTGACAGTTTTGTCATACAAAAGTATGTCAAATCTTTATTATGTGACGGCTTAAGTAATCATTAAATATTTCTGAGTACCACAGTATGATGCCTAAGAAATTATTAAATATCTCTGAGTACCGCAGTTAGTGCGGCAGTTAGTGTTAAAAAATATTTCGTAGGTTTCATGGTACGAACCGGGCGCGTTGGTTTAAGGAAAATTGTAAGTTTCTAGCGGCAGTTAATATTTTAGTTTACTACCTACTAACTTAGTTCATTCGATGAATTGTTTTTTTTTCTAATTAGCAAAAGAAAGTCGGCTGCCAATCAGCCACACCGGCCCTCGGGCATTTGCCCGAATTGCCCTATGGTCAGTCCGGGCCTGGGTTGATGCGACAAGGTAGCCCGCGAAATTCGTATTTTCTTAGGTTTTTTGCAATTTGCCGGTCAGTGTCAAGTCGTAGGTATGTTAACTATAATAGGATTCGCGGCAGTAACAATGTCTATTTACTGAGTAATAATGATTAAATTCACCAATACAACCGTCTCAGTTCATAAAGGTCTCCAGAATGCCGTTTTCATCAAATAGTCACTCAAGATACCTTTGACCTTTGGACCTTTGGTTTGAGGTTCCTAAAACCATTTTTTGTCAAAGTCTATCGTTTTAAAGATATACACTTCCAAAGTGGTAAATGTGTGCCACCGCCCCCCCTCCGTGTAACTGACTAACAGAGTGAAAAATCAAAAAAATATATATGATGTAGATCGCAATTAAAACTTTCAACCAAAATTGGTTTGAACGACATACAGTAAATAGTTTTTGAGATTAGCACATTTTAAAAACCGCAAATATAACTTTGTCATTCATACAATCACTATGAAAAACAAACTTATCACAAAATGAGTAGGTATTTCTGTCGGCGCTAAAACAAGAAACAATACAAATTAAAGAACCCTTCATGTGCAAGTCCGTATTTAACATCTCTTGCAGGAAGGCTGAGTTCAGCAGCATATGCTGTTAGGAAAATCCGTCAATTTACTGATGTAGATATCGCGAGACTATATAATTATAGTCTATTTTAGCTTTTTTCATAGTGTTATGTCATACGGTATTTTACTATGAGGACGGGCTGTAGACATCGAGTCGATATTTATTCTGCAGAAAAGAGCCATATATGGTGTACGAAGGCGCGATTCTCTGAGAGCTGTTTAAGGAAATTAACACCATGACAGTACCGGATCATTCCCACTAGTTCTACTGCACAGTCCTACGATAGAACTAGTGGGATTTTTTTTTCCTTTTTTTCCCACTAGTTCTACGATTCAAGGTGGAACGAAATCGTAGAACTAGTGGGAACGAAAATTCCCACTAGTTCTACGATATAATTTAGGGGTGTTACAAAATCGTAAAACCTGCGGAACTCAAGTCTCTCATTCGTTGCATCACACAGTTTAGGGTACAACTACGGCACAGTCCCGCAGGTTTTACGATTTTGTATCGTAAAACTAGTGGGAAAAAAAAGAAAAAAAAATCCCACTAGTTCTATCGTAGGACTGTGCAGTAGAACTAGTGGGAATGATCCACAGTACCTTGTCAATACATCTATGAAAACATCATGTAGGTACGTTAGGAAAAATCTGCATTTATTTAGCAAAAGAGGTGATAAACACCACTATAATACGAGAAATAGGGCCCAACTAGTTCAGCCAGGTTTCAGGCTAGCTAAAGTAGACTCATCTTTCATGGGGTACTGTTTAAAATGTAACAATAACATACCCCTCACATTCTTCAACTGAATGAGACGAAATTTAAATCTTGTATACAACGCACAAACGCACGCAACTTGTATTCAAAATGGTTGAGTTGAATGGTGCTGATCCATGCGTCATGTTCGTGAACGGGCGCTGTCAGTGGAGACTGGTCATCTCTTAGTTGCCATGGTTTATATTTTTCCGGACGCTCTTAACTGGCACGTCTTGCTACATAGTTCTCACAAATGTTCTCACATGATATACCATCTCAATATGAATGATGTAATATACCAAGATTTTGTAACAATATTCTGATTTAAAAGAGTGTCCATGGAGCTTCTTGCCCGTTCTTCTCCATAGAGATCTACGCTAGGGAATGGGCAACTACAGTACTTTCACAAGTGATTATGCCTTGTGACTGTAACTGTAGCTTTGGAGTGCAGTGCGTCGTGTCGTCCCGGGGGTTGCTGCGTCGAGTTGCGCGGCGCCGGATGTTTGCGGCGGCGAGTGCTGTGGATGAGGGGGCGCGCGGCGGCGCGTGCCGTGGCGGTGGGTGCGCGGGGCTCAGGGTTGCGGTTGTGCGTTGCGGGGTGCATTCGTTGTTCCGTGATTTGGAGTCTCGTGCATTCGTTGTTGCGGTGTGCGTCGCTGCGTGCTTTCGTGCTCTCAGTGTTCGTTGTTGCGGGCATTCGGAGGCATGTGGTTCGGCGTGGTGGCTTTCGGGATGACGTATTGCACTCGTAGTTTAGTTTTGTTTTATGAATTGTTCTTCTGACATTTAAAAGTGCCTGTAATGGTTTAATTGAAATAAATGCTTCGAGTGTGAGTACTCGCCGTCCACAGGCCCCCACCTATGGTGGCCGAAAGCCATTACGTGGCTGCGGTCCGCCCGGGGTGTCCCCCGCGTCGGCTGGGACGAGAAGTTCTCTCCCTCACGTTCCGCTACCTCTCCAGACCATGAATTGAACCAGGGCCGGACACGAGGTCGCTACCGCCAATCGTCGCTACGAGGACACGGTGGTACTCGGTCCAAGTGGAGCAGACCCCCACTATGTTCTCCAATGTATCCTCCGGCCGATCTTTGCAATGGAGTACTTTGAACCCTGTAAGAAAAGTTTTAACACAAAAGCTTCTCTTTTGTCTCTGAATTGTCAATCCTATTGGATTTTTAACCGACTTCAAAAAAGGAGGAGGTTATATGTTCGTGTGTATGTATTTTTTTTTTTTTTTTTTTTTATGTATGTTACCTGATTTCTCCTCCATTTGTGAACCGATTCTCAAAATTCTTTTTTTATTTGAAAGAGTATACTCCTGAGGTGGTCCCATTTAAATTTGGTGAAGATCTGATCCTGATCTTCGGAGATATACAATAGAACTCTTCAAAAATAGACGGCAAATCTGTCGTGATTGCTGCAATCGCTTGGATGTTTATTGTTTATATAACATCACGCCTGTATGATCTGAGGGGGTACGCAGATGTGTACACCCAGATTTGGACAGTAAGATATTATGTAATGTTCCATTTATTGGGGATAAATAAAACCTATTATTTGTTTGGGAACAACTAAAAATGGAAAAATAAAAAACTTTTTTGCAAAAAATAAAACCGACTTCAAAAACACAAAAAAGTGAAAAATAAACTTCACAAGAAAAAGCAGCTTCTGAAGTCGGTGGCAAAGAAAACGAAATCAAACAAACAAAATGTCACCGACTTCAGAAGCTGCTTTTTCTTGTGAAGTTTATTTTTCACTTTTTTGTGTTTTTGAAGTCGGTTTTATTTTTTGCAAAAAAGTTTTCGTATGATCGACCGGTATAGATACTTATTAAAGAGGCTGAAATAAATTAGAAGCCCCAATTTTGGAGCATGTGGGTGTTTTAATTTCAAATAACATTTTATTAAATGTAAATTTATTTGATGCAAGCTGTATACATTTATGAGCACATTGAGCACGCTTCCTTCGCTCTTGCAGCCTTCATTCTCTTAAAACTTAACATTGTCTATTAGAAGTCGACCAAGTAACTGTCATATAGATCGAAACAATTGTAATCTGCCCAAGGCAAGGTGTCAAAAAAATTTCGTGCTCACTTCACTCGCTCTTGCCTACTATTTCTTGCATTGACTTTGTCTGTGAGTTAAACCAACTAGCCTTAGGCTTGTGCTTAAAAGTGTCTCCTTATGTCGATTAAGTAACATCTATTTCTGTATTAAAGGACAAAAGAAAAGCTAGCTTCTCTGGAGTGGAGAGCTTACATTTTCTTTTTGTTCTTAGATTTTTTTGAAATAACTCTTCACAATTAGTAACATCCACGTCTATTTTATCGAGTATTTTAGATTCTTAGAAATACTTCGGCTGCAGCCGTAACTAGTAGGTATTAAGCTACCATCAGCTAACCATTTCATTAAATTCCTTTTTTACCTCGAACCTTTCTGCCCCCCTGGCTCCAGAACTATTATTTTAGTTTAGTCTGTTTCAAAATCGCTGCCGAGCATACCTACCTAATTCAACCTAACGTTCTAATTTAAATGTTTTCTTCAGTTGATTTAAAATTTATATTCTTAGTTTTACTTTCTTTTGAGAGCGGTGGACCGTCGCTCGCTAAAATGCCCGGGCCGGTTTCTGGCCCCAGTCTTCGAGTTTTGAGTATTTAGCATTGTTCGAGAGTTTTGAGCATTGTTCGAGAGTACCTGGATCTCCTGTTTAGTCTGACGTCCTGTTGCATCATCATCAGCCTATAATGTTCGCAATGCAGAGACTCAGGCCTCCTCTCTAGGAGAGGCATGGACTATAAATCCACCACGCGGGTCCAGTGAGCGAATTTTTTGGTTCTAAGATATGCCGGTTTGCTTACGATGTTTTTCTTCACCGTTTTGAGAGCAGCGGTGATGAAATAAATTACACAAAGTAATTGCCTGGGTTGGAACCCACCGCCATCACTGGGCCGCCGCTGCTCTGCTCTGCTCATTTGTCCTGTTTAGGGTTACCCAAAAAGTTCAAATGGATGGGGGACTGGGCAAAAAATAAAACACTCCGTCCACAATATCTATTATTCCAATTAATGTTTATTTACCATTATTTCATTTGCACATTATTATCGAACATCTAAACACATTACATAGCGCGTACATAGTGAATATAACTATCGAATTGGACTTCTTTTGGTTTGTGCGTTGGGACTTGGTTATGTATAGGTAGTTTTAAGTACAAAAATTAAGATTGTTTTTCATCAAAATAAGGAGTAGTTACAGGTATTTAGGTACCTAAGTACCGTATAAATGTAGGCAGAAGGGATATTATGAGATTTAATACAAGGTTTCTATACAGGGTAAAACGAGAAATTAAAAAAGTCTGCATAATTCTGATGCGCCACGCTGTAATCGCATTTCGTCTATAAAAATCGTTATCAACAGAAATCAGGTCACAAACTTTTATGATAAGACCTCTGAATTCCGGTACCTTTGTACTATGTTATCTCGGGCTTATCGCGTATTTGTGAATCATACAGGTGATAACAATAACCGATATTTGGTTGAATCTGATGACAAGTTTAAACAGAGATAACGATTTTTTTTTAACTGACTGGATTATTTTGTAGGGTTCACCGATTTTTTGTCTTTTCCAAACTTATCACACATTCAAATAGTTTTCTTTACGTAAAATGTATTTTAATAGATACATAATTTAATTTAAGCAATAATGAAGGCTACCTTTGATATCCAAAACGATAATTATGTTCAAAATATACAAAATAACAAACGATGAGATTTCGAGCCCAAATTATTTATAACAATCAAAATAAATACGGAGTAGTGTCTTTATTTTCAGATGAGATGTAGAAGTTTAGGTAACTACTGGCTAGTTCCTGGGTTTACTTACACAAGAGAGGTAAGACATGGGTAAACAGACATTTGAGAAAGTTGACAAAAAATAAATGTTCTTTAGAAAATGTCTACAGATCGCTACTTGCATTAGTAGGCGTCAAACTACCCTCAAATCTAAATGAGGATTCGGGTCTTGCTATAAGTTTGTACGTATATAATTTGGCTTGAGAGTAACGCACCATAGTCTGTAATTTGCCACAATACGATGCATGATGACATACTTCGTAAATCAAAAGAAGAACCCCTTAAGGTGAAACCGCTGGAGTAGCCCGCGAAATTCCAAATTATGAATATAAGCCTCTTGAGTTTATTTACCTAATCCCATTGAATGACTATTTGATGAGAAAGTAATTTAACGAGGTTAAATACTTTTGAGGGTTGTATGGATGATTTTAATCATTATAACTCAGTAAAGCTTACGGTCGCGAGTCATATTTTAATCAACATAAAACCTGACACTGACCTGTAAATTGCAAAAACTAAATAGACCATCAGAAGTTTAAACTTTTATAATTTGGTGTTAACGACCAGAATTTACATACTTTGTCATTCTTTAACAATCTACATCTCATCTCCCAGGTAATGTCTTAAAATAAGTACAATACAAGAAATAAAATAAAAAAGAGAAATAAATAAAAACCTCTTTTATACACTCGCCTTAACATTAAGTATTTACCGAACACTGAACGACTTTAGCATTAAAATATTCAACACTTATTACAATATTTTTTTTACTGTTTAGCAGATTTTTTTATTATCTTCAGAACATACTAACCAACATACAAGGTACATATATCTACGGCTAATATTATCTACGTATTATAGTGTACAGATGAATGTTTACATTTTAGCAATAATTATGTAAACTAATTATACAACAATTATTATTTTTTATTTTCTACCAATCATGTGCTTGAAGGGCATTATATATGGAGATTTATTAAGGTAGGTATGCATGTGATTCAGAAAATAGAGTAGGTAGGTAACATACATACATTTAGTAACACATGGCTCTAAAAATATGTTTGCGATAATAGTGCTAGGTATTTCTTTGTACATAGAATACGTTAATCTTAGTTTCACATAGGTTTTGGTAGGTTTAATATAGGTGTTTTCCTATACTTTTTTGCCTGTCATTGGTCATCGTTAAGATATTCAATTATATATAATGAATACTGCAGGAATCGCTAGAACAATTAAGAAAGAGGCAGAAATGGTTTGGGTCATTTGCTTTCATAGATGGCAGAGGGCCAGTTCATCTTCTATCTCTTTCTTAATATACACTCCCAGTTGTCAGTTTCCATCTGTAATATTTCTGATTTTATCATCCATTTGCAAATACATGAATTTATTTACTATAATGGAATGCGTACATAGTTCTTTGCAAAGTGGATATGATAATTTGATAATATAACTTTATATATTTACCTAAATATATACCTCGATTGAAATGTATTTTTTATTTATTACGACGATGCCCCTAATACATTCGACTGATATGAACTTTAAATAATTCAGATGTACTCAATACTCTAGAAGCTTGCAAGCGTAAAACATCGAAGTGTTGCCAACATTAACGGTGAATAAATACTTTTTTGAGTGAAGAATACATCTGAATGCCGATATTATTGCTAAGATTTTTTTTATAAATAATAGTGCAAGCTATGGAAGTGATAAAGACCTACCTACAGACTTGCTGACATGTGAAGCCAACATTTATAAATATCACGCTATATAATTACTTATATATTTGAAATAATAGAGTTTAGAACCATTATTGCACACATTTAATATCCTAGGATTACTTAAGAACCGCGAATATCGTGTTTAGCACGATTCTAATGCAGTATAAAATTATATTCGAGTTGAAAAATATTTTATAGTGAGATTTTCGCGAATATCTGTTGACTTACATAGATACATACATAAATGTATATGACACAATTTCCACGCAATAAGTACTTTTCTATACATAGTGAGTACAACAATCACACTTACAGATATATTCTAATAGTTTTCCATTACTAAACATCAATCTATTAGCAAGCCGACTCCTCAAAGTCCTACCAGGACACATTTCAATTATTCACCCTGGGGTCAAATGTTTTGTACTCAATTTTAGACCTTAACAGACCTCAAATTACACTGATACCTTAGCACAGTAAGGCCATTAAAAATATGCTCGAGTAATAATAAAAATGTGCCCGGAAATTAAGTATAGTCTAGTAATAAGATAGTATTTCCTAGAATATTATTTTTATATTAAAAAAATACTATGATCTTGGGTAAAGCGCTTACGTTATACATAAGAATATAACTATGTATTAATACTGAATGTATTAGATCAATAAGTTACATTTTGTGAATATTGAGAGACAAATATACACTATCTTAGGTAGATGTTTTTAAAACTGCAACACTTCCTAGAAATTAATGAGATTAAATTAATATCTTTGCAGATGCAATATACAGGGTAGTTTTTCAATTCAGTATCAGATCCTCATTTTGCAATGTGCATAATATGTGCATATAAATGCATTTATTTATAAACTCACCACTAAGATTTAGTGCCACATGAAAATTAGTGAATATTTAGTTCCTGTTCAAAAATAACCCTGTATATTTTTTTTAGTCTGCACTGTTTGCATTCAGAGAAGAGTAAAACTACGCACTTCAATAGCGATTTACATCTAATATGTGGTAACAATACATACTATTGCACATAAACCAATGTAGTTAAGTTTTTTTAAATATAAAAATAAAGTAAATGATGACGATATGCTTTTTACTAGTAAATATTAACTAATGTAATTAATATTTCGTCCTAATATTTTCAAGCGTGGTTACATTGTACATTATACAGGATAGTCGCTAAGATATTATGTTAGATAAATATATTTTGATATATATATATATATATATTGATAGATATTTTAAGATAATATAATATAAGTTTAAATTAACAGGGGATTGGTATACTGGTAAAACCAATTTTGCACTTTTTCAATAAGATATAAATTATATAAATATTTTGATTGATATTATATTTAAGCCAGACGTTTATCTAAGCTTTAAATAAGCTATATTAAAATAGTGCAACACTTATTTGACCAGTTTTCTTAGAAAGTTACAAGGCCAACTTGATGAATTCTAGGATAATATGAAGAATATATTTAATAACTAGGTAAATATATGATTTTCCGTGAATATTATATCTTTTTCTTAGTAACCACACTGCCTGAAGGATTGCTCTTAATTATATTAAATGTATTATCCTATACGAAGTAGTTATAATGAGGTATGACTTGTAACTTGCTGATTAGGACAAAATAACATTTTTTATTAAAAAAATAAACGCTCTATAAAGTTTAAAGACATGGCACGAATAGTGAAGAATTAACTCGAAATAATATATCACATGACACTGGTTTCGCGATCTCAAACAACAGGTGGCACCACCATCGAGATGGCCAAGATAGAACATACTTTTTTATATGTAATAGGTGTCCAGAATTTGAAAGCAATTAGTAATTTTGGGTACAAGAAACTATTACAATTGAAGTTATAGCTCTTTTCTAAAGAGTTTTAGTTTTCTTATCTTGAGCTATCGTTTGAGACCTGAAATATTTTTATAGTTTTTAATACCTGTTACAATACATCGTTATTTACATACAATATAAGATGTTATATTACATTATATACGTGAATATTGTCAAGATATACCTACAAGCAGGTACTGTGAAGCGATACACGTTTTCATATACATGAATATATATCATCTGATTACAATGTACATGAACTTTTGGTATAATTTTAATGAAATAATGACTACACTTAATAAATAAATAGAAAAATAAGCTTCATTAAAATAAATGGACATGATTGCTATCATTGAATAACTTTTAATTATAATAATCAATAAATCCATACATTTTTGTATGTACAGAATAGTTTGGTAGATCTTTGGTTGTTACACTAAAAGTTGGTATCGACTATTGATTTGAAAATCAAGTTTTCAAAATCAGTTAGTGTTAATCGATTTTCAGAAGGTACATATTTTCATAGGTATTGCTTCAGTAATAATAAATATTACTTACGCAGCTATATGTGAGATTGCAAATAAAACTTGAGAATCAATATTCCTGAATAATTCAGATGCCGTGAAACAGCTTAGTAGGTTGGGGCCGTGTAGTCGATGTTTCCTGCAATGAAAATTGGATTATATTTTAATTAGAACGTCATAATTATTTATTGGTACCTAATCCTGTATAGAAACTGAACTTTTTAGAAATATGGGGTAACCAAACGTTTTACTTTTTTATGGTTGGGCCTTTGAGCAGAGCTTTCTTTGAAGCTTAGGTACTACTTTATTATGCTTATTATATCGTAATCATAATCGGCCTAAATGTGTGTGTGGGACTCATTCCTCCTCCCTGGACGAGGGAGTGGGACACAATGCACCACGTGTGCCCAGTGCTGGTTAGTTCATTTCAAATTTTGGTTTGAGGATATGCCAGTTTTCTCATGTTTTTCTTCATTGTTTAGCAGTGCTGCAGAAATTAATTAAACAAAGTAAATTGTCTATCTGGGTTCGAACCCACAACTAGGCGCCTTTACTACTACCTACTCCCCTTAGCTCATGAATGATTTTGAAATACGGCAGGCTGTTCAGTAAATGTGTACAAGGTCAGGACAAACGTTTTTTTCTGTGGTTCAATACTGACCAGATCCATGTGTCTGCGAGAAGGGAGGGTCGCTGTAGGCGGGCTGCGGGTCGGGGGCGGCGGGGTACGCGGGGAAGGCGCCCGGGCTGCCCACTGCACCCTCCACCTCGTACGCCGGCGCGAATGCCGCGTCAGCACCTACGCGGAACCGCTGGAACGCGAAGAAGGCGCAGGCGACCTGGGAGAGTAAAAGTCGTAGGGGGAAGTTATTCGTTTTGCTGTGTTGGTGGTGACATCTATACTGCCACATACGAACTAATCTGATATGTAGGTATTGAATTGGATCATTAATTATGCTCTCCTTCTTAGCGTTAGATTTAATCATATAGATCTTAGATCCAATCAGGCAACCAGTTTGACACTTATAGTTGTACTCATCAGCTCCTGTGATGTGCAAACATCATAATAATGTTTGGGGATGATTGAGGAAACCCTATTTGGTGAGATTGTATCTGATGTACTACAGCGACCAACCTGGGCCTTCAATCGGTCAGGACACTCCCAGATTGCCCCTGCAATTAGTATCGAGGCGGCAGGTATTCTTCCGGTTTGTTGAAGTGTGTTTGTAAAGATACATACCGCTAGTGTCCACATACTTAAACGCACGTCCTTTTATCATGGGGGTAGGCCGAAACCATAGAACGCCACTTGCTACGATCCTTACATACTACTAACTCCACTCTACTTCAATGATTTCCATTGTCGGTGAACAACGGACGGGATACCACCTAGTAGGACGTCCGTCTACCTGCAAATTGTTCAAGGGCCAAGACTCACCCAGGCAAAGATAGAGAAGAAGCAGAAGGCGATGGCTCCTTGCATGTTGTTGGCGGTGCCCACCGGTGGGTTGTCGGTCTTGCCCCACGCGTTGGACAGGTAGCAGAAACCGACGAAGTACAGGAACGCCCAGAATGCTGAAGACAATGGTAAAATTAAAATATTTTATTTCACATAGGCCTCCATGGTAAGTGTGACGCCTCGGAAGCTTTTTAGGGAAATTACCTTTGTAAAACGTGACATAGCATTTTTATGATTACAGTTATATCGTGCAACGAATAAAATACAAAAATAAAAGTATTTCCATTTAATTTTAAACGGTAAAAGTAAGTAGTATCTACCTACTTATTTAAATTCGCATTTTCTCTCAAAGAAAAATTGTGTCTTAGAAACGTGGTTTTACTTGTAAGGTGAGCGCATTCGACCTCGTAAACGTGTATCCGTTTTCCACGATAACTAACAAATTAGGGTAGATTATACGATCTATAAAATTTTACGCCCAAAGAGAGGTATTGTGGAGCCGATTGAACCGCGTTAGAATCTCGTTGTTGGGGACTCATAAAATATCAAATGACCCGACATTAAAGAGAGTTGTAAAAAATATAGACGCAGCTTAGTTTTATTTTATAGGTTGTAATTAATATTGTCAGTATTATGGCCGCTGAGATTAACAGAAGTACCTTCTTAAGAAGACTTAAAGATTTGGGGTACCTAACGCCTAAAACATTTTTCATTGAGAATTGAATTTGGAGCTTCAAGATTATGGCATGCCTGGGACGGCTTGCCGGGGCCGCGGAACTGTTCGAATGAGATACCGTTGCCCGGGAATACTAAGGGCTAAGAAGCATCAAGAGTGGGTTTTAGTCAGGAGAACTGTGAGTCTCTGACACTCCCTTCCGCTCCACCTAAAGTAGGAGGGGGTATTTGATGATTTCCAATCCACAAAAAAAGGGATCATGGCGTCCTGACAGTTTTCCAGTCATCTCTTGCTGCAGTTATACCTATGCGTTCAGTTTTTCTCAATTATTATCGTGCTTAACCATGAGTGAACTAATAATTTGCTCTGCATGCAGAAGACCAATTACAACCTCCTCTATAATTAGCTGTGTCACTGAAAAAAGTACTTGAATCGAGGCCCTAACACGAACGCGAGATTTAAACGTAATTTTAATTCGAAAATAAGAAAAACTGGTCGACACTTCGCATGACCAGAGGGCTGGCTCTTTCTTTGGGCGATGCTGCCAATCTTCTGAACATGTTGCCGCATGACAGCGATAAGGAGGAGTCAGATGACCGCTAAAATCCCCGAAGGGTTAGACAGAGCAGAGGTCTTCCTAATTGTACACCCACATTTCATTTATTTATTTTTAAATCCTATGTTGTTATGCCTATCCACTGGGTACAGAACTAGCCTCCGTGGCTGCAACTGAGCTATTCATGATGGAAAAACCCAGTAACACTTTGCCCGACCCGAGAATCGCACCCAGGACCTCGCGCTCAGCCCTTGCGCTTACCAGTACGACCAATAGACCAATGGCCTTATTATTCTATTGTCCAGCAGGGTTATTGCGTATCTTTTTAAATGTCAGTGGCTATCATAGTCTCCATCGTTTAAATGTCAAATGGTTATAATTTGGTACAAAATGGAATCATTTGACAGTTAATCGATGGACACAATGATAGACATTTAAAAAGATACGCAATAACCCTGCTGTAGTGGCAGTATTCTATAAGCTTTTTTATACAATTAGTAAAGTCTGAAAGTTCGGAATGTACCACCATCGACAACCCAGGACAACGGCGCAGATGCACAAGGAGGTCCATCCCTAAAACTGACCGTGTCCTTGCTCTTACTTGGATGGAGGGTAAGAAAAGGAATCTACGAAGTCTTAAAATTAAAATATTATGTGCGGATCGAGTATTTGCAAATCCAAAATCGATTCCTATAGAAAAAAATCGAAAATATTGTATGATTGTTTGTTTGTAATCAATCATACATGACACAACGTTTTATGATCGATGCGACGATATTCTTTTGTTTTTGCTGTTAAATACCTTCATGAGAACAATTTGCGGCACAAACCTTAACTGCAATTTATTAGGTTCCAAGTAACAGATCATATGACAGTCTCCTTAACCTTCGGTGACACGGAATGCACTACAGATATATAAATCAGCTCGCTATTGATGAGGGCAATCAATTCGACCTCAAATTCAATTTAGATCCTCCTCGAGTTTACTGACATACTTGGCTTCGCCTGTCCTTACATTTTCTGCTTTTGCGAATTCGTATGTAAGGTTTTATAAAAGGTTTTCAACTAGCAATAATCGCACCTAGTTTTCGTTTTATAGAAACATCAGAGTAATTTACCTTACCTTGGCCCTGAGGACCAACTAAAGTCTTCACATTTAACTGCTTATGTAACTCGAAAGAATTATGATGAACAGGAAACCAGGAGGAACTTTCTAAAATATTCTTGAAATTTGGCACAAAATTATTTTATCTGATTTCCGTGTTTGGCTAAGAAATCTTGCAAACCAGAGAATTAAATATTTAAAAACTCCCACCAACTTCTTGGATAGGTACAAAAGTGGCCTCGACCTTTCAGAACACGTGTAACATTTTAACTTTAAGCTGTGCAATTATTATGTTTGGTATCTAGGTAGTAACATATATACTTCTATCGTGGCATTCACGGCTTTTTACTTTGCCATTAGAATTTATTATTTTGTTATTATCTGTTGGTCCAGTACTCCAGTCTTACCAAAGGTACCAATCGTATTAGGTACAGTATAAAATGGGTTGTGAAGGTCAGATAGGTAGCCGCTCCATGTAAAATACTGTTGTTGGGAAAAGGCTAGGCAGATGATGACTACAACATAAAAGGGTAAAATACTTTTTGCATAAAAGTCGGTGGCAAAAAGTTACCGACTTCCGGAAGTAAAGTTATTTTAGACTTGTTAGTGGTTTTTGCAAGTCGGTTTTTTAGGTTACGACGTAATTGTAAAGAGATATTCTGGCTTGATAATGTAATGAGATATTTTGGCACTAACATCTAAGCGTGCTCTTGAAGGTTGTGTAGCCGTGGTCTCAAGTTTACTATTTGTGTTCCACTAACGCCTGTAACTCAGTCGTTTTGTAATGTAAGACAATCCTTACTTCCTTATCGTTACTAATATTATACATGCGAAAGTAACTCTGTCTGTCTGTCTGTCTGTCGCGCTTTCACGCTAAAACTACTGAATCGATTTAAATGAAATTTGGTACCTACACAGATAGTCTACTTTTTAACGTAAAAAAGGGTTGTAAGGGGTTGAAAAGGGGAAGGGGGGGGGGAGGGGTAATCCCTTCACCCCCCCTTTCAACCCCTTTTGGTAGCGATAACCGACATTCACGCGGACGAAGCCGCGGGCATCAGCTATACTATATTGCCTGCCACAATAATTATATCAAAGTACAAAGTATTCATTATTTTGTATTGATTCATATAAAGTATTTATTGGTTTATATATTTAAGAGTTATGTATTAGTTTAGCTCTGTGTTTGACTGTATAGCTCTCCAGCGTGATATCGATGCCTTGAGTGAATGGGCAGCCACTAAAAAAATGGAATTTAACACTTCTAAATGTCAAATTATGAGCTTTGGCCGCATGCGGAGTCCTATACAGTACGACTACAGAGTGAACACTGAGTCTATAGCAAGAAACGTATTACTAAATGTAATAATAAATAAATAAATAAATGAACTGTGTATGCATCACCGTATTCACCATGTTGTCAGGTGCGAGACAGCGACTGAACTGCCTTTCCTTTTACTGTTATTTTACTTGTGACAGCAACCTCTGAGTTAGTAGACTTGTCAGAGGCTAGTGATGATCACGTTGATTTTTGTAGTAAGCCATGAACATTGCGCACTTGTAATTATGTAGAACAATTATTTTTTGTACCTGTGTTAACAAATGATTAACTGCCGCACTCAGAGACCTTTAATGATTACTTAAACCGCCACTTAGTAAAGGTTTTGTACATGTCAAATCTTTACTAAGTGACGGCCTAAGTAATCTAACCTACATTTGCCTAATTTAAAAAAAAAAAGAGAAAAAAAACCAAAACAGCATCAACTTACCAGAGAATCCCATGTCAGCCAGTACATAGTGCTTCCTGGTCTTCACAGACGACATTTGCTCGAAGAGATACTCTCCAGCGATGAAACCAATGGCCGCGATGAAAGCGATCACTGAGATGCCAACGCCATAGTTGCAGGCGTTCGTGTCATCGTTGTAGACGCACCGCTCCTTGCCGTCCTCGCCTGTGCGCCAGCCTTTGGCTGATATGCAGCCCATCACTATGACGCTGAACAGCTGGGGAATATACAAGTGTATTGTTAAGAAATGTGACACTAACTACTGTAAATCATTGTTAAATAACAGCAATCAAAGAGACAATCAACCCAGCAGGAGACTATAGTTTAAAAATGTTCCTAAGAACTAGAACTACCAGTGGTTTCATTTATTGTCGTATTGTCGGCACCACCCTGTATAAGTAGAGAGATGAAGGAGGGTGACTAATCCTCAATGTATAAAGTAATCAATGCTTGGGCATTGAGTGTTTAAACGGACACCATTAAGCTTGGCATTTGGCAATTCATCGGTTCTACTCTACAGCTAATATTGTCGACTCAATTCGATCATGGTCACTTCAGCTTGCTATAATCTAGCCTACCTTTTCTAGGTCGACTATGTTGGTTTCCTCTTTATTTTTCTCTTTTCAAACTTTAATGACGTGATTTGCATGACTAATTGGTTCTGCTGATAACAACGACCACAAATCTGTCTGCTATAACCATGATATACGCACAACACCGTCTCGAATGGTGAAAATTTGAAATGAAGCTAGGATCATTGAGTGCATTGTTGGATTTGCCGCTTTGGGCTCAGCGCTGAAAGTCCAAAATGTAATGAAGTTCCTTAAGAGTACGTTATTTCAGACTTCCACCGCTGATATACCTAAGCTATTGCCATATTTTTATTTGCTACCTACGTGTTGTCTGACAGTGTCAGTCATCCATCAGTTACGGATCTGTGTTATTTATAATTTGACCGTTAAGTATGCCAGCATACAGACTTTTAATGAGCAACAAGAATTTTGATAGCAGTGTTTAGTTGAGGGGGGTGCTGAGCCGACCCGAATATTTATTTTAGAGTTTGCCGACCGACACGCGTCAAGTAAATAAATTATTCTTGATCGAATCTGAATCAGTTCTAAGAAACCGATTATGTATTCATTGCAGTAATTGTAGTAATTACTTCGGTTTAGTTTTGCGCGAATACTGTCGAATGCAATGTGCCAAACTATCGAGATGCAAGTGTGTAACACCCCTTAGTGAGAGCGTCATCGCTTCTCATTCGTTCACCGCAATAGATATATACTCACATTAAGCGTAGTTCTACCGAATACCTATCTACCTTAGTAGTGTTTAAAATATGAAGTCTACGTATTCTTTGTCGTGTAATGCATTGTGAATTAACACGTTGCGATGCCTATTGATTCTGTTTACATTGCCGATTTTCAGTAACGTAAGTTGTACAGGTAACTAATACTAACCTATAATTATATGAGAAATCGTATGTGTGTTCGATGTTATATGGAACTTTTGACGAGTCGGCTTTGACCATTTACATAACATAGAAATAGGTGTCATATTTTTGTTTTTAGTTTTATAGAAACTATTTGTGGTGGGTCTTTCAGAAGATGGAGAAATTTAAGATCGCGTGATGTAGAAGCTAAGTAGAGTCTGCATAAAACTTCCGAAAATTGTGCGAAACTTGACGAAAATCTACCGGCTATATTTCGGTAGATCAAGTTTCTCGTTCAAAAAGGGCGGAAGCGATCAAGTCGGTTCTAAGGATCGCTCTCCGTCTTCTGGAACTGAAGAATTATTTATATAAGACTTACATGCACGATCTAGTTCAGTGACTGGCTGACCCAGTTAAAGTCCAAGAGACATCGAATTAATAGTACTGTCGATCTGAACTAAGTGGACGTAAAGAAGAACAAAAAGAAGTCAATTTATTTCTTTAACCCACTTTCAGCTTACAGCCACATAATACTTAGATGAATGGATAAAAATGTACGTGGATATGTATTTAGACACATTTTATTGATTTTATAATGTCCTTGAACCTTTCCTTGATTACATATTTTCCTGCTAAGTATCTGTTGGAAACATGAACATTCAGTTACCTATTTAAAGAGTATTTAATGGATTGTGACTAAAAGTTTGGTTTGAATGTAGGCTATTTTACTTTGCCATAGACATTTTCTACCAATCAACCTTTGGGTGATGCAGAGACAGTGTTTTTCAGTTGCATATAATATTATCTTTTATAGACATTGCCAGGTTTAAAGAATATGCATTGAATGTACTAGAAATATTGACTCAGCCATTTCAATTGATTTTAAATTAGGTCAAGAGTGTAGAACTAGGGACACCTAGGTACCCAACCTACCTATAACGTGTTATGTGTAGGTTTACGTATGTTAATGATTAGGTACCTCTTCTATCTATTTATTTATAGAAGTAATCATTTAAGTTGATTACAGAACCTAGAGTCCAAAATAGTCAGACCAAGCATCTTCAAAATAGAAAATCTATACACTGGATTAATAATGATCCAAAGTGACCCAGTTTATAGTCTATAAATATTTTAGTAGTCAATTTTTAAACAGACTTCATGCTGTAATCGATGCACAGTACAGTGTAGTATTACGTACTATCAATATGTAGTATCTACACATAGTGGGATATTTCTCTATTCTTGGTTACATAGCTCTTTACTTAACACAAGGCCAGTCACATGACATATATACAACCTACTTGCTACGTTTTAAAAATGTTCATGTTTTAAAAATAAATCCATAATGAGACATGCCTTTGTGGTTTCAGCTAGGAGTTCTTAATTTAAAAAATAAGTTATTTAATTTCGATTAGGGACTTTCTATTTTACTTGAATACATTCAAGGTATTTAATTAAGTATGTACTATCCATATATACATTATAAACAGACAAATCATTTATCAAATTAAGGAACCTCCTACATTCGACGATCGTAATGCTATTATGCTAGGTCTGTTTTTTCTTCGAAATAAAAACGAAAACTGACGTAACTCGTTCTTTCTGACCTGGAATATTAATAAAAGCAGGTTCTACGCATAACATGAGGTCTGCATACAGTCTATATAAAGTATCTTACCCAACAGACCGCCCTGACGATCACGGGAGGCCTCTGGATGAATTGCTGAGGATCGAAGGCGCCTCCAGCCTTTCCACCACCATACGCCCCGGTCGCATCCATTTTATCACTTTAGAATGAGAATTTTGCTACTTCAAGCACCAATGTTAACTATCTGTCCATATACGGCTCAATAAGTATTCAACCTCTGTAACTACGAATAGCCAATTCGTGTTATCGATCGCGCAGACCAAATTCACAGATGACAACAGGGAAATCTGACATTACCGCGTTCTCTACGCCCGCGTTACTGCATCGATCTGCTATAGCGCGCTCTGATTGGTCGCACCAAAACGACTCCTGTAGGGTTGCCAATAAGCTCCGGGAAAACTCGGTTTTCAGGAAAATGTACCACAGACTAACGAAAACAGGCTGTAATTTTATTGTATTTATTTATAACTATAGGTACAATGTTTTTTATAGTTTTATTTATTATGCAAATAATGCAGTGTGTGGTAAATGCACTATTTACATGATTTACGTTATTATACTGTTTGTGTTGTACAAAGGAATGTGGTAGCAATGTAGGTATAACAAGAATTCAATAATTCTGTTTTGAAAAGTAGGTTAGAGATGGCGCGTGTGGCGGCACATATTTGCTTCCGGTTTTTCCGGACAACGGAACTGAACAGAATGCGCGGCATTTGTATAAATTTATGAACAACAGCAAGCAATTAATCGGTTAGAATTGCTAGGATTAACCAGGAACCTACATTTATAAGAATTAATTTCTAATTTAGGTAAGACGGTGTATACGGTTCTCATTGCTGTTACCTACTAATTTCATTAGTATTCGATAGTGCTGTAGAATCTTGGTAAGTCATTTTGATAACGGTAGCGGCAATATGACGCTACAATTTAGTTGTGTAAATTTACGTAGTTTTATGAAACAATCATGCGCAAAAATATCTTATGTGTTTACTTAGCTAATTTAAAAGTGGGCTCTGCCAAATTTTCACATTATTCTGTGGTCATTTTTGACTTTTTAGTTGTGATCTCTTTCATTATTCTGTATCTTTTATTTATTTAAAATAGGTAGGTACGCCAACAGTACCTACATACATTTTACATTGATCAAAAAATATATACTGGTTAGGGTAAACGTACGTATGTAAGTACCAATTACAGGTGCATACAACATTCTCAGGTAGTATCTTCTCAAATTATGGTGGTTTTCGGTATAACTGTTGGTTGCAGTTGTATTCAAACATACATAACACACGCCTGCAATTCTCGCAGAGTTATTCAGACGTGTGTACATACCTAATAGTAAACCCACACTTCGCCAGTTATTTTTAAGTCACATGTACTAGGGGGCGAGGCTATTGCCATCAACCGGGCACACATCCAGACTCCGTGGCTGTTACTGAGAAATTTCTGATGGCGAAACACAATAACACTCTGCCCGACATGGGAAACGAACCCAGGACCTCATCATGCACATAGACAACGAGGCAGTCCTCGTCTTCACACATCAAGTGAGGAGGTAAGAAGAAGGTAAGAGGGAAATAAGACTCGGATTAGATATTACAAATATATTTATTGAAATAAGAAACGAACTAAATGAGGATCATAAGCTGCTCAATAATAATATTAAATTATATTTTAAACAATTCTGCTTTATCATAATATAAATTGCTTTTATTTGCCGCCACTCGAAAGAAATAAATTTTGACTAGTTCAAAGAACGTTACTTAAATAAAAGTATGTTGGGTAAATCATTTTGCTTTATTTTTCTAGCACCTTACAAAATACGAGCGGCGGCCATAATGGATTCATAACATTAACATGTAAGTATACAAAATGTTTACATTTGAGAGTGAATATCAAAGAAGACTGTATAGAAACACTGATTTCTATCAAGATATTTACAAAGTTAAGCTTAAATATACTGTTCTACGTTTAATAAGATGTTATTTTTAATTACATTCACGGTGTTATATAGTTACGGATTGTAATAGTTATTGTTGTTGGCGTTACTCTATAGACAATGTTAGGTAAAATATAAAATAAAGCCATAGATGACATTTATGTTAAAATTATTAGAATAAAACAATCAAGGTTATCCTAACTGGTTACAAATCGAACTTTAAACTTAACGTTAGTCATTCCACAGAAATATTTGACTATAAAACTGCTTTCTTGTGTTTTCATTGTCTATGGAAACTTCATGTTTTACATAACATTGCCATCACAAAATATTAGCTTTAAACTTTTATGGCCGCTTGATATCACGTTGTAAGTGGGCATGCGCTGAAAAGTGGAAAATAAATTAAAGATCATGGTTTGTGAGTTGTACTCAGATGTGAACAGTATCATAAGTGTTTTAATGTAATTCGGTAACACCATAAACATTTTAGCGAGGGCGTTTCTGCATTCAGATGAAAGCAGGGTGTTGCTAAGCTTTAGTTAGATGGAGTAAATGACTATTTATAAGTGGAAGCATAACTTTGTAGTCGTTTTCAATGATGGGGCAAACGGCATGTCCATAATGCGCTATAAGAATGTTAACATACAAGGTCTATGAGGTCTATAGCTA
Source organism: Diarsia brunnea (assembly GCA_949774965.1). NCBI lineage: Eukaryota > Metazoa > Arthropoda > Insecta > Lepidoptera > Noctuidae > Diarsia > Diarsia brunnea. Next base: position 15,172,122 of record OX459008.1, on the reverse strand, counting down.
ACTTTATAATTGTCTATAATACATTAATATGTAAACCCTAGTTTTTCACACTATCACTAGACTAATGTTTTGTATAAATTCTAGCTACATTAATCTCTACATCATAATCAAATACTCTACAATTATTGTACATGAAAAACTAACTACTGGGATATATTTTATCTATGACATAATTTAAGTAAAAACAATATTTACAAAAATAGCCATTTTTGTCTGTTTTTTGGATCCGTCTAACATCTAATTTCTTTTCTATCCCAATAAAAACACTCAATTTTTAATATTACAAGGAACTAATTATTTGTAATAACAAAAATACACAGCTCACTAAAGTTAAATAACAGAGGATATTTAGCAAACTATTTGTTTAAATTACAAGTATGTATAAAATGTACTACGTCGGTACAAAATGCTACAAAACTATTTTATAGTACGTATGTATATCCGGTTTGTCGAGTAGGAATAGTTTGATGGCAAGTCACACCTATCGTCTAGTAATTGTCTTCATGTGTATCGAGCTCAGCGCGGAATTGGAATGGTCACACATTATTGAAGCAACATTGGTAAAAAATCATACATTTTAGTCACATTACAAGTTGGAGGACTAAATCCCCCTCTAGGCTTCGAAAGTCGAAGTAACATCACATTCTACTTTACTCAGTCCTTTGACATAGAGGTAAATATAATATTATGCAATGGAAGAAATGCTTACACAGCTCGGTATTGATTGTACATTTTATAAAAAAACCTAATTTCCTGAGTCTGAATATCTTCTCTATAAAACACTAAATCCAATAAAGTTTAATCGCGTTATTCGGAATTCACAATTGTCATAACGATGCAACGCACAATTTAAATATTGCGTTCGTATAGCCACGCTAAAATAATGTAGACGATTATTAATAGCTGCTTGCGTTACAAAATGTCAGCATTTCATTAAATTAGTGGAAGTCTTTGCCGATGTCCAATTCTTTGGAATTTTTGACAAGTTTTAATGTATTCGAGTACAAATATGTATTCTAGATAATCTGTGGTTGGTTTTAGGAATCTGTGAGTCCTTGGCGCTTTTCCTCTTCTAGCATGGCGTCGAGTTCGTCCGTTAGGTTGGCAAGCATGTTGCCGATGTCGTTGAGTACGTCGACTGGTTCTGTGGACTTTTCTTCTTTATGTTCTTGGTGTGCGTGCGGAGCGTGTGGCGTCGTGGGCTTCATATCGGCCCCCCGAGGAGGTAACGACGCCAGCCCGATGCCGGCGCGGCCGTAGTCCACCGTGTGAGGCCGGCCTCCTATCTGGCCCCGGTTCTGCTTTATGGTCCCGGCGTTTTCGTTCGCAAACGGAATACTATCCGATTCTGTGCTGGAGCTTGACTGGAAGAAAGAAAATTGAAGAACGTTAGTATAATTTTGCATTTTCGCTTGGGTACCTACGTGGTGTTTGTTGTAACTTAAACTAATCAATATTGACTATTACCATTGAGACTATTGTCACAAAATCTAGATTTAATTAGGTACCCCAAAGGGAAAAGAAAATCAATTTGGTTTCATTAGATAACTGATTTTACACATTGAAGTCATACAGGTTAACTCACCTTAAAACTAGCATCGGATCCCGTACGCATCTTATCATCATCATATCTCCGCGGGGGGCTGGAGGGCGCGGGAGGGGGCGGCAGTAGGCCCGTGCTGTCCAGGGAAACAGACAGCGAGTCCGAGCTAGGGTACGCGGGAAGAGATAGGGGTAGACTCTTCTCAGGGTGGATCTCAACAGTGGTCTGGCCGAAGCGAGAGAACGGCGCATACTGAGAGCTCTGGCGCTTTGGAGGATCCGGCGGAGGCTTCCGCGCCACGTGAGGACTCGCGCCGTACGCCACGCGCTGCAGCCGCGCCGAGTACGCGATCTCGTCGTACGTGTAGTCGGGCGACTTGTCGCGGTAGGCCGGCGTGGCGGCTATCTTGGCCACAGGTCGCGGCCGCACCAGGCCGCGCGGCCGCGGCAGTGTGCCGCCCCCCTCGTACGCGCCGTCGTTGGTGGGCGTGATGTCGCCGTCGTCGTACGAGCGCCGCCACTGACCTCCCCCGTAATAAAACCCGGCTTCGGGAGAAAATGTAGTATGCGACCCCCTTTCTGAAGGATCCTCTAAACTCTCTAGTGATTTCCCGCGCGGGTGACGTATCTGTTGGTTTAATAGCACATTTTAGATATATTCCAAATTCTTAAGTTGTCCAATTTAATTTTGAAAGTTATATTACAGAGAAAGTTTGTTCAAAAACATTTACAAACAACGGCATCAACTTATTTTACAATTCACGTTAATGTCGCTTCTCTTATCATGCTGTCTGTTTAAGATTTTGTTTTGTCAATCATTAATTCAAATATTCATAATGTTAGCGTTATTAAAACCATGCGCAATTAGTAATAATATCGTATTAATTCATATAATAATTAAAATTAAAGTGAAACATCTAACTACAGTGCAGGAAAGATCATTCCAAGCGGTTTCTACGGTAGTGGGGAGGACAGGCTTAAAATCGGTAAAAAATAAAACACACACATGGAAAACACTGCGTTCACTATAACGATAAATCGTGTGCACATAAAAGCCGGGTGCTCGGGTGCATCGAGAACAAACTGACAAGACCTGTGCCAAAGGAGGTTGTCTCATACCTGGATAGGGACCAAATCTGTGCCACATAGGGGCGTCGGTATGGCATCAAAGGTTAGGTCGGGGGGTTTATGGTAACTCCGCTGTCGCTCCCAAGGCTGGTAATGTAGCTCCCTCGGATATAAATCCTTTAGCCGATTATGTCCAAGGTGCGGTTTGTGTTTGGAAAAAGAAAAGAAAACAAAACATTCACATGCTGCTTCGGGCTGGTGGTATGAGGTGGATGCAGCGGATGGACGTGTGTGCTGGCGGATCACAACTCTGCGACTCTGACTCTGAATTACTGTCTGACTGACAGTCTGACCATACTGACTGTTTCTTTCAATTTAATTAGAAGAAGATATGCCGTTTGGCTAGATGGCAATTACTAGCAATTACTATTACTTTCGAAAGTGTTGACTTTATTTAGATGGGTATCCAAATTAATTCATGGTTAGGTAGCGGTTAATTGTTTTTTTTTTGTTAAATGTGGTAATAAAAGTAATATAAAATATGTTATGACTGTGGAGGAAATAATATCGCAGAACTGTTGGACATCCGACCAGCGAAGGTGATGGCTATGGACGACACCTAAAGTCTAAGCAAAATGATAACGATGTTTCTGATCGCATCGGGAAAAGATCACAAAATTTTAACACCACACTCATATTAATGAATATTGTTATAAACTTCACGCCAATTGGTTCATTACATCAGTTTTCCCTCAATGTGTCAGCTTTCGGCTCGCCAAACAAAGCTTTCCAGCCATTTTTGTGCTATAGGGTCACACATAACTATGGATCTAACAACAATAGCCTCGACAGGCTCAACGGAAATCTTTAATTAGTAAAATAAGGGTCAAAATAATGAAGCTATTAAAACGCTTTAAATTGTTAAACTAACGCTGTTAGTATAATAAGAAAAATAATTACGTAGGTATTAGCCCTTTATTAAATATATTTAAATAGCTTCGTTTATGTTAGAAGATTTGGCGGTAAAAAAATCAAGATGGCCGATGAATGAAATGAGATGTAATGTGAAAATAAACAAATCATAAAATAAAATATTTATTTGGAGTGATGCTTTGAAAATAATCTTTTGATTGACAGAATAGTAATCTAATTTGCTCTCTATTGCACGGTCTATTTAAAACTTCATTACGAAAGCGGATTTTTATAGATAACTTCATTTTGTTTTTTATTAATATCCGCTGTCATAAACAGGGCTGTTCTTTTAGCAGACTATGAGTTGCCATTATTATGACGAAAACCGTCGTACGAATTTATTCCAAAAAAAAATTATCAAGAACAACAATTCAATTTTATAGGCATCAAAAGTCTGCTACAAAATGAGACCCGATCTATCAAGAGTCTAAATTCTAAAACATCACTACAAACACATTGGCGAGGTCCATTAGTGCATGGTACTGACCTGGCCAGGTTGTATTCTAGTAAAATCCAACGACCCTTGATTGCTAATGCTTCTCTTGCCTGCTCTAATGTCTTTCACTCTTTTGATGGCAAGAATTATTTTCTTTTGGTGGCCCAAACGGACTATACCCATGTCTTCTAAATCCTGAAAAGCAAAAAGGTGAAGGCATATTAATTAAATTAATGATAACTGGGGAATCGGCAAATGTATTGATGATCTTTGCAGCTGGTTGAGTCGCCGACAACCGAGTAGCATGGCGTGTGATTGGAGAGGTCTAGGGTTAGTAGTGGACGGCTCTAGGCTGATAATTATTATGATGATTTTTATCGAGCTTCAGGCTGTTATTTGTAGATAAGTTTGGTGTCGTTACGTTGTAGTCGTTAAAAAAATCTGGTCTGCATACCAGAATTTTAGATGGAGGCAGCGACAACATCCGGTAAAACTGGAAGCCGACCACGAGAAAAGTTTTATGATCATGAAATTCAATGTGATGTGATATCACGAGATGTGATGCGATATTACGAGATGTGATGTAATATTACGAGATGTGATGTGATATCACGAGATGAGATGTAATGAGTGTGTCCTTACCTCCCAAGCGAGTTGCGTGACGTCATGAACGGTGCGGTAACCCTGGGCTACTAGTGCGGGCCCGTACTCCTCCAGTCGAAGTAGTCGCAGCCATTCTTCTAGGGAACCCTGGAAAGAAATGAGAAAATGTTTTAGTACGCCGGTAGTTAGAGAATGGTGTGTAATCAGCGAAGTATAATTAGGTTGGTAATATAAAACACAAAACGATGAGGAAAGTCTGAAGTAAATTTCTTCTGGAATCTGGTTCCATAGACAAAACATACAGATTGTAAAGTCAATTATGTGGAACATTCATTGCTACATGTCGTGCTTAGATTACAGGATAATTATTGTATAATTCAGTGGCGTGCATAGCCAATAATACAGCCAGACTTAGGCAAGCAGGCTGTTAAGAAACTCGAACATCATGAAGAGGTTACACACAAGCCTTTGGCTTGCCCTTATGCAAACCACCACTAGTAGAATTACTATGTTCTCCACCTAATTTATCATATAACCGTCAATACATACCGGTATATAATCAGGCAGGTTATCCGGGACATTCAAATTGGCCAGTTCTGCCTTTAACCGCTTGCGATGGTTGGGTTTCTTGATGCCCACTGCCGTGAGGTCTTCGGGAGTCATTCGGGTGACGGTCGGCAGGTCATAGCCGGCGTCTATGAAGAGTCGGGCGTACTCCTCCATTTGAAGATCTGCTAGGCATGCGTGGATTATGTCTGTGTCCTGAAATGGTGAAGTGGAAAAAAATAAGTTTCATATTGAGCACAAGGGAAAGCCCTAATAAAAAAATTAAAGAAGATTTTGGTGAAGAACATGAGACCTTAGACATGGGGCCTATTGGCATGATGTGTAGAAAAATAAGTATTTTTCAAGTTGTTTGACAAATCGACACTTTCTTTATATTTTGAATTAGAACACGAGTACATTCTGGCTCAGTCGTGACTGTTGAGCCGGAAAAAGGTTTACAAAAAGCCAACAATATAATGACTACTGTTTTGTACCTCGGTATATATCTTATACTCACCGGTAAACCCTGCGCGATCATCGCCCGCACTCTATCAGCGAGGTCCCCACAATGACAGGCGGCGTGATGATGGTGTGGCATACGACCTGATGCCCGCCCACTGTCCAGGGAGGCCGAAGAGTGACGGGACCCTGACCCTGCCGACCCTGAGGAGGAACCGGGGCTGTCGCGGCCAGGACTCTGGAAATGAGCACGAAAGAGGTGAACATGGGTTTTTGGAGAGATTTTTTGTATGGTTGGATGGAAATGGGTAGTGACTAGTAGGTAGCGAGTGTGAATGTGGAACAAATACAGTGTGTATCAGAAAAGGTTGGTTATACATATTTAAGAGCTTGGTTTGACCTTATACTGAAGATTATTCTCCATGGGGACAATAAGTAATAAAAAAAAACTTTACGATGGTCGTCAGCCTCATCACAGATTACTCATGCAGAAAGTTGTTCAGTAACTAATCATAGTTTGATAAGCTTTCAGAAACTGTGTTTGACTGTCGCTTGTTGAATGACAATTTGATCACAAATTCACAATGCTTTCGATGGTAAAGCTACTTTTTAGAAAAGTTACTGAAGTAACTCCGTAACCGGCAAGATACAGCCATACATAAGATGGGGTAATTAATATAGGGTCCAAAACACCAATCAATAAGGTTGAATTATCCATCTTACCTGTGTCATATCGATCCCCTGATCATCGCTGAGTGCTAGCTGATGGTGGTAGTACACGGCCGCTTTGTGTGTGAGCGGCTGCGCGGGCGGCGGGAACGTGAAGGTGCCGCCACCTGCCGGGCTCTTGCCCAGGCTGCCACTGGCGCCCGACACGCCACTGACCCCGGATACTGTGCTGCCGTAGTCTGAGTGGTCATCTGGAATAGAAGGTTTGAATTGGGGTTAGAGATTGGTAGAATTTGGCAATTTTTTAGGAGTTGTTGTGCTAAGACATACAGACTTCGGTAGTCTAATTAGGGACCAGTTCAGGATGATGGGCTTTAAACTCAGATAATCAAGGGTTCCGCTTAAATGGATATCAAAAAGTGGTGACAACAGATCCAATCTGAACAGGGCCACAGTAACTCAGAACACCGGATGCCGTATCTTCTGTCCTGCTGTCCATCTTGCAACACTATTTGCGCCATCCAGGACTTAAGGAAGGAAACGAGAGAGCCGTCCAGGTCATTACGTACTGGTCAGGCAGAATTTAATGCGTTGACATGAGAAGAGGAAGAACCTAATGGTGGTGCTGGTGAACTCTATTGTTGTTGCAAAAGTAACATGCTTACCTCTGGTATGAGAAGGCGTATCCGGCGGCTGCGGGTATGGCTGTTCCTCGCAGGAGGCGTACCCTTGCGACCCGAAGCTGGAGCCCGAGTGGCGGTGCTGCGGGGTCCCGAAGGCATCTCCGGGGACTGCTGGCGGGGGCACGCGCTTGGCGGTCGCCGTCTTGCCGGCGCCGCTCCCGCCGCGAGACATCCCGCCCACTGGAGAAGGAAAGACCAGATTTAGTGATGGAAAAAGGTTTTTCAGGTGTTGTTGGTACTACTGCAAAAAAGGATTTTAGGGTGGTAAAAAGGTAAGTATCAGCGAGTTGGGTTAAGATGAGGCTGAATTTCCAAGTTTTTTTTCTTTTGATAATCTGTTCAGAGTCCTTTTTTTTTGCTGTGCGTCACGTTTGGTGCAAATAAATATTGTTTTTTATTCTCTTTCAAGGTGCGCTTTAAATGTGACAAGCTTTCCAGTTACATAGACACAATAGACTATTATTATGGTGTCGACATTGTGGTTTAATGCTAAGAAAAAAATACTGTATTTTTCAGAAGTTCATGCTAATTTTCACGTCTTGGAGGTGAAAGACCTTTTACGGCATTAAATAGATTATTTGCACTAGCTTGTTAACTAGAATCGTGACGGTTTTTACTTTGTAACAGGTGATAATTTAAGTAAAGGTTGCTAATCAAGCGATCAGTTTTTGCTGAAATTGTACTAGCAAAAAAGATGTATCTTTGATTATTCGTATTAGAAGATACTACCTTCTTCATTTCACGTCTACCTCATCGTGTTCCCTAAACTCAGTACAATATTTGCACCGACCAAAATCTCATCACTCAAATAAAGGGTTCGCCTTTAGACCCTTAAAACCCAATATAATGAATACGCAAAGGAACCCAAAGGGATGTAAATGAAATAAATGAAACCCTTCAAAGAGTTCAAACACTGTTATCAGGCTTGAACACGACGTAACCGCAATCTCGTAATGAGAAGCTCCCATCTCCCGCAACCCCCGTTGTAAGCTGATAAGCCGTGGAGGGGATAACTTCAGTAATAAGGTAAAAACGTCATCAATCATGTTTGGCCCATCGCGGAGATCGGACGTTGGACGGGCCGGATCGGATCGACCACCTAATTGCTTGTGCCGAATCGATAACGTTAACTAATGGGCGGGAAAAATCGACATGGAATTAATTGCGATGCAAACCCCTGATAGGAAACCTTGGCGAATTTATGCGAGAATGGAGTTTTTAAAAACAATTTCTCGCTTGAATAATAAGGTTGTGATGTTGGTGAAAAATTCTTTTTTATTTTGTAAACAACTGGTGTTGTTAATTGGCAGAGAAATTGTTCATTTGGTTATTTCAACGAGGTTATTCGCTCCAGAAAAACAACATGAAGACGAGGAGAGAGATACAGGCAATGTTCTCAGAACATGTATCGGTTTTTAATAGCGTAAATATTATTTTATATCCCTCGGCATTCTTGGTTGGTACTAAAAGTTATGGCTTCAATTACACGCACGCAATATTGGAATAAAGGTACAATCAAGAAATAAATAAAATATCAGCGAACATGTGAATTGAACAGCGTGCGAAATTGTTGAAGATTGAAAGGTTCAGGTTTTGTATAAAAAACAACAACGAAATACTCGTAGACCGTTGCACTGAATTTAATTTGTTTTTAGAAAATTCATGAACCATACCTGGAGCTAAAAAAACATCAGGGTTGAATAAATCAAAACTAAGTTAACTACAAAAAAAAAAACTTTATAATACTACTACTATAACTTAATAAATTAAGAAATCATATGCGCGTATATTATTTTGGATGTATGATAGTGCATCGCTAAGTTTGCGATAATAGTGGCCGCAAAAAAGATTGGTGATCTCATTTATTTTTTGTTGCTATCCTGTAGCTGTTAAAAAATAATAATTACCGAGCTTAACTACTCAAAACGTAAGCAAAGAATGTCAGATAATGATCCAAGCGACTGGCTGGTAATCCTGTAAGCATTGCCACCCACTTAACGTTTATTACCCTGTCATTATCGTGGCGGATTACCCACCTGGCCAGCTTACGGTTTGATGGATCATTTAGACGTGGTTCTGTCTCAAATCACAAAAAAACATTCGCATTTTTTGTCTCCTGTCTCCTGTCATTAAACGCGGAGTAAAACAAATGGTTTTTAATGTTTTTTTTTATGTCTAGGCTAGTGCCATTCTATTTGCGACATAGGTGATGCTCTAAAATGATTTTTATTAGTAACAAAAGCAACCCAAACTTCATGCCAATTCTGTTGAGTCGTTGTTGAGTTAGGACCGATACACTTGGAAAGCGATTGATTGCCACTTAAAAGCCCGCTGGTCTTAAGCAGCGTATCATATAAACATGAAACCATTGGTGTCATGCTCCGCAGCAGAACCACTTTGACTATAGTATGTAAAAATTACATTATAAAATGTAGATAATGTCTATATTTTTGTTGCTTAATATCAATAATTGTATATTGTTAGTTTCTTGGAAAATATGGATTCAAAGTGGTCATGCTACAGAGCATACTCTCCAGCAGAACCACTTTAAAATAACAGTTATTTCACGCTGATTATGCACAGGTGATAATATAAACAAATGTATATTTATTGTATATTAAGATAACAATTACAATTAATTTATAATTATTCATAAATTGTTAATTTCTATACTTCTATATGCTTGCACACAGAATTGAATATAGCGCCATCTTGTATTTGTCTTAGAAAGCTTTAAAAAAATCTGTTTTAGTTATTTATTTACTTAAATAAAAAAAAAATATGACTAATGATTAAATGTATTGTTTTTATCTACACTAATATTATAAAGAGGAATTTTTTTTTTGTGTTTTTGTAACGAATCAGCGTGAAATAACTGTTATTTTAAAGTGGTTCTGCTGGAGAGCATGCTCTGTAGCATGACCACTTTGAATCCATATTTTCCAAGAAACTAACAATATATGTACAATTATTGATATTAAGCTACAAAAATATAGACATTATCTACATTTTATCATGTAATTTTTACATACTATAGTCAAAGTGGTTCTGCTGCGGAGCATGACACAACCATTGCTTAATAAATTATTTTATACATGCTTATTGAAATAACGTCCGCAGGCTTATGTATTATATGGACATATTATAAATTTATGGACGTAAAATAAACTTTCAAGTGCTTAGCGTCTTATAGAATATTAAAATGTGTCAATTATAAAGTAAAAGCCAGATATCGTAGTACTCATTAAATTAAACATTTCATTACGTTAAATTAAATGGACGGCAAGCTTTCTTATCGTTAAAGTACAAGTTAATAAAGCATGAGTCCATAAAGTTTGATTATTACTTGTACAAGATTATTTGTTTTGTAATTGACATACAAATAGATAGCTTTAATAAGTGCGCTAGTTAATCATGGTTATCGAGTATCAAGCCAATAGTTCCTCAGGTTGGAGTTACAATAATTGCCAATAAGCAAAACGGTAGCACTTCTGGCTCGTAATAAATAAGTGCGTATCTGCTAATTCCCAACGATTAAGTCTGTGATTAAACCACTATTACCAACCTGCACAAACTTATTTGTGCAACTGGTTTATTGCGCTGTAGTTTGTTTTACACCTTGTGTGCTTGCCATAAGTGTCAAAGTAACGAAGAGACGGTGACAGACTACTGTACTACCCTAGAGACGCCATCTAGTAACGTCGCATAGAATTAATTAGACGTATCTGCAGAATCAAGCAAGTTGCTAATGTTGGTATCTATTGACACACGCAAGCGACCCAACATTATTAACAATTATGCGGCGCCGACATCAATGCGTTGTTTATTTTCAGAAGCCCATTTTAGTTATATGGCTGCATGCTTACCAATGAAGCATAATTTTAAAGGCGATGAGTTTGATAAGCTGGCTAGTCGTAAACACGATAAGTTAGGCATGCAATAAACAGAATAAAACACAAAATTACCATTGGTAGCTTATTTCTCACGGGAAATTGATACAAATAGTACGGTCTGCTCAATATAGCAATAAAATTTAAGACTTGATAGGATCGATTGGGAAGTATTAATAGGTATTTATTAAGATTGGATAAATAAAGTTTCAGGCGCTATATTTAAGTTTTGAAATCGTGTTCAAATGCTGTAATGTCGCCTTCGTTATAAAGTGAAACATTGCTTCCTCTATATAATTAAACAATAATCTTGAGAATGTTTGCAGTTTTGTACTCATAAAATTTAAATCTAGTTTATTGATTATAATTTTTGTCGCTAACGGTAGTTAAACGGACTAATTGTTAGCTCGTACCAAGCATTTGCGACATAATAACTGTCATGATACAAGACTTGTTAAGTTCGCATATTGCTTCAGTATATTACAAAAAACATTCACAACATTCTACCCGGAGGTTTATAGTTTATACGACGTAAGATAGATATCTAGAAAGATACTGCCACTTTTCCAAGCAGAAGTTTTTTATGACTCTATATACTATTCAATTAAGTATATCTGAAGTGAATTTGTTTGTTACACACACAGTAAAAATATCACACCAAAAAAAAAAGAACTTGGTGTTGCACTGCACTGCAATGCATGCTTCCTAATAAGAAATCGTTTGAAAAAAAAAACAAAATACGAATGAATAATTTTCTTGAAACCTGGCGGGTCTGACTAATTATTATTTATTTTTATTAAATAAAAGGAAATTCGAAACCATTTTTACATTCCCGCCAACGAACACTGTCGTAACCCCGCCCTTGCTTGTGTCAAAGAAATTTACGCGTACAGCCTTATACCTATACCTTTTGACTAATCGACTGGCGAACAATGGCCCAGTGTGTAAAGATATTTGACAACATCGAGCCATGTGTAGTTACTTTCAGCGAAAAACTTCGAAATATAATGTACCTAGTTTTATAAAATTACCAACGCGTTTTAAATTCACTTACCGATAGTGATGGCCACTCATACCGTTTAAAACCACTAAAAGATGAGCTGCTGGTGTTTAAAATATATGCGAAGAAAGTTGGAAATAGTAAATTCTGCAAAACTACAGCTTGAAATCACTTAAGTGATTTCAAGCTGTAGTTATTCCTGAAACTACGAGTATTGTTTTAAAACATCTACTTTCATATTGCAATAATTATTTTCCAAAGCTATTTTATTTCGGATTGTTTATTGTACGTAATTTGATCAGTTTGTTATCAATCAGGGATCAATTCTTTCTTTCTTTCTTTTCTTTTTAAATTAGTCGAGTAACAATGGGTATCGATATCAAAGTGTATTTAATTGGCGTAAAACTGCCGGTCAACGTTTTTTCCTACTCTATGTTTACCTACTGCTGTTCAGTTCGGCTATGATACGTCAAGATTTACTTCTACGTGCTTCTACGTTATTATTTTATGATAATAAAATATCTAAATTTACGTTTATTTATAGTGAATGCCAGAGATGATTTGTTTTATTAACTGTCCAAAATTCCAAATATTTACAAAATAAAACTAAAACTTTATTACAATATGAAGTTAAACAGATCCATGAGGAAATGCATAATGGCAACATAAATTGTGATTTAGTTTGTTATTGTATAAAGGAAGATGCATGTACCAGATACGGTTTTCAGTAAGCAACCATGACATATACCATAAGTTACAGTCAAGTTGATGCATTTGCAATGCATCTGAAATATACAGCTTAGGGTATAATTATTTGCCTTCCCAAAACAGCAAAGGAATTAATTTCAAAGAAAATCGGAATGGGACTCGTTCTTGATGATTTTGAAAAAAGAAAACGATTGTATATGGTTTCCAACTGCCATGTTTCTGATTAAGCAGAGAATTGATATGTATAATTGTAGAGTAACTCGTTAGAGCTATGGTTCATTTGCATTATGCAAAAACGATTTAACTAAGAAATAAATAAACGATTGCCAACATAAATTTCTGTATTTATACCTCCAGGCATGCCACATACATGTCTTCGTCTTTCAAACTGGGCATAAATTACATGCAATGAGGATGGTTACCCAATCACACTAAACGTTCGTTGACTGATACTCATTCATTATGTCTTGTACACTCACGCTATTCCGCTATGAGGCAGATGTTTAGAAGATAATCTGCGCTAATGTCAACATTCAAATTCGAATTCAACAAGTTGTTGCTTTGTTTTCCAAAGAAAATTGAATTAAAAAACTCTTATATTAACTGCCGCACTCAGAGAGATTTAATGATTACTAGGCCATCACTTAGTAAAGGTTTTGACAGTTTTGTCATACAAAAGTATGTCAAATCTTTACTAAGTGATGGCTTAAGTAACCATTAAATATCTCTGAGTACCGCAGTTAGTCTTGTTCATAAACCGTCAGATTTCGTACAAATCTTTATCAAATCTAATCTAATGGTTTTGAAAGGAGGTTGGCATTCTAGAATCATTCCTACATTCCGAGGAATCCTTAAACAAAATCTAAGCACGGATATTCTCATATTTGTCCTAAGGCTACCTCCGCATAATCAGACATTTGAGTCGGGACAAGATGTCTTATATTTCTCGATATTCAGTTGTTGAATTTACGATGCACGATTAGAAAGGACTCGAGATTAACCACTTGAACGGAGTCGTAAATATTTATCCTATGTTGGGATAAAGTTTGATTTGAACTTCTGTCTCAAACGCGACTTGTGAGCGTTGACAGCGAATTTGCGATAGATCGGTTGTCGTCCTCAGGATTTTGACTACACTCGGATGTTTGTTTCTTTATAATAAAAAGCAATAAATAAATAGCAACAAATAGATATATTTCTGCCTTTTAGGGAAATTAATAGTCAGTCTGAGCAAATCAACAAAGAGTATTCTTTTTCGAAAATGTGATATTAACATATTCAGTCCATAAATCCCTACTGTCATCTAGTTTTATTACTTTATAATAATATACCCAGATAGAGAATCTAGGCCCAAAATAGCCTCAGACTAAAACAATTCCACTCACACCAAATTACAAATGTAATTTATTTCCAATAACAATGCCAGCATTATTATCGCTCGCTTCACAAAATTAGACCACTGTAATAACTCTAGACTTATCTAAATGTCGCTATTTGCGTAACTATAAAGCTTTAGGCGCAGACACGGCTACTATTGAGTTAACTTACAACTATTGTTCAAAGGGATCGGGTTACAAAGCTAGCGGCTTGTGAATACTAATGGTAATCGCTTCAGGAATTTGTGTTTTATTCAATATGTCTGGTATTTAGGTATTTAACTGGCTAAAAGCGGAAAATTTGTGTAAAAGAGCATTCTATCATACGCAGAATGTTTCCACTGCTAGGTTACAGGCCTCCTCGCTATATGAGGGCGTTGTTTGTATGCTAAGTGCTTCAAAAAATCGGAAAATAAGTGTTAGACTTTGATTTGGGAAATGTAATACAGTTTTCCGAAGTATGGGGCTATTTTCAGGTGAATTGGCGCTATAAACGCGAACGGGCTGCCCCGTACCATGCGAATTTAGGAATCGTCAATAAATATAATCCGAGACTGTCAAATCGAACATATTATTGAAGAAATTTGACAGATTACAGTAGGTAGCTTGATGTGGTGGCGTCTGTACCTAAAGTATTTATTCTCATTTCATTGTCTGTTTTGAAATACCATGTAACGAAAGTTAAATAAACTTATAAGAATCAAGTACTTACTTAATTTAAAATAACTCTCGCTCTCTCCATCCGTGTTATCGCTGCGATAATAAATCAATAAGCCATATTTAATACTTAGCGAGTACTTACTAGGATATTAAAGACACTGACATAATACACCCTAAAGGCATAATGGAAACTCTTTAGTCGTAATCTCTTTGCTTTCACTTTTTAGGGTTATATTACGTATATCATTTTTGTCTACTATCTCGATTTACTTTTATTATGATCAATCAATGAAAGTAATCGTTTGTAATTATGTGTTGGGCCTGCGTGATTGCTATTATCTCGACACACGGAACTATGAAAGTGTTTTACTATCCGAATTGTTTCGTTAGTCAATCCATCACACTATCAAGTTGATTGATTGATATTCTTTAAACTAAGTGACGCTATCTACGAGATCTTTGCATGTTTGATTAAATTGATATTAGTGAAATAATGACAGGACGTAATAGTAAAATTTGTTCGCGTATCTATAACTCATAGTATCGTAGGTAACTCCTTATTGAATTTCTGATACACTTATTTTATCAATAAACTTAATCTAACTACGGTACTCAGAGATATTTAATGATTACTTAAGCCGTTACTAAGTAAAGGTTTGACATAATAATGTATGACAAAACTGTCAAAACCTTTACTAAGTGATGTAATCATTAAAGCTCTCTGAGTGCGACAGTAAACTGTCTACTCTATAATTACCTATTACCAAAGACAGTAGACTGGTTCGATTAAAAGAAGGCCGATCTAAACAAAAACAATTGAGGTAGAAAAAAGGTTGTCGAAAATAGTTCCTAAATTAAGTACCAAATAAACTTGCGTAGGCACCTTCCGTTAAGTGAAAACAAAGGGCACTATTATCACTCATTAGGGCTACAATGAGGGCCGCGGGGGCATTGTACGGTAATGACTTAACCGACACCAATTAGTTTCACTTGCTCAACATTCGCCGAACTTAATGTACAGTCAGTTACAATACAAAAGTACCTAGTGTACCAAGCAGTTTACTCGGGTAGGTTGATAGTTCTCTCGGTACTCCGACTGTACGCGCTAATTCACATTTCACGCTAAATTCTCTTCTTGCAACGATGCTGTAAATTAAATCAGTGCTGTACAAATTTTTTATAGACCAATTTAGTTTCGGCTTGAAAATTGGTAAATTGTTTATGGTAGTGTTGTTGAACTGTCTGAAGGTCGAATTGAATGATCGGGCTTGTTGTGTTTTCTCAAAGAAAAGTTCCAAAGGCTCAGTGATTAATTAATTAATCGCAAAAATTTATTGTTTGTCAAATTAATTAAGCTAGTTATACAGATTGCAGGTCTAGACGATTAATTAAAACACTGTACAAAAAAGCTCTGAGAGTAGACGGTATAATTGTTAGTTTACACAACGGCATGATAGATGGCGTGTGTTATCAAGCATTTTGTGCAAGATATTCAATTAAACTTAAAAACTAATTAAAATAATGATTTACGTGGAATCGTGTTCTCGAATAGATAGGTATTTTATACGTTGTTACGAACTTACGATGTTAATTTAATGCAAACGAGTTTTACCTAATGGACGATTAGGTCATGCTCTATAGAGTTCTATTTCCAAAATTTATTTGCTTTTAATTTGTCATAATTTGTTTTTTTTTTAAACATTCGGCCATAAATTGTCGGTGTTTTACGGTTAATTTATGATTTTAACTATAAAATTCAAAGGTTTGTTGATTGATAATTAAAATACTATTAATTATTTCAATGTATGGGAACCAATATGTAGTAAACAGGTAAAGACAAAAAACTGTGTCGATCATCTCTTGATTTTATTTACCGTTATTTAAAGCAAATAAAGAAGTCAATGTTAATAATTTAAAGAACGCTAGAGCATTCAATATAAGTATTAAGTTTAATGGTATTAATATTAACGTGATTTTACTGAAAATATTGACATAAGCTAAAAATATTCGGGCTGCTACAGAAGCCGGTGCCTCATAGGGCAATACCTGCTTGTTGCTCTTCACCCATTTTTCTATCCCACCAAAATTTACATCACTACATGGGTAACGACGTCACAATAACAGTGGGAATAATGTGGAAAAACTCCGCTGCATATCGTGGATTCGAACTCGAGTCACAAATTTGGCAGTCGGCCTTCTTATCCGAGACGCCAGACGGCGTATCATAATGTGAGGCAAATACCAAGTCACCTTGTACCGAGCTTAAAATAGCGCCATCTGTTAGTATCGGGCTCAACTAACAGATGTACGACGTTTGGCAGTTTCAGATGACATTGACAAGGGATTTTTTTTTCAGTTCATTGTTCTTTTCTACATGGAGCAGTGGGTTCGAACTCAGTCAAACGCATTGCTTTGTGTAATTTATTTCATCACCACTGCTCTCAAAACGGTGAAGGAAAACATCGCGTGGAAACCGGTATGTCTTAGAACCAAAAGATTCGTAGACATGTGACATCTACCTATCCGTACTGGGCCCGCCTGGTCGATTATAGCCCATCCCTCTCCTAGAGAGGGCTTGAGTCTTGAGGCTTGAGTCTCTGCAGTGGGAACATTATAGGCTGATGATGATGATCTATATGAATTAATTACTTTATCGTTTTTACAGGATTGTTTGCAAGAAGGTTTCCTATTTAATGCAATTAAATAATTAATTGTAGTTTTACAAAACCGCTTCTTATCGTTTGGTGTTTACACCACAAACAACAACGTTTCTCCATACATTTTATTCACGGAGAAAAAATAAAGGAATTGGATACAATAAAAGACCTTGGTGTTGTATTTGACCGGAAATTAACTTTTATCCCTCATATAGATAATATAGTGAAAAAGTCTTCCAAATTGCTGGGTTTTGTTATTAGAAACGTAAAACAATTTAAAAACTGCAGAACCAAAATTATTATTTATAACTGTTTAATTCGAAGCATATTAGAGTACTGTAGCGTAGTCTGGCGGCCACACTATGCTATGCTACACACTCATTGCGTCTTGAACGAGTACAAAAACGTTTTCTGGGGCACCTGGCCTATGCTAGCGGATTGTCCAAGAAAATGCGCTCTTATAGTGATAGGCTCAAACATTTTAAAATGGTTTCTCTGGACAAACGTCGACGACTGAATGACGCGATGTTTGTGTGTAAAGTGATGGCCCATAAGATCGACTGTCCGCAAATATTAAACAATTTTAACTTCCGTGCCCCCCCCCTCAAGAATTCCTCGCAGTCCTATAACGCCACTCTGCCCTCCGCAAAGAAGAACCGTTCTGGGTGCAAATTCTCCCTACGCAAGGTTTTGCAAGGTTGTGAACGGTTGTAGTGATCGGATTGATCTTCATTTTGACAGTTTAGGCAAATTGAAAGCCAGTTTCCATAAGTATCTCCCCGAACATTGAGTTTTTAAGCCCTGCATTATCCCACTGTGTTGGTGAATTAAGGCTACTTGTTATTACCTATTTTTTTGCTTTAAATTACCTTACATTGTTTAATTTAGTTTAATTTATTGATTAAGATTAAATCAGTGCAACTTAGTTAGTTAGGTTATATCTTAGATAGATCTATCTTAGTATAGTATTTTTGTTTCTATTTTTTTTTTTATTTGTAAGTTACAACAACGTTTTGTGTGCATGCAGAGTTTACCTGTAAGTGATTGTTACATTTTATTCTGATTTGTTCATTCTGTTTCATTACCATGTACCAGTGTAAACAATTGTTGGTGAACCAAATAAATAAATAAATAAATAAATACATTTAAATGAATTCTGTGACCATAACTCCATAAACGGGAATATACAGAAAGTTGTATTGGACACTGTCTCACAATGTCGCCATTTCGCGATCTATTGATAACCGTGGGATATCGTAGAGGTCTGTGCCAGAGGAAGTGAAACAGAATCCAATCGCGGACCGGACGCTGCGTCCGTCGTGTCTTGCATGAGCCATGGCATCCACTTTCCCTCTCTAACAGAGTTATGATAAGTAATAATTGGTAACTAACGCGCCAGGTGGTGCTTACTGCCTAGACACGTTAATATCTATATTTTCATGCTGTTATATTGAAGGATGGGCTGCGTAAGATGGGGATATGTTTTACTGGGGAGATTGTTGATGTTCAAGCATATGTTAGCATTCAGCATTCAATTATAAACCTACTAGAGGATAATTTGTTATATAAGAATTTACGACAAGCTTTAAATATTTAACAAAAGCTGCAAATATCGATCGTCAGCTGGCTCTGCGTTAGATATTTGATTTCGGCGCTTAGTTTGTGCTATTATGCTCTGTTTTTAACAGCATCGGTAAATAGCAAGAAAGTGACCGTTTGAGTAATAGACTTCTGTTAACTGAAAGTAATAAAATAACTGAGATGTTTTATTTAATGGTTTTCTACAGAGCAAAATCACCAGTTAGGTAAACTCAACACAGGAAACCCAATATCTTCTCCTCCAACATATCCAATAACAAAAAAAACACGAAGTTCTCATATTATATTGGCATAACATAATTCCCACGTAACACAAGCAGTCACAGTTCCGCCAATCACACGGCAGACAGCCGAAGATTGCCGAACGGAGCCGAAGGGCAACGAAGCGTTATTAGACCCGCTCGACATTATCTATCATCTTGCCGGTGCTCGGTAGACCCTGGGAAGTGGCTGTCAGGTGATGTGACACGTGTGATCGTCGTGTTTTTGCTACTCAAATATTATTTAGGATCGAATTAAGTCACGGCTAGTAGATCCTAAGGGAGATGTAGGCTAGCAATTTGTTAATATGTCTGAGATTTCTGAGAAAGTTGCTGATTTTAATTGGATCCCTGTACGTTAAAATTATAACACACATTTAACGGTTCCCGAAGGAGAGCACTTCTTAAAAATGGTCCTTAGCTTAAGTTCAGAACAGCGAATAACTAAAAACTTTAAAATCGACTAGTTTTATAGGGTTATTTTAAGCAGTGGCATGGCAGGCGTGTTTAGGAGCCAACAATACGGCAACCCCATCACGCAAGCAGACTGTTCAGAAACCCTTACATCATGAAGAGTAGGTTTTAAGCTTGTTTAAGCACTAATCTTGAGCTAGACTGCACTACAATTGTCTTTCCAGCGATTCCTACTTTTCTTTAGAAAACTAGCTCCTGAACGAGTACATACGTAAAACCTCCACTTTCTCTACAACGCTTCTGTCTGTAACTTTAACACCATATACATTTCAGATACCTGTCTTTTATTATAGGTACATTAATTTTGTACGTATTTCGTAACGCTTTTTTATCAGAACTGTCACAGTCCAATGGGCACTTCTCGCTGAGATATGTTCGGTCCATGCGTTACCCAGTAACAAGGGCCGTTGTTAAAAGCTTGTGGACGACAGCTCATAATAATTGGGTGTTTCTGACATTACACACGATTTCACCACTTTCTTTGTATCAAATAAATATCACAAGTGTCAAGCACATAGGTAAATTGATGACAACGATATTTATTGCGGGGTAGTAAGGTGCAAAATTGAGGGAAAGAGAGTCGCAAAAACGAGTAGGTAACAGTAACGGGATTATTTCGAAGAAACGGCCATTGAAGCCCTTCGTTTCATCTCTAATTGCTTCTGGGGAACTGAATGTTATTAAATTTGTGGATCCTCGCATCGATCCGCGGCGTTTTTATGTTGCCATGTAATACTGAAATATTGCTTTATTTTATTTATTGCTGGGGTAACACCGAGGCGCGGCTCTTTTAGGGCTTAAGCTACCTGATGGCCATTGCACGCTTTGTAAAGGCACAGTAAGAGGGGATTGTTTTATAATTTAATTACTTTTTAGTTTTACGGGAGCTTAATTAGGGGGATTTGGTCTTTAACATTGGGGATATAAATTTTGATGAATAAGAAAATTATGGAGCAGTGATTGTTAATTCCATGCTTTGAATATTAATTAATTCATTTGAAAACCACAGAAAATATTCAGATTACAACATTATATGGTAAGTATGCGCAATAACATTCCAAATTACCGTTTAACAATTTCACATTCGTGCAAAAAACAACTAACGTAAAATGATCGGTAAATGTTACGGTTTTGTTTACCGTTACCACTCCCTGTTCACCCCTAGGGAAGATGGCGAACCGAAAAACAGGGAGTTTCATGTTCCAACTAGTTAAAAACTCCGGTGCTGCTCGCTTTTATAACTTTATGAAACAAATCCAATAAAAATAATAACACCTTAATTTTCATACTTTTGAATTTTTATTAAAATAATTATCTAAATGCCGTGACTGTTATAGCTGGTGGTGATGGTGGTGTTATAGGTGGCCTGGGAAGTAGGTACTATCGGATCATCATCATCATCATCATCGGCTTATAATGTTCCCACTGCAGCAGGGACCTCCGACCTCCTCAGACCTCCTCTCTAGGAGAGAGATGGGGTATAATCCACAGTGCGGGTTGGTAGTCGCACATATCTTCGATTTTTTTGGTTCTAAGATGTTCCTCACGATATTTTCCTTCACCGCTTTGAGAGCACTGGTGATGACATAAATTACACGAAGCAATGCACCTGACTGGGTTCGAACCCACGTCTTACTGTTCGTAAGTCGGGGCCGCCACCACTGGGCCACCGCTCCATCGGATAGTTCTGTATTACGAGTATCTGTCCGAATTATTTTACAACTAGCTGACCCACGCAACTTCGTCTGCTGCAACACATAATATAGCGTATAACCCTCAGATCAATTTGATCTGAGGTATAACCTTTCTAGATAAATCGACTATCCAACTTATTAAATTAACAAACAAAAAATCTTACCTTTCCTCTATAAAATACTTATTAGTTTAGATTGACTTCGATTAGGTATATTATTAAAGTAACAATTACTATAGGTATCTCTTACTGTTTAATATACAGTAACACCTTGTACTTATAAACATTATGGTGCAGTAAATATTTTGAATTTGAATTTCTCCGGAGCCCCCAGAGGCCAGAATCGTGGGGATTCTGGCCTCTGGACCTACCGCACCGGACCGAATGACTGCCACGCGCTAATTATTTTGTCGCCCGTATATTTTTACATTGCGATATCTTCTAAGATATTTGTTTAAACTATATAGAATTAAGGGCACAAATATTCTATATTAAATTTTCGTGCTAGCAAACACATTTATTTGGATATAGATTAATACCATATGGGTTAAATAAGCTTCGCAAAATATAATTCTTTTTAACCTAACATTTTAATATAAAAAAATGGTTACAGTGAGTCAATCGTAAAAGATAAACATATGCTGTCGCGGACTTTTTTTTAGAACTTTTAAAGAGGAACAATTCCTTGATACATGATATTTACGTAACTTAAACCGTTTTCGCAGCGCACGCAACGGAAGCTCTCAAAAAGGAATATCTTTTCCCGTTTTTGCAACATTTTTCATTTATGCTCCGCTCCTATTGGTTATGGCGTGATGTTATATCCTAAAGCCTTCCTCGATAAATGGACTATCCAACACTAAAAGAATTTTTCAATTCCAACCAGTAGTCCCTGAGTTTACCCCGTTCAAACAAACAAACAATCAAACAAACAAACAAACAAACTCTTCAACTTTATAATATTAGTATAGATACGCCAATGAAAAAGGAGTTTTCCGTGTTAACATTCAATTTGTGGCCTGTAACATGAATTTGGGTTGCGAGTTGCGAACATGTTCACATGGAGACACCATGTGAACATTTTACATAGGTGCAGCCTATGCTTATGGAAACACATTATACATAAAGGTTTAACATTAAATTAAATTTAATGCTACCTAACACATTTGGTTAATTAATTTTATGTGAAACTAAATTACATATTCGACTACAGTCGTTTCACAGTTTATTTGCCGCATGTTGACTTAACTGAGGTCTGTCTAAAAATAAAATAAGACTTGACTTAAAGGTCCAAGAAATATGGACGAAGTTAGTGGTAACCTGGAATATCTTGCTGACAATAAATTGATTTTCCCTTCTATTTTACTTGAGAGAAACTATTGTGTTTTGAATGATTGATTATTTAAATCAATTTCAGCTGAGCCAAGTAGTTAAATTAAATTAATGTGCTACTGGTATTGGTTATTCTGAAAACGTAATAAAATGCCCATTTACCGGTAATAGTTAAACCGTGATTACAACAGTTGGAAATAATTAAATTAAATAGATTGAAGTGTCATTGATTGTTTCAGTATCTACCTGTACTTACCTGGTGTTCAGTAAGCCATAGCTAGGTAGACCGGTACTTACTGTTTGAATTTTATTGGTTACATTGAAGAGTTTTGCAAGAACGAGTGAACGAACAGAATTAATAATTAATAAAAAGCTGAAATAAAACTAATTACGTTCGCGAATTTATTGGTACCTATATCCACAAAAGGATTTTCGTTTGGCACTCTTCTACCCCAAAACATTCGTAACTCTTGTTACTTGCGATGCGAAATACCATCCCAATTAAAATCCTATAACGTTAACAATTTCCATCAATTATAAATTAATTTCTATAATTTTTATGAAGTCCCTACCCAAATTACGCATCGCATAACTACTGGATAATAAATTCATGTAACAATATACGACAAAATTTAAAATGTAATTAAAATGGCCGACTTACCGTGGGGCGGGCCGACATCATTAAACGGTCAGGTAATTAGCAATTTTGTAAATGGTCTTATTCATTATTTTGTAGGGGCTAAATTAAATGTGGCTGTAAAAAGTCGCCTCTTTGGAACGTAACTTGTTGTTCGTAATTTGTATGCCTTGCCTTATTTTTTTATTAGTCGCACAATAAGAAGGAAAAATGTTGCCCCTGTAAAAAAAATCTCTCGAATTTTCATTCAGAATTTTTGTTGCAGTACTTTCGTTTTTTAGAAGGCATTGTATTTAATTTTGGAACGCAAGGGTTGGTTAGACTTAGCAACTTAATATTGACGATGTTGTGGAATGCGGCAATAAAATTATGCACAGATTATAAATAGATAAAATCTGCGTTCGCTGACGTCATTATCACAACAGATATTTCCCGATATTGAAACATATCTATTGTAGCTAATTAACACGAAACAGTAAATTATTATTTTATTGCCTGCGTTTGCGGCAATCGCATGAGTTATTATCGACTATAAACAATGATTAAACAATTCTTGCCTATTGAATTCAATGAAATCATTTTAGTGCAAATTAACAGATTGAAATGATTTTGGCTAGTTCATTTACTTGTGTGTATTAATTGGACTAAAGCGTTACGGTGATTGGTGAATTTATGTAGCTGTCCGATTTGATCTAAATACATAATGTGTTTTAACTATTTCTTTTCATTAAGCTTTGAGCATAAATATTTAATTATTTCTAAACCTCAGATATAGTTAAATTTACTTTGGTAATAAACTTAGCCATGCCATGTCGTTTTGATGGGTGCACCTGAATGTGGTCTTACCTGCAAACAAAATAAAGTTGACATTAGATATCTTATTACATAAACATTCAATAAAATAAAAACTAGAGCATAGCATACTACTAAAATATAGTGCACTATAACAACGGCTACCTTATTCACGTTCATAACCAAATAAAACCATAACTACACTACAGACGCATATTCCATCAGATTACACTTCATAAGTCCATACAATATACTAAAGGCAATTAAAAAAACGAATGACAATGACTTGTGCATCTGCATACGTGAGCCGGCTTCAGCGTGTACAGACTGTACAGACGATCGTGACTAGCCAGTGGGTCAAGTCGATCTATTAAATGGTAATGGTTTACTGTTCGACAAGCACGTACTTGCGTTCGGGGAACAACAGATCAAATATGTCGAGGGCCCGGTGAAGACTGTCGCCTTTAATGGGACGTCCAGTGTGCTAGTGAGAGATGGGCTTTATGTTGTTAGTAGTCCGCAATTTGTTTGGCAAATATTCAGCCTGCTGATTTCTTTATCAACTGTGTGAGAGATTACGTAAAGAACATTTTTTCACTGTGTTTTCAGTAAAAAAACAAAGATATGTAACAGAGGCGGTTGCTGACTTGTTCCAGTTCCTGACATGACAGATGTCAGATAGTATCATCATCTGTCAGTAGTCTACCGCCTCTCTGTCTGAACGATGCATTGACTACTTTTGCTCTAGTTTAGGACGATACCTTGTACCTAGTATCGTTGTAATATCGACTGACATTTCAACCTTCCTCACTTATGAACGCTATGTTTAATTAGAATAAGATTTCATTAAGTTTATATTTTATCTCCGTGCCGTGCAATACGTCAACATGTCGTACGCAATAACTCGCTCCATTGCTATAGGTACTTATACAGATATTTATTTTGCCTCTCAGTTAGCTGCTAATTCTACGGTTGTCTGAACATGTTTTAAAGCGTATCGTGTTAAAATGACAGTTTCAATAACCTGCTTATGAAACATAAAATAAATTAATGATTTATTATTTATTAGTTTCTCGTAATTTAGAGCCGACAAAATAATAAAAAATTGTAAATGTCAAATTCGAATGTGACTGTCAAATGTTAGGTTAGGAATTTTGGCGCCAAACATTGTATGGAGAAAGCGTGCTGTCTCGACCCTGAGGCTGAATAGATTGGTGTCAGTGGTCGTAAAGTGGTATTAAAATGTTTTGATTTGTGAATACGCTTTCAATGTCATTGTCAAGTTTGAGTGAAACATTACTGTCACATTAATTATTTTGTCTATGAAATACTATTTCTATGGAAATAAATATATCCCGTTGTTGGAAAATAGTTAAGGTGTTTTCTCTGTTTAGTCCGAGTAGAAGTTATTGCTTCTAGTTACGTATCATTTGCATTTCCGGAAGAAAGGAACTTTGGGTTTTCCACAACCGCTCAGCATACGCAGACTGACGTGTGGTGGTCCTCTGCAAGCGATATCCTCAAATTGATCGCTAAAACCGTTACTTCGGAAGTTGTAAACCTCGATTTAGTTTTGTCCCCACTCTTAACGTTAATAAATCCTAATTAAAACATCATTGGCGGCGTTGTATTTTTAATCCCAATTCAGGTTTGTTCTTTGAAGTTCTATTTGCGTCTTAAAGTTCATTTACCTACATTCAAGATGATGGATTGCATGGTTTGTCGTTTAACAATAATTTAAACTTAAGTTATGCTGTATTAAAATGCCGACATGGTAAGACGCCCGATTATTGTCTGTCAGATATGTCGATTTTTTTTCTTCTCATGTGTAGGTAATTGCTTGTGAAAGGCAAACATGTATATTAGAGAGATTATTAAATAAATTTGTGGGATCAAAGACAAAGTCAATAGCTAGAACGGTCCAGAGACTTAATTTACTTAATAGTTTAGTACATAACAAAACCTCAAACATAATTAAGAAATGAGCCGCGAAGACGATTATGCTCAAGCACCTCCTAACGTACCTACAGACATTAGCAGGTCGTTCCACCCTAAATAAATTGAAGTTGTATCAAAATGCAAATACGAGTAACATAGCGATTTGTCCGTGGCAGATTATAATCTAAGATGAATGTATCATTGTGCATTCGGCCCGCTGGATAAATAGTGCCAATTGCTGGGGCAAATTATGGCTATTTGTTAGTGAAACTGAGCTTTGTGACGTTTGAGACACATTTTGTGTTCCGAATTACGTTTCTGGGATTGGATTCATGTAGACGGTTAAAAGACCTATGTTTGTATAGTTGAAATTTTAATGATTTACATTTCTATTTGAACTCCTACATATTTTTTCCTTGTTGTCTCATTGGCCTAGTTTAACAGGGGTGTGAAACTTTAGATCATCATGGATTTTTACAAGGTCTTTAAAATTTTTTGTTGCAAAAATCATAAAAAAAAAAACATAAACACAAACAACAACACAACACAACACAAATCCGCCCCTAAGACGACCCAGTGACCGAATCACGATTTGCATTATGCAATATGCTTGCTAAGGAAAAATCATTGCGAAAATGATGACTTCACTTGTTTTCATGTCTTCATTATTCCGAGAATGATGACTCCGCAAAAACAGAGCTATTTGGCACAAGAAAATGTTAAACAAAAGACGACATTAAGATACCAAAAGTCAATATGCGGTTGTTTTTCCCGTTTATATCAATGCGTGACACACTTGCATCGACTGATGACGGTATGATGGCGCCAACGAAACAGGTTCCATATTTATGTAACCTCCTTACAAATTCTCTGATTAATATTCACAACGCACGTGTCAGTTGTTTAATTATTAACCATATTTTAATATCTACTTTTCAAATTTCGGTACTTTAGTATTAAGTATCGTGATAAATGGCATAAATGTCGTCGCATTTACTCAGTGGGATTAACCTAATGAACCTTTACGGTGGCTCCTCTCAGAATACAGTAGTAGTTCTCTTTGAAGTAAGGCGTCATTGGCATTTAGTATTCTATATTGTCCCACTGTCAAGTAGAACTATCCCACTTCATCCTTCAATTCACCATATTTAACTAGGTCTGCTGCGAAATCTCTTGCACTTACAATAAATTACAAAACTTGGACTTCATTAGTATGCGACTAGGTTTTTGGTATTGTCTCATATATTGTCCTACTGCCAAGGAGGAGCATCTCTCTTCATCCTTCAATTCACCATCTTTATCTAAGTCTGCTTCGAAATCTCTTGCATTTCTAACAATACAACTTTGATCAGTAATCTTAATATCATCCTCCATTTCATCTACGAATATATCGAAGCATTAAAATTACATATCAATATTTTCAATTTGATTACATTCAGGAACTGCGTTGGTATGAGTCGTTTCACCACCACGTTTACCAACTAGAGTTATGTCTATAGTTCTACACCAGTAGCAGCATGTTAAGCTACCGGTACATGGCTTCTGATAGCCTATGACATGGGATTACTTGAATACATAACATGTTTACTGCATGTAAATTTTCAGATTATAGACTTAGTATAATTTAGAATTCTTGTTGTGAAATTATTATAGGGCTGAGTGTTACATTTCTATTGCTTGGGCGAAGTGATGTTTGTTTAGTCTTAAATGAAGTTGTCTTCTATTTTGAGAGAGGAAATGAATTGAAACGGACATTTTTGGATACCGGTTTTCCCCAGAAACCATTTTTTCTAAATTAATTTTGATGAACCTCAAATACATTTCTAATGAAATTAAGAAAAAGGTATTCGTTAAGGTAAATATTTTATGTTATTATTTTTTTTTTTATCCTGGTACAAAACATAAGATACAGCCTAAAATTGATTTCTCAGTAAAATGACGCGATCCTTGCATCGCGCGATACCAATTTCCGTTTGGTGTTTTTGTAAAAATTGCAACCTTCTGAGTCATTGCTGGCTTCACTAACAGCCAACAGGTTTTGTTCTGACATCATAATTTGTTCTCTCGCTGTGGATGTAGAAGTCACGTAAGCAAGACCAGGATAGTTAGCTAGGCTGCCTATCGTTGCGAGTTAATTCTAGGTATTATAAATTCTGAGTATTTGCATTTTTGTTGATAGTTCTTTTCCGTTTGTTGTCTTTATTTTCATTCACCGCATTTTTGTGGTGTCATTTTATTGAATGATTACTAGGTATTATTTAAATGCTAACTGCGAATAACTGGTCGTGCATGTACTACATTGAAGATTATTTGTTATCATAACTAAAGAAGTCGTTAACTTACAAAACTTTAGGTAAACAAAAGTAAAGAGCGTAAAAAGAACTAAAAATAAACAAACTGGAACGACCAATACAACACTCAGTCAATACCATAATGCAAATGATCGTTAAACAAACAAGATTAGAATTAATCAAATAGGGAAATCATTTAATCAACCGCGAGATGGTTAGACAAGTAAAATAACTCGTCAGTCGATAGATATTAAAACACAGATCTCGATACGTTCCTTAATCAATCAGTTAGCAACTACTGCCCATTGATTTACAACGTTTATTACCCATATTATTTATTTATGATACTGAATGATACATGTTTCTCACTATCTATTAGTGCATACAGAGAAATCTCTGTCTTTATCGCTTCAAGGAAAGCGTTCAACATCTAATAGACTGCGAATACCTTCGTACAGAAAAATCTGTAATTATTAATGAATGGTTTATGATTGGATAAGGAAATTGATATAATTTCCTTCATTAATGAAGTGCAGTTAAATATCTATCTTGTTTATGGCATCTGTGTATTCATGCTTGTTAAGCGTATGACCCGTTTATTGATTTCTAATCCAATGACATTAAGAAGTGTTGTTGAAGAAACAAGTGTTTGTGAAAGCAGATAGATTTTAAACAAACATCTAGACGGCTTTGCAATATTTCTTACAATAGAGGAATCGAGCCCGTGACCCTACACACAAAAGGTGTACCGCTACTGCAAATTGGGTCGTCAGATTTATGTTAAACAGATATTCTGCGTGCGAACAGCAAAAGTATCGTTGTACGTTCATAAGTATAGGGATTAGTGTTTTGTTCGCTAGATGGCACACAGCAGGGGTCAAAAAGCTATCTGACAATCGTAAAACCGGATCGTCGTTTGTATCCCAACAAAGCATGGGCCGAGATGCAGTTTTGCATTACGAAAACAGTATGCATCCTACCTCGGTCTTCGGGGCCCTAAAATGTAGCAAGTACAAGATTGTTCCATTTAAAGTTTATTCCCGGCAGTGTGGTACGATTTAAATTGTGATAGTCTTAAGTGGATGTTCCCAGGTACCCGCACTATATTAGGTGCGTAAGTTACGTCGGCTGAATACTGGGTACTTGTTAAGTTTGCGAGCGACCTTTAGCGAAATAAATAGAGGTGTTATGTTACGCCAGAAGTAACAACAACATAAGGGTTTCAGTGGCTTTCTAACTTTTATGTTAGGTTGCTAGTTCAGTGCTTAACTATATTTTTTCTTTATGCGACATTTACGACTCTCGAGGGGATATATGTACCTATATATGTGGGTGGATCAAGCCCACATTTTTTTCAAGGTTTTAGAGGTGGTTATCCTTTTCAACCTTGTTGCTACTTGCTATCCATAAAACGTTTACATTGATGTTTATACTTATGTGCTCTCATAAAGCTTCATTCTCTTCAGTTGTGGATTCAGTTTTCCCCTTAAATAATAAGCCCGGCCTCTTTTCATGGATCACCAAGCCGCTTTTCACTTACTCTTCTTACAACCAATACATCTTTTATGTTTTTCAGAAATTATTACTCACAAACACAGTCATGTGCAACAAATAAAATTAAAATCACACTCCCGTATTTAACCATACCGATTTTTCCCAATAGCACGGACATGAGCACATTTTATTGTCCAGCGGGCAATGCTAGCCGCATTGTGGCGGTATTGGCCGATGTTAACAAATGTTATCGACTGGCCGTGCTGTTGACATGGCGTTATTAATGATCCCACTATCTATCTACACCGGTAATATCTAACAATATTCGGTACATGCGATATTATTGTTTTTGTCGTCAGTTTTAGGAGGTTGGGTGGTCCGGGGGATATGCTTACATGACAGCTGTGTGAGACCGTATTTGTTTTATAAAAGAGAAAGTTGAACAGGAGGATTTAACTGTAAAACCAGCTAAGGTGTAAGACAATTGCCAATTTACGACTTAAAAAGCTCCAACTTCTTCGTTCCAAAAAGAAACAGTAACGATCCAAAAAGACGCAACTTCCTTATCCACGATTCAATTAAAGATTAAAACTTTTCAATGCCATCACAAGAAATCGTGTGTAAAAAGATGAATTCTTCCTTCTTCCAGCGTAGATTGAATGCCATCGTCCGTTTATGTGGTGCGACCATAAAACGTGTCACGTGATTGCTATCGGCATTCCTCTCCCTATCTGAGGGTATTTACGGCGAAATTTTATCACAAGCCGGTATGAAAGAGGGACAGGTTTCAGTCGCCGTGGGACGAACTGCCCGACTGGACCCGCTTATATAAGCTCCGGTATTAAGTGTTGAATGTGTACCTACATTTAAATTGATGTCGCCGTCTCAAGGGCATTTGTTTATCTGGAGCGTGGTTACGTGGGCTTCCAACCATTTTTTTACTCTGTAGCCCTCTGTTGCATATCGAGAGAACTAAGTATTAAAATGTCAAGCTCGTTCGTTGCATTTTGCTCGAATTCCTTTAATCCAAATGAAGTGCGCTATAAAGTACACAGTTGTAGATTAAAGTTTAATTAACTCCTTCCGCAGTTGCCGATGCCTGTCTATTAAATCGCTGTAATGTTTATACATGTGAAATCTGATTAAGTTGTCGTCAGACGACTAGGTTTCATTATACTGCCTTCAATAATGTTCTGCCTCTAAATGTCGTTTTCGCAATTACTGTCTATGGCGTTACTAAATTACCATTTATTCGCACCTTAAGGTGTTAATTTAGTTATAGATTTATTTATAGATCGAGTCTTAGCAACAACAGGTTTGTAATGTGTTCAGGAAATAACTATGTCACCAAAGTAAACATACGACGGGAACCGTATTAATTTTGATAAATTGACGTATAGGCGCCGTATTTCAATATGGCGGAGTGCGTTGCACGGAGCTGTGCGCGGGCGCACCGCACGCAGCTTGTTAGCGCGCTCAGGCAGCTCCGCGCATTTTTCACAAAGATGGCGGGCGTATGTTACCTCTTGGCGCCAACCCACTCGATAACCGATATACCAACGATTTATGATGGCTACCTCCATTTTATTAGTTCTGCACTCAATCGCCAGTCGTACGAATTTAATCGAATGCTTTATTAAAAATAAGACAAGTAATGTCTACACCGCCTCGCCATTAAACGGTTTGAATTATGTTATGATCTGTCGGTTGTTTGTCAGTGCAGTATATCAAAGTGCCTTTATTTGAAAACAAAAGTGATCATACGATAGATCAACGGTTTATTGTCATTTATAACGGTTGATATTGGCCAACACCTGGAGTTCTGAATAGAGCTTTTCCTATTCTAAGTGGTTAGTAATAAAACCAAGTATTTAACTTAACTATCGGTATTTCGACGACTGTAATTCAATAGAAGACTTGGAACACATTTAGAGAGTTTGGCTTTCTTGAGAATAGTGTTAATAACTCGTTACTAACTGTATTACGTAGGAGAAGTCGTAAATGTGTCCACACTGGATAACGATATTAGGCGAGCAGTTAGCTCTTAGTGTATGAAGACATAAAAGACATTCACTAAATCTAATAAACTGCTGCAATTTAAGATACAGGTATTTATTATACATAAAGCAATTTAGATCATATATTTAATAGAACGTAGTTAACCATCTTCGCTTCGCAATCTCCCTGAACTTTGCAAAAAAGTGTATTGAACCTTAGCTGCTGAAAGTAGTGGGAAGCATATAAAACGCGAGTGCATAACTGATATATCGTCAGTATCGTCGCGGCGTACGTGGGCGTCATAAGTATCTCTCTGATAAAATAGTTCTACCGATCTAAGTTCCGACTTACAGTTCAATCTCGACTTAGCATCTTTCAATCTAATGGGTTTTCGTTATAATGATTTATGATTTGTTTATGCACAGAGAAAGCGAGGATTTCCTATTCAAATGACAATTCTATTTTAGTGTTTGTTCGGTAAATGAATATGTTTGCTTATATTCTTATGATTTATTATGCTGGTTTTAGTATGCTATAATATAAAGTAGTGACGGTTGGACACGATTTTCTAATATATCTCATTTATTTCTTGCTTCGGTTTGTAGAATATTAGGTACCATGAAATTAATTACAAATTGTACTACCGTTATTGATATAATATTGTTCTATTGCCTGATTTTCTTCACAATCACTTATAGCTAGGTTGCTGGAGAGCCTACCCTACCCGGAAATCGCCTTGAAATACTTTATTTATACTAGAACGAGGTAAAATATGTTTTACATTAACTTTTCGGTAATTTACGTCTGTTCCTTTAGATTTTCGCTTTGTAATCCTATAGGAGTTCAATTTCATTTACCAGCACGCATCACACTTCACTAATAGAAAAGCAATTCTACGTTACCAGATAAGGTTCAACCCTACTACTGTTTTCAGTAACCAGACCTTAGTTAACGCTAACCTACATCGAACACTTCGTTCCACATTCTCCTACACATTTGGCAGTTCAAGTTTTCTAACTGAAAGACGTATTGGTACACTTGTTTGAATGTAACCAACATTTTCTACACTAACGATTAGCTTGTCTTGATTATGTTATATCCCTACTGGGGACACATGGTATTCAAGAACTGACTGGAATCAGTCAATTATACCATATTGGTTTACGCAAAACAGCTAGAGGTGAGACCTAGAAAGCGATTCAGTCAGTTTATATGGGTATGTAGACTATGCAGAACTACTTCTTTCTGTTCAGTATGTAAATTAATTAATTACTGACACCTAGTGTGGTGTTGAGGCAGATTTACATGTAAATAACGATTGAGATTCGCGTAAATTTTGTTCATTTGGTTTTATTACAATATTAAGTCAATGTATTCTTTCGTTAGTCTTGCTTAGTTGGTAAATGGTACAGGTAAGGCACTTTGCGTTAAAATACTTATCTAAATGCGGAACTTTTTATAACTAGTCGGTGAAAACAAAATTAAATTGATTTGAAATAAGAACATTCTTCGTCTGCCCCAATTTTTTGGTGTTTCTTCTTCGTATTTTAAGTGTTTCTCTTATGTTTACTTTTGAATTTTTTGTCAATTTGCTTTGTCCTGTGTGAAACAAATAAATATTTTTTCTTTCTTACTGACACCAGCACTTCAAACTACCACAATCTACATGGATTATCAACTTTATCGCTATAGCATTAGTTTCAAAGTTGATTTGAGGCAGTTTCAGGTAGCGTGATGTGCTGGCTTGACTACTTAATTGTATTGGTCCAATACTTCCGACGATGCAATAGAAGTTAAAGACTGGCTACTTCACCTCCAAAGTTCTGACTAAGACCCACAATTTCGTAACCCCATAATAGTTTACAACTCGCTAAAGAAAGACAAAGATACGAACTGAAATGTAAATGAACGATAATTAGAACTTTACTACGCAAGGCGCCATACAATTTGGACTATCGTGGAAACTTTTGTTGCCGGAAATGACGTATTCGAGTGTACCTGACAGATTCTTTACTGTTTATGACTACTGTCATTTGTTTTATTAAGATAATGAGGAGCTAAATAGTTAACTAGAAATGCGGAAAGTAAGAGTGTCTTGTATGGATTGACAAACTTGTTAAATATTTGGCGTTTTTTTCGTTTTTTCGCTATTTTAAGGAAAGAAAGTTACATTTTGAAACTGCTGAGTCGAGAGCTGATATTGACTTACTGCCCCACTCAGAGAGCTTTAATGATTACTTAGGCCATCACTTAGTAAAGGTTTTGACAGATTTGTCATACAAAAGTATGTCAAATCTTTATTAAGTGACGGCTTAAGTAATCATTAAATATCTCTGAGTACCGCAGTTAGTCTTCCAATATTTTATCCTTTTAAGAAGCCAAAGCAAAGAAAAAAAAAAAGAAATCATCAGCGAGTCATGTAGCGACTGTAATATTTATTACTTCCAACACAGTAAAAGAAAACTACATAATATATCCCAACATACATTTTCTTCAATAAAAAATAATTGAATCATTTACCCGTCAGTGCTGACGTGTTAATATGAAATAGAACCAATAAACCCCTCCATCCACCACATTGACTGTAGGCTATAATTATTGGTCGCCAGTGTAAATCGTCATTATGATAGAAATCGGTGACGGAAACACTGCGAGTGCTGCTATAATTGAGCAGTTGTGTTCGGCAATACAAATAAATATACTTAGTTTGTAATAACCCTAAATACTGAGGCAGTTAGCAGTTAATTGTGTCCCCTTTATATTTTGTCTGCTTTTGTTACCATGTTTACATAATTTACTGTTTTAGTTTAAACATTAAAGCATTTGTAATCGTTTAGTTTAGTTACAAAATTATTGCGACTGTTTTACATCTGCAAGGCAATGCGCTGTGTTGGTAAACGTAATCAGATTTAAGAGGACAAGACACTATGTAGTAGTCAGCTTATGGGAGAACATTTTCTGCAACTGAGATCTCAAAAATTCACAAAGAAGTTCTTATTTCCCCATTTCTATGAAGAAAGCAGTCATAAATGGTTTTCCGACATGGGAGGGAGGCAAAAATAAATGTAATAAAACCTAGTTTCATATCTAGAGTTCAAAGGAGTTATTATAAATCTGTGCGAGTGGAAATTCTTACAATTTCGTCATGTCTGTCCATCTGTTACTTCCCTTATAGTTTCTGTCAGTGCGTGATATAACAGCTGCAGGATTTTCTAGATTGAAATGTCTATGAAGTTTTCCAAAAAAATTGAATCGAGTTTTAGGTGTTGCGGTTCAGAAATTCAGACGTAGCATTTGTTTTTCTTTTAATATTAAGCTAGTGGCAACGATAGATCGTTGTCGCGCGTTATTTTTTATGATTTCGTTTCTTTTAGCAATCTTCAGGTCATTATCAGTTTGCTTGTTGATGATTCGCTGGCTACCCTAGCGCTTTCGCCTTAATTTGTTTAACCAATAGTTTCTGTTTGTTCTGTTCAATATGGGTTGTCAAAATATGGCTATTAATAAAGCTGGTGGTTGTAAAATGTTATGAAATTGGTCAGGAATGTGCACTGTGCAGTGCTCTACATTTATTATCAAAGGTGAAATTAATCTATAGTTTATCTTTAGAGGTTTATGTACCTCATTTTAATATCAAGAAGATAATTTATTAATGACAATGCACCGATAGCATTATGCAGCGTTTAATCGTTTATTTAGAGTAGGAGTGATTTAACTACACGCCATTTGAAAATACGGTCTTGTCGTGTTGTACGATGTCATAAACCTAAATAACTACACGTTCGTTTATTCATCTTACCTAGCCACTCTTGGACCACACACAAAATTGTCAATCTTGAATGACTTTAGCAATGTTAGCAATTGAAACTAAAGTTCTGCACTGATCCTCTGAGCTGGAAAGAACGTTGACAGCGACAGAGAGACGTTGCTGCTGTTAGCAGAGTAGGTGAACATTAGTTTTTAATGTTGTAAGATGGCAGAATTAGTTCCATTTTTGTCCACGGACGAAAATATCCTTGTACAGAATGAACAGCTATACATAAATTGCAATTGGATGATTGTAACCAACAATTACACGTATTATTGAAGTGTTATTATTCAGTTTATTCCATTGACAAAGGTCGCATGTTATGAAAGCATACCCAATACGTCGGCAAACAAGTAATGGCTCATAAAAATAATTGTTATAGTCACGTTGAAGGGTTTTTCGATCCCATTTTATTAAGAATTTCCACATTCTGTTCAGTTTATGTTGATTCAAAGTCGTTTTCATTCAAAATGTGTAACTTTTATAGCTATAACTGTGTGCTGGGATGTTTTCACGCAATGTTGAAGACATTTGTATTTCATCAATGTATGGAATCGCGTTTGGTTAAAATGGTTTCAATAATGTTATTACCAATTACAGTTGAGTTATTGTTATTATTATGACTTCATTTGCCTAGCTCTCTGAAAGCTTTTCAGTATCCAGTACTCATTCTATAAATAAAATATAATTAATATTTGATGTTCCATTTCTACTGGTATTTTTGTTTGCAGATCAGATAATCTTGAAGACTTTTTGTCATCATATTTTTTTTTTATTTGCCGGTAAGTAGGTACAGACGCCACATCTTAAGACTCCAAGCAGCAGAGCAACTGGTCTCGAGCTTGATCAGGTTTTAAACCAGTGGTTAGATTTACACAGTAAAACATAGCCAGAGCTCGCGTGCAAACTTGTCGTGCAAAATTCATAACGTATAAAGGCGGGCACACACTTGCAGCAAGTAATTGAGGCGTAAAGCCGCGATTACATCGGCGCGGGTGGCGTTGTCTCGACACGGGGCCGTATCTTAATTGATTGAACCGTGCCCATTACACACCATTGACTTTTGGATACTTTAGGGTTGCTATTAATGTAGTCCGATTGGGATATTTAAGGATCAAAGTGTCCTTGAACGTTATGGAGTTGATTAACCCCGTTTGGGCCCTAAAATACACCTTTTATCGCTTTTTGCTTATTTTTGGACTAAATGGCAATTAAAAATCCACTACAGAGGACCTAATTTAAGCTGATGGCGCCATTTGTCACTGATAAGCATATTCACTGACGTGTTAGAGCACAGGTTAAAAATAAAATACTTCTCCAAATTCAAAATAATATTGAAAAACGTACTTTTTAATTTTAAAGTCTGGCAACCCTAAGTTAGAGCTGTCATGCATTCATTTTATGTACGTCATGCGTCCATATCTAACCCAACCTAACCTTGTGATAATTCGTGCGTAATTTGATTAAGATGTCGATATTTCGTCAAAGTAAGCTCGCTTGTTAGTACGTAACTCTTACAAATGTCAATAGGACACTTTCGCTGAAGTAAAAATCGATTTGGGACGTGAAAGAAAGTAAATTGTTAGTTATGCTGCTTGCAATTTTCCCTTTTAAATACACTTTACATTCGCAGAAATCATAATTAAAGTTGAAATTGATTTGGTCGATATTATGTCATTACTTTCTTCGTATTTTTTAACACTATGTGCAAAAAAAAAACGGTTAATAATCTCACTATTTCCAAGTCAGGACGTATTGCCAGCTCACAAGTTTCATTAAACGTGTTAAAAGTTACAGTAATGCAGTTTCCACTTATCCTCGAATTATGGAGAACATTTTTTTCTTTAAGTGTCCTTTTAAGAAAATTACCTACAACCTTCAATGCATATTAAGCTGTTTTATATCCATTTATTACGAGAACACATAAATTAATGGCAGTTACGCACTCATATATCTTTAGCACATCAAGGGAATATTTAAAACCCAATATTACGCAACATTCATCTCTTTTTGCGGTCTCGTTAAAATACCCAGTTTGTTACAAGTGTAACAAATCAAAACGTAACATGTTACAATGTGTAACAAATCATATCGTGGAATATATCATGCTGTCATCTGAGGCCCCGCGGCTCCGAACTTCTTGTAACTTTTCGTATTATTTTTTCGATATTGAAAGGGTTATTTCGAGGGAATGCTGATTGTATGTAATTTGCGCGAGTTTCGAGTGTTTGCGAGATCGTTTGAGGAAAAGTCGGAGGGGAAGTAAATGATAGAGATGGAAAAGAAAATGGAATAATCTACCTATGTTTGAGCTTTTGTGATGAATTGTCGGTTATGGGCTTTATTTCTTTGAACAGCCAGATAAACCCAGTAAGAAAAAAGCTATCAAATGTGGAGGTTGGATAGGCAGTCGCTCCATGTAAAATACTGTTATACAGATGCATCCGGTTAAAGTCAAAGCCGACCATAACATGTTGGAAAAGGTAATGCAGTTGTTTGTGTATAGAAAATCTGACAATCCTACTAATATTATAAATGTGAAAGTTTGTGAGAATGGATGTGTGGATGTTTGTTACTCTTTCACGCAAAAACTACTGAACGGATTTGGATAAAATTTGGTACACAGATAGTTTATAACCTGGATTAACACATAGGATAGTTTTTATCCCGATTTTATCTTCCCTTGGGATAATTTTCGAGTTGTAGCGGGCGAAGTCGCTGGCAACAGCTAGTGTGGTATAAATCAAATTGTGAACATTTTCATTCAGTCATTAAAACAATTAAAATAGCAAATGTATATACAAAGGCCAATTTCGCAGAAAAGCCCGCTATACACACATCCTAACAGCTAACAGTGTCGTCAACACCGTCTGCAAACGACGACAAATCGGCTCATCTCAAAAGCATCACGTATTCTTTTATGCATCATTGTGCAACAGGGATGCAGCGCACGCGTCGACCCACACGCAGAATTTGTAATCGGCTTGCATTCGGCTTGTCGTAAATAAACGAGTTGGCACAGCCCTATTCGGCAGGGATGCCTGCGTGTTTTACCAAGTTAGTTTTTTCTACCTTTTTATAAGTTTTCTTGGAACTTCCAAGTTGAAAGCAGGTTCCGCAGGCATTACATTGTGGTTGTTCTTGAGTTTCTGCTGTATAATTGTTATGGTCTCTAAGTTAAATGAATTTCATGTTCGTTTTTGTGCATTGCCGACGGAAGTGTTTGACATTGATCGTCCATTGAGATCGAGTAATTTTAGAAGAGAAAACCTATTGTATCCAGTGGCAGTATAGTTTTTACTGTTCTATGTGTTCTTTCGCCATTTTTAATATCACCTGTTTCTGTAACCATTCCTACGTCTTATCATTACATTTATGTTTTATTTGTCCTTACTTGTCAGTTTTTTCTTTTTATTCTATTTCACATCCATTTTTGCGTTATGCTTGCATCTGTCGTCAGCCCTGTCAGCCCGTGGTGTGGTGGGCGTCCCGGATTTATGCGTCGCGCCGAATTTTAGAAGTGTTCACTCGGTGTGCACAATTTGCACGATAATATTCATCGCGCATAATGCGTTACTTATGTTTTTCCTTAACATCCGAACGTATTGCAAAAATACAGTTTTGAGGCGTGGCTCCGTGACAATAACAAAATTAGGAGCAACAAACTGTGATTTAGGTTTCCGCAATCCGTTTTAAAGCTTTGTAAAATCGTTTACGAGGAACTTAATGCTAAATTAGGAAGTCAGTAGCTGTTGTAGGTTTGATTAAAAATGAAGTTGATGTTAAGTTTACGACTGCAAGAGTAGCAATTTGTAATAACGTATGGTCGTACTAAGTGCAAAATTTAGTCTGCAATGTAAACGTCTGCAGCATATTTTGCATCGCCTGCTTGCAAATTCGATATTTATGCGTCGTTAGGCCAAATTTCGACCGCACAAGTGGCCGCAAACGACCAATGTTTACCTGAGGTCTTAATAATGCATCGATTAGACTTTTATGTCGTGGAACAGTCACAGGACTCACCGACATTTTACCTTTCGTGGTAAATCAATAATTTGCTTGTAGCAACACTGACACTGTCATAAATTCACTTTATTATTGGCAAGTCGCAAGTTCCGTATTTAAAATTAAATAGACTGTTCGAATATTGTACATAATTGTACAGAACATCCAGGCGTTTGACCTCAAGCTCATGAAAGTAAAAGACTTATGGAAGTTAGTGACAGCAAAGTTTGCAGTTACACGAACTAAAAGTTTTCATGCAAGAATCACTAAGACTTAGGGTACAATAATATTTGCTTGTAAACTTACAGCGATGTGGTAAAATTAAGTAGCTTGCCGGCTTACCCGTGCACGAAAAGGAAATAATTTGCTAAATTATTCTAAACTACCAGTAAACTGAATCCACAAAGTGCAACCTGCAATAAAATCTTCTAATAAATAAAATATTTGCTTAGCAACCTCTATAAAAATAAAATTCCGCTCCTTGAAAATAAACCTCAATAATAATAAAAATAAAAACCAAAATAAGATTTTAAAATATCAAAAAATCCATTGCATTATCATACAAAAGGCGTTCAACGGTTTAAGTCATCGTGTTATTTGGTCGTGAGCTTTATGCCAACGTTCGGCACGATCCCCGAACATTCAACGAATATTAACAATATTAATAACCATATCTGTCAAAGACGCCATGTTTTCCTTATTTTTTTAAATTAGAATTAGGTATTTTAGACTTAAAATTCTACGGGGCAGCATGGTTCCTTTGGCGTTTATATAGCACTGCCAGGCGGATGCGATTGGAAAACATTTTTAATTTAGCAAAACTGTTTGTGGAAATTGTACAATTACTAGGTGAATGGATGTTTAATAACCTTTACAACCTTTTAAACTAATTAAAGATGTTCACAGTTAAGAAAACTTATTGCAGTACCTATTCTTAATTATTATAATGTAGGTTTATGATCATTAAGTTTTACGGTAGCTAAACTACACGTCATAAAGTCAATTTACTGAATTAATTAATATATGTAAATATTATTATGACTGACACGTAGTGTTGTGCAAAAAGGCCGAATAATTTCGAATTTATTATTTTTTTTGTAATTCTTCGAAATTAAGCGAAAATAAACCTAATCAATATGAGAATAACGTCATATTTATTTATAAATAATCCAAACAATGAATTTTATGACAGAGCGCCTACTTCGCCGATGTGCCGAGACTTTAAACGACTTTAAACTTTTATAAATAGACTTTATTGTGACAGTTTGATTATTCAAGCAATAATATTTGAAGAGGCTATGAAAATAAGGAAGCATTAGTGGTATTATTGCGTGTAATAATATTTTGTTTGGATTTCATTTTAGTTTAGAAACGCAATTGGTTCTATCAAATCACCGTGAGCTTTATATTATATATTTTAGGGCGTTATGAAATTATTTTGTGCCCAATAAAACATATTTTTATGTTTCTTTAGATATTACTTCCTTTACCTACAACTACAACCATAATGTTAACAATTTTCTTCGTAAATGGATACTCATTTATCTACATAACATCCAGAATGACACCGTAGTTTCACTACTACGAGTGAAGGAAACATCAAATAAAAACGACATCATTGTTCAGAACAATGCCTGAATAGTGCAATACAAAGCCATTACTCTTTGATTTCATCACTTAAGTGGTGTGGCAAAGGAAATCCCTTTCATTCCAACTCAATTATAGGAACCTACCTACCACAGACGAAGTGTCAACTTATGAATAACACAAAAATGGGAACCGTGACGTAATGATATCGTGAGCAGCATTTTCTCTTTCGGCTTTCGGTTCCGAACATGTTAAAGATTTAAACTCCATATACATGCAAAGACGGTGTCTTTAGGAGCCGGAAATGAAAAAAAGGAAAATTAGCCGTTTTGATTCAGCCGCCGCGTAGGGGTAAAGAGAAGGACGTGTTTCGTGTTTTGAACTACTTACTTCCTGATTCTTTAGAAGTTACACGTGTTGTCCGGTATTCAACTAAGGATTTATTTTTCATGATTTTTACTTACTATCTTCTCTTCTATACTCTGTCTCTACGGACAAATCAGTAGCAGAAAACTTTTGATGTCGACGGCTATAATTCTTGGAATTTTTACTATCGTAACTTCAAAGCACCTTTTAGGTAGCTCTAGTTCTCGGAATGCCTCATAATTACGTCAGTTTGTAAACTTACACATAAAGTGTCATCGTAATACCGAAAAACAAAGTCCAAAAGAAGCGGAAAAACTTGTCAAATAAATAGTGTTGTCATAAAAAACTTTCTTGTCGCGCATGTTTGAACGACTTCCCTTAATCGTTAAAACTGTTGTGACTACGTTATAATATAGTTAATAGCGCAACACTCGTTAACGCTATAACGGCTAATTATTACAACACTAAATTTTAAAATAACTGTTGAGATTTTGATCGCGCCTT
This sequence comes from Diarsia brunnea, assembly GCA_949774965.1. Lineage (NCBI taxonomy): Eukaryota > Metazoa > Arthropoda > Insecta > Lepidoptera > Noctuidae > Diarsia > Diarsia brunnea. Next base: position 15,130,075 of record OX459008.1, on the reverse strand, counting down.
CAGCGTTGTCTTTGCTCTATCCACTCTTTACGGTTTGTTTAAAAAAAAAGAACCGTTAAGTTTATGTTCCGATATTTATGGACAGCTAATGAACTAAAGAATTATGAAATTATAATATCGCCATATTTTTTATGATTTCCTTTGCTTTATTAAACTGGATTTAATTTATTGTAGTAGGTATCTGAATTAATAAGGTCTTGAAATTACACGTTACGAAAGTATACCAACCTACACGTAATGATTCATGCCATAAAAAAACAATCAACATGCGGTTTATAGATTATTTCGCAGTGAACATATTTATAAACAATACAAAGGTACATTTTGTTTATTATGATGATTGAATTTAAATACCATGTTCGCTAACTTCGATTGGTTAATCACGTTTAAGAACTTCAAAAGAGCTAGGTTACGTCTACGTCTACCTATAGCCGTGTAATGAATAGAAACTTCAAAATGAATCAAATTAAAAGAATAATATGCGTCCTCTTGCAAAAAAGAAACGCCACAATACCATCGACATACGACCCCGAACAAATCAAGCCAATACATTGTACCGTCTCTAAAAACATTTTTAAACTCCCCACACAAAATGTTTAAAACCGTGCAGAGTTTAGGTGTTCTCGTCACGTCCCCTGTCACATGGTGGTAGACAATGGGGTATAAATTACGGCATTAGCACGCCACCACAATATAAATATGGACAGTACGGAAACTACCTACAAACGCTCGAAACCGCACACTCACACAAACATGCGCATCGACGGGGCACTTGGCAAGTCTTCGCAGTGCGCTCAGTTGTGCGTGCCGCGCCGAGACGAGTGGTCAGTTGGTCACGTATAAGTTCATATCTCCCGATATTTTTTTAAATGCAACGAACGTATTGCGCGGTATACGGCTGTGTCAACTCGGCTTCATCAGCAGAAGAAAGTATTTTTAATCGACTTCCAAAAAGAGGGAGGTTCTGAATTCGTCGGTTTGGTTTTGTTTTTGTATCATATTTGTTTCCGCATAACTCCCTCATTTATGAACCGAATTGAAAAAAAAAAATTTTAATCGAAAAAGTATACTCCCGAGATGGTCCCACTGTTACCATGTCTGGATCTGATGATGGAATCTTAACGAAATCGAGGGCAACCCTCAAATTTTATAGGCACGTATTACGTGTTTCGTATTTTTTCTAATGCTATTTAAGTATTCTATTTAGATTGTATTTGTAAGCTAGCTTTTTTTTAATTCGATTGATTGATCACAACAGAATAAAAATGTTATGTGGAGAAGTTATCTAGGGACTTCAGCAACCGTGCATAAAAGGGACAACCCTATGGCTTCAATGGAGCGTAGGTAGTTATCGCATCAACTAGGCTTAGTTTCGCTACTGTCCATATTTATACTGTGACGCCACCATGGGACCCAACAGGACCACATGGTAATTCACCATATCAGAGGTCGCGGCGTGCCTCCGACATCATACGGCTTTATGTGAGGAAACTTGTGCCTTGGATTATTAAAACTATAGAACAGGAAAGCATGTTCTGTGGGGCATGATTTATTAAATTTTAGTGTACGGTCACGATTGTGATTTACCAAGGTTTATTGGAGTCACTGTTTAGTATACGCTGATGATAGTAAGTCTTAAACATAATGTTGGAATTTATCAGCATCTAAGTGGCAATTCTGGTACCAAACTTCATAGCCTGGCCGACTGCTAAGTTGCATGCTTGTCGATCAGTTGCAGACTGTACTTCAGTGAGTGTGCCCAAGAGCATAATTTAATAACCTCCCTTCTTCCATCGGGACTCAAGAACTGCTATAGATTGGTTGGGTTCTCATTTCGTCAAGAAAAAACTTTTTTTTTTAACCGTGAGACAACACGTTTAAATGTTGCCTGCCTATCTGTCTTCACTATTAACAGCTAGGTGTACATAGTGATGCGAATAAGTTGTCATAAAACTGAATAACAAGTAGACATGGTAACCTCGATTGTTCTAGTTATAAAAATGAGTTAGTTTGCTTTACAAAACTAATTAAGACGCCTAACACCAATTATCTTTTATGATTCAGCCGTTAATCCGACGAGAATTGGAGCTTATAAACTTTATAATGAAGTAAGTCTACAGCCACTAATTATTCTAATAACTAATGATAATTTCATTAAAATGTAGAAGCAGTTAATTACATAGCAATTTCGAGCTTCATTTCAATTTCTTCTTACAAAAACTGAAGTGAAATGTCTGTCTTAAATTTACGAAAATGTAAAGTGATTTTTTACTTGTACGTATTTTATTTTTGCTTTATACAAGAACTCATTAAACAGAGCTCTAATGGCCGAAATAACGGTTATTTGAGAAACGAGAAATAGAACTTCTTTATTGAAAACAGAATAATTTATAGCCAAATCTAGAGCTCTGAATTATAAAATTAATATTTGATAGAAAGTTTGAGATTGAACTAAACTGATAATATAAATAACTAATACTAATTAGCTCAAACTTTGACAATCTCTCCTTTACTATTTCGTACCGTAATTAGGTATATACTCGTATGTATATGTATAGGTACATTAATAACGGTTGTAATAACTAGATGAAACATTAACAATGGAAGCCGAGCCCAACATAGTTGTGAAACATAAAAGATTAACATTTTTTTTATATTTCTGTTCTTATTTTAATTAAATTATTATTGGATTAGGGATTCACGTTTTACATTAATTAAGGTAATATTTCTTCATTTGGTATTCTATTTTACGTCTTGTAAATGCCTACTTTAAAATTAACGACATCATAAATTAAATATGGAACTATTAAATTGATTCTGCTCTAATTGCCGACAGATGTCGTGGCAAAAAAAATTAAAAATTCAAAGATGGCTGCTGTCCTCATATGGGCTGATAGAGACATACAAATTTATGAATTCGTAAACCGTTTGATTTATTCGCGCTTCCTTATACGATTTTATAGCTGAAAAGATATATATTAACTATACAGTAGTTTGTTTTTATTCCTAATTTAGAATAACTGACATTAACGTCAGCCTACTTTCTCCAAAACGGTTAGAAGTGATTCATACGCAGGTGACATGTTTATTAGTCACGGTAAAGAGGAAATCAGATCAAAAGGAGAGCACGTAATGGGAGTCCCTAATTGTTTCTTTTGGTGCGTTTTAACTTATTGATGGTACGTGCTCGGCCATTGCATCGAATGTCTTATTTCAATAAATCAGTCACGAGTTCACGACATTGAATATTTAATTTATTAAAAGGTGCTTGCGTGTGTCCCGTCTTTTACTTTATTCACTTACATTTAACAGTAAAAACTAAAAAGTAATTAGTATTTAATAACAATTTACCAAAGAAAACCGTTATTCATTTATCGAAATAAATTAAACGTCAAATTGAATCGTAAAAGTGGCAGAAAAACATCACTATTTTGAAATAATCCGACATTTTATTAGTCGTTATTGTTAATTTTATATATTATCTAGCAATAAATATAGAAATGACTACCGTGCGCAGGCAATGTTAATAATTTATTAATAAATAAAGTGTGTTATTTAATTACGGTTCACGACACCAATTTGTAATGTGAATGTCTGACGTCGGCACTTTGTAACACTAAAGGGCGTAGAAATATCTGATAGTTATGTGTTAGGTACCGTATTGCTTACAACAGATAATATAATCAATAATTAAAGTTTGTTAGACACCCACGTAGTTAGCACTTTAGTAATTAATATAGCAACGGTATGAGAACAGCTTATTTAATGAGCAACAGTTTACAAGACACATTACAATTTTTATAAATTAATTTTACATTATTAAAAATATAATATAACTTCTAGAGTAGGTACTCTGGTTTCCTAGAATTGTAAAATAGGAACAGGTAAGTAAATCACAGAAAAAAACAGTCAAAAATCATTATTTAGAAGTCATTAATGAGCAATTTCAAACGTTAATTGTTACAAAATGACATTTATAGAAATAGAAAGACGGAACCGTGTCCAAAGCTAGTTTGAAACCGTGGAGGCGTCAGAGGTCGCACGGGGTCAGATACTCGATATGATTTATAAGATCTAATTAGACCAGAGACAGTACCCACTGATAGCTGGTAATAGTTTCGTAATAAGGTTACTGATAGGCATTGGTAATTATAATGAGCTATTAACCTATGTGTAATCGGTAATCGGAGTTATAAGTATGGTTTACTTCAGAAGAATAAAATGTTAAGACTAGAAATTAGGGACACAACACCACAAGCTAAAACACTAGGAAATGTCGAAAGCTACCCCCTTTCGACATTTCCTAGTGTTTTAGCTTGTAGGGAACAGTCATCATTATCATTGTCTTGCCCTTATCCAAATTAATTTAGGGTCGACGCAGCACGTCTTCTTCTTTAGCAAACAGTCATCTAATTATGTAGTTTTGACGGTCCAAAAGTGATCTAACTCAGCCTGCTTTGAAATCTTAAATGTCTATTGATTTTAATAGATATTGGCCATTGCAAAATTAATTTTATAGCGGAGGATCGCTCACTGATATTGCAGTCTGAGATAACTAAAGCTGAGTTATCCAAAAACGATCTAGAGGAGACTGCATGACAAATTATCCATCTTCCTGCCCGTATCTAACCTTCCCTATTAAGTACTTATGTCAACTAATGAATACCGATTAAGTAAATGTGTCCAATCTATTTAAAACATAACTTATCGTAATCAGGAAGCAGTAAAACCGTTTAGCTGTAACATTATATACGAAACTTATTTACTTATGGCAACATTTTGCGGCCCGGCCCACCGCTAACGTATCGTGGTTTAATTAATTGCCATAACGACCGATTTATTTCAAAACTAGCACAAAATATAGAACATTATGTAGGACGGTGGTACAAAATAATCGGGTTTTCGTGTCCTTGTGGCTTTGAAAAGTGGATCAATGAGGTATTTTATTAGTTTTCATCAAAAAACTAGGTTCGATGATGTCAGAATTAGATCATGTATCATAGCATGTCGCTATCGACCTTCTTTTATTTCAAATATACGTTTTAAAATGTGTATCTAACCCAGTTTGAAAAAAGAATTGATTTCCAGCTAGCATCGAATTTCGAAATAAAAACAACGAATTTCGAGTGCTTATCTGGTCTTTGATTCCAAACAATACATTTCACCATAGTGATGTACCACAACCATTACCGGTGTTGTCGAGAAAAGTGAACAATTTCATAGAATACATCAGGCTATGTTGGGCAACAGCGCATAACTAGAGAAAGCTGACTGCCATCGCCTACGTACAACAATAACTAGTTTCCCTTAGCTTTACAAGTCGCAGGATGATAAGATGTTGACACAGGTAAATACTTGCCATAATCAGAAACTAACTGAATTTATTGGTATTTATTTATCTTGTTTTAGTATGGAGTTTGTCAGGGATACCTTCCGTCTGGGAAATTTTGAAAGCCTACTGATTAAAATCTAGATGTATGGCGATTCTACAACGAAAGAGGTTTTGGTGTTACCTACATTATCTTTCCATTCTTCATTTGTTTCTCCTTTGGGAAAGACTTATTAGACTTGTGTCCCTCAATGTAAGGTAACCTCTTAACCCTAGTCCGACATATCCCTATCCACTGCCATCTAATGCCGCATGATCTTAATCTTCGGTAAAGTACATTTTGATCTTTAAGAGGGATTCTAGAATGCACATTCAAAATGGCGATCGTCAATGGAAGACATCCATAAAGGAACAGTCAAATCAGATACTGTGATATTGACAACGATATTGTGTCAATATCACAGGATCTTACAGCAAGTGACCTTTAGTACCACATACTTTATTATCAATCAGATATTGTATATGGAAATAATTATAGTGTGCATTGACAATAATTCTACATATTACAGCATAAATAAAAAGATAAATATCTACTGACATGAAAATGGATTCAATCGGCTAAGGTACCAAGCTGGCTTAGTTCATAAAATCTTGTATATATTAGTTACTGGGCCAGAATAAATATTACAGTAAAGGTACAAATAAAAATCAACGTTCAGGAGATAAAAAATTGAGCGTAAAGTCAAATTCCTGCCAATCGACCGTACGATGGATAAAATAAAGAATGATTCTCATCAGAAAATTTACATTATTATGTTTGAAATTTAAATTGTTACGTTATATTAATTGCCCTGTCGCAGATTTTCAGTACCCTGTCCACACAAGACGTTACCAATCGTCAATGATAATAAAATTAATGATGAGATCCTAATCGTAACATGTCATTTAGCAAAACGTATGGCAGCATTAAGTACAGAGTTCGGCGTGACAGATCGTTTGGCCGCTAGCCAATCGGAGCTCGTAACATGTATGGAACACGACGCCGACCTAATCCGAGCTACGTCCGGAAATTAAATTTTTGAGAAACAATACAGTGAGCGAAGCGTGGACGGCGGAAAATTGAAACGTTTGACTTGTATGTAACTCTTGGCCGCTTTTGTGGATAAAAAACAACTTGGCTTTGTTAAGTTTGCTTTGGCACGAGTTTCAAGGAATATGAACGCGATCACAACATCCAGATTGGGGTCGGGTTTCAGTCTAAACGGATGCACCTGAATATCAGTATTTGACATAGAGCGACCGCCTATCTGACTAACACAATCCAGTTAGTACTGGGTAATATGATACCCCTTGGTAAGACTGGTCAGACTTTCGGGGCACCTAGTTACGACTGCCAATGTCATCATTGTTGTTGAATATTTACAGCTCTTTTAGGGATTGCGTTTTCATCGATGGAATCCCGATTAACTATCATTTTATTCATTCCTTGGTCTCAAATACAGTCGAAGCTCATTCTAATTGAAAGCGCATTATCACTCAATGCCATCCCCCCTAGCAATACCGTAAGTTATGAAGTGTTTAAGCGATCATTAATTCAACGCGTGAATTGATAATAAATTAGAGCTACAATATAAATTATTAATGTTAAGACCTGCATTGTTCTATTCCTAGATTCAAAGAAGTCGGTTAAAGAGGTTTTAGTATTCACACGAAGCGAAAATAAGCGTGTGACACGAAACATTCTAACAGATAATACTGGCTGGCGGGCTTAAAAAAGCTCATTCGACGAAAGTCTTTATTTTTATTACCATAAGGTTTATGTTAGAGGGTAAATAACCGTTAAAAAAACGGTATTGTTCTAAATTAAAAAGGAAAAGTTTTCTTTAAATTAAACCTTATTTATAGTAACTGAGCACAAAAGCGTTGAAAAGGGAGAGTGCCTCGTGAAATATTACTTCGTCAGAGGCCTGAGGACTGAGAGACAGAGGGAGTCCCGTTTTGACATGTAATGAAAGAAAAATTACACGAGCCAGCCTTTGTACGTACAGTCACCACTTTCATTTCGACGAAATTAACTTTTGGATGCTCTGCACTTGTTTTAAAAGTACTGTGGAAACTCGATGTCTAGGGTTTAAAGCGGGAAGTGAGTTCATTTTTTTCCTTTTAGGTCTACAGTATTCTGTTTTAGGGACAGTTGTTTATTCCGTCAATTTCAGCTTTGCAATTTTTACGTTTTTAAAAATTCAAACCCTTAAAGGGAAAGTTCAGTTTTGTCCTTCGTTGTCTAGAGTGATAATCTAGTGAGTTCTTGTAATAGAAGTAGATCCAAGAGATTCTCTTGAAGCGTCCAAATGTTCCCGTCGCAAATAAAATTAAATTGAAAAAAGGCGAACCAGAGGAAATGGCACTCGTACAAAATTTTCCAATCTCTCAGATTTTCACTTCATAAGGCAGAATAGATGTTTCAGCATTATTACAAACACCAATTTATTTGACTAAATAATTCATTCGCTGAAAGGATAATTCACAAAGCGTTGGTGTCATTCCCCTGTTATTTCAGAGACATGGCAGGGGAATGAGATTCTGAATAGATCTCTCGGTCGCAAACGTAGTAATAAGATTTTAAATGTGAATTTCTGTCTAAATGAACTGCGTCACATTGACATGGCGGATATTTATGTTTGTCAACTCGTTCGTTTTAATTAAATTGTGATAGACAACGTTTGTTCGTCAATTATTGTGATGACTGAGTACGGAGCAACACATTACGTCTCCAGTAATTAAATTCTATGTTTTGCTTATTACGAAATGATAATTATCATGTATGCGTATTTAGTTCTATTTATGACTGACGAATATGTGATGAGCTGATCATCATCATCATTGGCTTAACCTTTATCCAACTATGTTGGGGTCGGCTTGCAGCCTAACCAGATGCAGCAGAATACCAGTACTTTACATGAAGCTACTGCCTACTTGACCTCCACAACCCAGTTAGTACTGCATACATATGACTGACTGACTGTATATTATGTGATCAGCTGATAAAAATCTATATCAGGCTCTCAGGTCTCAGCCCAGAAAAGAGTGTGAAAGTATCTGCATACAAATTGTATTTAAAAACATTCATTCCGAACCTCCAGAACATAACTTAAAAGCAGACCAGAAAGTTGGCCTTAAATAAAAACATCGCGACACGAATTCCGTCAAAGAGTAAAATAAATAACAGCACTCTATAGAGAGGGCAAACAGCATTTTTTGCAAATACCAAGATAACATTAAACATCAATCACCATACTTGGATAAAAACCCGTTGCTAAGTTGATTCAGCTTTGCTTCTCGTGTGAATGTTGATAACAGACTTACATTTATTTAAACCAGTGAACACATTTCTCATTTGGCGGGAAAGTCGGTTAAGGTAAAGGTTTTTCTGCGAACACAAGGGAGAATGTTCTGGGTTAACTGATTTACCAACTCTTTGAAGGTCTGATTGAAGTAGACTGGCATTATAACATAGCATCACGTCTGTAATCCCCGCAAGATTAGGCAGAGGTGTACCCATTAATACACACTTAGCCAGTTATGTTTAAGTCGAGCCTATTGCCATCATCGCCATCGGGGACAAATGCAGACTCCGTGCCTGCTACTAAGATATTCCTGATGGAAAAACCCGAGAACACTTTTCCGACCCGGGAATCGAACCCAAGACCTTATGCTCAGCAGTCACGCTTGCGACCACTAGACCAATGACATAGACTGGGTTTGTAAACGAAAGTTAAATTAAGACTACACATCACACTTCTTTGAGTTGCCCCTGAAACGCTGATTTAAATGATAATTATGGTCAAGGGCTAAGAAGGAACATGGGTGGTTTTTAGTCAGTAGAAGTCTGACACTCCCTTTCGCTCTACCCAAGAGCGTGAGGGGTTATTTGATGATTTCCCACCCCCAAAAAAAAAAAAGACTACACATGATAATTATGGTTCAATACTTAAATCAAGCACCTAATCAACACCTCAAGCCCTTAACAGAAGCACTTGGGCAGAAAATAAAGCGACGAGAAAGTTAACCCTTAATTTTCCATTTGAAAACGAGAAAAAAAATCATTCAGCTCGCTTTCGCGTGATATACAAAAAAAAAACGTTTTTTATATACAGCGTGAATACAAAGCGGGTAAGTCAGCTGATGAAATCGTCGTCCAAACAAGCGGTCGGGGATCCTGAATAATTTATACAGAGAAAAAGAATGGTCCCTCCCCTGTTTACGTTCTCTTGTTGATATTCCATGGGGATTGCTACTAACGCGGCCTCTGAAATACACACCTCTCCCTCTTACATACGTGTTATACAAGGGACAGCAAATATTTGTTGTGTATCGAGGCTGGATTGAAAAGGATTTGAAATTTCGACAGAATAAAGTAACGTTTAGATGGACGGGGGAATAAAATGAATGTAGATTTAAATGAAGGTTTATGTATCTGACGATATTTCTTGGTGAATAATTTAAATATGAAATTTTGGGAAATATGTACTACATAAAGGAAAATGGCTGAGTAAAGATATATTTTGGACATATTGCGATTCAAAATTATGTATTTCTTTGATTAATGTTCGGAGTGAACATTGCTTCAAACAACTGAAACTAGAACGGTTTTGAAATCGAAGCTACCTGAGGGGCTTAACCAAAATTCGCATAATATCTCCCACAAAAGTTTCAAGTTAATATTTATAATACCAGTGACCTATTCGGGCTTCATCTAACTAAAAGCCTTAGGGGTAGATCCCTATCAGTTTCACTAAAGTGCGAACTTTAAACACCTAGTTCAGTTCAAATTACGAAAGGTGGACATAAAATGGTTATATACGAACATTTTATATTAGTCACGGGAAATGTTCCGAGAAGTTAATCTGACAGGCGTAAAAACGTCGTAAATATAGAAAATATAAAACCTATGGGCCTGAACTAGGTACCCACACGACTCCTACGCAGGGTTCTTAGAAATGGCGAATTTAACTATCAGCGTATACGCAAGATATTATAGAAACGTGGTTTAGGAACGAACAAAGCCTGAATGCATGGCTGACTTTACATATACATATGTAGGTGTATAGGTACATCGTTATTGGTCATAAGGAGCCCATTGTCTGATATTAGATTAATGCTAAGCAGTCTGTCAGATAGGATCGTCTGGTAAAGACATACAGGAACCAGGAAGTCCTTATTTAGGTAGGTCTATAATATTATTACAGAATATAGAACTTAAAAGGGACTTTATTGTCTAAGAATTTGTTTCGGTACCTATTTCTTCTCCCCAGCTTAAATCTTAAGAAAATGGTAGGGGTGCGATGTTCTGGGGGACTGTCTTCTATGATTTTGAAGTTCCTCTTCTGATTGCATTAGAACTTTGATAGCCGTTAACGATGCAAAGAAAGTAACGAAGAAAAGCGATATAATATGTTGTATTCTGAATAACCTTTTCGAAATAAAAAGTGAAGTTTAAAAGGTTATAGCTGCAAAATGAAATACAGCATGAAATAATAAAGGAGAAAATAAAATACGACGGAGTTGGCAATCAGGCGAGCGGCTCGGCCCTTATTAGAGAACACCTACACATTCGTTGCGGGGATTATCATATTTTTTAAAGGTGAACCTTGTACTGGGAAAGAGAAAAGAGTAAAACATTTTTTACAGTAACGTTGGAGTTATCGTTTAGGGTTAAAAATAAAAAATGTAAATACAAAAAATTATACCTAACAGATCTGGGCAACACAGAAACACTGTAAGAAGGTATGTTATGTACAGACGGCAGCACATGAAGTTATCCCGAACTGCCAAATTTTCCCAATCAATCTCGAACCTTAGACTTTTGCGATAGAGTTGAAAATCTACTAAAGAAAGACAGATTGTATAGTACCTTGATCTGCTGGCGTCTGTACTACCGATTTCACTGACGGTCTGCAAGTTATCACCCTTATGCCCAAAGAAATACGGTTGAAAAGTTGTCGACCGTCACTGAACTCGGTAGTACATTATTTGAACGTCCTTACGATATTAATCCTTCCACATTAACCTCCAAACAAGAATATCTCGCACCCCCTACCACTTGTCACATTCCCCTGTCGTCTCATCATTCCCCTGTAACAGTACAAGCGTCTCATTTTTCCGATTTTACATTCGCACAAAGCGTGTTCTCCTTAATTTAACCTTTTGGATCGCATGTACGGTTCCCAGAACAGCATGTAAACGTTTTTCCTCGTTCCGTTCCGATTTTACGAGTCAAGTACGAGTTTTAGAATTGCTTTTATGGTTTCGAAGTACCCCTGCCTATGTCTGAATTATTAAATTGAATACTGTATACGCTCGGCGGGCTCGTATCGCGTCGTGAAGATATAGTTTTACTGTGCCATTATTTATTTATTAATATCATTTTAGGCAGGGGAATTAGATTGGAGATTGTTAAGAGGTTTCATGTTCGCGAGATCTGACACCCTGTATACGTAGACCTTTGTGGAACTGCGGGTGGTAGCGGCATGCTGAATATTAACATCGTATTTCGCAGCGCTCACTTCAAATATGTCTGTCTGTTACCTGGGAGCTGCCAAGAAAAGCCTCGAAACTTACCTGAAAACAAAAAGAACACAGATTTAATAAACAGCACGATAAAAATCTTAATGCTCACAAAACGTGGTAAACGTACAATATAAAGGTAAGTAACACAACCGTATCTACGGGTACGCTACGTATTTCGTCCTCTTATCAAGCTAGAGTACACAAACAGTACACCATTAATTTCGACGATATTATCCAACATAAATTTATATTCAGACGTATATAATTAGCTGCCCACGCGCAAAGGAAAAAGCGTACAGAATTTCACAATCCTGGGCCGCCCACACTCCACCCGAGCCTTTAAAATACGCGGAGTATTTACACGAAAACGGACTTTTCTAAGATTAAAATGTTGTCGGATTTGCATTGAGGCGATAAGAGTATAATGAGCCGGGCGGTTGCCGGCGCCAATAGATCACGGTAGACGGCGCCACTGAGGCGCGCTTGCGCAAGCGCTGCACGCACACTTCGCACTCGATCAAAGATTAGATCTCAAAGATACGAGAGGAATTTGCAAAAATACCAAATTATTGAATAAATTATATTTTTTGATGAGCGAATCATAATAAGTTAGCGAATAAAGATGGTATGCTAATTATATTGGACATTAATATGTATTAAGGCTCGTTTTGATGACACGCTATTAATCTTATAAGCGTCATCTCGCTTGTTATGTTAAGCGGATTAAACACGAATTAATTATGTATTTGCATTTTAAAGGACGATATAATCAGCTGATAGCGGTATTTTGTACACTAAACAAAGATTTGGAGGACTATTTAAATGTCACGGTATGCCACCAATCAACTTCTTGTATTAATCCCTTAATCCCATTCTGAAACTGATGTAATAATGAATAAGTTGAACATTTCAACCTTTATCAACCTTTTCACCATACCTAATTTCAAGGCCCACCAGGTCTCCATTCATTGAAATTTTGACTTATTTTCTTCTTATTGGTATAGTGGTCGTAAGCACGATTGCTGAGCATGAAATCCCTCCTCGGTTTGATTCCCAGTTTGAGCAAAGTGTTGTTTAGCTTTTCCAACAGGAAATTAGGCCCTTGACGGGGTTTGGAAGCTCTGACACTAGGGTGTGCGGAGTCGTTAGACCTTACTGCCCACGCGATAAGAAGAAGAACAGGAATATTTCAGTAGGCCCGCAGTCTGGATTTGTGCCCGGTTGATGGCAATAGGCTCACCTCTATAATGGCGCAATTTCATTAGTCGATAGGGCCCGCATGCGGGGTGCGAGAGATTTCTGGAATGCAAGCCACAGGGCCCGCATTCGGGGAACCGTTTATAATTATGTATGATATTTACTCCCCGTATGCTGTATACAACAGCATACGGGGAGTTAATACCATACATAATTCAATAGAAATTTCATGAAATTTCTGAGATTATAAGCATAATGTTATTATGTTATGTTACTAAGCTGACCCCAACATAGTTGGGAAAAGGCTAGGCAGATGATGATGAACTCCCCGTATGCTGTATACCAGCATACGAGGAGTTAATACCATATAATACATAATTCAATCGAAACTTCATGAAATTTCTGAGATTATAGGCATAATGTTATTATGTTATGTTACTTTTAAGAATAACATTAATCAAATACGTATAAAACCATCAGCTCGTTCTAAACGTGACCATCTGCCACCATCCTGATCTATGTCTATTTAACGTTGTAAAGTGCCTCTCTTCAGTGGCTCGCGAGGCATGCCTATAAATCGGCTTCTATTAGCCGATAGCGGCTCCTTGATTACTTGACTGACTACCAACTCGACATCGGACTCACACGTGCACCGTAGAATTAGGTAATTATATGCCAGGCTTAAAGCCTTAAGTGGTGGATAACTTTATATTTAAGAAAATAAGTGAAAATGTGGCAGTAAATAACATAACATAACACAGATGACAGATGAGAGACAGACGGTTAGACAGAGATACTACCCTAGGCTAACCTAAGTCCTATGTTATTGGGGGCGAGCCTATCTAATATCTATCTGTCTATTTTGAAAGCAAATTGCTTGAACCTATGCTGTACAATTGTGCATGTATGTACAGAGGGATAAAATTCATGACAATATTTGATTATTATTAACCGCGAATTTATTTGCCATCAACCCACAATTCCATATTCCATGGTTGCTACTGAGAAATTCCTGATGGAAAAACACAATAAAATTTTGCCCGACCTGGGAATCGAACCTAGGAACTCCTGCACAGCATTCGCGCTTGCAACCACTATACCAATGAGGCAGTACTCAACACGTACACCTTAGAATTAGGTAATTACATGCCAGGCTTAAATATTACGCGTTAATATATGTAGTATCGTGTAGTTGTCCTAAAATGGTGGTAGGAATTTCAATTAAGAAAATATTTGAAATCGTGGTGGTAAATATTGGATTAAAGATCGCAATGAAAAAAGATGATGTGTGTAAACTTGTTTATGGTAATGTGTCAGATGTTTTAAGGTAGTGGGGAATGTCAAAATCTTCTGCCCAAAATTAACAGCTGTGGTATAACTATCTTCTTAGGTACTCTTTGTTGCTCGCTGCCTTTGCGATTCTTAATATACTTCATGTAATTGGTCCCGTTAACTTAATAAGGCAAATTGGTGCGACAAATTCAAAATCGTAATTTTCAATGACAGCCGATATCGATCACAAAAAATATATGAAAAATGCTATGGGAATACAAAGCTGCAAGATAAAATTTTATGAACAGGGGGTCTAAAATGGCCACTTTAGCAGATCAAACCGTAAAATGAACCTTTCATAATAGTAACTTCGTCTGTGACCATTTTACGAATTTTAACGCAATAGGGGATAGGACAAAAAAAAAACGAATTAGTCCGTCAGATAGATTTCCAAAAAATATTGAACACATATTTTTTCTTTTTTCACTTAAACAAAAAATAAAGACGATAATTATAGTGTTTCGAAAACTCGTGAACTCCTCGAAAACGTCAAATGTCAGTACATTTTTTACCTACAAGTGACGTCACAAGCCCCCACTCATGATCTTTGACACGTTTTATCTTCGTCAATTTTTATTAATTCGATAAAACAAAAAACACGTATCCAATATTTTTCGATAATCTAACTGACGACGGACTAAACAGAATCATATTTTTTTGACTCAGTCAAATAGATCATAATAGGAAACTAATATATATTTTTTTTTTACACTAGGAATTTCTCCTGTATCGTGGGTGCGTTTACAAACACATAAACTCACATACACAAACACACCCAGACCCGAAACAACTGCAGGCCATACAAATATTTGTTCCGTGCGGGGATCGAACCCGCGACACGCAGCGCAGCAGTCCAATCGCTCAGCCACTGCGCCAACCGTGCCGTCAGTCAATTATTTTCCTATTATGATTTATTTTCCTAAATGGTCACAGACTATTGTGAAAGGTTCATTTTACACTTTTTAACGCAATTCATATTATGATCTGATAAAGTGGCCTTTTTAGACACCCGCAGATGATTTAAAAAAACTATTGGGGATTCAGAATAATATACTGAATACGAGGTAAAGTCCATTTCACGAAAGAAGTCCCGCAGACGCAGCGCTGTATGTCGCGCGACATAATGTTGTTTCACAACATTTGGTATCGTAAATAAACCTTATAACGCACTAATCCAATAATAAACTCACAAAATATCTACCACAACAAACGCACCTTGATAACATCGACAAACGACAACATGGCCGATCTGTTAAATTTAGTTCCACAATTGTCCGCGGGACTTCTTTCGTGAAATGGACTTTAACTGTTTTAGCCTCGGTATCCATTTCACCAAGTTAGATATCTCTCATGACTTCGATACTAGAAAGCATTGATGTAAGATGCTACAAAATATTTATTGATACTTATCAATAAATCAGTGTTACTTGTCTTCGAGGATTTTATGTTCATTGAGGGAAATGATTTCCTCGGTAACGTGTATTATTAACCGGCTTATTATATTGCTTCTAATTTCTTTTGTACGCCCGGGGAACATTTTCACTTGATTATTGTACTTGATTGGCTAATACCAAACCAGTACAATACTCACGTGTCACTTATTATATCAATTAAAATAATCTTGAAAGCTATGTAGTATATCGTTTCAGCTGTTAGCTAAGCATGGTTTAAAAATAGTAGAGTAACCTCCTTCTAAACTGGATGTGAATATACTCAAATTTCGTGCAACAACGAGAAGTATGGAAGAAGAAAACATGCTGCACATAGGTACCGCAAATAAATTAGAATAAGCGCAGGAATGATGATGATGATCGTGCAAAAACGATTTGTTTCTACATTTCGATTCACCATCTGATTAAATCAATTACTTACTGGCATCTAAATCTAAACAGTTTTCACCAAACTTAACAGCCGGTTTAACCAGCGTCTGCCCATAACCGCCAAAATTGAGACATAAAATTATGGCTTTCCAGTTTTCCCATACTTACATAACAGGGTTGCCATATACACTTTAACTCACGATTTCATATTACAATATCTCGTATTACCTGTGCCCATATATAGGAAAGCGATTGGAAATAAAACCGGCAGTGTGGCAAAGAGGTTGGCAGCTAATAAGACCTATAAAGGCAGACGCTCCGATGTACTAAAATAAAGTTAATTACTCGTAAAAGGCTAGGACGGCCGTTTTTGAGGTCGTGTAGACAACAGCTTGGTTTTAGGTCAGAGAAAAGTGATAACTATTGTGTTTCTGGTATTGGGAAATGTGCACACAAGGTGTCATCATTCTCTTGCCCTTATCCCAATTCATTTGGGGTCGGCGCAGCATGTCTTCCTCTTCCATACTTCTCTATTTTATCTAAACTCAATTCTTGGAAGTATTGCGTTTTTAACTCTCTTGAAAATCATAAAACAGCCTTTCTGAAGGAAGTGATGCGATCTGGTGATCAAAATGTGCTATGGTTAAACTAATAAAAAATTATGCATTTCAAAAACTCAGAAAACTTAATTTGTTCATATTCATGGTCTGAGACAGAGACGAGAGGAATTGCGTTTATTATGTTACCCCCTATATACCTCATCATCATCATCATCATTCTCCTGCCCTTATCCCAATTCATTTGGGGTCGGCGCAACTTGTCTTCTTCTTCCACACACTACAAATAAAGCATTCTGATTCTGATTCCATACTTCTCTATTACTCGTCATGTCAGCAGTCACCTCTTCCTCCTTTCCATTGTTTCTTTGGTTTTCCTCTACTCTTATAGCCATCTACATTAATACTTAACATTTTCCTCATTCCTTCGCATCAATATTACGAAATTTATGAATGTTGATGAAATAAACCTAGTTTATTTAACGATTCAAACTGTGTGTGTCTCCATGAGCAAAACGCCTAACTTTATGTGTGTGCCTACCTGTATAATTTACAATATACCAACAAAACCCGTTCCAAATAATTCAGTCATTATTCATTTGATTTTGATCTTAATCTTGGTTTAACATCCAAAATCGCTACTGTACTTTTTCTTAACACCAAGAATGGGCAAGTGGCCCCACAAAACTGAGGTTTGCTTGTTTTATGGTCTCCATTATGCGTTTATGCTGATTTGTGTAAATCAGAGGAATATTTGACTTAGGCGGGGCGCCGGTGGCAGCGTGGGCGAAGCCCCACTGGAGCCCTGACCTACTGCAGACAAGCTATAAAACCTATTTTCAAAATAAACATACAACTGCAGATATAATTCAAAACTAATATCAAAAACATAATTTGCGAAACTAATAAATCCCTCCTTTCAGTTTGTTCAAAGTTTCTTTTTGTATAAACTATGACAGACAAAATATAAACACTGTAAAATGTTTAATGTATACGTCAACTATTTCTTTTGACGTGGCGGTCCCAATTCTTTTTTACATAAATTGTTACATTATGTTTCAGAAAAACTGGGGCAGATTCAAAGCGAAATAATAATCTTTATGGACTAGAAATGATAAATTGATATGGCTAGCGAATTAGGTTGAACTGGCAATAGATAAAGAGTATATATTTCTTCGTATTTTTCAGGAAATTTTGGTTTCGTTGCTTTAGTAAATAATTATCCGTGAGAAATAGTGTCCCTTCTCCTACGTGCATTGAACCAACATTGCACTTGTAGTTAAAACGTTAGAGCACCGATAAATCAATCAACAAATAAAGCTGACGACACACTGGGCGCTAAACTCATCGGCATTCCCAAGTACAGTCAGTGCCCAGCGTTACCTGACCCCTCTTCTTACACCACTTGCCGTCTTCTTCTTTATACGAGGGGTTAGGTAATGCTGGCTAGTGACTATACCATAGTTCGCATCACGAAATCTCGAGCGCACCTTAACACCATAAATCACAATTGTCCAGTTTAATTACGAGTCAAGCTTTATCTTGGATTCGACATTCATAGCATATCGTAGGGATTGTCGCACCCACGGAGCTGAGAAGCTAGGCGCCGGCTGGCCACGTGGGCAGTGGAGTGAAAGGAATCGGTGGTATTTATAGAAAAACCTGTGTTCAGTTCACCTGCTGATTTGCTTACTCTGTCGTTATGTAATTGAGGATAGATTTTAACCCTCGTCAATGAAAAAAGTGTTGTTACTTGTATCTATATGTCATGTGGTATCGTTAGCTCTTAAACGGATGAACCGATTTTGATTTCATTTTGTTTCGTAGAATGTTGAATAGTGTTGAAGTTGACATTTGTGATAATCATCATTTTGCCTAGCCTGTTCGGTCGGCTTCCAATCTAGCCGGATGCAGCTGAATACCAGTATTTTACATGCAGCGACAGCCTATCTGACCTCCACAACCCAGTTAGTACTGGGTAATGCAATACCCTTTGATAAGACTGGTTGTAATTTGTGAAAATGTTTCATAATTTTTTAAAGAAATGCAAGATTGGTTCTGTCATAAACTCATAAGGTCCATGTTTAACTATAGTTACTTTATTCATTGTTTATATTTGGAAGAGAGTGTACTAATGTTGAAATTTTATGTTAAGTTTAAGATTACTAAACGAATTATGTACTTACACATTTTTATTGTTACCAGAGGCCATTGTGATTTCAAAAGCGGTTAAATACTTTCGATAATTCCTTACAATATTGCTTTAAGTCATAGAATTTCATCATGAATGGTGTATTTAAAGATTTTTGTTTTCAAAATACGGCAGCTCAACATTCCTGGGAACCATTACTCATACCGAACATGGCCCTGTGTGTACACAGTACCTACATTGTTACCTTTAAGTAATATGAACCTCCCATAAATTAAAAACGACACCTACAGCTTTATTACATAAAAGTAAACAACAACCGCAGAAACCAATAAAACGTCATAATGTTTATGAAAGATTACGACCACACGTAAATCTCAACAATTTTACTGAGACCCCTAATAACCTCATAATTTTAACAACCTGTACGAAGCGAGGGGGTCGTTAGCCGTATCAAGATACGCTGGTTAATCTATGTAAGGATGTTACATCTAATAAACATCAAATAGATAAACATACAGATATGGAGCGGATAAACGAGTGAGGTTATTTACCTAATCTATTACAATTTTATTTGTATCGTTGTGATAAGGGAATGTAGACCTTACTGCGTAAGCGTTAAGCGTGTAATAAGGTGAGAATGTCAGTGATAACCCGTTGGGCGCCCAGGGATTGCTCTCACGACTATTTCGCCCACTCGTTTTGGGGACTAGCCTAGACTAGTATTTAAAGTAATCGAACTCATTTGAACGTAGACCAAAATGGTTGGAATAGGTCGGATGTTTGGCAATGATTTTGTCCAATTAAATCTCACGTTCTGGTCTGCGAAACTGATCAGAATATGAACGTAACTTTTCGCAGTTCTTTTGACAGAATCGTCACCATCTTCCTGCCCTTGTAACATGTAACTTGGGGTTGGCGCAACCTGTTTTATCTCCCATTCGCCCCTGTCAACGGTCACGCAGTCATTCACATCTTTTGCTTCCATATCATTCCTCACACTATCCAGCAATCGTTTCCTTAGTCTTCATCTCCCTTGCCATCCGTTATCAGTTTATTTTCTAGAATGTGTCACTTAAAAGAACACAGAGTTTCTTATTTCTTTCTAAGCCAAGTCAGAGCCCAGGTTATTTTAGGCACTAATCACATGATAAAGAATTTCATTTCCCACGACGAAAGGTTTTATCACATAGGCACGATTTGTTAAACATTACTAGCCGAAATCACCTTTCCTTTTAATAAGCTGTTTCGTCAATAAAACTTTTATAACTTAAACACGACCACTTTTCCTTTCTGAGTTCTCCCACGTCAGGAAGCAACCACACATGACGGAGAACCGACTAGATGGAGATAGAAAGAAAAAGCTAATAATTATGCAATAGTCCGACACGTCATCGGAACCGTAACAAGGCGAATTACATCTTTTTCGCTTTCGATAGCGAAAAATTTAATATTCCCTTGATTAAACCTTATTTCCTAATATCAATTCGCAATATCGGTGGGTTCGCCAATAATTTACATTTTATGAATATTTATTTTGACCGACCGTTAACTAATTATAATAATTAACGGTAATTGGATTAATTAGACTTGTTATTAATACTTCAATGATAAGTTGGACGTCGATCTGATTTTAGAAAGCATTTGCAGCAATTATGGGAATTAATCGGTTTTATGATCAAGTTTAATTAATTTTATTATACGGCCCATTTGCCATCGGAAATTAATAAATGTATGGAGATTAATATGTTTGAAGTTGCAACAGGCTCTATTAGCCTTATCTTATCTTTGTAAAAGTTTTTGTTTATTTATGTTGGATGTTAATTGGTTGTTTTATTATCTGGAGTAATTGGTAGTGATTTAGTTTAATACTTAAGGCAATAAAAAAAAAACAAAATCGGTTTATCCGTTTGGGAGCTACGATCCTGCAGACAGACAAACAGATCCACAGATACACGTCAAGCTTATAACAACCCTCTTAATTTTCGGTTGAGAGATAAAGTGTTGGAAAAATAGCCAATCTTTAGTTGCATTCCACCCACCATAAGTCCCTGTCATATTCCTTGACATACCTTAAACGCCGCCTCCTGAGTCCTAACTTTCCTGTACAATTTGTCAAACGACTTGAACTTATTTATAGCACATAATATATTTAACGAGATGCTCTCAAAGTGCTCTCTGTAATATATTCGACGTCGTAATTATACGGGACTAGTTGCGACGTCCTTTGAATTATGTATGCGTATGCGCAGGTTCTTTGACGGTGTGGTTTGATTTGATTCTCTGTAAATGGTTGCCTGTAATGTCTGGTATGGTATGACGGGGACATTGTTTTGTGTGAATTAATTTATTCAAGTTAAATATACATCTGTAACTGATATTTTGCCCTTACTAACTTCGATAAACAATTTGCCAAGTGTAGGCGTAATGAGCATCATGCCATTAATGTGTATGAGATAAATGAAACACCGTTGTATATCATTCAGGAATATTTCGTTACTTTTTGCCCAAGAAATCAAGTAAATTATTTTTTAATTTAAAATTCAGATGTAAATTCGATACCACCTACATTCGTTAAAAGAGTTTATTTAACAAACCTTATCTGAAAACGGGTTAAGTCATAATCAACCTTAATTTTAGTGGGTGGCGAAGCTTCAAAAGATTCCAAAAACCGCAGAACAGATCCCTACTACATTATACTAGTTGATCATTTGACATAATTAATGTGTATGGTGTAACTGAGTAATCTGTTGAACAGATTAGTGTGGTTTCAAATAGCTAACACCGTGGACTACATCAGAAGTGGGATGGGTTCCGAAACCAGCGAGGAATCATCTACAGCTACTTTGAAGATGACTTTATTGGCTTAGCAGAACGTGATCGTAGTTCCGGAATGTGCCAAAATATTTAATTAATGGTTAGCTTTGAAGTTTTAATTTAAAGGATTTATTGATGGAATGCGGCTGTAAAAACTGTGTGAAAACCCGCTTTGTAATCGGATTGTTATGACAGGCGGTTATCCTTTCCGATACAAATTTCGAATGTTGATAAATGAGAATTCACAATATTGATTGGGCAGTGAACGCATACCGCCCACAATTACTTTTACAGCCATATTATTATTTTTAAGGGAAAAATTACAATCAACTGTCCATTGTTATGTATGGTTTTGATCGAATGATAGCTTTATTTTTGAGCAGAATGAACATAAACTGTCTTATAAAAGCATGTCATAAGTAAATGCTTAGGTAAGACTGCTTGGAAATCATATTCTTAAGCATGAAGGACCTAACTTTATCCACGATATTGTTCGAAATGTCTTCGCTCTCTAAGTTATCCTTTTTTTTGGGGGGGTTGGGAAATCATCAAATAACCCCTCCCGCTCTTGGGCAGAGCGGAAGGGAGTGTCAGACTTCTTCTGACTAAAAACCACCCATGTTCCTTCTTAGCCCTTGTGCCGAGGTCGCGGTATCTCTTTCGAACAACCCGCAGCAGCTAAGTTATCATTCACAGTTGACTTTTCGTTCCGCTGTCTTCATAGCCCCAGTCTAACCATTGTGGGAACGCCACATGGAACTGTATCGCTTTTGTTATAACACTCAGAGCAGAGTTATTAAGAGTAATGCTCTGTGAAAGCGGTGCAGCAAGATTTATACACGTAAGACGTGCTAGTGTGTGGGAAGGCAGTTTGGGATCCAGTATTGTCACTCATAAGTAGTTTGTTGAATAATTTTCCGGAAATTGGGTAAAATCAAGTAACGGTTTTTCTGTTGACTTCAGTTTTGGTTACTTGGGAAACATTCAAGAAAATCTTTCAATTGAAACATTTGCTGGATTTTAGTGCCCAACTCGGGTATTAGAACTGAATTTCTCTCTATGCCTAGCAAAGGACGATTATAATTAACAACTTTTTTATGATAGGGAAGTATCCACTTAAAACTTTAAGGATTTTGGATAAGTCTGTGAAACTTCAAAAATATCGTACAAACAAAACTACAGTTATTCTTATTGATCGTAACATTCCAAGATATTCCACTTTGTAAGATGGCGCGAGTATGTTTAGAATTACAATTTAGTTCTGTTCCCGGTTGTGAGTGACAAGCTGACAAGTGACACATTGCTCAATGTTTGTCCACCATTGTCCACTGTGGCATCGTTGAAATCTTCCCGGATGGCCCAAGTTGGGAAAATATTGTAAGGAAAGAGGGCTGAGCCCAATGCCTACTTAAAAAAGAATAATTATGTATATTTTTTACCGGTTGAACTACTCTCGCTAACAGTGATATTAAACGAACAAGCGTATAAAAGATCCTACATAGCGGAGACTTAAAAAATACTTGAATTTCCTCAGATGCTATCACAAGTTGTTTATTGTTAATCCTGAGGCTTTTAATGGAAGTTCAACCGAGAACAAATCCACATAAAATAGTCAATAAAGCTGTCGGTATAACTATCTGAATCATACCGCCTCAAAAACCATCCCTTGAATGGACCTTCCTACAAATCCAACCAATATTCCATTCAATAAATTGTCTCTGGACCCCGCTACCTCTTCCTCCTTGCACCACCACATCTAAACGTCCAGTCACTTGAATAGCCGGCAGTCAGGTGGATGCGTCGCATTCAGGCAGACGTGCCGCATAATTATGTTACCTTTCGGAGCTCAATAGACCCTCATTAGCATACGGTCATCGATGTTGTTTGACTGATCAAACGAGGAATGTTTTTGTTTGACTGTATTGGTGGAAGCAATTTATGGTTTTGAGTGTGAATGATGGGATAGATTTTGACCGCAAATTGCAGTGTTTGCCAAAGAGAGATTTAGTTATAAGAACTTTGCTTACGAAAGACTAATGGGCTTCTCAAGACGCCATAATGTGTGTTCAGTTCATTACCATCCTATTGGCTTAATTCTTTGTACTCCACTTTTCCTGTTTGTACCGTTCGCCTTTTCTATCCTGTGTATATCTAGAAGATGTCGACCCACGCTACGCTCGCAGATGGATTGATACGGGAAAAGTAAATTACGAGTAACTTTCCTCATAATTTCCTTTACCCGTATCTTATAATCATTCTCCTCACATAATCATAAACAAGCATTCCTTAAACAAATTCTCCAACTATCGAAGACTACAATCCCGTGTTTTGTCTATTAATAAAATACAATAGGTTTAGGCGTAACACGGAGGCTGTGAAGTTAATGCTATTGTTACTGCTATTTATTTATAATGCCCTAATCCCGCTAGAGGCTGCAACTACAAGCCAGAGGCTTTGAATGCAAAGTGCGAAGCCCCGATACGAGGAGACAGCGTCTTCGAGGTGCTTAGTGATACTGTAGATATGATAGTGGAGGCTAAGGATAATAATCTGCGAGATGGAAATCTTTGGAGGTTATTTTTAGATGTGTGAAGTCAGTGATGTTTTCGGGGCGTTGACAGTGTTCGCAAGTTTTAGATGTCATTGGTAGATTGGGATGTGGGTGTCTGGAAGGTATGAGGGTAATATCATAGATTGAAACGTAACAGGACGCCCCTTTGATCAGGGCACTTAGAAATAAAAGGGACAAGGTAAGAGGCAAGACGATCAAGTTGCTACCGTCTCATAGGTAGAAAATTGACTCAAAAGTAGATGTCTCAGGTAAAAAAATTAAGTTTTTTTAATAAGAAACTGGATTTCAACAACCAATTAAAAATTACCAGTCCTATTAATAGTCCTGCAATTTTTTCTACACCTGTTAAACATCATGAAGGCTGTAAAGGCTGGAGCCCCGGTTTTCGCACATTTGCATAATCGGGCAGTGTGTATGCCGGCCGGGCGCGCGTTACACCATAACGATCGAATTAACCAATCAGAGGCGACAGCCGCCAGACTTTAATACCGAAAGGGTTATGTGAAAGGATTCGTTGAGATGACACACTTGTAATATGAATGGTTATTGCAAGGACTTTGATTCCTTCGCCTGTTTGCTTAGCTTTGGAATTGAATGGGATGTTTCTTAGATTAGAGGAAGTGAAGCAATGGACTGCTGGATAACTCTGATCAACTGGTGTCTCGGGATGTCTCACGCAAAAGTCTCGTAGGTCAAATACAGTCATTTATCTGTTTAGCATCTTCAAGCAGAAGACGGACATGTATTGGAATTATTAAAACATGTTGCATGAACAAACGCACTTGATTAAATCTAATTACTTTCCGTACATAGACAAACAGGACTAAAACCAGAGTCATTATCAGAAGTGGGCATACTCGTGTCGATGTTGCCAGCAGCATTATATTATTACAACCTTTTAATAGAACATTATTGCTTGTAACACTGGTATTATCGAATCACTCGACGCGAACAGCCATTTTAATACCATAGCGGTTGTGAAACGAGAAATTTGTATTAAAATGAGGAGTACTTGCAGGACGCAGGATTTTAATTGGGAGTTATTGAAATAAATGTTTTAAATATTAATGGAGGAATACGGGACCAGGAATTGTTTTATCGGAGTGTTAATGAAAAGCAGTGGTGACAATAATATAAATCTGTTGAATTATTAACAAAGCTGTACTATAGAATGAAAACAAAATTAAAACAAAACAACTCCGTTTTTTTTTTAATTTTGTTTTTATCCTGACGAGATGACTGGACCTCGGCAGAGAGAAGTAGAATGAATGGAGGAAGAAATCTTCCCAACAGTAAGATAATATGGGCTAATATAATAATGCCGTACAATCTGCTTGGACACGTTGGACTGCTACTAGTAGATGTTCAAGTTCTGACGTTAATAGATTTTTATCTATCGCTTTATTTGCTAACTCCAAACTGTCGTATGACTTTTACTCATTCTGAAGTCGTTCAACTACAACCACCGTTACTCTCACCTCTAGACAACGTACTTCTTAACTAGCAGTAATAACGAATACCATCACGTTAAGTCTACGTGTAGTAGCTGGTAGGTCGTAGGCTACAGCCATAGTTGCCACAAATTACCGGCAGCTGTTGCCAGGTTTAACATCACGCGTATGCCTTGGGTATGAGAATTGTAATTTTGATAATAACTTGGGCTGATTAGCTTGTAGAATGTGGTAAACTTTAAAAAATTAACGATATACTTTACTGTACATAAACAAGAAGGGAAAAGGAAGAATGAGAAGAAGAGTCAGTGGTGTAATATTTTGAGTTCATTTGGTTCTTGTAGGGTAGTCTCTGAATGGACTTGGATTTGTAATAACGTTGGAAGACTGACTGGGAAGGTTGTTAGAATAACTGGAAGATGAAGGACTGCATAAAGACACACACAGGCATTTGAAAGAAATGAATAGCAAAAGGAAGGCTATGATGTTTCTTTGTTGGAAGAAGTTGTAATTTAGTAAAAATAGCATAAACTGTAAATATAGCAATAAAAATGTATTATGTATGTATGATTTCTTTGAAAATTTTGTAGATAAAATGTTGCACTCCATCTATTTACAGATTACTAACTTAATAAACACAAATACGAGTTTCTATTATACTGTTCAACTTTACTACTTCAACATTACAAAATAATGTTCCCAGGACCTAAACCGTAGGAAATTATGATGCTTATTAAAAATTTAAGTAGCAGCAAGCTTGTTCGCACTTAACTTGGCTATCACTTGTCCATTTCTGCGCCAATTAACTTCCAAGCCACGAACCGGACTATTTCATATATAATTTCACGATTAAGCCCGTGGTATGTTACATATCACATTAGCATAGGGCGCGTTTACTTTGGTTGAGTAAGTCTTAGCTAGTTCTTTCAATCTGACTCCTGTATCAAGTTGCTCTATATCACCAGCTTCTGTTTTTTCTTTATCCCAATTTAGTGCCACAAGTATAATTTCTATGACAAAGTGTGCTTTGTAATAGTGATAGAAGGCCATTGTATCTTTTTGAATGGCGAATATAGATTCGATTCGATAAACCATTTCACTTTCCTTGGTGACCACACGAAATATGGATGAATTACGACAGGCTGTACGCCTGACTGACTTTATTCTTACAAGTTTTTCATCGGTTTCCTTCTTTATAGAAATCAATAGTCTTTCAACATTATGACCAGTAAATAGTTTATATTTAACGCTGAAACCTCCTTTAAATTCATCCTTATTATTTCCCGCGCCTAATGCAAACACACCCTATTTAACGTACGGTAGTACCAAACTATATGTAGCTATGTGTAGTCACATCCAGTTAGCTCACTGATATCGTGTCATTTGCATAATCGGGCCGTATACGGGACAAGCACGGGTCGTATACGGGACAGGCACGGGTCGTATACGGGACGGCACGGGTCGGCCACGAGTTCTCATGTCACTGTTCGGACGCTTTATCGATAGTTTCAGTTTTAAAGCTTGCTTCTGAGTTCCATTATCGGTGTTTAGTCAGGGAGCTAGCTCGTTGGGATATGATGAGGATTTGGTTAGATCGTTTTCTACGTGGTAATTATGTCAGAAGAGTTAATATCGTAGTCTCCAAACGCAAGTTGGCCGAAGCAAAGAAAGCCTGTTCATGTGGAGATTCATAGATATCTGCCATGGAGTGTAAATGTGGTGTTGTCTCACAAACTATGGCACACTTGATATCGTGATCTGTTATTTCCACGTCACAGGTGCAAATGGACGCTACTGAAAATGCCAAAGTCGTCGTCAAATGGGTTGAATCATTTAAATTGTCATCGACACGCTAAGAAGCGTTGCTTTTAGAAAAAGAGGAAGCCTTAGCGTATAAATCATTTGTCAATGGTCTGCACCATTAGTTATGTATGGTATTTGTGTCTTTTGGCCTGTCATTGTCAGTGTTTATTAAGAGGCCATCATTAACTACAATTGTATGATAATTATGATGATGAATCTACATTGCTGCATTTTAATCACATAACTCCGTACAGTTCCACGTAATAAGCGTAGGTGACCAATTTAATGCCAAGACACCTTAATTGGGACAGCATTATTTAACATCATTAATTTCTGACAGTCCCCCATTGTTACGAATCAAGTTCTAAACAAACAACAATAGTTCTGGAAAGGTCACACGTAAGTCACAATTGTATTGAGTCCTGCTCCTTGTAATGGCTTCATATCGGGTTACAACCAGTTCTGTCAGTCGGCCATCTGGGCACATTCTGACATGGCTTTATAAATAAACTAGTGAAGTAAAGGAATGAATTGTGCAAGTTTTGAGTCGCTAGATTTATCTTTGATGACAATAATTGGCTGATATGCTGTGCGTACCCCAAATGAATTGAGATAAGAGCAGTCAATACAGGGATAATGGTACGCTGCGGGTTGTTCGAAATAGATACCTCGGCCTCCACACAAAGGGCTAAGAAGGAACATGGGTGGTTTTTAGCTGTTCTGCCCAGAGCCCGGAGTCATTTGATTATTTCCAACACTAAAACAAAAAGGGATAATGGCACTTTTCATATTATTTTTGTGTTTGAAAGTTAGGTCCTGCAATTTGTGGCAACTTGCAGAGTGAGTATGTTTTACATTTCTGTAACCATACTCCATAAAAAACTGACACATAACCTGAGGAAATTACAAAATGTAAGTACCTATACTCAAAGCCGACTGGCAAAAGTCAATCTTTAGTTCATGTTTCAAAAGCTAGCCTACTCCAAGGACCAAATATTCCAGAATGCTAATCCAATGTTACGAAAACCTCTAGGTAAAGTTATTCGATTACACCTGATAGACACGCATGCAAATTATTGTTAATAGAAATTGCGAAGTCCTGTCCCCGGTTCTTGTGAGATTCTTATATACTTGGCTAACATTTACTTAGTGAAATAATTTATTGTTTGAACAACCTGTTTACATGTAATAGAAACGTTGTATTTGGTTGTAGTTTTGTTGAGTTATTAATTTCTAATTCTAGTGCATTGTAGTTGTATTCTTGAAGTTCAGTTTATTTGTGTCTATCTGTTAGTGTGTTTCCATTATGGTAAAAAAGTTCTATAATCTTTCCAAAAATGTCGTTTTTACATCCTTTGTTACAGTAAGTGTCTGTATTGTTTTCGTAGTTACATAATAGTTCTACAAAAAACTTAGTTTCATCATCAATGAAAACCATTATTCAACGACTGCTTACTAGCCTTCCCGTTTCAAGAATTTCATATACACGCATTTACGAAAAATTCTGGATGCGCAAAAGCCACCACTTAAGCATATTTAATTAACACTCTACTGAAGTACCCACAAAATTAATTACAAAATCTTATTAACACATTATCATTATATTTCATGGCTCCCAAAATATTCGGTAGCTTACGCATGGTTGTTCACCGTCTTAGTAGTAAGACTGCTGGGTCTCAGCAGGTTGGGGCGTTGGGGACGATAACTTGGAGCCCCGTGATGCTCAGCAGGGGCTCATTACCACAATATACAATTTGAGGTATACCTTTATGTAAAGCCTTGTTTACAGTATGTCGCTTTATGTTTAATACATAACGCGCGAATTCTCATACACGCGTTTTAATAATGTAAAGACATAATATGTGTGCAATTTGCAAGAATTGTTTTCAAATTTACAATTTGATGCAATTTTTGTTCTTACAAATGATTACAGGTAATTAAAAGACGGTTCATGTGAATCTTCTAGGTGGTTTCAATTAGTTTTTCCTAACAGATGTACATATTCGTATGTACATGTGGGTAATTCTTTAAAATGAGATCTTGTTGGTTTAACCATAAACTTGCAATAGTACTTTGTTCTAAAACAGGCTATCGTTAGATTTGTTCTTTAAGAATCAAAATACCTTTTAATTAGTGCCGTGTTTCCGGAACAAAACTACTGTAAATTAGACACTGTTTAGTAACAACAGAACAGGGGTTTCTCTATTTAAAACTAGAAAGTTTATTGCCAACTTTCCAAACACAATGAATAGGCAATTAGTTTGAAGCTTTTGCCAAAGCTCGTTACCGACTTATTAAGAATTCAGCGATCTTTTGTTTCATGTAGTAGTGTACCTACTAGAAATTGTGTATTACCTGCAATCTTGCATTTTGTTCGAGAGTGGAGAAACTTGAATATAATACGAAATTCAAACCAGAGTCAATGTAAGACTTCAACCCATTTCTTGCACTATTATATTGTTAATCAATATTTATGGTACAAGTTTTTTTTAATGTTATTGCTGTTAAGGCAATGATGTCACAGTTATTTTGACATTTCCTAACCCTATTCATTCAGTATTCGTATGTTCGAAGTTCAAGGTTTTATTCAAATTTTTACGACCGGATATTAGATAATCTGGCGGCTCATGGAAAACTCGCGCCTCCTACACTAGAAGTGGGTGAATTAAATAATTTGCTTTCAAATCGAGTTTCATTTAATAAGTACCATTAGATAAATGAAGTACACGTTAATAATAATTATTTAATGGTAGGATGTGAAACTGAGGATGTTATTAAGTAAAAATATGACTCTGAGAAAACGTCTCATGAATTTATATGGGCACTGTTGAATAAAGATGGCGGATTTTATGCATTTCGGAGGTTAAATGTCAAAATAGTGTTTTACGGTAGAAATCTAAAACACATAAAATTTAAATAAACGTAGGTATCAAACGTGAATTTCTTTGATAAATGGAACGAAACAATTCAATTTTATTTATTTTAGACGGTGAAACGACTGCGTCGAATTGAATTCATGTCCAAATCGATGAGAATTGTCGAGAACGTTGTTTAACTGCTTCAAAAAGTACCAGAGATAAGTAAAGAAGAAATTCTAAGTGACACAAGCGAACGTTAACAACGCGTGCAACGTTACAAGTTTACAACCATTGCACCTTATAACGTAACTTTAAAAAATAACTGTGTGCCCGATAGAACCTTGAAAAGCAGAACGATTCCAATGCAGCTAAGTAAGCAGGTAATAAATAAGCAATTCTAGATATAAAGGTCTGGTTCGACCTGCTGGTGTGGGCGTGTGGACTGGTTTTACACTTCTTTTATTTTAATTCTCGTTTCGCTAATAACGCGGTGTGAGAGCATCTCTTGAGTTCAATACACTGATAGTGGTATTCGTTTAGCGAGGAACTGGCTTTACTGTGACTACAGAATTTATTGTGTTCCTAAAACAAAGTGAAGATTGTTTATTCTTTTTCTGTTTTTTTTTGTGCGTGTTGCGTTTCGCCGTTGCTTTTATCGATGTTAAGTATGGAATTAGTAAGTTTGATCTTAAATAGATAGTTTTACTAAACTGCGTGGTATTTATTGTTAGAATAGAAATGATTGTTTATTGTATCTGTTAGCATAACAAAATAATGTAACTTATAGAAAATCAGTGTTATGTTTCTTGTAAAATGGTAAATTAATATCACCTAGTCCACTGTGTAAGAAGCTGGAGACAATAGAAACGCCTCAAGCTTCAACTCAATTCTCAGGGTTAGTCTTTATGTGCGAAGGTTAAAACAATGTTTATTTTCATATTTCACGCCACAATGAACTGACAGACAGTGCAATTATTTAAATGGTGGTACCTATGTGTTTATTTTGTAAGTCAACATTCCATAATAATTTACCTACCGAATAGTCCATAAAACGTTGTGTTAATGCGACGTTTAATGATAAGTAGAGCCTTAAAGAAAATTCCATAAAATGAATATGGACTTTAATAGACATCTGGCTTAATATTCGCAATAAATGTTCTATTTTAATTTGAGACCATACCTGTGGGATTTGGATTATGTTATCACCAATCACCATTATTATTATCGAATTTTTAAAATAACATAAATGCAGTGAATTCAAACTTTACATGCATATTCCATTACGAAATTGGAGACTTCATTTATTTATTAGTTTTGCATTGTTAACTTTCGTATTTGTTAAGAACATCAGTAAAAGTAGTTATTTGTGTTTAAAAATATAGCCAGCGTAAAAATCGAAACCATAGATTTTCTTTTATCTGTCAAATTTTGGCGCCATATTTTATGTTATGGATAACATAAAATATGGCGCCAAAATTTGACATTTAACATGCGCTTCCATGGACAACTGGACGCTTTTGAATAAAATTGAAATTGAATACCGTGACAATAGCCATAATCAGATTCACCCGAATATATTTCCAATACGATAAATATAAAATATCATAAATGTCAATTAATTTATACAAAATTTATATGTTAGTGGTTTCGGTCGGTTGTTCGCAGCGGGGGCTGGAGAATGCCACAACTAATGGCGCCAACATAGTTTATTATATTAAGATTTGTTATTCAACAGTTTGTTAACGTTATTATTTTATGTAGGTGTTAATTGAATTGGGAATATTCATTAGTCGGTCATAAAACTTTCTGTAATCATTACTATAACCACGAGCTTTATTGCCGAGTAAAGATTAATTTTCGTTAAATGTTTTACATGTTACATAAGTTGTGGTTTACTTTTGGACGTGTAACAAATTGCATCAAACTGCTGATTTAATATTTATATATTTTGTGTCAATAACGTGTGCAATGTGCAACCATAAACTAATGCAGGGTTGCCAATGTTATTTAAAGTTGTATGTAAAATTCCATTTTTGATCAGTTATGTTTTGATAGTTGATCGCACAAAGTTAGTAAATAAATTCGCGGTTAATAGGTAGGTAATAATCAAATATTGTCATGAATTTTATCTCTCTGTAAATGCATCCACAATTGCACAGCATAAGTTCAAGCAATTCGCTTTTAAAATATC
Source organism: Diarsia brunnea (assembly GCA_949774965.1). Taxonomy (NCBI): domain Eukaryota; kingdom Metazoa; phylum Arthropoda; class Insecta; order Lepidoptera; family Noctuidae; genus Diarsia; species Diarsia brunnea. The sequence goes on along the minus strand of OX459008.1, from coordinate 15,097,429 downwards.
AGGTTCTACTGATTTTTGTAATTCACATAATGTGTTTCTATCAACAGTATCAACTCACAACCCTATTAGCACCTGGCGGTCATGTAAACCTACCAACACACCCTATTAGGGCAGTTGGATCTGTCAAATTTACATTTTCCATACACATGTTCGTAGTGATGTAACATGACAGGATAGTGATCGGTTGCACAACGAGATTGTCGCTCATTCTCTTTTTGTGTTATCTGTGAACTAAATAATTTTATTTTTGCATAAAATGGAAACAAAGTCATGTTGGTATTCTAATTTAAACTGCTTTATCTCCACAATGCCAAAAATAGCGTAAGAATCCTGTTAAATACATCATTTACGATTGTTCTCACAGAACACCGCTACTCTATCGTGTCTTTGACACATGACACTCCAAAATAGTTGACATTAGCGCTCTACATTAAAAAAAAAACTTAACCAAACCATAAACTCTACAAAGGTTAGGTTTTAATATCAGAGAGACCGCTTAATAGTTTCTTAGGAAATTAACAAAGCTTATCTTAATGATACCGTTTATGAGTGGTTTATCTTCGAGGAAATGCCTGCATGTTTGCTCTTGTTCCTTTAGACTTGCCGCGAGAGGAACTGGCTGATTGTTTTATAAGATGCTGGGAACTTTGTTATGAGTTCATTAGGGGGAACTAAAAGTTGAGTAGCAATAACATTGAATTTGAAGCTATATTCTCCCGTATGAAATTACAGTGCTGCATGGTTTTTTGGCTCTTAAATGACTTTGACAAGAAGGCGCTATAAAAAAATTGTGAATCTGTCTCTGGGTCAGGTACAGGTCTAAAACTAATGACAAAAAAAAACTAGAAAACATCCAAAGATTTTTATACGACAGTAAATCAGAACACGGTAAAGCAAGCGAGACGAAAACTCAATTTATTACGGGAGCATTGACTGATAAGATTAAGAGAGAGCCGATAACTGACCGCGTAGATCTCAATCGTAATGATAAGCGGAAATTGAGAGCGGTGACCCACATAGTGCTGATAACAGCTGCATTTTATGTTGGTAGTACACGCAATGGAGTTTGTTTGATATCAAGCTTAGGCCTTTTCCCCATTCAGAATTATAATCGGTTTTAAAAATGATAGCATTTTTATTTTGGTTGTGAATTGCGAATAAATAATCTTAATTTTATGATTTTATGATTTTTGTAGCGTAGTTTTTAATATCTCATTTACACGTTGAAGTTGCACTTATTAAATGAAATAAAACATATTTTCCTTAATCCAACATTATGGATATTTAACATCATATTTTACACAACAAACCGGTAATTTTGCTACTTTAGCGCGTTTTATTTTCTCTTTCTCACATTTTGAAGTGACAAAACTCGAGAATCTTGCGTGTAACGGTACCAGTTTAATTTAATCTTTATAATCTTGAATTTTGGTGTCCATATTGAGACGTTAAGGAAAAGTAGAATTACATAGCGCTCCAAATACGTTGTGGGCCGCGAAGAAAGCGACGGTGATCGCTGAGCGATAGCCAAATGGCGGTGTAGATGACACAAAAAATATTACGACACAGAGCCTGAATCACCGTACCTACATATATTTGGTTTTGCACCAATTCTTGACAGCCAGACCGGGACAAATTGTCAGAAGGTTATGGCAAGGACTAGACTAGACAATGGGTTATTAATTTATGGCCAATGCCTCGTTTGATATAGCAATTCTTCCCTTAAGTTGCTTCAACTCAAAAGTAAAAGACCGTCATCTTATCTGTACCAGAGGGTTGGACCAGGGTTGGATACAAGAAATATTCCGTAACGACAGAAGACTAGATCTATCCCGCTATCTATGACTCTATCCGCTGACTTTAAAGCTCCAGCACAATTATGGAAAGTGTCAAAACGTACATAAACAGGTACTAGTCAATTTAAAGTAAGGACATTATGTTAAACCACGGGCGGTGACCGTGGTTGACCACAGGAGACCACTTCAACTCGTGATATTGGTGGTTGCTGTCAAATTATTGTCATTACATAGTTTCGTGGTGTAAGATATTGTGGGAAAGGTGACAGGTGACTTAAGTGCGCTGTTGTGGAGATTATCATTGTGAACTTGTGAAGCTATTTGGGTGAGGTGAGGAGTATAAAGATGGAGGTTTAACAGTAATGGAGATGTTAAACGAAGTGAGATTGGTTGAAATAAAAAATATACTCCAGGGCGTGATCACACTTGTTGATGTGGAATGGATTGGAGCCGATCAAATGGCGTACCATGAGGCGTTAAAGTTGTTTTAATATAATTCCAGAGTGGGAAATGGGTGGCGTAAGACTTCTTATATAGATCTAAGTCTTGTTCACACTGGAGTGCCATTAAAACAATACTGCTTGAAGACACCATGGTAAGCCTCCAGAAAATCTTTAGGACCGTTCAATAAAAGCGAATAGGTATGATCTAGTGACGTGGAGACATAGATTGTAAGTATTTTCTAGTGTATCAGACAGATATTTTGTGTCTGTAATAAAACCAATATCCATTTCGTTTTATTTCCTATTCATTCTTATGCCGTTTGTAACTACGGATTTATTGGAATTGTTTTTAGACATCATTAGTTAGATCAAAGTGTTCGCTCTCTTTGGTCATGTCTAACTACAAATAACATGGCTTTAAATATTGATTGCTTCCTTTTTTAAATTCGTAAATGAAAGCAATTATGTTGACGAGACATCTTAGTTTTGATTGGTAGATCAAAGAAGGTTGATTCATTTTTATCACCATTCTCCTGTCTTTATCCGTCAATTAGTCGGCATCTCATGGGTCTCTTTCCATTGACATCTTTCACACAGTCTATCCGTTTCTTTGGTGATTATAACTCTGAGCTTTGTAGCAGAATTCATAAAATAGAACCTCACGATTTAATTTGACAAACTTTCAAACAACTTATTCATTGGCTTATACATAAAACACTACACATAAAGTGTTCGTTTTCAATAGCAGCAAGGAACCATAACTCTTGTTGAAAGACAAGCCACGCAGAATTGCAATGTCAATGCTTGAATGCAGAGGTGTCCCTGTAACGGACGAAGATTTATTCCTATATTGATGTTTGAGTAATTGCGATTGGGCCAGGGCTACCATAACAATATTTTAGAGGCCCTGACATTAGTTGCACTTTTACGAAAAAAAATGTATATGTAAATGTGTATATTTATGTACAACCCACCTTTTGCTAGCTATGTTAAGGTCCCATGTAATAAGGGCGAGGCTCCGTTACTTCTACTGAGAAGTTCCTATTGGAAAGACTCAATAACACTGCCCGATCTGAGAATCAAACCCAGGGCCTCATGCTAGTCTCATTTACGACCAGTAGACCAATGAAGCAATCTATGTATAGGTACAAAATTCCGGACATTTCTAATCTCTAATTAGTGCGGCCAAATCAGTCAGTTTGCATTTGTTGCGGAATGACTGCGGACACCACTGACTGATACTTTTGTACATAGGTACTACCTAAACTACCTTTGTCCTGTCCTTGTCCGGATCCACAACTTGTCCATGTCCGATCGTTCGAACCTTTAGTCGTAAAGTCCGGAGGGCCTAAAAGCGTCAAGGCATATTTCTCGCGGATGGCAACCCTTGCGGCAATGTATAAGGAAATTAACGTGTTCATCTTTTAAGGATGGTTGGTTAGCCGCCATTGTGAGCCAAGTCTTGGCGCAGTGGGTCAGGACGAGGAAGCGACGACTGATTGATTCGAGTGAAGCTTTTATTGTGATTGCGACTGATTGTGCGTGATTTAAGGGGGGAAAGTCGATGGAAAGATTTATGGAGCAAAGTATTTATTTATCACACTAACTGCGGTACTCAGAGATATTTAATGATTACTTAAGCCGTTACTTAGTAAAGGTTTGATATACTTTTGTATGACAAAACTGTTAAAACCTTTACTAAGTGATGGCCTAAGTAATCATTAAAGCTCACTGAGTGCGGCAGTAACTGTATGTTTGTTACTATTTCACGCAAAAACTTCTGAACGGATTTGGATAAAATTTGGTACACAGATAGTTTATAACCTGGATTAACACATAGGATAGTTTTTATCCCGATTTTATCTCCCCGTGGGATAATTTCCGAGTTATAGCGGGCGAAGCCGCTGGCAACAGCTAGTATTGTATACAACTCGAAAGGACCACACAATAACCTCCTCCTTTTCGGAAGTCGGTTTAAAATGGTGAGAGATGTGACAATCAAAACCAACAGAGAGCTGTTAACAGCCTCTATCTCTACTTATTTGCAAGTGCTACTGCTTAGCATGGGGCATTTTTTTTTTTTTTTTTTTTTGGGTTGGGAAATCATCAAATAACCCCTCCCGCTCTTGGGCAGAGCGAAAGGGAGTGTCAGACTTCTACTGACTAAAAACCACCCATGTTCCTTCTTCGCCCTTCATGTCGAGGCCTCGGTATCCCTTCCAGACAACCCGCAGCCTCGACAGGTTAGCATGGGGCCTTGGATTCGATTCCCAAGTTGTGCAAAGTGGTATGGGTCTTTCCATCAGAAATTTGAGAGACCAGACTTGGCAATAGGCCAATCCCTATTACATAGAAACCAAACTTACTATTATGTTATAAAGTTACTAAATAACGCATACATACCCAAGTTTCATATCTATCAACACCCAGCTATTCCTTTCACATAAACGTAAACCACATAGACATAGTTTACGATGAACACGCGGAAGCGACATAAGGCATTGTGCCGGTTACATTGACAGGCGGCAGCGTTCATTTCAAAGCAATTGACAATGTAAACGCGCAAGGGAACGATAAACGGCAAATTGAATAGACAATGTTATGATCGAGTTGTTACTACTCAAAGTTTGATGTTTACGGAGTTTCTACGGAGATTTGGATTGTTTCAAATTAAGTGTTTGTGTTGGCTATGACAATCAGACAATGCGCGCACCACAGACAAAACAATTTTCTCTGGCATAGACTAAATAGTTCAGAGACAATTTTTTTTTCCAGGTACTTTTGGCAACATTGACAGAAAAGTGAGATTCTTTATTATTTTCAAAGAAGTATAACTATCTAAAGCAAAATTGAAGTGTAAGTATGCAGGAAATGTCTTTTTCCCCTGGGAAATGTGAAAACACTAAATTCTCATGTGCTTTCAAAGCTCGCGACAGACCTTTAAGTCTCCTAATAACTGTTTATTTAACTACCACCATATTTATTTTAGTAGTTACGATTTATTTGTTCAGGAAACCATGAATATTAATTTATGATGATTCTTTGTTTGGTTAATTCGTTCCGCCCTCTCTGGGCTATTGCCTAGGTCAAAACGTCGAGAAATAGAGGTAAATATTGTCTATTGTTTCCTTTGACTTTACTAAAGTAAGCCAGTGCATAATTTTAATATTTAATTTTACGAGGCCACACTGCTGGCTCTAAGGAGTTTTAAAACTCGGTAATTGAGTTTTAGTTTTGCCTCTTAAGTCAGTGCCTACACTTAAGTCAGAAATATGTTTCTGTAATCGGCTCAAATTAAAGCCTGGAGTGACATTTTGGTCACTTATTGAGAAAATCAGCTGTTTGTATCCTTTTGACCGTGCAGGTATTGAAACACCTAAATTTGCTCAATAAGTGATCGAAATGTCACTCCAGGCTCATGATTTGACTAAAATCCTGTTTGTTTTCTTGTTAATCTGTGCGACAATGCTTATCTTTCTTCATGAAATCATCATTCTGACTAAAGAAAGGCTTCACTCGATTCAAATCCGCCTATTCTTACCCTAACTCTACCTTACCTACCGTACTCAGTTAAAGAAAAAAACCACCATGAGCATCTACACTTTATATTTCCTCGTACATGACGTGAGATGCAAACACAATCACACACTGCAGTCATAGCCCCCCATAATGGCGCAAAAACGGTTCGGCTGACATAAGAGTGGTTCCAAGAACCGAACAGATCGGGTTCGGTCGGCGACAGACAAGAAAACTGAGACGTGCTCCGCAATTGTGCTTAGAATACTGTTTCCATTGGGGTACGAGATTCTGAGGAAAACTTTACGTTTTCAGTTAATTCTAAGAGAGGAACATTAATACCAGCAAGCTAGTTGCAAACGTAAATGATCTCAACATTCTCACCGACACATTCTCCTGCCCTTATCCAAATTAATTTAGGGTCGGCGCAGCATGTCTTTTTCTTACATTCTTCTCTAATAGGTAGTCGTCATCTCAGCACCTCCTTTCTAGCCATATCATCTTTCACATATTACATCCATCGTTTCGTTCTCATTCTCAGCGACAGTCAATGTCAAAACTTGTCAAAAATGTTGGTAAATTCTACAAATTGACATAATGAGATTAGAATGCGAACGTTCCTAAAACTACGGGAATTAGTCCCTAGATAAACATGTAGGTAGCAAAGGCATTTAAAATACAGTTGTAAAACTAAATTGATATGCAAGAAAACCTCCTTTTTCAGTGACAAGATATAATTAGATTAAACGTTCAACTTCCTGAATGAGTTCTTAAAGAAATTAATAAAGTAGTGCTTGAAGATAAGCCAGGAATGCTGATGGACTGTGTCGTGGACTGCAAGTTAATAACGTTGATGATTGTTGTAATCTCAGAGCTTGATGAAGCAATTTGATTTAATCAGCACCGACTTTCTAAGTTAGTGGTATCGTATTACAGTAAACTACTTCGTTTGCATGGAATACGCAAATTGGTACTTTCAGAAATAGACGTGAGACACTTTTGGTTCCGGCCGAATCATATAGATAACACGATCGATAAGTATGTTTATGTCGCCCGGATGACGCTGACAGAAGGTTGTTAAATAATTACCTACTAAGGTAATTATTTATAAAATCATTTTATAAAACCAAGTGCTTGCCTAGGTCGATCTGTGGATGGGTGACCACCCGACATACCGAGTTTCCTCCGTGCCTCGGAAAGCACGTTAAGCTGTTGGTCCCGACTGCCATATATAGATCTTTGGCAGTCGTTACTGGTAGTCAGTGACCTGAAATTCTGACATCCAGTCTTACCAAATAGTATCGTACTATGTACCTAGTTTTAACTGGGTTGTGGAGGTCAAATAGGCAGTCGCTCCATGTAAAATACTGGTATTCAGCTGCATCCGGTTTGACTGGAAGCCGACCCCAACATAGTTGGGAAAAGGCTAGGCAGATGATGATGATTTTATAAAACCAAAATGGCGGTGTTAGATTTAATTTTAAACACGCGCCTTAAAACCCCAGTACAGTCCAGTAGATTCAGTCATTACCAGAAGAAGTCCACAGAACAGATTTAATTTATTTAAATTCCGAAGAAAAACTAGCTACCAGCATCATTAATCATAAACATCTTCTTAACTTTTTACAGCACGTAAAACAAATTCTAAATCATAAAAGTATAAAAGCAGCGAACATAAGTTACATCAGGATGTTCCATGTCTCGGTCCAAACCGGTTCGTGTTCATTCATAAATAACAATTCTAGTTTTTATCTAAATTGGCAAAGATCCCGGCGTACACAGCCTTGAGACGGAACAATTGGTATTGAGAAAGAATTGTTGTGTGTATTCGAATGAATGACAGGTTATTATTACGGAATATTATCGCTGTCACAACATGTCCAAAGATTTTGAATTTTATTTTAATGATTGAAATTTTTAAATGAAATATTTTTAAGTGAGTCAAGATTTATTCGTCTGGCTACACATTCTAACCACAGGAACTAGTTTTCGATGGGAAAAAACCAAGCGCCGAATTAAATCTAATCATATAATGAGATGGTTCAAGATAAGCTAAACTAAGAGATAATCAAATACCGCTAACATGGATTACTTTTTCAAAGCCAATTACCTGATAGAGTTGCTTACAGCCTGTCATAAAACCTACTCTATAATATTGTACTCCATAAAACGAATCGAATACTTGGACTTTTCGATTCGATATAAGTACTCGAATGGATTAAATCGATAATTCGATATTAAACGGATTCGAGCCGAGTGCTCACTGCTCAACACCGTTTTAATTTAGTTTGACAATGAGATTATTAAATGCTATTGAATATAATGAACCTCATTTGAATTGATTGTTTTCGGTGCAAAGGCCGAATTATTTACATTTCGATGAGTCTGGGAAATTAATACGTGTTCCAATTAACTGTAGGATCGGGTAAACGAACTACGAAGTTTTGTCGAAAACCTTGCTTATCCCGCAAAAACTGTCACAAAAAAATCAAGAAAGTATATTTTTAAAGAATAAGATTGTATCAAAATGAAGATCCGAGCAACATACAAACATTAAAGACGAGGAAGGGGCGAGATAAAACTGCAACAAATCGAATGTCAGGAACACGCCATATTTGGCGTTTCCCGCCATGGCTTGGCACCGTTATACACTCGCCAACTTAACTACAATATTATGAAACATCCCGACACACGAATTAAAGCTTTAAGACTTAAAAGATAAGAATTCAAATGAAATAAAAAGTCGTGTGATGAAACGCGAAAGGCGACAAATTGGGAATGTTGGTGTGACGGCTAAGGAACCGGATAATGGCGGCTATTTGACTGCACCAAAGTATTTTTACATATTAATTGTTGTCGATATTTCGCAAATATATTATGCCGATATTTGGGTGGTTCATTTAAATCAGGAAGCTTAAAGAAATATGCGATCAATTTGTTGTAAGGAAAGTTGCGTGAGTCTCCGTGAGAGCAAGTCTTAGTTCACTTTTAATCATAAAAACAAACAAGTCTTGTGTTACTTGCATTTACATTATCCCACTTTTATAATGAGTATTGCCACTAAAAAGTATATTAAAAAGGTAATATAACCCCAAAAGTAAAAAGTTACGTGTTTTCGTGAGGTCACTGTAATTTGTGACGTCAGAACTTCAGGCCTACATAACCTCAATTATTTCTTTTGGACTTTCCTTATTATTATAATAAGCTTTAGACTTAACAGTACCTTACAGGCAGTACGTCAGATGTAACTAACCCAGTAAAAGTTGGGCTCTTTCTCTATTCAAAATTCTGTACTACGCTAGTCCATCTGGAGGCCTTAACAAACGGCTTACTAAACAACCGTTTCAGTAATAAGGTGTTTTGTTTTATCAAGAATAGAATCTTACTGTATTTAATCTGTCAATTAAACTTGATCATTATTATATGTAACAAGGACTTTATAAATAAACTTGACCACTACAAAATGTAAAACTATGTCATGTCACGTTTACATTATTAGCGAAATCTGCTAAGAACCTTGAATCTTGCACTCTTGAACTACCATTTACTGTAGACCTCTGATCTGAAGTCTAAACACAAGATCGTGTTCCACAACAGCCCGATACAGGGAGATGAGGTAGGTCACGATAGCATGGTTGGTGTCGTCACGGGTCGGTCTGGTCAGCGCGTAATATATGCCATAATTAAAGATGATGTGATTGTTCATGATAAATGGTTTTAAACAAATTGCGAAGATGTTCTAATGATGATTGATGCTGATTTTGTGTTTACGGCGATGGATTGTACCTTTAGATCGAGGGGCGTCTTGGATACAACCAAGTTATCAAGCTAACAGTTCCCCAGGCAATTTGTATCGGTCATTAACCCCCCAAGTGTCCTTATGAGCACCGTCAAGTCAGCAAAGTCCTGGGAGAGATATAAGGTATCTTACCAAACGTTGACGGCGATGAGGTATCAACTTATGACCAAATCATAAGACAAGCGTCAACTTATGACCAAATCATAAGACAAGCGTTAACTTATGACCAAATCATAAGACAAGGCGTCAAATTATGACAAAGTTCTTACTGCAAACTTGAAACTTACCTGGGATAAAGGAAAAGGAAATAATTAGTTTTGATTTTCTTCAGAAAACAGTCGTTATTACCCTTAACATGTATGTTTATTTTGGTGCTTCAGTGATATTTTCAGCAGAGGGCGCTGTTGGTAATCATTTGTAAAATTGGTAAAAAGACAGAGATTTTAAACAGTTGCGGCGCGTCAAGAAAACCATGAAATATCATCATTTCCCAACCACATATTATGTTGGGGTCGTTATCCTGTGTAACCGGATGCAGCTGAATATTTATTTACATGGAGCGACTGCCTATCTGACCAAGGAAACCATGAAACATGCAGTACCTTTTAAAGTAATTATTACAACCAAGACGATCTACTTCTAATTGGAGGAGCTGTTAATTATCCAAGGCAGGTGGAAGTACTTATTCTGAAACCTTACGGTACTTATCTTTGAACTAATTGTAATTGTATGATTGACAGGTTAGTGGTTTTAAATAGTCGCTTTTTCTCGAAATTATAATAATTTTTTTTTATTCAAATGTTGCACGTCTCTTTATTATTTGATAAAGTTCCAATAAGAAATTTTATATTTTTTTAATTTTTTAGGTTCTAATATTTACTACTAAAAGCATTCTGTTGAATTTTTCATAAAAGTGAGAATTCGCCAGTGTCGATTACTGCATATACTAATACTAGAGCAGAATGGGAGTTAGATTTTCCTGTAGTTAGGTAATTGAAAGGTTTCCTGTCAAAACCCAGTAAACCAGCAAGGTCGCCAAACAGCAGTTATGACTATGAGCTATGACGAATGAGATTCACGACGATTCGTCAAGAATGTCGTGCCGACTTCGCGTTAACTCGTTTTATTATTGTTTATTATTCAATCGCTTTATTTACGACTTACGACGTTTTTGTTTCTGGTTTGGATAACCGCAGTTTAGTCAAGCTAGTTATGATTTATTTTAGTTTAGTTTTTTATGCTCAATTTATAGAAGTTTTCATATTGTTATAACGCCTGGACTTCGTAATTTCAGCAGGTTATACGCTATTATTTCTTGCTTCATTTACAGCAGGGATATATTAAAGTACGTTAATGTTTAGACTACCGAATATTGAGCGATGGCCTACAGTACCTCAGTCGGGGTATGAGGAGAGTGTAAAGTTCCTCAATACGCCATAGAAAATTGAGGATCTTCCGGCCAGATGGATGTTCTATCTGGTGGGTGACAGCCTGATAGTAGTTGTCGGGTTTTTCTGTATGGATTTAAGTTGCGGATAACTTTTATTCGACTATTTAGAACTTTGATGATTCTAGATCTTCATTTGTGTCATATATAGAGCTGTTGTACTTTTTAACCGACTTCCCAAAAAGAGGAGGTTGTCAATTCGATTGGTATTTTTATATTATGCTGCTGTAGTACTTTTTGTTGTGCCGCTAAAGCTTCACTGATCTAACATAGACAATGTAAGCTCTTAAACTCGGTTTAGTTGTTCTGATCGTGTTCATATTAATTGGTAAAATACGATAAAAGTTTACACATTTCAATTTCAGAAGGAATCAGTTGTACTTGGTTAGTTCTAACTTTTTTTTATCAAACATTATTAAGGCTCCTCTCTCGAAAAAGCTTAAAAACAGCGTGCAGATGAAGCAGTTTTTCACCGGCACTTACAGAGAAATTACATCTGAGAAAAATTGTTAGTAATCTACATGATATGACACGTAATTTGGTTTAGCCTTAATTTTTGTATCGGTATCACATAATAAGAAAAAAAATCCACAAAATCACCTCCAAATCGTTGAATGGAACCATTTTACTCCTTCATTTTTTAACAAAATAATATAAAAAAAATATCTACTGATTTGAAATACAAAGGAAAATAATTTGGTTTTGTTACTTTTTTAAAACATGTATTATTTTAATTATAATAAATGAAAAATGCGTCCGTTTAAAGTCCGTATCTACGACCGAGAGGGGCAGTTTGTATGCACAAGGTCATTGGCGTGAATACAAGCCTTAATATTACCATCGTGATAACTTACTCGTGCGTAAACAATAAGCGTGGAATATTAAAACCGTTATTACTAATTTGTAATGGCGGAAAGTTAGAACATTAATTTAATACAATATTATTATAGGTAGTAATAAACTAAACTCATAAAATTAAAGTATTCAAGGTTTCAATTTTAATACATAAACGACCTTGATCGTAGTGATTGGAAGTTTTTGATTTGATAAGACAAATAAGTAGCACCTTATAGTATAGTGTCTTATGACAGTCAAAAACAATAGGGCGTATACAGGTTGGAGAAAAATTATAACGTTTAATGTGACTTGTATAAATAAAATTTAGCCATTTTACGTAATACATAACATCACGTCTGTAATACTCAAAGGGCTATGCAGACGTGCACGTAATACTCGTAGTACACCCACATTTCGCCAGTTACGTTTAAGTTACAAAGCCATTTTATTGTTTAGAAGACAGTTCTGTAATTAAAAGAATTGTGGTGTCCTTTTAAACCCAACCCATAATTAAATAAATCTTTCATCCAATCCATCCCTACAAACTCACCGCTTTCCCATAGAGAATTAGCAGTTAATTCCAAATACGCAAATAAAATAGTGGAACTAAAATCACTAGCTTTTATCTCAATCCCATACTAAGCTTAAATCCCTTAGCGTCGTAGGTAATTAGACGGAAATATTTGCAGCGGCCGGGACTCGAACCCGCTATCTGCCGACATCGCGGCGACGCGCGACGGCACTAACCGACATTGTACTCAACAAAAGGTTGCAGGTTTTTTTTTAAACTCAAAAGCCGAGAATGTTCACAATAAGTTTAGGCGGCAGAATAAAAAAAAAGTTTTGTTTCGTATCGCAAGATTATCGAGTGGCATTTGTTTTTTTATTTTCGATATTTGAATGTTTTTAGGTGTTTTTATTTTTTAGGGACTGGTTGAAAATACATTTGATATTGACGTTTTAGAGGTCAGATACGCAGTTGTACACACGGCTACACATTAAGCTATACATTTCCAGTTAACGCTGATCTCGCAATGTACGGAAATCCTATACAATGCGAGACCAGCTTATACTGGAAATGTATAGCTTGATGTGTAGCCGTGTGTACCATGTAAAATACTGATATTTAGCTGTTGGACTAGAAGCCGACCCAAACATACATAGTTGGGAAACAGTTGGGTAGATGAGTGACCTCATAGTTATATTACTAGATCGTGCTCGCATCATAGTTGTAATCCTAGAAAGATCACAATCACAGCTTTCTTATACCTATCTGCAGGGATATAGTTATCCCATCGAGGCTGCGGGATGTTCAAAGAGATACCGCGGCCTCGGCGCAAGGGCTAAGAAGGAACATGGGTGGTTTTTAGTCAGTAGAAGTCTGACACTCCCTTTCGCTCTGCCCAAGAGCGGGGGGGTTATTTGACGATTCCCCCCCCCCCCCAAAAAGGGATATAGTTATTCCCTAGGGATATAAGTATATTATTACGGCTATAACTATCTTACTGCGACAAAACAATGGTAATAATAGTGGTAACTACAAAAGAGACTTTTATTACTGCCTTTTTCATAATAGCGCACTTGTTTAAAAACATTTTTTTATAGAAGGAGAAAGCTTTGCACGGATGAAACCGTTTTTGCCACAGTTCAATACTTTTGGTCTATTTTGTTTTGATAGTAATGTCATTTAAAAGCACGTGAATCAACGGTATGTTAGAAAGCAGTTTAGCTCTACTTATGTCTCATGCTTTGAAAAGTAAGAATGACGAAGTTTTCCTGCTTCTTACATGACATAGCCTATATACAAGCTAGTTAAAATCGATACCACAAATCAAATTAATGATTCAAAGCATTTTGAATTAACCTCTTTAAATCATTGTTCAGTAAAGAAAGAAAAGCAAAACGGATCCTCACCACTTCTTGCAATAGTTGACAAAAGAGAATATAAAAAACAACACATAAACAGCAGATCACACAACTACAGATAACAGATCTAGAAAGTGACAATTTCATTTCCTAGCAGAAATGAAAGCACATAGATTAATGCGTGCCATAAATTAGTAAGCAAACCAATGGTTCAGACACATTATCATGCAGATTACAGGCAGTTTCAATAGCAGAGAAAGAATAAGTATCAGTTCATGATTCCAGATAATTTATTTATTTATTTATTAAACGTTTATTTCAGATCCATAAATCCATAGAATAAAAACCATAATAGAATCACAATCAAAACAACACAAAATAAACAGAAATCAAAAATCTTAACACAATAATTACATAAAAAATTTTAAGATTTATAAAAATGAATAAAAAAATAAATAAAATTGAGTCACTCACATACTTACACAAAGAAATAATTAAAAAAAAAAAAAAAAACACCATCAATCAGGGAGCCAGACACGTCACCATCATCCCTATTACGCACGCCAGACACCACCAAACTCCTGCGCTAGTTTGCCGATATCTAGCGTCCCAACACGACATTCATCCATCTCTGTTGGATTGGGCAATCAGCACGTGAAGCAACCATTCTCAAGATGCCGTTGCTGCTGTCTCTCACGCGATAATGATGCCGAAGAAAGCAGGAAGAACTAATCAACATACAAGGAAGTCAAGACCTCATCATGATTCTCCAGTTCCTATCACTTTTACAGGACTGAAAGCTGTTTCTTCCACAAATAATGAAAATATGAAAGAAAATGCTTACCTTCCATATTTAAAAAAAACACTAATCTTCATATTTTTCTCTCAAATCCCTGGTCAATCGTTTCAGCATTGACTTCGTTCATCGGTTACAAGATCCAACTCTGCATATTATTTGGTCGGCTTCTTTCCCATCCACATTTATCGAAGGACACACATGTGGCCATAAATATCTCATGCCTAACCTCAGTTCGGAATGTGGAGTCAATATAATAGATGCCATTCGGGCCCACAACGGCCGGAATGTGCTACCTACGCCACCACTGATCTAATACTTGAACACAAAACATCAGGTTTCATAATCCTCTGTGCTATTTCTGTGATACCGTTGACAAATATATTGACAACAGACCAGTAGTTGGACTAGTTTATAGCGTTCCGGGTGGGTTAATATCCTAAGTGCATGATGCAGGCTCTTAAAGATATCGAGTCTAGTGGCAAAGTGCGGCGGAATGTACGAATAAGCAACACATATTATGGTACTGTGAATTTAAACTTTAAAGGCTTGTCTACTAGATTCGATGCTACTGTTTCTGAACAGAAAATGTTTTTGGAGTTCATATAATTTTGTTGAAGGCACGTAATCTTAAATCTTATCGAAGAAGATTTTACTCTAGTTCCACATCCTGGCTGAATGCAACCATAGAGTAACGATAACGGCACGAAAGAAAATAATTTCAAAATGGAACATAACGCACAGTCAATTGTTTCTAAACAGGAAGGTTCAGTTATTGGACGGGGCAATGATGCACAGGATGTGAATATGAGGTTTATATGAAATAATGGTAACATTACACTTTGGAGCTTATTTATTGACGTGTAGAAGGAACATAGACTAACGATTATGGCGCATGGGACTTGAGCTGGGTCACGAATAATATACGATAAGTAAGTAGTCGAAAGAACAGCAGAGAGAGAGAGAGAGAGAGAACGCCCATAGGATCATAAAATGTAATAACAAACTGAATTAAATGGTGTCCAACATGACGAAACACCGATCTTTAACACCATAGCCCAGTTAGAGAAGTCAGTTCAATTTGAATGGTTGTAAACGGAACAGATCTGCTTGCCGCAACCTTTAACACCGCGGCGGCTAGTTACGTGAGGCGATTCGTAAGTAATACACCAACTATCGTCCCACACTCCACACTATTGGTCCAAAATCACTTCGAAAACGCGCATTTACGTTCAGGTGTCGTAAAAAGCACAGACTATTTTATTGTAGGGACCGAAATGTTTTAGTGAAGCTCGTAAAATAAAAACGCTGTAAAATTCACGCATTGTACCCGACGTCCATGTTATATTTATGACTGCCGTACTACATACCATCCCTGAAATTATCTGTTACGAAATGACATTTGCTTATGTTTCTTATCCAGCGTTTGTAGGATTTTTTGGGACAAATTTTTCGAACTTCGCCGACAATGTAAAGTTAAGTTTTTATAGAATACATTTCATGAGCCTTTGTCCAGCATTGGACGTCTTTTGGCTGAAATGATGATGATGACTTTTCAAGAGCAAAACATCACAATTTCGTATACAAAACATGTAATTTGCCAGAGTTTACGATCAATTCATTTGAGAATAATACGCGAGTCGACAAGAAAATGGAAAAATGTGTACAAATAGCAATTTATTGCTTGGAAATGACTACGGTTAGTCGGAGAAAGATAAAGAACTATAAAAGTCCATTTTTTAAAACACAAACTTTGAAAGTGGCCGAGCTTGGAGCCTTGAGAGATAAATGTCAGCGCTCTGGATTCTTTTCAGTTATTTATTTGCGGTTATCGCAGCAACGAACGCTGCCTTGCAGCGAAATGGTTAAAATATTGCAAAGTTATGCTTTTACTTTGTAATGCGATTTGCAAAAGTCAACATCTCAAAGATTCTTGTAATATTCTTAATAGAGCCCCAATTTGCAAGTTGTCATCTTAATCAAATGCTATCTTAAAGTTCATTAATGATCTCATAGCGTTGCGTTCTGCAAATCATTACCGTCAACTAAGGTAAACAACTTACATTAGAACGAACTCAATTCAACCTGTTATTGCTCATTGCAGTTGCTACTGATTTCTAATCCAATTTAACAACTCTGTTAGCCATTTTGATAGTTCAATGGCCTGTCAGACTGCTACCTAAATGTAGACTATCAATAAAATTGTTGCCAGTACAATAATTTCCTCGTTTTTCATTAGCAGTCACCGTCATAGTCTGGTCACAACAATTACGCGGTGTGTTATTAAATAAAAAGGCGCCAATTATAAGGCTCCAGCGACTCAATTATCGTCGGCTATTGGCTTGCTATTGAGGCCGCGCACGCGTACTGGGTTGCCAGAAAAATAATTAAAATATTATGTGAATCACAAGCTATATTATCTAGGTCCAGGTTTTTCGTGAATCGATTTCGAAATATGTTGTGGTTCAGAAGAGAAGTAAAGAAAAACACTATCTATTGATTCTTTACTTCTTCTTTTGTTGATTAGAATCTTAAATCAGGCTGCTAAACCTGGTGATCATGTCAATATAAGTTTCCATTGATTAGTACACATTCTGTAGTAGCTGATTACCATTTAATACCACAAGAAATTCTAATCTCCATTACCTTAATAACCCCAAGATCGCACAAGAAAAAGTATCTCTAAAGATAATCAGCTTAAGAGACCGCCATAAAAAATGTTAGAATGATGGCAACACCGTCGTAACATGATTGATACGGCGAGACGTGTCAGAGCTTGGCGTCTGTCGGCCGACGTCGCCGATCACTAACTAGGTAAGGGTGAAGTCTGACTGAGGTATACTGCTTGTCCACTTAATCACTTGGCTAAAGGCTACTAGGCGCCACTAACATATTAGACCTTAGAACACAAAACAACGGAAACATAAGACATACGCAGTCCACTCAAGCATTCTAGACTAGTACTAGATTTTGTTCAAATGCGGAAATAAAGAATGGAATCTAATGTGATGTCTGGGAATTTAAAACACTTGAATGCGTTCTGAATGACAATATTGGTGAAGATGCAAATTTTTGCGTTGACGATACAACAGACGAAGTAGATGGTAGTAAAAGATAACAATATAGTACAATGGCAGCGATAGAATACTAATCGAAAACATAAAAAGATCTATAAACGCTACTATCATATTTCACATGATCTAGACATAAACAAAATCTTTAACGAGGAACAAGCTGTAAACATTGAATTAAAATCGCCAAGAAGAACTTCTAACAACAAATAAACCACGAATTTATGCTTAAACATAAATATGGTAACCTCAAAACAACAGTTTAGAGAATTCATCAATTTTAATGAGCGTTTGATTGGTTTTAGATCAAATGTATAGGTTTGTTCTGTGCTGGCGCCGCTTCGACGCAGTGTGGGATGAACTACCTGCGCTTGCGACGAATAACTTTACATATAATGCGACTGGTCAGCTCTGTCATTCCTCGCTTAGCTTTATTTGTTCGCTCGAGAAGTTGCTACTTTACAAGTTCTAAGTGGGGCAGCTAAGTCATTCCTGGCTTAGTTTAGTTTACCCACTCGAGTTGTGGTTACTATAAGCTACTTAGTTAAGTGGTTGACACATAGAGATTAATGGGCACTGAGAGCTTCATTCGAATATGACCTCGTAAGTCTGATCGATTGTGTGTGTGTTTTGTTACTGTCATTGACTTATATATTACTGCGTAAGGACTAGGCGGACAGCATGTTAAAATGACGCCTTAAACGTGGTCCCAATATGGTCTTTCCTAAGCCGAAGTGAACTAGTCCACGATCGGCTCTCTTCGGGTGCTGTCGTAAATTTTATTAAAAGCTTTATTTATGTTCTTTATACCTCGGAAATACCACGCCGCTTATACAAGGTTACAATAACGAGCAGACAACACCGATTCTCTGTATGGTGAACGCGTCGAGCAAATGTTCGGACGACCGTATCTTTAGTTTTTATATCAATGGTTACAGTATTATGTCTAGAACAACCTGCTCCTTGTGCCTACCTACTTATTGCAATTTTACCTAACCTAGTGGAGTCTCCCAGAAGTTCATTTATCCACACCCTTGAAGATCCGAAGAATGTCCCTACCGCTGCTTTAAGCTTGGCCATTCACTAGGCCGTTGATACGACAAGAAGAAATATCGTGTACCACTGCAGATTCAGTTTACATAGAATATTTGATTCTGGGACTCTCGGCCATCATAAGTGGACACTTGAAACTGATCCTTAAATACTTGCTGACCTTAGTTATTATTAGCAACCACCTCACCTTTACGTACTGTTAGATATACAATCTAAATAATCTTGTTGGAGTAAGTGCCAATGCAAATGCCAACTTCTTGATGGTCGAGATTGATAAATATTTGTTCTTGAAACTATGGTTTAATTATAAAATTGTTAACAGCTGTCGCTCAGTAATTGTTGAACGAATTTGAATATTGATCTTAATTCGATCTTTTAAACGCTGATTTTTCAAGTGGGGACCTCACAAGAACTTGTACAGACCAGAAAACTTGCGAGCTAAGATAAATTATTAACAAGAAGATTAAGTATTAATTTTTTTTTGTCACTGTAAGAAATAACAGTAAGACTTCAAGGAAGTTACAGTTAGGTACTAAATTCAATAACTTATATTTATTCCCAATTCCATCGATATGTTACTAATAAATTAGTTTTGAAATGTCTTTATTA
This sequence comes from Diarsia brunnea, assembly GCA_949774965.1. NCBI lineage: Eukaryota > Metazoa > Arthropoda > Insecta > Lepidoptera > Noctuidae > Diarsia > Diarsia brunnea. Next base: position 15,078,196 of record OX459008.1, on the reverse strand, counting down.
ACATAAACTGTGTTGTAAAATTGCAGATTTCGCTTGTAACAATGTCGTAAACCTGGATTTATTCGGCTGAGTCGCCAGTAGGCGTCATTTACAGCAGACGTTCACGTGAACGTTAACGTTACGTTGTTACTGACTGATCGATCGGATTTATTATGCCTGAAACCTCGTAAATGAATTATTGAATTCGAGCAATTTGCTTAAGCTTGCTCGTAGAATTATAAGTGACTGGGACCTGGTGTTACTTTAAGGTATTGCGTAACAGTATAAATGACTGGATTGACTAATTTGCAAGTTTGAATAAAACAGATTTTTGGCCTAAAAGAGAAAAGCAATACCTCAGTAACGAACGTACGTTTCAGTTTACATTTCACTGACGCAAAATGAAAGTGATATGAGCTGTATCAACAAGTGCGGGTATCTTGATATCATGCCAAGCAAAAAGATAAGTCAATATTCGTACCGTCGTACTTCAGCACACAATTGATACAATCGACACACCTCTACATAACCACCGCAAAATAAATAAAGAGAAGTTAAAACAAATAAAAAAGCACATTTTAGGTCGCGTTCGTTTTACTGCCAGTGAAAATAATACACCGGTATCGACGCGTTCAGAATTTTAGGCACGTAGGCCGTTTACACCAGCCTGTTTATTTTAAATAAGGTTTCTGTTAAGTAAAAGCAAACCCGAGGGATTCGGTGCCCCACTGAGCTGAATGAAAAATTAAGGAAAAATATTCCGATTATTCTTCGTTGAAAATTCGAAATATGTGGGACACCTCGGAAAAAATTTGTTCGTAATTTCAAATGAAGCGGTTTAAATTACTTTGTTACGTTCTTTTGCGAATTTTCAATGTTTTGGTATTTGCTTTTGCGATAGAATAAAATCCATAATTATGTCGTTTTTTGTAGACGACTTGCTTCTGCCAGCGACAATCGGAGATTACTGCCTAAATCCAAACTATCAAATTTTACCTCTTTGTATAATAGTGTAGATATTCCATTCCAGAAGCAGAAATAGCTACCCATATACAATGTCAATGATAAACGAAGATGGACACCCAAAACGATACAGTGGCCTGGGTACAATAATATTGAACACAAATCAATCATAGTAAGAGATTTTGTAGACGGCTGCTGATTAAATTAGTGTGTAACAACATGTCCATTCTACTATCGAACACACGACCCCTACCATGTGTCAGAGCTATTAACCATTGGCTCGGATTTTATTACTTGTGAACGTTTTGTAAACAAGTCAGCAGATGAAGATAAAATATGCGAAGAAACTAGAAAAATGTAGGTCTATCTTTCTATTACTGAAGCTAAGATATACAACGCCGATAATTAGGCCAAACAAAATAGGTCTTTCCATTACCGGAGCTAAGATACAACGAATTATTATTAAGCCAAACAAAAGCGAAAATCCAGCTACACAACAAAAACACAAAAAAAAAACGGTTCGCGCCAGTTCTCACGTCCAGAATGAGTCTTCTAAAGATTTTGCATTTTATATTAAGCAGAGATTTGCGATTCAGTCGACAAGTAACCCGGTAAGGAACCTGACTGAGAAAATATACTGTAGGTGTAGAAGAAAATTCTCCCAAATCTCGCTTCACAATCGGCTCTATAAAACGTGGAAAAACTTAAGTATTCCGACGGCATGCGTAGAGTACGACAAAGGTTGGCGGAAATACTAATTTAACCCTTTCCTACCCGCCTTTGCGATGAAACCGTTTATTTTCTACTATGAACGAAATTGGTCTGATATTTACCTGACTTTTGAGCAGTACGATAACATCTTTCTCTTTTTGGAAGTTGCGAGTTTAGAAGTATATTTTGTGTACCAGAATGTTTTACTAATGTTGTGCTGAATATAAATTAGTTTGAAACTAGACTGTTGTTAAGTATTGCAAGAATTTCATAAAATACAGAGTTATTTAGCTTCTGCTTTACAAATAATATTGATATTCTAGACAAGGGTATTAACAATACCGCCTTAGGCAACAGATCCAGCCCAAAACCAACGATCCAACACGTAATTTAGATAATAACTTTATTTCCTACAAGATTGCCTATAATAACGTTTTAAAATCTATAATTTCATCGGCGATTACTTCAAATATCACCGTGACCTTTGGATCGTTTTCAGGGCATATCATAAGTTCGGAAACACCCACGTTTTCACTGATATGTTTACCTTCGTCACTTGAAATGGCTTCGTAATCGAGACGTGTACTTTGATGAACTTAAACGAAATTGATTTTATATTTTAGGAGGAAGGCAAGCGAGACAACGCCATGGCTATAATGCCCGAAGAGTTTCGCAGGAGTGTACTTAGTGCACACACACATTTCACTTAATATTTTAAGTCACATGTAAGTCGCACTAGGAAATGGGATGTGACTAAAAGAGTGATGAATGTAAACGTTGATGGATGGACAGGGAGAGGAAGACTAAGGAAACAATGGATGGATTGTGGGAAGAAAGATATGAAGGAAAATGGAGTAAATGGATAGCGTGACAATTGACCGACGAGAATCGAAGAAATAAACGTGTTGCGCCGATCCCAAGTAACATGGGAAAAGAACAGGATGATGATGTAAGGCTTACTAGATTCACCGTCGGGGCTGCGAGTTGTTCGAAAGAGATACCGCGGCCTCGGCGCAAGGGCTAAGAAGGAACATGGGTGGTTTTTTGTTAGTAGAAGTTTGACACTCCCTTTCGCTCTGCCCAAGAGTGGGAGGGGTTATTTGATGATTTTCCACCCGCCAAAAAAAAAAAAAGGTTTAGAGGCGAGCCTATTGCCCTCAACCGTTAAGAAACACCGAACCGCGAAAAACCCAATAACACTTTGCCCAACCGATAGACCGCTGCACACAAGAGTCTCCATTCAAATGTCATATCATAAAGTACGAGTATGTCATAAATTTTTCACTCGTTTTCAAATCTCGTGTCATTAATATCTCACTTGTCTCGAATGACGCTCGAGTTCATCTTCCATAGTAGCGTCAATAGATCTGCCAGCAGTGATCATTCAGCCGGTCCTGCTCCCCAGAACCCTATTAATTATTCAACAGCGATTCCCTGTGAATCAACTCCAAGTGTTTCCTTTCCTAAATTAGAATTATGAAGGTGGAAACAATGTGGTTTGGCAACGTGATGATTCGGTGTAACCAACTTTAATTTATTGCTTTCGTCTTTCAGTTGCTTACCTGAGAGATTTATCTTAGAATTAGGGGTTGGATTCAGCAATGCATGATTATTGAGGGAACTGTTTTTTTGAATGAAAGAGTATGATTTTGTTTTTTTTTTCAAAAATTGTTTTTAAATTTTTTGTTATTTAATTGAATTTTTAGTAGGTGAACCATGAATCATTTTGGGAAAATTAAAAAAATGTGTTACGTACGTTTACTAAGCAGAAGCAAAACAGGCAATTATTTACAGACTTCGAACAGAAACTGCGCAAACCACAGCAGAAACAGAAATCGTAAAACCAAACGCTATAAATATGTATGTGCGTAAGTAAATATTCCAGTTATTTATCTCCCTAGCTTCTTAATGCATAATAATGTACAGTTTACCGCTAACCGACTGTGCGATGCTCGCTTGTTTCGCGGTGACATTGTAAAAACGTGGATGAAGAAGCGATTTCCCTCGGGCACAAAGGAATCGATAGCTATTGTGATCCCCCCTACGACATTAAATTATATGGGAGGGTGCCTCCTGAACACTGAGACATCTGCCAAGTTTATCGGCTTTGCATTTTATCAATATTTGCCTATTTGATTTTAGAGTGGGTGCGAGCCTGTGAAGATCTTTGATATGAAGACCGTTGCCATTTTATGTGTGTGTGTCGAATCTAAAGTTCCGCGGTTGTCCGGTTAATTTGCTCTTTAGATAAAGCCACTTGATACGCAGACCTAAACATGTAAATACATATATCTAAATCGATTCGTTTATTTCTTACACACATAATAATATTCTTTGTATCATCTCTTTCATCACATGTCCCTTTTGTGAGATCTTGTCATAACGTTATTTCTTTTTCAATCACAAACATTAACCTTCGATCCAAAATCAGCACGCTCTACTTCCCATGAAATATTAAAAACAACTCGTTGTTTGTACACATTTACAAAGATATAGATAAAGCACATGTACAAGGTTGTCAGATATAAACAAGTGTATACAAGTGTACTGGTAACGCGAGGGGCACAAAATTGTGTTTGTCGTTCAGTAGGAGCACAATTTGTGCCAATAAGGGAGCTACCAACGCTCCTTATTGGTTTACAAACGATAAACAAATCACGTGGCCTAATACTGATGTTTGGCAAAGGGTTGCTTGGGAAATATTGTTTTGTTCATATGCCTTTTTATGATAACAGAACAATGTTTTTTTTTCAAACGAAGTGTTGTGAAGTTTTTGATAAAGAGAACATCGAACAAGGTTTGATTGAAGAAGACCAAACTTGTAATAAGCCTAACACTTTAAACAAGAATTCCTAACGAATTGAAACTCACTCACTGGAGCTGAAACTAGATGTGCAACTGTCACAAGAACAACGCAGTCGTACAAGTGGCATTCAAGTATAGGTAGATAAGACAATAACAAGGTTAATAAAGCAGCAAGAGCTGAGCATGATCTACTCTGATTTAGGTAAACAATCAATTGAATGAAAATATATTACATACATCTAAAGTATTTACAACGCCAATCTTTACTATATCTTCTGATAGGCAAATCGCTTATTGACTATCATCGTTATCAGCCGGATTCATCATATCAACAAGGTTGTTACTGTATCTCACTATCGTTTAAATACTTCGTTGCCATACACGCTGGTCATATTGGCAGCTGATGTTAAACAGAGCTATATTAAACTGTCAAACTATGATTGAACCAGCAATCATTTGGGTGGAACTGAGCTTAGATTCAAGCTTGAGATTATGCAGTAATTATTTATTGGCATATAGGAGCAAGACTAGGTGGATTTAAGAACATATGGCTGGATATGTTTACATACCATTACGCAATTAACGAAAAAAATATATATATAGGATACCAGCAGCAGTTGCTTATAAATTATCATAGACAAGTCAAGTAGTATTGAAATAGATAAAGTCGATATAGTTGTAAAGTTACAAAAGAAATAAATAATGAAGGAAATGATTATAAAGCTTGACCAGTTTGTGAAGTAAATACTAAGAATGACGTAAAATCTTTCAGTAACTTTTGCCCGGTAGTTCAATTAACTATGTAGGCGCCTCTTAATGCCAATACGTAGGCGTTTGTTAACATCAATAGATACTTTATGTCCGTATTTCGTAATTTATATCTCCATCTTAATCCCTGTCATTAACCACATAAGAACAAGTATTAACCGCCTATTAAACACCTGTTTTTTCATCTGTAACTGTATATGGCAGATTACGAGCCAACTTTATGCGACGTACACAATTTAATTAAGACCTTTAAAATAAACAAAGAAAACATAATTTCTGTCTTGGACTATGCAATTATCTTTGGGGTCAAAACCTGATGAATTCGGTAGTGTATCGATAAAACTGCAATTACAGAGTCGTAACTCAATACTGATTCGCGTTATGTAATTACTTGATGAGAAATCTGGGCGCCTGTCGACGTGTAAGCCAGAGACGAGAGCGGCAGCGGGATTTGTATCTTGAGTTCTTGACTAAATAACTATCACTGAATCCAAATCGAAACTAAATGACGGTCGAGCTGAACCTTGACTATTATAATCCTACTATCAATAACAATTTTATGAAAGCTTCGTTTTGGCAGAGACCGGTGTTCATTTAGCTCTTAGGTTGCTCCTTTCGTTCTTCTTTGCTTATCTGACTATCATTGGCAGCCCCCTGTTTTTTCATCGACCAAGCTATTTCACAGTTCGCTCTACCTATTAATTAATTGTTATTAATACGTGAACAATTTCCCGGATAATGCATTATTCAATTAGTTACTCTGCAATCTATGCTGAGTTGGTCGGTTTCGAGAGGAATTTCGCTTTAAGCTTATGTTTTCGACGATTAAGAAGTAATAAATAATGTCCAGTTTAAAGTTAATAGGTACCTACTTATTTACATGTTCCAATAATTGTAAAACGTGTTTTTAATTTCTGTCGACCGATAAAGTATTTAAAAGACAGAGATTTGACGAATTTATTACTTTCGGACGGGTAAGAAGCAGAAGTGATTGAAATATAAAACGAATAGTTGAGTAACACAAAAATAACTCTGCTTTAGGCAAAAATGGTGCAACGCTAATTCAAAGTAATGAAAGAACAACCAGTTTTGCACTAGAACAAAGGGTCTTGACAAAACTACATTTTCCAGCGATGACGAAGATTGAACATACACTATACAGTAGTGTATTGGATTGACATAAGCTATCGAAAAGTTCATGGCAATCTCGTTGAAAGTCAATAAAAAGAAGAAAAAACGCTTTGAAAGCTATTATTTTATTAATATTGTGTAGGCCTAAAGCGACACTTTCACACTCAAAACGTCAGAAATCAGAATAAAAGTAAACTTAAATTAAGAGATTAAAACTGCCAAACTCGTGATGGACATTCGTCAGGCCGTAATTTATGTGTCGCAATACTGTTGCATATAGAGGCTGATTTTCTTTAAAAGGCGATCTTTTCGTTTCTTGTAATTAAGGTAACGGTGTTACTGAAGGTAATGCGTTTTTTTTAATAAAATGTGGAAATCGAAGGGTCTACGGCATGTTGTGTAATCGGAAAAATATTAAGTCAACATTGTATTATAGAAAGAGCTTATGTAGTTTTAAAGTAAAAGCAAAACGAAGGTGTAACTTGAAATGTATTTTTTTTTTGTAACGTGCATTATTAAGATTGTTACAAACTAGAAACATAAAAAAACGCTTCTGAAAACTCAAAAAGTAAGATTTGAAGAAAGTTAAATCTTGATGTACATATTATGTAGTCTCATTCAATTTTATATTCCAATAAATTGCGAGTTAACAGATTTTTGTCAAAAAATTCAATAAAAATTTACGCCTTGTCTTAAATGGACTTCGTGTTAAACACACCACCATAATAACGGTAAATTTTTAATTCTTTACCTAAAATTATCTGTCGAGAGCGACACGTTCATATTTGCAGACAAAATCCATAAAATCGAGTAAGACATCACTTTAAGATTATACACGGAAATGTAAAAATGTAATTTTGCGCACTTTTATTAGTAATTTTCGATCATAAAGTTAACGTTCACACGAAGTACCGGTATCTTCGTATCTTCTCTAGAGTTGGCAAACGTGTATGGAAGATAAGATTTTTATAGCAAAAGTTGTTGAAGCAAATATTGATTTTAAATTTGGGAAATTAAAAGTTCAACGGACTGACGATCGTGAGACTTTGTAATGCCTACGTATCGTCAGTAGATAACATGAAAAAAAGAACAATAACAAAACACCAGCCTGACATTTCAAACATAACCGAACTAAAATCAGTTAAAAATGAAGAAAATGATTAAGAAAAAGCAAAGACAGCTGACTGAACAACCATAACAGGTCCAGCTAAACGCTAACACCGTACTGTTGACATTTACAAAGCAGGAGATATAGAATTACTCGCCGATAAAGACCCAGGGAGTCTAAGATTAAAAACTAGTCCACTTTACCACTTTGAATTTCAAACATAATCTCCTATGGCGGTTTCCAATGCGCTAATTGGTCATAAAATCATTCCGTTTCTATCTATCAGACGGTTACTGCAAATTTGTATGTGAATCTCGATTCCAGTTGCGATTTCTCTTAATTATTTCTTGCACTTGCTTTAGACGTTTCTATTCATTTTACTTCTATTGACATATTTTCCTGGTTATGCTTCTCTCCTTGCAATAGGTACTGCAATCATAGCTTCATCAAATCAAGATCAATTAAAAATTTTAATCTTGATGTGTTTAAACGTCGACTTGACCTCAACCAAATCTGGAAGATCTACGTCTAAAAAAATCATGTTTTCGTCATTCAAATACAACATATATTTTTACCACAAACATAGCTTACGAGTTTTCAAACGACAGCTTAATTATTTCATTAGCCAGAAAGATTATTAGCAACAAGATATTATGAATACTTCGTTTCTCCTAATCCCATTATATCCCCATAAACATTTTTACTGCCATTTTCCTCCCTCCCGCGTATGTTAAGAAAAGCTGAACGTATATATTTTTCCTGCTTCCACATTCATTACTAAGAAGTCCTGCTGGATTACTTGTGTTGCGAGGTATTAAGGGTACGTTTCCTTTTTATAAGAGATTGGCAGGATTACCCATCATTAGGGTGCAGCAAACAAAGGAAAGTTACTTGTGCTTATTTTGTATTGTTCTGACATACATTCCTAATGGTCAGATTATATCTTTTTGTCTTTCGGCGCTTTTCAAAGTTCCTAGCCATTTAGTATGATGACATTAAGCTGTGTAATATGCAGATAGAGATAGATATCAGTAGTTTATGTTACAACGTAAGTTATGATCATTTTAAATTATTTATGGTTGATGTTTCTGTGGCGTTTAGCGTTAGAAGTAGCATTTAATGGTAGAAACATTGCAGTAAGTAGGTAGTAAATAGAGAAAAGTTCAAGATTCCAATCCGCCTCTACACGTTTGCCCGCCAACACTTTTGAGCTATGGTTGAAAGTACTCGTAATTTTACTGTCATGAATACAACACAAGTAACATTATTTATCCATCGCAATCAAACACTGCTCTTAAAACGTCCACTTCTCCGTGATAACGTCCTATTACCAAATCAATGGCATCCCACGTACATAATAGTTCCCAAATTACACCCAAGTGCGTTACATGATCGATTCGGTTCCGAACCTACGAATTATACCGATGGGTGCCGAAAGCGTCACAATGGCGTCAAAGTAAACAGTTTTCGTGGAGTGGACATGTTTATCTTGCTGGGTATATCTTCGAGGCTCGTCAGGGGCGGGAGTAACGCTGCAAGCATTTTGGATATGGGTCAAGATTCAAGCAGTACGCGATTGTAATTTAAGGATTAAATCTTTCGGTCCAGAGTGCCTCGAAAAGTGTCAATCGCTTCCAAGCTTTTCGTATTTCTACCACGACTTCCAATGTGATTGAATTACGCTTTTCAGTAGCTTATCTCAATACAATACTTTTTTTACTTTTTTGCATCATAGTTATCATTGATAGAATGCCACCCAAGTGAAACACGTGTAGTCATTTTAAGTTGCGTACTTGGATGAGATTATGTTTTGGGAAGTTTTCCAGCTATATTCACAAATTTTCATGAAATCTGTTTTCTTCACTTTTCTTATTGATGTGATAATCGCTTATATCTTACTCCAACCTTCACGATCGTATCCAACGCCTACATCTCCTAAACACGAGTTCTGCATATATGTGTGCCTATTATAGACACGTTATGTATATTTACTATAATTACGCTGATCACGTCGTGGATCAGGTAGGAGCGATTGACGACCGATACGGAGCCGATATTATTATCACGACTTACATCTATTGTAATTGTTTTCTGGTTCACTTTCGTTTTGTTAGCTTTATCTGGGTAATGCATCCGGTTAGCGGATGTTGCATGTGTTGCGCCTAGAGTGCTCTCATAGGCAGGAATAGATACACCACTTCAGTAACGCTAATATATGTTGTATAAGATTGATTTTTTGTCTTTTATTTTTCTAGTGTTATTAAAACATACTGCGTTTTTTTCCGTTAGCAGTCGTTGTTTATTCAAATTTTAATAATCGTAGGTCCCAATCTTTAACCAGCAAGAGTAGCATGTGAATTACTTTCACATAATTTTGCGAGGAGCAGCTCCGATTTAGAACCACTTGAAAAGTCGCAAACAAATGAGTTCCAAAACTCTCTAACTCCACTTACATGCTCCGGTGGAATAGGGTTAACTGCTCGAAGTACTTACCTGAAACAAAAACAACAACAATAAATAAACGACCATCCAAACTTTATATTATTTACTCGTAATAGAGCAATTTCTCAAAGTTCCCAACTCCACACTTCAATAGATCAAATTTTGTATAGAATGGGAGAGGTTCTTAATCCATTGTAATCGCTCGCACGTGTGTCGCAAAACTTCAGCTAATTCCACCTAATAACCGTATTCATGCTAAATTAAAGGAAAATCAACTCTATTCTCACTTATCTAAAGCTAAGAACAAGTTTTTCACCCACACACAAGGCCACGGTTGTGAGTCAAAAGGAGGTAAATCAAATATCGTCATTTTAACAACTTTGGTAGATATTTCAATTATTATTTTTCTTGGAACTATTTTTTGTCATATTTTCTGACTTTGATATGAAATCTTTATTTGCCATTTAAAAAGTTTTCTAACTGCGGAACTCAGAGATATTTAATGATTACTTAAGCCGTCACTTAGTAAAGATTTGACAGTTTTGTCATACAAAATTATGTCAAACCTTTACTTAGTAACGGCTTAAGTAATCATTAAATATCTCTGAGTACCGCAGTTAGTCATAGACGAATCTACTTATTTTTTAAATGTTTTCCATTAAGAAAAATATTATGTAGTAAAGATTTTTTTTTGCCTTTAGTGATTTAGGTATGTAGGTAGTTGTGAGGAAAATATTATTATTTGTTTAGAAAAATAAAAGGAGGCAATTGGCATTTCGGAGCTATTCGTTCAATTATATTGTGTTATTGGAATTGATATCTGATCCAGATTTACTGAGCGTTTGTGATTCGAAGAAAGCAACTCATTCAATGCGACAATTTGTCCTATTGTGTCAATAAACGATTTATTTCAAATAAATAAAAAACGGAGTTAAACGCTTTTGCCGTTTGCCCTCCCTTGGAGGGTAGACACAAAGGGCCAAGCGTATAAGGACGAACAATAAAGGTATTGAAGGCAGTCTGCAAAGGGCACATGCTTTCAAATAATAGCTCAGAGAATCCAAGTCGACGCGCGACGTACCCAAAGAATTTATACGAGGTCCGAGGTTTTATGCAAGTTGTCGCGAAACAAACCGTTTGATTTATTGAGAAAAAAAATTAAAGAAAGTTTTGAATAGACGTTATTAAAATTGAGTTTTTCGGTTTAATTTTATTGACTCGACGCTATTATTATTTTGTTTCTTAAACATGATTATCGTTATCGTATAAGGTCATAGGTCATATAGTAAGAATCATGTAAACTATTTAGTAGTATTTAATTTATTCTTCTCATTGTGCAAAGAAGGTCGCCAGCTTTTACTGTTTTACATTGATTGGTAAAGAGAGAAAATGGTAATTATTTGATATATAAATAAGGAAGAACTAATGGTTCTACACATGCTATAGAGATTTCCCGACTGTCTTGTTATAATACTTTACCAGCGTTTGCATTTGGTTGCGTTTCTCGAAACACAGCATCTGCTCTGTTGTTCCACTACTACCTACGAATACCAGTATTATAATCGGTCCGTGTGTTGCAGTGAGACAGAATTCGGATTCATGTGCGTACATTGATATAAAAACTAAAGATACGGTCGTCCGAACATTTGCTCGACGCGTTCGCCATACAGAGAATTGGTGTAGTCTGCTCGTTAACGTAACCTTGTATAAGCGGCGTGGTATTTTCGAGGTATAAAGAAGATAAATAAAGCTTTTAATAAAATTTACGACCGCACCCGAAGAGAGCCGATCGTGGACTAGTTCACTTCGGCTTAGGGAAGACCGTTTTAGGACCAAGTTCGAGGCGTCATTGTAACATGCGGTCCGCCCAGTCCTTACGCAGTAATATATAAGTCAATGTGTGTGTACTATTTAATTATCACTTACTTCGGTGAAGGAAAACATCGTGAGGAAACCAGCATGGCTGAGAGATAAATCTCGACGGCTGGCATGTAGAGCCAAGTCAGAGGCCTATGTGCGACATAAAAACGACATCAGATGAGGCACTAACCACACGACAAAGAAAAGGCGACTGCCTATCTGACCTTCACATCCCAGTAACTGGGTACACAATACCGATACCGGAGGGAGACTGACTACCAATCTCACCAAGAAGTCTGGTTGTCAGACTGTCACCAATTCCCAAATCAAGTTGTCACAAAAACATCAGAAAATATATATTCCCTTATTAAACGTATACCAGTGCAGAAATGATATCCTTGCTAGGCTATCCATTAAATGCAAATGTCCTCTTGTTACTCCCTAAAAGGGAGAGACAATCGTGCCGAGAAAAACGGAATGCTTAACTTTTTATAAATGTTTGCACGAATGCTTTGTCCAATGTCTGGAGAGGGGGACTTTTTTTTTAGGACAAACGCGGGTATTTAATAAAATATTGTCAACTTTTTGTTGGTTGAGATGTCCCGTTGTGTCAGATGGGAGTTTTGATGAAATTATCAGTGTTGATAGATGTATTCAGTGTTCTGTTACAGGCCTATTTCAGCAGCTATTGTTGTATTTGTTACATTTCATAGTATGTGTTCTTCAAATATATGACTTTTTCTAGTTTGTTTCATAATAAAGAATTATTTACACAATATTTAATAAGTTCATCTGAATGAGCGATTTAACTGGTCTTTCAGCTAAACTAACTTAATTCCATCCAAGAGAAAAATTAAATCTGTAAAATATCTGATTCCTAAACATCACGTTAACTTTACCTCATCACCGCGGCACTATAAATGAAACACAAGAAACTTTATTGAGAAGAATATCATTAAAATCAAGAAAACCTCTACATGTTCGACATTCGATAACTCACAGAGTTACCGAAACTTTATACGATTGTAAATCGTCGCAAGAACTACCGTTACTTTCATACAATGTCAATTAAAGTAAGTTTATAAGTGTGTGAGGACACTAGGACTTGGAAACATGTGATCAGAACGGATTCACGTGAAATTAAAAGTAGGACATACTGATAAACATCTGGGGACAATGAGCAGTTCTTTTTTATGGTGTTGTCAACGATTTGGGAGTAAATTCTACGGTTTGGTACTTTATGGATTTTTCATCACAATATCATACAGCCAAGAAAAGTTGTTGTTTTGTGGCATTGAGTACACCTATGTACCACTATTGTACTATACCATGAAGTTCAAAAATCATGTAACACTAGGTAATGACAGCGGCTTCGCCCGCTACAACTCGAAAATTACCCCACGGAAAGATAAAGTCGGGATAAAAATATCCCATGTGTTAATCCAGGTTATAAACTATCTGTGTACCAAATTTTATTTAAATCCGTTCAGTAGTTTTTGCGTGAAAGAGTAACAAACATACACACTCACACACAAACTTTTGCCTTTATAATATTAGTGTGAAGTGTGATAATGAAAAGTACTATAAGTTCGTACTCAGTGCTTCTTCGCCCCGTTTATTGTGCGCACAGCCAAAGTGTGGAAATCTCGCAAGAGTGAACAGGCATCTTCTGGGCACGCTCGTTGCATCATAGACCTTTTTTTTTGGCGGGTGGAAAATCATCAAATAACCCCTCCCGCTCTTGGGCAGAGCGAAAGGGAGTGTCAGACTTCTACTGACTAAAAACCACCCATGTTCCTTCTTAGCCCTTCATGTCGAGGCCGCGGTATCTCTTGCGAACAACCCGGAGCCCCGACGGGTGCATCATAGACCTTTAGCAATGCTTTCCATGAGGCGTGATCGAGGTCAAGACCAGACATATTTTTCAATAAAAAAAATAATTTTGAGAGACTGCAAACCCTGCGAATTCATTGGGCTGAATTTCGTTTCAGACTCTTGATGTAATAATCAATCTTTAAGTTATTTCATTCATGTGTTACTTTATTAGTAAACTCACATGTCAATTCAGTACTCGAGTCTATAAATAATACCTACATGGCCACAATATGTAGCCCTAACTCACCATAACTAGATTAACGGTCTCTTTTTGCCCATAAACGGCAAAACCTGATAATACTTCCAACCAAGAGAATTTACGGCTTCATTCACACTGTGGGGCATAAACACTGGCTCTTTTCAGCACTGGCCCTTAGTCGAAATGTCCATAATAACATGGCGGAGGGTTATATCATAATATAGGTACAGTAAATAAATATGTATAAGTACCTTAATCTCTGTATACAAGATGTTGCTCTATTCTCTTTATTTGCTAGAGATATATAATGTGACACATAAGTGCCGGGGCACACGATGCGTTGCGGCGTCGCACCGCAAAGATTTCGACGAATCGCCTTCAATTTCACTGGTCGTATGCCCGCCGATTCGTCGAAATCTTTGCGGTGCGGCGCCGCAACGCATCGTGTGCCCCGGCACTAAGTAACAAAAAAAAAACATCGAACGTAGGAAAAACCGGATACTACTATAGGACATTTTAAAGCTATAACACAAGCACATACGAAACAAAACAATCGCCATAAGTTTTGACTAAGCATCTACGTGATGTGCCCACGTAGTCATGTTGCAATGTGTTTTTAGGAAGTAGCGTTGCCTACTTATGTATCTTAATCAGTCTTTACAGGCAGTAAGTGCTCCGAAAATCTTACAACCAGTCACACCAAGAGGTCTCGTATTACTCCGTACTAACTGTGTTGTGGAGGCGATGTAGCCAGTACCTCCATGTAATATACTGGCAATCGCAGCCGCATCTGGTTAGACCAGAAGCTGACACCAACATAGTTGGAAAAGTCTAAGTAGATGATGATGACAGTAATGGGATGACAGGTGCTACACGAATTATGATACACACTGTACACAGTAAATAACAAATACTTGTATATCAAAGTAACAAGCCAGTGATTTACTGTTATTACACGCTATTTATATCTGATTGCTTTGTAATTGACATTTGCCGACCAGGCAGCAATTGATTGTGTTGTTTCTTATTACATGGAGTATGCGTAGTCACAGTATAGAAGTAACAAGTAAGCTAACTGGGCCCTTTTCGTGAAATCATACGCGGGTGAGAAGTTAACTTTTACTATACATTGATTACCAGTTCTTACGAGGAATTTGAAGCCCGACAGTCTAACAACCAGTCTTACCAAGAGCTATCGTATTACCCACTTGCTGGGACGTGGAGGTCAGATAGGCAGTCGCTTCATGTAAAATACTGGTATTCTGCTGCATTCGTTAAGTGAAGGTGGAAACCGACGCCATCATAGTTTTGGAAAAGGCTTGCCAGATGATGATTATGATGATATAGCAATATAAAGCGTAGGTGTTTGCTTCGATGTCACCAGTAACCTGAAGCATGCTTGTTCAGTGTGTGATCTCATATCAATAATTAAATTGTTCCCAGTTGAAATACTGTAGATGTTAATACCATTATGTGTATTGCGGCGAAGTGCATGCGAAGTTTGTTTATTACGATGTTTCTGCAATTATTGGTTGTTATTGATTTGCGTTTAATGAATATTACTATTGCCCTTTGATGTAATTGACCTTAACTGACTGCTTCGTAGATCTAGTGGTCAAAACGCCGACAGCTGAGCATGTGGTCCTGGGTTCGATTCCCAGCTCGGACTAACTGTTTTTGGTTTTTCATCTGGAATTTCCCAGTAGCGGCGAAATGTGGGTGTACTATTAGGTGCAACCTCTGCCAAACCCTTAGGTGTTTACAGACGTGATGTTTTTTGCAACCATTAGACTAACAAGGTAGTCAAAAACTTCAATTTTAACACATAATCTTAAATAAGGTTCAATTATTCAATTCACACAAGGTTAGAAAGGGAATCCACATGAAAGCTTATAATGAAGCAGTGAAACCTCTAACTAAATACCTCAGAGCAGGAGCTAATTAGTATTCTCAATTAATGTCTAACCTTTGGGTAATTAAATGTTTCTTATTCAAAGCATTTATCTGAAAGCTTGTACCTTTCATTGTCACTTTCTTTCGTGAAAGAGCGTTGCCGGCTGAGCACCCAGTAGGTCAGTTTTTATTACCTATAAGCAGAGATTCTTTCATACTTCTGTATTACTCGTTATCCAACCAGTCACCTTCTTTCTAGCCATATCATCTTTCACAAAGTCCATCCATCGTTTCTTTGGTCTTCCTCTACTCTTACAACCACATCTATATTCAAACTCAACATTTTCCTCATTCTTTCACTTTTTCACATGTCTTATGTAGTTATTTCTTATTTCATCTAGTCGCGATACACCACACATCCCCCTCATCATTCTCATCTTAACCCCATGTAATTGCGTTTCATTCGTCTATTTTGTGGCCCAACATTTATTTATTTATTAATATAGGTTCACCAACAGCTTCTGTGTACAACATATCATTCAAATTCATTCACATTCAAATCAATACAATTAATATTCTGTTGTACATGTTTTCTTGCTGAATTGAACCATTTCTTAAATCAGTAATCGTTGTAGAACTGTCAATTTCGACATTCATTAGTTTCAGGTGCGCCTGAAATTCCGAAAATCAGAACCTTACTTCATAGCTTGGTATTTCCAACCATCTGTCAACGCATACCTATCAGCCTTAATGAATTTCTGGCTTGTCTTCAGCCACAGCCTTCCACAAATTGATGGATTGTAAGCAAGAAGGATGAAATTCATATTATTCATGAGACAGAAATTAGGAACAGGCCTGGCATAGTTATTATTATTAATGGCAAGGGTTGGGAGTTCAACTATATCGGTGTCGTAATGAATTTAGACCTTTGTGACCACAGTTGGGCAGTTGATACGAGAAATGGTTTCGAGGGACCTACTGTTATGAGCAGTTGGTTTGCTTGATTTATTTGAATACATATTGTGCTGGCTGTGGTTAGAGACAAAGAATAAGTAAAAACAAATGAAGCTATAAGATTGATATACCTATTACCTGCATATTTGTACTGTCTGCTAAATGACGTGAGAGTTACAAGCAAGTATAGTATGGTTACATTAAATCTCAGAAAAAAATGCCTGAAGTTCTTAACACTTAAGTGCCGAAGAGGGGAAATCCGCAGGCAAACGTACAATTTTACTCACACTTTTTTTCTAAGGTGAGATTAGAGCGAATTCACTCATTCATTTTCTTGTTTTATAGTCTTGTAAATTCTCCTAAATATCTAGACTAAATGTGCTTAAAATCCCGTATATAACATATATTACCATTGCCATCGACAAGCTTAATAATATCATAACATGATGTCGTCCGTGATCATTGGGACACGTAGGTACCCCTAGCGGGCAGCGCGGCCGGACGGTTATTGGCACCGCTTATGTCCTTATTACCGGCCATACGCGCCTCGTGCTAGTGCAATCTCAGTGTCATTGGACTGACCTAATAATCTAAGGGTAATCTCTATACTCCAGTTATGTGATGTGTGGAGCAAGGAATTAGCGTGTTGGATTAGCTGTATATATTGGGAGTACATCAAGTATCATATTATGTTTTGATGAGCTAATTTGAAGTTGCAAGTCAAATTCGAAGCATTTACAGGCACTTTTAAACTGTCAAGTAGTCGGCCAGTTAGTCAGATCGCCCTGCCCTGGTACCAATCACCATGACGTCTGAAAGTAGGATTGTGGATTTCTGATGAGAAGAACGCCAAGAAACTTCACACTCTTTTGAATCTTTTTTGGTGAGAAAAATATATCATATTTTCTCTGCTAGTATCTAACTGATCTAATTAATACGTTTTCAATAGCAAAAATGTATTGACCATATACAACAAAGAAACAACCAAAAGTTTGGGAACAACGAGTTTCAACAATTTAAGAAAAAAAACTGAAACAGACTTTCTAAAAATAGAAAACTAAGTAATCCGATCAACGACCTATCGTTTACAATTTAGACCATTTAAAAATAACATTCTAGAATTCCAATTTCAAAGATAATTCTAAAATGGCGCGGAAAGGCTTGGGAACTTGGTCCGTGCGTGCTGTCGTTTCATTGTTATTTTACCCAGATTTCGCAATGCAGTAACCTTTACTACTGTTGTCATAAAGTTTTAGGTACAATAACTTGAAAAAGACTGTACGGAATGTGCAGATAATTATCATGCTCACAGTTCAACACACAATATCAATGTGATTGCGATGACCCTGTATCCACGCGACGGGGCTAGAAAGGCCCACTGTAATAGATAAAAATAGATTACAACTGTTATGACCGCGAATGTACTCATAAGTGTTTATTGATTTTCATGTAGGAAACATTTTTGTAGAGTTGCATTTATGTTTTGTTTAAAATGGAAGTTTGTAAACAGGCACAGTCATGAAGTGCTCATACATACTCATGCAGTTATCTTGTGAATGGTTTTATGTGAAGATTCCTTTCGAATGAATCGGCGTCATTATTCAGATAGCTATTTAATGAATATCTCTACAGTTGTTGGAGGCGTAAAGATAATATTAAACAGAAAGTTCAGAAAACATACTTTTGTTCAGAACCTTTTGGCATTAAAATATTTACAAGAATTTGAATCCCTCCAACATCATCCGAATCCCATATTCCTGATAGGAATTAAATAATTAATCAACGGGGTAAAACCAACAGTTGTCCTACAAACAAAAGTAATTTCGCTAAAATGCCCCCCACAAGCAACCGCCTGTCGTCGTCCGTCTAGGGATACTCGTTGACAAGAATGACAACCCTCCAACGCTGCCCGTGATATTACGGAAGGGATATTCAGAATCCGTGATATAAGGGGGATATTCTGTCCACCGATTGTATTGTTGCCAAATGTGGTCAGAAAGATTAATTACTTTAACATTGTTAAGAAGCAATTGTTTTTCATCAAAACGACCAACAAATGTCATTTATTTTGTAACATGACGCAAGATTCAGAAAAACAAATATTACGTAAGAAAAAATATTGAAGTAAACATGTAGTATCGTACATTTGTAACTCTGCCAGATTATGTAGACGGCATTAATATTTTTTATTCGTATGGGGTTGACATACTGATAGTGCTCACTGTTGCCAAATGTCCGTGATATGAGACATTATGTAAGGCTATCCCATTATTAGGATATTTATTAAACGATGATGTATCTATGCTAAAATATTTCAAAATCAAAATATTGAAATAATAACGACTTATATTTCTATCGATCGCATTCAGAGAAATTCAAGTGAAACTTGAGAAACAGTCACTTTTAAAGCTGCAATAAAACTGTTGAAATTGCAGTTATAGTATTATTGCATTGAATATTGCTATTGACGTTAATCTGTCTACGAGAGACTTTAGTATCGTATAAATTTTAATGGGAAAAGCACAAAGAAAACTATGTTTTTTTTCAGTTGGCGAAATGAACATACTTAGTTATAGCTAGATAGATACTCATGTTCACGTTAAACACATGTTTTCACGACAAAACTAGAGCAGTATTCAGTTCCACTTAACCGTGTGTTGTTCGACAAGGGCTTGTAAGGCCAGTGTAACGGAAAATTAAAAAGGCAATTTTCTTAATGAGCCCACTCGCAGCGGGGGGTTAGCAGGGCTTACGCGACACTACACAAGATAACAGCTTACATACATAAAGGTTATGTGTTCATTAATTCACGGGGAGCTTATATTGGCTAGGTTTTTTGTGGTTTTGTTTGTAGGCTCTATTGTTTTTCTTTTTAGGGAAGTAATCAGTACCAATGGACTTTTTTTTCTGGTTAGGCCAAATTCGACTTACATTTTTATTCTAGACATGTTTTGCATACTATTTTGTCACACTGTTCCTAAATAGTCACAATTTACGGGTAAAGCAGAAACTCGTGTAGAGCAGTAAATGGGTAGCCACAAAATGTCAAAATAGAGATAAAATTGCCATTTACACATCCATTTAGGCTTAAAAACAATAATTTACCATATAAAAACATTAATATACAATTTCGTACGTGATAAGCTTCCTACACTTCACGTAGGCGAAGTTGGAGGCGTAAACCTCAATTTCAATACAAAATATGGTCAGGATATTCACATTTATGTGATAATACCACTATAAATGTTTGTGTAAACTCAAACTCAAGGCTTTGGCATTTTTAATTAGGTTTAAAAAACGGTTGCCAGAGTTGCCACCTACATGGAGTATAACAAATTCTTTGTAAGTAAAATGTCGCGATAAAGCTAGGTACACACCGTTGTACGCTAAGTCTCAAGGCTAAAGGAAGTTACGTCCTAGAACATCGTGGAGTAGCGATAACGATTATGTACCAATATGCAAGATGTTCGGCGTTCAGGGACCGAATTTGAATCTAGACAGATAAGGCACGGACACATAATGGTTTGTTTACCAAAAGTAAGATTAATCACCTAATTTGTTCTTTTGAGTAGTAAACTTTATGGTCAATTAGCGAACGCAGGCGCCATGGGGGCGATAAATCACAATAAACTTTAATGAACCATCAATATCATCCAGCTATTATGTCAAACTTAATTAAGCGGTATCATTTCCCAATAAAATACAGCCACACTGTCTAATCCAAGATTAATTACCTCCCTACTTGGCAGTACAAACAATCAGTAAATTTACATAAAAGAAAGCTTTTAATTCGGTTAAGCTACGCGGTTAATCACAGGTTCAAACTAACTAAGCTCCTAGTGGTCATTTGTACCCGTCACACCAATAATTAACCCAGACAAGCCGAGAGCAGTAAACGGTTAACTACCATTTAAATAACACAATAATGAGAGAAGAAACCAGATTTGTAAAGGTTAAGAGTTATGTTTACGCATTGGTTACGTTTTAAGACACGGTTAATAGATGATGTTAATTACAGTGGTCTGTGCCTGCTTAGCGGTTATTCCTGGGCGAGTCCGTTGCCAGTCATATAGGTACAGAATTAACAAAGAAAGCAGGTACACCACATATCTCGAGGACTCACATAGTAATAGATTCTTCCAGCTGCCGCCAAGAGCTCGCAGACAGCGGTGGAGACGAGGTGCGGGCGCGGTGGGCGGGGCACGGGGAGGGACCATCCTCACATCTCCCTCTGAAGAACTTCGGCCTAGCAGCGACGAACCTCTATCCCTCGACAAAGACCGACGCCTACCAAAAGGCGCTCCTCTCACAGTCGCGAAATTCTCCTCACAAGTCACATTGAAAGTATCTAAAGGAATTCCTTCTGGTTCTGTGTTTCTTCTGCTTCTCACAGAGAATGTTCGTCTAAAACCATTAGCAAGACCCTCAGCTATTTTCTTTTTCGGCTTCGGAACTTCTTCAGAACTGATAACAGTAATATCATCCATATCCTGTGGTTCATATGTCCTGTAAGCTCTGTTCTGTTCTATGCCAGTGAGGTCTTCAATGCCTCCATGTCTGTATTTCAAGGGTTTAGCGCGGTCGATGACCCCGAGCTCATCGTAGCTTCTGTAAGTGGAGGAGGCCCGCCTTGGGGCTGGTGGCCGGCCGGCTCTGTCAATAGTCATTTTTAGCTGATGATCCGATCAGTAACCTGACGAAGAAACGATGGCATTGTAAAATTGTCTAAAGAGACTGATCCTGATTTGCACGACGAAGCTTTTCACACGGGTGATGATGAAGTCGGTGAAGTGAATACTGGTGCAGCACACGGCTAGACAAGCGACAACAGTGAGGCGAACGTGTAAGCAACACATCACGACTATGTTAATGATTCACATGTAGTGTCAGAAGTTATGCAGGCTGTAAATTAATTGGGAACCTCATTATAAAAGCTCGTTTGCTAGTTTATTTATATTGTGGTAATAAAATTAACACGAGTAGTCTTTCGGTAAATATAGTTTGGTTATAGGTTAAAGAACTCTTCTTGTAGCCTTGGAAACCCAATTTTGGAAGACTGCTGTTATAACCTGAATAATAATCAAATCAATGCAAATGAACTAAGTTTGATCAAAACTGTATTCATGAGCTTTTCTTTGTAGCTTCTGAATCTTCTTTCTTTTAACTTTTCTTTTAAATGTTATCCTTATTCCGTGGGCGAATTTCTACTGGCTACATAGTGTTAAGTGCGTGTATGGCAGCAGTATCGCAACAATGCCGTGACTAGTGCACCTCATGGGCTACATGCTCATAAAATTTGTTTACCATCCCCGAGCGACGCCGCGGTGAACTCAAATCTATTGATACCATCACGGAACGTTTATACGCTGGCAGCCTTAACAAAGCTCATTTTCGTGGAAAAAACTTTTTTACCAACTTATTACGTCTATAACGGGTAATAATTTGTCGATTTTATTTTTGTGTTTTCCGTATTACCTACTTAACATTTTTTGTGCGCCTTTTATTTTTTCGGTTAAACTTGGTATTACTGTAAAAACTTATGCCAATATAAATAGTAGCTCTGTCAAATAAATTCTCGCAAATAAACTTTGACCTTGAAACAGCACTTCTCTAGACCAACACGCGATACAAGAGATTGTCAGTAAAATCACATTCGTTCTACATTAATCCAAACATTTAAATACTTGTGTAGTCTCGCCCAGTAAAGTACATCGAGTGTCTCAAGTGATAAACACACTGGGATCTAGTGGATCTCGACCGCCAATTCAAGTGGCTAATGACCAACACGTAATTACCGACAATTGCACTAGTCTGCCTACTGCCGGCCAGTACTGTCCTCGGAAACTATCCGATTAGTGAGACGGAATTCGAACAATTATCGAATTAGGTACCGTTTCCTGCTTGTTAGGACACTCGACGTCAACGAGATCCTTATTGAAGAAGCGTGACCCGAATTTTTGTTGGTTTAAAAGTTACCGCAGGATCAAATACGGAAAAATGGGTTTGGAATGAATTCAAGGCTGAATTAGTAGTTAATATGCTTAATGATACTGCCTAAAACACCAAGTTTAAACTCAATATGTTGCATGTCCTAGAATGGAATACAAGAGTTGATATCTTCATTTAAGTGTGCCTGAAGATTATGTAAGTAAATGATAGATAAATTGTAGCCTTGATACCAATTAACGGACTCAACGACGCAATCAAGCTACTGAATGGAGTGATGTCAATTAGACTCATTAATGAATTCTTAACGATGTTGCCGTCTCTTTTCAATTTGAACAGGACTTTGTAATTTAAGTGAAAGAGGAGGCGAGATAAATAATGATGACGATTGCGTTTCGAATTGAATAAGGGTTGATGAAGCTGATTGTATAAAGGATGGTGTTTTTGTTCAGAAAAGATAAATTCTGACGTCTACGAACTGAAATGGTCAAGCATCATTTGGTAAGGAGTGTTTCGTTTGTGGGATTGTTTTAGGTATACTATGCATTTTGCATCGGTGTAGTATGGGACATCCCTCAGCAAGATGGATCGACGACCTTTGAAACGGGTCTGGGTCACACTGGATACGGAAAACCGAGGAAAGGATCTCATGGCGCATCTTGGGAGAGGTCGATGTCCAGCTATGGACTGCGACAGTCTAGTTGATTGATATGCATCTTTGAATTATTAAACAGTTGTGTAACTTGCGTAGGATTCTCTACAGGTTCACTTGCATACATTTTTAAAACAGATACATTACAATCATTAGTAACACATATCATTACACGAACTTGAACGCATTTATCATTATTAATGCCTAGAACAGATAAAAATTAAAAGATTTCATCATTCACCCACGTTCCCTTCCTTCTACAATTTATCTTACTTTAAATGAATAATACCAGCTTTTTCAACATTCATTCTTTATTGGTGTTGTTCAGTTTATGATGGCCAAATAATACAATGATTCTGTAACATAAACAAAACAATTTGATTCTACTACACTCAATGTATCTCCGTCGAAAAGTAAATCGATACCATGAAATGACTTTATCTATTCCGAATCAAAATTGGAAGTGGAAAACTTAATTTTAAGTTGTAATTATTTGGAAAGTATCAAAACCTTTATCGGAGTATTACAAAATGGGACTTTCACTTTTAATATTGCTACTAGATAATTGTATAGGGATCTAACATAGTAGAACGATAAAAGAGCAATTAAAAGATTATTCAATGGCGAAAATCACGCATGTACTGCTTCAGGCAAAGCTATTAATTTCATCCACTTTTGCTTATATTCAAAGCAATTAGAAATTGCCTTTGGAACAACATTTTGTATATTAATGTTCGATATTTCAATAAGTCAATGCTAAATACTCGTGCGCCTTGGGGCGGTCAACCGTAGCGTTGTTTCTATCGCTCGAATCTTTATTCGCTTCTCGTAAATAATGATAGCAGTAGTAAATAAATACCAAGTTGCTGGAATAGTCTTGTTTCTATCTTTTTTATGTGTTGTTGTTTGTTTCATATCATAATTTTCATGTTATGTTGCTCAATGTTATTTTATATTTATGTTTGTCACGTCTTTCCCATTCCCATCAAATACATTTTTAAATACAACTTGTAATACTGCTTAGTGAAAAAATGTTTACACATTAACAATCAATGCGTCCGGCCTAAGGACATCCAGTAATTCAGGAAGTCTTATAAAAGACAGACTCTCATAAATAATCCCACCATTTATGAAAGCAACATCTTTCACCTATCACGTCTCGTTACAGCCTCCACAATCATCGCCCAGAGATATTCTATAACGAACTACAGAAGCCGCTCGTGCGTGAAATGAACTACGGAGATACTTGTAGTGAAAACAACGACGTTGCACAAGACAAGGCAGTTTGATAGTGTATCAATGAAAAAATGAATTGAAAATCTTTAGATACGGTTGGTGGTATGGAAATTGAAGAACCTCTCAGTCTTGTAACAAAGCAAATTAAAAGAAAAATGGAATACCATCATCATCTTCCTGCCCTTACCCCATTTTATTTGGGGTCGCCCGGTCGGTGTAACATGTTTTTTACTTTCATTCTCTGCTGTCAGACGCCACGGCATCATTTTCTCCTCTCTCTTTCACATCGTTCCTCACACAATACATCATATTTTCTTTGTCCTTCCTCTCCCTCTCCATCCATCCACATTGCTATCCATCGTTCTTGCTATAACATCATCCTTATTAAATCTTTGTTGAAAAAGAAGGAGAATTTATTAAAGGCCAAGACTAATAAATCCATTAACAAACTGCGTACTGGCAGTCAAGCAAAGGAACAGATAGATTTTACAAAACCGCAATACTATTGTGATGATCATTTTTAAGAGGCACCGTAATGTCTAGAGCAATAGTTCCGCTTAAGAACTAATTGCTGTGACGTACGTTACCCAGTAACCTTCGCCCCTTTGTCAACAATGGCAAATTATGTGAGAAATGGTGAGAACATACAAGCACTTGTATGGCGACAACGACTAATGACTCAGAATTGAGATGAGTCTATGGCAATAGGAAAAATGCTTTAAAATTTCGCTCGAAAATATCGTGACGAAAGTTTTGAGTATGCATTTGGATGAGTATAAGAGTAGAGGACCAAAGAAACGATGGATGGACTGTGTGAAGACTGATAAAGGCGGTGTCTGATGAGATGACGAGCAATAGAGAAATATAGAAGAAGAAAAAGATATGCTGGGCCGACCCCAAATGAACTGGGATAAGAGCAAGACAATGATGATGCTTTAAGATTTTGCTGATTAAAAACTTGTTTTAATCCATTTTCGCCTACCTTGTTAAAGAGTCATTGACTTTTAAAACTAGTTCAGTCAACTCTCAACGGATGTAGTGCTAAAAAAATACACGAATTTCGAAGAAGAAAAATTGTTTCACCCACTTTTTGCTAACAACTACTTCTCGCAAGTACTATGTATATTTTTACTGCTATATTAATAAGCATCCTAACTTTAAAAACTCAAGTAATCGCGTTGTTTTAAAAGTTTTTTTTATTTTCTTTATCGCAGTTCTTGAGCTAAAAAAAATGGTAGCTACCAACATTTTAGAGTAGGCACTCGAAATCGCGGCGTTAAAAATAGTTTTGTTAAGTGCCAGTGCCACTTACCCGACTGTTTCTAATGAAAGAGGTTTTAAAACAAAGATTTGGGCGCCGGAAACCGTCGCGTCAGTTACGTAAACCCATTGATTATGTGCCTACGAAGTACTATAACGCACTTTTGTAATTTTAATTGTGTTTACAACAGTGTGAAGTGTAATAGGATCCATGTTTTTGCTGCTAATACTGTACTGTTAAGTTTATACGGATGTTGATGTTTTCGTTCTGTTTTGTAATTGAGTAGGTATAACAAGATCGGTTTATGGAGAACATTTGTGTCGAGTAGGCTCATGAGTCTTATGACAAGGGTCTTAGCTACCTTAAATATCAGATTTAGTTCTCTGGAGAGTAAACTGAGGTGTTTTATTAATTTATTGGTTGTTTCCACACAAAATGTCATAGCACAATGTTGTGTATTTTAACTCAAAGGCTGTCTGGGACCAAACGCCTTAAAGTATTGAGCCCACGTATGTAACACAAATAACACTACTGGACGTGAAGATAAAAGGACCAAAGAAAATGAAATAAAATAGTTTACGGAGAGCCAACATTTTTAAAGTCAGATTGACTTTTTTATTTAAACGTTTAAATGAAACAGCTTCCAAGTAAACGTATTAACTTAAAGTTACGATACCGTACAGTACGCACGACGACCAATCAAACAATACTATCCAAATTAATCTGATCTCTCATTCCACGAGAAGCTCGTACAAAGCGACGTCAGGTTATACTGAATATGTTTAGCTTGATGTGTTACCGTATGTACTTTTTTATTCTTCAACACTTATCAATACATCTTAAGTGTCAATTAACCATCAATACCCAAATAAGAGAGTCAACATGAAAACAATCGCCTTTTCAATAACCGAATAAAAACTGTTATTATACGATGGAAATAATTTAAGCATTAATGATCGGTACGTACATGGTGGTAATGGCGGACAGTGGGTTAATGGGGATACACACGCCATGCGATTACGACATACAGGTATACAAGACTGTGATGTATTGTGATGCATGCATTCAGACGCAGGTTGGGCAATGTGGTCCAAATATGGCACTTGCGCGCCAACAAGAGGAAAATAACACTTTTCTGAACTTTGATTTGAATTTTACAGAATTCAAATATGCTTCAAAGTCAAATTTTAATGTTATTGTGTTTTAGTTTTATAACAAGTCATAAGATTTTTTTTGCTTTCCGTTTAGTTTTCTTAAAACGTAACACAAATAGGTTGTTAAATTTTCTATGGTACCAAATTATATTTTTCAAGTTAAAGGAATTTTTTTTTCAGCCCTGTAGTTTTAAGACGTTTTTGGAAATAAAAGCCAGCAAAGAGGGTGTGATGAACTGATATAACCAATCACTTGTGTGACAGCGAAATTAATATTTTGCAGTTTTTGTCAACGAAATCTGACACATGTCCCCGTAGTAATAGATGCTGAAGTAAGTAGGAAGCCGGTTCCTAGAATAGACACATCAACAGAGACGAATTCAAATTAAACTTTAAGTGAAATGACATCTGATACCCAGCGCAAAGGAGTTTGCAACATTCTGCCTACAAAATGACTGTATGTTTGTACTCGCTTGTTTCTATTTACATGATGTGTGGTATTAGCCTGTTTACATGCAATAATGTGCTGGTTTATAAATCGTTTTTTAATATTATTATATGAGACTTATACGGCAAATAGCATAATACAGAGATTATGTGCACTGTGTAAAGGTTAAGTAATGTTCCTTTTATGGATGGTATTGGACGGATCTGATTTATTGTGGAACTCTGTTTTGACTTTTGAAGTTTTATATAAGAGTTTGATATAAGAGTGAGAACGGGATACACAGAGAGAACCTACATACTCGTATAGCCGTATGGCCAGATGTGTGAGTGTGGATGAAGCAAAAAAAGTTTGCGAGGATCGTAGCAAGTGATATTTTGTGGTTTTCCAATCAGAGCATTTATTTCAAGTAGGCCAGTTATAGGCACTTTTGAATAGTCAAAACAAATAGGTACAACAATAAAAAAAACTACAATCACAAGGCATATGAAAGTACTGTAGTTGCCCATTCCCAAGCGCAGATCTCTATGTATGGAGAAGACGGGGCAAGAAACTCCATGGACACTCTCTTAAATTAGAATATTAGTACAAAACCTTGGTTTCCTGGTATGTTGAGTTGTAATAGGATATGTACTTCATTATTTTCTCTGTTTAGTTAATTATATTTAGGTTTGATGGTAGCTCTAGGTGATTTACAAAACTGCCAAGTTATCTTTGATCAATTCGTATGATAATAATATATGTATGCATCATGCAATATCAATATCTAAGCAGCCACACCTAGTCTGAGAACAGATAACCCGTTTATTTTGCAACACCTATCTGATAATTACATTGTCATTGTCACATTGGAAATAACACTTTTTTTATGAAAAATTATGTTATTTTGGTATAATGCTTTGATTGACTAAACACCCAGTCATATGTGTCATATTTGTATAATGTGGCTGCAAGTGCAAAATATACAATGTGCAAACTTCGTTGCATTCGGTTAGACCTCAGTAGACCCTTAAATAGATGGGAAAAGGCCAGGCAGATGATAATAAATTATGTTTCCCATTTTTGTTACAAACCGCCGCCGCGCCGGCGCGCCGGTTGGTAACAAAAATGGGCAGAAAAACTGAAAACTTTAAATGTTTCTAGAAACATCGCAGCCGTGATTGGTCATCATCATCACATCATTAAAATTTCAGCCTTAAGACGGGGGGGGGGATTTGCCATAATCGCCACGCTTGGCAGGCGGGTTGGCGATCGCAGTACGGTTGTTACGAAGGCACAGAGAACGCAGCTGCCCATTCTCTGGTAAGTCCCTTAGTCGCCTCTTACGACACCCACGGGAAGATACGGGATGGTACTATTATTTACGTCCGACACCATACGGAACGCCGTGATTGGTATCGGTATCTATCTAGTACGTCTATGTTCAGTTTTTCATATTGTGTGTTATTTCTTTATCAGCTAAAATTAAGTTTTGTCGCTTACAAGGAACAATATCTAAGATATTTTCATAACATTATTTACTATCCGAACACAAGAAACGATCGATCGTTGCAGCTGAGAGACTGCTGCGAAAGCACGACTCAGCGTCTATTAGACTTGCTAATTGGTATCTGCGGGTTATAGCTTCACCCTGTATAATATAAGATAATAATAATATAGTGTGCCTCCTGTATAATATCTCAGGCTAGGCGTTATTTGAACACTGCTTTGTTGTCCTAGGTTAGTGTTACAATCTATTTTAATAATAAGCCGGAAACAGGAAATACAAAATTGAAACAAAACAGGTTATTCCGCCATATTGTTGGAATACCCACAAATTATTCTCAATATTAATGAAACCTTTTGTCAAACAGATGCCTCCAAATTAATTTTGTTTCTTTCTATTTACCAAGTACTTTTCCAATTGCTAATAAAATGGAACGTTATTTTTTCTTCCTTCTATTTTTTTAATAACCGCTTCCAGCAGGAAAACACCATTAAGACGGAAGAAAATAAAAACGAGGAAAAAGGTTGAACCCACATTTGACATCAAAACAGGCGTAGAATTCAATTATCATTGGTCATTGACCTTCAGTAAACTATTGAGGGCAACACTATGTTTGTAGGTGTAAGAAACCGATAATTAGCACACTCGAACGTAAATTATATCAAGTACAAAGAACACAGTTGACAATAATTTATCGTTAAACTATATAATAAATAATTAATGTTGTAATTATTATTGTTCGTAAACCTGAGTTATCTTACTAGTCGGTATTTACAAAGGAAACTGACAAGGAAAACTTACAGTCACTTTGTATTTGAATTGCAAATAAAATTTCTTTCGGTAACCCACTTCGAAGTTAAGGTCGCCCTAAAATAGAAATGGCCACGGTTCTTGCTAATGAAATGGATTATATCAGTAGTAAAAATAAGATTTGAGACTTCAGTTTTACCTCTAAGTAACTTAGCCTATATTAAGAATCGTTGAAATACCTGACAGGTTCATATTCGATAGACATTCAATTTAAATACATTCAAAGACAGAATTTCGTGCAGGTATCGCAGCTTTCTTGATCCTTCTTACTGAAATATCTTTGTACCTTATTGCTGCTTTTAACCTACTTGATATCCATTAAGATTGGTACAAAATGTAAATACCAAGGCTTGGCTGCGATAAAGTTTGTTTGTAATTGTGAATGAATCGCGTGATGGCAAGCCAGAAGTAGCAGTTGCTATCATTTACGTAATACATCAATTACCGCGGGATATATTTCGTTGACACGATTTTGTAATAAGGTTTCTGCTTTTGATCGAGGCCTGAGGAAACAAGGACACAAAAGAAGTATACAGAAACGACACAATAAGTTAAGGTACATAGTACAGTAAACCAAATACCAAACAAGGAGTCTCTAACACTAGAATTTCTATAGTCTATTAAAGCATTGTTTAGTGTAAATTGTACCTTAAATTGACAAGAAGAACCAATCTGTTTGCAATTGATAGCGCTAATTAAACTAGAGAAAGCACTCGGGAAAGCTTACCCTACAATAGCCGTCTAATTACCAACACAGATTAGAAGAAAAAAGAAGCAATTACTAACACTAGGTATATTAAAACTGAAGTAGTATGTAAGTAGAATGTCGCTTTTTCTTCACTACCTTTTAGAGGTTACCTAGTTTCATAACTAGTCTTATTTCCTATATCGTATGAGAAACTATGTAACTATAGTTTTCACACAGATTCCTCGGGTAAATACCGAGATTTTCTACAATATGTTTTCCTGTTTTATGGAAAATCTTAAAGGAAACTTATCGACTTGACATGATGTAGGTTTTAATTGTTGCACCCGCTACGTTTAATAGTTCTAATTACTAAAGTATTTATCAACACCTGCTACAATGTTAGCAAAACGAATTTGCATTACATCAATGGAGCAAGTCAAACGACGAGGCCGGCGAGTGATAAAATAAGCTTCATAATAATTGATTAAATAAACAACCGTGTTAGACTAACAGTTATCGTTCGTTCGCTAAAATATCGCGTGAGATGCGGATATGGGTACTCTAAATAACGTCTTACTTCTTAGCATACGATTATGTAATCGTTGGAATCGTACGTCAAACGTATTTTATTTGGTCCTTTTGTATGGTGTTATAAAATTTAATTGACCAGCGCGAAAGGGAAATAACGATTACGTTTCCCGATCATCTATTATGCTACAGAGAAACCCACAAACTGATAACAGTAAACAACAACCACTTTCGCAGGTGACCGTCGACGTTCGCCAGTCACATTAGCGCCAACAATACCTGACCCCGCGCGAGAGAAAGTGACTATCCAATCGATTAATCTGTCGAGTCCCCCGGGCATCGGATACCAGACGTATGGTAATAACAGATCAACATCGAAAGCGGTAATTGTTGCATTGATAATTCGCAACTGACAGAGCAATTGCTGGTTGCGAAATTGATACCGGCGAGCGAAGCAAATTCATATCGGAACCTCCTAGCAGACGCCACTGCTGTTGGCACCTTTACGAGAGCCTTTAAAATGAAATTTCTTGTAAACAAGACAGCGAGAGCGATGAAAGGGAAGCGATTTGTGCCGCTCAATAGCACGTCATGAAGTGTGAAGGGACGCGAGACCCGGGTCATTCATCAGGAGTGAAAGCGGGGCCAACTGATAGTCCTAAATTACCCCGGGCCACGAGTAAGGCCATCGTTACCCGGCCGGCTATAAAGACTCGACAAAATGTAGGAACCGCCGACGAAATTGCAAATCATTCGTCAATGGATAGTAAACGACCTCACCTTGTCGTACCATTGACATTGACGTAGATACAGGTTACTGAAGCTAACGAGATTGATGGGCGGCCGCCTGCATCCAATTTATTATGCGATGACATAATGCCAAAGAACCAAATAGAAAAGGATTTTGATATCAAAAGTGTTTAGTTCACTTTTGAAGCACAGAGTGAAGTAGGAAGTAAATTGGGGATGTCAGGCGCACCACACGTTGTGGCAGAATTTTACCAATCTCTGTCGTCTCGTTTGCATTTCGAGTGCACGGACGTTGTGAGGGCCTTTATTTTATCTTTTTAGCAGACAGCTGTTTAAATGAAAGCCAGTTTTTGTGCATTCCTCTCAATTTTTAACGAGATTTACCTGACAAAAACATGATAGCTCTGACAGTTATTTAAGCATTCTCTTGTTCTTTGTGAATGTATTCTGTTTTTTTAGGCGATGGGGGACATACGTGAGGTCGCGGCAAGACCTCTCAAAAACCTGAAGATTAATTCGAGTTGTCAGTTGTATTTTTAGCGTGTTACGTGGAATTTCACGGAGACGTCATAATAACATGGTTACGGTGTGCTTTCTGCAATATATGCGATGTGAAGCTTGTTAGCAGTTGTTAACGCGGTGTCGCTACACCATCATCAATACGTAACGGAACACCGACCATAAGCGGCGAGACATTATCGATTTGTATTTCCACGAGCGTACTTTAGGTCAGAGATGATTATGCAGTTTCGAAATTTTTGAAGCGTCATGACATGCTCATAATTATTGTAGCGATAAATCTGATAAACACATCGACTGTTAAGCCGAATGCAAAGCCTCACGACAAAGCTCGCATTAGAAAGCTGAATTCTTAGCACCGTTAAAATGCGTTCAATAGAGACATGGCGAAAACGTATTGAACACATATTAGAGTCGTTAGCCGTAATTGCGTATCATGCAAAAACGAACGAGTTCTACTTGAAGAAAAAAATCGTTTTCGCTTCAGAACCTCCATTGTACATGATAGTGATTAATATAATTTTTATTTGCTTTGATTGTGTGTGTCTACGGCGTGATTCTCGTCTCGTTATTGAGCGGCCGTTGACATCAAATAAAAACCCTGATTGGACCGGAGGTGGGTTAACTGTACCCATAGTACAAGCGTCGTATGATGGATTGGCCTGTCAAGCGTAGTAACCTCCGTTTCTATTGTACAGTCATCCAATTTCTAAAAGTTAATATTTATTATGGGTTTCAATTAATAATCATATGTTTGGATATGCGAGCGATCGGAAATTCATTACACGGAATAGCTAGAAGTCATAACATGACGTAACAAAATGTTGAAGTAGTTATTTAAGTAATGAGATTTTAAATGAAACGTAATACTAATAACTAGTAAAATGGAACTAGCAAATGCTGATTACGATAATAATAAGTACTTTGCCAAACTAAGTATTATTGCTAGCGTTTAAGTTATTATTATGGTTGACGCAATAAACAAATACCTACACTAAATTCTAATACAAATTCCATCTTGACAAGACAAGAAAACTTGACAAATGCGTCTATAGCTCCGTGAGAACATGGAAATGCGTAAGGAATTCCACCAGAAGACAGATGCACTGGTGCCCAAAGTTGAACCAACCAAAATC
The DNA here is from genome assembly GCA_949774965.1 of Diarsia brunnea. Classification (NCBI taxonomy): domain Eukaryota; kingdom Metazoa; phylum Arthropoda; class Insecta; order Lepidoptera; family Noctuidae; genus Diarsia; species Diarsia brunnea. The sequence goes on along the minus strand of OX459008.1, from coordinate 15,044,897 downwards.
AATTGTGTTGTCGATGACAGATAGTTGTATCGCGTTACCACGAGGTTACTGATAGGGTTGATGATAATCATTGGTTAGCGGTTGACATTATCGGAGGAAATAAATTGAGTATTCATGCCGTCAGTCGGTGAATATAAATCGTTGGAAACGCACGTAGTGATGGCTACGACATACTTAACTTACGCTGACACAAATGATAACTAGCTATACCGAAAATTAAAGACTTTTTGATGCAGAGAACAATGATTTAAGAAAAAATCGTTGCAATATTGACAGAATGACTAAATTGGCTTCTATTTAGGTTATTTGTCCATTTAGAAAGAAAGAAAAAATATTTATTTGTCCCAGAAACATGAGATACAATAAAAAATAAAAAGTTTTAGTTTGAACAAAAAAAATGGATGGATTTACAATTGAGTTCATTTCTTTAATCATAATTATGTATCCTGAATCCTGTTTGGTTGGTCTCTTTCAAACTACATATTCATGTCTGTGTATATAATCTGCAATCATTTACGTACTGCATGAAGCACCTACACTCTAAAGCCCAACCTCACCTTCCTCTATTTAGACCTAATGGCACACCATACAAGGAGTAGCATCATCTAAGTATGTTTCTACCTTCCCGTTGTCATTGTTTACGCTTCGCAGGGCTTATGGAGTCATTAAAACGGCTTTCTTAGACACATAGGCCCTTTGTTCGGCTGATAACTCTATAATAATATGTTCTGGTACCGTATCCTTTGTTCGTAACACTTTAATTAGTTTTTATGACGGTCTCGAGTTGCCAGTAACTGAGAGGTCAGGGATCGGAGGCATGATCCTTGTGCGTCTTTTGTTTTTAGAGTTTTGATCGTGCGGATTCGTGTATCCACCATGTTAATTTTGTTTGATCAATGTCAATGTCTCCATTCCAAACTTGGATTATTTATGATTAATGCAGAAATGAAAGTTATCTCAGAAATTATAGATTGTTTGATCAATCATTTTATTTTAATAAATGCTGAATGCTTTTGAAGATTTATTTACAAGATTAGACGGCTTATTTACATCATAACGAACGGTAATATAATATCTAATTTACAAAGTTATCATACACAGACCAAACAACATATTTACATATTTAAAGATAAATATCGTACAGGTGAAGCAGTTTAATCGACACTCATTTAAATTCGACGAATGCACTTGATTTATTATTTTGCTATTGACAAATCGTTTGAAGATCTTGTCTTATATTTCGAAAGGTTTGAATAAATAATCGTGTGTTGAATTAATCGATTTTGTTTTTTTTCTATTCACTTCAAAGGAGTAAGGTGATAATAGGATTTATGGAGCCGTCAATTCCCATGGTGAAGATAAGGCAACTGGTTCAATATATCAAGTGGGAATTTAAGATAGCGAGAATTTGATACTTTTAATTGAGAGAAAGGTTAGAATTAAGGTCTTTCCCATGCTGATGAATTTACGATCGCATACAAACAACTTAACACGGAACTACCCATAAATGAAACATACATCAAAAATATACAGCAAAAAATTCATACATAAAAGAAATACCAAGCACCAGTCATACAATAACACAGACAATACGTGCACAAAGAAAAATGAAATGACAGCTAATTGTAGTGCCAAATATGGTACACAGATTACACCAAGTGTCTTTGCTTGATACGACACCGCACCGCCCGGAATGGACACCTTGACTAATCGGAACACGACGAACAAAATGGGTCGAAGTTCTTGAGACGATGCACTTTTGTTAAAAGAGTACGTGAGACAGCGAGGGAATTAACATGCGTTAACTCTGCCTTTACAAGACCATAAAAAAGTAAAAAACATTTTCTTAAATATTTTCGAAAACGTTTTACACACCACCTGTGACATGGACGTGAATTCGTGTAACGTTTATCAAGTGATATAATAATAATAATAATAATATTCCACAACTATCACACAACGCCATCTAGTCCCAAGCTAAGCAGAGCTTGTGTTTTGGGTACTAGACAACTGATAAACATACTTATATATTTCTAAATACATACATATTATAGATAAATTACACCCAGACACAGAACAAATGATCGTGCTCATCACACAAACATTTGTCCTGGGTGGGAATCGAACCCACGACCTCCGGCATAGCAGTTAGGGTCACTAACCACTAGACCAACAGGCCAGTCAACATGATGACATCTACTTATTTTATATGACACCTCTGCCACTTTAATAAAATTACTGTAAAATATTTTAACAAAATCGCTAGCAGTTGCATAATAATATTGCTTTAATATTTTTTATGGCAACCACAAACAATGCATCATTTTCAAATTCTTTCGGCAAGCTGCCAGCACCAAGGACATAAACCGTGATAAAGTATAGACAAGAACAAAGGAAAACAGCGTCAAACGATGATTTAACAAAATTACCGCATTTTAACGACAAACAGGATAAAAATAAACAGCGCAATTTTTGTTTTAGTGCAATAAAATCCGTGGCACAGATAATAATCAGCCATCAAACACCTCATTTTTCTTTTTTAATTTAGGTGCTATGCAAATGGACAAGGTTTTTATCTGAGATTTAATCTTAAGAAACGTCTTCGGATTTGGCGGGGAGATAAAATGTCTGAGTGATGGTACAACTATACTATTAGTGTCTGTGTGTTTAGACATTAGAAAGCTGCTTTGTGATGATATTTATTTTCGGTATTACAATGGTTAAAATGTGGCTCTATTTAGGAATGGCAATTAGTTTATAGTAGATAGCAGAAATTGTAGTAATGATACAAGTGGTTCTGTTATGAACAAAAACGATAACGAGTTGCAAGAAGGAACTGATAACACCTGAAATCATTTCACAAATGATTCATAACACCTTTGTGGTTAACACAATTTTGATAGCCAAATTCAAACATGCAACGGAGTCATTCAAACCTTCAGCAACATTCGACAAGCTTATTTCTCCAAGATGTTTTCTTTGGACCGATAATCTAAAACTGGTCCAAGTCCAAAGTCTCTTTTATTTCAATACCACTAAAGATTGTTTACAACACACGTTCGTTTCCAAGTAAAAATCTATTGGAGACTTCGCAGACGAAGGCAGACTTGTTGCAAGCCCGGCTGGCAGAGTGCCAGAGGATATTAATCAGAGAGAGGCACCTGCAATTCACACTCATCCCGTCAGGTGTGAGATGCTCAACGAGCACTGTGCGGGATGACACTGGAGGAGTATTAGACGAGATTTGTGTAGACGAGAGCTTGCTAGTAAGGAATAGTGCTTTCTTGAGATGGAAAAGAAAATTACCTGTCTTTTTTTCAGTGTTGGTTAGAAGTGAATGTGGAAAATTATTTCTCTACTTACTTCTGTGGTACAAAATTGTCTAACTAGTTTAGGCCAAATCATCCGATGTTTTGTGTTTGTTTAATAAATACCAGCGAAGGGAAGATGCTTTTAGTTTCATTAAATTGCTTTTAAATGTGGTGTATTTTTTTTATTTCTGTTTTAAGTAAATGTCAGATAATGACGTAACTGTAGCGTATAGAGCACTAACTTTATCTTACTACAAGGTCGTCTTACTTAACACATCCGTTTTTCTCAATAATAGCCTTTTTAGTCGTGACTTAAACTTGCTTGAAACAAGTCTGACTTAAAAATCTATTTTAATTTAATAAGAATTGCATTAAGTTAGTGACGATAGTGCTAGAACAAACAATAAATTAAATTGTCCTCATTTCAATCGAGCCGAACTAAAACAATAAAATTGAATCATGATGATACAATAGTACGAGGAATTGTAGAATTAATGAAGTCATTCTGAAGCCAAAAGATGAAAAGAAGTAGTCGACTCGTAATGTAATACAAAAATGTCCGCAGATGTAACGGTGTCTTGTTTCACAAGAAATGTTTTTATGTTACTCATTCAAATGAGCATGAAAATACAGATGAAAACACAATGAATTACGGAATACGATGGACTAGTATTTCTTCTTTCGGATGATTAAGATATAATAATAAGCATTGTTAATACATGTCATGGAAAGTAATCAACTACATAAATGCTTTTATTTACACACATTTGGTTAACACAATGCAAAAACAAAGGAAGGTTCAATCAATACATCTTTCGTAGGGAATGAAAATTTGTTTAGAATAAAATGTTAACACTATACTAAGTGAACAAAAAAATACAAATGACAAGCAAACAAAAAACCACCCCAAAACAGTCAAAACAAAAACAGAGGAAATTAAAAAACGAACATCTGTAGCTAATACTAAATCCAACCTAATTCTATACAAACAGGATGATAAAAAGCCCAACCCTATGGGAAAGTAACAAATAGAAAAAGCTCACATCCGGACCTTTAGCCATATTTCAATTTAAAGGGCAAAGGATGGAAGTGTAAGTAGACGAGAATAAACTATGAAATAATGGGTTGTGTCAGATGGTTGGGAATCTCAAGGATGCAAATGTCAATAAGTTTCCACAAATAGACTATTTGTTTAATAAACAAGAGATATGACATCGATATTGATGAACATGCAGATGTAAGGCATATAGGTGAAAGACATGACAAAAGATTCTTAAGTGGAGCTCTGGTAATTAATTTCTCTCCTAACACCAAATCCATCTATTAACAAACTTGTTTCAGTAAAAGAAAGCCCGTCACGTCAAAGGTATCGACCATTTTAATTAACCAATGTCATTTATCAACAAGTATTGGATTTGGTAATCACTGTGGGCCATTCAAATTGAAAATCAAAATTTTCTTTATGAAGAATGAGAGTGATTAACGATGTAATGTCACCGGGACCGCCCCTCGTCAAGCCACAATGCTCGAGTCATGCTATATAATAGCAATATTGTAATGCTTTGGCGTGAAGTAAATTACCTTCCGCACCATAATTAACCGTTATTACATAATACTTTAGTATGGAACGAAGGATTCGTAAGTTTACACCAGCGAGCAGCATATGGCAAAGTCGATATGGCTCCATTTGAAATTTAGTTTTACTGGAGCCATGTTCACACATTTTCATATTTAGTCTGGAGATTCAATAATCATTTGTTTATTTTCAAAGGTTCAAACCGAAGTCTAGGCGCTTTCCTAGGGCATAAAAGCTACATAAAAATATTAAAAACTTAGTGTTATGGGCACGCGCACTCAGCCAAACACATCCCAGCACAGGATACGGTAATGGTAGCAGAGAAATGGAAGACGTCGAATGTTCGACTATTTTAGTATAAGTTCGTTGTAAGGGCGATTTATTTTCAGCTCAATTTCCTTTCCAGACGCACCGGCGGAGATGTGATACTACTCTTAGTGAATAGATACGTCGTTTGGTTACGTTTATGTGGGTGTTAAACGTAGGCTGAATATAGTGTGGATTCTATTATACTAGGCAAAAACATGTTCATTGAATTGAGTAACACACATGCAAATGAAAACAAAAGTGGCAGTCACATGGACGAGCTCAACTTGGGTAAGCAAGGTTGTACAAGCAGTCTTGAGGAACATGAAAGCAACCTTGTCTCAATAACATCAGGCACGAAATAGGGGATTAAAGGTGGGATGAGATTAATTATATTAGACTCGGCTCGTCTTTGGCACTTTCAGTTAAGAGGTCCCTTCTTTGGGTGCGTTTCAAGGAATTAATTTTATAAATGAATCCGTCAAGATTCTTGAAGTAAATTAAGTTGGAATGAAAACTCTGTTAGATATTGTAATGAAGAAGCTTTACGTTGTCAGAGGCCTTTCTGAGGTCGGAATTTATTAATTTTTATTTTTCTTATCAAGTTTTTACGATACTTTTTTCTTGTTCGCAACTCTTAAAAGCTTATTGCGAATTTTACCTTTGTGATGGTTTTAATGTTCTTTCTTTGATAAAAGATGAAACTTTAATACAATTTTCACAAGTATTTTATGAGATAAAAAAAAATGTTTGTGTTTATCTTTCAAGTTGGTTTCAACAGTTATTATTATTTCATCATAACCATTTGATACCATTTATTCATATCAACTTTCTGCACTTTCTAAATAATCTCTAATACCGATACTGCGATCGATTCTCCAACTACCGTCAATTATTGCAATTATAAAAACGAGTTTTTACACTTTAGTCCACATTTCGCCCGGGTGTTTAATTTTAGTGAAATTCCCAAATTGTCTGTGTGGTTTGCACAGCATGATTTTAAAACATCTGTTCACTTGTGGGGTGTTGCCGGGGGAGGCATTTTTCACCGTCAGATGTAAATTCGTACAGCTGTCGGGCAGGTGGCAGGAACGTGCCTGCTATTGAAGGATTACATCTTTATTGTGTTGTTTTGATTAACGAATGCATTTGTTTCAGTTCTTGATTTAGCTTTGTTTCTTTAGTGAGTGTGTATTTTGAGTTCTGTTTTTTATTTGTTCTATCTTCAACTTGTATATTATTATTAGCTAGAGCTACTGACCTTTGCCCGTTAACAGTCTTCTAAATGTAGTTGTTGGTACCCGTGCTGCATTTAAATTGATTTTCGTACATAAAGTTTTCCCGTTTACATATTTAAATCTTAAACATGATGTGTCGAAAAATGTATGTACATATATCTATGTTTTTGCGTATTCAAAGCATATTTTGTCTTCAGTAACATACCCGAGATAATTAGTTTCCAGGCTTATTTCAAGAGCTACATATTAGTTTAAGCCGAAATATGTTTTAAAACAGATGACATCTGTTATAATTTTCTGCTCACACATTTTGCACTTTAATATTCCTAAAACGTTCTCAGCCATTATTCTGAGTCGAGTTTACTCGATACGTTTTACCTAACAACTGTTTAAGTTAACAATGTGTTTGCCGTACCAAGTTACAGCCACTACAGTAACAAATGGAAGTATTGTATTACATTTTACCATTTACAAACTATGTTTAAGCTCGTTGCTATGTTCCACTGATGCGTAAAATTGTTATACTTTATTGCTTTGGTTGTTTTCTTTTTCAAGAAACATGTTATTATGAGCAACAGTGATATTGCTTTCGTCTATAGACTTTTAACACTAAACCTAACTTTTTTTTAATACTACCATTACAACTTACTGATACTTCTTTAGAAAGAGTTGTAATAAATCCGACCACCGCTTGGGTATTCTCTGTGTAAGGCAAAAATTTTATGACGGAGCAATTCCAGTAAGTCTCCAATATGCACTGCGTGACACCGTGAATTATGAGCTTTCCAATCATGGACTATAATATCAAAGGCTATCTTCGTCAAGCGGTCACAGTCGATATTCTCAACAGCCGCACCTCGACTAAGGATAGAGAAATTATGAAAACACCTAGAGAGTCGATAGTTATCTCAGATACTGATGTCGACTATCCCACAGTTGTCAGTACTAAGTCGGCGCGAGCGCAGGTTGCCGTAAAAGGCGAGAACCGTCTACGAGATACAGGCGATCATAATCGATGGAAAAACTCGGTCCTACGAGCCGGACTTGACCTCATTGGAACTTAGACACCCATTACTACACGTAAAGCTTCGGTACCAGCTATATGATTTTTGAAGATACTTATCGTATTTTTTGGTGAGTGTCAAGTTCTTTTTGCTGAAGAAACGTGACCCATGACAGTTTCCTTTGTGAGATTATATCGAGGCCCTTAAAAGTATTAACTGCAGAATAATGGATCTTAAATCTCAGCAGCTGTAAGCAAACTCGGCGAGATTGTGAGATAAAGAGTCGTATGTATCGCAGAGTGGCCTCGGGATGCGCTTGCACATCTGCCTGCCCACGTGCCACCCTCGCCCGCGCAGGTTTCTCTTAAACTTTTTTGTTATTTTCTCAACGAACGCATTCATCATTTACTGGCAGATGCATACGGTAATAACACGTTACCTTGGGTAATTCATTCTGTAATTAAATTTCTTTCTCCCCTTTGTTTTTATTCCGCTGTGTTGGCGTCATTCGGTTTGTTTACCATTAGAATTGTTTTTATTTTAGGAGCTTCCATTCCATTAAGGTACGTTTAGTTGTCGTGTGAGTCTCTTTGGCCTGAATTTGGGCGTACACATGTGCGGAACGAACGGCGTCTGTTCTTTGTCAGTCGACATCTGAGGTCTATTCCGTAACATGTGCGAAATTTATGTTCCCCGCCATCAGCAACAGGATGTTGGAGATTGTAAGGATTCTTGATCTATTCAACGTCTGACGTTTTTATAGCTTTATTAATGCTAGGTGTCACAAGGATGAATTAATTTATTGTTCGCGTCTCACAAGCCGTCTATTACAGACGTACTGATGTTGATCAATGTACATTTATCAAGTTAACATAATATTCGGATTAATGATTAGTACCTATATAATCTACAAGCCAAAATTTGCTACTCTGTCGAAAGCTTTGTTAGTGACTATTCAGAACATGTTATAAAGGGCTTTTCATCTACAAATCGAGCCATGGGCATGCTTATAGCTTTGTTGTGTAACCTCTATGGCGGTGATTAAATCTCACCATTATTATTAACTGGCTCCATTCAAACACCCACTGTCGTTCTAGGCGGTTCGGAACTATGCCGTCCACCCACAGCGGCTGGTCCCGTAGGCGCACCACGGTCACACACACTAGCTTTTATTCATATATATCGACTTCTAAACTCAACTCACTAGGTTCGATTGTTCGCGCTAACTCAAATTTACATTCGGAGAGTCAATGTCGCCTGACAGACACAAGGTCCGCCATTGTTTTTGTCGGTTTGGTGGTCCGGATGGAATATCACCGCGCTCATTTGAATATTTTAATAAATAAACCCTGGCTCCTCTCCGAATCCTTTATCCCGTGATCTCCCGTGTGCTGCCACCACTTAATGTGTGAACGAATGGGTCGTGCGTCGTGCAAGCCAAGATCATCAGATCATCCAGGTGAATAACAGCATACCAACAGTAACAGTGAACATATCCATAAGAATACATGCAAAAACTTATTGGAAGACTTTATTTACCATTAATTTTCATGTTACTATTCAAGAGGACCATCGGCTCGGTTTACACAACTTTTTTATTAATAAAAGTTTCGTCACTAGAAACACACATTCATCGTAGTCGAACGTCACAAACACTGCAAATAATCCGATCCACTCGTAATCGGAGTGCACTAAGTTTTGTCACAAGTTGTTGAACACTCGTCTGAGAGTCGCACCACCGAAACGCGCGTCCGTCCTTGCGCTGAGCGATAGGTAGACTGGCGCTGGCCGGCGTCGGGCGCGGGGCGACGCACGCGGTGCGGCCTGCGGCGGAGCGGTCCGGTGCCTCCGCGCGGTTGCTCCCCCTTCCCGCGCGAACCCGAACACTGCACCCAACAAATCCGACGATGGCTCGGTGGAACTGCCGTGACTCGAAACCCACCTTTGTATGAAATTTCTTCTCGTTTTTACGCGGGATTTCGTTTGAGATCGTGATTTGACGGACGCGCGATACGCTCGTGTGGGCGCATGGCCCTTGCGAAGCCTGTTCGGTAATATAATAAACAGTGATTTTACAATTTATTTACGCTACGATACGAGACCGTTATCTGGCGTGTGGCACTCGGTGGTGCAGCGGCTGTGTCGAACGCATCGATAACGATGCGACACAATCACACTCCACCAATACACCGTGAAAGATGATCTCATAGATACAATGTCGAGTTGTGGACCACTCGTACCGAAAGATAATAATATTTTTCCAGATGTGAATATCAAACAACATGTCAGCGTGTATAAAGGAAGACATGAGCTCGTAAAATTGAATGTTATAAAGATGGATGAGGCTCGATTACATTAAAAAGTTGAAAGGTCCAATCGATTTATCATTTCAGATGGAAAGACGACTGACTTCTAGAATATAAAAACGTGATAATAGGTGCAATTACGCTGTTTTGAAAATATTTGCTTTGAACATCGAAGTCTAGAGTTGATTGCATTTGATGTAGAGTTATTTCGCGAGAGCCCGCGGCCAATAATTCAATTCCATCCATTACCTTACACGAGCCGTCAGCTTTCGCACAGACAGTTATTATATCCTCACCCGTTCATCTATCATAAAGCTTTCTTTTCAAATCATAACTTGTGTTTCAGATTTCAAATTTAACTTTGAAGAGGATCCTCCTGACCCAAACCTTTCACGCTAAAACAGAATCTGACTATCAAGTAATTAGATACATAATCCCATTCCGGCTCACAGATCGTACAGAAGCGATAAATTGTTAAACTAGTTTGGGATCAGAGGCATCTGAGCCCGTCTATCAGCTTGAGGCTCTCTACTTTTAGTTTTGTTTTCTGAATAAGTTCTGGGAAGGTCGGGCCTCAAGGACGTCGGACGGGTCACGATTCTACATCACCCGTTATTATTATTAACATTATTTGATGGGGGCTAGACGTTGATATTAAAACTTCGCGTTTTGTGAGATTAACAGAAACGAGTTGTAATTAGTTCAGCAACTTTTGCTTCTAAAATTGAAGTTTTGTAATTTATCTTATTGAACTTGATGTCCGTGCAAATAATTAATGAAGGTTTTAGAAATCAGAGAGATTCAAAGGTCCCAGTTTTGAATTTCATCATTAGGGATATCTTTTCGAAAACTGATAATTAGCTAATAAAACCGGTGTTGTAGGTCATTGCACTCGCAGTCGAAAGGGACCGAGATACGCCTTTCAAGAAATTAAGATTGGATCGAACATTTTTGCAACTTGAGGCTACTTTCAAACTACATATTGCGATGGAGAATGGTAAAAAACTTGGAAAGAATCGTAAAATTTTCGTCATTTCACCAGTTAACCACTTGGAGGAATGATTTAATGAGAACCTTAATTGCGTTAGCGTATTGGAAATTATATGTTATTTCGCAATCTGGGTCCTTTCAAACCGACTTTGCTTTTCGGTCTGTAGATAAAGCATTTAATTTAACTTTATTAATACAGGGGCATTGTAAAATATTATCTTAAAATATAATATTGATTTAAAGTAAATGCACGTGTGACATTTAATTTCCGTTAAATTCTGATACCAATCTAACTTGGCTCCGTAAACTTCATTCATGAATCAAAACATTCATGAATTAATGACACCTGTATATCATAGGATGTTAAAGTTAAATCGAATGTTTTCGCATGTTCACAGTTAATTTCTCATTGCAAGAATAAATACTTCGTCGCGTTCGTGTTTCCTTCTCGTCTCTTCCGTTCCGCTCCTGGCCGTTGAGAATTCAACAATCATAGCATTATTGAAAAATCTGAGAATTCAAATATCCCAGTCTGCAATTGTTTCCACCGCTCTGGTCCTTTGAGTATTTTATGCCCTCAAAATAAAGTGCAAATTGGAAAAAAAACTTGTGTTTTATTTTCAGACATCTCTCTTTTGCAATAAACATTCTCCTGCCACAATATTTCATCGTCTGGGTTCATAATCGCGTCTACCTACGCTCTTGGGAGCCCTACATGTCATGTGGCCACACATTCTGTCTCTACTGCTTCCCTTTGTTGGCATATCGTATACAATTTTATTTCTGTCCCACTTCCAAGTGGTATGTGGTCTTTATTTACAAACAATGACTCGGATACCACATTTTTTACAAGTCTCGGCTAATCTATTCTTTAAATAAACTATTAAGACCAAAATAGAAATAATTATTGGTAATGTCCGTATTATTAAAATCTGGAGATTCATCATCAATCATTATTATTTTTTCTGGCAGCGATCGGGTATGGTTTATTAATTTAATTATTATGGCTTTATGAGGTAACATGTTCCAAAACAGGCCTACGGTATCTTCTGCCTGTGGCTTATCGATAATCTCGTAATTAATAGTTTATGTAAAATTCTTGTACTTTTTATATAAAAAAATACGCTGACCTAAAGCCACACTCTTTTTTTTTGACACTCCGTTCAGCGGTATTTATTTTTACCTTTAGAATGGGAAATTGAGTAATTCCTTTATATTTTACAACATTTATCTTTACTTCGTGTAGTACTTGGTTTTGTAATAGAGCTCTAACTGCAGCACTCAGAGAGCTTTAATGATTACTTAGGCCATCACTAAGTAAAGGTTTTGACAGTTTTGTCATACAAAAGTATGTCAAATCTTTACTAAGTGACAGCTTAAGTAATCATTAAATATCTCTGAGTACCGCAGTAAGAGAGGAGAAACGTTTTTAAGCGATAACAGTTTTTGGACCTGATGGTCAGAATTAGACCAATGAATGGCTCTGGTAAAGCGGATATATTTCTTCTGGATGCGTTATGCATTTCAATACTCATCGATCACTTAAAATGCATTGATTTTACGTATTAATCCGACAAGGCTCTGCATAGTTCCATAAATTCTTAATAATCTATAAAATTGTAGCATAAATGTTGTCAACGAATGTAATGAATCTTCTGGAATACAGATAGCAACGTGTTTCAACAATTACAGAAAACAAAACAGAACAGAATAGTGAAGTTATTAACTGCAAATTAAACCAATGAACGGCTATTACCAGACAAGGCAGCACGAGCGCTACAAATAAACGAAAGACGCAATCTGGCAGTAAAATGTCTCTTTCAGCATCACTATGTGTACCCCGAGTACAGAAATAAATTAAATAATAATTAAAACGTCAGCTCGTTCGTTCGTAATGTACGACGAGGCGTGTTCATTAACAACGACTTTTTTTTCAACAAACTTATTTTTTAATCGGTTTTTTTTTAATTGATCTTTCATTCAACTGATTGTCCGTAATGAATTTACTTACAACCTCATTTAGTTAATTATGAGGTGCATTTAAATTGGTAAATAGGTGCGGTCTAGTGGCGGCAAGGATGTTGGTTTAAGATGTGATGTCATCGCCAAGACTTTTGAGGCTGATGACAGGACCGAGATTTTTTATCTTTACTTGTGATAGAATAAAACGTTCGTTTCTTAAATTTAAGAGCTCCCGTCGGGGCTGCGGGTTGTTCGCAAGACATACCGCGGCCTCGACATAAAGGGATAAGAAGGAACATGGGTAGTTTTTAGTCAGTAGAAGTCTGACACTCCCTTTCGCTCTGCCCAAGAGCGGGAGGGGTTATTTGATGATTTTCCACCCGCCTAAAAAAAAAGAGCTGCATTTGTGATACACACACAATCTTCTTACAAAGAGATATAATTTTACCAATATTATAAGTTTTGCTGTAAGCATTAGGTGCAGGTGTATCAATAGTAGGAGTACCCACACCTTTTCCCAGTTCTCCAGTTTTTATTAAAAAATGTGTTTCCGTTCTTCTAAGACTTCTTCATTCAGCGATATTATTATTTGTCAACTTTTAGGAAGTTAAAGTGAACTTATCGTATAACGTGTTAAGCTTTATTTTTCAGCCCACCATATTTATTATTAACCATGATTTCATAAAACGCAATCATGTTTTATATCATAAGCGTTCTTTTATCTACTGATACGTTTGTAATCTAATGTTCGTTACCCATCTACCTATATGTTTTGTTGGTCGGATACACAGTCAGAATATTAAACTGTGTTTATTTTTATATCTGACGGGGTCGTGCGTTGATTGGCATTCTGTTAGCATTTAATTAGGTAATAATAGGTAAGCCACGACGGGGTTTGTAGAAAGACGCGAGGGAATTATTCTGAGGAGGATCGTGAGGTTCTGCCTACTTGGAGAGGCGTTTGTGTTTCGTTTAGCGATGTGACTTCGTGAAAGACGATTGCTGTTGTATTTTATTCTTTATCGTTGCGGGAAACACATGTGTCATCAAGGTAATACCTGAAGGGTTAGGCAATTGTTCCTGAGTCTATATGTAAATCAGAACCCAGTGATATCCATTTAAGTCTAAAATAAGCCAATACTCTATCGTATGGGATATAATCCCAGTTTGTTGTGTTTTGCAGAAAACTTAACGTGACAACTGTCTTGTTTTAAGCGAAAATGACATATCATCGTGCGATTGAATGCTCGTTTTTAAAATCCTTATGAGGAGCGAACGACCTTATATGAAGAAATCCAGGTTAGTATATCCCCACTTCTGTCAGCCAATCAATATTTGTAACGAAATGATTTGTTTTTCTGTTACAGAAATAGAATGAAAGAGGAAGAATTTTAGTGGTTGCAGGCTTCCGCAGAGTTAGAACTGAGAAGACTTTTTGTAAAAATAAAATTGTGACAGAGCAGCCCTTTCGGGTTTGAAAGATGTTTTTATTTCCCATTAAAAGTTTCAAATACATGACAAATATGAAATTACTATTAACATTAAAACACACACACATATCACATTCCTTTAGAGATCTAATTGCCATTTAACTTTTAGTAGTTCCTCTTATTATAGCCAGAGGGATTTCTTCTTCTCTACGGCTGCCGTTTGCGGATCTTTAAAGTTTGGTTGAATTATCGTGTTACTTAGTGCCTAGGTTTTTAAGGTCAGATACGCTCGCGTCATGTGCTCAATCCAAATGTTCAGATCTGCTACATCAGGTAAGACTGAGAGTCCAATGCGAAGTATGTTTAAAAAAAAGTTATGCAGATGATGGTCCTCTTCTTTACGGACGTAACCTAACTAGATCACCTTAAGAAATTTTTCAAGGCAACCAAAACTATCTAAATGCTTCCAAAATCCATTTTACGCACCCATCCATTCATTAAACCGTATACAACACCTGCGCAAGTAATTACGTGTCGCTGGCCCGCGATGCTAATTCACGAAACATACATTGTATATACCTACAGTATATAGGTATAGGTGCCTACATAATGTACCTGCTGGGAGGTATTTCATATGTAAATGCGTTCTTCCTGCCGACATCCAATTATTTGTGTTTGGGTCCGCGGAAAACGGAGATAAGTGCGGCTTATAAGTAGCACAGGTTTTACTGTTTTTGAAGTTCTTGAGTTATTTTTGTTTGTTCAAGTTTCTGAATTTTGGTTCCATATTCCGTAGATCTTTTGATTGTGATACAGAAGATTTTAGTACACAACATCTAGAGTTGCACTGATGATTGTGTCTCATCATCATCATCATTTCAACCTAAAGGCGACCACTGCTGTCGCTACATTGACCGGTCCCGTGCGTCTCGCATCCAGCGTATCCCCACAACCTTCGCCAGGTCAATCAACATTCATAAGGTCAATTATTGTGTCTAATCTGTCATAATATACAGCTTTAAAGAAAAAATGCATGAAAAATATAATTTGGTTAAAGGACTTAATTAAAAACATCTACAAGAATTCCTGATCAAGTAACCCAAGCGACCAAGAGTATAAGAATGTAGCCTTGTATAAACTTGTCTGTCGTAAACTCATATGATAGCCGTAACAATCAGCCTCATCTTTATCTAAGATCAGTTCACAGACAAGTTATTCTAGTTTACGGACTTTGTCTTCCAGACATACTTAGCAAGTATCGCTTAATAAAAACACAACAGTAGGACAGCGATAAGCCGTCGCCGTCCCGTCTGCAAACATCGATTGTTTGCATTGAGCAACAATCGATACTCCATGATTGATCGATACCTAAGTTAGTACATCCTTATCATTGCTCTGATAGTATTATCAGATAATTTATTGGAATTCTTTCTACCTCGCCGGCTAGTTGTTTATAATTTTACTGCAATCGTTGATATGTTCTTTGTGTTAAGTTAAAGGTGACTTCATTACGAGAAAATGTTGAGTTTACGACATTATAATTATGTGTTTACTGTCGCTTATCAATGATAGTATATTGCGGTCAGTAACCCATATTATATGCGTGATGTTTACGTGGTCTAAAGGGTCAAACAGACAACAGCGTAGGGCGAATTGCACCAGTCAACAGATCACGTTCCAGAACTGTCATAATTGCTGTGGAATATTGAGACGGGTTCTTGAATCATTCTCAAACGAAGTTGTAGTAGGTACTAATAATTTTTTTGCTAAATACCATAACATAACGCCTGTAATCCCTAGTCACATTGGAACATGTCCGCATTTAAACCCACAACCTTATGCATGAGAGGCAAGGCTTTAATCACAGCGCCATCACGATGTACGGCAAGGAGGTGAGTAATACCTGATGTAATGTAACATTCAAACGTTACATTTTGGTGTTTATACAATTCCTTTCGGAAGTTGCGCCATCCAGCTTCGTCCAGCCATTCACATCAAAGACTCCTGAATTATAACACAATAGTCAAAGAGATACACAGGAAAGTGTCCTAAACGTCCGCTAACAATGTATTTTAATGTAAATTTCCTCAACGTCACCCAATACTGTTAGAATACAAAGTTATACAGGCTTATAGCGTCACCGAGTATGAAAATCGTACAGAGGCGAACTACGAGTTCGTACCTTTGTGTACCTACAAACAAACAGGGTTGTTTTTGTCTATAACACAGAGCCATGTTCACAGCCACCATCGTGTAACAACCAACGTTTAAGATGACATCTTGATCATTGCTTAGGCCCACTTTCTTACAAGCGGAGACGCGCGAGCGGAGAGGAGACGTGAAGATTTTGAACAATGAAAGTCATCGAAATACATCGATGGATGGACTGTGTAAATGATGATATGGGTAGAAAGGAGATGACTTCTCAGATGACGAGTAATAGAGAAAACATGGAAGAAGAAGACATGCTGCGCCGCCTCCAAATAAATAGGGATAAGGGCAGAAGAATGATGATGATGATGATGACATCCATCAAAATTCCCATAGCGCATCCCGTTTCATTTGTGTCTGGTCCAATCTTGCACATCTGTCCATTCTGCTAGAAACTCTAGGCACTACTCTTGGAAACTTTAGGCATTAAAGGCATTAAGGCTCCAGTTTCGCTTCTCTAAACTCTTGTTCTATGGTAGCGTTCCATCTCATTTGACACAAAAACTCAGTAACTGGATAGCAAGTTTCCCGCGCGCTAATTGGCCAAGCGCTTCAGTATAGGATTACGAAGTAGGACGACAATGAGTTTTCGACAATTTTGCTACTTATTGTGTCAAGATTAGCTGCTGTGTAACTTGAGGGCCGTTATGTTAGTGTAAACGGTGAAATGTTGGCTGTTAGTGTTTACGTAAATTGCTTATTACTTTTTAAGGTGGCGTGATTTGAGAATTGATGGAAATGAAAATATGAGGGAGCGATTCTTTTGAAATATTTAACTTTTGTTGGCGTTGCACTGAGGTGGCCCCGGAATACTCCGGATAGGTCTTTTATGAGGAAACGGCGCCTCTTCTCATGTGTGTGTGACCACGTGGGGTAGTTTTAGTGAGGTAAAAATCCCAAACTCCCCGGTCTTCCCTCCAAAGACAGGTCGCGTTATAAAAGGGTTACCCAAAAAAAAAATTTGATCGTCACAAAAAATAAACGCCATAAATCGTGGTGTACCTACAGCGTGTCACACCGTCAGCGTGGGGCTATTTTCGACAATTTTATTTGCATATTTTAACGCTCAATTGATAGGGGCCTATTAATTTAGGGTAGGGTAGGGTCCAATCTACCGTAATATATTTATATTCAACGAAGGGACATTGCGATAGCCCAATGATACCTTTCAATAAATTGATTAAAGGTACATTTTCCAAGACGACCGCAGCGACAATACCTCTTATCGCTTCTACAGACAGACTTTATGTAAACTCTTCCACGGATGGCAACATTGCATGGCGTCTGGTGAGTAGACCATTACCTATCAGTCACTAACTAGCCCCTTATTGACCTGCAACATAGCGAAAGACGATTTTAATGTCTGCCACTAATGTCTTTCGCGAAAGGCTATGCCTGTGCCGGCGAAATATTAACGTTGAATTCGGAATTGAAACAGCAGCGGCATATGAATTTGAAGAGGATAAGTGTAGAGCATAACCAAAGGAACGATGGATGGACTGTGTAAAAGTTGATATTGCAATAAAGGAGGTATTCGATGAGATGACAAGTAATAGAGAAGTATGGAAGAAGATAATATGCTGCGCCGATTCCAAATGAATTGGAACAAGGGCAGAATAATTATGTTAATTTTGAGGTCTGCAGCCACCTTCGTTAGTTCACATTAAATGTATCTTTATTCAAGTTATTAATAAATAGCCTTCATCAAACAAGCAGATAGGGTAGCATTTCCGCGATACCATTTATCTAATTCAATCTAAACTTGTAAAATTAATGGACTCTCTAGATAACTTTTCCAGAATTATAATTTAATTATCATGATCAGATTTAAAGACTGATTCCAATCATTGACGGTTTTACTTAATTATTCTAATTATGTAAATGATTTATCTATTAGCTATCGATACCTGCAATCAAGCGATAAGTCTGCATAAAACTACTTTCATAAAATCATAATGTAAATCTGATATGTGTTAAGTATCATTTTCATTTGATAAGCATCTTTCTTTTATGCATATCGGAAATACATAGTAAACACTTCCGCGATGCAGAGTCCGATAATGCACAATAATTTCTTATCATAAGGAAAAATATACCTTACAGATTTGAAAACCCACGAAGCAAGAGAATTTAATTTAAACCCTAATCGGATAGAAGGAGGAAACTTCAAGTTTGTACTCAAACGAAATGGCTGGCTGCACCTAGTCTTCTTCTTCGGCGTGGCGATTATTTCTTATATTTTAGTTAAATGAACTTCGAGCAGAATTCAGGGTTAGTAGTGGCTTCAGACAGGTCCTTTAAAATGCAGATGGAGTTGCACAAGGACCAGGAGAAGAGGGCCGTTGTTTTCTGATGTAGCTCCCCAGTCATACTTCTATCCATCGGAATACCACAATCGGTTCCACAATTTGTTGGGGAATTGTTGTAGCCTTTTTCCCAACATGTTTAATTTTCCAGTCTAACCAGATCCAGCTACGTACTAGTGAGAGTACTGCAGCTACCCATTTCAAAACGTAGATCACTATGGAGAAGAATGGGCAGGAAACTCCATGAACACTCTCATGGACTCTCTGTATCCCATGTCCAACAACACTGCCCAACAGTCCGAAACAACATTACACCAAACATAGCATTACATGTCTTTTTCTATCACTATATCAAACGATAGAGATAAAAGATAACAGTCGGGTTTGCCCTGACAACCCATAATTTCACGTTTGGCCGCTCCGTAAACATCCAAAGCGAGTAATGCCGAATCTAAATTTATAATTAATGTTCTCGTGGCATATGGCATGTGTTGAATGAATTATTTATGACTGTTTTTGTGATAAAAATAACAGCAATTATTCGGGTCTTTGGTAGGCGTAACGGAAAGGAAGTTGGAGTACGTAATTTACTTTGTTGAACTTTTGAAGAGGAAGATAGAGTTATTAGCTATGGATGGAGTGTAGTTTATAAGGCAGCTGCATCTCTCATCTTAAGTAAATAAGGGACTGACGATGCTCATTGTATAAAAAAACATCGAATCTTGCAGCCTTCCAACCATGAATATGCGAGTCTTTGGGGCCCAAAAGTCTGACAATCAGTCTTACCAAAAGGTATCGTATTAGGCATCCAATACCCAGTAATAACTGGGTTGTTGAGGTCAGATAGACAATATACCGGTATAGAGCTGAATCCGGTAACACTAGAAGCCGACCCCATCAAAGTTGGGAAAATAGGCAAGGCACAGAAACTGGGGTTTAGAAGCACAGTTTGAAACAGGCAAACCGTAACTAACAAAAGCCAGACTGCCTACTCGTATATCATATCCATTATCACCTACCTAAAGTCTAGTATATCTTATTTGTACTCACAATGTGTCCCAGTGTTTCCTTTGTCATGAAATATAAACAGCGTAAAATCCCGTAACATACAAATGCTAGAACGATATCATTCGAGGTTATTACGTGCTAACATGCAGTATTTGAGTGCACTAAAGATAAATAAACCTCTTCTACAAACCACTACACCTGTTCGTTTTCCACTGTTTTCATGTACTTTAGAATTTCCAGGAAAATAGTATATTACACGAGTAATACCTAGGTAAGTATTTTCAGAGAATTCTTTGATTATTATTGCTCTTGGGGTCGAAAGGTGTCATATCAATGAATGTGAATTCATAGTATTGGAATAAGTATTTTTATCCTGTTTATGACAGAAAACACTTAATGAAACACGATTAATGAGTTCAGTCAATTGAATCATCAATACTTTTACTGCGGTACTCAGAGATATTTAATGATTACTTTAACCGTCACTTAGTAAAGATTTGATATACTTTTGTATGACAAAACTGTCAAAACCTTTACTAAGTGATGGCCTAAGTAATCATTAAGGCTCTCTGAGAGCGACAGTTTGTAACATAACATGAACATTACATAACATCACGCATGTAATCCCCGAAGGGTTAGGCAGAGGTGTACCTAATAGGACACACACATTTCGACAGTTATGATTAAGTCCTATGATGAGGAAGCGACCCAATACCTTTAAGCTGGCATAAGTTCAGACTCCTCGTTGAACTGCCTCGTTCGTCTAGTGGTCGCAAGCGCGACTGCTGAGCATGAGGTCCTGGGTTCGATTCCCGGGTGGGGCAAAGCTACGAAGTCTGGATTTGTGCCCGGTTGATGGCAATAGGCTCGCCCCCTATTACATGGGACTTAAACATTACTGGCGAAATGTGGGTGTAATATTATGTACACCTGTGCCTAACCCTTCGGGGATTACAGGCGTGATGTTATGTTATGTTAAGTTCAGACTCTGTCCGTAGCTGCTACTGAGAAATTCCTGATGGGCCTAAATCATATTCTCATTATATTTTCAAAGAGCAAAACTAAAAGCTCATAAAGATACACCTTTGTTGCCAATAACCTGTCTTAAAACTAATTTAATTATTGCACGCTTGCAATAAAAAAGTTAAATGATTTGGTCAAATGAGTCGGCAATGAAAGAGGTTTCAAATAATTTGATAGTTTTTACAAAGAACTTATTAAAACCCTTTTAAATGTGGATTCTTAATTTTCTGAAACATTGTTGCAAGTTCATTACTTAATTGATTTGAGTGGAATGAAAACTGCAGTTCTGTCAAGAAATAAGATACATTGGCCATTTAACAACTAAACTGCAAGAAAATAATAAAAAAAGTGTTAGAACAGGCAGAGAACAAGATTGAATGAAGATTTAATTGTGGCTAAACATTTTCTAATTAGAAAATAAAGAAGGAAGCTAAAGTGTTTCGTATAAGTTTTTGTTTGTCAATATACGTTAAATACTGCACAGATGTACCAACGGCAAT
Source organism: Diarsia brunnea (assembly GCA_949774965.1). Classification (NCBI taxonomy): domain Eukaryota; kingdom Metazoa; phylum Arthropoda; class Insecta; order Lepidoptera; family Noctuidae; genus Diarsia; species Diarsia brunnea. The sequence continues at coordinate 15,023,726 of OX459008.1, read as the reverse complement.
AACCCTCCTTTTGGGCTACGCCGTAGTCGGGTGAAAAGTAATGACCATTACGTCCCAATAGCAAGACCCTTTCACATCACATAAGAAAAAGCAACAAAAAGAAAAACAACCAAATAGAGAAAGTTAAAACAATCAAAGAAGGAACTAATAAAATCCCAAAAACGCTCTTAATTAAGCCCTTACAGAACAAAACCATTACATGAAGGAATCCGGCAGAAAACATAAAAACTACAGAAGTGAAGACGGCACGTGGGGCGACCGCTGCCGGCCCAATTATAATAATGGATATTATTTTTACGACACAAACGAACATTCCCGTTTCCTTCGAAGGAAATAGAAATAAAACACCGGTAAACGAAAGACAAAATAAATGTTACGTGCTGAATGAAACGGGGATAAAAGCTAAGTCTGTGTACTGGTTTATTTATTATGACCGCAGTCTAAATTAAGGTGGGAGTTGTGGATACAAACGTACAGGTGTTAAAATAGGGAGATGCAGTTTAGAAGAAATTAGACTTAAGGGAGGAAGGAATATCAAGAATATAACGAAGTAGATATCGAATTGCCCAGTTCTAACTGGGTTGTGGGGGATAGATAGGCAGTCGAACCATGTAAGCCAACCCAATCATAGTTGGTAAAAAGGCTAGACGCGAAGTATGAACTGTTGGCTAGACGTGTGTTGTAGAGGAATTAAACAGCTTTAAGAAAGAGTTTGATGGAGCACGGCTCCGGGTTATCACGAAAGTGGAAAGGATGGAGGGAGGCCTTTGCCAGAGCAATACTGATAGTAAGACACTATGGGCTGATTTATATTAATAAATAGGAATATAAGATTAGTTAAAGGAGACATCACCCTTCGTACCTATAGGTTTTAAAAAAAAAAAAATTTGCCTACTCATGAACTCAATCTTGTCCGTAGGACAGAGTTGAGGTCCGCGATAAAACGAGGTAACCCAAAATAAGCCTATTAACAACTGGCGACTTAAATAGATTCGGGTTATATGAACTATAGCATATGCTTTATGGCCGAAGCCCTGAGTGGCAACGTCCCATTGAATTTTAAGGTAACAATGCATTACGTAGAAGCAGGTGCCACGGTTACCAATGCGTCATCGAAGAACCTCATTAAATTACACCTTCCCCTTAATTTAACTTGACGTCAAGCTAATGCACTTTTTTCTTTTCCTTTCGTCAAGCAATATTGAATTTCCTACGTGTATAACACACAAGTATTTCTCCAAATAAGAAACAAATATCTTACGTAAGTGAATGCTGTGAACATTCAATCTGTCATGGCGGACACGGCAAAAACATTATCAGTATTTATAAAACAGCAATTAGAAGAGCCGTGTCTAACAACACAAAGACGACACGGATAAACAAAAAGAGTAATTACTACAAAGTGATCAAAGCTAAAAACACAAAATTCGGTGTTGTTAAAACGGTATGCATCGTCAAAATACAGGCAATGGGCTGCGAACGTACGGCCTTCCATAATTGTTGCTTTTTTATACAGTCGCCTGAAGGTCGACGGAGTTAAAATTTTAATTGCCCAAAACATTAATTCAGTGGGAACTCGTTTGCAAAATTAAGGACTTCGAAAAACCGTTGTTTATTCGCTAAAGAATGCGCAGTTTAATTGTAGATTTGAGAAGGATGGATGGTTTTGTGCGCGTTGCTCAATTTCGTTTCGCATTTTTTTCGGTTGATTTAGTTTGCTGGTAATTGTCTCAATTAATTCAGTACTATGAACTGAATTTTATAAATGCAAAGTTGGGGTAAAAATAATTTAAGTTTAATAAGCACTTTAGAATTAATAAAACGTGAAAACTACTTCTTTCATTTTTTGTCTAGTCTTGCCTATCCTGTACACAACACTAGAGTCAGTGTACAGTCTTACAAATGTTGCGTTAAATTTTCCAATACTAATACAAATATGTAACACAAGGGCTCCAGTCTCAGTGAGTGACAAAAGCAACTCAAGTTCAACAATTCAAATTCTTGGCATAGTATCGTGTCAATCCATCACACGGTGCCAATAGTTGTGACAGCATGTCCTCCCCTTGAATTGTCTCTGGTTACGTGTTAATATTAACTGTGACACTACAGTCTTTCCATAATTATTTTACCTCTAACTTGGCATCAGTGTCAAAATCAAAGTGAACTTCAATGTCGCTTCTTTATTGAAGCCAACTACTACTAAGGCCCCTACCTAGTACCTTGTGGTTAGGGTTGGTTTGCTTCAACAGTGAAGTATGTCAAATTGACAGTGAATTTTTATTTTTTTTGATTGTGGACATTTTAAATTTTATTTGACATGAAAATAGTTTTAATTAATTTAATTTTAATAACTCACATAAAATTTTTACGTTTAATTCAGTCATAAGCTTAAATAATAACAATGTGGTCGTTGCGATAAGCTTCGTATTGGGTGGTTTCCACTGACAAGTCTATCAAGATGACAATAGTCTTTATTTCCTTTGCAAATAAGGATGCACTTCAGTTGTAGACTAGACTAGGCAGAGATACAATATCTGTGAAGGGACTGTACTCTTCTTTGTTTCTGATAAAATGACACTTCGTCCTTTTGATGTGCATGTATCAATCACATATTCGTGAGACAAAATTTTATTATCGGGCTTGTCAGCTTTTCTTTTAAGAACGCGGCTAAATTCCTGCTGTTCTCTTCTTCATCTATTGTCTGGATTCCATTTACGAACTACAAAACTTACATTTAACAAACCTCAAAGTTTAAGTACAGACGCTAGCTTATCAAGCTACCCGAAAACGTAAAATTCTCCCAATCAACTTAGAACCTAAATCTTTAGAGATAAAGTTGAAAATACATTAAGGAAAATTGACAGATGGTGGCGTCTGTACAAAAACAGTCCGCAAATTCGGAGCAAACGCCATCTATTTCGAATCCATCGACAGCGGCTAACTGACAACCGTTTATCAACACATGTGGCAAAGATCTCATGTTTACATGAAGCACTGATTGCTGTTCACACGATTCTGTTTTACGACCGACAGTCTTCGTTTTATTATTATAAATGACGACAGTGTCTTGACTGACGAGATAACGGTCCCTTATAAGGTAATAGTTAATTATTTGAGGCGTTTAGTAGTGATCCTTATTGTAAATTTGGGGTTAATAAGTGATGATACGGTTTTGATAGTTACTTTCTTTGTAGGGTTACATCAATGTTATGACAGAAAGATGATCTAGCTAGAAAGTGAGAGACTACTAAGATGAAGACAACGAAGCGCTATGGAAGAAGAAGAAATTATGCTACAACGTCCTAAATTAATTTGTTATAAGAGCAGATACACACAGTACAACAATCAGTACCTAGTGTACCTACTGTTTATGTGTTGTATTGTGCAAAATTAGAGCTAGTAAAGAGGAGTAATATTAGGGTGTGCTTTGTGTGTTCTGGTCCAGCAGATGCTTATAGCGAATCACTTATAGTCTTAGAAGATGATAAAAAAGTTGTAATTCCTTTCATAGTCAACCAAAACGGTAATGAAACACATGAAAACGCACGACATGATCTTAGAACTATCCAACAACTACCTGCACGATATGCTACGACGACGACAGTCATAGCTGATCCTTGTTTTCTCATCGCCACAAATAATCGTCAAAATATGCAATCCCTCTCATCCAAAGCACATTACAATATTGAAATCGAAACTGTGCAATTTCGACGTCATTTGTTCTCAAGCACACACATATTAATATTATTATTTTAGCGTTTCACAATGTTGTACAAGATTACAAGACGCAAGTTCAGTGTTTGCCAGTTCTTAGTTACAAGTATTAATGGGGTATGAACGTGACCGACGGACAAACGTCCTCTCTATATATAGAGAACTCGTAATGGCTTGTATTTCCTTGGCTTAGCGGGCTGCACACTGTTTTGGGTATCAACAAGCATGTTGTTTGCAAGTGGAATGTCTAATGGATTTGAACAAAGATCTACGAGTGAATTGATATTTATTTGCGACAACAATATTGTCGGCTGGTTTAGTAAATTCTGGAACCACCAGACTAGCGTTATCATATAACATAAAATAACTATTTACCTAGAGCATTATTAGTTTCTTTTCGGAGTATGACTTGTGTAATTTTTGTGTGTACCAGTCTTATGCAATATCTTTGACCGACTTGACTCTTCGATCCCTTATTGCCTTCAAAACATTTATCCACTTCATTCTTGTATTCAAATTCTACTGTACACTATGATGTGTCATAGGTTAAATACTGTCTTAAAAAAGAAGTAGTGGACACAACTTCAAAATCTCTTCCCTACGTATTGTCTGAGCAATCTACCTCATATTCGAAAACCGTACCTATCTTGTCTCAGTTCGTCTCCACTTCTGTCCGTATGTCAGCATTGTTACTTAGCTCTCTACGCACTATGAATTCCTGGTATTTGGCTGCATCTGACTGATGAAGCGCCGCGGTGCCGCTCGCATACAAATTATCGGCGCAAATCAATGGCTGACATTTCACCGTGAGACTGTGAGGCCGATCCCTGTCGGCTTGACAGACAGATAGATTTCTGTTGTTGTTAATCCGTGGATCGACGTAGGAATTGTATTTTTAAGTTTGTGTTTTTTCTCAGGCTGTGGCTTTTCTATTTATGGTTGTGGTTGCTTTTCTTTAAGGCACTTGCATATAAATTGATTCGACTGAATTTTAATTGCTAAGTGAAGTATCATCCGGTAACCTCTCAAGACGTGCCTTTAGACATGATCTCAGCTTTACTTACTGTACTTATTCATTTTCATAGGTTCAGAGCCTTCATCTTTTTAAAAAGTTGTTGTTTCACTAATAGTGGCATTAATTTTATGTATAACTTTATCAGTACCAACTTCTCAAAATTTTCTCAATTAATTTCCAATATTCAATTCATTACCAACCCACTCACAAGAAGCAACCGAACCAATTTTATTAAGTGTGTGTACATTTACATACACTACCCAACCTCCATACGAGGTACAAACTTAACCCTCCAAATATTCAAGGAATTTGAATTTCATATGAACGAGGCCGTCAATGGCTTCAATGTCAATACTTGTGTGGCCAACAGGCATGAAACAACGGCCCTTATGCTGCAGGCCCTTGAAAAACGCGACCACTGCTGAATGACAGGCGCTCTTGAAGATGTAGTGTGAATTAATGACGTAACCCACTTGAGTGGTGTTATTAATTATGTGTTTAGATGTGGGGATGAGAAGGGCCTAATATTTTTGCTTGTCGTATAGCGATAAATCAGGAGACTGCTTCTTCGGTCTAGTAGTCGCAATCGTAACTGCCGAGCATGGGGTCCAGGGTTCCGATTCCCGGATCGGGCAAATTGTTTTCACTAGGAATTCCTCAGTAGCAGCCACAGAGTCTGAATTTGTGCCCGGTTGATATCAATAGGCTCGCTCCTATTAAATGGGACTTAAACTATTAGAGAATCCAGTCATCCAGTCATTTACGGCTAGACTCATTATAAAACCCGCCACGGGTTTTATGATAAGTCTAGTCTATCGTGTCATTATAAACCTAAAATTAATAATCATGGTGGGATCTCTCGCCATGAAACCTAAGTAATAACATCTAAATAAGTTTTAATGTCGTTAGAAATAATTTTAATGAAGTAGGTAAGTAATGTTTAAATAATAAGAATTTTAATTAACGAAGTCACGGGTTTTGTTTATCGTTTTTAAACAAAAAAAAGCTGATAACCCCAATGTCACTGGGGTGACGGACATACAATATTAAGTAGACGTTAAACCGATATCAGACGGTACACTTTCTGTTCATGTTCTCTTTATCACTAGAAGTGAAACTTCTGAAAACAAAATGAAACAAAAATGAAATAATTAATTAATTGTTGAACCGATCCAATGGAATGATTTCGGCACTGAGTATCTTTCTCGCAAAACTGGCAAACTATTATAAATCTGACGGTGATGTGTAACATGGGATGAAACACGAACAACCAGAGTGAACCGTTCACCTGGTGAAACGACTGATAACGGCTTTAGTAACAAATAAAAAACAAAAGAATTTCACAATAATATTTTAGTAAATGAAAGCGATCGTAACATACACAAAAACAATAGCTAATAATGAAAGCTACCGAACACAAGATAAATATTGAAACACAGCAAAAAATACACCGAGCGAGCGAAACCCCATCGATTCACCCTGTCCATGGCATGCCACTGACAAATGCATTGACAGATTTCTGCCCTCGTTTTTGTTGTCCTGGCCAACTTAATTATACCACCAGTCTACACCTTAAAACTTACACATTAAAACACATTTTCCTTTATCATAGTTGTAGACGTAAAATGGCAGGGCTTATCTATGGTATTTGGGAAATTCCCTCCAGTGACCGCGTTTTTTTTTTCTTTTGATTTTATTGTCCTGTGGTTATGGTTGCCGGAGAATTGACTATTATGTTAATTTATTTTACTTTACCTCTCAAAATTAATTTGTCATCGACTTAGTTTCAGAAAATCACCTTACCTGCAACAAAAAGAAATAAGTAATTTAAGCTTATTTTTTTCGATCAAAAACAACTATTTTCCAATAGATATGCTACACAAACAAATATAATGGCAAAAAAAACATAACAGGAAATACAACGAAGCGCAAAAAGTTTTGACAGCGGTGGGATTCGAACCCACGCCCTTTCGGACTGGTGCCTAAAACCAGCGCCTTAGACCACTCGGCCACGCTGCCTACATTACAAAATGCCGAAATTAGTAGTCGATTTCCTAGGCCAACTTAAATCTAAGAAATAAGTAAGTATACTTGAAAAGGACATTGGCGAAGCAGGGGGTCTAAAATGACCACAATGGCACATCAAATAGTAACTGCGTCTGCGACCATTTTACGCTTTTTAACGCAATTCACATTATGATCTGCTGAAGTGGCTATTTTAGAGCTACCTCCAGGCCCTCGTAATTCGATGTATGCATGTTAAAACATTATATAGGGTGTAAAAGTACCCTTAACGCAAACGAAGGGCACTTGTTCTACCCACCACTGCGATAATTTGTTTGTTCTAGACCACACCTGGGAACCTCCTAGTTATGGAGATATTGGGGTCAAAGTTCCAAATTTTTCACAGCTGTTTTTGTAAATACTAGTTTTTCAGGTTTTAACTTTACATAAATTACCTCCATGACCCGTTTACTATTCAAAGCATCCACAAGCACAATGTTTTAACAGTGTTACACATAAAATGAGTTTTACCATAAAATGTGATTTTAGACCAAAAAAAAACCAGCAATTTTTTTTGCGTAGAGGTACTTAGTTTGATTTACATAATACTTGGTTGACGGCTTTGTGATGGGTTGATTTACACCCTGTGTAAAACAAATGCGGCGCTTATCTTTCCAATTCTTTTAGATATTACATATATTTAAAAGAATTGTGTGATTTTATTGATCGTATCGATCGATCGTATTCAGTTCCACTTGTTAAATCGGATCCATTAAAATTCAGTTGATTTTATTCAATATTCCATGGAAACAAACAGAATTTTCGGATAATTTATTTATTTATTTTAACTTCATGTACAAGAGTGGTACTTATGCGGACTTAATGCCAGAAGGCATTCTCTACCAGTCAATCTGATGAAATTCCCACTGTTTTTAACTAAAGCCACAAATCGTCACAGTCCTCACCATAATTCAAAAAATCTTCAGATTCATAAGAAAATTATGAAGATATCACGCGCAATAATAAATTATACAGTTGATCTAACTGCCAGTACCGCTTATAACGATACACGTCGCTTCCGAACAGATCGCAGTAGTGCAATAAAGTTCAGTTAGTAAGCCCACTGGTTGCTGTAGCCGTGGCGTACGATACTAACCCGATCCCCATCGTTGACAACTATGATATAATATACCTACAACTGCTAGCAATCAACCAGCCAATACGATCAAAATCAATTGACCATACGATGCTATACAGTTACACGTTGAAAGGGAATTGACTGTCTTATATGTTACTAGCTGATGCCCGCGGCTTCACCCGCGTGGATGTCGGTCAAATTATATACTAAAACCTTCCTCTTGAATCACTCTATCTATTAAAAAAAACCGCATCAAAATCCGTTGCGTAGTTTTAAAGCATACATAGGGATATAGGGACAGAGAAAGCGACTTTGTTTTATACTATGTAGTAATATACAGGGTGTTAATCAACCCATCACACAGCCGTCGTTTACGTAAAGTTACAACCTGAAAAACTAGTATTTACAAAAACAGCTGTGAAAAATTTGACTCCCAATATCTCCGTAACTAGGAGGTTCCCAGGTATGGTCTAGAACAAAAAAATGATCGCAGTGGTGGAGAGAACAAGTGCCCTTCGTTTGCGTGGGTAATTTTACACACTATGTTATGTACCTATTATAATATGTTATTGTTATGTTGGATATGGGATGTGGAGGAACGAATGGAATATGACTAAAAGAGTGGTGGATATTAATGTTGATGGATGGAGCGGGAGAGGAAGACCAAAGAAACTATGAATGGATTTTGTGAGATTTGATATGAAAGAAAAAGAAGTAAATGATAGTGTGACGGTTGGCAGAAGAAAATGGCAGAAAAAACGTCTAACGCGGTCGGCGTTAGACGTTTTTTCTGCCATTTTCTTCTCTTCTCTCTCCTTCCAAGTAACATGTGACGAAGGCAGAAAGATGATGATACAACACACGCACACCGTGTGTAAGAAATATCGACGCTCAAACTGCCAGATATTCTAGACCTTTTTGATATTTTTCGTCAAGTATAAAAAGATTATTGTTTTACACAACCTACACGGTCAAGACGAAGACACAATAGTTTTTTTTTTAAGCTATTGCATAGCTTCTATCGCGGGCTTTGAGCGTGGGGACCGAATCCAGAAATTCCGTAACGAAAAAAACCTAACACTCATTTATTTAATAAAAGAAAAAAAAAAACAAATTATCGGTCACCACGCTCAAAGTGTAACATGAATTAATATCAAAGAAAAAAAAACAAAGGAAAAAAATACTGCATTAAAAAAAAAAAAAAATAATTATAATTGCTTAAGTTGATAAAAAATGCTATGCAATAGCTTTACCGCGGCAGTCTCCAGTGCCACACGTCTTTTTTGACAAATCAACCTATTTCGACGCTATTAGATCTTGGATCATGTTCTCAATTCAAAGTACAAGATTGTGCATCGTTCTTTGCCTTGAAGTACGTGCAGAGTTATTGAGAGTTAATTCATCGTATTTACTGACACATCAAGCAACCTGAAACTATCTAACTAATAATCAACGTGGAACCCTAATACTTCAGCAATCAAGTTGAAAATCCATTTGACTGATTGTAGTATCTTGATGTACTGACGTCTGTACTATCGTCGCCATGTCCCATACACCCTGTATTTTCCAACCATTTCAAACGGAAACAATTATAGCTCCTAACAAGATTTTAAAACCTTAATTTGCCTGCAAGTTCAACACTCTCATTACTGCCAACGCATTAGGCCTGCAACAAGGTCTAATTCGGAGTGACGCATCTCATTTACACCGATAGCTGGTAATAGGCACTTATCTTCCTCGAGACGGCCAATCATTATGGATTTATGTACGATAATAACTTAGCCCTAGCCGGGTACGCCTACAAACTTATGTGGTTGAGTACACCCTGGATATACGTGAGTTGTGCATTTTTTATGTCTGTTATTATTGGAACTTAATTTGTATTGAGTGTAGACTCAATACCAATAAAATCGTACAGGATGTCTATCCTATACGATTTTATTGGTTGTTTTTACAGTAAAAACCTGCATCATTTTTGTTTTTCCCATCATCTCTAGCCTCTTTTCAAGTATACTGGGGTCAATTACCAGTCTAACCAGATTGTTAGGCAACTGGGCTTATCCCAGCTGTATACGTCTTTTTTTACCTATTCTGTCTCCTGCTGACATGAAAGGAAGTGGAAATTATGTTTTCCCTACTCCTTCGCTATTTTTTCAGATTATTTTAGTTGTGGGATCCAAGACAGTTAAATTGTTTCTCTGGGACGTCGAGCTTCATTGTCTCGGCGTTTTTCTGGTGGTCGCCACTGTATTTTTATGTGGTTCGGGAATAGTGTAGACAAAGATTTACAAATGTCAGCCGTGATAAATGGTTTAACTAACTTTCCGAAGCACGGTGGGGTTTTGATGTGTAGTTGATGGTCACCAATCCTCTTCGATCTTGGCAAGCGTGGGTATACCTTGAATATCGACAAGTACAGCTGCTGTTACTGCTGGCGCAGCTGGTGCTGTTCTACGGTATTTTGATTATGAATGCCAAAAAAACACAATTTTGGTTATTAATGTCAAATAAACACAATTTTCTTTCTTTTAGCTGTTACCTTTTAGCCACGAGCCCCTCAATTTCATCATGACCTGGGGAATAATCCTTAACCTTAATTGTAGGATGACTCAGTGGCATTAGGTAACGCTAAAAGCTCCTAGTTTCATCTTCCTACGTACGCCCATCAGGATCCGAAGTATGGATCGTTTGTTATTTATGGTAGTGATTGAGTATTTAGCAGTATTTATGTATAAACAACTTGCATTGTTAAACGATGACAGATCACGTAGTCCTCATGTGAATATACCAAGATTATGAGTCTCTCTGAGTTTGTATCGGATGTTTCTTCTCAGAGTAGTCAGGTACGAAACACGGGTGAAAAAAGTGACTTGAAAAAGTGTTTGTAAAAACCTATTTGCAAAAAAAACATAATTTATCAGACAAGCATGTTATCGTGAAATCAGGTGAATCTTAAATTATACTCGAGAGATTTTCGACGGCAAGCAATATGATATTAATTACTGTATAAATATTCCTTTTAGTGTCGTTGAATTCTGTGAAATTATGTAAATAATATCACTAATGTCTTTCAAAAAACTCGGATAAAAACAAACTTCATTTAATACTGTCATTTACGGGATATCTTCCGTGATTATCCATTATTATGAGCTCCCGATATTTCGTCGCTGTTGCAAGTACCATGATCCCGGGATGACTGTAGAATGTGGGTGGATGATAAATAAATTGTTAGGTGCAGACAAATCTTTGTGTTTACATTGTGTACTAACTTGGTTGTGGAGGTCAGATAGGCAGTCGCTCCATGTAAGATACTGGTATTCAGCTGCCAGTCTGGGGTCGGCTTCCAGTCTAACCAGATGTTAGACTGGAAGCCGACCCCAACATAGTTGGGAAAAGGCTAGGCAGATGATGCTGTGTTTACTTTGTGTTCATTTATAACCCGTGAAAGCTTAAAACAGTGTTTGGACAACCTTCGTTTCAATTGATCATTGAGTCGTTATCGAATAATTATGGCTGAAGGACTTTATATAACATTCAGATTTCAAGCATCAGCCACTCAGATTGAATATTACGAAAACACTCCAAGTCAATTCGAGATTATTCTTGTAAGATTGTAATAACATTGTATTGAGAGTGAAACGTCTAGAAGGAGAATTTCTCCGAACAATACACTTAGATTTACTTATAACGCCAGCCTCGGGAAAGCCACGGATTTAAATCTTTCGATGTGCCAACACTGTACTTACGTCGTTCGGCCAAGTGTTCGCACTGAGAAAAGTGGGCTCACAAATCTCGTATGAAACTATAGAAAGGTATGATTTTTAGTATGAGTGACCGAGACTGAGTCGTTGGTCTAGTGGTCGCAAGTATTACTGCTGAGGATGAAGTCCTAGATCAGGCAGTGTTAATGGGTTTTTCCACCGGGAATTTCAGAAAGGCAGTCGCGGATTATGAACTAGTGCCCAGTTGATGACAATTTATCCTATTACTTACTTTAAACGACTGCCGAAATAAGGATGCACACATGGCCACACGTCAAGCTATATTTACCTAAATATCTAGTCTTAAGTGACCTCACTTTGTGTCACCTGCCCGTACAATAAGAGACCAGTTTAATTTGGTTATCATAGCTTGATTGGTCGTCGTGCATACGATTAGGTACACTTCTGGCTAACCCTTCAATTACAGGCGTTCAGTTATGCAATAAGTAAGTGAGACTATACTATTCAAATGTCATAGACAACAATATAGACAGGGTCAATTTCTTGACGAGCTAGGGCGCATCTGGTGATCTCAATCTTCGCGGAAAGCAATCACAAAAATCGTTCCGTTCAGACAAAGGCCGAATTGTGTCGAACATAATTTGTGGCCCCAGCATCCTATAACAATAAATCTCGAGTGTCAGCAGATTTACGACACTGTAAACATGCAATATCATCAAACTTATTTAAGTGCGTATAAGGGATATCTACCATTTTGAACATATTTAACGACACCCAGACTTAAATCATGTTTCGTGAATTGTTTCTGATTGGTTTCAATTAATAAAATATGGTTGTTTAAAATAATAAACGGCGTGATTTATAGTGTTTCTTGATTAATTCGGAAATAAAACGAAAGGAAAAAAGAAGGTTTTAAATTAAACGCAAATCAAAATGCGTTGTGAGGAACGACATGCAAGTAAAAATGAAGAAGCATCCGTAGATGTTTGTTTGTTGTATATAATCTAAGATGTTTGTTTACCCTGGAAAAATATTGAGATAATTGGAAAATCGCAGACAGTTGAATGAACTCGGGAAAATTGATTACACTAAAGTCGTCTTGTCGAAGGATATTAAATGCCAAATCCAAGAAATGAATAAAGAAGCCAAAGTATTCATTCGCACCAAAATGCTGAGATTTTATTTTTCATTTTGTTGATCATAGAAGTTTATAACACTATAACTTTGTTACAATCCACCATCTTGAAATGCCCAAACCGGAGAATTTATTATTTTTAATATTGGAGAAGTTAACATTAACATCGTGTTCATAATGTTGATATTAAAATGTTAAAGTGTTTAGTTTTATGTTCCGTTATTATACTTAACGCCACAAATGTTTAGCTGTTTTTTATTTATGTTTTAATTTAGGCAATCAAATATTTGTTATGTGGTAACTTTAAGATTGTCACAATGTTTATTTTGATTCGAAAAACGCAGTTCTGATAGCATTCCGATCGAATTTATTCGTCATTAATGTTATGGTCGACTATTTCATGCCTAGTAACAGCATTATAGAAAACCAAGTAACGGAAAATGGTAATAAAATCGATAATATATCGGTGTGTTAGATATTAAAATCCGATGAATTCCTCTGTGTAGACTTGACCGAGATACGCGAATTAGTGTGGAACAGCGGGGGCGAATTTTTGTGACAGCCCAGCTTGTCGTAAAAAATTCTTGCCACCCGCGGTGCCCATTTGTTTAGTTAATGCAGTTTCTACGAGCTATGAACATCATGAGTTTTTAGAGGCTTGTAAAAAGGCGCTGATTTTCTGTCTGAGTTGCTGAGGTGACAAAAAGTGGAACAATTCTAGGCGGGATTTTGTCTTTTGATATGGTAGATGAAATTATTACTTGATCACGCTTCGATTACAAAGTAACTTGACTATCTTAGATTCACTGGATCTCTAATACGAAAAATAGCCTTGTAATAGCAGAACTTTTCCGATTTTTCTTAATTGTCCAAGAGCTCCCAAAAAAAACTATTTCATCAGGCTCCTAACAACAAACCCATTCCATTATTCGTATTGTAATCCCAAATTACGTCTTACCAAGAATCTACGAGCCTACACACAATTACAAAGGAAAAACCTCTCGTCATTCCGGGAGTACCAACCTACCAACGATATCTTTGGGAGGAAAGATTCATCACATGTGTAACGGCTCGGGAGTAGTGAGGAGGGTCGACGCCCCGAAAGGGTGCGTTTTGGAAGCGCGATAATCCCCGCTAACCACCGGCTTATAAACTAACCGGACGAAGGATTTGTTCAGCGATTGTTTTGCGATCTGTCTGGTGATTCGGTGAATTTGTGTGTGGGAAAATGGGTTTAATTGAACCATGTTCGCCATGTCGCACTAACGTACAAAATTTGTCATCTGCTCCAAAAGAAGGTGCGGATTGGAAATGATTTACAAAAGATGTCTAAATTCCAATTTTGTCCTTAATAGTCCCACAAGTGCAGTCAAAGCTATGCATTGCTCATACAATAGAAATTCAAAGTTTTGGGCCATTGTTAATACTTAGTCATGATTATTATGAAGTGAATATTTATCCCTAGATTCTAGAAGAACGAAATATGTGTTAATTATTGGAGACTATTCATCCCATGAATAGCTATCTCCTAGAAAAGTGTGCATAGGCCTGTGCGAAATAAATCAGCTTTACACTCTCCAATCACTTAAAATAAAGAAGACTTGACACCACCAACACCATGTTAAGCCAGCGAAGCAATCTATTTCAGACATTATTTTCACATAGTTAATCATGTTGGATCCTAAGTAAAATAGCCCTTAAGCAACACGTGTTAAGCACTACGTATCATGATTGATTAAGCAAAAACTGGGCGGATAACGTGGATAATGACGGTCGATTATCTGAAATGATATTAACGCCTAAACACACACCATGTCTTACGCAAATCACTGCATTAACCAGATGATCACGTCACAGTGAAGTTTTACAGTAGGTTCACTTCGCAAGACAATAAACTTGTTAACTGCCTCGTTGGTCTAGTAGTCGTAAGTGCAATAGCTGAGCATGCGGTCCTGGGTTCAATTTGTCATTGGCTTTTTTCAACAGGTATTTAATTTCTCAGTAGTAGCCACGGCGACTGAATTTGTACCCAGTTGATAGGAATTGGCTCGCCCCCTATTAAATGGGACTTAAACATAACTGGCGAAATGTGAGTGTACATTAGGTACATCTCTGCCTAACCCTTCGGGGATTACAGTAATGATGTTACGTTATTCAACAACGAGAACGCACTTAGCAAAGGCTTCGATACAGTCCGTGCTGTGTTGAAAATAAAAACTACCTTCTCCCCAGTGACCGAACATTTGACAGTAGCTAAGCTTAAAATGTAATCCAAGAATGATACAAAACCCACGCTTTTCACGTTCAAAATTCGTGCAGCATTAATAAAATTCCCTAAACCTTTGAACAATCATGGCTGCCATGAGTAACGAGCAAATCAGTCGGTAATTTCAACATTTTCGAAAGATAACCTTACAATATCCGTAGACCTTCTCTATCAACTCCACAGCGATGATGATGCTGCCTGCCTGAGTCATATCGCCTCCTAACTTTTGCAATAAGTCATTGAGTTGAGCAGTAAAGGGACCCCCGCAATATATGGCCCCCTATAATATTCACTTCCCGTTCTATTTGCTCTTTGTAAGGGTGTCAGTATGACGAATATTTCCGTTGGGTTAACTTGGGTAACAAAGTTTGGTGATGAGATTTGTTAAGTTACATCTGGGTTAAAACTAGAAGGCTTAAATGTTTAAGTTTTTACACTACTATCGCTTTTGAGCCAATATTTTTCAGAATGAAGTTTGAAGTTCCGAAAAGAAGTAAATCTAACTTGAAAATCATTGTTATTTGCGAATAAATGACATTCAAATGATATATACATTCCTGTGAATATTGTTACGTCATAGAACAATTAAAAACTTTAACTTACTTTTGGCGGCTGATATTCATGTAAGTACTTACCAATTAGGAACAGGACAGGTTATAAATAATAAATCAAAATATCGGGTATTCCTTTATCAAAGATTGATGGCTTCCCCCATAAAATCGTTATAAAGCACAGTTCAAACATTTGAAACTAGAATTTCGAAAGACAACAAAGACAACGCTACGCTACGTAACTTTTGGACGCTACTTTGTACATTTTATCCCACCAGATATTTATATTAAAAGAAGTTTACACAAATGTTAACTTTAACTCTTTTTTCCCATGATCATAGCAGGAGAAGCTGCGTTTTATATTTATAAACAAAGTTTAATAAGTTTTCCACAACAATTTTCATATAAAAGCAAAGCGGAAAACAGCGGTTGGCCAATTTCTTCGCGAATATCTACAAGAACAATTCACCTTATGATGCAGCTTTACTTGCTATCCGCATTATATCCTTATTTTCCTCCTTCAACTGTAGATAGGGTGTTGCTTTCAAAGTAAAAAGAACCTTGAGGGGTTCCTGTAAGGTTGTCTGTTGTTGTGGTCAGAATAGGCCATCAACAACACGCATGATAAAAGCCAGCGGGGTACAAGTGATTAAAATAAGTACGGATTTAGGTGCGGCTGCCCTAATGGGGGACACCACGCCCTGTTCTGACCTGACGAACTTCACTTCAATGTTTTGTGGCAACTACATTAGTGGAAGTATTGCTGTGGTACCTACTCCTATCCCTCGAGCATTGAAGGAGTGAAAGAGATGGCGATAACAACATGACGACGTAATTTAGACACAATTTGTAGTGTCATTCACGGTTTTCAGGCAGTCATTTGTTTTAAGTTAACCTTTTTTTGACAGCCAAGTCCATGGCTCACAAACATTTATGTACCGATGAGTAATCACAAACGCGTGGATAAACGTAATTCAAATTTTAAAAAAATATTTCAGAAAACGTTGCAATAAACATCACCCAAAATTTTTTCTGCAACTTGTTTTTTTTTTAAACGTTCGAATTTTTTAATCGTTATTTCGCTCATTTGTGCAAGTTCACACAACTTATTCTGCTCACTAAAAAAAACAAACCATTAAATGAAATACCTGCTTAAACATTCCACGTCTAACTTAATACAAAAAAACCCTGAAAACATTTTTACACTAAGTTTTTTCCACATTACGTTTCACCGTGCTCATCTTCATTCAACAATGCTAACAAAAGCGTCGCCATTTTTATGACGTTAAAAAATCATTAGCACACCCCAACGCAACGGAAAATCCTATTCTGCCAGCGTTGACATGCCAACTCGAGTGTTGCAAGAATAGAAAAAAATGCGTGTGATTTCGTGAAAACCGTTTGGTAGTGTTTTAATATTAATTTACTTTTAAAATGAGGCTGTTTATTTGAATCGTATAAAAGCAAAACCAGCAATATCCACATAATTTTGAAATTGACATTTCGATGGCGCGATAAATGTAGCAATATCTTCAACACGTTTCGTAATTCATAATACTCCTAAGACAGCAATATCCCGTAGTAAAACAGCTACAAAAAATACGGTTTGTTGCAAACACAGCAAGATCCATGTTTGACAAGTGCATAGGCAGCAATATCCTAATCAGCCAATCAGAGCGCATCAAGCGGCACGGTTTTAATATGGGTTCGATTGTTGTGAACGCGAAACCTCGCTCCGTAAATTCTCGAAATTTTTAAATAGTTTTTAAGTTTTGTCGGAAAAAAGTGGTATATCGTAATTATGGATTGTTCCCCTGTACCTGTTGATAATAGTTCGGCTAGAAAACGTATAGCTCAACCCGAAAAGTGGAGGAGAAATTTGGCCAAAGTAACAAGGTTTGTATGTACCTACTGTTAGTTAATGTGATCAAATAAATTATCTTGGTCCTTGTGGTTTGATCTTGTTAGCATTTTTTTTATATCTATTTAATATTCAATAACTACAGTGTTACTTAAATATTAGTTTATTATTTTTTATATCTATCTAATATTTAGTTTTTTTTGCAAACACAGCAAAATCCTTTGAAGTGAAATTCAAATACAGCAAGATCCAAATGTCAAGTACAAAAACAGCAAAATCCATTTAAGTTTTGTATTTTTATTAAATATTATCCAGATAAAGATTGATTAAATACCTTCAATATATACCCAGTAATGTATTTAATTATATTAAACAGAGTTTCGATCCAATTCAGCTTTATTTTGCACTATACTACAATTTTTTGTTTTGCCATGATTTGTTGCAAATGGATATTGCTGTTTTTGCTTTTATACGATTCATTTGTTTAAAAAGTTTAAACGTTAAATAGATTTATTGACTGATTGGTCAAGCGAACACTATCCTGATCAGCAAAAATACAACCGAATTGAGAACATCCTCGTTTTTTGAAGTCGGTGAAAAAATACTTGCAAAATTCGTCATAGCGATAATTTATGTAATGAGAACAGGAAGCATTCTATATTTATGAAAAAAGTAAGTAGTGATACTACTATCACTACTTACTTTTTTCTAAAAGATAATTAATGAATAAATATTCTACAATCTGATTTCGTTTAGTTCCCTAGTTTATTTTGCTAACTTATACCTAACAACAATTCAAAAACAAATCACATCTAACATGCAACACAATTTCGGTACAAAATCTCATCTCAGTGCAATTTCATACGGGAATACGTTATCACATTACTTTATACCAGTGTTGCCACTATTACGACACAAAGAAGAGTTCACAAAGAACTTGTGGTAATGTTGCCACATCTAATTCGTACCTAATTGGCTTTGCATTTGACTACGGAACCCGCTTTTGGGTAATTTTGCTCGCGGTTGGAGCTTATAGTGTGTTTTGTTTGCCTCATTTAATTTCTATGTGCGAGACACCTCTTGCTTTGTATTTAAATCTTTTGTAGTCTCCCTAATTATTTTGGTCGGTAATTTCTGTTTTTGGTTTTTTTGTGTGTTTTGTGACCCAAGAACAAACAAATTGCACGCGCATAACGTTTCTATTCAATATAATCTAACAGACGGAAAACAGAATCATATTTTTTAACCGACTTCCGAAAAGGAGGAGGTTATCAATTCGTCTCTATGTTTTTTTTTTGTATGTTTGTTATCGCATATCTCCGCCATTAATGAACCGATTTTCAAAATTATTTTTGTGTTCGAAAAGGTATACTCCCGAGGTGGTCCCATTGTCACCAAGTCAGGATCTGATGATGGGGATCCCAGGGAAATCGAGGGCAACCCTCAAACTTTATACGCACATATGACGTTTTCCATATATTTTCTAAACCTGTTTAAGTATTTGCGTGTGGTCATCACAATATCATGTGGATTCACTGATGATGATGGAAGATACAACTCCTCAACGGTTAGGAGTTGATAGAAAAGTTCTTTCAGAACTATAGGTACGTACTTATAAAGTGATAGTTGTATTATTTTAGGGTATTAGGTTGCCCTGATGATAGAAGGTAAAACTCATTAACCGACTTTAAATAAAAAAGGAGGTTCTCAATCTTTTTTATGTATATTCACCGATTACTCGGAGGCGCCTGAACCGAAATAAAAAAATATTTTTTTGTTGAAAAGGACATATCCCAAGGGTACCATGATAAGAAAATCAGGATCTGATGATGGCATCCCAGAGAAATCGAGGGTAACCCTCAAATTGTATAGGCATGTATCACGTGTTTTGTGCTTTTTCTCAAGTTTTTTAAGTATTTGCATCTAGCAGTCATCACTTCATGTTGATGAGTTGATGATGGAAGGTATAACTCCTCAACGGTTAGGAGTTGGAGCATAATTCTTTCGTAAAATATTATGGGGACGTATATATGGTTGTATTCTTTCAGGTTATCTAGGTGAGCTGATTATGGAAGGTACTACTCCTAAACGGTTAGGAGTTGAAAGCAATAATAAGGGAATCTTGAAGGTTAAGGGTTAGGGTTCTTGGTTGAATATTAAATGTTTAGTAAATATTTGTATAGGATATTATAACTAAAAATTGCAAATTAAAAAACTTTTTTGCAAAAAAAAAAAACCGACTTCAAAAAGACAAAAAAGTGAAAAAAAAAATTCTTATGAAGTTTATTTTTCACTCTTTTGTGTCTCAAAAAAGTTTTTTTAGTCAATCTACTACCCTATTAAACATGGTATTTCTTTTGTTTATTTATTTTACTCTTATCAATATGTTGTCTTGTTTAAAAAAGGTTGACGACTGGTAGAAAATGTCCTGTAGCATTAAGTCCCTGTACCACTCTTGTACCTACATGAAATTTAATCTTTTTTTTACTTTTTTATATTAAGATGAGAATATAGCTGTACTTGCTTTATTGAAAAGCATGTAGCACAGCTCTATATTCATTATTTAGAAAAAAAACTTAAGGGTATTTTATTTTGTCAATATCTCTTCGTATTATTATCATAGCCTTGCTTTTAAAACGAAGGCATTGTCTTGCGTGTCTCCACTATGACCTTTGACAAAGACTCACATCCTTTCACACACACATTGTTTCACCACCTTCATCGGTCGGTACATTTCGTATTTCCTACAATCTTATATACAATACCGTCGTGGCTAGGTTAGTTGTTCCACCTTCATCAATCCATAAGTACAGTTACGAGCAATATTAAGTATACAGATAATACACTTGACAAAGTTCAAACGCGAACTTCTTGTCTAATATCGATTGCAACTTTAAGATATGATTTAAGGGTTCCAAAAAATTTGTTTCGTTACGTAACACGAAACTGAAATCAATACATTAAGTGAAAATACCTTCTTAACGTTACTAACTGTGGTACTCAGAGATATTTAATGATTACTTAAGCCGTCACTTAGTAAAGATTTGACATACTTTTGTATGACAAAACTGTCAAAACCTTTACTAAGTGATGGCCTAAATAATCATTAAAGCTCTCTGAGTGCTGCAGTAAGTGTACACAATTGGTGCTGCTGACTGTAAGGTCAGCAACAAAAGTAGCATAGCATTTCGGAATTATAATTATTTGATGTACAGACTGTGACTCCAGCTATGTTTCAGAAGATTATTCTTTAAAATATTTCGTACTCTTCAATAGCTTGTTAGTAACGAGTAAGATCTAACAAGTTTTTATCAAAAAACGTGCTTTGAAACTTTGAGTAGTGTTAGTTAACCTACATCTGATGCTGTCTGTACATTCCGTCCTACATAATCATAGAGACAGTAGCTAGACATAGGTACAAGCTCAAACAATACAGGGCAATCAAGAGTGATCGCGGCTCACGTAGATACCGATATCTGGCGATGCCGTGGGGTCACCGTCATTAATCACATCGGTACTGTTCCACCGCCCCCCCGCTCACATACGCCCTGATAGGTCAGCGAGCAAGTTGGGAGTCTAAGTAAATGTTGCGCTGCAATTTCCAGTTGGCTGCTGGCTTACGACATTGAACCTGACAAAGAATAAGCAACAGGCTGTAAAACCCCTTTTCGTTCACTATGGCAAAAGAAAGTGTAGATTATTGAAAGCAGATTTCTTGGGAAGCGAATTCCATGCTTGCTCCTTTTCGGAATTAGGTAAATAAAAGATGTGGTATATTCATATTTAATCTTTATTTAGACGAAGAAAAATAGAGATTTCAACGTTAAAATATGCGAATTCTGGCCTGCCAATAATTCCCCTAACGTGATTTGCTCTCTGTCAGGCGCATTACTTTGTGTAATTTATTTCATCACCACTGCTCTCAAAACGGTGAAGGAAAACATCGTGAGGAAACCGGTTTCTTAGAACCAAAAAAATCGAAGACATGTGACATCTACCAACCCGCACTGGGCCCGCGTGGTGGATTATAGCCCATCCCTCTCCTATAGAGGAAGTCTGAGTCCGAACATTATACCCGATGGCCATTATGGCCGATGATGATTGGTTATAAGCTGACCCATTAATTCGCCAAACAACCCGTCCGTGTGTCCACAACCGGGCACGCGTATCTGTGATCGACATTCCCTTGTGATTACTTTAACAAATCTGTCCGTAGATATAGCGAGTAGTTTAGGGACCTATTAGTTGTTCCTGTTATCTCTTCAGACTTGTACCAATACTGAGTGACTCAAAATAGCCAAATATGGTCAATTGGCCACTAACGGAGTGGAAATTCAGCTTTATTTTCCATATAAGTCTAGCACACACGAATATGGTTTTAATGGGGAAAGTAAACAAACATAGGGCAACGACAATAAGAAAGAAAGTAACAATTTACCAGCGATAACTCGTCAAAAATGACGGACAGACAGCGAAGTCTTAGTAATAGGGTCCAGTTTTTACCCTTTGGGTACGGAACCCTAAAAATCAAATGTCATTGATTTTCGTTGTAGGAATACAATCACATTGAAAGCGGTTCCCATCTGTTTAGACTCAGGATTTATGAGATAGTAGGTGAATTATTGGATATTTTATTTATTTATACCATACCTACTCTAAAAAGCTTATTTTATTCACGCAAAACAGTGAATAAAAAGGCCTTTTATTCACTGTTTTGTTTTTATTCACTATTTTGGTGTTTGAATTTGGAACACAAAAATATATCCGGTCTCTATTTCAATGCTTACACAAACTCCTTGCGCTAAGATTCGAAATTCAAAACTCTTTGGTGCAAATAAATTCTCGAGATTTGATTGGTCGATATTTGCGACAAGGAGTTTGGCATTAGATTAATAAATATTGTTTCACAAGGTGACCACCCTAATGATAATAATAAGAAAATTACGCTTAATTTCAGTCATTGCTCTAATTTTAATGTCCATTTCAATTAATGTAACAATTCTTATTTCTTGATTAAATTTCTATTTTCGCTTAAATTATGTCTTTTCTCGTAGTCATGATATAAAGTATAGTATGCAACTCCTGAATAAAGTACGAATTTATATTGAGGGCCACGAATCACTCGCGTCGTTCAGGATTCTAACAGTTGAATCACTCGCTGCGTTCGTGATTCAATCATTAGAATCCTTCACTTGCTCGTGACTCATCTACGGCCCTCGCTTTAAATCCGTCCTTTATTCACTAGTTGCATAATATACTATTGTTCATTCTATACAGGGTGTAAACGAACCCTTCACGCATCCGAAAACCAAGCATTCTGTACATCAAACCAAGTACCCTTACGCAAAAATTTTTGCTGGGAAATGACTTTTTTTTTTGGGGTCAAAAATCACATTTTACGGTAAAACTCAAAGTAGCACTCTTAAAACATTATGCTAGTGTACGCTTTGAATAGTAAACGGGTCATGGAGGTAATTTAAGTAAAGTTAAAACCTGAAATACTAGTAGGTACATATTTACAAAAACAGCTGTGAAAAATTTGGAACTTTGACCCCCAATATCTCCGCAACTAGGAGGTTCCCAGGTATGGTCTAGAACAAAAAAATTATCGCAGTGGTGGGGAGGACAAATGCCCTTCGTTTGCGTTAAGGGTACTTTTACACCCTTTAGATTCGTTAAGAGTACTTAGGGTGCTATAATTTTAGGAATTTCTACGACCATGTTTAAAAAACTGGCCAAGTGCATGTCGGACTTGCACATGAAGGGTTCCGTACCAATGTAGCAGATATTGAGAGATTTTCCAGGTTTTTTAAGTTCCATGACATATAAGTGTTGAACTAATTTCTGTACTTTTTCAAAATTTTAGGCTCAATAGTTTCAGAGATAAGGGGGGGGGGGTATGGTCGGACAGATAGACAGACACGCGAGTGATCCTACAAGGGTTTTCTTTTTGAGGTACGGAACCCTAATTAACAAAAAATAAAACACAAAAAAATTAAAAAAAAAAACTTTAGAGGAAAAATCAGCTTCTGAAGTCGGTGACTTTTCTTTGTTTGATTCCGTTTTTTTGCCACCGACTTGTTATTTTTTGTTGAAGTCGGTTTTATTTTTTGTTTAAAAGTTTTTTTTTCACTTTTTAATGGTTCACATGTGCTTACCCCTTCACTGCGTACCGGCGTGATCTTATGTTATAAACTGGTGTAAACAATAGACAGACATGAGATTTCAGCAACCCCAGTCCATTTGCTATCATTTATTGAGGAGTTCCGTGGCCTATCTCCGAAGTTCTCCATCAGATCTTCACCAAATTGAAATGGGACCACTCTGAGAAAGTTACTCTTCCAAAAACTACCCAAATCGCTTTAAGTGAGCTTATAAAATTTGAAGAGTACTCTCTTTATCACCAGGATACCATAATCAAATCCTGACTTGATGATCATGGGACCACCTGGAAAGTATATCCCTTCAAACAAGAAAATAATAATCCAAATCGGTCCAGCCATCTTCGAATAATCGGGGAACATACATAAAAAAAAACAAAGATTCGACGAATTGAGAACCTCCTCCTTTTTGAAGTCGGTCAAAAATGATAAATAATGTATGCTTTGATTAGTGTAGTGTGTACTTACATAACTATTTTTATGTCTTAATAATTTTCTCTCGTTCTCACGCGTGGATGTTAACAAAATAAGGCAACTAAGAGATAGACTGTTAGATAAAATGGTATAAAACATTGCCCTTCCATTGTTAATTTAATTCACGATCATTTGTTAAGTTTCTATGATTTATAGAAATATCTTCAGAAATTCTTACACACTTTATAAATTACATAGTTATAGTATGAAATTACTTATTTCTTATTATTATAGAGATAAGATTTAAATTTTAAACAACATTCTTACGAAGAAAATTGGGGAATGACTGGAACATGTACACTGTCGCACTTCATGACTTTGTTGACAATCGACAAAAAAATGAGTACCGACATTCCTTCGTTTTTAGGGTTCGTAGGGTCAATTCACACCAATTTGATAGTCTCGATCAGACAGTTACCTCATCCAAAACCAACCAAATCTTGATGTAGATAAGTAACCTCTGTTGTGCAGACTTGTTTTCATAGTTATATTTTTTCTTTAAGTATTGCCTAGTTACTTGAAATAAACACTCTTGTCAATGAACATCTTTTTTCTAATTCTTATTTTACAAATAATTTATTTAATACTCTTCCCGCTATTTGGACCAAATATTCCAACAAATCTTATCTTCTCTTTGGGAATACTGAAAAAAGAGAACTCTTGCAAAAAAGCCTTCTGAAAACGATAAAAAAAGAGGGCGGATATCAATTTGAAAGTATTTTTATTCTTATGTAACGTTTTTTTGTAATAGGGCAGAATATACCTGAATTCGTCTATTTGAAACAGCAATTCAGTCAGTCGGAAATGACGTCATAATATCTAGAATTCTAGAAACAGGTCGGCCGAAGCAAGGCAAACCTGTTGCGGAGGTGATTCAACATTCTTTATTTGTATGAAATATGGTACAATAATATGGTCTTTAGAAGACTCTGATGAATGATGGGACACTTGAAGTCGTGTCCTGCCTGCCCTGCCATTTGCTCATCACAGCAGCTGATGGACGTTACTAAAAGTGCTAAGACGATGATATTCTTTTCTTTCTTTTTAAAAAAAACGTTGCCCCACACTAGGAATTTCTCACTTACAAACATTTAAACTCACATACACAAATACCCAGACCCGGAACAGCTATCTGTAGGTCTTACAAATATTTGTTCCATGCAGGGATCGAACTCGCGACACGCACCGCAGCAGTTCAATCGCTTAGCCACTGCGCCAACCGTACCGTCACATTGAACAACTGTTAAGTTAAGCTCTGTCTCTCTCTCCATTCCACACATGAGCACCCATGTAACACCACTATCTTGTACTTTTAGCCCAGATCAACCCATTCTTAAAAGTGCGACAACACGAGATAAGCCCTGTAGACGAGCATAAATCATTTTTACGGCGCCCATACCTCCCTTGTCTATGCGACAGGCTTTCACGGGCCGTAAATAGTCCTCTATATGCCTCACTTGCTTTGCTACGAAATATAATGATAGATTGATGCTTATAACCTTGAGATAGAGATGTTTTTAGCATTTGTGTTCGATTTGGTTGTTATATTAAATGAGGATCGCCCTAAAATGCCTAAACAGTGTCTATAAATATCGAATGCATATAATTATGGTTGTGTATGGTGTGATTTATCGATCTGAAAGGTCGGTTTGACACACTTAACTAATTGGAATTTAGCTATTATCATTTCGAAAACATGTATAACATAATATTATCACAAGTGTAATACCCATGGGTCAGTTTAGCCGGTTTTGTTTAAGTCCCATTTAATAAGAGGCGAGCCTAGGTAACTGTAAGCCCGCATCATCACACTTCTGGGCGATGGTCTCCTCGCATGATTTCCAGCTCTTCCAATACAGGGCAAAAGCGGACCACGGGTAAAAAGTGGGACTAGGCGGGCCACGTCTGGTCTTCCTAATACTTTATGAGCTGTGGGCCTGCCAAAATAGGAAATATGTAGAATTCGGAAGGTTGAAAGTGCCTTGAAAAGTTTTACCTTCATGTTATACTGCAACCACCTTTATTTAACGTAATCGAATATCTAAAACTAAGTTACACTTAAAATGGATGCTTAACTGGGCCAAATATTGGAAACTACATACAGGACCTAACACAAACCGACTCCCTAGCGTAGCTGCTCACCGAAACCTAAATTGCAAGAGGCTATGTTACTACGCAATTATCTGAAGATCGTATCTAATAGGTTGCTGTACATCGCCCGTTGGGTATTGCTTTGCTTGCAAGCATTGTCTAATAAAGTTTCGTTGTAAAGCGATATTTGCCAATTTGCTGTGTACCAACTTACTGCCTTTTTGGTCTAGTGGTCGCAAGATCTGAGAAGCAGCCCGACGTGTGATATTGTGTTCCTGTTACACTGAACTTAAACAACCGTGCTTTACTCTTCGGGCATAAACGGCGTTATAGTATCTTTAATTTTATTTTCGAATAGCCTTTAATTACAATTAAGACTTTTCATTGATGTTACGTGCCCAAAAATAATGTTCCAAATACTCCTAGTTAAAACAAAAGGGGTGCACAGATTAAAAATAATTCTAAACTCGGTATGAATGAAAAGTAACAGCTAATTTCAGCTATCACAGGCTGCTCACACACAGATTAATAACAAACATAGATATTCAGGTACACCCCTCATTTAATCCAAGTGTTCTGTTTAAAAAATCATAACCTTTGTTTGTAACCAGTTTAATTTGGACTAAGAGTACACGAAACTAAGGCTTATTTAAATAAAAGAAGGGGTTACAGGGATCAGTTTAAATTGGTTAGCTCACAATCGCAGTCGCAGATAGCTACCGCGCGACACCCTGTATATTTGTTTAGGATACATCCCTCTTTATTTACATATCCGTTCAAACACCGCAAAATGTTCTTTAATTGTTCGAGGGTAAGTTTCAAATTTTGTTGGAAGCTGTTCCTCATATGGTGCGGTTGAGGCTGTGTAAGTTATAGGTATGCATGGATAAACAAAAGGGGTTTATTGACCTTGGCTTTCGGCCAGATTTGGAAACAGGCGAATTAGGAGTATCGGGATAATCCTAGTTAAGTTTTGTTGCTTAACGGTCTACCTGATAGTATTGTTAGTAGATTAGCAGTGGCTGAGTGTGTCATAATAATCTTGTCTAAAGCGAAGCATATTTGTAAGCAGTTGTTGTTTCGGAGATATTCTATAGTATAATAAATAGGTAATAAAACTTTAAATCGTGTGACCTCTTCATTCCTAGATTAAGCAATGTATGGATGAAGAGGTTGTGAAAATGACAAGCCAAGGTGCAAGGTAGCAAAAGGGTTCCCCCCCACCCGGATAGTCTGGAAGTCGACTTGAGTTGAGACAAATATGAAAAACTGAACAAGATAAAACAATTATTAGCTTTTTAGTGTGCTAAATTGCATCATGGTTCATTCATGACAGACTTCATCCTTATGAGAGGTGATGACTCTAATAAATCCACCAAACGAGCCCAATGAGGATCGGTAGAGGTAACAATTCTGTTTATAACAGAAACTTCCACTCAAAACCTTTAGAAGTAAACAACGCGTTCAAAAACTTACTCTATTATCTTTTTCAGAAGGTAACATTTGCTTTTGTTCATTAGTATTGGTGCACAATTAACAAACAATAAAATAACATAATAGTACAAAACCTTGTTCTTATCCCTGGGAATTTGAAGACTATAAAATTAACATAATAATGTTTACTTTTACTACTTAGGCACTTTGTTTACCATATAACCTTGAGCTTAAAGTTCTCACCGTATTTAAACGTTGTCATTTAAGTCCAATTAATCTCTTAAATGACTACATACAATTAATTGCGATAAACAGTTCATTAAATACTAAACTTCTTTATTTAGCCATTTAAAAACGTGTATGTAAAGCACGTGAATATGTTAAAAATAGAATAGTTATAAACTACTGTCTTGCCAAGAAACTTTATTTAAAAGTAATGGCGAGTTCAAAACTCTTTTCAATAAAAGAGTTCAAATATTTACTTAAGTACGTTAAAATCTGTGTAGTGTGTAGGACTATGTTTTTATTTCCAGCCATCAAGCAACAATTAATTATTTTCTTTAATTAATTTCACCGCACCGCCTCGCCCAAATTTTCCAAACAACGTTGTTTACAAAACCAAAATGGCGGCGTTGTCAAGGTACACCGCATTACGTAAACGCAATTTAAAATTCACGCCTGTAAAAACAGCTTTCATCTCTTTAATGTAATCCGTCTGAGATAACTAAGTGACACCCTTCTAAGTACATAGGTACTCGTAGCCTTTTAAATAATAAATTGACTTCTAAACAGAGTAAAGATGACTTCGTTACGTCACTACGTCTTAAACGCATTTCGTAAATGTGGTTAAAAACACCTAAATTTGATGTTAATGGCGAGAAAATTGGTTTTAGCCGAGGTTAACAGTGGAATTATCTTGTTTAGATAAAATAACAATCTCCTTTTGACGATTTTGTATTAATTGTGTTTGGTGCCAGATATTAATTTGGCTAATGCGATCGTTCTCGCTGTAATCGGCTTAAACGCTCGAAATTGTTACAATAATTTCAGTATAATTTTCACGGTATTTGTTTCGATTGTTACAGATTACGGCACATTACTGTTTTCCATATAAATTAGATAGATAAACAAGTCAAGATTACCCATTAAATTATTCATTTGCACATCATATGAGTAAAACACTTTTATCCGCGGAGGTACGCCAAAGGCTCGATGCGTGTAGTTAATTTCGTCGTGCCGACTTTGTGATGGTAATGTGCACCTTCGTGACAGACAAACGTGTGCATATTGGAGTCTTGACACGGGACAAATTAGAAGCAGCTCTATTAGAACAAAAACATGAGAGGGAGGGGTAAAAGAGATGCAGAACAAGGGAGGCTGAATCGATTAATCTGAACTCATTCCTGCAGATCAAGAGTTCCCCAAACACACAACAGCATTTTCTATCACACGGAAGTATTTGAAGGAAAATCGTAAACTATTGCTAAGTATGTACGTTTAAAAAATTCCAAGTAAATAGATAATGTTGAATTTTGAAAATGAATGAGTGTGTCATGAAGGTTATAGGTTCAATTGAAACAGTTTTCGGGTCCTATCATGTTATCATACTTTTAAAGTGATTATTTTAAGTAAACCTTTCGTTTAACTTAAGTAGTCCATATTTCCTTTAAACAATTATTTCAGTTACATAGTAACAAATCAAAGGCGGCACAGTTGGCGCGGTGGATTAGACTAGACTGCTGCGCTGCGTGTCGCGGGTTCGATCCCCGCACGGAAAAAATATTTGTATGGCCTACAGATAGTTGTTCCGGGTCTCGGTTTGTGTATGTGAGTTTAAATGTTTGTAAACGCACCCACGATACAAGAGAAATTCCTAGTGTGGGGCTACTAAAAAGATGCTAGCACGAGTGCACGGTGTAAACATAACGAACGTCGAGTTTTGAATCGAAAATCCAATCATCATATTTATTCCTATAGCATTCAAGCTTAATTGTTTGCAACAAGCACAATCAGTATCATACGGAAATATTTCATATGAAACGAGTTTTTTATCTTCAAAATCGACGTATTTACGTTACGATTTCACCGCGAACGTGCTAGCGCCTTTTTTTTTGAGGGTGGATATCATCAAATGACTCCTCCCGCTCTGGGCAGAGCGGTAGGGAGTGTCAGACTTCTACCGACTAAAAACCACCCATCTTCCTTTTCAGCCCTTTGTGTCGAGGCCGCGGTATCTCTATCGAACAACCCGCAGCTCCGACGGGTCATGCTAGGGTCTCAGTATCTCATTTTAGAAAATGATAATAAATAAATTAATTTAAATTATTTAATGTTTATTGAAAGTTATCACTGTACATACGGCGACACATCAACCTGTAATGTTCCAGTACAACATGGCCTCGCTTTATATAGATTTTTGTACAATGAGAGTTCCGCATAAACTGGTTTTGTATAGCTATGGAGGGTAGGAAATCATCAAATGACTCCTCCCGCTGGGAGTGTCAGACTTCTACTGACTAAAAACCACCCGTGTTCCTTCTTAGCCCTTTGTGTCCGGGGCCGCGGTACCTTATTTCAACAGCCCGCAGCCCCGGATCTTCGTGTGTACCTGAAATACACATCAGTAACGAATCCGTCCAAATCCAAAGACTGTTCATGCAGCGGTATACAAACTTCAGCTCAGTTAATTTTGACTGATGATGATTAATTACTTTTGGAGGTAGGTGTTTCTCGTTGCAGCCTCACACTCGGCTTACAGATTAAAAATATCAACAGTGTTTTATTGTAAGGAATGCGATTGCAAACGGAAATGAGGTTTTATTATGAGCGTCGATTTTAATTGCACTGTTACTGTGTGGTAGGAATGGACGAAAATAATCTGAGAGTAGGTTTATGGTATTGCTATTTGTATAGGCGTTTCAGTTGAACATAAGATTACGCCTGTCCAATCCCTGTAAGGGGAATGGGCAATCCATCCAAGACAATTAATCCAAGGGTAAGGCAGAGGTGTACTATTAATACAACCACATTTCGCCAGCTATGTTGAAGTCCCATGTCCCTTGAGGTGAGCATACTGCCATCAAACCGGCACAAATCCAGCCTCCGTGGGTTACAGAGAAATTCCAATACCACTTTGCCCATGCCGGCAATCGAACCCAGGACCAATAACCCAGTCACGCACGTGACCACAAGACCAACGAGGCAGTTTAAGTTTAAAACAACTCGATACCGAACTACTGGGAATTTACGCGCTTACTTACATAGTTTTTAATTGCAGTCTATTCTTGTATTGCCTTAATGAACCAGTATTGTAACGATAAACATTTTATGCTAAAGGAATCGCGAGTTTTTGCACGTCCAAAGCCGCAAACGATCAAACAGTGAGTGAGTATTTTAATCAAAAGTTATTTTGTCTTTGGTGTTCTTTTTTCAAAATATTTTTTTTTCTTTTAAAGTGGACATCGGCATCCAATTAGGGATAAAGCATACAGCCTTTAGGACGAGGGTATATTAGCGTTTGTCACGAAACTTGAAAAAGGTTTTATTAACTAATTCAACATAGCTCAGCTTTTTGCCGCGTAAAGGAAAATTTGTTGTATTCAGACGCCATGACGTAAAAAGTGTTGGTAATAGAAGATTATAATGAAGTTGTCATGTTGTTGGAAGCTTTGAGTTTTTTTTAAAGAATATCAAATTGTATGCCAAGGTTTTCGTAAATTGGAGTACTTTCCTAAGCTACAGAAAAAAATATAGCCCGGATAGAGAGTGATAATCAGTTCTAGTTTTTACTTATCGTAATAATATTATATATGCTACTTATTATCATCCAGTAGGATTGTGTGAGGAATGACACGAAAGAGAAAGGAGTAAAAGATGCCGTGACGTCTAACAGGGAAGAATGGAAGAAGAAAACGTATTGCGCCGACCCCAAATAGAATGGGATAAGGGCAGGAAGATGATGACGTGTATAATTTATCCAATTTGAATCACTTCGATTTTTATTTGCGATTTTACTTTTCTAATTCCTCCTTCCTTCCTTCCCGATTCAAATTGATTCTTTTTTCAAATCAATATTAATAGCCCAAAATCTTTAAAAATTATTCAGCCAGTTGGCACACTTGGCAAAGTTCCTATGCCCCAAAGGAAGTCTACACGTCATAAAATGCGAACGCATACGTATCATTGTCAGACAAGCCATCAATCTTAAGCCAGACGCTTACTAGACAGCGTTTTACAAAAGAAAGGCAAGAACTATGAGGAAGTCCATTACTTAGATTTTTTGTACGGTAACATTATTGGACTAATTACAGACTTATTTTTATGTTTAGAGATAATTAAATGTTGTACGCTAAAATTACATGTGCTGCAAAAACAACCATTAGAAAATGCAATGTTCAAAAAAAAATAAAAATAAAATGTTCTGTAATATCACGGATGTTAATGGAAGTGTACTACAGAACTCTGACTAATCTGGAATTAGTCAAGAGTTCTGTAGTACCTACACTTACATTGAGTCAGTCTTAAGTTTCAGTCCTCTGTTATAGGGGGCGAGCATACTGCTATTAATCGACCTAAAATTCAGACTCCGTACTGAGAAATTTCAGATAGCAAAACTATGTCCCGACCTAGGAATCGCACCCAAGACCTCAAACTCAACAATAACGATTGCGCCCGCTAAACCAACGAGTTAATCATACAGTCAGGAAATAACCTATGATTTTATTGTACTCCAAAATTGTATTGATTTATAATCACTACTTATTAGTCTTTTCAATAATGAGCACTGTTACATCATAATAATTAAAACATAAACTGTTAATTCTATGATTACAATGGGGGACATATTATAATTTCTAAAACCACATTTGAATAAAGCAAAATTGAATGCTTTCATTTTAGACCACACATAATGCCGGGTTCACACAATGGTGCAGAACATTAGGGCGCGCACACACGACGCGGTCAGAGCGCACCGGCGGCGGCGCCGAGCCCCCCCCCCCTTTCCTCGCCTCCGTCCGCTTCCGGAATTCGCGCCAGATGCAATTTGTAACGTCCTCTCCATTGAAAATAGTGGTAAGCTGGATATGAAATAGAAAACCTAGTTTGCAGCAGAGGAAATTATATGTAGAAACGCTTTGTGTGGAAGTGGGAATTAAATATTAAATGCGTTGTGTTATTGTTTAGTGCGGGATTTGTATTTGAATCTAAAGCGAAATGGCATGATTGAGGATATATATAATACAGGATGTTTGGTGCATCGTGTGCCAAATTGAACTGGTCAACTGGAGGGGTCATCAGAGGTCTAAAATGACCACATTAGCAGATCATTCATTTATCTTCATTTCAGCCATAAAACGTCCACTGCTGGTCATAGGCCTCCCCCAGAAGGAGGGGGGTTTGCCATAATCGCCACGCTTGGCAGGCGGGTTGGCGATCGCAGTATGGTTGTTACGAAGGCACAGAGAACGCTGCTGCCCATTCTCTGGTAAGTCCCTTAGTCGCCTCTTACGACACCCACGGGAAGATATGGGATGGTGCTATTGTTTACGTTCGACGCTAAAGTGAGAATTTTAGACCCCCAGCTCTAAGACCCAATGTTGCCACAGAAGTTCAACAGCTCACAGTTATTGTTTTCACAACTCACACAAACATTGCCGTAAGACCGAACGTTCCATCTACAATGTTCTAAGATTCATCGAGTTTGCCGTAAGCCACAGTCAGGACAAAGGCTGAAGGAACTGAGTCTAGACGAAGCATAAACTTTGTAGACGACATATAATATGCATAGAGTTGCGTGTCAATAAATATGGTTGTTCGTAGCTGAGAGTGGTGACTGGTAACATTCATAAGATAAGATGTAGTTGAAATATCTTCTTGTTCTTGGTGCCTAACCTGATATCAATTTTTATACCGCACATGGGGCACTTACTTCGCTTTACATACCGTCGAGAAATTATTTATGAGGCATGCTGGTTTCCTCACGATGTTTTAATTCATCAAAGCAAGTGATAATCATACAAAACGCACTTGAAACCTATGACTTGGCAGTCCCAAGCGCGACGATCACAAAACTAGACTATGACTGCTTAAAAAATAAAAATGATGAGCTAGGACACTTCCTAGCTCATCATTCGACCATTTTTTAGAATAGAGAAATTGTAGAAAATACCACTAGTCTCATTGCCTCGATTAGGCAAATGTTTATGAAGAAGTGGAAATAGGAAAAGAGGTCAGGACGGATATCGAGAATGCACTACAAAGCTTAAAAATTGGGCAGTTTATCAGTATAGTTTACTCAACTTTATCCGAAAATCAATCCAGTAAACTAACGACAACATTTATTTAATTACCTACTTTAAAACAATTGAAAACCAATTAGGTATGTAGTGAATTTATTCAAGATACAGTAATAATAAAACATTTAAAGGTTTAAACACTTTTATGAATCCTTCGCACAGTACACTTCTGGTATGCCAAAAAAATCTCCTTCTACTCACACAAAAACATGCATTAGTTGCCAACACAAAAAGAATCTAACAACTACAAAGTATAACAAACATAATCAAACACTCCATGTCTCCATTTAACATTTCAGTATAGACGACTATCATCCTGTGAACCTCATTGCGATTCTCATTTCCCGTTTTCAGTGTCGAACGAGCATAAACTGTTGGCTATTTTCATTTGATACCATTCAGCTGTCGGCCAGTTCAGTCTACACACAAAATACTTGAATTAGACGTGCATTGTGCTAACAAATTGCCAATGGACCGTGTTCGTAGCTATTCCGATGTTTTGTTCGAGGACCAGATGCGTTTTTGTTAAACGGGTGCAGCATTCTTTGAGCATGTAATTGTCTCGTTGATTGCAGTCTTTTTTTTTGTTAAAATATTTTTTGGTCGTTGACAGATAATTTGGCTTTTGTTTCTTTGATTTTGAAAATATGGTGTGTTATTTGAAAATATGTATGGAGTTTTGGCGGTAAATCGGTAATAGTCCATCCTGATGCATTCTTAGGTTATTTAGAATGCATCAGGACCGATGGACTAGAGTCGTCAAGCAACGGGAGGCAGAAGACGGGTGTCGTTGCCGAGGGAGACCTAGAAAATGCACGGAGAGAAGAGTGGAAGGCTAGGCCTTTGCCCAGCAGAAGGCATAAAACACGTAACAAGTGCCTATAAAATTAGAGAGTTGCCTCGATTTCCCCGGGATCCCATCATCAGATCCTGACTTGAACACAAAAAAAAATTTGAAAATCGATTCATTAATGACGGAGATATCGATAACAAACAAAAAAAAATAAAAAAACATACAGACGAATTGAGAACCTCCTCCTTTTTGGAAGACGGTTAAAAAAGAGTTGTGTATGTGAGTTTAAATGTTTGTAAACGCACCCACGATACAGGAGAAATTCCTAGTGTGAGGCAACGTTTTTTTAAAAAAAAAATCATGTAAGTTTATTCTCAATGTATCTACAATCGTTCCTTGAATGTTCAAATTATTCATTGCACTACTCCATTTGTCCCTAAGTACTGCATTACTTTTTTGATCAACATTATCCAGCGAAGACTCTACCTCTTCGTTCAGTAATATTAAATGCATCTTCTCCACTACTCTTGCGCTGATGCACCTTGTATACGAGTGGATCCCAGACGTAATTTAAAATAAATGAACTCGAAATAAAGTCGAAATAAAGAGAGTACGTTGATCCACAAACGTAATACATTCGCAATACTATTATTATTAAGAAACAAGGTTATGTTCATAATAAATACTCCCATTCTCGTGACGTAAGAGTATTTGTGAGGTTAAGTGGCTGGCCGGCTCTCACCGTGCGAACAAGCGGAAGAAAACGCCAATAATCGATAATAATCGTAAACAAGCAGCAGTCATCGACATCTCGACTGAGCCAGCCACCGAGCCGGCACAATTATAATAATTGAATCAGGAAATCGTTCCCCTCCAAGCAAAAGTATAAATAAATCAAAAGGGCTCTCATCGGCGGCTGCTCCGTGCCTTATTTATTTAGACTCGATAAAAAATCTAAAGCGAGCGCCCATGTCCACGAATATAGTGAGTGGGGACGCCACGTCAGAGAGATGGACAGGACAATCTTACGATTGATCATAAAGTCGTATAGAGTTATTGAAACCTTTTTTGCTGACTTAAGAAAACGATACAATTCGTAGCGCACGTGCGACACACAGGCTTTAAAAAAAGAGTAAATATTTTAGAGACCTACCCAACCGAACATATAATCTGTATTTATTTTCACAAATCCTCATTTCAAATCCAATGCAGTAAGCCGTATGTAATTGTTGCGGCGCTTTCGCTGTTAATATTTCAAAAGGTCCGCGTCCCGCATTCATATTAACAAAAGTTGGCAGACCTACTCGCCGCACAGTCGCACACACATGCACCCCACACCTGGGACCGATACAGCAGCGACAAAATCATTATTCATCCTCGCGCCAACTTGGGCCGCACAAAAACCATTCAAAAACTTGTATCCGAACAAAATCCGCATAAACAAATCTGCGTCATTGAAAAATACGCGGCAAAGGATAGCAGATATACAACCTAGTATAGGTGGAAATGGCGGGAAAGTTCATCGAAGGTGGCATTCATTTTCCCTTTACCATAGACTAAGCTTCGATTAATTGAGGAGTTTATTACTGTAATTATAATTTGAATTGCAATCTGACAATGGCACAAGTGTAATAAAAGTTTTACTAGCTATGTTTCGATTCAGGTATCTCTTATTGGATAATCATTAAAGAATATTTAGTGATTATCCAATAAGAGATACCGGAATTTACTATCTTTATTAAAGATGACTATCTTTAATAAAGATAGTAAAACCTTTGGCTTATAATTGCCCAATGTGAGTTCGAAAATGTGCTTTCATGCCCGCAATTTGTTGATGGACATGACAAGCGCCCCAATACCATATTATTGGGCATGGTTCCAATCTTGCACAAGCTGTGTGCATTATTAATATTCCTATCAATCTCTCTAAGATGAATATGCTTGTAGGATCGCCATAATGGTTTAATGGAGCAGGGTCTAAAGTTAAGCTCACGATACTCGATAGCCAGTCAACGCCTTACCCGTTTAGCTACGCTTATGGTAGCAAGTTCACGAAAGTTTATCTATCACAAGAACAAAGGTTAACGCAATTATGATTGACCTGGTGGATAATAATAGCTGTTTTACTTCAGTCAAAGGGGAACAAACAGTACTTGAGAGCAAAATGCTAATACAATTTGTGAGTTGAGAAGTCTTCAAGAAAATAACTTTTATTTCTGCAGCAATAAAATGTGGTTAGCATTTCATCATTTTAGTCCAGTTGCAACAAAAAGGGGAGTACACAACAATTGAGCATCGCATCGAATGTTATCTTCATCCGCGAGTCCATGTTTTATGAACACTTTGTGTCGAAGTAAAGTTTATGACACGCCAACTCTTAATACAAATATAGCGAAATTTTGCATCGCGAGAGAGTCAACTTTCGCTAACAAATATGGTCGTAGCGGGTTTTATTTCGAAATATATTGGCGCGCCACAGGGTTGCCATATGCTCCCTTCAATTGTTGACCATCTAGGGCTGAGTCTAAGTTCACAGTACTTGTACACTCGTGTTTTGTTTTTGGTATATCAAGATTGTTTGCATACTGATTTAGTGACAGCTGTTGTTTTAGGTAGGTAAGAAATTGCCACTGGAAAGTTTGCTGTTTTTCTTACGATCCTTATAAGGGAATTAATGGATTAGTGATGCTTTAAATACTATTTCAAATTTTTTTCAGTCACCCTATAAAAGATCTCTAATCGGTCACTCCCCGTTTTCTTAACCTGGGTGTAAAGTTCAGAAATAGCACAGAAACATTCAAACGTCTACAATATTTCTTGTTTAATGGTCGACGTCAACATAAACCTCAGTCTATAAATTGAACAAACTGAGGTTTTACTGTTTTACTGCATAACTAATCAAGACTAGTTAACGTCCTAGTCCCACTAGTGGTAAAATAATTGAGCACGTGTCCCTGTTAATTGAAAACTTATGTCACCCTCTCTTCTTTGTCGTTCACTCTTGCGACACATCAAGTTATACATTTTCAACTAACAATTGGTCTCGCTTTTTATAGATTTTTCGTACAGTGCGAGATCCGCAATTAGTGGATTGTATAGCTAATTTGTACGTATAATCAGAAAAGCAAATTGTAGAGCACGATTGATTCAAGACGCAAATGTGTTTTTTGACAGTCAGACAGTACCTCTAACACAACTATATTGTGACAAAACTAGGAAGCTACTTTTCAACAGGCTGAAGCAATAATTCTCTGACTGAACATAACTGTCAGCCCTATAATCAAATGATATCTTCACGTTGCTCAAGTAAGTTTAATTGATCAGGGCTAATTACGAGAGTTGTGAGGCCAATATATTGACGAAGTAATCAGCGTCGAACCGTTAATATAGACTTTCGATCAGAATGGCTATCGAAAAGATTGTGACAGATAAAAAATATATTAAACAGACTGTTGGATTAAAGTGGATATCGTTGCGTTGTAATAATCGACCAACAACAACTTGGTATACTTACTTATTTTACAAAAAAACTTGTAATAAGTAGAGGTAATAATCACGAAAATAAAAAAAAAACGGACATTATTTTGAATTACAAGCAGTGAGTGTGGGAAAAGGACGGGGCATTAAAGAACAATACATTTTACAGAAAACAGGTATTAACTGCATTACTATGACTATGTGCTACAATTATATTCTGGCGCTAATTAATTTATAGATTAGGGTCACTTTACACTGGACAAGTTTATTGCTAGAGCATTAGGTACAAGATTGATTGGGTACCTATAACAGTTTCGGGTAGCTTGATCTGCTGGCGACTGTACATACTTGAATGGTGTGAATTATTATTATTATTTCCTGAAAATAAAATCATATTTCATACAACATTGACAAGTAAAACGCAATAGTTTATGTACATATTCCAAACAGTTTTATGCATACCACCTAAAGTTAAAATTTTCAAGCGTTTACTTTTTAATAAGCATGTAGATATAAACGGAGGCTTCACGTAGGGTCCAATTTATGAACATTGTACTCACGAACACGGCGGGATTTATTCAGGGAATGCCTTACCTGCAACAGAACAATAATAATAAGTATTACACTTAATATAAGCGCAATAATTTGAACATAAGTGTAATAATAAACGAATTTTTACAGGCGTCATAACTTGGGCACGTTATAAAAGGGCCATCTTGTGACTTCATTAGCAGTATTTTTTGAGGAAATGAAGGGAATTTACAAGTTTTAATTATTAATAAGTTACTAAAATGTGCAAAAGTTAACTTTGTGATTCGGAAGATTAAAAAGCTTGTTTTATGTTATGCGTGAAGTAGAAGTATTAGGGTGGGTTGCACCATATTACTATAACGATAACCAAACCGTAACAAGCCATAAAAGCACTAAAAAAGTATAATATGATGGCTTGTTACGGTTTGGTTATCGTTATAGTAATATGGTGCAACCCACCCTAAGGGACTTGGACATGCAAATTAAGAATTCAGAAATGTTATCATCTGCTTAGTCTTTTCCCAACTATGTTTAGGGTGGCAAATGCAGCTGAATACCAGTATTTTACATGGAACGACTGCCTATCTGACCTCCACACCCTAGTTAGTACTGGGAAACATAATACCCTTTTTTTTTTTTAGGGGGGGTGAGAAATCATCAAACAACCCCTCCCGCTCTTGGGCAGAGCGAAAGGGAGTGTCAGACTTCTACTGACTAAAAACCACCCATGTTCCTTATTAGCCCTTCATGTCGAGGCCGCGGTATCCTACGACCCGATACCCTTTGGTAAGAACTGGTTGTCGGACGTTCAGACCACTGCCTAGTTGCCTACCTGTCGATGTTAAAGATTTATATGGCAGCCAAGACCAATGGCTTAACGTGCTTTACGAGGCTTGGAGGAAACTTGGTATGTAATGGGTGGTCTAGTTACCCATCCACGGACCAACCTAGACAAGCACGGCTCACGTGCACACAACAATTGCGAATATCCATTCTTGGCATGTCATGTTTCCGCCTTCTCATTATCTTCTACTTATTCAACGCTGTAAAATAACAACACTCTTTAACACTAAACTTAATGGTCAAATAAATACTTAAAACAGCAATAAAACGATTACACAGTCAGCTAACTACTAGCACGCTAGCTCTTTTATAATTATTAATATAATTTACACAGGTAGATCCCCACTTAGCCCTGTTATAACAAAAGCTTACGAGCAAAATAGCCTCACAAGAGGCTAACATATTTCTAGCTTACAGCCATTTGTAGCCAGCGAGCATTTTACGAGAACCTAGGCTAGCTGTGAAAAATGAGGTAATCAAGGTGAATCCTGGGTCAAGACTTCCTATATGCGGGTATGTTTTATTTAAAGAGCATTGTGACTAAAGGGGAAATATTAGTATTATTTCTGATTAGGGTAATATAATGTCCAGGATATGATAAAAGGTGATAGTAGATACATAACTATTCGAAAAATGACTGCCTCCGTCTCATGATCGCAAGCGCGGATGGTTAGCGTGGGGTCCTAGTTTCGATTCCCGAGTCGTGCCAAAAGTGTTGTTGGGTTTTTCCACAAGCAATTTCTCAGTAGTAGCACAGAGTTTAAAAGTTGCGGTATGATACCACCGTTTTTTTTTTTTTTATGGTGGGTGGAAAATCATCAAATAACCCCTCCCGCTCTTGGGCAGAGCGAAAGGGAGTGTCAGACTTCTACTGACTAAAAACCACCCATGTTCCTTCGTCGCCCTTCATGTCGAGGCCGCGGTATCTCTTGCGAACAACCCGCAGCCCCGACGGGGTATGATACCCCCGTGCCTAGGAAAGCGCATTAAGCCGTTGGTCCTGCGCCTGGTCTCTTTCAGGTCGTGTCGAATGGCCGTTCCACCGGACTATGCGAGTACAGTACCCGACGATAAATATTGCACATCGACCTTTGGAAAGACACAATCGGCTAATTTCGGCTTCGTAGAGCGTTGTCTCTGTCGCACGAAATACAAACAGTCCTGTATCTATTAGGAGCTGTTAAAATAATTATGATTTGTTCTTATGATAATTCTTTTTATTCTTTGTATAAATACACCTCTTTCCAAAGGTCGATGTGCAATATTTATCGCCGGGTACTGTATAGGAACAGACAGTGCACCTGTGTCTGAGTTCACCATATCGTCATCATCTCCTGGCCTTATCCCGACCTATTTGGGGTCGGTACTATAATATCCCCCGCGCTAATGGCCTAATCTAACCTCCGCTAAGATTCGCCGCCATGACCAAAATCGGTCTGCTGACATTGATATAAAAACTAAAGATACGGTCGTCCGAACATTTGCTCGACGCGTTCGCCATACAGAGAATCGGTGTAGTATGCTCGTTAACGTAACCTTGTATAAGCGGCGTGGTATTTTCGAGGTATAAAGAACATAAATAAAGCTTTTAATAAAATTTACGACCGCACCCGAAGAGAGCCGATCGTGGACTAGTTCACTTCGGCTTAGGAAAGACCGTTTTAGGACCAAGTTCGAGGCGTCGTTGTAACATGCGGTCCGCCCAGTCCTTACGCAGTAATATATAAGTCAATGTCTGGAGACTACATAAGTCGACCCCGCAGGACCTCACGCACCCAATAAACTTAATTGAAATACTCATTTTAATACACCAGAAATGCTAATTTAATAAAGCTTATAACAATAAATTCATATCATCGATATTACATTCAGAAGTAACGGCTTGCGCACGCGTCGTAAAAATAAAAATTATTAATACAATATTAACATAAATCATGGGACCGCACATCTTGCACCCGGTTTTATTTGACAAATTATTAAGTTACTAGCTGATGCCCACGGCTTCGTCCGCGTGGATGTAGGTTATCGCGACCAAAGTAATCTTTTCATCCCCCCTCCCCTTTCAACCCCTTACAACCCTTTTTTCGCATTAAAAATTAGCTTATGTCCTTTCTCAGGCTCTAGACTATCTGTGTACCAAATTTCTTTGAAATCGGTTTAGTAGTTTTGGCGTGAAAGTGCGACAGACGGACAGACAGAGTTACTTTTGCAATAATATTAGTACGGATGGTGGTCGAACCGTCGAAGTGAGATGCTGGTAGTGTGGCAATTTTTGGCAAAAATCGACGGCAGGCACTGGGCCCAGTCGGCCCCGACTACTTTGCCGACATCTCTGTAGTAATGGGTACTCCTCTGTATAACCCTGCGGGGATTACAGGCGTGATGGTATGTTGTGTCATGTTGTTACTTAACATAGTGGTCAATTAGACAACGTATCGTACATCTTTTATACGTAACTGAAAGTTGACCACTATTTTAAATATTACTAGTTTATGATGATTTATTGTATGGATGGATTAATGTTAGTCACCTAATCTTTCACGCAGAAACTACTAAATATGGCACACCACTAGTTTGTATCCTGAATCATAGCAAGCATATAGGATTACCACTTTTTATCCCGGTATTACGATCCTGTGGGACAATTACAGAACTCGAAACGGGCGAAGCCGCAGGCGTAAGTTAGTAACTACTAAACATCCTGTCCTGCTTTTTTCTTTTGGTTGGGAAATCATCAAATGACTCCTCCCGCTCTGGGCAGAGCGGTAGGGAGTGTCAGACTTCTATTGACTATAAACCACCCATGTTCCTTCTTAGCCCTTTGTGTCGAAGCCGCGGTATCTCTTTCGCGGTTTCTTTTTACCAAGAATCACATGCATTAATTACTTTAAGCAACGTAGTGAGGTTCTTCCAAGACAAAAAAGGGTTAAGTTTCGCAACCTATTGTATCAGCCACCTAGTCACAAAGATATTTATAAAAAAAATGTGTTTAATTTGTGTATTCTGATTTTTAATAACATTCCAAATGAATTAAAATTGTTGCAGGGTATTTTATTTAAAAAAAAATTGACTGAGTGGTTACAAAATCGTTGTTTCTATAGCATTAAGGAATTTATGGAATTTAAAAATTAATTTTATTGAAATACGAATGGATAATTGATTTTATAATAATTAAATAATTGCATGGTAATTTGATAACAGTGAATAATTTGCACGCTTGCTTGCAGGCAGAATACAGTGACTTTTTTTGGACATAAGATCTTTCCTTGTAACTTTTTTGTATTTTCTTGCAAATAAACATTTTTGATTTGATTTTGATTTTGATTTGATTTCGAACAACCCGCAGCCTCGACGGGCAGATATCATAAGCTCATTTCAGAATATTATTCAAAGTTTACACCTCAATAATTCTTTGAATCAAAGTTGAATGAAAATCTACTATCTTTATTGCTGTACTGAAACTGCATAAAGATAAATCATGAAAACCAATCGTGTTGCACTAAAAGTGAAGGATCAATTTCATTGAGATTGATCTATCAAAAGTTTATCTATAAGTACACTCACAAACATAAAATAAAGCAAGAGAGCAGTGGTGGCTCAGTGTGGCGGTGGCAGTAAGTCGTGGTGTTCCGACCCAAGGTAGGCGTACCTATTACTTTTTGTTATTTAATTAATCACCACTGCTCTCGAAACGTATAATATATAATATGTTGCGAAGAGAGCAAATATGAAATACGTAAGTCTCATTGTAGTCGTTTGGGGATGTTTCCCGATTCTGATCTGACTAAAAAAATATGGAAACATCCCTATTAGCACACGCTGCTTATGACGTCACTTCGTGATACAAATGTACCAAGCTGTGACTTCACACGTCTTCGTTTTTTGTTTACGTGAAAAAAGAAAAAATGTGTCCAATATTTTTTGGAAATCTATCTGACCGGACTAATTAGTTTTTTTTTTGTCAACTACCCGAAAAAATACACACGAAAAAATCCTTAGTAGTTTGCTAATACATATTTATGCTCGCTACTGTACATTTTG
Source organism: Diarsia brunnea (assembly GCA_949774965.1). NCBI lineage: Eukaryota > Metazoa > Arthropoda > Insecta > Lepidoptera > Noctuidae > Diarsia > Diarsia brunnea. Next base: position 14,980,179 of record OX459008.1, on the reverse strand, counting down.
AGCTTCACAAAATTATCCGTATAAAGCTGTCAAACGCAATCGCCATTATCCATTTATCCAATATCCGAATGTCAGACGAGAAATAAAGACTAGTTTCACAGTAGTTATCTTTAATCGCTTAATCCGTTTTATCTTAATGAATCCCTCAGTACCACTCGGTACGTTTATTTTCTCTTTCTGAACGTTACCTCGGATCAATTAGTGAGCAAGGACTTTTGAAAATATAATTTTTTTTTAGGTACTAATAACTCTAGATTTAAGTTTGTTGAAATGAGTCATTCAACAAACTTAAATCTCTCATTTAAAGACATTTTATTGAATTCCACTAGAACTGCCACTCGGGTCGATCTTTACGTAAAGCTGTGCTTGCCTAGGTAGGTCTGTGGATGGGTGACCGCCCGACATACCGAGTTTCCTCCGTGCCTCGGAAAGCACGTTAAGCTGTTGGTCCCGGCTGCCATATATAGACCTTTGGCAGTTGTTACAGGTAGTCGCAGTGACCTGAAATTCTGGCATCCAGTCTTACCAAAGAGTATCATATTACTTAGTATTAACTGGGTTGTGGAATTCAGATAGGCAGTCGCTCCATGTAAAATACTGGTATTCAGCTGCATCCGGTTAGACTGGAAGCCGACCCTAACATAGTTGGGAAAAGGCTAGGCAGATGATGATGCTTTGAATCCCACTACAATATAAAAAATATTTTTGTCACTGGGGTTAGTTTTGCGCCTGCACCGTGGGCACTTTAAACCAATTTCTTATTGTGCCCTGGATTTCTTTAAAATCTGTAATAATGAAAAGCAAAGTACAGAATACGGATACAATTAATTATTCAACAAGTTTTCAAAGTGATTTTAAATTTTTCATGGAATTCATTCTAATTTCAAGGCAAAAATCGTTTATAAAGGTATCTATTCGTTTCAAAATGAAACCAGTCAAATGTATATTTTTCATTTTCTCAATCTTTTATAATAAAACTGTTCTAATAAATCCTAAGTTCCAGCCTGTATCTCCACTAAAAAGTTTAATCAAATTGAAATTCAAGACTTCAAAATTAATAAAAAAGGCCGATGGGATTAATGTCTCCAAGTAGAAAATTATATTAGATTGAATAAGATGAATTACAGAATACTTTTAAAAAGTTATCTTTTACATTATTCAATAACCTTTTGAAAGATAAAGTTGCCAGTGTCAGAAACGTTTATCTGCTTAATATCTTTAATTTTTAAATAATTTTAGAGGAAAATTACAAAAAAAAATAAGCTTTTTTTATTATTCTACAAACAGAAATGTTTCCTTAGTAAAAAAAATGTATGCGTAACTTCTACGTCTAAAATACTAGCCAATTTATCATCATCAGGCCTAAAAGAAATCATGTAAGTACAAATCCGGCCAAGTTACCGTTTACTACAAAATAAAATAAAATCAGAGCAACGCAATTCATGTAGGTACTTGATGCACAACCTTTTGCAGGCAGCCAAGCAAATCTCCTAGATTTTTCCAACGAAACAGACGTTAAATTGGCAAATAAGTCCCGAGGATGTGTGCATGTACACGTCCGAGACGAATAATGGTCCACCACTTTTCAAATGCAGAATATGTTTTTCGAAAATGAAAAAAAATCTAAGTATTCATTTAAATTGTAATAAGGTACATAATTAAATAATGTTAAAAAAATGTTTCTTTGAGAAAAATATTTGTTATCATAAGTGCAATCACGTGTTTAAGTGTCGGTCACTAATTACCAGTCAATCTACGAAAATGAATTCGAAACTTATTATTATCGAATTACCCACTTAGTGAACGGTAACGATGACAGGATAGGCTGGATATATTTTTAATTCAATAGCATTAGATTGAAAAAAGTGGAAAGAAGGATGGGAGATCTTTCTTTGCTCCTACAAATATAGGCTTTAGAGAAAACTAACGAAAAAAAAAAACCTAAGCCAGCTTCAACCCCAAAAACCATGTCACTAATCCACTAACCACCTTCAGTTAACGAACCTAGACCGGTATTATTTTAATCTGTCGGCCCTTTATCCGTCCAAAACAGCACTGTGCACTTTCTCATGGCAGAAAGTGTACAAAATATGTGTAGCGAATAGCACCGCGCCCAGACTTGCGACGTGAAAATGATTTACGTAGTCGAAGAAGGAAAAGCAACCGATTTCCCCCGAACATAAACTCGACGGGTCCCGAGTAGTCCCGACCTAAAAGAGTTATAAGCGAATCACATTTTTCCATTCGCTGAGATATTTTCGCTGAGTGATGTGCGCGGTCCGTTCTTGTGGAAGTTAATAATGAGATGTTTTGGGGAATAAATCATTGGTTATTGGTTACTGAATTTATGTACCTATGTTATGTTGTGGGAAATAAATATGCTTTGACCAATGAATAATATATTGAGTTGATAACTTAACATCACGCCTGTAATCGAAGGGTTAGGCAGAGGTGTAAACAATAGTACACCCAACCGGGCACAAACCCAGACTTCGTGGCTGCAACTGAGAAATACCTGATGGGAAAACCCAATAACACTTTGCCCGACCCGGGAACCGAACCCAAGACAGTCGATTTGATTATAAAAGTAAAATAAATAAATTGTGTTTTATTTCAGGCAAAAATACTTAGAGAATTATACTAATTTTAAAAAGCACAGAAATCATCAAAATCAATAAATACCTACTCTTTATTACATATTATTTAGAACCAATTTCTATGTGCAATCATTTTATTAGTTGGGTAAATGCCAGTATATTCATTTCTGATATAAAATTTCGTGTCTTGAATTTATTATAATCTAAGCTTTAAAGTTTAATGTATTTTAAATAACTTAAAAAAACGTTAATGTTCGAAAACCATATTATTTTAAAACGCTTATCGTCTATTACTTATAAGATAACCCCTGTGACACTCTTAGCTTATTTTAATCAAACTGCGTAATACTATTAACACATATTTTTTTGTTTTCTTCACACTTTTGATCCCAGAAAGGTCATGGCGAGGTATTTAATAATTTAACACAACACCCAGTTTGTTATTAATTCGTACCTATTATTGAAAAATAAAATTCCGCAGTATCATGTTTTTTTTAATGTACGCTGGTCAAGATTGCAACTGACTAATTAAATCAATGATGGTGGAATGTGCTGACTGCTTCCCAAAAAATTTTGAAGGAAAAACTGTTAACAATGAGCAAAAGAATAAAGGTACTCGTATATAATTTTATAAAGGTGTCATTTACTTCTGGCTACTGAAATACAGGCAGTAAAAAAAATACTTATTAAATATCACCTCAATGCATTAAAAAACGAGACTGCTAACACCTTAAAACTAAACTCAATAAACATCTATCCATATCTCCAAATGTCTAAAACTAATTGAATTTCTCCACGGTCAGTCTAGTACCCATAAACAAATACATATAGCGACCAGGAACACGTTTTTAGTTCATAAACCAACTCATTAGGGTGCCAACCGCGGTCAACGGGCGACTTTCCCCGCTGATCTAATATCAATTAATTCTAACTCTTACTTTACGTTTATCGACGGTGTAATTGAACCCTGTAATTATCGGCTACCGTAATACCCGCCACGCCTCTACACTTGCGTGCATAGTTATTAGCTAGTCTAATTTGACTATTAATTGGGGATTTGTTTGTTTTGGGTGTAAACGAGGTCTGCTAACGTATTTTTTCTGCGTTTGATTTTCTGGTCTGCCTGTCAATTTGTGCTAGACGATCATGTTGTTACTCTAAACACGTTGGTTTCTATTTATACATGAATACCGTCGTTTACATAATTTGTTCCGAGTCTCATCATTACATGTCTTCTTCTTCCATACTTCTCTATTACTCGTCATCTCATAAGACATCTCCTTTCTGGCCATCTATGTCAGTAAAACTTATTAAAAGCATAAACCTGGAACAAATTATTTATCATTAAACTAATTCACCTACATATCCTAAAGTAATCTTGAATTCTTGATGTTTTGTCAAGTCATAATAAAAACAATTCGATGAAGCAGCCGGAGTGTAACGCAAGTATTTCATAATAGTATTTTGTTATAATGTTTCGATATTTATTTTGATAATTCAACTTTCTTTTGCTTAATAAATAGCCCATGAAATAAAATCATAAATTAAAAAACCACAAGAGTAAGTGAGAAAAAGTATAAAATAATTTCCGCGTTCCTACGTTTATCTCTATCAATTGATAGGAGAAGGGCTAGAGCCGACAAAGAAAACTATAAGGGCCATCAATTAACCATAAACGCTTCTAATTATAAGTAGATAATTATCAAAACTTCTGAAGTGAGAGAATTTGAATAACATGAGATCGGTTATTATCCAAATTCACTTTATATTATCAGAAATCATCCTCTATCGAGCCATAAAAATCGTGAGTACATTTGAATAAATTATCATTTAACGATTATTTTCAAAGTACAGTCTACAAAATGACATCACATTTAATGTAATGATGTTTTCGACGATTTATGGAAATTGAAAATGTCATTTTTAAAAACGGTTTTCGTGATTGGTACGTAATTTTAGTGTAGATTTTCTATTACCGCTGAGTTGATTATCATTAAATACGACGATAGTAACTGTAATTGCAATCATTTTGTCATTTGGCATGATTATTGATTCGTCACTTTATTGAATTTAGAATTGCTTATTTCAATTAAAAAAAAAACATGGACTCATAAAGCCGTTAAGCTTAAGTGGGACTAGACTGGGCACGTCTGCCGCAAGACCAATAAGGTGTGGGTCAAAATAGCCTCTTTCTGCAGCTCTGACACAGTCAGAAGGCTTCGCGGCAGACCTCGTAGAAGATGGGGACGATCTGGTCAAGACTAGATACCAGTTGTCCACATTGGCCTAAGATCGAAACAAATGGAAGTCATGGGTAGAAAGAAGCCTTTGTCCAGCTGTGGGATGATGCAGACTAACAATATCAGTATCATAGAGTAGGAGGAAGGTTTTTACCTACATATTGTTGGTTCGTAAAGAATGAAACCGTACACCAACTTAAATTTCGTTCCGTTAACCTCAATTATGTTTGAAATTGCAGCGTTGCGGTATTTTCACGGTACAGGGGAGCTTTGTTTACCCACTGCTGCCAATTTATGGGTAGTGGCTCTCGTTTCATGCACTGTAGTGTACTTCTCTTTTGGGATATTATGTCCGCAATGGAAACTCGATACATTAGGTTTTGAGAACGGTTTTATACTCCATTGCTGCTCGAATGTATTCATTTGTTTTCGTGGGGAAATAAAACTGCAGTAGCGATATAGCTTTGTTGAAAGCTATCTGGGATAATAAATAAATTCAAGACGGCCGATTTTTGGTCTATATCATGATCTGTCTAGCCTTTTTCCAGCTATGTTGGGGTCAACTTCCAGTCTAACCGGATGCAGCTGAATACCAGTGTTTTACGTGGAGCTACTGCCTATCTGACCTCCACAACCCAGTTAGTATTGGGTAACACGATACCCTTTGGTAAGACTGGTTGTCAAAACCTGGTTTTTTTTCAATATAAGTAGAAACAAAAATAAACTGGTATTTAACAATTTATTAATCTTTGCAAGTCCCACAATATATTAATGCACACAGAAACTAACATTAAATACTAAAGAGCAGATGTTGATACTTTATTTTAAATATTGTTTTTGTGTGTAATTTATAATGTGTTTGGTGAGTACCTATTCCTAATCTAAATAAATAACGATGCTCAGTGCTGAATTTTATTAATGTCATGTTATGTTACAGTCTTCAGGGTTGATATTTTTGTTAATACTCAATCATTAAATACGTCATTTGGTAATTGAACATTTATTCAAATCTGGCAACTTAGTATTTGCACGTCTTTAGAGCTTTGTTTACTTGATTTCAATTTTATGTAATCATCAAAATCTTAAAACCAAACACAAAAGAGGTCAAATCTTTCTATAATAAATGCAAATGAAGCGAACAATAAAAACTGAAGACCGCGTTAAAGGGAACATCAAAATTTATTACAAATATCAACTCTGAACTGAATTCGGGGCTCACTCCGGAAAATCCAATAACCGAAATGAAACGAGCAAAATTATTCCTGTAAAGAAGATTATTGCGAGCAAAGCCGACAGAAACGTTAAGTGTTCGAGTTGCTTCACGACTAATGTTAAAATCGATATATGGAATACTGGGTTCTGCCCGTGGTTTCGCCCGCTTTGAAGACGGAAAATATCCCACGGGAATGTGATACCGGGATAAAGATATCCTATGACCTAACCTACGCCACGGTCTACATCTGTGCCAAATTCTATACAGGCGATAAATGCAGGAAAATGTAGCAGTAACAGACAAAGTTGGTGTTTTATAATGTTAGTGTGGATAGATTCGTGCGTTTTCATGGAGTTTTTTACACTTTAAAATCTCTATAAATCTTTGCAAGTCCCACCATAAATCTAAAGTTTTGAGAACCTGAATAAAAGTTGCTATAATGCACTGCTGGATTCGTTTTTATGCAACGAAGTGCTACCTCAATGTATTAAAGGCAAGCGCTATGTTGAATTTTCTATAGTTCTTGCAATTTGGAGGTCAATATCTTGTGTGTTTTTTACATCTATACCTACTAATAAATTATAAAGAGCTATTCGTTTGCCAGTTTGTTAGTTTGTATGTAACGAGAACTAAATAAATGATCCATTTCTATTTTATTTACTGATAGATAAATTAGTCGTGGGCGATAGTGGATATAAATTATATTTATATAATACAATGCCGCCGACCCCTAATAGAATGGGATAAGGGCAGGAAGATGATGTTGATGATCAACAAGGCTGAGCTATCACATTTTTTGCGGACGAAGTGGTGTGGGGTGAGGTGTAATTTAAAATTAAATCAAACCTTCTGTTTTGAGTATTTAATACAAGTCCTAACATCCGTATCGCCTCGCATACATCAAGGCAAATGTTCAGTACACTACATTAAACAGTTATTTACATGATTTCAGCCGTATTTCCGCATGTACTCGAAATAACATTCGCTCCGAGTAGTAGTCTACTCTAAATCAAAACAAACGGGAAAAACAAACACTGTAGTGACGTGTTACGAGTGGGAAAAAGTAAATAACAATAAGAAGAGACTACTTAGTGTGGGGTGCGTACCTACCCCAGGACTTTAGCTAGAGCACCCCGGCACCCCAGACCCCAGTCATTCGTCACATGTGCAGTGACGGTAGGATGGCTGTTCGCTCGTATTTGTGCAGCCCATTGTCCGTTATATCATTGGAGGGAGATAAAAAAGGATTCGGGTGATGGAACCCGTGTGTGTTACGAAAAGGGATCGCAGTAATAGAACTCTTAGTGGAATTGTGAAATCTAATATTGGTTTTTTGCTTTTAGAGGTAATGGGTTTTATTGAAGATATGATTATTGTTAGTAGATTTCTTTATGTAGCTCCTAATGTACCGATGACACACTTCGCGAAAAAGATCTTTTGTCACATAAATAAAATAATTGGTTAAAAATAATGTTTACGTCCTCAATTGTCTTCAATTGAGTTCGCACACACTTCACATTGTTGCTCCAAAAATTCTGCTCACTGCATCCTGCCACAATAAAGATACAATATTGTGATTTTCGATCAAAGGAGAAATAAAAACAAGAACAAGCCCATGAATTCCGAGCTTTGCTGCTGCAGACAAAAGGCATTCGCAGTAAACATGTGTAGGATAAGAATGTATGCAAAAGTTGATCCCCTGAATGTTGGAAACAATTTAACGGGAGCTTCGGCCAGTCTAGCCGACAACACGGACAAAACACTGGGGAAAACTCCAGCATTGAGTTCCAGCTAACTTGCATCCTCATTACTGTAACAACTGAGCCAACTTTTAGCATAATGTCATATTAATTCGTTGGATAAACTCTTTGTCTAAAGATATTAGCCAGTTTAATTATTTTAGCGCGCTAAAGATAATGTTACTTAAGCAGTTTATTATTATAAATCGGGAGTAAATTAAGTAAAATTTTGTTTGCGAGTCTGATGATGACATGAGATCTAATTGGATCTAATTGAATTGTTAGTACAAATCAAACTTTTATAACAGCTGCTGATACGATTAAATAAATGAAGCTTAGTTTAGTTTATATGACGGGAATGACATCAATTAATACAAGGTCACAACTGAAAATAACGAACCAAACCATAAACCCGAGTCAATTAAACCGAACATAATAATACTGACAATGTTTTTACACAGCTGCGCGCAATTTAACCCTCACAGTGCTGGCTGCGGTACAAAGATCCACGAGGCACTCAAAACATCCGAATTATTCGCACAAACTTGCCACCCTCGACACATGTCCGTAATGATACGACATGTCAACCCCCCAGACGCGTGTGAAATGAGCGCACTTCAAACGGAACCCCAACACCCCTCCTCGAATGCATTTAGTTGCAGGTGCTTACAATTTTTCTTCTCAGACAAATTCGAATGGAGTTGTTACGTCTTACGGAGGCCGTAATATCTTTGTGTGTCGCTCTAGGGTAAATTTTTCTTTCATGTGTAAACGCTTTAGGGGTTGTTTCTTTTGAAGAATAATGATGTCGTTTTAAGTGGTTCACTATTTTATGTGTATCGACATCATTATTTGTTAAGTGGAGAAAACATTTGTTTTGTCTCGACACACAAATGAGATTTGCAAGAAGACAAAGAGTTTTGTTAATTAGTTTTGTTGTTAATGCCATCAAAATTAAAATTTCAGAGGATTACAAAAGAAAGTACAAAGCATCGAGTAACAATTGAGAAAATCTGGCAAGAGCTCTGAAGTCAGACATTCATTAGCATAATAAATACGTACCCACCGGTGCACTTGAAGCGGGCATCGTCTCGAGAACACGGGAACAACTATTTGTCTGAAGCACCTCCGCAGTCTTGTTCATGCTAATTTTCATTTTACAAATTGCCTTGTATGAAACCTCTGAACGTTTATTTGAAATAAGATACCCATTTGAACGTTACCATGACTTTAACAATCGTGTGAAAGGCTGAAAGCCTTTAGAGTATAAGTAGGTCTTCTGCGGTTTATTATATGGTGAGCTTACAAATGGATTTGACATCAGCAATAAAGTTTGATACACAAAGCTACACGAGAGTTATAGCAATGTCAAGTTATAACGATGAATGATTTATGGACTATCCAACAAAAGCTAAGAGAAACTAATACTTAAATATTGGTTATACTCGGTTCAGATTTGAATTAAAAGGCAAGACTGGCTCAGTTATACCAAGAGAAAATATTTCAATATCTTTTTACATCCACACATGCGGAAAATAAATAGTGTTATTTCTATAAATAAGTTGCAGTAAGTATTAGTGCAGCGTAACGCGTTATTAAATTCTGATTTATCGTCGTGTGGCACGGGTAGATACGACCCGCCTGCATTTTATAGGGTTAGGGAGGACATTCTTCCTAGTCGAGTTTTTGCGCAAGATTAATTTGTAAGCGAGAATTTTTCTATTCTCTTTGGCTCGGTGGAAACGATGTTCTGAAAGTAATTTATTCTCTCTACTGGTACTAAAGTATTGTGGTCGCTTGGAACTTTGAATGTTTTTCTCGAAGCCAAGTAAAATATTTACCACGGAGCGTTTACAGAATATTAATTTCTGTTGTATTGCGTACAGGCCAGTTTACAACTAACCAAAAAAATAACATAACATAACATCGCGCCTGTGATCACCGAAAGGTTAGGCAGAGGTGTACGTACACCTGCATTTCGACAGTTATGTTCAGTCCCACCCATGTCATACGTCAGCCGGGCAGGAATCCGGACTACGTGGGTGCTATTGAGAAAATTCTGATAGAAAAGCCCAATGACACTTTGCACGACCAGGAAATCGAACACAGGACCTCATTCACAGCAGTCGAGCTTGACTTGACCAACGAGGCGGTCAGATATAGACATCACAATATCAAAATACCCATTCAAATATACAAACATCCAATTTTCATTTAATAAAACAGATCATCGTAATTATTTAAAAAATTGCTCAATTACTCCACAAATATCAATAACCGACAAGCTATAATTAATAAACTAAAGCAACAAATTAATATGCTATCAACAGCCTCTAGTTTCGATGATCAATATGCGATTGTGTAATTGCGGTGTAAGCAACTAGTGTAATTATAATCAGGGATGTTACGGAGCTCCGTAACCGTAACCGCAACTATCGGATATCCGTAACCGTAACCGATATCTGTAAAAATAATCCGATAAGTTTATATCGGAAACACATCGGATAAAGGCGGAGTCTTAATTATAATTCATTAAATTATTTTTACAAAATGCTTGTAGGTGTATTTTCAAATAATTGGCGGGACTTTAGAGTTTGTAACGCTGTGCTAGTTTTGCCCGGCCGAGCCGTCACTTGTCTGGTTATTAGATTGTGTAGTAAGATTTAATATCCGTAACCGAAATAATCCGAAACTACCGGTTAATCCGAAAAAATATTATACCCGTAACCGTATCCAAACCCGTTATTCCTATATAGTATCCAGATCCGAAATTTCATATCCATAACAACCCTGATTGTAATCAGAGTTTAGAGGCGGACACATCTGCCCCTGTTCATATGATTAATTTCGTATCAAACCGGTAGCAGAAACTAGTATTTGCTGATGTTTTATTTATTAAGAAGCATCAGAGATTTATTGACTTTCGCTGCTCTGAAGCCTGGTAGAGTTTAATCTGTTTTGGGGTCTAGGGTACCCCAGGCCTTTTAGAGCATTTGGCAGATAATCTCACAATATTTCAACTATATCATAAAATCACTGTCATACCCGAAGTGTTAAACGAGGTCATAATTAAGTCCCGTCGGGGCTGCGCGTCCCGTCGGGGCTGCGGGTTCCGTCGGGGCTGTGGGTCCCGTCGGGGCTGCGGTTGTTAGAAAGAGATATCGCGGCCTCGATACAAAGGGCTAATAAGGAACATGGGTGGTTTTTAGTCAGTAGAAGTCTGACACTTCCTTCACTCTGCCCAGAGCTGGAGGGGTTATTTGATGATTTCCCAGCCCCAAAATAAAAAAAAGTCATGATTAAGTCGCCAGTGATGTTCAAGTTCCATGTAATAGGGGCGAACCTATTGTCACCAACCGGGCTCAAATCCAGGCCCCGTGGCTGCTACTCAGAAATTCCTTATAGGAAAACCCAAAAATCGAACCTAGGTGTGGACCTAGGTTCGATTTTTGAGTCTTCGTATAACTGCCGTGCATGGGCACGGCAGTTGAGTTGCACTTGTGGCTCTAGAATCTAGAATCACAAGCGAACCTCGTTGATCTAGACTCTAGATCAACGAGGTTCGCTTGTACTTGTTCGCAGGCAAAATTTTAATTGTATACAACATATTTCTTATCTATACTAAACACGATTTTCAATAAAAACTAAATAAAATAGACATCAAAATCATATCTGGTTTCAAAACATTTAATTCTACTTTAATAGACTTAACACAATTCCCGTAGAATAACTATCCCATAAACCTTTTACTATCAAACTGCAGTAAACCTGTTTTACAACAAACGGGTTCACAAAAAACCCAAAATGATCACCGAGATACGGAAGTAGCATTAATTAGATATCTTCACCTAGCTAGCCTTATCCCAACTACGTTGGGGTCGGCTTCCAGTCTAACCGGATGCAGCTGAATACCAGTCTTCTACATGGAGCGAATGCCTTTCTGACCTCCACAAACCAGTTTATCCTGGGTTGGGTCTTGGTTGTTAGGCTTTAGGCTTTTGGGCCACTGACTACCTGTTACGACTGTCAGAGATCTACAAATTACAGCCGGTACCAACGGCTTAACGTGCTTCCCGACGCACGGAGGAAACTCGGTATGAAATGGGTGGTCACCCATCCACAGACCAGCCTAGGAAACCGCGGCTTAACCTGAAGATTGATCTGAGTAGATGTTATTATCTAGCCACGAGCGCATTAATTAGACGAGTGTAAATAAAATTTCAGTTCGGGTTATCGAACATCGCAAGCGCAGGTCATATCGATAATATATATTAGTTTATTTGTGACTTTTTTATACCAAACTCATTTATCACTATTTCCAAGGTGGTCTATTAAAAATGCTTTTAAGCCGTAATTGAGCAAACAGAATTAAAACCGCAGCGAAAGCGGTAAATTGGTTAAGTTGCTTAATGCGTTTTCGTATATAATTATGATGAAAATATAACGATAAATCTTTTGATTGGATTATGTTTATGTCAGTCATTATAATATTAGCATCAATCAAAGATTATTTTATTATGATGTCTGGGGAATCTATTTAAAAACTTATATATTAACTTATATCTCTTAGTTCTAACCTACTTTAACACTTTCCAGATTTATTAATTTTCAATATTTTTCAGTTCCACGCCTGAAGAAACGACCTTTCGTAGACAGGAAACGTAAAATTAGAGGGAAACAAAAAGGTTTTAGCTTTATTGCGGAATTAGTAACACTATAACATCCTGTAGATTTAGGCCGTTTGCGCCCAAACGATATTTTAATAAACTCGTTTGATGTGTTTAGTGGATTGTTGTGCAAGAAAGGCTTAGGCCCGGTATCCACCAAAGCGGAGACGAGCAGAGCGGAGAGGAGATGTGCGGAAATCGGCCAATCACATAAGTTAAAATTTACATCTGGTCTTTCGCCCTTCCTGTGATTGGTCGAATTTGGCACATCTCTCCGCTCTGTTCGTCTCCGCTTTAGTGGAAACCGGGCCTTAGGCTCGAAAATATATCCAAGCACCAAGAATGCTAGTACCGAAAGCGTTGAAAGTTTATCGCCAATAGTTCAATGTTCTGTTATCGCGCAGGTACAATATACATCATGAGAGCAGTTATCGCTTTGACGGGCGTGCGACTACACTTCAACGTATACCTATCCCTTATCAGTACCTACCTAAAGTACTTGCCTTATCATGTAACCGACTTGCCAGGAATTTTGTCGAACAATTTGGGGGTTTAACCGTTAAACTGATGGTTTTTTGAACGGGTTCAGTTAATATGGTGGTTTTTTTTATGGAGATCATTTTGCTCGTGGTTTAATAAGATCAAGGAGGCGGCGAGGGGTTTGTGTATTTATACAGGGATCCAGATCATCTTATCCATACTAAAGTTGTAATTTAAGTGCGAGAAAATCTTTTGGCGGGATCTGATTATTACTCATCCAAAAAAAAAGGTCGGTAATTACTGACTTTTTTTTTTCATGTCCAATGTACACCATGATGTGAGTAATGCTGGACAGGATATTTTTATGTAGTACGTCTCCATGAGACCATTTGCAATCTTCAAGGAGAAGAAAGTGGTTTAAAGTTGTATCTAATTTATAGATATTGATATTACCAACATAAACAGGTAGTTTACCACACCATATAATTTTACCTATCTACAAACTTATAATATCTGCTATTTACGCGGATATGAAACATGAAAGCGAAACTATTTTCTCAGATTACTTTAATAATAACTTGTGGTTATGGCAGTGGAGAGATTTATCACACTTTGTATCAATTATGTGGTTTAGGGTCCTCGTCCACAGCGATGCATAAACTTGTAAACGAAACGCGTCACAACAGTTGAGAACTTGTAACGCGTTTCGTTAGCAAGCTCCTGAATCGCTGCTGTCACGATATGGGTGCAGAAATCAGCACATTAAGTTACCCAAAATTGACATTATTTTTCAATCAACCTTGAACCGAACTATAAAGTTGAAAATCTATTACTTATAGAAATTAAACAGATTATAGTTAAACGCACGTCAGCACAGCGTTGTTTCTGACGCATCGGCAGAACGAAGAGTTGAGACTAGAAGAAGTATGCCCCAATGTTTGCATCATAACAGCATTGCAATAGGAGCGCTACACAATCGTGGCTACGTGGGCACACAATCAGCGACAGCATCGCGACCGATTTGTGTTCTCATAGCTGCAAGAAGTCGCGGGTCGCGGTGGACGGCGGCCTTTACAGCCGCGTCTACAATGTCGATCAAAGTAAAACTTCTGATTAAATATTGAAACTTACACAGACTGATTGCTGTCTAGCTTTAATAAACATTATAGCACTTGATACCTACTGATTTATGAAAGGAGGAAAGTAATCTTGCAGAATCGATATTATTTTATAGGGTTTATCGAGGATTTAACAATTTCATACTTTGCGAGTAAAAATTATGCTTATGGTTATTAGCTGTTTAAGAGTGATGAGGTTTTCTAGTAATTTGTAATTCATAACTCGGTACGGTAGGCAGTTCAATGGAAACAAAAGTCCGCCTCTGTAATTTGTGCTAAAAGTATTAAATAAAAAAAATGAACACTAGGATAAGTTACATCTCTGATTTGAATCTCCGTTCAACGCCAGGTTTAGCTCAAGATCCAGTGTAAGGTAACAATGCCGTAAATACATTTTTTAATAATGACTTTTGCTGTAATCTATTTAGCGGCATTAGAAAATTGCTAACTTGAGTTACTAAAAATATTTTTACTCCTAATTGAATAACCCAAGTGTCACTGGAAATGTAATTAATGTTGGTAACCAATTAATATATGTATTACAAGTTACGAAAACAAAATGCAATTGGAAAATCAGAATCAATTTAGATGGAAATCACACGTTTTCTCTTAATGTTTTTCTCAATGCAATAAAAGTGTTAATTTATAGGTGCAGTTATACCTACTAGAAATTCAAGTTCCCTTACTTGTTCTCTAAATACATTATTCCATCGAAATATGAAATTATTCGAGTATAAATGTTCTACTCTATTTTTGTTTAATGGCAATTAGAGCCGGTGTCGAGTATTCTGCCAATGTCCAGTGAATTGGAAAAGCGAGTTTAAATGTTTATAATGCTTGTCATCATTCGTTATGTCAACTGCAAGTGACAAGTGACAGCTGTCATATTTCCCGCGCAAATGTAAACATGGCCGGCTTATCTATGTCATTACGTTTTCCAACATGCCTAAATATTGGTTTATACTTATGTTTAATCTAATCCTATGGGGACAAGACACGTGGTTTATGAAAATATTTGAAGTAAATTCTGTAGACAGGTAAATAACGAAAGTACCTCTACTTAATATTACTAGGTAGGTATTATTTTCACTTAAGTACGCTGTGTACATCAGTCACGTTTGTAAGTAATACAAGGACAGATAATTGTTTCACCCAGTTATTGAGGAATAACCGACATAATAATACTTTCCTATAATATTATAATTTTTTTCATATATTACAGACCTAATATGGTGTATCTGTCGATACATGGATCTTTTAATTTTTTGGGCAATAATAGGAATAAGCTATCTATCATTGCATTACCTCAAACAATACCAGTTGTCCAATAAATTACAGACCCACCTATAACGCTAAATGTCATCAGTCTACGAAATTAATGATGCAAAGTTTCGCAGCCTAAGTGTTTAAAGCACTTCCCTCCATCAGAGACATATTCAAATTACAAAAGAGAGTGCTAGTTCATAAAATCAAGTGCCGAGACATAGGATAGGTGTGTCAGAGACGCAGGTGGGGGAGGGGGGGGGGGGAACTAGGGCTGACAAGGAAGTGTTACGTCGTTTTCATGTAACACAGGCCTTTGATGGGACTCGGCAATTAGGGATTAGTGTTTACGGTAGTGTTATAGGATAAAATAGGCTTTATTTATAAGTAGGTAGGTTTCTTTACGCGATGGCAACTTCGTTGGGTGCCAATTGCTTTTGATAAGGTTCTAAAGTGACAAAATAATTTTTGTTCTTTTTTCAAATGCATTGACGTCATAACGTCTAGTATTTTTTTTAAACTGTAAAGATAACTTTAACAATGTTTACATGCCGAGGTCGACACTTATTTAAATAAAAATAAACGTGCCAATTACTTATCGTTGAACACTCAAAACACGAATGCAATACAAAACACAGCTGATTATTTACAGCTAGCAACCTTCAGTATTTTCCACAGAATTTTAAACTAAACAACTTGATAAACTATCGCAATCTTGGCAACATTTTCCACGGTAAACGTTAACGGTAAGACTCTTAATATCAAAACCTGGTAACCCTGGTGGGAACTGTCGCAAAGTGGGTTGTATATCATCAGAAGAGGTATCTACGGCCCAACTTGCCTTGCAACTTGGGTTATCACCACCACAAAGGATAAAATTATTAAACGCTATAGGAGCCTCTAGGTGAGCTTATGAAATAAAGTGATTTTATCATTCATTGCCCTATAAAGATAAAATCTCCCTCCAAAACCGATTTTTCGTACAATCGGCGCTCGGTGAATTCCGTCGATGTTACGTGAACTTCGAACATTTTTCCCGGCGAAGTGATCTTGTGAGTCTAAACGATATTGCCGCGTTGTTACACGGTTTATGGCTTCCATTCATTCGTTCGATTGTTTAACCACTGAAGAGTAACTTTACTTACCTTGTAAGACAAATTTTCTAACATAACATCACGTCTGTAATCCCTGTGTACCTAATAGTATAACACGCACATTATTCCAGTTATATGTGTGTTTAAGTCCCATGTGTGTGTGAGCCTTTTGTCATGAACCGGGCACAAATTCATTCGTGACTACTACTGAAATATCCTGGTGAAAAAGGCGCTTGCGACCACTAGACCGACGAGCCAAATTATTATTTGTAAGATTTATTTTAACACTGCGTCATTAATCATCATCATCATCATCCTTCTGCCAAAACCAATTTTGTTTTGGGATCGTCTTGTCTTCTTCTTTCATACTTAGTTGCGTTGTATTGCATAAAATATTTACGAATTTGTTCATCACACTTTTCATACGGTCTATCTTTCTTTTACCAAAACGACATCTACCCCACTGCTAAGTCTAAAAGTATGTATGTTGAACCCTTTGCGATTTAAATGAGTTTACCCCTAATTCCTAACCCACAAAAGGCTTACGAAAAGCATTTCCCTTCAGCATAGCAATCCTAAATTACTCAACATACTTTGCCGAACAATTTGAAGTCGAAGTGAGACGCAAAACGACAACCAATCAAGGACGTGCTCCATTTCAGTGGGTAATTGCGTAACAGACTTGCAATGGCAATGCCTTTCATTTCATACAATTAAACAACTCTCATGGACGTTGAGGAAATGATTAAAAAGTAAGCCATAGATTATGATGTTCCTTAAAATCTTTCGGAATGTGATAAGCAGTGTGGGTTCTGTAGGCCTAAACCATAACCTAGACATATTGACTTTCCACCAGTGATAACCATTAACCATTTAAACAGTCGAAAATGTATTCTAGCTTCAGCTAGGTACCGCAAAGCTCACGTCAAAGCACCGCTTCGAAAGTTGGTTTTGTTCAATTTGATTGTCAATAGTTCAGACTTCTTAACAACCTTGTTAACGATTTCTAGGATTGCGGGACTGGAACGTGAAGTAACAATGACATGGTTCCCTAACAAATCGTAAATGCGTCCGAGACTTCGAGACGACCGTAAACTGGCAACCCACGCGGTGAAACTCATGTCTTACCGCGGAACCAATAACCTCACCTGGATACAGTGAAATAGTAACCGTGTCAAACGACGAGTAACAAACTACATACTTACATAGCAGTTGTTTAGACACAGAAGAAACTTATTAAAAGCTGCAGGTTGATGCGCTATACCGCGCGGAATTCTTATTTCATCGGACTTTTTTTCATCCCAACCGGTTATCAAAAATGTGGAACTTTTACACGCCAACTTGCATTTTTGTTACTTCTTCGGGCTGGTATTTTTAATAAGGACGCAAGAAAAACGAAGGCCATTTATCCGGTGTCACCTTTAAAAACTAATTAAACTACTGCCTTAGCCATCTTGGCGGCGTAAATTGCAGTCTTATAGCAGAGCAAATTCTCCGAAACCAATTGAAGCGACGAATAAATTGCTAAACAACCCACTGTCTCACTATACAACTTTCTTCAAGACATTCCTGAACAGAACTTCTATCTTGATTGAGGGAAACTAGCAAGTTTTGCTGTTAATAGGGAACCTAATTCTAATACGACGTTGGAGATTCTAAACACTGTAGATGGTTCTCATTTACATAAACAGACGATGTTATTCGACGCAGGAGCAATAAATCGGCCATAGAGAAGTGAAACGAGCGACAAAGACCATAAGTAGTCGGGACAATAACACTTCATGTACCGAATGACATGCATGCCTTTGCATTGACGTTAGGTTTGAAGTCAGTGATGGTTCAGAGAAATTCCTTTGGATTAATGGCTCATCTTGGATATTAAATGTATTGCTATTTGCCATAGATTTGAATAAATTTACATTGGACACAGATGGTATTTTATTTATAACGTAAATTGCTTGTTTACCATTCCCTGTTCCATCGTCTACATCTTTATTAACCTGTTCTGCATTTTGATTCTTTTCGCTTATATATTTTATAGCTAAAATGGCGTTTAATAGAATCTTCAAAGCTTCATAATCGTCACTATTGACAATAGAGTCGCGTGTCGGGACCGGTCGGCGTTCAATTAAGCGGCGGGTGATTTGTGAGCGGATGCTGGCAACACCGACTGTGACTGGATTCTTGCTCCCGCAGCACTATCGGACCCATTCTGTATAGCTAACTGCTTTCTATAAAGCTGTCCTCTAACTGTTGCCTACACGATATTGATATCAGAATCGGGACTCGTTCCATCTGATTTATTTGGAGTAATGCGTTTGGACTTGAAAGTTTTGTTCAGAGGACTTCTTAGAAGATATTGATGTTTTGGGTATGTTTGCCTTCAATCAAATTTATTTTTCAACGGATTTGCACTTTATAAATATGCGTGTCTTTATCTTATATATCGTCAAACGTTTCTTTCAGACTTTCTATCATGAAAATAGATTTTTTATCTTTTGAAATTGTCATCTCTCTCTTTGAGAAACCTTTCAATATTACAAATATTTTTCGATCGAGATGAAAATATGGACTACAAAGGGCTACAAAGGCCCTGTACAGAAAATAATACATTTCATCCAATTCGAATCAACATAAGTCTTCGCGATATTTCTCATTACCAGCTCCACTTTTACTGCCTAGGAATCTATTGTGAATCGAATACTTAAATCGAAGATTTATATCCCACTTATAACCTTCACAAACGCCGATGCTGTTTAAATAATACAAAGCTATAAACTGAGCTGCGAAACTTATTTGTTACCTATTCTGGTGTTCGCAGATTGACCTGGTATTTACGGTTAATGGCCAGTCAATCTTGAAGTAACAATGGTTGCTACTATTGTCTGGTTTGATGTGTTATTTGTGTGAGAATGAGTTTGACACGACAGATTATGAATCAGAGGTACATCTCTATGCGATCCATAAATCCGGGAACAGGATAATATGATTGATGTGTTGAATTTCAGTATGGCTGTTACGAGTATTTTACTTATAGCAGACCTTACCATAGAAATTATAAAAAGTATAATAACCATACTGTTTGTTAAATCTTCTTGATATTCATAGAATTGAGACAAGAGGTAGAATAGTGTTCCTTACTAATATCCTTATTACACTATGTTCCTTTTCAGGCTCCATAGCCCATACATTCATTTTTCCAATTCTACAAATAAAATTGACAGATAGTAATAGCTTGATACATAATGAAAAGGTAATATCTAAGTTTGGAACAATACCCGTAAAATTTTGTTTCATAAACAAGAAATATCTTACAAGTATATCTCCATTAAAGTATCGTAAGAAACAGACATCCTTCCCAAGGCGCGGGATTTAATACTTAAGTAGCATAACTTTTTACTCTAATGAAACTGGCGTTGCTGCAACCAACTGGATTAATTACTTGCATGCATTCCAATTAGCTCTTAGTGGGGTAATAGACGGGGACTAGCGAAGTACCCAGGGAAAGATAGTCTGAAAGTTGTTCCTGGTACGAAAAGTTAATGAAAATAAACATGGTTTCTAGTTCTACAGAAGATGAGATGATAACGGGAAAACAATATTAAAATACGTACTCGTAATATTGGATTCCACTTTTTGCTGGTACCTATAAAGGGTGTAAAAGTACCCTTAACGCAAACGAAGGGCATTTGTTCTCCCCACCACTGCGATCATTTTTTTGTTCTAGACCATACCTGGGAACCTCCTAGTTACGGAGATATTGGGGGTCAAAGTTCCAAATTTTTCACTGCTGTTTTTGTAAATACTAGTATTTCAGGTTTTAACTTTACTTAAATTACCTCCATGACCCGTTTACTATTAAAAGCATCCACTAGCACAATGTTTTAAGAGTGCTACTTTGCGTTTTACCGTAAAATGTGATTTTTGACCCCATAAAAAAAAGTCATTTCCCAGCAAAAATTTTTGCGTAGGGGTACTTAGTTTGATGTACAGAATGCTTGGTTGACGGATGCGTGAAGGGTTCGTTTACACCCTGTATGTAGATAGATCTTTGGTATTCGTTACAGGTAGTCAGTAGCCTGACAATCTGACAACCAATCTTACTAAAGGGTTTTACACAGTACTAGGCTGGGTGGTGGAGGTCAGATAGGCAGTCGCTTATTGTAAAACACTTCTTTTCAGCTGCATCCGGTTGGTTTTTTTTTCAGTGTTAATGATAGTGACCCCAACATAGTTATGAAAAGGCTAGGCAGATGATAATAATTTAGAAAACTTTCCTCGTGTATTGGCACGTTTCATAAACAGTAACATATTAATTACAGCTTCAAATTAAATAATTAATATAAAACATTAGAGTCTGCTTCGACGACCGAAAGAGATCCTTCTTCGTGCGATCGCGGAACGAAATGCTGCAATCTACGTTAATGGTTTAAGACTTCGCACCTTCGCATTTTATTGCAAATTATTTAATCTGAAGAAGACGCATTTAATTTGACTTTTAATTTAGTTTCTTCTTAGTATACAGTGACATATACGTAAACACAATCGGCCTATAATGTTCCCACTGCTGGGACAAAGGCCTCCTCTCTGTGAGAGGGAATGAGCTATTATACGGGTTGGTAGATGTCACATGTCTTCGAACTTTTGGTACTAAGACATACCGGTTTCCCCACGATGTTTGCTTTCACTGTATCGCCAGTGGCGATGAAATAAATTATACAAAGTAATGCGCCTGCTGGGTTCGAACCCACAAGTTACTGCTCGTAAGTCGGGGCCGCCACCACTGGGCCACCGTTGCTCTCGATGTAAGATATCATCATTATATTTTTTACAACATTCAATAAATCGAAGGTTATCTATTTAATGGGTTATAAAACCAAAAAACTCCAGACAGATTTCAGCTCAATTCTTATCAAACTGTCTCGAACATATCGTCTGAACATGAAGACGATAACGCAGCCATACCAATCGACTTCATTCGATAACTTCGATAATAGCGGCTTTTGCTCGCGAACTCGATCGTGGAGTAGATCGGATCGTGAAGTGCCACACTAAGGTGTAACTGGCGATGTATAAAGTGGCTATTTGCACAGCGGGTAGATATTGTAGGATACTGGGCTTATGTGCCGGACAGTATTCAATTTGTTGTAAGATTGCTCCCGTCAAAGAACGATTTATGAGGGTATCGATGGATAAACTGACGCTTTTATAAGGTACAGGGAACATCAAGCTACTTCAATCTGTCAAATTTCTTTAATAGATATTCAACTTTATCGTTAACGCATTAGGTTAAAATTTGATTGGGATTTGACAGTTTCAGGTAGCCTGAACTTTTTGAAAGTGGATGGCAAATTGTGTGAGATGGTCTTTATGAAATTCTTTCGTGTTAGTACCTATGTCGATAGTCGTTTATTAAGTTAACGTTGAATGAAAACCATTTGATGCATCGTAAATTAAATGCGAAATGGTTTTTTTCCAATAAAACATTTTCACTTCAGAACTATCTTGTCTAACAAAAAAGTAAGACATTCTGTAAGATTGTTAAACAATAGAAATATATTGAAAGCTAATATCAAAAGATAGCGTTGTCATAAAAAATGACAATTATACTGAACTTCATAAAACCATAAGTAAAGGTAAACTATAAAAGTACGCCCACCTAACTCTGACGTTAAATCAAAGCTATTGTACCAAGAGCAACCACAGAGTTGTATAAAAATGGATTTGTAACTTTACAAAAAAGATAATATATTAACAGTGACGTATTTTGAGAAAAACTAGCTAAAACAGAAAAGAAACATCATCTTCATTGAATGATTGTTCAATACATAATCAAAGATTAACCCTTTTTTTTTCTGGAGGATGGGAAATCATCAAATAACCCCTCCCGCTCTTGGGCAGAGCGAAAGGGAGTGTCAGACTTCTACTGACTAAAAACCACCCATGTTCCTTCTAAGCCCTTTATGTCGAGGCCGCGATATCTCTTGCGAACGACCCGCAGCCCCGACGGGATCTTTAATCTATCTTGCAACATCGAACTACTCGGATATACACAAATAAATGCTCCATTTCCTACCACCTCATTGCTGTGTCCTAGTTTATTGTTGTGCGCAACAAACTGTCAGTTTATCCCATAAAACGCGAGAACACAATAAAAGGTGCAGATCAAATGAAACTCCGCCTGACAAAAGATTACATTTTAATTCAGCGATAAAACTGTTTTCACGACTTTCGAGTAAAACGTTGGATACAAAGACAAGTAAGAAAGTAGAGAATTGATGCGATTTTTATTGAATTCGACTCGAACGGTTACCTTTATTCAGAATGTTTTCAACATAGATAACATCACGCCTGTAATACCCGAAAGGTGAGGCAGAGGTGTACCTAATAGTACACCCACATTTCGCCAGTTATTTTTAAGTCCTATATAATAATGGGCGAGCCTGTTGCCATCAACCGGGCACAAATCCAGAATCCGTGAATGCTACTGAGAAATTCCTGATGGAAAAATCCATTGACACCTTTGCCCAGCGGGGGAATCGAACACAGGACCTCATGCTCAGCAGTCAAAGTATTGCAATACAAAGCTGTTAGCATTGTTCGTCAATTAAATCATATAGATTTCACCATCTTTTCTTTAGTTTAAGACTTCTTTAGATAACGACATGATCACTCCTGTGAAATAAGTACGACAAATACATACTTAAGGTTTACGACACCAATTTAATTTGTTTCAAAATAATTATTTCCTGCTTCTTACAACTGAAAAGCCATTAGGTATAGATAAAATACACGTATTGAATGTGTGTTCAACTCTAAAGGATGTATGAAGAATGGCATTGAAGATGTCATTTGAAGATATTTAACAGTCGTTACAGGTACTGGCCCGAAAGCCAGTCTTACCAAAGGGATCCTATTACCCAGTTCTAACTGAGTTATGGAGATCAAATAAGCAGTCGCTCCATCAAAAATACTAGTATACATCTACCACTATTGAAAAGGCTAGGCAGATGATGACTCCTTCCCGCTTCTTTTAAAATAATATCAGTGAAGGTTAAGTAACCAACTGCTGGTTAAAGACTGAATCGGTAACTACAATGGCACAATGCGGTTCGTCGTATTCAAACCTTATCTAAAACTATTCGAAAGCGTAAACCTTGTAGTCAAAGCGAGCTATCTCCGTCATATATCACTCAGTGTGTCATTTATAGTCACCAAGTACGATATATGAATCAGCCCTAACGTGACGAGCCTGTCAGTGACACCGGCCGACAGTTTTATAGTCACGGACGAAACAATAAAGTTATACAACTGTATTTAAGTTCAGAATATTCATCGGAAGTAGGTGAATATATATAATAGGCACAAGCTCATACCGTATGTACGTATAGGCAGATGTGTACTTGATAGTATACTCACATTGCCCCATTCTTCCATGTAGCGGCGAGTCTATTATCATCAAAGGAGCACGTATCCAGACTCCGTAGCTGCTACTGAGAAATTCCTGAAGGATAATCTCAATTGCTGAAGTCGTCTGGTCGGAAGCACAGCGTTCACACTGTGTGTCAGGAGGATCTATAATTCTCCTCTTGTCAAATTACGTTTACAGCAGCCTACTTGGGCGCACAAACACGCAGAACCACCGCATCTCCGCTTACCACACCGCCAATACCTTTGCTTCGCCGTCTTCGCCCAGCCGAGCGGATGAGCCGTGTCGTCTGAGAATGGCCTTAGGTGTGTGTCTGACAATGCTATTGTGGTTAGGTAGTGGAGATATCATAACACTAACAGCTAGCTTATGAGCTCACGTCCTTACCAATGTCAACGAGTTTGCAGTCAGACATTGTGGAACATTAAACTGTATTTTGAAGAAACCGGACCTCATATTGGGTCGCTAAAGATTGAAGAAGAAGATTTTTTTATTATTTCTCTTCCACAAATAAAGATTATCAAGTACTTATGTTGTAACATATATCTACTGCAAAAATAAATTTTATTTAAGAGAGACTGGCGCCTAAGCTAAGCCGAGGTCTTAATTTTAGGACACCAGGTCCCCACTAAGATACTTGTTAGGTAATATAACAAAAGTGGTGCTAAAGATTACAATACATTATAAGACGGATCAGATATTTTTAGACCAACTGGGCAAACGTCTTGTAATAGCACTTATTTAGAAGAAACTGTATGAACTGGTTAGTCGGTTGAAATAAAGCGACGAATAAACCCGCAAATATAAGAACCATCTTACAAAGAAGCAAGGAAAGGTGATCGCTTATTCCAGGATTTAAAAGGCTTAACATCCGGGAAACATATATTAAGCTTCACAGGAAGTTCTTCTTTATTTTCTACTAGCGACCCGCCCCGGCTTCGCACGGGTGCAATGCTGATACTAAATTAAATACACTACAGAAAAACTATGAACGTAGTATATAAAAACATAGCGGCCCGCTCCGACTTTGCACGGGCATAAAATATAATATATGCCTATGTCACTCAATGAAAACATGATTAAAATCGATCCAGTATTTTTGATTCATTCATTACTGCCCTTGGCCTGCACGCATTAAATTTGGAGTAAAACAATTCCTCTTTCCCTATACTTACTATGAAGATTTCCTGCTATCTTTGGAATATCTAAATTCATACAATTTTTATTACATTACACATTTTTACTTATTTACTTTTTTACCTAGGTATTTATTTTATTTTTACAACAATTAATATATTACAGGATGTCTTTATACACAACGTTCACAGCTTTCTTGTCATTAGACAATACAAACATGTTTTCTCTTGAGGTTACTCTTGAAAGAGCGACATACAGTTGGCCATGTGAAAAACAGTCAACGCTCAAATCTAAGCCTGCAACGTTGAAGGTTTGACCTTGCGATTTATTAATGGTCATTGCAAAAGATGTCTTTACCGGAAACTGTAAACGTTTAAATTGGAAGGGTAAATCCGATGGTATCAGAGGGATTCGGGGAATCAATACACCGACCGGTACCGCCCGCCGCAAACGCAAATTTTAAATTTGTAATATCTCCGAAAATATTTGTTTAATTTACATGCTGTAAGGAACCATATTGATCTATATTAATTGCACACTGTATTTAAGGTACTTAATTCGATAAGGATTAATGTCGTATTGCTTAAAATAGCTTCGTAAATAAGCCATTTTTTCACGTAAAAAGTAAACAATAAAAATGGTTAATGTGGGTTATCCCTAAAATATAAACATATACCATCGCCGACTTTTTTGTAGACCTTTTTATGGTGTACAATACTGTAGTACATTAATTTGATCTAACTCGTAGGGTTTAGGCAGCGTTTTTGCTAAATTGCTAAATAAGCCTAAAAAAATAGGTTAATTTACGACATCACGTTAGAAACCTCTAAAATTAGCAATGTTGCCTTAGTATATGATGCATGTATTATACATATAAACCTTCCTCTTGAATCACTCTATCTATTGGAAAAAACCGCATCAAAA
Source organism: Diarsia brunnea (assembly GCA_949774965.1). Taxonomy (NCBI): domain Eukaryota; kingdom Metazoa; phylum Arthropoda; class Insecta; order Lepidoptera; family Noctuidae; genus Diarsia; species Diarsia brunnea. The sequence goes on along the minus strand of OX459008.1, from coordinate 14,954,278 downwards.
TCCGTTGCGTAGTTTTAAAGATTTAAGCGCACATACGGATATAGGGACAGAAAAGGCGACTTTGTTTTATACTATGTAGTGATGTAGTGATTTAAGTAAACACAATGTAGCGCATCTCACGTTCTAACATAATAAAACGTTTCCTTATGTTTCTTACAACGTTTTCTCCTATAAGTGGTAAACTTAGCTGACTCTTAAGTCGTTAAATAACTTTTTTTACGATAATTTGTAAGCACTAATTCTCGTCTAGGTTGTCATAAAAAGTGTTCAAGTTTTACAACCATCTTTACGAGGGATGCTGAATTTGCGGAAAATTAAATTAAAGCAGCTTGTTTTGTACGGCTTACTGTGTATCAAGGAGTTATGGCAGGACTTAGTTATGATGGGCTCTAGTTACTAAGTTTTAGCCTCTTGTGTTTTAATAGAAACGTAGTTACAGAAGACCTGCACATACTAGGTAGGTACCAGTTTTCTCCGCGGTTCGGAAAGCACATTAAACCGTTGGTCCCGGATGGCATTTGTAGTTCTTGACAGTCGTTCCAGGTAATCGTGGCCCGAAAGTCTGACAAACCGTCTTACCCAGAACTAACTGGGTTGTGGAGGGATAGGCAGTCACGCCAAATACTGGTATTCAGCTGTATGTGGTTAGACTGGAAGCCGACCCCAAAATACATGCATACACAAACATATTACAAGTTCAATCATTTCTACATAAGTTAACTAGATAACACGTTTTTGAGAATAGCAGTCTGATAAAATCATAATAATAATCTGTAGACAAAGTAAATAATCAGCAACTTAAAAAAGTAATTAAATTATATTCTCTTCTTAATAACTTGCACAACATTTCGTAAACTGTTGTGCAAGTATCAATTTATTTTTGCATATAAATGCAATGTAAAATTAAATCGATGCAGCTTGCACTTTTGCATAGTTTCATTCGAAGCATAATTAAGGTGGCTTGTGAACAAAATTTTACGATGTTGCAGTATTTTTAATTGTTGCGAAAAATAAATAAATGCTGAAGATACCGATTTCAGCGTCAGCCAAAAATTAGAATTTCAACCAAACTTAGTAATAAGATTAACTTTTAGATTAACTTTGAAATGACGAATTCCCTCGAATGTTATTTCGGAAGTTCCAAATAAATTACTACAGTTTATTTAAAGTTAAAGAAACAAAAAAATTACCTAGACTTAAAATACCTAACTATAAGCGCCAGAAGTCGGTGACTTATGTTGATTGGGTTCAGTTTTTGTGCCACCGACTTCAGAAGCTGAATTTGATTTTTCTCCTCCCATTGGAAGTCGGTTAAAAATACTTGGTAAAGGCTGACAGATTCTATTTTCATTTATTTTTTGACGTTTGTGTTCGAGACTCAAAGCGTTCAAATACACAGGATTCCCGATACCTCGCAATTCTCGCATGGATGTTAACAAGCAAAATGTCCCATATGCACAAACAGTCACATACCGTGTACTTTAACCGTGGATTTTTAACGATATATTGTATTCATGTTTAACGAGGCCCTTTAGTACTAAGTTCTTTACTATGTAGAATCAAACTAAAAAGCTTCTAATGCACGGTAAAACGACATCTTGCATTAACTCATAAAGTCAAAATTAAATTCCATCACACTGTGTCTACATTTCTAATCGGACTTTCCTCTCGTTGGTCTGCTGGAGGAAATTTCTTATGAAATAAGCAGTACCTTTGTGCTCTTCTATTTAATCGTTTTGTCCAGTATTGTATTTTGTGTGTACATAAGTAAATAAATAAATCATCTGATAATTTTGACTATTAGTTATGACTTCATCTAGGGTTGAACACTTTTGTGTTCAAATTTTTCATGTACTGAGAAAAACTTTGGCAAAAGACAAAGTTTTTCTCAGTATATGAAATACTTTACGGGCCAAAGACAAATCATAGACAACAGCTAGAACTAAAAATACATCAATAAAACATGAAAGAAATAAAACTACAATCAAAAATAGTCAGCGAACCTCTTCCCTCCATAATATGCGTTGAGAGAGCAATATCATAAAAAGAAATCCTGCCTAAAATGGCGTTTGACCCGAATAAAAAGGGCTACTTATGTGTAAGGGCACTTTAGATTTACGTACTGTCTATTCTAGATTTCAGATAGGCTATATCTAAGAGATAAATTGGGGCTATCTATGGGACTAGCGTTTCACTTACGTTTATCTTTTTTGGTGAGGAATTGAGTTTTGTTAAACAATCAAGTTATTGGGGTTGATGCTCTGGGACCGTTGGGTCCGTGTGCACATATAAGCCTTTATAGAGAAATTTGAAAACGCTGAAAACACTTCCCGTGACCTGCTGGCTTTAACATTGGTCATTGCCATATAACGTAGCAACACTGACAGTCTCTTGGGGTCATTATTAGTCGAGAGCGTTGAGGAAGAGTTTTTTGACGCATTTTTCTAGTTTATTCATGCTGCGCCGACCCGAAAGTTCTAGAAAAAAAAAAAAAATAATAATTTTAATAATTAATTACTAGTGACAACGAACCAATGAATGGTTCGTTGTCACTAGTACCATTAACAGTTCCATGATGGAACTACTTGGGGTAAAGGCAAGAGAATGATGTTGATACTGTCATTCTATAGCGACTTGTTACCAACCCGCACTGGGCACGCGTGGTGGATTATAGCCCATCCCTTTCCAAGAGAAGAGGCCTGAGTCCCTGCAGTGGGGAAATTATAAGCTGATGATGATAGTGACTTTTTTGGGGTTCCCAGAACAACTACTACGATTGTACATGTTAGTAGGTGTCATGTTTACAAAACAACCTGTTTCACACGTGTCCACTGTAAACTTAACAGTAAACATGTAAACAAAGCTATAATGTTTGTAACGGATAGTTTGACTCGCATAATAACACATGGGATATGTCACATGGTGTATTACTGTAAACTATGTCAATGTCAAGTCATCTACATCTACAGTTTCTGTGTTATCTGTTACCACTCTTACCATTGTGTTTTGTATTTCTTTGGGGTCACAATGAAGAAAGGCATTGCTTGCTAGCTTGACCTAGGCTGAAATATTCTGTTGCAACAAGTTACTCGGCTAGAAGTGCTAGAACACATCACGCCATGGTGATCTTATAGTTAAAATACTCGTGTACTTTAGAACATTTTTTTTTCTATCTGTACATAAAATTAGATTTATCACAGTGGTCTTTATTACACGACTGCTTATATAAGAATTCAGAAAAGGAAATTGAAAACCGATACAAATACTTATGCAATTTTGTAATAACGGGCTGATCTTGTCAAACACAAACAATTTTTCTAAACACGACATTAGGCAACAACAAATCTTATCAAAAAAACTTTAGAACTCATTTCGCAAAAAAAACAGATCACAATTCCTTCATCTTAGTTTATTGTCAACTCCCCGTCTCACGACAACTCACTGACAGTCGTTCAAGCCAAGAAGACTTTACAAGCTCTCGTATTTAAGATAAAATCAATATGCCAAGCTGTAACAAGTTAACTGAAACAGTTAGCTACTGCTAATGTTGTTACGGTAAACTTTACGGAAGGTTGTCGCCTTGGATTAGCGCGGTTTAGTTGGCAGTATGGCGGACTGACACTAATGACAGAGATTATGATGATGTGACAAAGTGATGCGTCCTGCTGAGGGAGAAACGCCTATACTTTCATAAGAGTTTTTCAGAAGTAGTATAATTATAATAATACATTTCGTCAGTTATGGTTCACTCCAAGACATAGTTTCGTACTATACTTCAACAATTTGTTGTACACGGTGATTGTATTGTGATGATAATTCTCAAAGTGCTTTATTAATCCTAAAAATAACACATAACATGTTTTAGGTGTTTCAACCATATAATTTTTAAATTGATCAATAAAAGACCTCGTGATATTTATTTCTCAATTAATAGAAATAAATTCCCGTTGTGTGTAATATTAAATCTTGCTTACCAGCTTGACCCGCCAAGTAATGAAAGTATAAATTACCTGCAAATAAGAAATAATTTGTTTAATTAAAACATTATTATGGAAATTTGATTTATGTGGCAACACTTAAAAGGAAAAGAATATGTTTCCATTGTTCTGCATAAGGCTATGCTCACATGGAACGAAAATGCACGCGTGTTTCGTTACGCACCGAAACCAAGATGAGGGGGCTGCGGGTTGTTTGAAAGAGATACCGCGGCCTCGGCGCAAGGGCTAAAAAGGAACATAGGTGGTTTTTAGTCAGTAGAAGTCTGACACTCCCTTTCGCTTTGCCCAAGAGTGGGATGATGATTTTCCACCCGCCAAAAAAAAAAAGGGTTTGTAAAACACAAAAATATTACCACCTTATCGCTTAATTCATCCTTAAATTTTTGGTAAAATAATTATTAATTCTATTTTAACATAGATCATCCTCTAAATTACAACCAACAATCTTTAACATCTCATTTGCAACGTCCCTTTGACTTTAATATTCTATACCTCCAAAATCTTCCTTTGAGCGTCTCCTGGCATAGTCGACGAGTTGATTCCCGTGGGAGTCCCTCCAGTTCAAGACGGGGACTTGAAAATTAAAAACCAACAGCCCCCAAGTCTTTGGGGACAGTCGAGTAATGGTATGCTGATATGTAAGTTATGTCGGAGATTATTACAAGCATTTGGGGATTTGGGGGTCTGAAATCGTTGTAAGATTTGAAAGGTAGTTTGATTTCAAGGGTAACTTTAGATTTTTGTGACTTTTTGCTGTTTATAAGTGAGGTCATGACTGCCTGCCCCGCGGGCCTGTGGACGGTGAGTAATGGGCTAGCTCGCCGTCCGTCCGTCTTATATGACGGCCGTGTCGACAGTGCGTTCGTGTTTCACGCGCGCAAGGGCCGACGCCCGTCGGGGCTGCGAGTTGTTCGAAAGAGATACCGCGGCCTCGGCACAAGGGCTAAGAAGGAACATGGGTGGTTTTTAGCCAGTAGAAGTCTGACACTCCCTTCCGCTCTGCCCAAGAGCGGGAGGGGTTATTTGATGATTTCCCACCCCACAAAATTGTGTTTTTCCGCTTTTTAATTTTCAAGCATTGTAAACGAAGTCTTTTACAGAAAAATCCAACCGTTTTTAATTTAGCAAATGAAGTAGCTAGACTAAATAAATTTGAACGGGCGATGGCGATGGCGGTGAAATATTCAAAGGAAATAAATGTGTATCGTGGCCGGGCCGGACGTACGGACGTATACTCCAACTTATTTCAGACTTTTATTGCGGGGCTACATCAGGGTCGTATCGATCTAGGGCTTCGGTTAGTTGAAAAGCGGAGACGATAGCGGATGAGGAAACGAACCTTGGACTAAGCTTAGAATAAAGGTTAGGACTGAATGAATATCAGGTAGTCAGTGGCCCGAAAGTGAAAATCATTCTCAATAAAAAGTATCGTATAACTTAGTAGGTACTACTAACTTGGTTGTGGAGGTTAGATAGGCAGTCGCTCCATGTAAAATACTGGTATTTAGCTGCATCGGGTAAGTCTGGAAACTGACCGCAACATATATAATAGTTGGGAAAAGGCAGACAAATATTAACGACGCTATCGATGATTTAGGTAATCGATGGAATGCATCTTGGTTGTAAAGTTTAAGTAAGATTGTGCCCAAAACATCAGTGATCTAAAAATAATTAATGAAAATGCACACATTGAACTTTTGAGGTAATTTAAGAAACTATGACAGGAAATTAATAATGCGTGACAAAAAAAGTCGTCATCGTTCTATCCCAATTTATGAGGTCGGCGTGGCATGTTGTATGTAATTCTACATTTCGGCTACTCATCAACCGCTGTCCGCTCGTATCCGGACCTGTCCTTAAGGTGAGTCCGATGCGATCAAAAACTTCCAGGAAACTATTGTCCCAAGAGGGCTATGATTTGACCGCAGTCTCCCAAACTTTCCGCTTTCTTCCTTACTCCTCCTCACGTTTGTATGGAATAAATCCTACGTTTTTATTAGCACATAGCACCTTCATTTATGTAGATTTTTATTGCGTGTAAAACGAGCAAGAAGCTCGTTGATAATGGTTTTCATTTTGTAGGACAGGGGTGTCGGGGTTATTTAAAAGGTTGTTAATCTGACACCGTTTGAGAAAATTTCTTTAGATAATTTAAAAGGAACCTTCGCTTAGTGCGAATTTTACCATTGATACCTACTGAACGCGATCAGTATAAATATTTATACTGCGTTCAATAAGTGCAATTGCTTTGGAAGAGTAACATTGACGTCTCTTGAACGCCGATTAGATGTGCTTTTCGCGTTCAATTTCATAGGTTAACGCTCTTAACAAGCTTCTTCCATTGTCATATTTTTTTCACTCACTTTAAACGCTTATATAAAATTAAGTTGCGAAAAATTACTTCCGATCAACAGCATAGATTTCAGATCATCAATCACTATTTCCCTAAAACATTACATTAATTTAGGCAAAATGTTCAAGGTTGGAACTTCCCATAGATCGTGGCCATCTTTTGCGCAATACCCCGCAGTTTTATTCACAAATATATTAGGCAAAGGAGAGATTGGAGTAAAGCCAGGAAGGAGAAAATCGATGGTACTTTGACGCAGGACGAAATTCTACTTACCAAATACGACTGGCTGATCAGAAAAAAAATGTTTTCTTGTCTATGATTTATAAAGCTTGGCTGTGGAATAGTTTGAATAAAGAACGGAGTATTCATCATTGTGTGGTAGAAGCCGAGATAGCGAAACATTCATATTATTTTTTTCAGAAGTTGGCAAGCTTCGCGATGTTCGTATATGTCAAGATAACTTCGAAGGAAAATGATTTTTTTATCTCGTAACTTAAATGATAAGGACCATGAACATCTGTGCCTAATTACGACAGTAATGAGAAAATAAGTAAAAGACAAAGTCACCCATCCGACATGTATACTTCCAAACATAATTAAGTCTTTGTCATAATTAGTTCCCTGAACTTGGTTTTATTTTTCTAATCGGCACTTATGTCAATGCCTACAAAAACACAAAAAGTGTTCTGATGGATTGATCAAAGCTCAGGTTAAAGTGTAGAGTTGAAATTAAAATCAAGACTTTTAGGTGTTTTGACGGCACGGTTGGCGCAGTGGCTCAAGCAATAGACTGCTGCGCACAGCGTGTTGCGGATTCGATCCCTGCACGGAACAAATATTTATATGACCTACAGATAATTGTTCCGGGTGGTATGTGAGTTAAAATGTTTGTGAACGCACCCACGATACAGGAGAAATTCCTAGTGTGGGGCAACGTTTTTTATAAAAAAAATATTAAAAAGTTCAAAAAAAAAAATTAAAATCGTTTCATTAATGACGAAGATACGCGATAACAAACATACAAACAAAAAGAAAACACACAGACATACAGACGAATTGAGAACCTCCTCCTTTTTGGAAGTCGGTTAAAAAGTAGTGGTGGCGGTATTAAATCAAAAAATTAGATACTACAAAATATAACAGGATCTAATTTGACTACCAAATGTTCTAGTAGTTTCAAGCGCAACTGCTAAGCATCCGCGTACCGAGATCGATTCCCGAGTAGGGCAAAGTGTTGTTGTTTTTTTATCCATTAGTAATTTGTCAGTAGCAATCATGTAGTCTAGATTTCTGCCCAGTTGATGGCAATAGGCTCGTCCTCTATTATATACTGATGAAATGTGGGTGTAGAGTTAGGTAGGTACACCTCTGTCTCACCCCTCGGGATTACAGGCGTGATGTTAAATTAATAAATAAATAAATAAATAAAATAAGCCTTTATTGCTGTTGGATTTAACCTACAAAACAATACTTAAAAATATTACAATAAGGTAGGTAAGAAAACTTAAAAAAAAAACATAAAACTTAAACTAAAACATATTCTCGGCAGTCGTCTTATCTCCCCTCTTAACAGCTTGTCTTTCGACAAAGGCCTCCTCTAAGGATTTCCATTTGTTTCTGTCCTTTGCTGTTCGTAGCCATTCTGGCCCAGCTATTTGCTTCAAGTCGTCTTCCCATCGCTTTGGCTGTCTTCCTCTACTTCTTTTGCTTTCTCTTGGGTACCATTCCGTTATTATTCTGTTCCATTTCTCTTTCCTTTCTCTCAACATATGCCCTGTCCAACGCCATTTCAATTTTCTACATACTGATTGAACTTTTGCAAACTTAGTCTTTCCTTTGATTTTTTTTAATTGTATTTTATCCCTCCTTCTTACTCCCAGTACACTTCTCTCTATCCCATTCTGACATATATTTACTTTATTTTGTTGTTGTTCAGTAAGGGCCCAAGTTTGGCATCCGTATGTAAGACATGGCAGTATGCAAGCATTGAAGACTTTTCGTTTCTCCGCCATAGGCATTTCGTTATTTTTCATTATTTCGCTCAACGACCAGAATCTCTTCCAGGTGTTTGCTATTCTTCTTTCAATTTCTTTCTGCATGCTCTCTGTCGGTGAAACTAATTGTCCTAAGTAAATGTATTCGCTTACATATTCTAACTGCTGATTATCAATTGTAATAGCACATTTTTGTGAGGAATTGCTCATGACTTTTGTCTTTGTTAGATTCATTGTGAGCCCTGCATTTGCACTTTCGTTTGATAATTGCTGTAGCATTTTTTCCAAGGTCGTCGGGCATTCGGAGAAAATTATTAAGTCGTCAGCGAATCTCAAATGACTCAATTTGTCTCCGTTTACGTTAAGTCCGAAATTATCCCAACCTAGTCTCCTAAAGATTAACTCCAATACAGCTGAAAATATCTTCGGTGAAATAGGGTCACCTTGACGGACTCCTCTTTCTATCGGGAACTCTTCACCTTCCCTTTCCAGTTTTATTTGTGCTTTGCTTTTCCCATAAATGATTTTTAGTATGCGTATGTACTTTTTTTGGACCCCTTGTTGTTCTAGGGATTCCCATATATAGTGGTGTTCCAGGGAATCAAACGCCTTGTTGAAGTCTACAAAGCCCAAGTAGTATATTTTGTTGTATTCCCTGTACTTCTGAAGTATCTGGCGTAGGACGTGTATATGGTCAATGGTCGAGAAGTTGCTCCTAAATCCAGCTTGCTCCTTCGGCTGGTTTTCATCAAGGGTGTTGGTTAGTCTAAACAATAGTATTTTAGAAAACACCTTATATATATTTGACATTAAGCTTATTGGCCTATAATTGTTAATGTCTCCTTTGTCTCCTTTTTTGTGTAACAAAACTATCATTGATTTCGTCCAATCTTCAGGGATGACTTCTGCTGCTATTATTTCGTTAAACAAATTGGTTAATTTAGGGACAATTACCGGCATTGATATTTTAAGAAGTTCATTAGTGATTTGATCGGGACCAGGTGCTTTTCCTAACTTTTGCGTAGTAATAGCTCTTTCTGTTTCTTCTTTTAGAATAGGTGGTACTGGTTCAGTATCTTGCGTGTCGTTTGTCATATTCGTAGCAGGTTTATTAATTTTGCTTTTATACAGCTCCTTATAATATTCCGTAGCAATATTTAATATATCTGATCTTTTTGCAGTACATCTTCCTTGTTTATCCTTCATATTTGGCATCCAATTCTTTTTCGATTCTAAATCTTTAAAAGCTTTCTTTACTCCGCCTGTTCTCTTAATATGATATTGGAAAGTGTTTGCCCTATTTTGCTTTCTGTCCTTTCTTATATTTTTGTTGATATTTTTACTTATCTCTGCAATCTCTTTCCTTGTTTCTTTGTTTTTCTTGCCTTGTAAGAGCGATTTTCTTTCTTTAAGTAATATAATTGTTTCGACGGATAGTATGGCTTTATTATTTGTGAACACTTTTCGGGCTTCAGTTTTGAGAGTATTTACAAATTTGCAGTATGTCGCCTCAATTGGTTGGTTGTATTCTTTTTCCTCTCTTATTTCTAGAATATTTTTCAAGCTGTTCATTATCTCTGTGTTATTCTTAATGTTCGTGTACGGTACCGATTCAGTATGCAGCCTTCGACTTTTCTTTGTATGTGTCCCTCGTAACGTAGCACGAATCATTTTATGGTCAGAGTTAAAATTAAAATTATGTAAAATTGACAGATCTTTAAAAACTTTTGGTTTATTGGTCATAATGTAATCGATTTCATTTTTAAAGAGTCCATTTGGGGAAGTCCACGTCCATTTCTTATTCTTTTTCTTTTTGAAGAAACTATTCAGGATACTTAGTTTGTTTTCTAAACCGAAGTTAACCAATCTTTCTCCGTTTTTGCTCCTGTTGCCATTACCGTGTCTTCCTACAGTGTACTCTTCACCACTTTGACATTCCCCAATTTGTCCATTAAAATCACCCATTATTATTATATTTTTGTGAGCAGAATCAACAGTACTTTGTAATTTTTGGTAGAATTCTTCTATTTTGTTTATATCTTGTTTTTTATCTGCTTCAGTTGGCGAGTAAACCTGAATAATTGACCATGACTCATCTCTGCTATTTTGTACGGGAAGTTTGATGTTTAGTATTGCTATTCTTTCAGAAATACCTTTTATTTCCTCGATTCGGTCGGTATATTTCTTTTTTATCAAAAAACCAACACCGTATTGCCCTGGTGTTTCTCCTTTGTAATGTAGTATGTACTTTCCGTGGTCCTCTATTTCTTCTCCTAGTCTTCTCACTTCGCTCATTCCTATAATATCCCAATTAATTTCGTCGATTGCTGTTTCTAGTTCAATAAGTTTCTCTGGGGTTCTTAATGATCTCGTATTAAGCGTCGCTATATGTATGTCGCATTTATTATTCCTTTTTTGTTTGTCTATCCTTAGAGGGTGTTGGTCGTTTTCCCCCACGATGACCAGTCGGCTTGGGGGAGGGTGTAATTTTCCTATTGAATTTATTTTTGTTTCTTTGTTTTGTTGTATTTTCCGATTGCCGAGAATTAGTTGCTACTGTTGCTTGTTTGTGGGGACGTTGGTAAGAGAGTTAGATCTCATTCTCATCACGTCAAATGCGTTAGTTCTATTGGCCTTAAAGGATACGGTAGCTTGCTGTTTTTTAGGTTGTAAGTCTGAAGAATGCGGTGAGGATGAAGTTTCCCGTTTTCTTTTATCGTTAGTTGTTTCATTTTCCTTCACTACAAGCTTATCATATTTCAAAAACGCTATTTTCCCCTTTTTCCTTTCTTCTATCAACTCCGCCTGTAACGCCTTCCTTTTGGCCAGAACTTCCTTTGGATAGTCTTCAGTGACATACAAATTCTTAAGATCTTTCTTTTTTCTCATTATCTCATTCTTTTTCCATCCATTTACGAAAGAACAGAAGACTGGCCTCGGTTTGTTACCTTCTATACTTCTTTTCCCCAAGCGGTATATATTGTTTATTGTATTTTCTTCGATATCAATATTTATGTCGCTTTTGAAGGTTTTCTTTATATTATCTATTAATTCTAATGTTGTTTTTTCAATTTCATTCACGCCAAATATAATTATATTGTTATTCCTTTTTTCTCTTTTCAAATATTCTATTTCTTTCTCCTGAGTTTCTACTCTCAACTTTAAGCTTTTGTTTTCTTCTATAATCGGAACTAATTTTTCATCCAGTCTAGACATTATGTTATTTGTAATGGATTCTGTAATTTCCGCAGATTGTTGTTGCATTTCTAGTTTCATTTTATCGAATAAAAGTTGGAATTGTGTATCCATTTTTGTTAAGTTTACTTGAAACGAAACGTAATCTTAAAACCATAGAGTGTTTTCCAACTTTGGCAACCCTAACTGTCAGTCGTTAGTTATCCGAAAGTTACTATTTTGATAAATGGCGTGACTTCACTAGAACTGTCAAAGTCGAAGAAATATAAGTTGTGAAATATTCTATGGTCTAACCTCAAAAACGTTGCAGTTGTTGATATACTTTCTTCTTTGCTGCAGTGTAATGTGCAAATTATGCCTTCGTTGATATCCCCAACCCTGCCAGGCCTCCTTTTTGTTGCTGCAGGGTGTTACTTTCGAGTGTATGATGTTTATAAATATTTTTAATTTTAGTTTTAGCGGGACTATAATGACGTTGATGTTTACACTTCAAAGACCGGAACCGGAAAAAAAACAGACCTTACTTCATAGGATGTTAAATTATGTAGTATCAAATTTCTAATCTCACGCCCTAATAACAACTTCTTGTTATGTAATAAAAGGCTAGTAATAAATTCATAAGCTTGCATTATTTAGTATGGCCGTGTTAATTAGGCTGCCCCCTAATTATTCAGGAGCTATCAATATGCAGTGAACACGTGGGTATGGATACACTGGGGTTCTATTTATCATCTTGCACCCGCCGTGTGTGTTAGGCTGTTTACACATTGTGCGACGCACGATTTTGAAAGGTTGTTTGTGAAAATTATTGTTTGATTTCTATGGTAAAATTAGTCACTGTAAAACTCTGAGGTACGGGTGGTTCGAGTCAATGACAATGGTTGAAATGATTATGAATATATGCGAATATTCGCAAAGGATGAGGATGAGGTTGGCACAGGAACATAGCTTGACGCAAACAAAGAGAGACCCACCAATGGGTCGCAAAAGTTCGAATACCTTCATGCAAGTCAGTGGACTAATCCAGCGGCAGCGTATGTTGCACCGCATTTGCGGGATTTGGTCAATGTCGTCAGAGTTTGAAATATGAAACTATGCATGATTGACGACACCCTCTAAATTCCAAGGTTACTGATTTATCCAAAAAACGTTCGTACGTTAAAACGTATCTTACTCTAATCCAAAAGTACACGCAAACATACAAGTATAAAACCCTTGATTTAATGAATTTCTGGACGAAAAACCAACAACGTTTAACTACCCACAACATTCCTTCCCGCTAATACTCTTCATGGGTCCCTTAAACTTCTATCCACAACAGTGAGTCTACTATCTGATATCACACCTCACCTTCTTTGACGTCCGCGTCGGAAACATATCGCGCCTCATCGAGTTCGATAAACGCGTTTACCCGCGAGTTTGATCGCATGTCGTCCCATGTGGATCGCACCTTAGCGGTCGTTCAGAGGGCGCTATCTTGTACGATATTTTGCGGTAAAATCTTGGCATTGCACGTCAACGGTTATACGGTTAAAAAACACGCAGTATCAAAATTACTATCATGCTCATCCAGTTTCCAGATTAAACGGATTCAGCTGAAAACCAGTAGTGTACATCAAACCACTATCTCAGTAACTGAACTCCACAATCCAGTACTCAGTAAGACTGGTTGACTAATTTCTCGACTTCTACCCACCTGTGATTGTCAAGGATCATTCTACAAATTACAGCCGGGATCTACGGCTCAAGTTCCCTTAGTGCCTCGGAAAGCACGTTAGGCACTAGGTAATGCATAACCCATCTATAGACCGACCTGGGCTAGCACTGTTCAACGTTGAAGATCAACCCGACCGGCTGATATAATTTAGCGACGACCCTTAAAAATTGACATATGATCTCAAAATTGTACAGCCAACGTACAGATCATCACCGTATGAACAAGGCCTTAGATATGACGTATGAGATCGATGACCCCGTCGAGACGCCTCCATCATTCAAGCGTACGCTTCCGTATTGAGAGTTGCGGTTTTTAGCCGCATACGGAGCGTCTGCCTAATTTCTGTACGGTACAGTTTTCAAACAATGTTGGCTTACAGTTTAGGGATATTGTTCGTGTATAATGATACGGAATATGTTAACAATCTTGTTTGTGTTGCTTTGTTTTGCATCGTCTGCTTTCGTAACTGTTTGTGGGTACTGAAAATAGCTTGCTAGCTGCTATGACTTTGCGGGGTTTCGTGTTTTTGTACCGTTATATGGTTTAGCATTATAGTAGAAAATTTTAAATATTTACATGACTGACGCCATAGTCTGACATCAAGAATTCAAGCTTGGTATGCCCAGAGACAGTAGAAAAAGTGACGGGATGTATTATCATCAAATATAACGCTTACAGAAAAGTGGAAAAATTTATTAAATTGAACTATCGAAAGGCATATGCCAATTCAGCTGCAAGTCGTTAAAATACGAAATGATTTGACAGCGACTGCCACTTGTCGTAATGCAGTAGGTCTGTATCATCATTTGCCTAACCTTTTCCCAACTATGTGAGGGGCAGCTTTCAGTCTAACCGGATGCAGCTGAATACCAGCATTTTACATAAGCTACTGCCTATCTGACCTCAACGACCCAGTTTATAATCCTGAAAAAATAAAAATGAATCCTAAAAAATGTACCCCAAAATCCAATATCCCGCAACTACAGACAACATAAGCACTAATTCCTTCCCTAACACCTACACAACTATCACACACAGACATTTAACTCGCGGAAGCAGTAAATCGCCCAGGAATAACGTATAGTCCCTCCGGGCGACGAGTTGCCGATCACTCTCTATACCTCACACAGAGCACGGAGGGTCCACTTGCTGGAGTGACTAGCGTTCATAGTTCATACAGTACCTGAACTTTAGACATACATGCATAAACCCATGCCACGGGGGCAGAACTAGAAGCTCTAGCTGCTACGATGTTTACATACTTATGTTACTTCGTGTACGTTCATACGTTTGGTGTAATACGCATGCCGATGGCGGATGTTACGTCTCTGATATCTAAACTTTGTGAAGAACTTCACTAATAAAGTCGGTGTGTTTCTGGGCAACCCCTTTTGGGGGTTTGCTCATAAGATGACAATTTAGCTACCGATGCCGCAATTAGCTTGGCCATCAAGCAACTCAACAAGGTTCACCATGCATCGATATGAAGAATAAAAAACCATGAAGAATCCTCGACGGGTGCTGTAAGCGGTATTGTCGATACTTTCCGTACAAACCAAGCCTGCCACCCATTTGCTTACACTGCGCCACAAAATGACGTATGGAAAAAGACAACTTTGAAAGGCGTCCGTGACAGAAGTTGCACGCTCTACGCTCTTTCGTCACCATTAGTTTCATTCGTTCTGCCGTCTCTGAACCGATTCTATGCTCTGTAATACCTCACTTTACCGTCAATTAGTGCAGCAACGTGTTTTAAAACTAACTTAATCTAATGTGTCTCAGAATTCTACAGCAGTCGTTGAACTTATTGAAATTTATCGGCGTTGCCCCAGGGTTTTCAATGAATCTGGCGCGATACTAATGTATCATTTGGAATTTATTAGGTGGTAATTCCAGCTGTTTCTATCATTTATTGGTGTAGTAACATTGTAATAAACATTATCAGTTCATAAATATCGAACGTGTCTTTTAAAAAGTAGACCAAGAAACAAAATTAATTTGAAACAGTGTCACTTACGGGATATCTCCGATAAGCTGATCGCGTAATACTTCATCCCGTGACGTTTATGACGACATCATGCATGACGCTTGCAACAGTGTCGAAATATCGAGAGCTCGTAATAATTGATAATCACGGAAGATTAAGTCTAAGTGAGAGTATGACTTAAAGTTCATTTAAGTGTTCTTAAAGGGTTTTTTTGAATATTCAAAAACGTGAAAACTAGCGACCAGACCAGGCCAGCAGTGGGATGGTGAAGACTAACAGTAGCAGTATCATCCGCACAGGGTTGGAACTGAGAGGGTTACACCCCAGTTCTTGTCGGCGAGAGGAGATTTTTGTAACAGCAATGAGAACGATACGCTGATGCTAGGTGCTAGTGTGGTTTTTCAGACTGATATTATATTCGCTCACAAAATTTCCATTCATTTTCAACTCAAACTCAAAGCATTTATTTCAATTAAACCATTACAGGCACTTTCGAATGCCAGAAGAACAATTCATAAAACAAAACTACGAGTGCAATACGTCATCCCGAAAGCCACCATTTTTAGCGGTCATATCATTACAAACCTATATGAACTTTAATGAACAACCATAAAACTATGACCATAAACAGAACGCAATTAACGGAACTTCTAATTCAGTCCTTCCTGACGAAACGGGTCGATACAATTGACTTGTCAAACAACAGTAAAACAACAAACGACCCACATGCGAGTATTGAGTAATTATCTAGTACTTACAGTCCTTTCACTGATAGGTTACCTATGACAGCTGCAGTTCAAAAGCAACCTTGATGGGTTAACCCATCGCATGTCTAGTTTATAGACAAAATTAAAAAGCCATTGTTACATGCTGTACTTTTGACACGCGAGGGGTAAAACGGTGAAAGGTCGTTAGAATTTTGACAGATTTGTCAGCCATAGCAACCTTTAATAACCTTATCAAAGAACCAGAGTTACTGCCCCACATTGCTTGTAGAACAGATGGCCGATAGAGCTAAAGAGTACCAGAGTGGCAACCGTGTTCCGGAAGACGCAGCGATGGCAGAACACCCACAAGATGGTCCCACGACCTGATGAAGGTTGCAGGAATCCGCTGGATGAGAGCATAGGATCCGTTGTTGTGGCGATCTTCGAGGGAGGCAAATGTCCAGCAGTGAATGAACATAATATGCCTCCCGATGAATATTTTTGCTGAAATGATGATGATGATGAAAACTCTTATTGCTATGAGCACAAAGGTCATATTAACTTAAACATCAATGCAAGTGCGGAGGTAAACAACTGCGGCAAGACTGTAGTTACATTGCATGATAAGCGCGGCTGTAATTACTAACAGTCCACTTTTACTCCGTTCACGGGAAAAGCTATAAAACTTGCTTGAACTACGAAGGACATTGACTTTGTCAGTTATCTTGAATTTATTGAATTGTTCAGTTTAACAGTTATGTGGGTTGTTGATAGGTGTGAAGTTATTGTTATTTCTATGTGGAAGGAAGAGCAGCATAAACCGTTATGTGATTGCATCTGAACGGTTTCCGTCATCCGTTAGTTTCAAGCTGGAAAGGTACTCTAGAGGACCACCACGAAAGTGATTTAAAGTAAAATGGAGATAAATAGAACGAGTGTTACGTGACTTAGAAAAGTGTAACACCTAATATCACGTCCCCGTAAGTTTATGAATACGAAACACTTAACAACGAATGCACGCCACAGAACGATGCTGTCCAGAATATGACCCACTTACTGGAATGTCCTAATTGTCCATACAATTGTACTTTTGAAGATTGACAGAACGCCACTGACGCTGCTATTAACGTAGCTACCTATGACTTAGAACAGTTGGGTCAAATAGGGACCGCCGATAAAGTGCCATCGACCCGTAATGAATAAGTAAAATAATTGAAAATTACAAGAGAAAAGGCTCCGACGAAATAAAAGAATAAAACAATTCAGGAACCTACTTCGCGACATTAATTCCCGATTCACTAAACCTGGACCCCGAATTAATTATCCTGCAAATCTTTTCAAGGCCTACATTTTCTAGAATGCCCATTCAATTTCAATCGCCTCTTCCTTAACACCTTAAAATCCAATCAACGGCAACGCAACGCCCGGTTATATTAAAGAGGGTTAAATTATACCGTACTATAGTATAAAGGGTTATGACGATACGGGTAAAGGGAGGAGACAATACGTGTCGGACCACAATGGCTGAATTTTAATTGTCCCCGTCGCAGGTAGTGACGTGACATGGGTAACCCGGGTATGGGTAGAGGAGTGTGTCTTCACTTTGTAAACTATGATATTATAATACTGTCCCCGAAAGCCAGAAAGCTGTGACCCAACGAAGGTGCCTATGTGTCGACAAACTAAAGGTGTGTGTGTCAGAGTATGTGATTTTTCTTGTTATTATATAATTATTTCCTATAAAGAAAGATTCGGTAATTTTGATTATTTCAGCTGATGCGAGATGTTTGAAACTGTCTGTGACTTTAGTTTTTTTGAGATACTGCTTTTTGATATATAAAAGCATAATAGTACCTACTGTCGTGTACAGAATCATGTTGGTACCCAATCTCTATGAAAACCTGTAATATGGGTAAGATAAAAAGCCTACCGTGACGTAGGGTTGCGACACATTGTGGATTGTGCCCAAAGGCTTACAAAAATATTCTTAGAATTTTCGGGGCTCGTTTTATTTGTTCAGATTGAAAAAAAAATTGTTTAATTTTAGACATTTAGTAGGTACCCAATAAAATAGAAAAACTAAAAGGTTTAAAAAGTAAACTTTTGAAGGGCACTAAAGAAGAATAATAAAAACTACCTTGTAAAAACAGTGTGGCCCATGTCCCGTCTGTCTATTAATCCAACTATGATCTTTGGCTGGCATCCAAAGCGCTTATTCCAAAGAGTTTTTCTCCAAGAATTCTCACCGAACTAATAAAAGCTTTGTTAATATCGATCCTCATATTAGTATGCTAGACAATGCTCAAACGATACCCACCTGGGTAAAGAATCTTAAAAACGTATCTGCACGGTGTATGCAAAAGAAATGCAAATATTATAAAAGGCCAGGGACGACCGACTCGCCGGCGCGCATACAAAAACTTTCTCTCGCCGAAGAAAAATGTTGACGATCCTTTTATGGCAACCGGGCGTCGGATGGGACGCCGATCTCGTACACTGTCTTACTAAATATGCGTATTGATATATGGACGTAATTAAGTCACACATATGCCGTTAACGGCCGACGTCAGGGAAGCTATAACAATTCGCATGTACCTACGACTGAAAGAAACAGATATTACTTCGCGGAATGGGAACTTGAGAGATAAAGTTCTCTTAAAACCTCTTCGGATATCTACAAAGAAACATTTAATTGGAAATTTGTCATGGCGGTCTGCGAAGTTTTGTACTGAAAGGCAAGACTCCGGCAAGAGGCGGGAACTTCGCTAAGGAGAAAAGGAGCAAAATATCTAACATTTATGTTGAACATTCGTCTAGACAAAATGCTCACACCGAGTGAGGTGCTTTGCATGAGTTCCCGAGACATGTGTTGAAATGTTCCTTGTACATTTCTCCAGTGCATACTATTTGTCAAAACCTCTAATGTGGGAACTTGGTGGGGATTTGACAAATGTACATCAACCGGCACTGCGTCGTCGGTGTATTCAATGTTACTTTTACATACGTTAGCTATTCTTTCTAATTCTTTGAAATTTATTTAAATCTAGTGGTTCTCCAATGCTTCATGTCCAACCGTGTTATTATTTAAATCAACATTAACAGTAAGAGAGCAGCGGTGACCCAGTGGTGGCGGCCCCGACTTACGATCAGTAAGTCTTGGGTTCGAACCCAGGCAGGCGCATTACTTTGTGTAATTTATTTCATCACCACTGCTCTCAAAACGGTGAAGGAAAACATCGTGAGCAAACTGCATGTCTTAGAACCAAAAAATTCGAAGACATGTGTCATTTACCAATCCGCACTGGGCCCGCGTGGTGGACTATAGCCCATCCCTCTCCTATAGTGGAGGCCAAGTCCCTGCAGTGGGAACATTATAGGTTGATGATGATGAAACAGTAATTACGAAACAATTGTTAACACAGAACAAAACAACAACGGCACATAAACTAGACACATCGGCTCTATTAACGATCACATGCTCCGTCCACGTGAAAGATTTGCGTAACTAATGTGACGACAATTGAGAAGCCAATATTGATCTATTAACAATAACTACGCCGTTCATGAAAGAACGTAAACATGTGAAGCAAAATGAAAATTTTACCGAACCTACCGTACATTTTCACCTATCAAAGCCTCAATAAGTCTCCCCAATTTCGCCTACAGATTTCCCTGCTTTCCACAAATTTTATTTTCGATAGTTCCTTACACGAATAGGTTATGAGCGGGGTTCAACGGCTCGCCGCCAACGACAAATCCAATAAAGAAGCGTGCCTCCAAGAAATTTATGTTATTGACCGGATTATAGCGAGTGACGTGCGGGAACTGGCTGAGGACCAGGCCAAGGAGGTCTCCGATACTCCTCACGAGCCCCTCAAGTGCTGAATTTATTATTGAAAGAGGAGTTTCAAGGAGGGGTCTGCTAGAGTGGTCGTGTTATTGATTGTTCCAAACACCTTTTCCGATGCGTCAGCGATCAGGGGGTTCTGCTCTACATATTACGTGCTAAACGGTTTTGGATATGCACCTTGTTTGCAATTTATTGTTTTCTATCATCTTTGCTAGTTTCAACCACGACGACGCAAATATTTTCGGACTCCATTTCAAATCTACGTTTAGGTTTCGTGATTTACGACAGACCGATAGCCGGTCGTTGTTACGCGGTTATTCTGATTTCCCTCGGGGGTCTCACATTTTCCGACAATGCTATGAAGTTTATTTCTTCTATTTGGAAACAATCTGCTTGCTAAACTGAAATATTTGAAAATGAAAAACAAATCTGAGCAAATATAGCCTGTGTAAGATCTTCGTATTCAAGAAAATGATGATAGAATACTAAAATGTCTGTAAACTATGTAAGGTAATAATACATTACGTCGAACTCCCAAGGTACAGTTACAGCTAAGGGAATGGGAATCTCGAAACAAGTCGCGACATGAATCAATCATGTTACTATCTACTGAATTACAATTGCTAATTATGCCGACATTGCAGATGACAAGGCCTACAAATTAACTTATGATTGTTACTGACTTGACTAAGTTTAGTCAAAACTCTGCTTCTGAGTACCAAATGTTATGCTAATCTTAGTTCAAACGCGCCTGATGTTTCGAAAACAATTGTGAATTGAATAGTATTCATTTTGAATATCATTATTTTAAACAGAAGTATGAGTTATCTGAAATTAAGTATATTTTTAAAACTAGATTAGCCTTAACGAACGCCTACGCCAAATCGATAGAAAAAACGAGAATGAACTATTTCTCTAGCCATATAACATCTCCTCATACGCTTTCATAAGAAAAAAACACAAAATATCAATGGACATAAAAATTCTGGGCCACAACATCTATAACAAAGGCGGTGCAAAAACTCTCTTGAAAATATAATAGAAGCTCGAGAAGGGTATATTGGGATCACAGCATAAGTTTCCTTTCACAAGGGGTTTTGTTTTAAACCTCCTTTCATCGACTCCACTCGAACTTGGCCATAGTTTAATAAATATTATGGGGATTGTGGCTTCGCCGTCGCCTCGCGAATTATTTATTGCGTCTTCGTGGGTACCTTCCATTCCACTTCCACCCATAATGGCATTACTTTGGTAAATTATTATGAAGTAAAGACGAGTTTTAATCCCATGCACATTTAAAACAATTTCATGTGTTCTACCAGATTTTCTGCCGTTGAAACTTTTGGGAATTTTCAATAAAAATGCTTAAGAATTAGGAGCTTGGCAAACATTCGGCGCCGTGTAACTGGACGTAGTAACTTTCGCAATGACGTATTGCACTCTGTGAAGTGGTGTAAAATAAGGGAATCTTTTTATGGTATACTTTTGAAATGATGGCAACAACAATAGACGTCACGTCCATAGGGGGTTAACAAATATACTGGAGGTTATACAGAGCAAAAGAAAATAATAAGAAAGAACCTTTGTTAAGCGAACTAAAATAATTGCGGACCTCTCACGATGGCCAACATGTCATTTTATGTAACTTTACTGCTGGTTTAATGAGCGATTGACAGTAAAACTTTGATGAAGATACAGAACATAGACCACCAGTAAATCAAGGTACTACAATCTATTAAACTTTAATACATTTTTTACGTTATCGTTAAAGCATTAGGTTCAAGGTTGATTGGGAAAATTGGACAGTTTCGGGTAGTACAGCTACAAGAAAGCTAATTAAACGTTCATCATCATCTGCCTAGCCTTTTCCCAACTATGTTGGGGTCGGCTTCCAGTCTAACCGGATGCAGCTGAATACCAGTATTTTACATAGAGCGACTGCCTATCTGACCTACACAACCCAGTTAATACTAGGTAATACGATACTCTTTGGTAAGACTGGATGTCAGAATTTCAGGTCACTGACTACCTGTAACGACTGCCAAAGATCTATATATAGCAGCCGGGACCAACAGCTTAACGTGCTTAAAGCTAATTAAACGTTATGAACAAATATTCCATAGAAATGTTTCCCAGCTAACCTTAGCACCAATGACACGGTCATTAATCTCGCATAAAACATAGGAAACCAACAAATGGTATAACATCCCACCAGACGAACATTCAACAAATAATTTTATTACCACGTCTACAAATTTCAAAGCGTTTCATTTGAAGCCCAATTTTAACTCGTTCTGAATTTCACGGTTTTAATCCGGCAGCTCTTCCTTACATTTGGTTTATATATCGTCTTGGTTATAAATCTTGTTAGCTTTGATCAGCGTACTGTGGGCCGCGTGGTGATGCTGTGGGTTGCATCGTAACCCTGTCCCGAAGGACCAGGCACGGAGTTGGGGCACTTTCTATACTCTTCATCCCCACGGATTTAAACTCGGTTCTCAGTCTCAGGTGCGACTTAACTTTTGTTTATAATTGATCTAATGTAGCGAGTAATTTATTTCGGATGCTTTATTGTTACAGATTTGTTTGGGGACGGAATTTATTTGCCGTGTTTGAGACGCGATTTGAATAAGAATTAGATTTACGTTGGCGATGGTCTTAAAGTTCTTGTTTTAACATTCCGGTTTAAAACTTGCAGCGTACCTTTTTGATATCAAGTTTATTAGCTATTGTTTTAAAACTAAAACGAGGCTGGCACCTGTCTCTGTTTCGCAAGGTTTTTCGTTCTCGACAAAACATAGAGTTATCATTCTTTTCCATGTTTAACATTAATGTATATAACACCTATACCTTCCGGAATAAATTCTCTAAATTATGGTGAAAACTAAGTCCGTAGTGTAGTACCTATACGCAAATAATGCATTCACAGATTACAGAGAAAAATTAAATCGCAAGCTATGCAAAACTTCTTTACGTAAAACCCAAAGTAATTGAAATAAACGTGCATTTCAAACGATTTGAAAGATGTCACAACATCCCGCCGACGATAACAAAATTAGTGTTCGATCGGCAATCGTTTATACTCGATTATGTTGCAAATGAATCGATAACTCGGCTGTATTATCAGTCGATTGGCGTGACGTAAGCTGAACTATCACGACGGGGCCATTAGGGGGCGATTTGTCCGCTATGAACAAATGTACGGCCAGCCAAGATTGGTCCGCGGTATGTTTTGTTAATTTGAAAGGGAGTGTCAATAGGGTCGAGTAAAATATTGGTAAGACAAGTGCAATATAAATATTTTATGTCTATGGCATGAGAAAATTTTTTGAATTTTTGTCTCGCTCCCAAAGAATATCAACGTCATACGAACTATGTGTTAGGGTCGACTGCCAGGGCTCCGGGTTGTTCGAAAGAGATACCGCGGTCTCGACACAAAGGGCTAAGAAGGAACGTTGGTGGTTTTTAGTCTAGTCGTAAAAGTCTGACACTCCTTAACGCTCTGCCCAGTGTGGGAGGAGTCATTAATTGATGATTTCTCAACCACCAAAAAAAAAGGGTCGACTGCAAGTCTTATCAGATGCAGCTGGATATCTGACATCCCCCAGTTTCAGGTAAAACTCCCTTCGCAAGAGTAATTCTCAGACTTTTAGGCTTCTGGTTAACCGTAACTATTGTCAAAGGTCTCTTATGAGTTATGACCGAAAAGTTAAATAGTGCCTAAATTAGATACTAAATACAAATTAGCTACACGATGATGTACACTGTACACTCTATGTACAACCTGTGAAACACATGATTCTATTTTAAGACTATTCATTTAAAACATTCTATAAATGTAACTATTTACAAGAACTTATTGCTAGTACGAGGCAATTAAAACCGAGATTTAAATGTGACAACTACAAATACATTCACCCCAGGTGGTATACGATTTAAATAAGCAATGCAATTCGTTTTAAAACAGAAAGTGAAGGTATTCTTGAAGACTAATTTGGTTCATAAGACGGAATATGACAAGATCATTTGTAATAGAAGTAATCAACCACTGGAGTATGTATACATTTACCCCTGAAACGAGCAGTGCATTCAGGGAAATTAAAAGTTTATGACATTGACACACACCGACAATTTCACGTATGATAGCTGTCAAATAGAACTGTCAAAGAAGGACAATTGTTTTTTACAGACACTAAAAGTAAGTAAACATTTCCATATTGCCTGATTTTACCTAAATGTACGATATCACATCACGTCTTCAACAAGTGAGACTGGACACAAAAAAACTGAAAAAACAACATCAGTCTTCAGATACTGTTTATTTAAAACCACCATCTGAAAATAACGATAAGCTTTTTTTATATAAGCACAAGTCATTTACCCCTTGCATATCGGCCCATAAATGTTCAAAGCATGGAACTCCCCATAGATGGAGAGATAACCATTAAAGCGGACGATGTATATCCCAAGTGTTGCCATAATCACGCGTTGGCAAGCGGATTTGCGCCCGCACTAACATCTGATTAGTACGCAGGTGAAGCTCCACGTATTCTGTCTTCCTGGTACAGTGCCATCACTTACGACTGTAACTGGAAGTGATGGGTGGTCTATGGTTTGGCCGTAGACAAGACCACACATAGCTACAGTGCATATTATTTCATCTTTTGGCGATCGAATGACGTTGACATTGACAATTAAGAGCTAAAAAAAAACAAGATGGCGCAGTTTGTTCCGATTTTGGCTTCGCGCCAAAATCTGTACCTGTATCGGATCAGCCATTTTCGGAACATTTTAACCCCGGTTTATCATGGTTCCCGCAAGTGATTGTCGATCTAGATTTTATATGAAGATGATTTCCAACTTCCTTCACCTGCAGGGCTATTGCGTATCTTTTTAAATATCAGTGGCTATCATAGTGTCCATCAATGAACTGTCAAATGGTTAGTTTTGTATACCAAACCATAACCATTTGACAGTTAATCGATGGACACTATGATAGCCACTGACATTTAAAACCCTGCTGATCGTTTTGATAATAGCGAAATCCACTCTTATTAGTAAGGGCAGAGAGAAGTTAGAGGGTATAACAGGGATACTTGTTAGACAAAGTCAGAGGATCTAAACAGGTAACAATAGCTTTCAGTGCACTGCAACATTGACACAAGGTTTTCGGTAGCATAAATGTGTGCGGAGCGGAGCAGAGATGAAACTTGAAGGGGCTGCATACAGTTTCATCCCCGTTTTCCGCGAAAGAATTTCACTTTCCCTAAGCTCTGTCCTTTTTTTTGGGGGTTGGAAATCATCAAATAACCCCTCCCTAGCTCTTGGGCAGAGTGAAAGGGAGTGTCAGACTTCTACTGACTAAAACCACCCATGTTCCTTCTTAGCCCTATAAGTCGAGGCCGCGGTATCTCTTGCGAACAACCCGCAGCCTGCGAACAACCCGCAGCCAAGCTCTCAGTCCTCAAGTCTTGTTCAATTCAAGCTACTTCCACTCTTCAAGCATTAGGAGCAATAAAAATTACTTAGGCAAGCAATAACAAAGCATGATCTGCTAGTACATCTCACGGATCACAGTGAAGTGGTGTAGCAATAGCAAACTTTGCTTTTTGTGCAAATTGCTTCGCTTCGGGGGACATTTGCAATGCGGCCTACCTTTGTAATCGGTTAGCTAAATGTTACTATTTATTCTGGCCGTTTTACGATGATGCAGTACATCAGGTTGGTTGTTTCTGAGGGTGTCGTCATTTAGGTTTTGTGTGAAAATGTATGACGGCTTCTTCGTTGGTCTAGTGGTTGTAAGAGCGACTGCTCAGTATAAGGTCATGGATTCGATTCCCGGGTTGGGTAAAGTGTTAGTGGGTTTTTCTTTCAGGAACTTCTCAGCAGCCACGGAGTCTAGACTTGTGCCCGGCTGATGGCATTAGGCTCGCCCAATATTACATGGAATTTAATCATAACTTGCAAATCTTTCTGCCTCATCCTTCAGGGATTTCAGGCGTGATGTTAGGTTATGTTATGTGTAGTATAATTTGAGCAACGATAAAACGAGAAGCCTAATTGCGTAGTAACACACTTACAATATTTCAATACCTTTTTATTCAGTTGTCGAGCAGACGATTTTTGAAACATCTGAAGAAATGGGATCGGAGCACCTACTTACGATACTTTGTAACTATAGTTACGTACAAAAATTTTCCTTCTTTATTCTGTGACCTCGACGACTCTTAGCAACATAAATATTTTTTACAACGACCTCGGCTATTCCTATCATATAGTTTCCAAGTCTTGAAAGGACTGGCATAATTTTATGTTGACTAGGCAACTATTTATTAATTAAAAATTATCTGGTATATTTGTATCAACATGATAAAACGCAGTGCAGCCGACATAAAAACATAATTGCATTTTTATCAATTGGCCCAAAAGATACAACTTTAATTAATTAATTAGCGGATATGAATGCAACGCTTGATATTAGCACTTATTATTACTCGTACGTATTAGTCATTGGAGTAAATAAACAATTTGACTACTTGACTACTGTTAAAAATACACAAAAATGTTATGTTATTTCAAAAAACAAACAGAAATAACAGGATGTGTGAAAAAGTAATAAAATCGATCAAAAAATGGAATAGCTACTTACATACTTTAGAAGTTTTTAGTGGGGGCACTTCTATCCTTGTCGCGCGAAACGGCCATTTGGACTACGTAACCGTAACGTGACATATGGCGGTATGAAATATGACGTCACGTATCTATAGCGCTGTCTTTGTCTAACACGTCATTTAAAATCAGTTAAAACTAAGCCATTTTCTGATCGATGTTATGTTATTTAGTTTTGGGTTTCAAGTTAAATAATCAAAGGGCCTGAACGAGGTCTCATTCTGTGAAGAATACAGATGAAGGAGAAAGTCAATGACGAATACAATCCTGATGAAATTTATTGTGGGTATACGAAGCACAATGAAAGCAAGAACCACTTGTCTTGGCATCCAGAATAGAACCATGCGGCCATGAAACTCAGGACTTAACTGAAATTTACCTAAACCCACAGAAAACATCAACGTCTTTAAAATTTTAACTGATCGAATATAAAAGTGCTGTAACCGAAGCACCAAAACATTATCACCTAATCGAAACAAGGATGTATATGTCATCCACCTCATGTTTGCGTACGTGACAGTAACTGATCGTTACGTGAACCATTAATTACCCTTTGTCTCTTTATTACATACTCCTAGAAGTCTGGAACATTCTTATAATTTGACACCGGTTGAGGTGATCAGTTTGCAAAATTCATCAGTTTATATTATACCACTGTAACGAAATCGCTGTGTACAACTGTGTATGGTTTGTGGTAGCCTTGTCTTGGCATAACATACCGGGTATACACCATTAGTACACCCACATTTCGCCAGCTATGTTTGAGTCCCACGTAATAGGGGGCGAGCCTAGAGGGGGGTTGCCATCAACCGGGCAATAATCCAGGCTCCGTGGCTGCAGCCGAGAAATTTCTGATGGACAACCCAATAGCTCTTTTAATGACCTGGGGTTCGAACTCGTCCGGGGTTCGATTCCCAGGTCGATTCTCAGTATTCATTAGTCTAACCTAATGATCAGGTTCTAAAACCTATTTCATTACAGTAGTAAGTACTGTAACCTTGCCTATTGTGTCAGTGTTCCATTATTTATACCATTTTAAAATGTAATAACATTGATCATTTCACGCAGCTTCGAAGTGAAGTTTGTATTCGTTACTAGGTTCTCAGGAAAGGTTACCTTACTGCCCACACCTTAAGAAGAAGGAAAGGTTAAGACAAAAAAATCGCAAAAGTGATTTTCGGCTTCGACAATGGTATTTTTACACCACATTATCATAAAAAAAAACTATTGATAAGTATTTTTAGTTCCAATACAAAAAAAAAGCAATGACAAATGCAGGTGTAAATTGATAGCCTCGTAAAAACATCTTCGTCCAGCAATAGGACAATGGATCAATAAATCTTAGCACTAAAACATAAAATCAAGACAAATCATAGCATGTAACATCATAACGCAACAAACAGTACATTTCTAGGCACAAATATTACTTTATCGCCTAGTTTGGCCTTACAAGGTTAGCACTTTATCTAGATGTCTAAACGGCCGACATATGACGTCAACATCGGCTCCATGACGTCTTGTGCCAAATATTTCCTGCGTACGTGAGAAAACTTAATATCACTCAGTATTCTCCGATGAGTTAGGCAGAGGTTGAGTAAAATGTAAAGTATCAATATAATTTCGTCCTATCAGTTAACCTTTTAATTAGCTTAAGGACATCTGCTCTCATGTAAGTGACTTTGTGTCTTTTTTGAGAATAAAATATCTTAAAACTAACATAATCTAACTTCTAACTTTCCTACATTTTGCTAGTCATGCTTAAGTCCAACATACAATGGCCCATCAAATTTAAACTACAGGCAGCTAATAAGAACTTCTTTTTGGAAAAACCCAATAACACTTGGCCCGGCCTGTAATCAAATATAAGTTCTGGTATCTTCATCCTCAGCAGTAGCACTTGCTACTACTACTGGAGCAACGAGGCAATATAACATCACATCTGTATGTAATACCGAGAGGATGGCAGACGTGTACTTATAGAGAGCCACATTTCGCCAGCTATGTTGAAGTCCCATGTTATACGGTGCGAGCCTATTGCGATCAACCAGGCACAAACGCCTAGGAGCTGGTTATGAGAAATTCCTGTTAGACTACCTAATAACACTTGGAGATATCCTAATAACGCCTGGAGATCGAAACCAACCTCACGCTTAGTTAACGCTTGCAACACTAGACCAACGAAGCAGTCAGATTGCGTACGTGAGACCTAGCACGTAGGTGACCCGAAACACGACATAGGCGATGTTTCTGAGATCAACATAACAACGACACGCCCTGATACAGCCAAGTATGAATGATACATTGATAACGTTGATTTGGTCAAGATAATGCATTCCTAAATGTCGATAAGGCGTTTAACCGATTACTTTTGTTCCGCCTGTTCGTGAAATGCTTCGCATTCCAGTGTTTTTTTTCTGCATTGCATCCTGCAGGTCAACCTATTAGGTTGGATTTTGCTCAAATGAAGGCTTTTTTTTGGAGGTTGGGAAATCATCAAATGCCCGCGCAGCGGTAGGGAGTGTCAGATTTCTACTGACTAAAAACCCACTTTCTCTTTCGATCAACCCGCAGCCCCGACGGGATCCTGTGGATGCCTTGAGCGTAAGGTCTCCAGCCAGGGCGTGAAATCTTATTGACTAAGTAACAGCGCACTAAGGGCACCCCATGCTTGGTAAGAGCCTCGGCTTAGCGCGTCGCTGAGAAGGGCAGCAAAGGGACAGGCTGGATCTGAGAGATTTAAGGGCTGGTTACCGTCGCGGGCTGACTCGAGCAAGGTTCGTGGGGAAAATTCTAGGGTTCGCTTCTCAAGTCGAACTCAGTGAATTTTTCCGAAATGAATTTCTCATCATCAAACACGGAGCCCGGATTTGTGCCCGGATGAAGGCAATAGGCTGTGTATGTTGTGTAATATTACAAAACTATTGCTGTTCCGCTTGTATTTCGATGAGAGACACAGGTAGTTTATAAGAGCAATTTTCCTAACAAGGCGTTTATCGATTATAGTTAAACAATTAATTATTATTGTAGTACTGTCAATAGAATAATTCTCGTTATGGCTATATAATGAATTAATTAATTGGACCCACTTTAGAGGTACTTTAATATGACAACTCTATTAAGAACGCCAAATGTATTTCTATAGCTTATACAGCTTATCACAAACTCGCCATTATCTTGTTCTTATCCCATTTGTTTTTAGGGTCATCGCAATATAATATTCTTCTTCTTTCATACTTCTATATTGGTCCCCATTTTAGTAGTTATCCCCTCTGTATCAATATATTCATTCACACAGTCTATACATAGTGTCTTTGGTCTTCCTCCCCTATTATAACCATAGGACCATAGCCATACTCAAAACTGTACGATATTCCCCCCATATCTCATACAACTTTCAACTTTTCAGACTTCCACTTCAACACCTACTCAGTTACTCACCTCAGAATCATCTTTAAAAAGAACGTTTCTTAAAACATAAGACACAACTACACAAACACGACGTAAACAATAAAAAGAAAACCCGCAACGATCTGCCTTTCCCATTTCCATAAATTACGCAAAGGGCAAGGTCACACTGCCAGCGACCGACGACCGAGCAACCATAGGCAATATTATTATTAATTTTACTGCCAACATTCAGGAACAATATATCATAACTTCATAACAGTAGGAATGCTTGGCTTGCCTTAGGAAATAATAACTTAATTACAGGTCTATAAGATTGCTAATTAGTTGACCTGTGCACTGATAACGGTGCGGACTGTAATTGACGAATGCGCATTATGTATTTAAAATTGTGTTTATAGTGTGTATGATGGAATTTATTGTTAGCAGTTCCGTATACAATATCCTTGGCTCAAGATATCGTAAAGAAAATTATTTAAGAGTAGCCAATTATTGCCTGCGATTTTACTTGTAACTCCTATAACACCCTCTAAGTAACTTCGGAAAGTACGTATACGGAGGTATCCAGGTCCGTATGTCTACAAACGTATGGATGGACAGTTGGACACCCTCAGGCTATATGGAGCATCCTTCTTCCCCGGGTGATGATGATTAAGTATCCAGATGATGAGATGTATTCATCTTACCTAGGATTACGGTTAGGATTACAATCTATAGTATAATATTAGGTATACCAAATTCTATAAAACAATACGACAACAATGATAGTGACACGTAGATATTGGACGAAAACAATTAAAATGAAATAGCGGAACCGTTTTATGATCGATACATATTCATTGATTCATGTCTACAATGCGGATAGTAAATCAAATGCATACTCAAACGGATTGGTCGAGTTTATATGTAATTTCCGGTCTCGTACGATTTCATGTTATCTATGTATCTGTAAGGAGAAGTGTTGGTCCAGCTGTAACAGTAGCAACTAATATGGATTAAAACTTAAACAGGCAATTTTTTCCGCCACTGGAAATGGTGAAAACATCATGCTAAAGCTGATATGTCCTTTTTTTTGGGTTGGAAATCATCAAAAGAGCCGAGTTTCAGACTTGTACCGAATAAAACCAACCCATATAATTATGTCTTGGAATCAAAAATTCTAAACATGGTTTGATATTCACTAACTCTCTTATTAGTCCCGTTTGATGATTATGGATTAGGGATCTCAAAGACACGAGGCCTCTTATCCAGCACTAGGAACATATTTATGAATTTATGGTAGCATAAGATTAAGAGGGACATCTATAGGCTCCTCTGAGTTGAAGCTTGTAATTAGCAAATGTCCCTACTTATGCATGATATTTATAATTGTGACTAGTCCGTAAACTTTCTTTAAATAAAATAAATAAATAAGAGTAGATCTTACGTAAACTTTGAAATCAACTTTCATGTTTATGAAAATCGCGAATAATCTAATCGCAACAAGGTTTTCTTTAGCCTTTTAACACAGCATAAACATGCAGTCTATGAATTCTATGATAGTATCCGATTACTGCTCGATATTTCAACAACAAAGTAACCTGGAAAGTTCCTTCACTACTAAATTGTAAAATTAACAGCTTATTGAATTACTTAGTGAGACAATACTTAAACTGTAAACTTAATGGCTTAGTATATTCACTTTCTTATTAAGACTTAACTTACTATGTAATTATTTACTTAAAGTTGAGGAGTTAGTTAGTGCAGATTTGTTGCATATTGTAGATGTTATTAAATTTACTTAAACTTAAGTAACACGGGTAAGGTAGAGGTGTAACTGAGGACTCACATTTCCCCAGTTATGATTCGGGGATACTTGTCCTCCGTGGACATAACTCTCTCGCCTACGCAAGCCTTGCGGTCAGAGTGGACAAGAGGACTGAACGGAGCGAATAGTGGGAAGCGAACTTTTAACAGATCATGTACTGAAATAGACTAAGTACATCTTTAGTCAGGTCGCACGCAAGACTGCTTAGCATGAGGCTCAATTCCTGGGTCCGGCGAAGTGTTTATGGGTTTTCCATCAACATATCAGTAGCAGCCTACCCTGTTGTACTATAAGGTACACCTCTGCCTTATCCTTCGAGGATTACAGGCGTGTACTGATGCATGGGTTTGCGGCAAGTACGCTGTCCGTTTGACTGCACTTTGAGACTCAAAACAGAGATCAAATTCGGTGTAGCAAGACCGCACCGTAAGTAGTCAGAAACTCAGAACTTACCAAGTTACTAAGCCTAGTGGTTTACACGGTACTATTACATTATTGAATACATTAAGCACATTAGTGATTTATGCCGACTGAATCTCATTGCGGGCTTGCGTATTAATCGCAGTAATCCATCAAGGTAACCCTTGGATAATGGATAGTGGTTTTGTTAATGGATTTAATGGTAAGATTAATTTCAGTTGTAAAATCTCTATAGAAATCGCAGACCTTGACAGAGTGACATTCAATCTGGTGCTGACGTAAAATGTATCGGATCGAGTTTAGCTATCGAAAAGATCATGGTTTTCAATTTTTTTTTTCTTTTTTAATAAAACCTTGCCCTACTCTAGGAATTTCTCCTGTATCGTGGGAGCGTTCACAAACACATAAACTCACATACACAAATACCCAGACCCTAAACAACTATCTGTAGGCCATACAAATATTTGTTCCGTGCGGGGATCGAACCCGCGACACGCAGCGCGGCAGTCAATCGCTCGAGCCACTGCGCCAACCGTGCAGTTCAAATTCGCAGTGGACTTTTGAAAGCCATAGCCACTTGTCTAGGGACTCAGATATTGCGTTTATGGAATTTCAGCCGATTTATTTCAGAAGCAGTGAAAGCCTAGTAATGTGCCCGTTAGACTGCCAAGTCAAGGTTTCGAGTTCAACTCTAACTGCGGCACTCAGAGATATTTAATGATTACTAAAGCCGTCGCTTAGTGAAGGTTTGACATACTTTTGTATGACAAAACTGTCAAAACCTTTACTAAGTGATGACCTAAGTAATCATTAAAGCTTGTCAGATTAACGTGCGTATTGCCTAGTGAACGATCACTTTCTTCGGTGAAGGAGAGACATTTATAAAAAGATATATGTAAACGTCTCCTTTTTTTGAAGTCGGTTAAAAAAAACTTCAGCTACTTCAAAAGCAGCCGCGTAACAGTTTATTCTGCTTTTCGTTTTTATCTTCTTTACATTTGAAGAGTTCCTTTGAATCAAACGTAAACACTATTGAATGAATATCTAAACAAAATATCTTACCCATTGAAAGATGTATTCATCATTCCTTTCATTTATAAATATAACTTTTTCTTTACCATTCATGAGTATGATAATCTACCTATATGGCTTGATCTGTAGTTGAAAAGACTGTTTAAATAATATAAGAATTTTTATATTATACTAGTTGATGCCCACGGCTTTGCCCGCGTGGATATCGGTTATGGCGACAAAAAGTAATCATGAAATTTTGATCCCGTTCCTGCAACCCATGGCAACCTATTCCAAGGATAAAATATATACTAAAACCTTCCTCAAGAACCCCTTTATCCATTGGTGAATACAGCATGAAAATCGGTGTAGTAGTTTTTGAGTTTATCGCGAACAGACAGACAGACGCGGCGGAGGACTTTGTTTTATAATATGTAGTGATAGTGATTGATTCGTATATTATCATAATTTTTGCTCTACATATCACCCATTTTCGGTAAGACTAAAGAGCCATTTAAATGCGAGGCGGTCAAACCCAATGTCACGAGGGATATGATGTCGACAAATATCTTTTACCGCAATAAACAGTGTAAAATTGCTAGTGCTGCCCATTTAAGATTTTCCACTTAGTAGAACCAACAAACATTTATTCCTATCCAGGTAGAACTTTAAATTATATGCGTCAAAAATAATAATTACACCGAACTGAAAACCCAGTATCACTTTGCCCGAACTAGGAGTCGAATCCAGGACCTAATTTTAATGCACCATTAGGTCAACGAAGCAGTCGAACACTAACCCTTTTTCCTGCCGATTATCACAATTTCGTTGACAACCAGCAATCGCTCCATATCTCATAATTATCCTGTTTCAACTAGAAAGTATCCTTCATTTAAATGAAAATAAATACTGTGGTAACATTTTATGACGTACCTAAGTTATTTCGCCATAGTTTACGGTAGATAGGAAATAAATAGGAAAGCTCGTTGGTTCAGGAGCGAGGCCAATTTTGCGGACACGGTTGGTCGAGGGAAAGTCACCGAGCTACCTAGTTGTACGCTGTTGTGGACATGTATTTTGCATCGAATATTAATATATTTTATTTATGCTGTGATCTGATTACGGACGGATATGGAACGGGTATTTTCTTTGGGTGTGGAGAAGTGTTAAATACTTTCGTGTAGTTATGAAGAATTTTAAAGGATTCTTTGTTGACTTGAGGACCAAGACTTGATATTCTATCCAACGGTTTTATAGTGCATAGTTCTTAAGATAAAGAATATTATATTTTTAAAATAAATAAATAGTAATCAGCAAAACGCGGGACACCGTATACGAAGTCATGTAAGCCTTTTTTTTTGGTGTGTGCGAAATCATCAAATGACTCCTCCCGCTCTGGGCAGGGCGTCAGGGAGTGTCAGACTTCTACTGACTAAATACCACTCATGTTCCTTCTTAGCCCTTTGTGCCGAGGCCCCGGTATCTCTTTCGAACAACCCGCAGCCCCGAAGTCATGTAATCCTCATGTAGGTTTTAAAAACAGTTACCTGTTTTCTATGGAAAGGGGGTTCCCTTCTATTTTACTAAGTTGGAAATACACTGACTACACGAAAAATGGGAATATGGTTCCGGTTACACAATATGAGCCAAGAGTAAAACTCTTTTTCGAAATTGAACGAGAACTCGATCCGAAACTAGGAGTCGCGTCGTATCTCTATATTCCTGGCTTAACTTCAACACATTTTGACTAGCTGCAGAAAATGTTAAAAATGCGGGGTCTGACGTTTTGGAAATGTTATTTCTCAACAAAGTCTGTGCCATAAGTATGGATCTATAGTACATCCGCAATTCGCCAGTAATGTAAGTAAGTCCCATATCGTAGGACGTGAGTCTATTGTCATCAGTCGGGCAGAAATATTACATTCCGTGACTGCCACTTAAAAAAATCCTGATGAAAACCCAACTGACCGACTGCCTCGTTGGATTAGTGGTCGCAAGCGTGACTGCTGAGCATGAGGTCCTGGGTTCGATTCCCGGGTCGGGCAAAGTGATATTGACTTTTTCCATCAGGAATTTATCAGTAACAGCCGCGGAGTCTGGATTTGTGCCCGGTTGATGGCAATAGGCTCGCCCCCTATTACATGGGACTTAAACATAACTGGCGAAATGTGGGTGTACTATTATGTACACCTCTGCCTAACCCTTCGAGGATTACAGGTGTGATGTTATGTGTGAAAACCCAAGAACACTTTACCCGACCTGGGAATATAACCTAGAACTACTAACTAGACGAACAAGGCCGCAGTAAAATGATTAATAAACAACAAATATTAATGTTGATAACCCTCAACGGTATCTCCTCTGAAATCAGTTTAGTATATAAGCAGTTTGGTTTATAGGTAATTATGTGTAGAAATACGAGCCAGTAGCTACCTTACAGTTTATTCGTATCGTTTACCGTTTGTTAGATGTGTTCACGACCTTGCAAACTATAAGGCTACTGACTTTATGATGGTATTCCCCAGTTGATAAGATGTATTAAATTAATGAACATCATTTTCCTTGAAGAATGGAAGAAGAAAACTTGTTGCGCCGACCCCAAATAGAATGGGATAAGGGCAGGAAGATGATGATGATTTTCCTTCTAAGCTAAAGTATGCTCTTCAGCTATGAGACTGAAGTTACATTTTGCAACAAGAGTAAGTCAAATCCTGCATCGGTTAAAGAAAGTTATTCGTGGACCGCGAAATAGCCCGAGAACAATCGACGGGTATAGCATCGGTTAAAGAAAGTTATTCGTGGACCGCGAAATAGCCCGAGAACAATCGACGGGTATACCCACCAGACAGTCCCGTCTTGAAGAAAGATGCTTCCTTTTCTATGTAGGCAGATAAACCTTACACTCTGGTCTTTTTTTTTTTTTTTTGGGGGTGGGAAATCATCAAATAACCCCTCCCGCCCTTGGGCAGAGCGAAAGGGAGTGTCAGACTTCTACTGACTAAAAACCACCCATGTTCCTTCTTAGCCCTTCATGTCGAGGCCACGGTATCTGCGAACAACCCGCAGCCCCGACGGGACCCGCAGCCCCGAGGGGTACACTCTGGTCTTAAAACAACTTATTTGTACAGGCGGGAGAACACGGAACTATAATAAATGTACAAACTTTGACATAGCGATGCTCTTGACAAACAACGCCGCATTGAACTGCATATTTGAAATGGTGGGTACTATAATACTTTAGACATCAATTAAAACAAAACAAGTTTTGCAAATCGACGTCGAAACGATTAAAAAGAATGAATATTTTCAGGTTTCATTTAATTTATTTTTTGCTCTGCCTCACTTTTTCATTACAAGCAACACAAAAGCAATAGAAACCTAGCCTGCCTTGATCTAAAAACGGAACAATACGGGCACGGATGCGAACTCAACATCCTACTTCTCATATACGAGTAGTTCGGAGAATTCGTATATGAAGTGAAAGAAAAGGACACGTACGTACCTTTGTTACAGGATTTACAGGTGGTCTCATTCAAAATATGGAATACTACATTGTTTATATTCTCCACATCGCCTGCCAGGTATTATTCTTCGAGAACGAATGGGATAAAAAGCATCCTATGTCCCATCCTAGATCATAGTCTATCGATACACACGTGACATTTTCTAGCAAACCCGTTCAGCTGTCAAGGTGTGAAAAAGTAACAGATAGACAGCGTTCATACATAACATAAGGCCAGTAATCCCTGTAGGGTTAGGCAGAGTACACTCACATTTAAAAATTATGTTTAAATACCAAGTAAAAGGGGGGCGCGAGCCTATTGCCATCAATAGGGCATATATCCAGACTCCGTTGCTGCTTTTGAGAAATTTCTGATGGAAAAACTGAATCACAGACCAGACCCGGAAATCGGGCCCAAAATTTTGCCCGACCCGGGAATCGAACCCAGGACCTCATATTCAGTAGTCGCGCTTGCGACCGGCGACCACTAGACCAACGAGGTAGTCCGTACAGGTGTATAATATTAATCATATGGAGAATATATTTTTCATTCCCCGTATCGTGTTGTGAAACTGTATCACGGTTTGTACGTGAAAGTGGCAAGAGGTGCGCGTCGCAAATCGCAAATTATCCTTGCTACTCCCGTCTGGCGTGAGATGTGGTGCAATTGGGGAGATGACGCGGAATCGGTGGAAATCTAGAACATTTTCGAATCTACAAGTAAGTGGTGTTTGAACTGATGGACTGGTTTATCGTAACAAGGTGACCGAAGTCCATGGAGGTCACGAGTAATTTTTTCTGGGTTTTTTTACTGCATGGCATCTCGCAGGTCAGTCTTTAAGGCTGGTTTTTGCTTAACCGGACAGTCCTATTTCGAGCTGCAAATAAATAATTATAACCGCTTTACTTATACTAGACGCCACCCCAGGTTTTGGTCTAATTCAATTAATAGTAATATTGGTAAATTATTGGCCTAATGAAATTAGTAACATTTCTGACGTATCTAAGTTCTTATGTAAGTATTTGATTGTATTTGATTGATCAGAATAATACCGTATATAGGGTGTAAAAGTACCCTTAACGGAAACGAAGGGCATTTGTTCTCCCCACCACTGCGATAATTTTTTTGTTCTAGACCATACCTGGGAACCTCCTAGTTACGGAGATATTGGGGGTCAAAGTTCCAAATTTTTCACAGCTATTTTTGTAAATACTAGTATTTCAGGTTTTAACTTTACTTAAATTACCTCCATGACCCGTTTACTATTTAAAGCATCCACTAGCACAATGGTTTTAACAGTGCTACATTGAGTTTTACCGTAAAATGTGATTTATGACCCCAAAAAAAAAGTCATTTTCCAGCAAAAAATTTTGCGTAGGGGTACTTAGTTTGATGTACACAATGCTTGGCTGACGGATGCGTGAAGGGTTCGTTTACACCCTGTATACTTTGTACTTGAATATGACAAAAAATCATAAATCATCAAATCATAAAAAAAAACATTCTAAATTGAGTACGACTGTTTAGCAGCGAGTTAGGCACTTTCAGTGGTTTCCTTCAGGCTTTTGATTTCTCGCTGTTAAACTTGCTGATTAATCGCTCCTGCTTTAAACCAGAACCTGAACTAAAGAATCATATCGTTACACTATCTTAGCTATGAATGACAGCTCGTGAGGTCACGACACACGTTTCACTGACACACAGTCTCACAGTCGACTGCCGAGTGTGTTACACTTAACACTTTCGTGATCCCTAGTACTTGCTTTTGTTCTCGTCATTGTGTTTTATAAAGGCTTTGGTGAGTGGTAACGAATAATGATTCTACGACCATGTCTAGCAATCACGGCCGTAATCCCCGAAGAGTTAGGCAGAGGTGTAGCCAATAGTACACACACATTTGGCCAGTTCTGTTTAAGGGCTCGTTTACGGAGACGCGGGGAGTCGCGCGGCGCGTGCAGAAGGCTCGTCTCGAGCTTTTATATTCATTTACTGAGAGGCGCGTCCACCGCAACGAACGCTACATTTTAAACTAACGAGCGAAAAATAAAACCCGCTTCATCGACGTTTGAAATCGTTAACGTTTTCATACATCGCCATGTGTTTGAATTAAAAACGCAGAACGCGCCGCGCGACGTCCCGCGTGTCCGTAAATGAGGCCTAAGTCCCACGTAATAGGGAGAGAGCATAATTATTGCCCTCCAACCGGGCACAAATCTGACTGCTACTGAGAAATTCCTGAAAAGCCCAATAACACCTCGCACGACCTGGAAATTAAACTCAGGACCTAATGCCCAGCAATCGCGATGCGACCACAAGACCAACGAGGCAGACTACTAAAGATTTTTGGTCCATAAATGATGCAGCTTTGAAGAATAAACGTCCACCTTCCTTTGCCCGCTCCAATTAATCTCGCAATAGA
The DNA here is from genome assembly GCA_949774965.1 of Diarsia brunnea. NCBI lineage: Eukaryota > Metazoa > Arthropoda > Insecta > Lepidoptera > Noctuidae > Diarsia > Diarsia brunnea. The sequence continues at coordinate 14,915,243 of OX459008.1, read as the reverse complement.
ACAGACTGGTTGAATGCTCATTGGATTAGATCAGAGCTTTGACCACTTTGATACATACTATAGACGTTAGGTAGTCTTGCCCATCTGCACTGACATTCAGGCAATCAATTCATATCCGCACGTAATTTGCAAATGCGAAAATATCTTTCACTGTCTGTAACCATTTCAAGCCTTAGCGTCTGAATTTCTATAATATTAGGCATACAGGTATATCATCGTCTAGGTAACATAACATAACATCACACCTGTACTGTAGGGTTAGGCCGAAGTGTACACCTAATACTACACCCACATTTCGCCAGTTATATTAAGTCCCATGTGATAGGGGGCGAGCCTATTGCTGGTCAACCGGGCACAAATCCAAACTCCGTGGCTACTACTGAACAATTCCTGATGGAAAAACCCAATGACACATTGTGCGACCCAGGATTCGAAGCCAGGAGCTCATGCACAGGAGTCGAGCTTCGACAACGAGGTAAAGCCGCTGGCAAAAGCTAATCAACATCTCTTTTTATTTAAATTATAACCGACCAAAATCATAATAGAAGTTATTGTTTCCAACAAAGAAACACAAACTTGCAACTAACGACACTTGCATTATAAGTAGCAAGTAGCCAAGTACCTTTGCTGGTGTTTGCTATTCCTTTCACATCCTCAAGTTTACAGTACATTAGAGGGAGAAAGATGATAAATGAAGAATAATAATTTTCTTTCTTTCCTTTAAAGGTGTGTGTGACTAGGAAGTCTGTCACCGTCCATTTGTGGAGGTCTGCGAGCGAGCACGTCCTTGGTATGAACTTTGTATAAGTTTTAAAGTCCGCTTTAAAGATCTGTGTAGACGTTTGACTTTCTCGTTTTCTTGGATTACCAATTGGATTTTGTCTTGACTTTTTGTTATGGCGTAAAACTTTCTGGATTGTGTAAAGGTAATATAAAGGAATGGTCGTCTGGCGGCGAGTTGGGCAGACGATATTGTTTCCATCGCGGGAATATCCTGGATGAGGCTGCTGACACAAGAACGAGGAGCTTGGCACAAGCAAAGAGAGGCCCAGTAGTGGGTGAAGTCGAGCTGTGAATTATGATGATGAATATTAAGGAATACTCATATCGAGCATTCGCATTGTATTGGGAATATTCGCTGCGTGATTGAATGTGAGTCGCGGTGCTTGCCTAGGTCGGTCTGTGAATGGGTGACCGCCCGACATACCGAGTTTCCTCCGTGCCTCGGAAAGCACGTAAAGCTGTTGGTCCCGGCTGCCATATATAGATCTTTGGCAGTCGTTACAGGTAGTCAGTGACCTGATATTCTGACATCCAGTCTTACCAAAGAGTATCGTATTACCTAGTATTAACTGGGTTGTGGAGGTCAGATAGGCAGTCGCTCCATATAAAATACTGGTATTCAGCTGCATCCGGTTAGACTGGAAGCCGACCCCAACATAGTTGGGAAAAGGCTAGGCAGATGATGATGATTGAATGTGAGTCGCGACAAAGCTCGCGAAATTAATGTTTTTCAAGAATTCGTGAAGCAAATGCTTGGTTTCAATGTCTGTTGTAAATATTCTACCAATAAATAATAGTTTATTATGTGTCTGTTTATCGATTCGACGGCTAGATTTCCACACAAAAAGTATTGAAGAAAGACAATTTCCATAAAAAAATACAAAAGCCATAATATTTATTTATATCCAATATTCCCATTAATATCCATAAAATTGTTTACTTAACTGGAGAAAACATGATTTATTGGAAAATATGTGGGTACATAAAATATGCTTGATTGACAGTAGATAAAACAGTTACTATGAGCTTTATAGACATCGCTACTAAGCTCATTATCATCAACTTGTAATTAACCCCAATTAAAGTAGAGTTTTAGTTCAAAATGAAAAACTTAATAAGCTTTTACGACCTTAACTCTAAGTTGTCTACATCATCATCTGCCTAGCCTTTTCAGCTTCCAGTCTAACCGGATGTAATTGAAAAAGAATTTAAATACAATGTTAAAGGATCATGTATGAAACAGTCTAACGTTTGCTATGATATGCGAAATGTAAGATGAATGTGTCGCATTTGCATGATAAATTAATTTAAGCGCGCATTTCAGTTAATGATGACCATTTACAGTCTTTCCTTATTGTGGGATTAATAATAGATGGAAGGAGTGTGTGAGGAATTTGTGATTTTATTAGATGATTTGCGTAGAATCTAGTGGTAGTACATACGGAGACACATCAAGCCATACATTTAAAGTATAACATGGAATCGTTTTGTATAGATTTCTGAAAAAATTAGAGATCCGCTTAATCTGGATATGTGTAGCTTGGTTGCATAGCATGAAGATTCAAAATAAAGGACAACAATCTTATTTGCATTTTTATTAATTATCTTGTAGAATTGTAAGTTTGTTATAAAACAATTAATGCTACAAAGCAAACATTGTGATGTAGTACAAAAACGATACAGATAGTTTTTTGTGTTGTCATATTTTAGGTTACAGTCTACCATCAAACTGAAAAATATTCTCCATTCAGTAAACACATAATAACATTGTGAATAAGATATTATACGATAACATTGACAGATTTATAGCTTAAACACCGGAGACTTTCTTTTACAAAGGCTGTAATGGGCTATTGTTATTTGCAAATATTCACCGATATGGCTGATTTGTGCGATGAATATTTAAGCACCGAACCTCAGGTCGGTTACCTACCTAACCTTAGTTTAAAGGGACAGAGAACAGGAATACCACATCCTTTATCCAACCTATGAAGCTGGCTTCTGCCTAACATGATTTGTCCGGTTTATCAGAAACCAGACTGATAGGTTCACCTCCAAAATGCAATTAAGAAAAAAATATTATTCATTATTAAAATATTTATATATACTGATTAGTTAGTAATTTATTATTAATATTATTCGTAGCCCGAAATAGCCAAGACACAAAACCGCCAAAAGTGGAAAGATTAGGGATATACTACACTCAGCATTGGGTGGTCAAAGGTTGAAGAAAAGAGAGAAAGACAGCCCGAATTCTGGATGCTATAGACTCGTCCCCTATAATATGAGGCATTTCTGGTAAACCCCTTCATAAAAACCAGCGCGATGTTACGTTCGATTCCAACTGTACAAATACAGAAGCCGTAAAACATACTCGTACCAAAGCTACGACCATATTGATGATACGATATTTTGTTCTGATATGGCACGTTATTGAATCAGCGACATGGCTTCTCATGTCAAATTAGCCACCATATCTTGTACATCGTGTCAATTTGTTGAATCATAAGAGTATGTTTTATTATTTAAGAGAGGAATATTTTACATTGTATTTCCTTATAACTTCTATGGCATCTTCTTATGTGCTTGTTGCTGTGCACTGTGGGCACTTAAACTTAAACATAAAAATAAATAATTAAAATCCTATGCCTAACGTATTACAATATCGGTGGCCTAATCCTGCGAGGATTATAATAACGATGTTTTAAATACGAATCAAAACAGTTTGATTTTGAACCGTGGCGCAAGCGGTGCTTAATTCGTTCTATGTATTTGTTTACCAAATACGACACATAAAGAAAATACATTATATTATGTTTATGGTGTAGCGTTACGGTCTGTGCACACGTTGAATAAATTCAACTACGGTGTTGTTATGCTCACAACTGATGGTAAGGCCATGTACAATTTGACATTATTATACCAGAACGTCGATCAATTCGTTTGATAAGTGAATCGCCTGTATCAAAGGACTATTAATGTCTAGTTGATGTGTCTGAGCGAGCGTTTAGCGTCAGGGAAGTACCACATTCCAACACACTAACAAATAGAACCTTTTAATAAAAATCATCTAATACAGTCATAGCAAATAAGTTAATAACCATAAACAATCAAACTCCTCTAAAATTCTAAATGGATCATCTTGCCTATTATATAGTTCAAGCCGCGCGTCCAACTTTAAGAGTCATTTAAGAAATTTTATATTTTTAAGTATTCCCATGCATTCCCTTACAAGCACGTAAAGAGAGTAACTTACTAGAACATTAAAGTATGACGTACAATATATTTTTTTATATATAGAAATTCAATGGTAAAAGTTCTCAAAAATCCAAACTCTACATGAAATTCTAAACTTATAACCAAGAAAACAGAGTTCGGGGTCGATTGGAACGTTCCGTGTTAGTAAGGAAGCGAAATGGTGTTGAAAGGGATCAATTACGAACAACACAGTTTCCGAGTAATACGGGTTTATTTACAGTGACCAATTTAACTTGAGATACGGAAAAAAAAGGAACTATAGTGAAATGTACTGAATCTGACACATTGTCTTCACAACCAGCGCCACCCCGAAATATCAAAATATAGTGGACGTAAAGTGAGCAGGAATGCGTTATGGTGCAAAGCAGATAAGCACGCTTGATTCGATACGGTTTTTATTAAAATAAGTATAAACATTTGTTCAAAGGTAATGTAGTATAATCATCATTTGGAAGCTGTTATTTTCCGCGGTAACATTTAAAAGAGGTTTCTCAAACTCATTTGCTTTTGTTAGTGAAAAAGAAACATTACCTATGTCCGAAATATATCCGATATTATAGACCATTGCCTATCGTATTAAACCTAGCCTATTTAATAAAACACTCATTCTCTCACGCGGCTACTATGGAAAAAGCTTCTCAAATGTTTATTAAAACAGCCAACCTTTTGAAATCAATAAAGCTTCAAAAGCTTCTTGCAGCACTGCACGTATAAATACGCACAAACAATAAGTTCAAACATCAATCAATTCTAATAAAAAAACAAAACACAGTCAACTAAATTATCTACAAAATGTCTACTTGTCTACGACACCAATAACATCCTTATTCCAAAACAGAAATCACTAATGACTCATAATTAATATCAATTCGTTCCGCAGGGGTGACAAATTCGTGAGTTACATAGAAACCGTTTACATACTGGCCATCGGCAGGGTCTTCATAATCGTGTGAACTGAACGCCCTCCATTTGACACATCCGTCTCGTAATAAACCGGCCGTAAACACCCTGACAGCCCTGATGATGGAATTTGTAGGGTTGCCTACACTTACTTATTTGTAAACTATGTTAGTGATAGACTATCATGAATGTCTCGCAATTAGTCTAGCCTTTCTTTTTTTTTTGGAGGTGGGAAATCATCAAATAACGCCTCCCGCTCTGGGCAGAGCGAAAGGGAGTATCAGACTTCTACTGACTAAAAACCACCCATGTTCCTTCTTAGTGTGTGTGTGATAGTTGTGTGATAGTTGTGGAATATTATATTATTATTATTATTATTAGCCCTTTGCGTCGAGGCCGCGGTATCTCTTTTGAACAACCCGCAGCCCCGACAGGAACCTAACTAACCTAACAGACAGATGCTGGAAGTTAGGGAGTTTGTTCCACCACATCTTCCCAGCTAAAACACTAGGAAGTGTTGAAGAGCGGGCGTTTTAGGATCTGTCTCTTGTAAACTTTGACGTTCCAAAAGTGCTGATTACCGGCTAGGTGCAATGGTAGACTAGGAATGCCAGTGATCGTAGGATACAGGCGACTCTCATGACACTCAGCAAACCCCATACAACATAGAAATTTGAACAAAGACTGTCATGAACGAATTAATGCATAATTATTTATTTTTCTTTATGAGCCTCGGTAAAATGGATGAGGTGTATGATGGAAAGAGCATGCCCAGAAGATGCCTATTCACTCTTGCTTTGAAGGTAGATGGGTTAAATACGGGAGGTAATTTTAACAAAACAGAGAGTTCCATACTTTGCTGTATATACATTTCACTTAGCCAGACGTTAACTATACCATGAAAGGACTTCTCCTTTATTGTAAGATGTGATGTCAAAAAATAAGTGTGTAACAAATGACCGCCCCGATGTTCTCATCAACAATTGACATTAAATTGAAGAATGTCATTGTCCAATGTACTAATGTGCCGAATACCTTGTGCATGACCGCACGACCAAACTGACAGAGTGACAGCAATGAGCAAACGATTTCATTATTATTACACCACTCGAGAGTTTCACTGCAAACTTCTGAGAAAGTAACATTTTTCCTTGTTATTTTGTGTATTCTTAGTGTTCTGACTAAGCAGTAAGCACTTCGCATTGATAATGAGATAGGAACTAACTTAGGTTCTTAAAGTGTTACTCATTGACACTACTTTGAAGCGTTTTTACTTCAAAACTCGAGAACCCAGGACATACACACCTGCCGTGTCGACGGCGTGTTCGTGTTCCATGCGCGCCTTAAAGAGATGTCAGCAACATGGAAGGGGCCCGCAAGAGCCGACGCCCGTCGGGGCTGCGGGTTGTTCGCAAGAGATACCGCGCCCTCGACATAAAGGGCTAAGAAGGAACATGGGTGGTTTTTAGTCAGTAGAAGTCTGACACTCCCTTTCGCTCTGCCCAAGAGCGGGAGGGGTTATTTGATGATTTTCCACCGGCCAAAAAATAAAAATAAAACATTCACACCTCGTGTGTTGTTTAGTTATCACTTGCTTTGGCGAAGAAAAGCATTGTGCGGAAACCAGCATGCCTAAGATATATTTCTCGACGGCATGTAAAGTCGAGTCGGAGGCCCATGAGCGGCATAAAAGCTCTGACACTAGGCACTAAGCACACGATGAAGAACCGAACTAACGCGGCCATCTTGCCATCAACAATTTCCACACACAATTGTTTCCCAACCCTTGGTTGGTATATTATGTAAGTACCTACTAAAAGAGTCACGATGCACTTAGTTTTGGGAAAAAGCTGTGAAAAGTATCTCCTGCCTAACAAAACAGTTTAATATAATACAGTAGTAGTTCTCTTCTTCAGTAATAACTGGGTTGTGGAGGTCAGATAGGCAGTAACTCCATGTAAAATACTCGTCTTCAGCTGTATCCGGTTAGACTGGATGCCGAAACCAAAATAGTTGAGAAGGCTAGGCAGATAATGATGATATAATTATCTTCTAAAGTGTAGCAGCCCTAGCACAAATTCTAGTACAAACGATATCCCTTCACGGTCACAAACGAGCGGCCGTCAGGGCTGACACCCGCGATTTGTCCGACAGCGCCTGACCCAACATCCGGTGCCAGCAATTGACACATTTGTCAAACCGACGACTGTCCTAAGACGACCCGAGTTACGCGTCCAGTCAACTAGGCAGCAGAGCTTTCGATAGTTTATAGGTAACACCATCTATGTTGTTTAAGGTAATTTAACTAAAGGAAATTGAAACAAGTTCTAATTGGGGAGTAAACTATACTTATCAACGTGGAATCAGCCGATCCACAGCATTAGTCGCATATAGTTTGACGCGGTGTCCAGTCGCCACTCGCGAGACACGAGTTCAAGTTTTAGTGAATCGTTTTCTTCTAGGCCAGCGTGCTCTAACGTAGACCGCGTCACGTCACGCGATTTGCAGTGAAATCAAGCCTATCGTGTCAGCCAATAGCTTAGTCAGTAGCTCACGTCTGAAGAGGCTCTTGCTAGTATAAAAAAAACAACAAATTTTTACATCACTTCGTAGATAAATCATCATTCTCTTTCCCTTATCCCAATTCGTTTGGGGTCGCCTGCAGCATGTCTTCTTCTTCCATACTTCTCTGTTTCTCGTCATCTAATGAGACATCTCCTTTCTTACCATATCATTCTTAACACAGTCCATCTATCGTTTCTTTGGTTTTCCACACTTATACCCATCCACATTCATATTCAAAACCTTCCTCACGACATTTTCCTCACCACGACAATCGATTTCCACACAACTGGTAGAAAAATGTCGATGTAAAATTATTAGATAATAATGAACAAATTAAAATTTAAAGGGAATTTGCATTGCTAGAATTAGAAACGCCATGAGGAACAGGGTGGAAAGTTCCCCCAGTTCAATGAAAATGGAGGCCATTCCGACCAGCTGGGTGTTGTTTGGTAGGCTAAAAAGCCAGACAGTTTTTGTCGGACTGGCTTTTTAACCTAATCTCGCAGACAGAATTATAGTAGTTCCTATGAAGCGTTGTAGTTGCCGCCACATAATCACAGTATAAATATGGACAGTAGCGAAACTAAGCCTAGTTGATGCGATAACTACCTACGCTCCATTGAAGCCATAGGGTTGTCCCTTTTATGCACGGTTGCTGAAGTCCCTAGATAACTTCTCAACATAACATTTTTATTCTGTTGTGATCAATCAATCGAATTAAAAAAAGCTAGCTTACAAATACAATCTAAATAGAATACTTAAATAGCATTAGAAAAAATACGAAACATGTAATACGTGCCTATAAAATTTGAGGGTTGCCCTCGATTTCGTTAAGATTCCATCATCAGATCCAGACATGGTAACAGTGGGACCATCTCGGGAGTATACTTTTTCGATTAAAATTTATTTTTTTCAATTCGGTTCATAAATGAGGGAGTTATGCGGAAACAAATATGATACAAAAACAAAACCAAACCGACGAATTCAGAACCTCCCTCTTTTTGGAAGTCGATTAAAAATACTTTCTTCTGCTGTTGAAGCCGAGTTGACCCAGCCGTATACCGCGCAATACGTTCGTTGCATTTAAAAAAATATCGGGAGATATGAACTTATACGTGACCAACTGACCACACGTCTCGGCGCGGCACGCACAACTGAGCGCACTGCGAAGACTTGCCAAGTGCCCCGTCGATGCGCATGTTTGTGTGAGTGTGCGGTTTCGAGCGTTTGTAGGTAGTTTCCGTACTGTCCATATTTATATTGTGACATAATATTGAACCATTTTCAGCAAGCAATGGAATGTGTGGGCGCAGTTTTATATCTCTACATTCTCCACCAAAAGTAAAATATTGTTCGAAGTGATTAAGTTTTAAGTATCCCGTGATGATAGCTAATTATAATAAACATCATGTAAATTAAACACCTCTGATGAGGTTGACCGGGTCAGTAGTGAAATATCGTGTGTTTTATTTTAATTCAACTCGTATTTTAATATTGATTTATGTTTATGTGACAGTTTTGGAGAAACTTGTTATTTTAGTACCAACCTAGTGATCGTTTTTGGTCGCAGTCTTTTGATAGTGGTGGTGGTGGTTGCATTTTAACCCTACTATGACGTCCTGAAATAAATATGTCGAGTTACCAGTAACCCTGTATTGTTGACAAAAAAAAACTAATTAGTCCGTCAGGTAGATTTCCAAAAAAATATTGGACGTATATTTTTTCTTTTTTCACGTAAACAAAAAATGAAGACGACGTTGACGACGACGAACTCGTGTGACGTCACATTGCAGTACATTTTTACCGGCCAGTGACGTCAAAAGCCCCCGACTTGATCTTTGACGCGTTTTATCTTCGTAACTTTTTATGAATTTGATAAAAATGATAAAAAAAAACACGTATCCAAATATTTATCGATAATAATCTAACTGACGGACTAAACAGATTTTTTTTTTGGCAGGGAACATCTCTATGGGACATCAGTTTGATTGGTCATTGTGCGTATGACTAAACATTCAAGATCTGAGACAAAACCATTGAACCGCCTAGCTTTTCAAGTTCAAGAGTCTGAAAAAAGCAATTTAAGGAATATGTTATCATTTTATCACTTAAAACAAGGCTGCAAGTGCAAAGAAGTTTTTTCTTTGGCCTCAAATAAAGAATCTGCGCAAATAAATTTTTGTCAAACAGCTTCCTTTTTGACAAAAATAATGTTTTTAGAAACCGAATCTAATACTGACTTAGGTCAAACCTAGTCTAAGTATAGGAACTTATAATACCGGACGCAAAATACTTAGCAATAAAAACGACTGCCAACACTTGGTACAGTCAGCTGCACCAATATGTACATACGCACTTAGCAACATTTAGAAGCAATTTTCGTCTAATAATTGATTTCATTTTCATGTTACGTAACAAAAATAATATTTTGGAATTCATATTATCTTATAGTTGGCGATATCTCCAACTTGCAATCGTTATTTCACGGGAAATTTGCATTTGAACTTTACCAAATGTATACATATTCTTGCTCGTAACTGTACAATGACATAGGTTTTTGTTAATCGCTCGAAGTGGTTCGACCATTTCTTTGTATTCAGAAATCTTCACAAAAAATGTCTACTGACGTTCAACGATACGCTCCAGTACTTATAAAGGTGATAATGATAAAAAATACTTAGAACTTAAGTAACTACTTACCGATAAAGCAAAATATTTGTTCTCTTAGTTTTATTCTGTACCATTTTCGTTAGTTTTTCGCAATATACTGACCTGAAACAAAATGGGAAAAAGTTAGACAGATGTTTGGTAATGTATCTTGTTGATTACAAACTTGTTCTGTACACAGTTTTAAAGTTGCGATATGAAAAGGAAAACTGTTATGTTCATTGACTTATATAAGTTATATATTACTGCGTAAGGACTGGGCGGACGGCATGTTAAAATGACGCCTCGAACGTGGTCCCAATATGGTCTTTCCTAAGCCGAAGTGAACTAGTCCACGATCGGGTCTCTTCGGGTGTGGTCGTAAATTTTATTAAAAGCTTTATTTATGTTCTTTATACCTCGAAAATACCACGCCGCTTATACAAGGTTACATTAACGAGCAGACTACACCGATTCTCTGTATGGCGAACGCGTCGATCAAATGTTCGGACGACCGTATCTTTAGTTTTTATATCAATGGTTATATTATTATTATTTCACTCTTTGATAGATCGAGAATGGTTTACATTCATTTACATTAAGGTTTTACATAACAAACGAATTACCAAAATACTCGTGCAACATAAAACCTTTTACTTTACATAAACCTGTATCATCATCATCATCATCCTCCTGACTGTATCCCAATTCATTTGAGGTCGGCGTATCATGCCTTTTTTTTTGGAGGGTGGAAAATCATCAAATGACTCCTCCCGCTCTGGGCAGAGCGGTAGGGCGAGTCAGACTTCTACTGACTAAAACCGCCAATATTCCTGCACCTAAGCAGGAATATTGGCGGCTCTCTCTATCTCTTACGAACAACCCGCAGCCCCGACGGGGGCGTAGCATGCCTTCCCCTTACATACTTCTCTATTACTCGTCATCTCACCAGACACCTCCTTTCTTGCCATATCATCCTTTACACAGTCCATCCAAGGTTTCAGACAAACCTACCGCAATTTTTCTTATTCTAAATTCTATACTTAACTTACGAAGACCAGTAATTCTGCGTAATTCACATCTAAAATCAGTTTCCATAAACCTATTTCAGAACATCAAAGTGACTCAACTACTCTTGGAACTATCAATCATTGCCTTACACTCTCTCAGATAACGCACAACACAAACTCCGGGAGAAAATCCATTATCAACATTCACAGAGCAAATTAATCTAAACTGAACTCACTAGGATCTATAAAAGATGCAAATAAATTCACAATTATCTACTAAATAGGTTACGAAGGCAGTATTTCTAGTACTCACGACCACAAATAAAACTCTACCAACTAGTCAATACGTAGCTCACATTGCACGGGAAATCTATACAAAGCGAGTCTACGTTATACTGGATGTTACAGCTCGATGTACCGCCGTCTGTACCCGTCCTGCTGTCCACAGATAGACTCAATAGATGCACACAGATTAGAAAATTATTCAGTATTTTCCTTCGCTACTGTTGTAAATAATATTTAAATGTGAGCGAGGAAAATAGACTGTGTTTTATTGCAGTACTTCGTATCTAGATGTGATGGAAACTTGTGGTATTTGATCTGGGTGTATGAAGTAGCTCTCCTGCTGGTATCTATTATAATTTCTAGTTGAATGGTTGGTTTTCATCGGAGCAATTCCAAGCGTATTCTAGTTATTGGTTTTCAACAAGTTTAAATTGCAAATAGCATGAGTACCTACGCAGTATTAAAGTAACATCAATGCAAACAATTTAATTTAAAATACTTGACGGCGCTTTATTATTAAAATGAGTTTTAGTTAGATTTAATAGATGTCGCTGTTAGTTTAAGAGTGTCGTGAACATGACTTATCTATGTCTGCTACGTCACATCCGATCACACGACACTCTGACACAACACCGAGCGCTAGCGGGCGGTGGGGCGACGACAGACAGGCAGTATGGTTTGAGACTTGGTCAAGATCGCACAGGCGTGCTACGCGCTCGGTGGAGTGTCTTACTTGTGCTATATCTATTTTGGTATTTTATTTTATCGGTTATTACTTGGTGAATATTTTAAAAGGAATAAAAGTGATTTTGTGCTAGTGAACTAGTGTCCCTATTTTCTTCGCCCGACAATCCACGCCTACCTACAATGTACAACTTAGTATTTGAGATCATGGATCCAATTAATACCGCTGATAAGGGCCATGTTCCTACATCAGAAGTGGGATTCGAAGGGCAAAGACCTGAAGAAAATAACGGACACGGTGTAGTACCCCGCCAACGCCTTACCTATTGCGAGATATGGAGACTTTGTTATCACGACTCCTGGCAACCGCTCAACTGCAAACGTCAAATTTCAACGCAACTGCGCGATTGATACGGTTTGATCCTGATGCTACTGATGTGGTCATAAAAGGACTACTTCGACGAGATATTAGGATTCCAACTCGGTACGAAAGAGTGAAGCTGCAACACGTGTCTGGAGCAAGATAGAGCGTATCCCTTGCACGGAAATGTCAGAAGACGTCATCACGGAGTTTGTAACTTCGGTGCTATGCCAAAAGGATGGTATGATACGACGAGAGCTGCATTCTTGTAACGTATCTACCAGAACTCATTTGCTACGGGTTCTCCAAGGTATTTTGTCAGTGACGTGTAACAGTAGTGAAATGTAGTGGTATGTGGTTATATGTTGTGAAATACAGTGAAATGTAGTGAAATGCAGTGTAGGGAAGTAAGAGAAGTGAAGGGAAGTGAAGTGAGGTGAGGTGAAGTGTAAAGAAGTCGCTACAATGAACCACGTCTTACTCAAACTGTCATCATTGTGGTATATCAGTTCATCGAGCCATGGACTCTCGCAAACGCCGCAAAGAGCCTGTTGCTAAGGCAACTACGAAGACAGCTGAGCAGCCTATGGAGATGCAAGTGCATCCGCGCCCTGTCACTTGTTACCTTTGTGGTCAACAAAAGCACGTTGCACCAGCGTGTCCGACCACAAAGGAGGCAACGAGAAACCGGCTGACAGGGAGGTCTACCTGTGTGAGTGAGGGCTGGCAACCGGCACCATTACTACAACCGGGTGAGTTCGTTCCTTTTCTTTTTGGTAGTGGTTCCGCCTGTTTATTGGTGACTTCCAACTTGGCTAGTCGGCTACCAGGTACAATAACGAAGTCTGACATCATTCTATGTCGGGGTCCCTTACCATGGGATGTCCTCAGGGTTCGGTTGTGGGTCCGTATGTATGGAGCGTAGGCTTTCGTAACTTCCTCGCGATTCCACTTCCATGCGGCTGTACGTAAACCGGTTGCGCGGACGACGGCCTGCAGCTCGTGCAGTCAAGTGCTCGGGCTGGATTCGAAAGTTTGGCTGACACTTGCCTAAATTGAATATCCCGGTGGGGTGATCGTAACCGTCTGACCTTCACCGCACGAAACTTGCCAACTTCTTTTCAAAGGTAATCTTAAATCTTGGCCTAGTATTGGGTTTAATAGCGTTCCCGTTAAAGGGAAGCGGTCCGAGTGCTGCCTTGGGTTTGTCTTGGGAAGGAGTTTTTCATTCATAGAACACATGGAGGCTGTCGGTGAAAAAGCTAAAGGGGGCTTTTATGCCTTAACGAGAGTGTCCAGGTCTGCGTGGGGTTTGTCATTTTTAACTCTAGGAAATATCTATGGGGCTGCTTACTTGGGGTGTGTGTAGCGTACGGGGCACCGGTGTGGGCCGAAAGGGCCACCATAGGAGCGGTACGACGTAAATGACTTCAAAGCCAGCGGTTGGCCTTGATTTTCTTGTGTGGAGCGTGTAGGACGGTTGGTACTGAAGCCTTGCCGGTACTGGCAGGGGTGCTTCCGGTCGATCTTGAGGTGCGGCGCCGTGCTTCAATGTGCTGCTGCGCGCGAGGGGCCGGGGCCGCAGACTTTTTGATGCAGCGTGACCGTGCTGAAATGGCTGGATTACTGGGACCACAGATTGGCGTCTGGGAGGAGCTTTTGTCTGAGTTGCAGTGTGGGTGGTATAGTTCCGTCAAGGGCCGGCGTCTCCGCCAGTTCTTTCCCTCCGCTTGTGGGCGCTTGTGGACGTGGCTGGCGGTAGATCGCCCAATTACTCGCGGGTCTTGGTGGCTTTGGGAGTAAATTGTTTTCCTTCAGGCTTGTTGCCTCACCTTTTTGTCAATGTTCTGCATCTGGCTGCGAAAATGAACAATCAGGCACATCATATTTTATGGGAGTGTGGTCTTTGGCGGAGTGAACGTAATGTTATGTTGGATGGTGTACGGGTTACATCCGGAGTTGTTTGCTGTGCGATCCTTGTAGAAACTAGAACGGGTTTCCGTGCGTTCTAGCATTTTTGTCGTGCGTATTGTTGGAGTCAGGTATAACGGCTCACAACTTGGGACGCAGTGGTATTGATGACAGTAATATCCGTGGTGCTGGGCAGCTGGGCTTGTCCCGGTTGTACACGTCCCTGTGTGCCAGTTGGCCTTGTTCTATCCTGTCTCCTGCTGATATGTAGGGGGGTGGAAGTTGTTTTTCCTGCTTCTCAGCTATTCTTTTCTGATTGGTTTCGTTGCGGGATCCAAGACGGTTGGATCGTTTCTTTGGGACTTCGTCGGGCTTCATTGTCTCGGCGCTTTTCTTGTGGTCGCCGCTGTTGATTCTGGCCTTCAGGACTTGCAGTGGTTTGGAGGTGGTGTGGCGGGCTTGTACGGTTGTACCTACCCAGTGAAAGTAGTGGTGTACCACAGCTTAGCCTTTCGCGGATTGCAGGCGTGTAGCTATGTTAGGTCTTGGGCTTGTCCCAATTTAAAAAAAATAAAAATGTAACGAACTTCTTTCGTATATCTCACGGGTAATGGAGATAATAATGTAGTCAAGTGTGACTCGCAGATACTTAGCCCCATCAATGTTGAAGCTATTCTCTGTAGGCGAGTATGTTTTTATAAGAAATAACGAGCGCAATCAGATTAAGTTTCACAGAAAATTCAAAGGTGCATTCTTAATTACCAAGGTTGTAGAAAATGATTGGTATTATGAGCTAAAAAATATTAATGGGCCTAATCGAACGTAAAAATATGCACACGAAAATCTGCGTTTAGTACCCGGGGGTCAAGACGGTCTGGTAGCGATAGCTACCTCGTTACTTAATAATAATGAGAAGGAGGCCGAGACGGCGGTCTACGATCGGGGAGTGGAGTGGGTATCATCTGGTGATGACAGCTTAGTGATACCTTGTCGATGTGTGGTTCACGTACGTTGACCGCTAGCTCTGGAACCCTCGCGGCCTTCAAGAGTGAAGAAACGTAATTAAAGTTAGCATTGTTACAATCTGTGAGATTAACTTAACTGAGTGAGGATAATATAAAGGACTTGCTCATGTGGGCCGACGTCCTACGATGTGTTAGTTACGTGATCTAAGGAACTGGCTTATGTAGGTCGATGTTCCGGATCATGTACTAGGGTGTGTTTAGCGTGATCTAAGGAACTGGCTTATTCAGGCCTATGTTCCGGATCATTTGGTAGGGTGTGTGTAGTTGTATGATCTAAGGGACTGGCTTATGCAGGCCGAAGTTCCGGATCATATACTAGGGTGTGTGTAGTAATGTGATATAAGGGACTGGCTTAGACGGGCCGATGTTCCGGATCATATCCTATGGTGTGTGTAGTAGTGTGATCTAAGGGACTGGCTTAGACAGGCCGATGTTCCGGATCATATTATTGCACTGATCGTCTAGTCTGAGAGACTGTGAGATCAATTGAGGTGTAGTCATATGAGATGACAGGGATAGAGCCAGTAAGTCCGGTCCATGTTGTCATATGAGATGATGACTGGTCGAAGGGACGCTGTCACTCTTTGAGTTACGTGTAGTCATACGAGATGACAGGAAAAGAGCCAGTAAGTCCGGTCCATGTTGTCATATGAGATGATGACTGGTCGAAGGGACGCTGTCGCTCTCTGAGTTAGGTGTCGTCATATGAGATGATGACTAGTCGAGGTCTAGGTTGTCCGGGCCACGTCATCATAGGAGATGATGGCTGGCCGAAGGGACGCCTCAGTCAGTATTAGTTTGCAGGAGGTCAAACGTAATCGCTTTACGTGTGTGCGTCCCTAAATGTCATCATGTCAGGATAGGACGAGCGTACAAAGTAATGTATCTACCAGTTTTATTCTCTATAAAGAACGATGGGCAACCGGTGACTTAAGAAAATGGAGACGCACGAGGACGTGCGAATGTCAGTCTGGCCGTGACGGCGCTTTATTATTAAAATGAGTTTTAGTTAGATTTAATAGATGTCGCTGTTAGTTTAAGAGTGTCGTGAACATGACTTATCTATGTCTGCTACGTCACATCCGATCACACGACACTCTGACACAACACCGAGCGCTAGCGGGCGGTGGGGCGACGACAGACAGGCAGTATGGTTTGAGACTTGGTCAAGATCGCACAGGCGTGCTACGCGCTCGGTGGAGTGTCTTACTTGTGCTATATCTATTTTGGTATTTTATTTTATCGGTTATTACTTGGTGAATATTTTAAAAGGAATAAAAGTGATTTTGTGCTAGTGAACTAGTGTCCCTATTTTCTTCGCCCGACAATCCACGCCTACCTACAATGTACAACTTAGTAATTGAGATCATGGATCCAATTAATACCGCTGATAAGGGCCATGTTCCTACATACTTGTGTCATATTTATTATTTTCGTAATTTTAGAATTTATTCATATCTATGGGTCAAACCTTTATATAATCAAAGTTCCAACCTTACCAAATTTATTCGTATCCAATGGGTAGTCTAGGTAATTATTGACGACTCTCGCAAAAAAAGAACTTAAAAAAAGATTTAAAAAGAAAATTTCAATTTAAAAAAAGAACGACGTGTTTACGACACCGCGCTCAAGTAATAATCTGTTCCATCAATGACACTTTTTTTGGGCAGTGGTGTAAAAAGGCTTTCCTTATCTTCTTTTGACGTTAAATAGATTCCTTAGATGGCATTTCCATGGCTTTACAGCCAATACAACGTTCAGTCGTAAGAGAAACATCATGTTAATTAACTTTAATTTATTGCTCAAGGTAATTAAAGAAGCTATGCAATCCATAGAGCCGTTTTGTTTCTTAGACGTAGGTACTTACTTTCCTCCTATAAACTTTATGATTATTGACTGGCCTCTATTCTAACCATTGGACAATACGAAAAAGAAATCCAGGTCTCATTAACATTTCAAAACCCGCTCACAAGCCAGCTAAGTAAATACCTTATTTTAATATGAACGTCGGAAAACCAATTGATACCTAACCATTGACTTATATATTACTGCGTAAGGACTGGGCGGACGGCATGTTAAAATGACGCCACAAACGTGGTCCCAATAAGGTCTTTCCTAAGCCGAAGTGAACTAGTCCACGATCGGCTCTCTTCGGGTGCGGTCGTAAATTTTATTAAAAGCTTTATTTATGTTCTACAAACCTCGAAAATGCCACGCCGCTTATACAAGGTTACGTTAACGAGCAGACTACACCAATTCTCTGTATGGCGAACGCGTCGAGCAAATGTTCGGACGACCGTATCTTTAGTTTTTATATCAATGTACCTAACATTGAAAATGAACAGCAGTCCATTTGTCTGTCATCATAATTTTAGATCAACAACCCACGGAGGTATTAAACACCTTTTTATGTTCAAAAATGACAAATTGGATGATAACTCTTAATAATATTACGTTAAAATATTTATATCGTAAAAAATAACGATGTTTAGGTGATAATTGAACGCTGACACACAATAATTTGGTGGCGGAATACAGGGATGGCCGGTGTAAAAAAATTTTTTATGAAAGATGGCGATAACTTCTTGATTGCAAACCTTTTTGGTGCGTAAAAAATGTGATTTATCGCCTTCTGGGTTGTGCAGATATGCAAATATATGAAAAAATAAACCTAATTTAGTGTCTGTCGTGATCATGACTCATGGCTTGAGTGATCGAATAAATTGAATAAGGTCGAAAAGATCGATGCCGCACTTTGAGGGAACTTCTAATGAGGTTAGAGAGAAGGAGAGAAACTAAATGAGATATGAGGTACGTTTTAATTATTATCTACAGAATTATGATGATACCTCGTTGGCATAATGGTCGCAAGAGCAACTGCTGAGGTACCTACTGGGTTCCATTACCAGATCGGACAAAATGTTATTGGGATTTTTTACAAGGAATTTCTCAATAGCAGCCACGGAGGCTGGATTTGTGCCCGAATGATGGCAATAAGCTCGCCCCCTATTATATGGGACTTAAACACAACTGGCGAAATGTGGGGGGACGAAAAATCAATAATATGGTAATCGGACCCAGGACCATCAAATCAAATCAATTTATTTGCAATTAAGTATTGGTACAATTTCGGTCTTAACGTAAATAATGTAGATCAATAACATAAATAGTCATATTATTGTGACATGCAAACATTTGGGCTAATAGATATTTTTAAAGACATAATTCAATTAATTAAAATAGAATAGCAACGTCATTAGATCCATTTTCAATATATTATTATTATAAATATCAGAGGGTAAATGATAACGGAAATTATTTATTTTACAACTTCTTATTAAATATATCATTTACTGATTAGCATACTTAGCAGTAGCACTCGCGGTGACTATTACATTAACGAAGCATTATAATAACATAACACACAATAAATTATAAAGCCTACCACATCCATTTGGACGTTTTAATTTCCACTTTTAAGATCCCTAAATTACATACCAAGTAAACGAACCCCTACACATTAAAAGGCTTAACACACAGATATCGATTTCAAAGTAGATATTATAAATACGTAATCAAAAATAAATATCGGTGTAAAACCTCAGACCACACTCGAAGTAACTTGAGTGTGGGGTATAATGACAAACCGACTTATTTAAGCTCAGAGCACACGTATGAGCTCTGCACCTGAATAGAATGACTTCCAGAAAACAAAATGTTAAAACAGAGGCTCCAAAGGCCTTACCGACATTAACTAAACGTACTGCTGCTCGATTTAATCCATGGCCTGACTGAGAAGCTGCTAACTCGAGCCGTTCAAGAACTTCCAAAAAACTCTATACTGCAACATCATTTGCTGAGCCTTTCCACAACAATGGTGGTGACGACTTCCAAACTATAAGAATAGAAGTGATGTCGATCCGCTGCAGTGTGCATACGTGTGTTATGACCTTTACGTAATTCGACGAGGACGTATGGGTGGTGATAACTACTTTATATTAAACAGTAAATTATGTTTTAAAACATAATATAAGTATAAATTAAAAATTTTATGGTAGTTTTACACGTTAACTCGTAAGTGTACTTAGGCGAACTTAACCAATATTGATCGGGATTAGCGCGTATTAAATAGAGCGTACGCTATGGTATATCGAACTGACACTAGTCTGTGTCAAACACAAGATGAACACTTGGAATATCTGATAATTTCGTTTAGTCGCATATTTTTATTTTAAAAGTAAACAAACAACATATTACATCTTTCAGAAATCCCTAATATTTGGCTCCGGATATTTATTTACTTGTAGCCCGTATAACATCATGAATATTAAGGATCTCGAAGAAGGGCAAATTCATCGGCCCAAAAAATAATATCAAGTTCAATGTTTCGTCTAATAACATAGAATAACGCAACGATAAAAATTAATACAGCCCAAATATTTCACAAAGAGAAAAAAATAACATGAATATTGCATGAAGTTATCAACAAAATTACTTGCCTAATAAAACTTAATAGAAAAAAAAGAGGATTAGATGGTCAGTCCCATGATTCCCGGGACAAAAATGCAGTACCTTAACAAAAACATCATAATGATATTTTCCGCTCTGTTTACTGGGAATATAATTTTTAGGCTGGCAACAATGCGCAGTGGTGCCAACCGTACTAATGACGTCATGTAAAGTTCCCTTTGTGTGTAGGTTACGCTACGGGGTACAGGTTCCTTATTAACTAAGCTATATAAGCTATATCTTTGTCCGCTATTTACACACGCATTATCAAGTCTAGACGAAGACCGGATAAATTACGATGGAATAATAAATTCAAATTCGCCTCGAGGTGTTTTTGTAACGAACTTTAATGTCAAAGGGACCGTGACAATCTTTTTTGTGTTTTCAGCATTTATTTCTATAAAAATCTGTTTTGGTGTGTATTTTGTTGTTGGTTGTGAAGTCTTATTTTATGTTTTTGGCACAAGTGAGGTTAAATGAAATACAAATTATAAAATCAGCTTGAAATGTGAACAATTTGAAATCGTTCACATCTATGAGACAAATTGTAGGTAGCACTTGTCCCAAAAACGTCATAATTATCCAAAGTCTAACTTCACCCACTGCTTGGTATAGGATTCTCTTTGCTTGTGCCAAGCTCCACGCTCTTGTGGCAGCTTCATTCAGGATATTCCCGCAATATCAACATTGTCATCTCGTCAACACGTCTCTTTCCATTCCTTGGACGCCAATCTGTTACTCCACCTCTCATCACCGCGCCTTGCTAAGTGTCCTGCCCATCCATTTATGTTCCATAACGCGATTTTCAATATCGAAAACTTATTTAGTCGTAATAAATAAAAACGAGAACTGATGCGGTAAACGTCAGAAACAATCACAACTCGACGATTAAAAAGATAAATTAATACTACAAACTCGAGTGCAATTTCAATTGGACGCCGACAGACGCCCGTTGAACAAATCCTGGCAACATTGGCATCACTGGCAGCGTGGCAATCAGTAAATCTAGCAACAACACGGTTAGCTTCAACTACACGTTTTTTGCCAGGATCACAACCCGGTAACGTGACTCCTGTAGTGTCACGCATTGAATTTTACAATTTTCACACAAAACCATTTTGTAGTGCAGTTTTTGTCCCTGAAATTGAATCGGCGGCGGTGACAGTGTTTTTTTTTTGCCTAAAAATGTCGTGTTGGTTATTAATTTTGCTGAGCGCACGTTTTGAGCGGTTGGGAACTTTGAAATTGTTTTTTAATCCTTTTGTGGGCAAAAGTATGCAAAGTTAACAGTAGTTTTTGACTGCCAGCACGATGTATCCAATTTCAAAATCGTTCCAAAGGCGAACGGCAGGGTTGTATGGGAGTTTCGTACACCTAATAAAATATCGTGTTTTCGGATATTTTTTGTTTTAATTGGTAGTCAATACGATAGGCAAACCCTTTTAAAATTCTTAGATTTCTAGAAGTTGGGACCTAAAAGTTATAACCAGTTTTATTTTTTGAGGTTATGTCCCAATAAATATTATTACGTATAAGCACATTAACACTGATTTGGTGAAAGAGGATATATTCTAGATAGCTGGTGTTATCTTTGTAGTGTTTTACTTATCATTAAGTTGGCAAATTGACTCGAGAGAGAGAAGAGACCTACGTCCAGCAGCGGTCTGCAATAGTTTTATGATGATGAATGGTGAAGTGCTGATGGAGTTTTGAGTGTGGGTAAATGAAATTCATTGTAAGGTATAATGTGTAATTGGTTAATTATATTTACTGTTATTTCTATTATAAAATAATTAATTATCATTTTGAGCTTCGTGATTTTTTACAAATGGCAACTTCTAAAAACGTAACTACGTTTAGTTGCCTTTAGTTTAAGATTATATTACGTTTAATTACTTAAATCTTTTAATTGATATAATTAATTAATGCGGACTTATAAAAATACTAATGTTACATGATAATGAATGGTTTAGTTGCCTTAATAAGTGGTACAAATTCTATCACAGAACAACAAAAAAAGTATGTTGTACGAATTCTGCCGTTCGCCTTTTGTTTGTGCTTAGACAAATAAAAGTTAAAAAGATACCATAGACACAAAAAAGTTAAAATTCCATAATGGAAACTCAATCCCACCGCACTTGAAACTATATAACGATTAAATCCCTTCCCCTATTCAATCTCACAAAAGCAAACCATAAGTAGTATAGATTTACTTCCGATGACATCAAATAAACGTTCAACTTATATAGTTAATAACTGCTGCGGTTTGTTCGGGTTCAAAATAACCAACAGTTTGGAACTTCGGACCCCTTGACCGTACTCACATGTAAATAGTTTCTTTGAAAACAACGGCCATTTAACCTATATAAAGAGAACGCGACGTGCACATAAATTGAATAACAGCTTTTAGAAAACAACACTAATTGCCGTTTTCACGGATAGTAAGCCACTCCTAAACTAAACTAACGTCTAAATTAAAACGCGCTGATAGATTTTCATCTTTCTGAGTCTGAGAAAAGTTCTAAAGTTTTCTGTTTTATAACTAAAACGTCTCGTAAATGTATTTTTGTTTACTACGTAACTCGCGTTTTGTTAAAAGAAAATGTAAAGTTATCGAGTGTTAATGATGCTTACAAACTTTATATATAAAGACAAGAGGAAGTTATTGGCAGTGTAAGTGGCCAAGTATTTTGGATGTTTTTCAGAATGTTTTAAATACTACGCGACAATCGCGTAGTATAAACATTCTGAAAAGTCCTCCATGTATTTAAATGTGAGGGATTGGTGGTTGTAATCCACCACAAGGGCCCAATGTGGGTTATCAAATATATTGGAAGTCTGGCAAAAGTAGTTTTTGAGGTGAATAATTTTTCAAATCAATTAAGAACATCGCTGCACCCGTTAAGAATTACAATAGATTCTTAAATTAAGCACCACCTCATTTTTATTGCCAGTCGCAAAAAACCTCCAATGCAAAATAAATCAAAATCGTGATCCAAACACTCAACAACGTCGTAAAAATCACAACAGATCATTAGAATCGAAGCAGCATCAGCTGGCAACATTACCATCTTTGTGAAGTATTGCGTCACGGTAGGACCACACCAGTGGCTGGCTGGCTGCGCGTGAGTTGATCAATCATTCCGATCGAACACTCGATAAGGCAGTGACGCTCAAAGTTTGAATCAGTCGTAAAACGTCCAATAAATCTTGCGAAGTGTTTCTGAAATTAGTTTGATTCGTGACTGTAATATCTGGTTTCAAATTAGAAGGTCGCAAGATAATATGCCGAATATTATGCCCTCCTTTCTTGCCAGATCATCCTTCACACAGTCCATCTATCTTTTCTTGGGTCAAATGTTATCAATGCAATGAAATTATGAAACGAATGGATGCCGTCGAAAATGGTTGGAAAGCAGATTCCTCCTGTCTGTTATACGTAAACTTTGCTCACTTATCCTGCAAAGCAAGGCGGTCATAGCCTGCCTTATCCCGTTTTCCATTTTAATGTAGTCAACTGGACCCCCGTCCAGTAGCGAGTGGGTCTAGTTGACCAAAGACTCTTATTTGATTTGTCAAAAATGGTGAGTTTAATAAATTTTGTATACCTACTTAATAGAAAAAGCAAGTCATTTGAACATAACACATCACTTGAGAACGACATACTTCAGCTAAGACTTAAGTCAAATGAAGAGTCAAGAGTCACTTGAGATTTATGTGCGCTTATACAAGTTATGAAGACATTGTCTGAGTAGTGGAGGTCTAACAGTTTCTATTTTATTCTCAAAACTGAGGATAACTCTAGGAAATTGGAACATGTTCTGGTTTTTAAAACCACTCAATTCTTGTTCCACAGTGTCTACGTACGTACGTACGTACGGTATAGGCTCTATCTCACCATCTACCTGGCCTTTTCTCAAATATGTTGGAGTAGGCTTCCAGTCTAACCAGATACAGCTGACCTAGTCGTTTACATGGAACGACTATCTATCTGACACTATTAACCAAATAGATATAAACACGGAATATGACCTTGTCCCATGTAAATGTCACATTAAATCAATTATATTACACAGAGGTAGTAAGCCTGGACACGTTCCATCGGTGGATCGGTAAACATGGCCATTACCAGTCATAACGGAATTAATCATACTTAAATTAGACGTGTGAAGGTGCACTAAACCTAGTTTTCTAACTATTAAACTGGGTAGAGGGTAGCTAGAAAATCAAATTATATGTCATTGAGAGCCAGAATGCACTCATGATGCACCATAAAGACTTAAACCGAATAAACAGCAACGATTCTAGGAAGCCAATTGAAATATTTACGCGAGTAATAAACAAGAAACAAACCTAGATTATGTTTGATTAATGTTAGCTTTACGACTTGGGCGAAAGCAATTTAGAATTTACTAGTGTGAGCTGTTGAGTTCTGTCGTGAAAAGAATGTATTTATAAGTAATACTAGCGACCCGCCCCGGCTTCGCACGGGTGCAATGCTGATACTAAATTAAATACACTACAGAAAAACTATGAACGTAGTATATAAAAACATAGCGGCCCGCTCCGACTTTGCACGGGCATAAAATATAATATATGCCTATGTCACTCAATGAAAACATGATTAAAATCGATCCAGTATTTTTGATTCATTCATTACTGCCCTTGGCCTGCACGCATTAAATTTGGAGTAAAACAATTCCTCTTTCCCTATACTTACTATGAAGATTTCCTGCTATCTTTGGAATATCTAAATTCATACAATTTTTATTACATTACACATTTTTACTTATTTACTTTTTTACCTAGGTATTTATTTTATTTTTACAACAATTAATATATTACAGGATGTCTTTATACACAACGTTCACAGCTTTCTTGTCATTAGACAATACAAACATGTTTTCTCTTGAGGTTACTCTTGAAAGAGCGACATACAGTTGGCCATGTGAAAAACAGTCAACGCTCAAATCTAAGCCTGCAACGTTGAAGGTTTGACCTTGCGATTTATTAATGGTCATTGCAAAAGATGTCTTTACCGGAAACTGTAAACGTTTAAATTGGAAGGGTAAATCCGATGGTATCAGAGGGATTCGGGGAATCAATACACCGACCGGTACCGCCCGCCGCAAACGCAAATTTTAAATTTGTAATATCTCCGAAAATATTTGTTTAATTTACATGCTGTAAGGAACCATATTGATCTATATTAATTGCACACTGTATTTAAGGTACTTAATTCGATAAGGATTAATGTCGTATTGCTTAAAATAGCTTCGTAAATAAGCCATTTTTTCACGTAAAAAGTAAACAATAAAAATGGTTAATGTGGGTTATCCCTAAAATATAAACATATACCATCGCCGACTTTTTTGTAGACCTTTTTATGGTGTACAATACTGTAGTACATTAATTTGATCTAACTCGTAGGGTTTAGGCAGCGTTTTTGCTAAATTGCTAAATAAGCCTAAAAAAATAGGTTAATTTACGACATCACGTTAGAAACCTCTAAAATTAGCAATGTTGCCTTAGTATATGATGCATGTATTATACATATAAACCTTCCTCTTGAATCACTCTATCTATTGGAAAAAACCGCATCAAAATCCGTTGCGTAGTTTTAAAGATTTAAGCGCACATACGGATATAGGGACAGAAAAGGCGACTTTGTTTTATACTATGTAGTGAGCTAAATAAGCCTAAAAAAATAGGTTAATTTACGACATCACGTTAGAAACCTCTAAAATTAGCAATGTTGCCTTAGTATATGATGCATGTATTATACATATAAACCTTCCTCTTGAATCACTCTATCTATTGGAAAAAACCGCATCAAAATCCGTTGCGTAGTTTTAAAGATTTAAGCGCACATACGGATATAGGGACAGAAAAGGCGACTTTGTTTTATACTATGTAGTGATAAGGACATGATAGTCATTTGAATTTTGAATGGTCCTCAAAAATTGAAACTAAGACAATCCATTATTAACGGTTTACCGTTAGAAGTCTGGATTGCAATAAATGTGAAGAATGGCTCGAAGGTACTAAAGAAGTACTTCCTAGATTTTGTTACAATCAAGGTTGTCTATATTTTAACATTTCAAAAACGAAAAAAAAAAATCAAAAAAGTTGTGAATAGTAAAATTAAAAAAAAAAGCCAAACAGCATATAAATCGAAAGAATCCGTAACGAAACAGGCCGGGAAACTACAAATAAAGATCTAACATTTTATAAAACAACGATAGACACTTACAAAGACCATTAATTAAAGAAAAACAGTATGTATTAGATGTTAATCGTCCCGAGAAAGTTGTAAGCGTCAAGTAAAGGAAACGGGTTGAAATCAGACGGACAGAAGTTACCGACTGAGCGTTCTTTACGAGAAACATGAGAAGCTCCCAGTGTAACTGATTCGCTTGCCACAAGAATATAGAAGCTACGTTAATTAGTTATTTATTTACATGCTGTAAGGTAGAGAATGTCGTGGCTAAATCAGCGGCAGAAATCGATTTTCAAGGTTAAGTAACAATGGGTGACCAGACCATCCATTACACACCGAGATTCTTTATGCTTTTGGAAGCTCATTAAGTAGCGGCTGTCATCGGTAGATCTTTGACCGTCATTACATGTAGTCAGTGGCCCGAAAATCTATATGGGCAGATGCATACATTTATTAGGCAGATGATATAATTAAGATGCAGTCTATTAATAGATTACTTGGAGTATCTAGGACCACAAATTAAGAACAAAATAAGGATATTAAGCTAACCCAAACTTGGTTGAGACTGCGGAGAGTGACTACAGAAAATCTGATTTAAGTTATTCAAATCCGGAGACGCTTGGGTCGCTTGCTTGCCCTTTTGACTACCCAACGATCCACAAAGTAAATTATGCATGTCCTCTATCCACAAGCGATGAAGCGACCTACAACATGACGATAGAAACCAAATAGTATTTTGCAGATAAAATTCCTCTATGAGACATTCAAAAAATCAAGGTGGAAAGAAATTGGCATTTATACAGCAGGAATACATTTTCAATACACTTCCTCGAAAATCGTCGGTTGAAGCATATGGGACTTTATTACAGCAGGTCTCGACTCCTAACAACCTCGCTTGCGGCTCGGGTGTGTAAAATAAAAAGTTTCACCACTTATATCAAAATGTAACAAGCCACGTTAATCTAAATGTTTCTGTTGCTCCAAATAATCCCAGTTAAGCAAGTGCTCGACGCTGGGTATAAAATTATGATCTACCAAAGTTTGAGAACCATCGCCAGCTCATATATCGCTATTTTATTGAAAGTTAATTGATGTATGCGGGCTCTGAAATTGTGCCACGGCTTCAACAATAAACACTTTATACTGATACCGAGGAATAACCCAGTTTGGCCCACATGCATAGTTCTTTCGATTCGTGGTTAGAACTTATACGGGTGGAAAGTTAGTGTATAGAAGAAGTTCTATTTCTGCTACAGTCGGCGAACGCCCTACATAAAGTTTCTGGCAAACCGAAAAATACATTTAAGTTTCTTTGTCGGTCTACTTTTTTGCGAACGTCTTAGAAAATTCGAAATACAACGAAGTATTTTACGGTCTACAATTTTATAAAAATTTGAATGCTTAAGGCCCGTACTTTAATTGTTTGTTTTAAAGTTTCGTTACATCCTAGATAATTAAACTTGAGAGCTGACATCAGAACATATCGACAAGTTTTATACTCGTAATTTCCCTCTTCTGATCATGTTGTATATCGTGAAGCTAGTTACAGTAAATCACACAATGAGTCCGCCTAGATTTGTGTCTAGGGTAACAAGTAACAACAAGTAGACCTTACCCGCTTCGTCGCAGCGGTCTCTAACCGAAACACTAACTCACAAGGGCGAGTATTCATGTTTTGAGGTTTTATAGCTTGTACAAAGGATTATAACTATATAAACTAGAACAATATACATATAATGTATATATATATTGTTCTAGAAACAACTAGAATAAACTAGAACAATATATTTTGTCTCGTTTAGAACCTAGTCAAAGAAACTTTCAGTATATACTTGGTGTTTGCAGACAGATCTAGGATAGAGGCTGAAGTTCATAAAGTCAAATGTCTGAAGGAGCCTATTCGATACTTATTTTTAGATCGACCTATAAGGACCTCCTACCGTCCTAAACGTCCTCCTCCCAGTCTAATGCTGAAATACAAATCAAGTTTGTGAACAAATAACTGCGATACAACATTGCTTTTAGAAAAAATACATCTTTATTTTACAATTAATCGTTTATTCCACTCTCGGCCCCTCGACCTCCACCATAATCTGGAAGAAGATATGTGTCCTAAATTCTAGACAAATCAAATTAAGTCTACCAATAGTATGACAAATTATGTTACTGTAACAAAAAGTAAAAGCTAATTCCTAAAACAAACTCCCAATTTAAATCTGCAACAAAAACAATAAAAAGCCACCTAACTATAATATTAAACTTCAGTGATTCGCCCTTCGAGATTACACTTATTACTTGTAGTAGCACGGATATGTGCTGCCATCTTACACGATTTTAGAGCAACAAAAATAAAACAATTTGATGCGCCCTAATGTGGGTATCTCATACACGTTTTGTGTGGCTGCCATCGCGCACGTAATTTTCTTATCGTAAATTAGTTTGTGTATTCTAGACTATATAGTGATATTTCAGTGATGGGAAAACGAAAACGTTACGACGAGGAGGAGTATTTAGCTCGAAAAATGAGAAAATTAGAGAAAAAGATGTCTCGTGTTCGACGTAAACAAAGGAAATACGACGGTACTAGTTCGGATTTTGAACAGAACCAGTATTCTGATAGTGACCAACACCCAGCAGAATCTTTGCAGGAGGCTCCGCAAAACGAAGGTCTGTAACATTTTAAATTACGAATAATGAAAACGTTCGCGTCGGTTGGTGAAGCCGGCGCTGCGCGCCGCCCGCGCCGAATCCCGTGTCCTTGACCTACTTTTTCTTACAGAACATTTTGTTTGAATTATATACAAAAAATTATTTAAATGGTGCCTAGTGCTTATGAGTTTAGTCTGTAAGGCTAATACCGACCTATAATGTACTTCAGTTCAACCTGTAAGGTTGATCGCTGTATAATATGTAGCACCAAAATTCTAGAACATAATTCGAGAGATCATGTCATGAATGTTTATTTACAATATTGTGGGTGCCAATCTTAGAGATAAGAGTGAGCTTGTACCAACAATTTATAATTGTGCGTAAGATTCTAAGAACATAGTCCGGGAGATTATGTCATGAATTTATACTTACAATTTAATAATTCTAGAGTACAAACCGTGAGTTTGTATCAAGAATTTGTTACTGTGTTTAAAATTCTAGAACATAGTCTGGAAGATTATGTCATGAATTTATACTTTCTGTTAGAGATGGATGTTTAATTCTAGAGTACAAACCGTGAGTTTGTATCACGAATTTATTCAAACAGCTCTCGTTCTATTGTTTTCAGGAGCCCCATACGAAGTTATCGTTCTATCCGATTCAACTTCCCAACCAAAGACCCCCGATGAACCCATGTCCGCGCCGACTACAACTTCAGCCTCCGCGCCTGAACGCGCTTCTGCTGTTGTACCCGAGGCTACTTCCACACCTACTTCCGTGGATGCACCGCAACTAGAAAATGCATCTACGGAAAGCATCCAAGAGTTAGAGCCTGATATTTTGTGTTTACTTGGAGAAGAGCCTGCACGGGAAGAGAAGTTTGGTGAAAATGTCCATAAAGACATTGCTAATAGGTGGACTGATATTCTGGTCAATGGCTTAAAGGATGAAACAAAAAAGGACATATTGAAGATTTATAGTGTACCTTACAATTTGAAAATGGCCCAGGCTCCAACACTTAATCCTGAAATCAGAGCAGCGGTTAATGAAGGTGCTTTGAAGAGGGACAATATATTGTCTGACAAACAGAAGGTTTTATCTTCTATCATAACCTGTGTAGCCAACACAATCACTGCTGTCTTGCAAACGGGCTCTTGTGACGAGGAGATTAAATGTCAGACATTAAAATCCCTTAGTGATGCTGGCAGACTTTTATGTCACACACATTACAGTGAGACACAAACAAGAAGAAACTTTTTGCTGTCTTGCCTTAACAAAGAAATTAAGGATAATGTAAAGGACCTTAAACGTGATCACTTACTATTTGGTAATGATCTCCAAGATAATTTGAAATCGATGAAAGCCATTATAAGAGCAGGCACCGAGTTAAAACCTACAGCTGCCAAGCCAAAATTGCCACCCAAAAACCTTCAACCAAAGGAACACACGTTGAGGACTTTAAACTGGAGGGGCCCGCCACCGCCGCAGTCGCAGCCGCGTCGCATGCCACCGAGGCAGACCGCGACGGCTGGTGGGCGCAAGCAACTCCCGATACGCCGTGTGACGGATCGCCGTGCTCCGCGCCAGTACAACCAGACTTCACGGCGTTAGCTGAAGTGGACCATACCAACACTCAGGCGGGTAAATTAAAGTTTTTTCACCATAATTGGTCGCAAATCACAAATGATCCTGTAGTGTTAACTTGGGTTAACGGTTTGCAAATTCCAATTTCAAACGATATATCTCAGCTTTTATCTTATCCACATAATGGTCTTAAGTCTGATGTGGATAAACTGCTCATTACTAAAGAAATCAATAATCTTCTTAGTATTGGTGCCATAAGCGTGTGTGAACCATGTGATGGTCAATTTTTATCAAATATTTTCCTTGTTAAGAAAAGTAATGGGACAAATAGATTTATTTTAAATTTAAAATCCTTAAATAGATTCATCATTGCGCCACACTTTAAGCTTGAAGATTACAGAACTGCTATGAGACTCATGTCAAAACATAGTTACATGTGTTCTATTGACCTTAAGGATGCATATTTCGCTATCAATATTCACAGCGAATCTAGAAAGTTTCTGCGATTTAGTTGGTTGGGGAAGCTGTATGAATTTCAAGTTTTGCCATTTGGTCTTAATATAGCACCTTATGTATTTACAAAAATTATGCGTCCAGTAATGCAATTTCTACGTAATCAAGGCTTATTGTCCGTCATTTATTTAGATGATCTATTGTTATTTGGAAATACTTATATGGATTGTAAACATAATTTTGAAACCACACAAGAATTACTTCAATCATTAGGTTTTACAGTAAACCTAAAGAAGAGTGTTGGTATACCTAGCCGAACTGCAACATTTTTAGGTTTCGTTTTCAATTCCGAGAATCTTACGATTAGCATTCCAGTAGAAAAGAAACGTAGAATCAAAGATGAACTTTTACACTTCTCTAACTTAAAAAGATGTAAGTTACGCAATTTTGCTCATTTGATAGGATTACTGATATCAATTTGCCCAGCAATGCAGTACGGTTGGCTATACACAAAAAAAAAAAAAATTTGAGAGAACTAAGTATCTTAGTTTAAAACAAAAAGATGATTACAATCAATATATTAATTTACCTGTTTCTTTACGCGAAGACTTTGACTGGTGGCTTAGTAATATTGACAATTGCGCCAGTCCTATTCGTTCCAGCGATTATAAGCTGGAAATATACTCAGATGCGTCTCGAACCGGTTGGGGTGTCAGCTGCTCAGGCCAGACGGCCAGCGGACAATGGTCTAGCAAGGAATTAACTCAGCACATTAATTTCTTAGAGCTGACGGCAGCATTCTTTGGGTTGAAAATTTTCGCCAATGATTATCGTAACTGTGAAATACTTTTACGAATTGACAATTCCACTGCTATCTCTTATATAAATAGGATGGGCGGCATACAATTTCCCCATCTTAGTTCTGTTGGTCGTGACATTTGGAAGTGGTGCGAAGAGCGATGTTTGTTTGTCTTCGCTTCCTATATTAGTGCTAAGGATAACTATATCGCAGACGCGGAATCACGCCGCATACATGCTGATGTTGAATGGGAGCTCGCTGACGATGCCTTTCAAGTTATATGTAAAAAATTCAATCGGCCTGATATTGATTTATTTGCGAGTCGTTTAAATAAGAAATGTTCAAAATTTGTTTCTTGGCATAATGATCCAGAAGCATTTAAGGTAGATGCATTCACCTTGAAGTGGTCTACCTATTTTTTCTACGCATTTCCTCCATTTTGCTTAGTTTTAAAGGTTTTACAGAAAATAATTCTTGATAAGGCGGAAGGTATTGTTGTGGTCCCTCTCTGGCCAACACAGCCTTGGTATCCACTTTTTAGGAAGTTGCTAATTACTAGTCCAATTGAATTTACACCTGATAAAACTTTAGTTTCATCCCCTTACAGTGTGGAACACAAGTTTCAAGAGAGCCTTATCCTGGTTGCCGGAGTATTGTCAGGCAGGCATTTCTGATGCAGGGCTCCCCTCCAGATGCTGCGGATGTGATGTTGGCGTCTTTAGCTGGTAGTACTTTAAAACAATATAATACATGTTTTAAACGATGGTTTACCTTCTGCCAGGATAAAAACTTAAATTTATTTCAAGCATCAGTTGCTAATGTGTTAAATTTCTTAGTTACCCTTTTTTAACCAGGGTCAAAAGTATGGCTCAATTAACTGTACTAAAGCAGCACTATCGCTTCTTTTAAACTCGGTAACCATGAATGACCCACGGGTCACGAGGTTTATGAAGGGGGTCTTCAAGTTGCGAACTCCACTCCCAAGATATAATTTTAATTGGGACCCGTCTATTGTTCTAGATTACTTGAGTAATTGGTTCCCTAATGAAAGTCTTTCCTTTGACAAACTATCGAAAAAATTAACTACACTTTTAGCTTTAGTTACTGCACACCGAGTGCAAACATTGTCGTTGATTAAGGTGTCTAACATTAAAAAATATAATAACGAAAAGTTCGTAATTAACATCACGGATTTAATCAAAACCTCGGCCGTGAATCGTACCACACCAATATTGATACTTCCTTATTTCAACGAAAGACCTTCCATTTGTCCTGCTAGAACTTTAGAACAATATTTAACTGTATCAGCAGATAAGAGAAAACCTGAATGTAACTCCTTATTAATTAGTTTTAAGAAGCCTTTCAATAATGTAAGCTCACAATCTTTAAGCCGTTGGATCAAGGACATCCTGACTGAAAGCGGTATAAACACATCTGTCTTTAGCGCCCACAGCACAAGGCATGCAGCTACTTCTGCCGCCAATAAGCTCGGGGTTAGCATAGATATTATTAAAAGAACTGCGGGTTGGACCGGCAAATCAGAAACTTTTGCAAAATTTTACAATAGAGAAGTAGCTGCAGACACCTCAGATGCCTTTGCCCGGTCCATTTGTAGGATGGCTCCAATCAACGAATGATAATGATTACTTTATCTTTGTTACATGTATGAACCTATTTGATTTTCAAAGCTTGTGTTATTGATTATATTTGTAAGGTATATTACATATATTGTAGTTTATCTTTTTTCCCTAAATAATATAGTTCCCTCTTCACTATTTCGTGAGACTCTAAACATCTACAAGTAATAAGTGTAATCTCGAAGGGCGAATCACTGAAGTTTAATAGAAAGTCAAACGAACTTACCTGTAAGTGACGTTCGATGACTATTAAACGATGTGATTCGCCCGAGAGATTACACTCCCTCCCTGACCCTGATCAAGATACATCTAGATCCTCCCCTGACTTGCACGAAATAGTGGCTAACGATGGCTATAGGGGGAAAACGTGTATGAGATACCCACATTAGGGCGCATCAAATTGTTTTATTTTTGTTGCTCTAAAATCGTGTAAGATGGCAGCACATATCCGTGCTACTACAAGTAATAAGTGTAATCTCTCGGGCGAATCACATCGTTTAATAGTCATCGAACGTCACTTACAGGTAAGTTCGTTTGACTTTCTATTAACTAGCGACAATCTCCGCACAATAATCGCGTTCAATTCTCACAGTGTCAAGTAACAAACGGACAAAACATACATAATGCATGACACATTATAAGTGCACCTACAGAAGTAGAAGTACAGACAACCACAAAAACACCGCCGCACCGCGAGAATGCTAACACCGTTTTGGTAAAGCTCTCTCGATAATCGAGATGCGGAAGCGAGAATACAGAATACGGACGACGTTCAGACGCCTCCGAGGTGCCTGAGAGTCGTAAAAGCCTTATTTATTGTAGAAACTTGTGTTGAAGTACTGTTATACTTGAAGCATAGGACGACGTGACAGGCATTCTAAGGCTTTGTAATGGGTAAAGCGAGATTTTATTCTCGTTGCAGGTGTATTTGTAGTTAATCTGATGAAAGCCTTTTTAATATGGGAAGATGTTTACGAATGAGGTTTCAGTACGGTTTTTAGGAGAGGTATGGAAATATTGTTGTCATAGGTTGTGTAAAGTGCTTTTCCCTTGCCAATTCCGATCAAATTTATAAAGCAAAGTAAGATTTATGGATCAAAAACTCCTGATAGAACATAACGAAGGATTGATCAATACCATCTTGATTAAATACCTGTAAGAAGTGACAGATAAGGAAGCAGTCTATTTAATATATATTACGGAAGAGGTGACGGTAATGACAGATATTGCAGCAGTAATACAGTTCTCAGTATCTGAATTCAACCTTAGCGAGTATCACAAAGGGGCGACCAATCAAACTGCATGAATGCACCAGCACACGGCACTAGAGCAACAGTACGTAATGATCTCGGTTCATCTGGCTTCAATCACGTTCAATTCACAAGTCGTTCGGTCCCAAGCCCATTCAATGGTGATAGCGGTGTGCACCTCTGTTGAACTAGGTACGCTCTTGATTGATGTTTTCATCCATCTTTTTCGCTCACAATTTTATTTGTACTGCCATGTTGACTTTAAGTTTGTTGGTGAATTTCGAGCAAAGTGTGTATTTGACTGTAGACATTGAAGAGGTCAGTCAATAAACTATGAATTATTGCAAATAAGAACAAAATAAAACTATGTTACAAAATTGCCGACAGCTTCGACGTAGTACAACAATAGCCTATTCTTGTCCATGGTCACTATAAACTATCTTTGCAACTGGAAACTAGGTGATATACTGCTTTTAAATGCATAGACTTTTCTCTAAACTTTAACCAACTTTTCGTTTACTGCAACTTGGCTTGATCCCGAACTTGTCAGCAAAAAATTCGCAAACCTTTTTTTCCAATCATGTCAAGTCGCATTTTCTTGCCAAAGCCATCTTTTGGCGCCAATTCCACCCACCATAGACATCAAATACCAACAATGCAAAGAAATATCTTGAAAGATATGCCCTGTATTAAAAAAAAATATGGTTACAAGTAGCAAGAATGTAGATAGGCGATAAGAGTAGAGGGAGACCAAATAAACGATAGATGGACTGTGTGAAGGATGGTATGGCTAGTAAGAAGGTGACTGCTGAGACGATGAGGAAAAGGGAATATTAGAGAAGTATGGAAGAAGAAGACATGCTGCGCCAACCCCAAATAAATTGGCATGAGAAGGATGATGATGAAGTTGTAAGTTCAAATAGCTTTTCGAAACTCGCTAAAGCAAGTCCGCAAAAAATTGTACACGGATCTCTTGGTGCGCCCAAAATCGAAACTAACGCTAGTCTAAATCTTGATTTTACAACACAATTTTACAAAACCTGTGGTAGAGTCATTATTATCATTAAACGCCAAAACAACCATGCTGCACTATATAGTGAACACAACATACAAAACCAAGCGAAACGAACTACCCCATTCAGTACAATAACGTGTGCTAGGGTATGTCGTTGTTAGCGATACACAAAATACCTTCCCTTTTATACGAGAAAACGCCATCAGCAGACATATTAACATGTGAGGTACAGTCGTAAATTTTTATATGAACGGGTAACACGTCACGGTGATGACGTGTTACGTGAACGATGGGAAGTATGGCAACACACGTGTGTTGCCATGCTGGGTTATATTTACGTGGGAAGGGGGAAAATTGCGTGACGGAGTTGCAAACGAGACAGTGTTTTCGCACAAACAATGCACGCACAATTTGGGATATCTGTTTTGTATACATCATACACATGATCCGTGTGATATGACTGACATGAGGGGATTTCTGCTTGTTTTATTCACTTTGCGGTTAAGTAGGTCAGGTTTGAAACGTGTGGCTGTTTCTTTAGATACTTTTTAGCATTTGTTAGAGCCACATTAGTAGCTAAACGTTTTACTCTTTGACAGTTTCGTTTTGTTAGTGCAAGTTAGTGTTGCCATATAAAAAAGGTTTTGTCACAAATCTGTCGATTCTCTTGTTGTAAATTATTATCAGCGAAACAACAAAGGCGGTAGCTGATGTCCAGTGTAATAAATCATCAATTAATTACACTTCGCACATTATCATTACAGTGTTAACAAGCGTGCACCGTTAACTTTAAGATAAAGTTTCGAAAAACCATATCAATAACAATTTACGCATTAACACTTAAAGTTCCCACTGCTTTCCACTTACCGAAGTACTACAGAAATATCTTTAAAATACTTGAAAAATTCCAGCTTTACATGGGTTAACTAGGTAGTGCAGGTCTTTATTCAATTTTATACCTTAACAATGAGTTTTAAAGTGGAATTTAATCGTTTCTTTAAATAGAATCAGTTGGTTGAGGGAAATTAACACCGTGGGATATTGAGCGGACATCAATCATTGACAACTAGGTACCGTAATGGGGCATCGACAACCCACCATATTATTCAATGGACTTAAATTATCACTTTATAGTATATTACCCATTAATTTCTCAACACAAAGAAGTTATTATCGATATAAATACGCTTACGAAATAAGCGTTTATCGTTATTCATTGAATTTAATGGTCGGCTGAATACCAGATCCACAGGTGCTTTCTCATTCTCTTGCATCAGAACTGAGCGTCAAAAGAATTAAAGGGAATGCCGACAAACTGTGAAGATGAAAAGCAAAACTCTGCCAAACTTATAACTGAGGCCTATCTATACAGGGTTATATTGTGTTACCTAGCGAAACTCTACAAATGTGATAGTAATCGATACACTAGAACTAAACAATTGCTACTCCTTCATATTTAAACGAAGTACAGAAACGGCTCGATGGGTTGACGATGTCGTTAAAACGGGATGAAGGATGCAGAACCAGGAGGTGTGGCAGAAGAAAGGGATCCAGCAGTGGGTAATACAGGGCTGATAAACTACGAATGATGACTACAAATTGGTACTCACAGGTCTTTAAGCATTTGTTTACCTCTTTATCAAATACTTTTGGAACAGACTACACATATACTTCTATACTTAGGTACATCGAACCCCAGACATGCTATCATCTAACACAGTACAGTCTCTGTTGTCATAAGCGCTCCGTGTCAGTAGAGATTATGTCAAAGTTATCTTTCTATGATAACACATCAGAAGTAGGACATTAGTGGACTGAAGCATATTCCTATTGTAGACTCACTTTAGGGAGGACGACTAACACTATAACTAACATAATTATACAATTAGGGAAATATTTAAAAAAAGTTTCACAATCAGGCGTGACTTTATCTCTATCTTTATCCATCATGTCCACGAAATTCATGGCATTAAATGTTAAGCACAATCATTATTTTAAAAAAAAATATGAGTGACGATGCTGGATGCAGCATCGCCGTCCCACCCGCAAAAATATACTCAAGCAGGAAAATGCAATAACAATTAGCATGTCATGCACCCAAACCTATACTAACCTATAGCAATACTGAATAAGGATGCATTTGATCTGGAAGCCGACCTAACATTGTTGGGAAAAGCTAGGTAGATGATTATAGAGTTATTATTCTAATCTCCTCCTTTTAGATCATTCATCAGCGCTACTGTTTTAAGCGTATATTACACTTTAACCAACTTATCAGTACAGCTGGCAAAACACTAAAATAAATGTATCAAGTTTAATATATCGATGCAAATTTTCTTGACAAGCACCACCACCTTAAACTGCACACTTTAAGTGGTCACACTATAAAATACAGACAAATTATTTCCAGACCCTAAATCTAGATCTAAAACAAAACAAGTGTAACAATTTGTCCTGCATTTAATGTTACATTTACAAGACCTTGTTAACCAGCCCCTGATAGTATTTCTACAATGTAAGGCAATAAACTGGGTCGTACCTGAACTAGAATTTCCGCTAGGCAATATTTTTTAATGCGACAACACTGACACGGAAACGGCGCCTGCGCCGGATCGTATGCACAAGTCATGACCGCAGATGTATACTATGTAACTTGACATACAATATGTAAACGCAATTACGCAGACAAAGTAAAATAGCTAGCGGAACACGATTACATAATAGGTATCATAGAATTGATTTTTTGAGGGTCTGAAGCATACACATTTCAAGCTATTTTCCAGTATAACAAAGTCACACTACAAAGCCGCGGTCGTTGACTCCAAAAAAACATCAATTTTCCATCATACACTTGTCCAAATATAACTACACCATGACGTCAAATGAACATCCATACCAGATAATCTAATATATAAAATTCTCGTGTCTCAGTTCTCGTGTCATACTCCTCCGAAACGGCTTGACCGATTTTGATGAAATTTTTTGTGCTTATCCGGTATCTATGAGAATCGGCCAACATCTATTTTTCATACCCCTAAGTATTAAGGGTTGTCCACACCAAACATTTTTTTAGTCACCCATCAAAGTTACCGGGAACGAAGTCGCGGGCATCAGCTAGTAATATTATAATAATTCAAAGTAAACTATGTCGGTCTGTATGTTACGTTTTACCTGTTACGGTTGACCAGATTTAGATGAAAATGGCACACAGGGCCTACCATTTATTCCGGTAGTGTACAGACGCCAGCAAATCAGGCTACTATAATCTGTCAAGTTTCTTTAATAGATTTTTACCTTTATCGCTAAAGCATTAGGTTCACGGTTAATTGGAAAAATTTAACAGTTTCGGGTAGCTTATTGTTTTAGCGCCTGTACGTTCTTTTGTCATAATTTTCGACCTCCATACGGGCAAAGCGCTAGAAGCAAATATCGCATTTATGTTGAAGCCTTTTAAAACGGCTGTTGTGAACTTGTCACAATATTTTCGTCACTGTCTTACTCTGTTAACAATGTCGAAAGTTAAGAACTCGGATTAAGTTGTTGTCGGCCGCGAACGATCAATCGCGCAATGTCAAGACCGTTAACAGACTTCTGGAGATTAGATTAAAAGTTTGTAAATAATGTGAAGAGGTCTGAAACAGCGTTAGCTGGGTGACCACACTTGTAAACGACTTCGAACTATACCTACATTATTTGTCGCAATCAGTTCGGGCGGCGCGATATCGAATAGTATCATCCGAAGACGAATGAAGATTAATTCGATTTTCTTACTTGGATTTAAAGCTTTTTCTCATCAGCTAAAGCCAATTCTGCATCAAAAAGTGTGGTCACTCCTTAACGCGAAGAGTTGCGACCTGAAACAGCGTTAGCGGATCTATCGACGTGCGCAGACGCCGTCTTACCATTTTAGGAAGCGGTTCACTCAACTGTCACGAGCTCGTGATTCTTCGCAGAACCGAGGGGTTGCTATGCGCTTGCGCTCACAAATCGAGAAAAGTATTCCTCTATTCGATACCGAGAACGCCCACAGACTGTTTAAAGCCGGTTTTGTAATTACCGTGAAAGACATGAAAGCGCGATATTGAGTAAAAACCAGAAATTACAGCAAGCTCTTCCAAATGAACGCACTGAGGCATCTACATAAAACTCACATTAGTAGTCCGCGCTTTGTTCCGCGTCCTACTAAAATATCTTGAAGAGAATAAAGCCTAGGGAGCGGAAAATAAGCTTTTTAGCGCTAACAATGAACTACAGAAACTGAGAGAGTTATTTGAGTTCAGTTCGTGTGATTAATTTTGCATACCCTGAATTAAACATGTTCCTGGATTTGGTTCACTGGAAAAGGACGCGGTTAGAGACGAAATGTGAGATTACGGAGGCAATTTTGGCAAACAATGGCTCATTTATGATCTAATTGAAAAGTACCCCTAAACTCGTAACATATATATATAGTTCATGATCTCTCTTGGTCTCAAAAATATATTAGATTGCGTGTCTTGTCTTTAACCTGCAAAACCGTTACTTTCATTCAAGACATGAAAGCAAATTTTTCCTTGTAAGAACATGAACATTTTGAACCTAAAAGTGGCGCAATAAAAGTCACTGTTCAAGCAAATATGTTAAAAAATAATTAGTACTGCTAATTGCAAAAACAGCGAACTTTCGGTAAAAACAAGAACGAATCAAACAAAATGGAGTAAACGCAGGTGTCACAGATAACAATCGGTGTTCATAAGTACTGGTGGACACGCAATGTGCAAAAAGTAATATGGCCTCCTTGACATGGGGACATTGATTTCGATAACAATAATTTCAATGTGCTGACAGAAATATTCGAGGAAGTATCA
This sequence comes from Diarsia brunnea, assembly GCA_949774965.1. Taxonomy (NCBI): domain Eukaryota; kingdom Metazoa; phylum Arthropoda; class Insecta; order Lepidoptera; family Noctuidae; genus Diarsia; species Diarsia brunnea. The sequence continues at coordinate 14,874,852 of OX459008.1, read as the reverse complement.
ACAGGTGCAGTAAATAATGATTATAACGATGTACAATTTGTATGGTGTCAAAAGAAATTGAGTAACAAGCATCATCATCATAATTATTGACACTACCTGGTTTATGTTTTGTTTTTGACACATTTGGGACTGTCAAAGCTCATTGTAGATGTCGCGTCCATAGCTAAGTCCCAATCTGACCAATCAGGTGAAGATATTTTGAAATAATTATTAAATGCTTTTTTTCAACCAATGGCGATGCTTGGAACTAGCTACGCTAGCGCCTGTAATTTCACAGTTACCGTCTTCATAACAAGTAGATCCAAGTTTGTTCTATTCTATATTCCGAATTTGAAACGACTTAAAAAATATCTCGTAAGAACTTTTGGCAAAAATTGTGGATCTTTATCGATACAGGTAGGTATAATATCCAAATTTCCATAAAATTCGAAACTGGTATAGCCACAAACGAATTCCAAAGACGCGTAGTAATTAAGTGAGCCTTCACCACTTGTTCAGATGTGCTACATACAAATGTGCCAGCTAGATGCAGGTGTCAGGAGATACCGATCGTGTCAAACAAGTACCGCTTGCAAGATGCTGAGGATAATCTTGTCGCCCATTAATAAGACGTCGCGTGAGTTCAGCACGCAGTTTGTAATGAGGATGTGATGAAGGGATACGAGATACTTGAAACACTTGCCAATCGTACAGATACTTCATACTGCATGCTTCTTTTGGCGCTTGAATGACGCTGTCAAGAGGGCGCTGTGCGTCAACTGTCAAAATTGTCTATGAAAAAAAAATGGCGGCGTTAGTTCCGTTTATGGCCACGCGCCAAATGATCCATATAAAACTATACTGGAACCTGTCAAATAATCTGATATGTGGGTCAAACGGCCAGTGTTGGCAATCAAGCGCGAGAAAACAAAGCTAATGGTAAAGGTCATGATTAAACATGCAAAAATGTCATCTATCCACTTTTTCGATATAAAAATGAGCTTAAAATGTGACGTTAAAAACCGTTATTATCCCTGCAGATCTTATAAAAACGTGATAGGTTTTTAAATAAAAAACATATAATAATTCCATTCTTTAGGAAGAACCGTTTGACTGTGGTCTACAAAGAGTTATTGCAATGGGATTCTCTTCATCTATGCTAACATTTTCATTGTCTCTTTTTATAACTATGAACTTTGTTCAATGTTTAAAGGGTAAAGACACATCGGTTGACCGACCGAATCGCATGAGAAACACAAACATACTAATCCTATAACAAATATTGTGCTACAACCATTGTTTGAAAGTGAACGCGTGCTGATTTTTTCGTCGTTTTACTTTTCAAACAACTTTTTTTGATACACAAAAGAGTTCCCAGACATTAAAAATAAATTCGATTGTTGTCTACGCTTTTTTGTTGCACTACAATCGCATATTTTTATTTAGGTTAGGCATTGTTTGATGTTATCTATATTGGGATAAAAACCAAGCCATTAATTTAATACAAATTAAAAATAATGCTTTCATTGTACTTGGTCAGTTTCAAAATATTTGCAATAACTGTTCGTAGAATTTCCTCCGAAATCTTTCTAATGCAGAAGTGAGACACCATCACACCAATATAGTTTCTATTAGGAATCTGATAAATATTTTAACAAAATAATTAAAAATCTACATCCAGAATAACTGCAAATGAGCTCTCCTATAAACATAATTGCCTCATATCTCATGATCATGGGTGATCTTCTAAAAACCAGTGATATACCGAGAAAGTAAAAACTTCAGCTTTTGTCAAGATCCCAACAACTCTCGATGAAAACACATCTGGCGGGCAAGTACTGAACGTATGAACAGGTAAGTAAACATTTGCATACCCTAGCTCAGTGAAGGTGTTGAATAAGGCACGGCATCCCTACGCATTGCCATATTTATCCTGGTCTCTACAGAAAATAAATGTAACTTTGTCTTTGGTTTGATATTGTCAGCGGCAGAAAGAGTGTGAGGTCATTGGCTAATTGACTACTTTGACTACTGTTAAAAATTTACGAAAATGTTATGTTATTTCAAAGAACTAACAGAAATTATACGATGTATAAAAAAGTAATAATTTCGATCAAAAAATGGAATAGCTATACGCTTTAGAAATTTTTGTGGCGGGCGTTGGCGTGGCGGGTTCTATCCTTGTCGCGCCAAACGGCCCTTTGTACTACGTAATTATGTGGTATGAGTTAGGACGTCACATCTTCATAGCGCTGTCTTTGTCTAGCAAGCCATTTTAAATCGGTTCAAAACTAAGTTTTTTTACTTTTGCCTATCTTTTTATTTACTGTTTCCACAGATCACAAGTAAAAAAATTTGTCAAGTACCCATCAAGTACCCAATTGTATGAGGTTTCGGGTAGAATATAACATTGTCATAGTTCATAACACAGAGTACATCTTCTTTGACAGTCATTCGGATTTTATGTCCCTGCAACATGGACATCTATTTTATTTTCGTGAAAATTTAATCTCGGAGAAGTTTTAATAACACCGCCTAATCGCTTGCCAGGCCATTCCTGAAGGCTTAAAATGTCAAGAACTTGTCAATTATCCTGTCGATATTTGACGTCCATATTGGTTCGGAGGATGGTTCTTGCCAACTACAAAATACAAATAAGTGTAGTTTCGCTTAATGTTTGCATAGCCGGTTTCATCAGTGTGACCACTTAACATAATATGTTAAAGTACGAGCCGGAAATGTAAATTGGTGTTACAACTTTGCATGTCGATCTGTATGTAGGTTCACATTTTGGACCTGCGTGCCTGCAGTATTATTTTTTGACTTGACCAAATTGCTTACATGCCTGAGCAAATAAAAACATAAAAACTTATGTCTCAGCTAATCAACTTTAACTCAAAACAACTCACCAGAACTTGAACATTTTTAATAGCTATGGCACCACCCAAATTGTTATCTTTTCAATAGAAGAATAATCATCGAAATCGGCGTGCTAAAGAATTATCGCTGAACAGCCATTAGAAAAATATAATAGATTTCATTACTTTCGCATGAAAAAAATAAACCTTCTAGGCAGTGGGCAAAAAAAAAGCAAATGAAAGAGGAAATAGTCTGCGTCGGGCAGCCGTCGCTCAAGACCGTGTAACTCAGAGCAGAGGACATTTGTGTTGGGCTCTTATTAGTGTTGGGAAACTATATGATGTCGATAAATTACGCTGACTGAACGTTTCTACATTTCTTGGGGTTGGCGCAAATTTACCTACATGTTTTTTCAACATTTCAGCTTGACTTTATACTTTATTAAATAGCACGTCTAGTTAAATTAGATTTAAGACGGCAAATTTTAGTTTTTAGAGTCAGTAAACAAGGGAAGGGAAATTTTTCTATCTCGACGCTTCAACGCAGCTGGTGCCTACTTCATTAAAGTAGGTAGGTACCTAATCAATTCACTAATCGGGGTATAATAAAGGAAAGTAAATAAATTAAACTGCAGCAGCATACGAAAACCGTAACAAGAAATATGATAGTAATGTTGTCGAGCCATAGTGATATCTCCAGCAATTAACTAACACCACTTACACCTGCCCTTGTTCATATTAATCAAATTTAATTTGAAACGTTCGCGTGTTCGTTCAATTCTTATTACACGAATTCACATGGGGGAGTCCCAAAAATCGATACGCAGGTGCGGTCAACACTAGACGGCATGGCGCCTCTAATTCAATCCGGTCAAGAAGGGAGGACGCTTATTGCTGAGCCCTTACATACATTACACCTCGCACTCGATTCGGCCGGGTTGTATCGCCCATGATTTTGAACTGACGACTTCCCCTTCCAGTCATAAATTCTCTTCCTCTGCAAAAGTACCCGGCCTAATTAACTTGGGATACTTCAGTACTTCTGAATATTTCAGACGTGCTACCGGGAGCCTCGTGTCCCTTTGAAGGTTATCGCTGACTATAATTACGTGGTAATATTTCAAAAGGTTTGGGCAAGCTCATGAGGGATCGAGGTAAGGCGGCCTAGAATATGGAACCGTGTAAAAGGGTCGTGTTACGTCAAAACTTTCCAGACTTTGCAGTAGGCGTCATTATCTTCTCCTGGGGATTATGTGCGCGTAAATTTATAATAGCCCTCGAACAGATGAACTCAGCTTCTATTGTGTTAAGACGCTGCTGAAGTGCTAAGCAAAACTTATGTTGATTTATAGACACAAAAAGAGTACCTATATTCGTAGTTAGTTCTCTTCAAGACATGGACATACTCTTTAATTACTGAAAACTGGGTCTGTCGTTGATCACTGGATGTTATCTCCTGCTATTATGAACACACCTTTAAGAAAATAGGACACTTAAGCTACAATTTCTCTCCAAATCGAAATTTAAATAATAAACCTCACACAGACAAATAAGGACATGACCACACACCACGTCTCGGGCCTAGGGTCACCATCTGTCTGGTATTTGTCATGTTTCCGGACTTTTTGACCTATTGGAATTTTAGATAGAAGTAGCTGAGCGATGACTTAAAAAAGAAAATTAAAAATTCAAAAATGTTTGGACTGATTCACAGCTATTTCTGATGGAGGTAAAAACTACAGACGTTAGTACTATTATTTATTTTGTGCTACAGAGTCGTACTTTTCTGCAAATGTCAGGTTTTTTGTCAGATTTTTTCCAAAATGGTAACCCTAACCGCGTCGCCGTCGCAACAAAGTGTCGCGAGGTGAACGAACGACCGCCGCAAACGACTCCCTGAGCATTTCTCGCGACGTTTCCGTTTCCTGCGACCAATCGATAACAATATCTCCGCGAGTGTGAAGTGTCTCACTACGAGTAGTGACAACTACACCCGAACATTTCTCATTGATAGAATATTTTATAGAAGCTGTAAGCTTTCGGAGCAAACTTCAGTAAGTAGGTACAGTGGTGCTTATATCCTTTGGCGCTTAAATAATATTGCCAGGAGGGTACTGTTGTAAAGGTTGGTGAAATTAACGGGATATTTACCGTGTTATATGAAGTGAAAATGGTAAATATCCCGTTACAAGTGTTAATAATAATGTAAGTGACCATGTCAGTTTGTGAAATAGTCTGTAGAAATCGTAATGAAAAACCAAGATGGCGACGTTAGTCCCGATTAGCCCAGCCCACGCATCAAAAATACCATGAAACATTGCTGTTTCCAAATCAATCCCCAGAACAAAGTCCTTTAAAATGCAATTTTGGAAAGATTATGTTAAAATTTATAACTAACAAGACAGTTAGTCGAGGACACATTTAACATTTACATTAAGCACCCATAAAGCACTCGGTCTAGTCCTAGTTCAGAGCCATAGAGTCATAGTTTAAATTCTTTACTACTCTATGGACCATTGTCAATGTTAAGAGCCTATAAACTGAGCGGGTTAGGTGCTGAATGTCAAGCTAAAGGTCGAGCCGCGGTTCAAGCACATTAAGCGAGGCCAGAATGTGTATCGGGGACGCTAGATTAGCTACAGCATTTCTGACTTTTCTTGTAGAGTTGAATAGGAAAAGACTTGGAGCCTAGGTTTACAAAGGAAATTTTACACTTTCAAGAGATGATCTGCGACTGTCTATGGTTGAGGTAAAAAGATGTGGCCCTGTGAATGAATAACATTCACAGAATCGAGGGACCAGGCAAACTTGGCACAAGAAGAGGTGATGATGATAATGAAAATGAAGAGATGAACTATAAAGATGTAGCACCTAAAACAGTCTCAAGAGACAGAATTTTCTTCTGTTTTCGTTTCTCTCCACGTTGATATTATCCCAAACAGTTCCAAAATCCATAAATGTGATCATACATTCCCAACTAATCGAAGGTGAGAGGAAATCAAGAAAAACGTACCGCCGTACCTCTTAAACGTTTATGTGAAGTGCTCTCAACATTTTGTCGTACAACGCGACGTGCACATTAGGCCTACCCTTGTGATGTGTGAGCCGGAATAGGTAAAAGGTTTTCAACATCTGCTCCCCCTACAATATTAAAAGTTGTGCAAAGTGGGTGCGAGTTTATAAAAAAGCGTCGTCTGGCGAGAAATATGACGGTGTTGAACCATGAATGTGTATTGAACGAGTCTAATACACACTGCTTTTGAGCCGGCATAATCCTTGTACGAGATATTTATTTGTCGTCTTCTTGTTCAGTAAAAGTCACGCGAAATATTCTTAAAGTCTTGTCGTTTAATATTTTCTTTTAATCTTTTATGTAAAACATGTTTCAGTCAAAATACGGTTCGATTAAAAGAGGATTATAATGATTTAATTACAACATGCACAGCATTGCAAATATGATCAATAAATTATAATACTGTGTTTCGGTCGGGCTAGTTGTCTGGAAATTCTAGAATACGGTCCACTGAATATGACTAGCATTCGGTATTCTCTGTACAATTTGCAGCAGTTATAGGCTAGTCATCACTCATAACTGTTTTCAAGAACACTAGCAAAAGCAGCTCTGAATAAATTATCGCTTACAAATTACCAAGAAAGATAGTACAGTAAACGGCTTTTAGGAGAAACCTGACATGAGCCTTCTGAGAAGGTAAACTTAATTGTTAATGAACGTATTGTTCGCTTTATCCACGTTCATAACCACCCAATGAGTACAGTACAGCAGTGTATCCAGGTGGCAAGACAAGTGACAGTCGTTTTCTGCCGTTTCATGTTTCTACGAAGACAGACTTTAAAAAGATTGACATCTAAATTGCGAGTACATTGTACTAGGTATTTTAATTAATTTTAAGTTTGCATGCTGAATATAAGTAAGTTACCATATTTCATGCAAATAAAGAATCTTCAGTGACATTTCTTCCAACTTATTTTTGCAGGCGTGAAAACTCAGAACTAAAATAAATGTACCAAGTTTGACATATCGATGCATATTTTCCTTGACTAGCAGCGGTGTAGTTATAGTGGTCATACTATATGTTTGACTTTTTATTGCTTTGTATCTAAGTCCCCTGAAATCCGAAAGGAGTTTGAATTGATATCGAATAGATACAAACACTGATTAGATGCAATCTGTCTACCATTGATTCCTAAGTAAGGTTTGTGGTAAAAATCGTTGAAAAATTCACCCCAGGAGCGGCCAACTTCGTCCAATCCAATTACTGACGCGGAACTCCGGAAATTCTAAACCGATTATACGGAATTGAAAACATTAAGTACTTTACGGATTTCGACTGTCCGTCGTCGGGATATCGAACCTTATTTCCGGCGAATTGGTGTCACATTATAATGGCGACGAAATGATTACGAAGTCAAAGATAGAATTTGGATGAAAATTATTTACGGTAAACTCTTATTTCGCACTTCGGGCAAAGAAAGTACTGATTAAGAAAGTTTTATAACTTGGCATTCTGGGGACAAACATCGTTTCGATAAAAACGTGACCGAAATTGCTCGTTACAACTTTTGGACTGCGAGCAAATCAGTTTTGATAGATAAATCATGCAAAACATAAACACCATAACAGCGAGCGTCTGAACTTATTTAAGTTTTATACAAACTTACTTATTTTCTACTTCCAAAGGGATTTAAATACACAAAAGATATTTTATTCAAAGTACAGAATGCAATTGATTGAATCCCGTGTTTTTCTTTCCATACGAACTATCAAGGATAATAGAAAAAGAAAACACTACTCAACTTCAATAACGTTCAATATCATTTCGCAAATGATTTATGTATTTAATAAACTAGATCATCATCATACCATACAATTTTACACGCGCACACACAAACACAACACACAGTACACTAAACATTACATCAGCAACGTGAATATTGATGTGAACATTCATAGATTGCTATTAATTAGAGCACTTGCACAATACCTACCTACATCAAGTAACGGAACCGCAACTAATGCGATTTGTACCTTAAGACACGGGTGTAAGATATTTAATGCTAACTACCTGATATTTATGACAGTAAAGTGACCCTAGCATTAGATGGAGGCAACGAAAGCTCGTTGTCTTCGTGACTCACGACTCGAAAGTGACAACTTACACGTACAGACACGGATAAAAGTGCAAATTGCATCCGGCTGTAAAACCTCGGGAACATTCAATTGAACAAGTCTCCGTGACCGATAATGGCTTGTTACATTGTACTGACAGCCTTCTGAACTTCACAGAATCACGGCTTTTTATGGTTTCCAAGGTTCTTTAAAGATTAATTTGTAGTCCTTCGGGTTTGGTCCACGTGGAGGTCATTATGGCCCCAAGGACTGAATGTACCTACTACCGGGAAAAAATATATACTATATTCAAGAAAAAGATCTACCTGTGTGACATTTGCATCCAAATCTGCTCAGTCGATAAGGTAGTCAGACAGAGTAGGTACTTACTTTTGAATTTATAATATTGGTGCGGATATTTTCGTTTTTCTGTTTCTACTCTATCATGGATTTTTCTAGGCATTCCCCAAAAGTCCTTGTTAAGCATTCTTGTTTTCGTTTCAATTTTCTTCATGACCAAGCTGTCCTCGGAAGTACTTTCACGAACCGTTGTTACCAGTGCCATAATCCGTATCAAAATTATTTAATGTCACTTTTGACACTTCTTGTTAGGCCCCGTTAATATTACAGTCTCTACACAGTTATTTTACCTTCTGACATGAGCATCCAAACTGCTATTAACGTATTTTAAAGACAAGAGAAAAGAGATCATTGTCATTTTGTCAGAAACGTTGGATAGACTGCGTCAAGGATGATATGGCACGAAAGAGAAGTATGGAAGAAGAAGACATGCTGCGCCGACCTCAAATAAATTGGGAAAAGGACTTCTTGCCAATGGGAGCGCTCTTATTGTAACGAAATTAAAGAGTACTGTGATTTTGACGGTGATGTAGATAACCAAAACTGAAACGACTACAGTTAACGGTGACGATAATCTATTTAGAAACACCTCTATCAATGACCGGATGACATTGTTATAAAGAACCTATTGTTTTATTTCATCTATATTAAATTGTATCGATTTAATCTCCATACTTTCAATTTCTTTTGTTCGAAAGGAACAATTACATTGGAATGACGCAACATTAAAATTTCTTTTGCCGGTCAAACTTTTAACACTTAACCTTTTTCGAGTGGCCAGAGATAAGTTTTAGGTCTGTAGACAGAGGCTGTTGATAACTTATCAGTGGAGATACTTCTTGTATCAACTTGGTTTAACTTTGTTATTACAGTTTTAAGAGACTCTTTTGAAGAAAGTTAGTACTTGCAATGATTTACTGAGTGATAAAAAGTAGGTACCGTACATAATTTATCAACATTTCTGTTCAAGAAAAGCTTGTACCGTAATTTCGTATATTTTCGGCACTGTTTCAGCTGCTTTATTTGTCAATAATTTTTAGTAAGTACTTAAATCTTTTATTAAACTAAGGATTCGTTGGCAGCGTTAACCAGTCCTTTATTTTCAAAAATCAAGAAAACACCACTGCAAAGTTCATGTCATCAACTCCTTACATTATCTGTGGCTCGCAAATAAAGCAGCAAAGGTCAGCGGACATACAGCCTATCAAGTGGCTCCTACGCGAACTTTCATAACAGGCTGAATGTAAAGTTTCCTGTGCCCTTACGTAAGACAGCGATGACGACGCGCCACCGTGCACGAGCGGTCGTGATCTTGAACCGAGGTCCGTGGGGGCATAGCAGTGTCTCATTGACTTGTACTTCAACTAACTTTGCTGTGGTCGCTTCTGACGTTCCAAGACGCTGCGACAATGACGCCAGATAGTTCCATTTGTGTCACTAAAATGCTTTAATAAAAAGTTTTCGGAATTCGACAATCAGTAGCAGGTGACGGTGAAAACGAGGGAAACTATTTTATAAGAATTTGACATGCACTCCAGCAGGGAGGTTATACAGGCCTCTTCCTGATTTGAAACAAATTAACGTAAATATTGCTGCACTTCTATTTAGTCATTAGTCTCTCTAATATCCATATATTGGGCAAGATGAATTTCGATCATTCTGCATTACTTAACAACTAATTATAGCTATTACAACACTTCGAGATACATCAGATAAAGAACGCTCTTTCAACGCATGATGTGTGGATCAAAATGAGATTAACTACCACTGCCGAATGTGCTATTAAAACTATTTTCACATCAAGTAGGCAAGTTTATTCGACACATCGTTGAGTAATATTGCAGCTTCATCGACTTCTCATAAGAATTTAATCCTCAAGTTTTCAGAATAGTCTTTCCGGTGAAGTTCTAAGATTATAATGTTTCGAAACGTGGAACGGGGCTTCGAAATGCCGCCGTTAATAATGTAAGGATCCATAGGTTATTAAGATAGTAAAACAATGGATTTGTGGAGTTGTACAGTGAAGAATGGTGCGGGTATGTGAGTGGGGTGTGTCGCGATTCCCACCGTCCCAAGCCAGTACCACGTGGGCTGTCGTTTGAAATAAACATGACAAGCTCGCTCTCTCTCATTATCATTGAAACTGTGGACTTGCCGAAGGAGTCGACCATTAACATAGAATTGGTTGCAGATTTGTTTACTCTCCCTTTTTTGGATTTATTTGTGGATGCTTGGTTAAGACTGTCGACTTCGATGTTTTTTTTGTGGTGTTGAACAGCTAGCGATAGATTCGACTAGAATTTTTCATACGCCAATTCGTCGTTTCCTTCAGCAGTCTTTTTTCCCTTTTCCCACCGGTCATTGCTGGTTAATAATTATAATCGGCCCTAGCAGACCACGTAGACAACATGTCCCTCCAATTATAATATTGTATCTCATTACTACGCTATCATGGTATTATTATGGTAATTTAATAATAGTACATGATACAAAATTCGCCCGCGTGCGACAAGCATGCCGCGGTAAGCAATTACCCGGACAAGCGAATCGCGTTCAGTCTGCTGGTTGCAATTGCTGTGATACAAATTTTAGACAATAGGAGAAGAGGTGCGTGTCAAAATTGGATCTCTTTTATTTTAAATATGCTGCTCAATGCCATAGGACAGCCAAGCGAGGACAAAGGAGAAGGTATTTATACTGATGTAACTCTTAAAATGTTAGTTTTTCTTTAAAAATCTGAGATGTGCTATTTTCCAATTATTGAAAGAGTAATAGTGTTCAGAGTTCTGACAGATTTGGTGAATTAGACCAGCTTCTGTCTTCATAGAATACGCATTCTCTTACTAAGCATTTACATTCCTAAACAGAGCTTCATCCATAGTACCAAAACTGAAAAAAACATCAGACTCAACTAGATTTCCGTAAAGTTGCTTATTAAGGTGGTCTTTCAGACTGTTGTCAATGTTAGAGAGTAACTTCTACCTAACCCTCATCTACTATACTTGCTCGAAGACTTGGAATAACATAAGGCTACGTTCACAAACTTTCTCCACTTAGTTGTGTAATTGTGTTACTGCAACAAAGTACGATAATTTTATAATACTAGGTAAATGTTAGCGTGGTTTGTGGGCGATCCTTGCACCTGGCGGGAGTCGGTTTGTCAACAATACCCCGCTAAACCTGTTCCAGTAAATGCGTAGACGGTATTATTACGTAGAAAACAAACGATATTTCCTAGGATTACAAATTTGAAGTTTCTACTAGTCTTGCTGACTCTTGCACAGGAGCGATTATTATTACTAGCGATCTTTTCTTGTTTTTGGACGTTTTTGTTTGTTTATTATATATTATGAGAAAGTTATGATGTAATTTCCACCATCGTATTTTTCCAAAAAAAGATTTTGATCAATGTGAGATTAAATTTATTGTTTATTTTTTCTGGTGACAAATCCAAATGCTTATCCAATCTAATTGTATTCGGTTTAGCAACAATAACAGTATTGGGTTCTTAATTTATTTGGGCCACACAAACAGTCGTGAAGACTTGTGTGTGGTGTCTTATATTATGCTACTACAACTACACAAGACAGTTAATTGTCTCTAGAAGTACAATTCAGTGTTTTAATCGTTGATATAAAAACTAAAGATACGGTCGTCCGAACATTTGCTCGACGCGTTCGCCATACAGAGAATCGGTGTAGTCTGCTCGTTAACGTAACCTTGTATAAGCGGCGTGGTATTTTCGAGGTATAAAGAACATACATAAAGCTTTTAATAAACTTTACGACCGTACTGGAAGAGAGCCGATCGTGGACTGGTTCACTTCGGCTTAGGAAAGACCGTTTTAGGACCAAGTGCGAGGCGTCATTTTAACATGCGGTCCGCCCAGTCCTTACGCAGTAATATATAAGTCAATGGTTTTAATTTAATTATTTCACTTAGTTTGAATTCAGTTAACACAGTGTGAATACTTTTAAAACCACAAAGAGCGCAAATAGAAGCTACACAAAATTATGCAGTAAGGCACACAGTAGCTCTGCCATATTTATGCACATGTCCAACAAGACAAAGTTGACTGCAACGATCGTCTCTCAATGAAATATTATGAAGTCAACGTCGCCTAACAACGGACATTTCCTTGTCGAAAGTCCAAACACACATTGTTAAAACCGGGAACCAAACATCGCATTGTGAACTCGGTAGCAAGATGGCTTTAGACAACCTCGTGACTCACGACCTACGTTTAATCAGCGAAGAAAGTCATACAAAATGTTTATTTATTTGTCGAACATGACCTGCAGGATGCCCTAAGGCTAGACTGTGAACTATGGCGTCTTTGTTCCAAGTGACATTGATTTTTGCTGTGAGCAACATAATGGCATATCGAGATCTGCCAAATGTTTTAACTTCAAGTGATGCGTGGGTCGTGTTTGACGAGGATTGATGGCTTCAAATATTTCATTAGATAGAATATCAAAGTTGAAAGTAAATTCAGGAATGCTTTTTGTGTTACTTATTAAATAAATATTGTTGCTTTAGCAAAATATGTAAAACTATTGATGATATTTTCATTAATCTCAGACAACATTTTTCAATGGTAAGTTCTTATGCCTTCAACCTAAAGACCTTAAGATGAAATAAGTACGATATTCAACAACAGTATCTCTTTAAGACGCAGACAGTCATATCAAAGATCTCGGCATCTCAGATCTCTGACTCTAATGCGAGTCACAATGACAAGCTCTACAATCAAAGTGTTTTGTAATAAGACAAAAGTACTGTTCTAAGGCTTTTAGGTGAAGGTCGAGAAGACGTGCAGGAAACGTGTGTGAGGCCATGCGGTGACGTCATTTCCTGGGCCGATGAACGACTTACATTATGCTAAGGCATTCGACGCGATAACTCGCAGTGTAAACTGGTAATAGAGAGTTAAGGTTTCAACGATTAACTTACTAATTTTAACGGCAATGCCGAGCGCCGCATTCCTTCGGGAATCGGGATCATGGACCGAACAAAGTTTATACCTTCCAATTTTCTAAAGGTCAATGTGGGCGGCCATTTCGGCAGGAGAGATTTAAGTGCCCTTCTTTATTGTGAATTTTATAACCAGTTACAGCATCAGTGCTGGATCGCGGAAGATCGATACAGCTGGTCGCAGACTTGTACTCTGAATTTACATTCAACTTTTGCCTTTAACGCAAATTGAATTAACATAAAGTTTGCCATAACTTTGGCAGCATTGCGAAAAAACTAGTTTCTTTCGCTGTTTTGTATTCCACACAGAAAATAGAGAATCGAGTAAGGAGAAGTTGGGACAACATTAACTAAATTCAGTATATTTTAAGAAAATTAAATTTTGTGTACAGTATAGCTTGATGCAAAACATCCTTCAAACAGAATAGAACTACCAGTTACAAAATCATCAACATGAAGGCTATGGTAAATTACAATCGAGCATATTGATTGTTCTATTGGCCATGATCGTAACACGAGTCAATTTGTATGCAGACGTATCTATTGGGCACTCCGCACTAGGTTGACGGGTGCACGGTTCAACGCGCCGCAACTTTATCGACGTTCATAAACCCGTAAATAGATCGAATGCAGTAAAACCGAGAACGTTGCATATATTCTGGCCACTGTACACGTCTGTTTCCAATTTCACTGCATTGCGATCCATAGAATTCAATCGATATCGCCGATATGCTAGAGAAATCACACCAATAAAATTCTCTTTGATAGAAAATTCATTGCTAAGAATCCTTAACATTCTGCTGAATAAATTAAGGGGGTCTAGAAACTCTTACGGAATAAATTACAATCATTAAAAAAGTACTGTGTCATTTAACAACACAAGCCGTTCCACATAGGTAAATCAGATAATTTTGAAAATAATAACCAACACTTTAATGGTAAATCACGAGCAGCATTGATAAATACGACAAGTTTATAAATTCAATGTCAATGAGCAAGCACCAGACTGCATAGAAATCGTTGCGTCCGGATCGTAAGTAATTACAGCAAGAAATAAAGGAAATATCTCAACACCTGTAGAACTACTCCGGACACGCGGCAACTGGGTCTGGTCTAGTCATTTGTTAGGAAACTTTCCACTCGTTAATTAAGCTATTAAAAGTCTTGTACCTGGGCAACAATGTGAGAGTAAAACTAGATGCTAATGCGCATGTGACTTGCCTCATATGAACTGCACGCGCTGTTAAATCCTGCTTAGTTTCTCTGAAAACCCCTACATTTTATTTAATACGAGTATTTACTTGAAACTGGCCAGTTTCAGCATAAATACTCGTAAAAATTGAAAAGGAATACGAGGATACAGGGCCCTCGTATTCCTTTTCAATCTCAACCCCAAAATGAGCCTACAATATTCCAAAGTTCACCGGCACCATATCAAGAGTGCTCCAGATAAATGGATCACGTTACTTGATTAACCGGCGCACATCCCTTCCCCTTATCACCCCTGGGAATATTTAAATGGGCCCTGAATATATCACACCACCCTCTCGAGGTAAACGAGCCAAGTAGACTCGTTTACCTGCGCTCTAGATTGAGGATGTAAATAACGGTATCTTCATTAACGAGTCACACACAATAATAAAACTGAATAAAAGCGGTACACTCGCGAGAACTCAAAGGAAGCCTTTAATAAGCCGGTTACGATGAACGTTCTGTGCATAAGTGCGTATTCCCGTCACACGCGAATTGGAGCGACAATTTGTAACATACGTGTGATCTCAATCAACATGGCAATCACGCGCGGCGCCACCACAACTACTCCTAATGCGATGCTATTGAAAATCAGCATTCACAGCGTCGACACCACACTAACGCGCCCAGTTACACTCATTGATTTCACACGGAGCCTTTACATGTTGCTGAAAGTGATAACTCATTTTGACAACGTTATCACACAAGCTCATCAACGTTTCATGATCGTTCCGCAATAACGCCAATTGTATTATAATGCGGGTCCGGCGCGGCGCTCGGCTCTACCCTAATGCCACTAAAACGTTTATTTCGCTGAATAAGTAGACAGTGAGTAGGTATGCATAGAGCTTGTCCGGGCACTCGTAAAGTGTTTTTGTAGCTATAAATCCTGCTGCCTAAGATCCTTGTCTTCGAGCCAAGGTCTGCAAACTCATTCACAAGATCAAGTGGCAAAAACTGGAGCAATGAACTGGGAGTCACGTACCATTCTCATCAACTCCCAAAGCACGTAGTGGCGTCTAAACTACCGCTCATTGTCAATATTGGAGTGCTGTTCCGAGCCACTGGCAAAATCAATAGAGGCATTATCGGTTATTAGACGTATGATTGCTAGAAATTGTTTTATGAGCTAATGAATAACAAACAACGGACTTGAATGAAGTACCCTCAGGAGACAATACTCACGTTACTCACATCTGCGCTCAGAAGAACGTAACGCAATAGCAATTTTACTTGGAATGCCATCAAGGCAGCTTTGATACCTTAAGAAATTAACCCCAACTCATTAAAGGTAAACAAGATAACTGCTCAGCAATTAAAGGAATTAAAACTTTAATCAAGCCCTGGGGAAATGCCAGGGAAGTGCATGTATTACGGTTCTTATGGTCGGCAGGCAATGCAAATTAAATAATCGATATGAATTGCAATTGAGTCGGTAACCTCGAATGTCTGAGTAATGGTCGCTGCGACTGAACAGTTGTTCACACACACAAAGTGCAAGGCTACCAAGTGCATCGCCGATAAACCGGAGATGAAAGCGACTGTTTATTTGATTTTGTGCCGGTACGTGCAAGCATATTAACTAAGCTTCGGCCAACGACCCCAGCTGCTCCATCTTTCCTTGAGCTCGTAAAACTGCCGCAAGTTTGATGTTCGCACCACGTTACCTTAAGGTCGAGCAGATGTAATTAACTTCGTCCGAATTCCCGTTTATTGGCAGGTAAAGTTTGATGGATACAGTTTAATTAGCCATCACATCAGTAGGAACTGCTTTTATAACTTCGTCTGAACAAGTCTGGAACTCAGGACCATCAAGTTGTCATGTAACATTAAATGTGTCTTCGCTGTAGCATGTTATTAAAACAAATAGATGTTCTGCGCCGTCTGTGTCGCAATCATTAAACGATAAATCTCGCTGCGTGTCTAACGCAGACCTCACAATGTGTCACATTCACCAAATGGAAACTGTAAATTATGTATGAAAATTTAAATTCGATTCTGTTTGGAATATTAAGCGAACAGCTCAATGGTTGCTAATGCTATTGGTTTCCTTTAAGGCTACGAGCTATTAGCTATTACTTCATCGCCTTTGTGCTCGGTGGATGATCTTTTAACGATCTTTGGGATTCGACCTTGACCGATGATGTCTTCATATTCTCGCATTTTGTTTTTGTTGAATTCTATCTGAAGAAAGATTAAGCTATTCACAAATCGAATCCGTTGTATGAAGTTTTATGTTCTCAAATCGGGAATAATCTTGATGTAGCACGCAACTTTTGTATAGGATGTCCCAGAATGCCGGTTTCGCAATCGAACGGGCGGCCGGCCGGCATGGCGGCAACCCATCAAACATTGTCGGATTACGTTTATGGACCATTTGTATGGGATCTGCTACGGTTAATGATTTTCGATCATTCCTCCGTCTATTGTGCAATTCTATTTCGAGACACACATTTAATAACTTTTTATAAAATATTTCTTATACCTAGTCTTTTTTCCACATTCTTTGTTTATTACGGACTTTTCTTGACGAATTATTTAAGATTATGTGGAGCTGTGGAATCTACTGCTTCCATATAAATTCAAGGGTAAAAATGCGAACCCTACAGCTATTATTATTACGGAGCCACACCGGTCCCCTATTAAATTACAAGCACCCCATGTTCTTGACATAATGGCTGCGAACGATAATCTTCCACGATAAACTTTAAATTATAAACTCTTATAAATTCTGTATATTGAATCAACATAAACTATGTTTTACTATGATCTATGTGCTTTATCGTTATCGTTGGACACAACCCGCTGACATTTTCACATGCCTCTTATCTGTGTCTATTAAACTAGTTATTTGAGCTCATGCATCGCAGGCATGTTTGAAAGCATTTTGAATATTCATGTCCTCACCGTTTATTTTCCTCATGCCGCCGGCCCTAGACCTTCACAGCACGGCCAAAATCCTGCCCTCGGTATCGGCAACAACAAAACACTCACACATACGAAACACTAACAAGAACTCCACAATACACACTTTTGTAAACATTCGTAGATCCAATTATGTTGTACTAGCAACACACAAGATAACTTGTGTACACTACTTTGATTAGTTGATAAGCAAGAAAACACATAAATTGTTTATCACGATGCGATCTACACCCACGCAAACATGTTGCGACGCGCGTCAACGCCGCGTGACTGCAGGCGTGTCGCCGGCGCCCGGCTGACACTTTGGCGCTACTAATGGTGGCAGGAGCGTGAACAAACGTTAGTTAAACAATCCTACTCACAGATGGCGCTAAACTCAAGACACGGAAATTTCACTGTGTTTACCTCTACGAACTAACATAGAATTTTGCCCATTACTACGGTACTTAAAATAGTAAACAAACACAATAATTATTAATTTTAATCTAAAAGCTTTCGTACATTAATTCATACCTTGTTATCAAAAGGTTTGAGCGGCAATTTATACTGTATGAATGAAAATTTTAAAATAATCCTATAATATTTTTCTAGACTAGGTTAAAAACTTACCTTAATGATTTCTGTGTTAATTTTCAATATATAAGACTTGATAAATTATTTAACTTCACCTCACTTAATACACAAGATCACCACAATTTTACGCATGTACTCATAAAACTGTATGCCAATAGTTTCAGCTTATCCAGTTGTAAAATCCGCATTGAAAGAAATGCCGGTCGCTAACCGCTAAAACCTACAAAATCACTGAAAGAACACTGTTCACCACAATTTCAGTGGAATATGGGGTTTTCCACGATACACTGTAATAATAAATGTTCTACTTGAACACGGAACACCATGAATAGCGACCGATAACACTATCCATCACCCCATTATCCTACGCGACTTGAAGTTAGCAGCGAGCGAGCACGTCAAAATATACCATAAATAACATGGTACGTATTTGGGGTGCGCCACCCCATCCCCGTCCTTCGATCGTCTGTAAACAGAAGGTTCGGTTTCGATTCGAATATTGAAAGTTCAAAATTTTAAATTCTTTGAATCGATGCCGGCCGGGCCTCCGCGTGCGTGAACTGGCGACTATCATTGAGCTATGGTATTAGCTGCAAGGCGTCGGGCCGAGGGGGTGGAACGTCGTATAAACTCGCATTACAATACGTTAAATCGCCTCCAGCCCTCGCCGACTGCGGTCGTAACGCGACGGGAACTTCCCGGCGACATCCCGACTAGGCTCTCACCATACAGCCAATTAACTACAACTTTAATGACACTTTTCCATTAAAGAACTTGGGTAGCTCTCGCAGTTATATTAGGGTGTCTTTGTCATAAGTATGAAAAAGAATTTTTAATTTTACAGCATACTTTAAAAGAAAAGTTTGAACGTACCCACTGCCTAATTCAGTATGTAAATATTTTCAGAAATTAAAAAGTGTGAAACTGACTTATACAATTCGAATGCATTGTCGTCGCCCCTCTGTCATTTTTGATATAAATATCCATTCGTTACAGCCCGAAGGCGAAATGCGCTGAAAGGGAAAACCGACAAAGGAAGCCTTTTTAGGGATCCGGATAAGACGCGACGTGAAGAAAAAGAGAGCGACAATTTTTCCGGTTCATATCTTTCTGTACATTTCATTACTTCCGCTATGCATGGACGTAGAGATCTCGGGCGAAGTCGGAAGAGTTCGGCTTCAGTCGACTGTCGTCGGGTAATTCCGGGAGACTAATCGATACGCGTTAGGCATGCTACCAACGTGCTACGTTTTACAACGTAGCTACTACGCGAGTCTACGACTTTGTAGCTTACGCTACGGTTGTGTTGTTGTTACCCAACTAAATTAAAAAGTCAGCGAACTTGACTCTACGAGTGGGGTTGTCGCGCCGTACATCTTTGGGTGGTATTGTTCCGGTTAATTGTTTTTGCAGCTAGCCAATGCCGCTACACCATTGCAGTCTCAGACACATACTACACCATAGGTAGTTGATGAATTGTGATAGTAAACGGGCGCTGGGAATTGAGTTCACGTTCCCTTTTAGTTATTATTAGTGTGAACAGTTTTCAATTAAATTGTTCACGGCTATTGAACGTTGATTAATTTACAGAGCTTCAGCCGTCCCATTTAATTGCAATCTGTGCTGATTTTGAAATTGTAGGCACAGTTTTGGGCTATTAAATCAACTACGTTTTAAAATGAATATGATTTTTACTCTCGTTACTCAAACTTTTCATTGATTAAGTAGGTAGGTATATTTTATTTAGTAGTAAGTATGTAAATGGACTAATTAACTAAGGACAGTTTTTGGCAGTAGGTATCTAGATACCCTAGGTATCTATCTACCGACCAATTGATAGAGACAGTGTAGTAGTATTGTTTCCATACGTTAGTAAGTATTGTAAGAGTTCTGCGACTTGTTAAACATCAGGTTTTCTTCAATAAATGTTAGTCCACTAACAATGTATTATACACTTAGACCTTCCTGAATAAATTCTCTAAATTAAGGTGAACATCCACACCAATAGCCGTTGCGTATCATAGAAGAACAACAGTCACACTGACTGAAATGAAAATGTATGGAAATGTTGTTACTTCTTACAATTGGTACCAACTTTTCCGACTCAAATATTCAGCTGTATGACGAAAGAAAACATGCTACTCCAATTTTCTCGTAGACCACTACAGCCTAGGTAGACATCGTAGGTACTTACTTAACTAAAAAAAATTGCAGGAAAGCTTTTTCTATTTTGGTCCCTGATACTTGATTCGTGACTACTCACACCATCTAACGGTGACATGAAGAGTTATTTTACTTTTACGCATGTTGCCACAGTAATTCATAACAGTAATATTTTATAAGATTTTTTAAATTTAATGAGAGTAGTACCAAGGCATCTTAACTCAATTATTTTTATATTGTTTCAGATTATTTATTTTTGGAAAAAAAATTGTGCATGTTTTAGATATTATTTGTATTTGGCAGCACCATGCACTATGGCAAGCTTTGCGTTCCATATTCCCAAAATGTAATGCATTGAGATATTTTTGTCTCTTTCTATATATTGCGAAGCATATAGCGCCAACTCGCTTAGTCACTAGTTCGACGTTCGTGCATTCAAGAAATCTTCTCCATTGATTCCATCACCTCTTTTCTTCAGTCAAACGTCAATCAATAACAATTTCATGAAAAAAATACAATATACAATTTAATGTTTTCGGGTTTTGTGATCACAATAAATAGATATGAACCGTGTTTAATACCTACACAATGGAGAAACCTAGAGTATTGTCGTAAGTAAAACTAATTCCTTTCAAAAATAAATAATTACCCGCAATAATTTACGAAGACGATACGTACTCGCTAAGTTTTCCTTACGCGGTATTTAAAGAAATAAAAACAAAAAAACAATACTCAGAAATATTCAAACCAAGTATCTACTAAATAAAAAAAGTTGTGGAACATTGTAAAGTACATATTTTATTGAGCTATATATTAACTATTTCATGAACTTGCTAATAAGCTGTTATTTCCCATGATATCATCATTTAAAAATTGACAAACTACATTAAACTATTATTGAACTGCCTGAAATAGAATCTCCGGAACGGCTGCCTAGTTTTTTCCAAATTCCATTAAGAACCATGCATGCATGTATTATTTAAAAGATCATTGAATTAGTTTCATTGAGTCACTGGATTCAATTGATATTGAGTAGTATGGGTCCGATCTATGGCATTACTAACTGCTAGTTTTTATCTAACAATTATCATTTAGATCAAACATCCGCATGAGAACCAAGGTTACCGACGTAGCCCGAAGAATCTCCAGACTTAAGTGGCAATGGGCAGGACACATTGCTCGCAGAAATGGATGGCCGATGGGGCTAAAAAGTTCTGGAGTGGCGACCGCGAACCGGGAGACGTTATGTTGGAAGGCCTCCCACTAGGTGGACCGTTGACGTGGTGAATGTGCCGACACCTGGGGGAGGTCTATGTCCAGCAGTGGACGTCTTTTGGCTGAAATGATGATGATGAATTGTCATTTTGCTAACATAAAAATCTTTACCTTAAACTTATACTTCTTATTAGTCCAATTCTAAAGCCTGTAAAATGTAATACTTTGATAAAGCTTTCCCATCATAAGTAAAACATTATTCTAATTGTTTTCAGTGGTGAAGCGCTTGTTGCTAAAGGCATTACAAAGATAGATGCATCTCTACCTGAGATTGGCTTGAAAGATGTCACACCCAATGGCTCCTGGCTGGAACAGAAGCAGGTACAAGCCGCCTTAGAGGCTCGCAAGTACTTGGTGGAGGTAGAGCGGATTGAAAAATGGTAAGCGAATGATAAAAAAGTAGTATCATAACGAAGGTTGATTTTTGACCAAAGCCAAAGGTTTAATAACTCTAAGAAATACAGTCCAAGATCGGCTAACAGTGTTTAACATTAAATGAGTAGTCCATGTTGGGGAGCTCCTGGCTAAAAAAGACCGAGGGGTCAATCTTCAAGGGTACGTGGTAAGGTAAGGCAGCACTTGCCAACATCGGCCCATGGATGCCATCCATTAAATGCCAAGTTTAGAAGAAACTTGGCATGTACATTGGAAAACACAGTAAGCCGTTGGGCCTGGCTGTCATTTGTAGATTATGGCAGTGGTTACAGGTAGACAACCCGCCTCGGACCCGTAAGTATTAACGGGGCTGTGAAGGTCAGATAGGCAGACACTCATGTATTATATTCATGTAGGTAGGTATTCAGCTGCATTTGGTTAAACTGGATGCCCACAGCAACATACTTAGTTGAAAAAAAGGTCAGCCAGATGATGATAAAATAAAAAAGTCCATGTTTACTGTTGTTTAAACTTCACCCCTCACGTGTCGCATCTTCCACCGCATTCTCACGCATTCGTAATAGTTTGTTTAATTTCGGCGCTTGTTATAGTAAAAACAAAACTTTTACATATTTTGGGAGAGATACTTATAAAAAGGAAACAACTTAGCTGGATTTCCATCAGAAAGGCAGCTGCCTCTAAAGTATATACTGGTATTCAGCTGTATTTGTTTAGACTAGAAGCCAAACCCCAATGCTGGCACTCAGGCATCCTCTCAATGATATATTGCATCATCTTTCTACAAAATACATATCACCATCAAAACTTCTTTGATATCCAAAATTACAGCAAAATGATCTCATTTCTCGTAAAAACCTTTAGATATTTTGGCACTGCAAAGTGAATAGTAAACATACTATGCAATTTTCTGGTAAATTATTATTTTGTTTATCACATCATCATCATGTCATGACTTTATTATCAAATTTTGTAAACATAATAAAACTAACTTCATAAATATGGTATTTACTGTTGATATGGGTAGTCTGAAGTCTAAGTCAGACAGACCATTTTTCTTCTAATTACGTGGTTAAAAATGCCTAACGCATACCGACCGTCTGGTGACACGGCATCATTATGTTGTGCTTGCTCCCACTAAAAAAAACACCACCGTTAGCCTACTGTCGCCTTGTGCCACGAGAACTGCTACGCATGACGTTCACGACCCCTCCAGCGCAGCCCGCCTCTGGGCTCCAAGCTCTTTATGCGATTTCCTGGCTCACCTGAGACATCGCTATCACTCATGAGAGCCGTGCGTGACGACACACTCACCGATCTATCGCCCGCTGGCTCTTCCTAGGCCCCTAGGGCATCAGGTCGCCCTGGCGCCTCCTCCGCCGCCCTGCAGACAGACCATTTAGCTCAAGGCCGTTCAACTTCAAGCCCCGAAGTGGCCCGCTAACAGCGGTCATGTAATAACAACTTATTGTGAATATGTTTCAGAATTTTATAACAAACGAATATAACTTTTCAATAAAAATATTTTCACAATTATTTTTTGACAGTGGTTTATTTTTACCCCGCCAAAAATTGGGAGAGGCCGACGCCGGGTCTTCTATTTTCAGGCCTGCCACCCCGTATTTAATAAATACAAGCACTCTTAGCCTGCAGCTCTATAGCTTAATTAATAAATGGTCAAAAAGCAAATCGAACGTTTTCGATACGGCGTGCTTAAAATTTCCGAGCTTGCTTCGCTTGCTCTTACATTCAAATTTTCCTAATGTCTCTTGGTTATTCTGGAATCTCTATGCAAAAGTTATGCTAATGACATAATGAAATATATTCTTTTTCTTCGTGTCGCTGGAACGACTATTTTTATATTTTGTTAGCACAGAACTTTGCCACTTCCACCGCGTCGTAGGTTGCAGCGCAAAGGTAACTTCGGCTGTGTGTTTTTGGGCTATGAGGGCAGAATAGGACCTGGTGCCCAATAATGACGTCTTAAAACAGTCCTAACTTAATCTTATCCCAGTTTGAAAACGTGACAGGGTGTCTAGCGCTATCTCTTTTCCACACTGGATTAAGAATAAATTAGGACTGTTTTAAGACGTCATGGCAGGCCTACATGAGTATAGTTTGCGACACAGCTCCACAACCACACCCTGCAGCTGTTTCATTGAGGTGCTCAATTAACGAGTATGAAATTATTGTAACCTCATCAAAGTTTTATTTACTGGTTGGCCCTCCAGTTGACAAGGAAAATACAAAATTCTAACACACATTCAAAATAAGTTGAGCAGCTCAGCAGCCTTGAACTAACTGATAAATGAAGCTTAACGATTGCCTCTGTTATGTTGATGTAACCTCGTTTTATGGTAACAAAATGCTTTGTAATTCCAGTGGCACACTTAGCCATGCCGAATGGCGTGATGATCTGATGCTTGCTGAGGTTACACAAAAGGCTGGTGGGTACTGGCAGTACCTGGGCCACAATGTTGGCAAGACACTGTACCTTCGACCTGAAGAAGCCTTGTTTTTAATGGAAGTTGTAAGTCACTTATCACTTGTGTCATCTTCATGTTTAAAGTCTGTTTCATTGCTGATTTATTAGTTTCTATCGTAAACATTCTTTGACTTCTATCAATAATAATAACTATTGTGTCAATAATAATTGTTTTGTTTTCAGAACTGTCTACTACTAAAACATAATGAAGTCATAGTGTCATTACAAAACGCATATTCCTTACTACTAAACTCATCAACAACAATCACACAATACAAAGTGTATGCATCACTTAGTAGACTGGGCTACCGAGTCTTTAGACACACAGGCCCTAAAGTTGATGATACAAAAAATAATGACAACAATACAAGACCTGATATAAAGAATGTGGAACCAGAATCTGTTAGCATGGATATTATAAAATGTAAAAATATTGATTCACCTACAGGTACCACAAATATATTTGAAGTTGTTGATTCACCAATAACCAAAACAAAAAATAAACCTAAAAATGATGATTTCTCGATTGTCAGCTCGAAAAAAGAATCTGAGAATGTTGATTTATGTATAGACTGCAGTGTCAATAATTCTGGAAATGTTAGTTTACTAAATGTGACAGTATCAAATGAACCTGCAGAGGAAGAGTCTTCAGCAATTAGTACTACAGATGATTGTGAGGAAGCTAAATCTGATGCAACAGTAGACAATACTGACAGTGATGGAAAGACTGAAAATATCGTAATAGTTGAAACAGATACCGATTCTGAAATGCCTGCAACAGTTACTGGTTCTGAAATGCCTGCAACAGTTACTGATTCTGAAATGCCTACATCAGTTACTGATTTTGAAATGCCTGAATCAGTTACTGATTCCGAAATGACTAAAACTCCAAAAGATGATACGATTGAAAACCCAGAAAATAGTGAGTCACAAGTAGAAGCACAGGCTAATCAAATGATTAAAAAAGAACAAAAACAAATCCCTGATCAGCGACAAGATAAAGACAGTGAAAGAAATAGAGATATTGTTAAAATGATTGAGGTTAAACATAGTAAAGAAATAGTAGAACCATTAGATGCTGAAAATAGTGTGGCTAAAGAAAATGATTCTCCCAATGTAATAATGATGGAAGTTAATGATTTTGTTGAATTTAAGACAGCCATAAATAAAATTGAGACCATTGAAGGAATATTATCGGTAATTGCAGAAAACAGTAAAAACAATGAGAACAAAATAGACAGTATGGACATATGTACCGAAAATCAAGAAGCAGGTATGGGTTCTATTTATTTTTACAAAAGTTAACAATGAAAATGAGTAAACATCGTTAGACTTTATGTTATTTTTATTTATCAGGTGTTGTTATGATAATGGAAGAAAATGATGATAATATATCTAAATGCGTCGAAATTACTACAACTGAGGAATCAACAACAATCACAAACACATCTTCGCCATCAATGAATGAACTCGGTAAGTCTTATACCGATAAGACTTACACTACCGAGTCTTATTTAATACCACAAATGTTAATATATACATTGATTTCTGTGGATGTGGTGAAACCAGTAAGGACGCTATTTCTGCCACTAACTTAGAAATCAAGACGAGATTCTTGACCAATTAGAATTTGGTTTACACACAGAACATAAAAAACAGTAGAAATCTTATGGCGCTTTATTAGTATCGGAACCAGCGTACCCCAAACTAACACATAAACAGGTTAATTGTATTTCGTAACACTAAGAAAAGCGTCGTGTGATTAGTAATTTAATAATGAATGAAAGTAAGTATTACATTAGTTTACGTTTATTTGAAAATAAACCATAATCATATGTCGATAGTGTGGTTTATTATTTTATTTATTTATTTAAACTTCATGTACAAAAGTGGTACATAGGCGGACTTAATGCCACAAGGCATTCTCTACCAGTCAACCTTTGGGTCAAATAAGACAGCACTGTGGTAGAGTACAAAAAAATAATAATAATAAGGATAAAACTATTTTGTAAACATAATCCATAAACAGGTGCATACCAGTACATATATATACAGATAGAATTAAATAAACTAATAATTAGATATTTTAAAACATATAGTAAAAACAAAAAAAGAGAAACCTTATAATAATTACTTACTAAGACTAGTGACGTGATTGAAAGCAATTCAGTCCGATTTCAAAAAGTATTTCCGAACTTTTCTTTTGAAAGCCAACTTGCTTTCTGCTTTTTTAATGCCAGAGGGTAGCGCATTCCAGAGCTTTATGGTTGAGACAGCGTAAGAAGAGGACATAAAACCAGTACGGTGTGAGGGAATTTCAAGCAGAAGGTTCTTGGAAGCTCGAAGGTTACGACTGTGTGAACTGCCCAATACTTTGAAGTATTTTTTTAGATAATCGGGAGTACATGGATCCTTTAAAATAGTGAAGAGCGTGCAAAGAGATCTGAGGGATCTTCTGAGTCGGATAGGCAGCCATTTAAGCTGCGAACGGTACGCAGAGATGTGATCGTATTTTCTATTATCATTATTATATCCTTTATTCATTTGAAAACAAATTTTATACATTTTTAAATATTTCTTATAAAAACAATTAAAAAAAAAACATTTAATAATATAAAAAATCGTTACCCACCGGTATCGGGAACAGGGTCCAAGCTACCGGTGGTCAGGGCTCCAGAGAAAGGAACCTCCTAACAATACGAGCCGTGTCCAGGAGTACCGCTCTCTGTATCAAGCCCTTGATCCAGCTGCCTAACGAGAGCCTCTTCAGATGTTGGTCGAGGCTCTTGGCAATTAAGCCATTGGCTGAAACGACTATCGGCACAATGATCGCTGAGTCCACACTCGACATGTCGACAACCTCGCGAGCCAAGTCAAGATACTTGATTTGTTTATCTTTCTCGGCTTTGACGAGGTTCTCGTCATGCGGGACCGTTATGTCAACAATCATTGCGCGCCGCTCTGATCGATCCACCACCACTATATCAGGCTTATTGGCTACAATAGTCCTATCAGTGATGATGGATTGATCCCAGTACAATGTGATACTGCCATTTTCGAGAACTGGGACGGGCACATACCTGTAGTACGGCACTTCCGATTCTACAAGGCTATATTTTAGAGCAAGTTGCTGATGGATAATCCTGGCTACAAGGTTGTGTCTATGCAAGTACTCTCCGTTAGCCAGACGAGAACACCCAGAGATAATGTGACGCATTGATTCGCCCGGACGGTGGCATGCCCGACATATGTCAACCGTGCCGTCCTTCACAATAAATCTCCGGTAGTTATTCGTCATTATAACTTCATCCATAATTGCACAGACAAAACCTTCGGTTTCTCCGAAGAGTTCCCCGGATCGTAGCCAGGCTACGGACGCTAAGAAGTCTACATCGGGCCCGTGTAGGGCCCGGAAAAAGCGTCCGTGAATCTCCTTACTCTGCCATACCTCCATGCGGTCGTTAGTGTCAAACACTACAGGCTTGTGCCAGTTCTCTTTAGCCAAGGAGAGCGGGGTGAGGCCCTTGTCCACCCCGACAACATCTCGATGCACCCCCACGTCGGTTTCCAGGAAATATTTCCTGAGACTGCATATCTCACGATTGTGGAGAGTCTTAGCATTTAAAAAACCTCGACCTTTCGTGGGATATACATTATTATTATTATTAGTATTTTTGTATTATCTATTCTGTTTACGATTTATACACTATAATAATATATTAGCTCAAAGGGAATTGTTTCACGAGCAAGTTCTGCTACTCATCGCCAGGTGTCACTACACTAAATGCATTTAATAAACCCAACGACATTCAAATATTTAATAATAATTACTAGCTATGGACGGGACAAGACGACAAAAATCGTAAGCAAACACTTTTCTCCTCGAGGCAAAAAGTCCACCAGTCTAGTGCGATACGTCAGCTTGTTACGTGGTGAGTTTAAGACCCGCCCCCCCACAAAAAATCACGTGTATTTTTTAGTACCTACAAATAATCTTAAATTTTTATAATATTAATTTTAAATACCGGTATAATGTAATCCTATTTTAGAAAATTAAGGACGACCGGCAAGCCGAGCCCGGCAGTCGAGCCGGTTTAGAAATCACGCGTTTGACGAAAAAATAAGTATACGTGATATCTTACTATATATATTTTTGCCGAACCCCTCCTCCCCCCTTTTGAACCTCACGTGATTAATGGACAGCCCCTTGTCAGGTCGTGTTGACGTGTCAAAACATTTTTTATAAGGAAATTAATTCTGACCAAAAATGCCTAGTTGTGCTTTGCGCTATTGCAAATCTCGGTATAGTGAAACGAGAGCATTCGGATTTAGTTTATTTTCGTAAGTATTTTCTTTATTTATCCAGTATTTAGGATATAAAAAATAACTTACTGAAAATATTCTAGAACATTTACATAATTGCAATAAACGCCATCTGTTGCTCAGTAGGTGTACTGTATTTCTGAGAGTTGCTCGTTTATCGGTATCTGCTATCGATGTTTTTTTTATGTTATGTCAACTTATGTTGGAAATAATAAACAAATATCTAAAACGTAATTATACTGTCAGTTGACTGCTGTAGGTTATGATGATGATGAGACGTAAAAACCCCTCATCGTATTCGAAATCGAAATATTGAAAGATGATGTTGTACGTTCCATGTAAAGAGTAAAGGCAGAAGGAAAAATATATTAGGTGTACTCAAAAAATATTAATTTTACTTAATTAGTGAGGTTACTAATTATGTTTTTAAAATTGATAGCTAACGTTTCACGTACCAGTGTAACGTTATCGATATCATTTGTCGATAATTTGTAGCACATCCCTATCAGACTAGCGCATCTACCGGGGAATAGCTGTATTAATTGTTTATATTCGAGCTTTTTCTATTCATGGCTATATTACGCTACAGACTCACGAGATGAAAATATTTGTATGACAAATGTCCCAATGCCCTCTATACCTATCTTAAATCTCTTTGAATAAACCTTTATTTCTTTAGAACTATGATTGATATTTCCGTAACGAGCTCATTACTATTTGTGTGCGATTCGTCCTTTTCTAGGGTTGTACACTGCCGTTGCCTGATTTATCGACATTGTGTTTTATTTTTAAATAAAATACAGGATTCGATAAATATTTTTAAATTTCAAAATGAAATAAGTACTTATGTTTGAAATCAAGTGTTATGAATTTATAATAATGCTTATGATTTATAGAAAGAATAAATAAGAATTTATTGTTAATAGATTCCTCATATCCATGTTTTAAACTTATTTCAAACCTGGGTAAGGAAAATAAAAAAAAGGTTTTAACAATTCATGGAAATATGCACTACACTACTAATACAGAATCGTTAAAAAATCGCACGCACAGTTAATTTTTCGCCGATACATCATAGAACATTGTAAGTTTCAAATATCGATAACTCATTTTCGATAACGTCAATCTCTAATTGAGAAGCGGACTGTGACATGTGCGTAGTTGGAATCTTCGAGAATAATAATTTTGTTTGAGTTTAAAAGAAAGTAGACCCTATATTTTAAACAATAAAGTCTATTAGTCTTGTTTATTAAAATAATGTTTTTCAAATTTTAATCGAAAAAAAGTAAATTAAGACTTACCGATGATATGATATACCGCCATTTGATACATTTTTGGTTTGCTATCGTTATTACACTCCAGAACAGTACAAAAAGGCATTTTAGTATTTTTTTTGGGTGCTAATTAGACCGGCTTCTTTTTAATAGCATTATTCGCCTCGAAAAATCTACATTGCCTTCTAAATTACTAAGTCAGCCACAATTAACGAGCATCTAAATATTACTACCTTAGCCGCTAGTTAACTTCTATCTGAGCCACTCGAAATATAACTTAGCATGATGGTTATTTCTTAGCATCTAAATTTGTAACATGCATTCAAGCAGTAAACTTCTAAAATATTAACATTATTTTATTCTATAGCTTCTAATTTTTTAACTCAGTATGTTTAAAATGTATCAATTATGTCATAATGTTAAATTATGTCATCGTCAAAATTGTCATCAAATAGAACATAATGGCCACTAATAGTACGTAAAACTACTGTCATGTCATCGAAAAGCTTAAGTATAGAAGTTCAGAGCATCGAATGTCCTAAAGATCGATATTTATTTACATGTTGTGCTACAAAAGTTAACGACAGAATCGCTGCAAAACTTTATTTTTATCGGATAAATATACAATGGTGAAAACATTTTGATGAATGGTCGCTTGAATTGTATTTTTTAAGGACCTAATGTTTATGATATTTGATGATTTTATTTGACGCTCTCTGTACGATATTTAGATGGCATTGTAAAAAAGGCGAATTAGTTTATTAGAGGCTATCTCATTATCTCATGGCTTAGTTATAAAATTAGAAGTTTGATCACGTGGCCAATTTAAAAATCTGTGGCTCGACTTATTATTTCCCTTTTTTTTTCAAGTTATTGTCACTGACGCTTCTATCTACACTGATGTACGTGGCGAGTGCGTGGGAGAAACACTTTGCGGAACAGCGCAAAGCTCGGAGCACGCGCGCACCGCCCACATGTGACTTCTACTGTTTTTTATGTTCTGTGGGTTTTACAAATCATAGAGAGTGCATTATAGAATTAATTTTATTAACGATTGAGTTTAACATTTCTCTTACAGATCTTGTAAACACAGGGTCTGTGACTAATGGAGATTGCGCAAAACGTTTAAAAGAAGTACCAAACAAGAATGATACGAGGAATTCAAACAAAACCATAGCGACAAAGAACAAAATATCACAAAATAATTCCTATAGTAAAGAACATGGAAAAATATACAATTATTTGGCCAAATTAGAGAAACTTACAAAAAGGCAGCTAAGACCCAGTGACTCAAAAACTATGGTGAAGTTTTTCAAAAGTATTCCTGATTTATCAAGAGGATCTGTATTCACTATAAATGTCCCAGATCAACAATTTATACCGAAAAATATATATGTCAATAAAGCAGCCTACACATTAAACTTGCAGAATATTGTAATGAGACCTAATAGGTCTACGTCCTCTGTATCACCGGCTTACACAAGTTCCGATGAAGTCAATGATACCAACATTAGAAGAATTAGAAATACCTGTGAAGCGCTCACTACATATTTTCCTCAAAATCCGAACTTGCGGGAGCCAGGAAGAATTCCGAGGAACAGCCATTTTAGACCTTACGGAATTTTTCGACCGCAAAATAATCTTAACTTTTGTCAATTGTTGTACATCCAAGCTCGTTGCCAGTATCAGCAGTGGCAACCTAGGCCGCCTTGTTTTACTATTCATCCAAATAATCATGTTATAAGTAAGAACGCTAGAAAAAAAATGGACAGTGGAAAGACAGCTCATTTTCAAGCCATAATGAATTTAGCTTTTCGATTAAAACAAAGCCTGATCACTGGTAATGCTGAAATAAGTAATCTTGAAACCTTGCATGGTCTACTACACGCTTACAATTATAGGTATGGTACTAGATTAAGACTAACTGACCAGTTCGATGTTTTAAATGGAGATAACATAATAGAAACTATAGAACTGGATGATGATGAAGAATCTAAAAGTAAAAAACCTAGACTAGAAAAGGATCATGATGACAAGTTTGATGAAAATCTGCATAGACTTAGACAATTTGCATTGAGATTACGACATCTCAAAACTAAGGATGAAGCTACAACTAGACATAGGAGAGCTTTCTCAAAGGCGATCAAAACGTTTAATAAATCTTATAATGCCGATGTCTATTTCGATGACTATAGTTACGAAGTAATTGACAGGAGATTTATAACACTTGACTCTAGTTCAGAATCTGATTGTGTCATCGAAGAACAAGCACAAGTTCGTTCGAAAAGATTGAGGAACCCATTCAATATTCTGAAACGTCGCAAAGAGAGACAGCAATCTCTTAACAAACCAGGCACGAGTAAACAGAATAATACTACCGATCACAATAAAATTGATCCTGCACCCACAGAAGCTGACAGACACCATAAGAAATATAGTGAACTTAAACAGACTTTCAATAAAAATTGGTTGCCGAATGAAAAAGACTTCGGAAGAGCAGAAGTAGTTCCTAAACATTCAATGAGCTCCCGCCTTGATATCAGTAATAGAGAGCTATTCCTGTATGATTACATGAAAAACTACTTCCAAAAATTCAAAAATTGGTTGGAAGCAAAAACTTCTTTTCTGGAGTATTTAGAGGAAACTAGTATTGCATTTAGAAATCAGCAGGCACAAATCCAAACTGACTCAGGACTTGGTAACTCGGATTTGAAACCACTAATAGATTTTGAGGATAGCTCAGATATGCCCACACTTCTCGAGAAGCTAAGAATCATAGAGAATAATAAAGAAATTGACACTGAAACTAGTCTGAGAATTGATTTTGATGTGTACAACAGAAATGTACAAAACTTTAGGAAAAGGAATCCACCAAAACCTAATTTCAGAATTATTTGCGTTGAGTAAGTAGAATTTAACTAATTACTGCGTTAAAATTTTCTATTGTTTATTTATTTCTTGATAATTGCTTGCATCACGAGCTTGTATTTTTGTTGTTGTGCATGCGTGTTGTGTTGCTTGTGTGTGTGTCTTGTGTTACTGGGGCACTCCCATGATAAAAGTATTTATGTCAGCAAGAGTCTTCACGCAATATTCCTTACGTTGAAAGATGAAGAGCCCCAGAAAGAATGGCCGCGATGACTTAGATGCATACCATTCGGCTGGTACGAAATGGCACTGGAGAGAGATTTCAGGGATACTTTTGCATAGCAGTGTAAAGTGGCATACTTATAAAAAAAAAAGGTAGTTTTACATTTCATTTTATTAATTGCCTTTTTTCTATTTCAGTGAATCATCAGGTGTCCCACCAGCAGTGCAAATAATGTCCCTACATTCAAAATACGAGGATGACGTACCAGTCGTCTTTGCTATAGTCAGTACTGGATCTATTTCATACTTACAAATTAACCCCACAGACTTACCTATTTATGTTCCAAATAACGATCTAGAATAAGATATTTAATGGTAAGTTGTGTGTATATTTAATTTCATACAAAATAATAAGTATAAATATTTAACAAAAATTAAGATATTTAACCTTTTTTCCAAGTCTCGTGTATCTAGTGTGATTGTTTTTTTTAGTTGTGTCTATTTCTTTTGAACTTAGTAAAAGTTTAATTATTTATTAAAACTGATAATAGATCAAGAAATAATTATGTAATGGCATATACAGTACCGACGACAACTTAATCATATAGGAAATATAGTCGATTTTAGAATGACAAATATAAATTTATTGTAATTTGTAGTAGTCAATATAAAGTGAACTATGTTTTACAGATAATAGTACATTATGGTACAAGTGTGTAATGTTGGTGATTACCGCTAAGGCGCCATTGAGATCCGAGCCGTTAGGTGAGGGTCTTAAGAGAACTGAGGACGGTAATCATTAATACACACGTGTATCATACGACGTTTTTCAACACACTTGTGAAGAAAATAATACTAAAAAATCATTTTCAACAACAGATAAAACGAGTTGTGATTTTTTTTTCGCAATGGCGGGTAACATTATATCAGTTTTCCTATGCGAGCGCATCTAACAATGGTGATCGGCCATAGACTAAAAGAATGAGGTTTCTTTTTTTTTTTTACTTTTCGCGGATAGCGTTTTAGCCACATACTAAATAGGTAATTCAAAGTTTTCTTTATTACAGAGAAAACAAAAGTTATATTGAGTGAAACTTGTATTTATTAAAAACGTACAAATTGAAATTATCTATTTAAATTCAAAGTTGCATGAAATGAGCAAGCAATAGGTACATTAATTTATTTGTACTATTGAACGCGATCTTTTTTTGTATCGAAACTTTTTTAAGAATAAAGCAACTCAACTCAACCAATAAAATTAAAAAAAGAACCTATAACTCACTTGTGAATAATGGCAATGAAAAAGTCACAGTTTGATAACAGGTGTCATTATGTGCCATTAATGGCAGTGAAATTAGAGCCATTTTATGAGCAAGTGTGTTGAAAAGTGTTTTATACCAAAATTGTAAGCATGTCTATTTTGTGTAGCTGATGTTTAGATATTTTTATATATTGTGCAAATCAAGTTTTAGCGCTTTATTTTAATAGCGTTCAGCACATTCATAAAGCTAAGCTGTTTTAAATCTAAAAAGTTTAATGTCAAAAGTGAGTGAGATAGTTTGTGAGTGTGATTTATTGAAATAATCACACATTTGTTTAGTAACGATATTGATAGTCCTAAGTGTTTTCTTTGCTAAGGCTTCTGCCCTACTGCCGGCGAGAACCGACTACATCAAGCATGAAACAAGATCTTTATTTGAGAGTTTTCGCCGGTGGTGTGAACAGAAAGCGATCTACTATTAATGTAACATCACGCCTGTTATTCTCGAAGGGTTAGGCAGAGATGTCCCTAATCGCACTCACATTTTGCAAGGTTTACTGACATTGTACCTACATTATTATCAACACTTGTAATGTGATATTTACCATTTTTTTCTTCTAAGCGTGTCGATGACAATCCAAATAGTGTCGGCCTGGAATTGACTATTTGACTACCTACTGTTAAAAATTCACGACAATGTTATGTTATTAATATGAAAAAAAAATGAAATAATAGAATTACCTACACTATGTGTGAAAAAAGTAATTAAATCGATAAAGAAATGGAGTAGCTATATGCTTTAGAAGTTTTTGGTGGGGGCACTTTCTATCCTTGTCGCGCGAAACGGCCATTTGTACTCTACTGTTTCTGCGGCGCTGTCTTTGTCTAGCACGTCATTTAGAATCAATTAAAACAAAGCCATTTTCTGATCGATTTTATTACGTTTTTCACACATCGTGTTATTTCTGTTAGTTCTTTGAAATTTCATTACATTTTCGTGAATTTTTAATTAATAGTAGTCAAATAGCCAATTGAGCTACTAGTTTGGCGCTTTCGGTAGCGTCCATGAGTTCCTGTAGTGAACAATCAATAGGACACGCAGGACACGATATTATGTTTACTATCAACTGTTTATCTGTGGTCCATGGTGCTTGCAACAGCGCCGAAATATCGAGAGGAATAGTAAATATGGTAAAAACAAATCTTAATAATAATGTTAGTGACCATGACACTTGAAAAACGTATACCTACAGTACCTACATTCTTTAGTTGGTTTCCTTGTAATCCTTTATAACTAGTCGTTTCAATTCCTTGTCAACTGTGGGGCAGATGCCTGAGTCAAGTATTTTCTGTCTAAAATCTACCAGACATATAGTCCAGTGATGTTTTACCTAGAAAGTTTCCACTCAAAAACAGTTTTTTGAGAATAACTCCGTTCAGACTCATTTTACGATAAACATAGTTCAGTAATAAATTAAACTAGAGAAAATTTCCTACAATTATATCCTAGAGTTTCTGACGGATGGTCGGTGGTGAAGGCTAGGCACGTGCTTTTGGGCACGTGTTTGACCTTCACCACTACCAACGAAGCTCCCCTATCTTAAACTTAATCACTGACATGCTAATGTCTGATCTTGCAAGCCCAACTCAATCTATACCTGACCACGTTGCATCAAACTAGACTAACACGGACTAACACCTACCACGAAGTACAAAGTTCGACGGCCTGCCTCTCTGTGCTGCCGTTACGACGTGACACTGGCAGAAATAGTCGGAACCGGCTCAGTTGCCATAAAAGGAAAAAAAAAAATTATATCCTAACAACGTTTTTCGTAAAATCAATAGTGACGGCGTACGAGCGCCGCAAAGTGTAATTTAAAATGTGTTTGCGCTAAATGACGAGTTTCTACACCACCTTGAGGTAGAGTAAGCGGCGCGTTTTTTAAGGATTCCGTACCTCAAGAGGAAAAAACCCTTAAAAAGGAACCCTTATCATCTGCCGTCGTATGTCCGTCTGTTCGTAGGTCACCACCGATTTTCTCAAGAACGGGTAGACCTAGAGAGTTGAACTTTTTTAATTTCTCGGATCTTGTTTTGTAAGTAAAAAAAGTTGAAAATTTAATAGAAAAGTTTTATTAATTAATGAGCTATTTTTATCAGAAAATGAGTCGGAACGGAGTTATTCTCAAAAAACTGTTTTTGAGTGCCGTTTTTCCAAAATGGCGGCGAAACGGCGAGCTTTGCCGCTCGCCGTTTCGAGGTGGCAAAGTTGAAATTCGATACACGTCATAATCTATAAAATTGGCCCATCTTCAAAACTCCCGGAAAACTTTCCAGAAAACCCCCATTTTTCGCCCCAAATGACTGTAGGTACTAATATCCATTTTGTTAAGTAACTCTGGTATCATACAAAATATAAGTAAATAAATAAAACAACCAGTAAATAGTATGTGTATTTTATTTAAATATCTTTAAAACAGCCTTAATGTTATAAATATTTAGTTTTCTAGTCTACTAAGCAGCTACATGGCACAAGTGATTCGGAGGGCTCAGTGCAAATATGTATACCTAAGACTAAGGGACCCATACACTACACGGTCACGACCACGAGTGTTGACCCAACAGCGGCTTTTGGTCGAAACCTGGAAGAAAGTTTGGTCGCACAACTGGACATAAGACCACTTTTGTTCAAAATTGCTGTTTGGTCGTGTTCACATAGTATGCTAGGTCCCTAACACTACATTAAAATGTTTATCTAGACTTCTCTCTACTCTTGCACTTATTAAAGTAGGTAATATGATTTTTGTTTAAATCGGTGTCTTTCATACATAGTGTATTAATTAAGTATCTAATTGATTTTGAGCCATCACATCACGTCTGTAATCCCACGAAATCCCCCACAAAGCCCAATAACCGTTTGCCCGACGGACGTGGTAATCGAACCCTTTTTTTTTTTTTTTTGGGGGGTGGGAAATCATCAAATAACCCCTTCCGCTCTTGGGCAGAGCGAAAGGGAGTGTCAGACTTCTACTGACTAAAAACCACCCATGTTCCTTCTTCGCCCTTCATGTCGAGGCCTCGGTATCCCTTGCGGACAACCCGCAGTCTCGACAGGCGTCGGCCCTTGCGGGCCCCTTCCATGTTGCTGACATCTCTTTGAGGCGCGCGTGGAACACGAACGCGCCGTCGACACGGCCTGTCGTCGTCATTAGACGGACGGACGGCGAGCTTAAGGTAATCGAACCCTGCGTTAGCGACTACTGAACTCGTCACATACAAAACCTCATGGCGTCGTGAAGTTGGTTAAAAATAGCGACGCTTTATTTAACACACGATATAAATATAAATTATGAACCAACTTGGGTTATAACTTACGATTAGAGAGAAGGCTATATAAAAGCTTAAAATTGTAAATGTACTTACTTATTTAAATTACATGGCACGTTATTCTAGGACTATCTCTCATTCGTTCACAGTACACAACCTTCTGGTTCAAATATCATTAATGGCAACACTTTCAATGAGCGGAAAATAGGAGTTTTTAGTAAATATTTTGACAAAAATAAACCGTGGGTCGCGGCTGTCATTTGAAGACCTTTGACAGTCGTTACAGGTAGTCAGTGGCCCTGACAACCAGTCTAACCAAATGGTACCATATTTATTACCCAATACTGATTGGGTTATGGAGGTCAGACAGGCAGTCGCTCCATGTTAAATATTCAGCTGCATCTGGTTAGACTGGATGGGAAAAGGCAAGGGAGATGACGATTTGAAAAAAAAAAGTTAATTCAAAATCTTTTTTTATAGGAGAAAGAACTACATTAACAGTTCTGAATGCAAATGGTTTTAATTTCCCTGACCCATTAAATTTATTAGTTGGCTCATATTTATGGGTCACATAACCAACCATCCGTTCTGCTACTC
This sequence comes from Diarsia brunnea, assembly GCA_949774965.1. NCBI lineage: Eukaryota > Metazoa > Arthropoda > Insecta > Lepidoptera > Noctuidae > Diarsia > Diarsia brunnea. The sequence continues at coordinate 14,836,616 of OX459008.1, read as the reverse complement.
AATATTGCAGCTTCCGCCATAATACTCAAATAGCTAGTCCGACGCGACGGTATAATATGACTTCGTCATAGACACAATTACAAACATTCACATACAAGAAGTGCCTTGTATTTTTCACCTAACTATGCTTGCTAATACAATAATGATATTATAACTCCATAATCGTATAAATTATGAAGTGATCATAAATGATATCAAATCGAACACGTTAGTAAGGAATGTCCACTAGGAACTAGGAAGCATCTACCCGCATAAATAATTAAATGCAGCTCCGAATAAAATTATTATGCGAATTATTTGAATTAAGTTTTTTATAATATTTTTATATCTCTGGTACCTTTAGTGGAATGGATTCGATTTGGTTATAATTTTGAATATATTACAAACATAACAATAAAATATAACGGAAATGACAAAAATATGTTGCCAACTTCAAAAACAACACTTAAAAAAGTTAAGTTAAACGTAACAGTGTGATGAAATAACATTATCCTACTGAATATAGAGTACAATATGAATATAGTAGTGCGAATAGTCAAAATATGTTAACCTTAAATTATCTAATAGTGATATCACCTGAGCAATTTCAGGATAGGTACATAAAGAGCATTTTGCTCACATTTTTACTAGCACGTACAGTCGTTAATCGTACAAAATACTGTTCTTCCTCAAACCGTATACCAAAAATTCAAAATCACAACATTTCAAGGCCATCCGAAGTTCATCCCAGCCAACTGGTAGAATCTCTCATTGAATGGCCTGTAGAAGTCTCTCAGTCTTTCTAACGTTCTAGGATCTATGTGTGGGTGGCTCCGGCCCTTAGTCTTACCTAGACAGTGCGGTGTAGACCGACTCTCAGATTTCAGGAGGCAAGGGAAACCTTTTGTAGAATTGAAGTAGAAATGCTTCTCTGTTATCACACGTTTCAGGCCTAGAAATTCCTGTAACAGATAAAGATCTTTATTACAGCTCAATAAAAATATAGAACGGGGTTCTATGGGAAAAGCACTCATCTAAGCCTATATTATGATCCTATCGTATGACCCAGTTGGACATAACTACCATAATAGATTCAAATATTTGAGCATGAGACATAACAGGGCAGAATAGAAGAAAAAGACGTGTTGCGTCGACCCCAAATAACATGGGATAAGGGCAGAAAGGTGATGATGACATGGTACCACAGCTCCAGGTTATTCAGTTTCAATTCTAGTTAAGTGATTATTTATTTATCGTTGTCCTGCTCTTTTCATCAGCCATAAAACGTCCACTGCTGCTCCTCCTCCTGCTCTTTTACCAATTTATATTGGTTCAGCTCAGCTTCGAAATAACTGTAAGTCTGGGGGAGCGACCTTTGTCCCGCAATGGGATGATGCAAGCTCAGCATTTTGTCCTCCCTAATTCATTTAGTAGTTGCCATCCAAGTAGTCAGCCTCATTCTAAGCATATCAACTTTCACACCATTCATCATCGTTTACCTCTTCTGCCCTTAGGCCATACTCGTATAACCAGCTTCTACATTCATACTCAAAACTTTCCTCATCCCTCTGCATCACACGTCCATATCTTCGGAAAATTAGACTAAAACTGCCCGCCAGAAAGGCACAAAGACTATTTCACCTGTACTCGAGCCATTTCAGCAGCAGGATCAGCGACCAGCCTCTCTCCACTGATCAGCAGTAACCTGTGCCTCGGGAACCGTCGCAGCCACCGTCGTAACGGCCTCGCATACACTCCCAGACGTACGGGAGGCCATGATGCGTCCACCACTGACGGAGCACCGACCCAACCCGCCGAGCTGTTCACTAGGGCCAAGTCTTCGAAACGAGGGAGGGATGGTCTTTTACTGTAAAGTAATTAATAAACGTCTGAGTCGATCTGAGAGAGAGAACTCGTAATATAAGGAAAATATTAGGACCACGATGGACCCTACCGGGGCTGCGGGTCTCTTCGAAAGAGATACGGCGGCCTCAGAACCCGAAGGGCTAAAAAGGTACATGGGCTGGTTTTACTCAGTACAAGTCTGCCACTCCTTTCCAACTTCACCCAGAGCGGGAGGGGTCATTTCTTGATTTTTCCATCCACAAAACAGGACCATGACAAATATGTTCAGGAGTAATTCATTGCTTGGATTTGTTTTGTACCAAACAAATCCCATGGCAGCGTTGTATGGAATCGAAACGAAAGATACATGGTTGCCGTAAGCAGAGCCAGATAATGAGTAGCTCAATGGCTGAAACGATCTGTGCCCTGGCGATGAGGTGCTAAAATATATTAATAGGAAGTACTTATCCCTAGTTTTATTAGGCAACGGGCAAGTGTTCATGGTGTATTATCTAAAGTCTCCAATTACCTAGCTGACTGCGTATAGTCGCTGATGGCTCGAGTGACGGGATCTCGCACGACTGCTAACAGTTTGACGCTGGGGTTCATGGCATACACTCTTCTAGGAGCCGACCTTGTCACCCAGTACGAAGGGGTCTTCTCCATGGTAATTTGCCCCACAAGTGTTGGTGGCATTTTATCCCTGAAAGAATAAAAATAAATAATTTAGGTGGATAGCTAAGGCTACTACGTATTATTTTGCTCGCGTTATAGGTACGCTATTCACAGATCGAATAAAGTATGTTCATGAATTATTTACAATTCGATTCGACTAATAATTAGTTATCTGTAATGGTGCGAACGCAACCCGCAAGGATGAATAAAATCTATCTTATTAAAAAAAAACTTTGAATTTTCGAACCCACCTTTGGATTCGATTTTTGTCTTCATTGAATAGCCCAATTTTTGAGGCAAATTAACATAAACTATTTAACATCACAATATGACCTTAAAGAATCCGAGTGGCGAGTGAAACCGTGGGGCATAGCTATAGGAGATAAAAATATGCAAGAAGCTACTTACAACTTACCATTTTACGAAAACACATGGCAGTCTACATACGTAAAACCTCAGATCAAATAATTTGATATGAGCGTAAAACATTGTGTTTCACCGTGATTCTAACTTATAAGTGGACAAAGAATTACTTTAATAATATCTTATCTTACCTATACCATTCGAAGCCTTTGTGATAAAATTTATCAAAGAAGTGCACCTCTGACCCAGCAGCCCTGACATCTGGGTGTAATCTGAAGTAGCAAAACAAAAATAATAATTACAATGTGTAGGACTACTAAATACGAACATAATGCAAAATAATAATTATGTAGGTACTTTTCCTAACTATTCAGTGTTTTCTTTAGTTACCTATACGTCTTACTACTTTTGTGAAAATCACAACATATACAGGGTGTAGGGGCTTCTTCACGAAACCGTCAACCAAACATGGGGTACCTTACGGTACCTACATCAAACTAAGTGCCCCTACGCAAAAAATATGGGATACAACTTCTTTTTGGGGTGAAAAATCAGTTTTATTTTGCTCATGGGTCGTCTTCCAGTATAGCCAGATGCAATACAATTAAGGAGCACCTGTCTATCGGAACTCCAAAACCCAGTAACTGGGTAATATGATAGGTACCACACTTTCAGTAACCCACCTCAAAAACTCCAGCAAGGCCCTTGTCCCACATTTTTTGACGCCTATTATAAGTGCGTCGGGTAGTCTCTTCACCGGCACCTGGTTTTGCTTCAATCGCCTGTACTCGTAGCTCTCGCCTATGTTGAATCCCAGCAGGGCAGCGAAGCGCACTCCTGCTGCCCTGTACTTCGAAATGTGCTGCTTCAGTAGTATATATTTTATTGTGAACTGAAAAAATACCACTGTATTTTAAAGGTGAGTAATAAATTGTGCGCCTGGCAGTAACTAGTTATCTGTTTTGAAAGACTGAAATGCGGATACCTATACTAAAACATATTAATTTAATTAAAACAATAATCAAGAAGTAAGTCTGTTATTTTCCTACAAACCACAACTCACCTTGTTTTCGTCAACTGTGCAAGAATTCAACATATAGAATAAGTAAAACACCGATAATAGTATAAAACCAAAAATCATAATATTGCGCTTTGATAGCACTGGTATCCATCTCATTGCTGTACATCGGATTCATTTGTAGTGTTTTGGTTTTCTTGCCGTCAATAAACGTAATTCACTTCAACACTCAACATTCTACACGAAAATTATCAATTGAAAAAACTAAACTACTGTAATCTTTTACCCTATCTTTCATCATGTTTTTAAGTTAATTGATATGCATAGTACTGCAGAGTTCACACTGAACAAGCAGTGTTTATGAACGATCGATGTAACTTTCGTCGGAACCTGCACGAATCACGATGCGCGCAATCGCTGTCGAATCGACACGGAGTCAGACGGAAAATCGTATTTCGTGCGAACGTAATTTACCGCGCATGATAATCCCCCGCTACTACCTTGCGCATTTCCGGTTTTTCCGGGAACATTTTTAATGTTGGTGGTAAAGAAAAAAGATCTCAGTAAGTACTAAAAAAAGTTCAGTGTAACACGAAATTGCGCCCTTGCTTGAAATTAACGATTTCATAAATCCATAATGTTTCTCAATGGAAAAAAAAATAATTTTATTCTGCATATTTCATACTTCTTCATCCTGTTCTGTGTTTCATATACAATTAGTTATACATACGTCGAGTTTACGGTAAAAAAACTACATATTCAGCATAAAAAAGATGGCAACATCACATTAAATTACGTAAGTTGGAATGAGATAAGACTATAAAATTATGTGGTTTTTGTTTCGTGCAACAAGACATAATAAAACAGAAGTACCAGGCTGCATGGGCTAGATCCCTTTGCCTTCCCAAAAGGGAAAAGAAGATAAAAAAAAAAAAAAAAAACAGAAGTACCAACCTTAAGAAATTTAAAACCAGTTGACAGCCGAGCCGACAGCTAAATAAAAAGAAATTTGATCGTGTTGAACTTTGAAGCTGTGAAATAAATTAAAATGACAGTCCAACAGATTAACTCGAATATTTCTGACGACTCAGATGATATGGTTAGTTTACCATCCGAAGAAGAAATTTATAGGAGAAAATATCAATTGTTGTTGGAGCGATGTGAAGTCTTACAACAGGATAACGAAAGAATTATCAATAGGTTTGTGTTTTGAGCTTGTTTTCTGTTGCTCAACGGTATTCGCGAATGAGCTAGCGTCTAATTGTTGCAGAATACATGAAGCGAAGAAAATAACCAAGCGTTACCGGAAGGACATTAAATTGTTGGTGCACAGATTGGATAGGCATGGGGATCAGTTCAGAACTGCATGTTTGGAGGTTGAAATGAAACCAGAAGTGATTGTTCGGCCTCCCCGCGCCGGAGGAAAGACACAAACTGTGTCCAAACAAACAGACAAGCAGAATGCAACTGGCGCAAAAAAACCTGGACCTAAAAGAAAAAGCAAAGCTGATAAGGTAGTGTTGAGTGCATTTTTGACAAATTCAAACATTTGTGAATGTAAAGTACCATTCTACTTGTAACCTTGACTCTTTTCTAATGTAATGTTTCTACTTTTAGCCTGAAAGAGATCCAAATGCTCCTAAAAAGCCTTGCAATGCATTCTTCCAATTTTGCCAAGAACAGCGACCCCTGGTTGTAGCTGAGGCTAACTCTGAGTTGGGGTCAGAGCCTTCTAAGCAGGAGGTAACCAGACAACTGGCTTCACGCTGGAGAGCACTCAATAATGAAGAAAAAAGGGTAAGATAGAAAAACCTTATTGAACATCAATAACATTTAAGATGAAATATGTTTGAATGGTCAAAACTGTAAAATCTTATTTAATAAAATTGAATGAACACCGTAATTGTTACACAGCTAGCAAAGTATTACAACTGAGTTTAAAATGTTTGAATGTTACACTCTGATTAAACTTGGGTCAAATACAGACAGTAAATTAACTGTCAGACTATTGTTATCTCACAGATGTACACTAATAATGAACCAAGGCATTCCCTATACAAATCAGATTGATACTCATTCATCATCATTCTCCTGTCCTCATCCCAATTCATTTCGGGTGGGACAGTACTTCTTCTTATTCTATATTTCTCTATACTCAGATGGAAACTTCTTACACAATTTTATTTCAAATCTCCTTACTTGTTGCCCTCCAATAGGACAACAGTCTTAATCAGTCAGTCCCCACATATATTATTTATTAGATAACTTCTCTAATATCACATTCCTATGTTCTAGGTATATGTGGCAATGTTTGAGAGATCAAAGGAAAAGTATGCAGAACAAATGTCAGCGTACATAAAGAAGGAACAATGACAATCGGCAATACCGGCCAATAGTAGCACTTAATTTTCTTGTGATCATCAGCTTTAAGATTAGGTTAACTATTAAACAGTATTTTATAAGAAGAAATGGTTTTATTTTACATTGTTGCAAGTTGTCGCTCTAAACCTAGCTCTAAAAAAAAGGCCCAAAAGAAAAGACTCATAAAACATTTAGTAATTTATTAAAAATACCAACAAATTAAAAATAAATTCAAACTGGAAGTACCCTAACCCTACATACCCTGCCAAATTAAACGGAACATGCCACATAGATTTGAGCTTATTTTTTTGCCTGAAATATACATCCGTGTTCATTAACTGACTGATATGTAATGCGTAAACATTCTGTACCTACAAACATAATACGAGGGGATCCTGTTACTCAGCTAGATGAGGTGCCTAGCTTGTTTATAATGTCACATTTTTATGAACTGCATCGCAATGAAGAAAATCTTTTTCATCACTTATTGATGAAATTAGGAGGTGCGGCCAATTTCCGGTTGGCCCGGGCAGGGGAAAAACCGACGATACGCCACTTCAAACATACAAAACAATTCAGCAACCACAAGGCGAGAATATAATCAACAGTCGGCGAATCGGTATCGCAACTTTAGCAATTCTTGTGGTTGGAGTGATTTGTTTACGCATTACATAATTATATGAGTTGCCTTGTGTTAGTAAAATTGGGCAGTACACATTGGACATTTCAATATTGTTATACTACATATGACAGAAAGACATAGAACAAGAAACAGACTTACGGTACATGTGTACAAAGTTAACATTTAGAATGAACACTTGGAATTTTAAACAAATTTTAGTAAAGTTACCATAATCTGTTCATTTTTATTCTCTCCACACATTGAACTAAGGGATTTCGCGCACTACGCAGCCAAGACCATGACTTGTCGCGTGTCCGGCTGCTATCTCGAATAAAACTGCTGACGCCCGGTTGTGCGACCTAAGAAATCTTGTTTTCAACCGACTTCCAAAAAGGAGGAGGTTCTCAATTCGTCTGTATGTTTTTTTTTTTTTTTTATTATGCACACACACCACCCACACAAATGGCAGCACGCTAGTTACTTAACTTTATAGTTTGATTTAGTTTCCATTATTATTATTATGATTTTCTCTCAAAAAAAAAAAATCTGTCAGACTTTTGGATATGGTATTGTCACTTTAATAGGGGGAAGACACTAACACCTGCAACTTATTATTATTCCAGTGTGGAAAATAAATGACACTAGCTAGACAGCTTATATAGGTCGTCGCTTTTCCACATAGGAAAGAATAAAACAAGACTGCTTTTATAACGTCACTTGGTCTATGCTTCTGCAGTTAAAAGTCGTTGTAGTGGCCGCGTGGTGCGTGATGTTTCTTAGCTATACATTCAACCGCACATCGGTTCTAGCAATTTAACGGTGAGAGCGCCTTTATGTCGCAGCAGTAAGAGCAATTTTAGATTTTTTACTGATGTACAGTTGACTTTACAATAAACAACACTGAAGACAAAAATGTAGCAAATTGTATCAGTTTACGCTTTCCAGTAATCTTTCTCCAATCGTATATTCTTCATGGTTTCAACGGGGCTGGTGGCATTGGCATGTCTCATGATTTCCGGCACAGATACCCTCATGAAGGGGTTGTATTTCTTCTCTTCGCCTATTGTTGACGGCACCTGTGGTAACAAATAAGGATTACTAACATTCATACAGTGATCATGCCTAGAGTTGTTGTTCCTGTTTAATCCAAATACATCAATGCCTGGGCCCGTGAGGTGTACAGCCCACTCTGTCATTGAGAGGTGGCCTGTGATACAGCAGTAAGAACATTATATACTACTGATTATGCTGCAGTTTTATTTCTGAACTTGTTTTTAAATATGAGATGTGTTTTCACACTTTTCGGGTTGCCATCTATGACAATCCAAACTTCTGTGTAACACACCTGACACTGCCAACATTTAAATATTGGGCCATGCACCACCACCACCACCACCTCATAAAGAAGTACATTAACATAACGTCACGCCTGTAATCCCCGAAGTGTTAGGCAGAGGTGTACCTAATAGTACACCTACATTTCGCTAGTTATGTTTTAAGTCCCATGTAATAGGGGGCGAGCCTATTGCCATCAACCGGGCCCTAGTCCAGACATCGTGGCTACTACTGAGAAACTCCTGTTGGAAAAACCCAATACCACTTTGCCCAACCCGGGAATCGAACCCAGGACCTCATGCTCAGCAGTCGCGCTTGCGACCACTAGACCAATGAGGCAGTCCCTCAGTTTATAGCTCCATCTTTTTTATACACTGATTTATGTTCTTTACATAGTCAAACAAACTCGCTCCCGCTGTTTGTACTCTTAGATCTTTTAAACTGCGCAACTAATTTTAGTGCAGTTTTCAGCAATAGATAGAGTAATTCAAGAGGGAGGATTTCACCTACATTGCACTCGTGCGAAGCGAGGGCGGGTTGAGTAGGTGATTATAAATGGTGCTTGAATGAAGCTACTTGCCGTAGGTTTCCCCTGTTCCCGCCTTTGCTGCGCCCAAGCGTATTTCTGCATTAATTCCTGATTATTTGGGTCAACGTGAGCCGCAAACTTGAGATTTTGCAGTGTGTACTCGTGGCCGCAATACACCTTGGTTTCGTCAGGTAGACTGCCCAGAATTGACATTGCGTTGAACATCTGATCAGCAGTGCCTTCAAAGAATCTTCCGCAACCACCTAAGAATAAGGTGTCACCTGGAATTGGAATCAGTTGTTTACTTACTATCTTGTGTTGGCCTACATTAAATAAGTAAAGTAAGTTATTTTAAATGCATGTGTAAGAAACACATGCATTTAAAATAACTTACTTTAACAGCATATTTCTTTAACAGCGGTGGCCGTAGCTGAAGCAGCACTACAGAGGAAAGGCGGTGTCACGACGACGCTACCCTTGGTCGTATAACATTACATACGGCACATAATCTCTTACGGGTTAGAAAGTACTAGTAAGTGTGTGCTTACAGTACACATACACAGGGGAAGCCTTTTGCTATCAAATACTGGTATTCAGCTGCATCCGGTTAGACTGGAAGCCGACCCCAACAAAGTGATACAGACTCAGGGCTGCTACTGAGAATTTTTTGATTGAAAAACAACATCTAATGTATCGTGTATCAACCTCATGCTCCACTGTCTTATGAGGATTGATTGCTTAGCTGCAGTTAGCATTATAAAATTATCGTTTTACCTGTAAACACCACAAACTGAGATCCTTCCTCAGGCGTAGACACATAGTAGCAAATATGGCCTTTAGTGTGGCATGGAGTAAACAGGCATTGGACTAACAAGTTGCCAATATTGAATATTGTGTTGTGCTCCACTTTCTTTGTGAGTGCACCAATCCGATCATCCCCTCCATACACTTCAATGCCATGGACCTGTTTGGCTAGGGCTTCGTTGCCACCAGCATGATCCCTGGAAATTGAACAATACTTATCAGTTTGAGTTCGGTAAGATTGACGATAGCAGTGGCAATTTAATAAAAGAAAAAAATCTAAAACTAATCTGAATATGGTTGCTCCATGTAAAGTACTGGCATCCGGTTAGACAGGCAGCCGACCCCAACATAGTTGGGATCAGCAGATGATGATGATGATCTTTAATACAGAAAACTCGAAGTCCAAGAGCAATACAAAAGAAAAAGTAATAAAAAAAGTAGGAAAGTTTTGGTGCCCCGCCTCGGCTTAGGAATTACTTAGTTGACATAAAATGCAGAAAAGTTTAAGAATTTAAAGTACTATGGCTAAAGAGCGTGTGCAATACTTTTAGCGGATCCGTTGGATTTTCTTTTGAATGTATTATGGCTTAAAAATTGGCTAAAATAGTTTCAACATTATTATTAAATAATTTTCCACCCGGTCCGGACGCTGAGAGAGACTGGTGCTTTGGATCACTTTGTACCTTAGTATATACACTACTGTTTATAATAATAATAATTCTTTATTTCAGATATCAGAATCCATACCTCATTATCAAACTAAAAATCAATATCAAAATTAAAATATTAAAATCATAATTCAACATTATTAAAATCATAATCAACATTATTAAAATCATACTCAAAATTAAAATCAATGTGAAAATTTAAATCAAAAATTAAAATCAATGTCATAATTTAAATACACAAACAATACTAAAATTACACTTCGAAACTTCGAACTTTATAAGGTAGAAAGAACCAAATAAGGAAAACTCACCAGTGATGATGAGTAGTCAAAACTGACGTGAGTTTAACTTTATGATCCGCAACAGCTTCCAACACCGTATTGGGCTCAACTGGATCTATGATAGCGGCCTGATTAGTGGCTTTGTCCACGAGCAGGTACATGTAGTTGTCTTGAAGAGCTGGTAGTATCTTCACATCCATGGTTGGGAACTGATGGTGTTCTGAATAGCTGTGTGCTCCTTGCTGCCTTCGAGCAAGTACTGAAACATGAATTATTATTTATTAAATTCAATTTGACTTGTGGGTAATTCTTTTAGGTAGGTATACAAGTGATTAGTGAAAAAAAAAAATTAAATATGTTTGGTTTCAAGTACAGTACATGCTACTTGCAAAATATTGCATGCTTGGGATGCAATATTTTTAAGTAAATTTAATAAAGGAGATTTGAAAGGTTAATTAAAAAGCAATAATAAGATTTAACTAGTGGATTTTATTGATTTAAAGCAAACAGGCTTAACATGAAAATCTCGCTATTGCCTATCTTGAATCCTGATCTTTTTTCATTGGCAATAATTACTAGCTTTCATATCTATTTAATTAACCCCTTCAGAAGATAAATTTTCAAAAATGATTTCTGAGTTGAGACCTTTGTTCTATATAAATGAAACAAGTGCAAAATTACAAGCTTCTAAACCAAGTGGTTCATAGCACATTTAGTAGTGTCCGCCAGTAACCTACAATTCACCAGCAGTTTCAGTAAGTAAAATTAGATTTTAAATAAACTAAGAGTGACATAAACCCAGTGATGGGGCACAATGCAATAAATGAATACCTACTAATTGGTAGATTAAACTTAAACAACAATGGTTTTACTAACAAAGACTTATTTTTTTTTATAAGTAATTAAGATAATAATATGAAGAGTAATGCTGTTATGTTCAATTTTCAAGTTTTATCAGTGTAACAAGTTATGTGATAAGAAGATAACAACTGCTGGATGGTTTTGAAGACTGAGTTACTAAACTACTGTTTGGTTCTGGCCAATATAAGTTCAATAAGGATTCAATGGAGTTGGTTACCATTATCTCGCCTATTTAATTTGTAAATTTTGTTCATCCTTCAATAAACCAAGACTTATAGAGAAAGAAAAATTAACTTTATAAAAAAAAATATAATTTTCATATTCCAATAAGTTTATTTTTTCGCTTCTTAGTCCCTTTTTGATTTTGAATAGATAATAGTTCGAACTAAGGTACGAATAAACAGATTTATAATAAAAATGCAAATGTCATTTATTAATTAAGTAAAAAATACCTTGGAAGTACAACTTCGTCGCTTGATTTGACAAGCTGGTCGGCAAAGAATTAACAAACTTGGCGAGCATTGTGATCATTTATTAAAAATGGTTAAATGATGTGTTTATTATTTAAATGTTTTTTTTTTTTTTTTTTTTTATCTTCTTTTCCCTTTTGGGAAGGCAAAGGGATCTAGCCCATGCAGCCTGTTCTTTTGTTTTATTATTTTACATAGTTATTAATTATATAAGGCAAGATAGCCTAGTCTTAGGTTTAAATTCTTCATGTTTTTCTTTTTAAATTCCTATATCCTTGTATACATTATATCCGTTTTTTTGTTTTATCCTTGTTTTTCTTGTCCGATGGATTCCTTGTTTTTCATGTTCAATTTATTATTCTTTGTCGAATCCTTGTGTATTTCTTAAGTCCAGTTCTTAGTCGATTCCTTAATTTATATGTTCAATTCTTTGTCAAGTACTTGTTTTAAATTTCCTTAACTGTATTGCGAATGAAGTTATAAATGGGTAAAAATGTTTGTGCATTTCCCATGAGTTGCTGAACTGAGCGCGGGATTTGTTCAGCAACCTTATAGATTTGTAATAGATCATCCATAAGCACAAGGCGGTCAATGCCAAAGGATGGGCATCCAAATATGATATGATCTAATGTTTGTTCTTCTCCTTGGCAGTAATTACATTCCGATGTATTAATCATTTTCATCCGATATAGATGCGAGTTAACTCTGCAGTGACCCAGGCGTAAGCGGTTTATTGTAGTGTAAAATCTTCGATTCAAAAAAGTTGATGATTTCGTGAACCATGGTTTCTTGTTTGCTGTCGTACCTTCTATACCTGCATACCATTGTCCTTTTTGTTCCACTGTTGTTATATGGGTCCAATGTCGATTCAGATCTTCGCAATACTTATTTCTTAGCTCGATAATAATATCTGTGTGCGGTAGGGCAACACTAGTATAAGTGACAGCTGTATTCGTAACGGAATTTATTGACCTCGCCAAGAAATCTGCATTCTCGTTTCCTTGCACTCCTTTATGACTTGGAACCCAGAAGAAAATAACAATGATGCCAGAGTCTTGAAGCAACTTCCATGCTCTTTTAATTTCATAAATCAAATAGTTAGACTTTGTATTCAGGCAGTGATTTTCTAGCGCAGTAAGTACACTTAAACTATCACTTAGAATAACCCATTTTATTGCGGATTTTGTATGTTTATTAATGTGTTCAAGTGCTGATAGAATGGCTGTAGCTTCGGCTGTGAATATGCTAGAATATTTGTTGATTTTGGATCCTCCACCTATTTTCAAAGTAGAATCGTATAAGGCTATGGATGTACTGCCAGATATTTTAGATCCATCTGTGTAGACATGTCTATAATCTGCCCAGTGAGATAGTTTGTCGTAAACTTCATGTTTTTCAGACAATTCTTTATCAATTATAATATCCATCTGTGGGTATTTACTTTTATATGTTCCCTGGTAACAAGGCCATTCATTTGAGGAGAAGATGTTCATTGACTCTATATATTGTGTTATTTCAGAAAAATCTTGAAGAATAAAGCAACAATCGGGAAAGTTTTTAAGAAGGTTGAGTTTAATAAGAAGAGGATGTGATTTAATGGCAGCTAGTTTGAGGAGAAATTTTGATTTTAAGAATCTAAAGCGGTGTAATAAAGGAGGAATATTGCATTCTAGCTGCATAGAAACAATGGGAGTTGTTTTAAAAGCACCGGTTATAAGGCGTAAGTTACTATTCTGGATTTTCTCTAATTTGTCTATTAGCTTGCCATTGGAAGCAAAACAAAGAAAACCATACTCAAAATGACTCCTTACCAAAGATTTATAGAGCATTAACATGACTTTAGGGTCTGCACCCCAATAAGTTCTACATAGGACTTTTAAAATGTTAGAAGCCCTACGAGCTTTGCATACTATATAATCAACATATTTATTCCAGGATAAATTATTTGTAAAAATGATACCTAAAAACTTCGCTTCTGTAACTACTGGAATTGTGATTTTGTCATAACAAATTCTAATATTATAAGATTTATTCTTGCCAAATATCATGACTTTGCTTTTAATTGCATTTATGTCTAAATTTAAATAAGAAAAATAATGCTGAAGTTTTTGCAATGCATTATTTAAAGTTAATTCAACATGTTTTATATTGTTTCCACTACAGTAGATAGTCAAATCATCAGCATATTGCAAGTTTACAACATTATCTAAAACAAAATTTAATCTGTGAATGTAAAGCAAAAATATCAAAGGACTCAAAATACTGCCCTGACAGGTTCCTTTATAGGAATATCTTGGCCCAATAAGCTTCTGGTTATGTTTAACATAAACTTCCCTGCCATGTAAGAAGCTAAATATCCAATTAATCATTTTTCCAGGTATACCAAGAAGATTAAGTTGCTCTGTGAGAATGTTATGATCAACATTATTAAAAGCACCAACTATATCAAAAAATACACAAACAGCTGTCTCATTGTTATGAATACTTTTTTGAAGATCAAGATGTAAAGTGCTTATACTTTCACGGGCTGAATAACCTCTGCGAAAGCCATATTGATTGGATGGTAATAAATGATGCTTTTCAATGTAAAATTCAAGTCTTTGTTTTAAGAGCTGCTCAAAAACTTTGCCAATACAAGAAGTGAGAGCAATGGGACGGTAAGAATCAGGATTAAATTCCTCTTTATCTTGCTTAAGTATTGGGATAAGGCAGTCTGTTTTCCATTGAGAAGGTATTTCGTTATTTAGCCAAAGAAGATTAAAAATGTGAAGTAAAATATTAAGAGATTTGGAGTTAAGTTTTTTAAGAAAAGTATAAGGTACACCGTCCAATCCATAAGCTGTATCTTTTCTTGAGGATATTGCTGATTTGAGTTCTTGATAAGAAAAGGGTTCTATTAGAAAACTGGTTGTGGAATTAGAGTTGCTGTCTCCATTAAAGTGTTCAGTCATATAATTATCAACATAGTCTGGTGTATATTTATTTAAGAATTCATGTATCCAATTACTATTGTTGTTACTCATAAATTTGCTATAAGTGAAGGTTTTATTAAATTTTTTCATATTATTCCAGATTATGGATAATGGAGTGGTTCGATTAAATGACTCACACAGGTGGGCCCAACTAGCATCTCTTTCCTTCTTCAAGGTAATTTTTTTTAAGGCCTGTAACCTTTTAAAATTAAGGAAATTAACTTCAGTAGGATCTCGTTTAAATTGTAAATATGCTTGCCTAGACACTTCAACAGCTGATCTACATTTTTGATTCCACCATGGGAGGTGAACTCGAGACTTCTTTCTATTGCATGTTGAAAATGATCTGTTACGTTTTTGATGTATTGGTAAGGACTTTTCAATTGCAGAATGTAGTATATAGCAGAATTCATTGTAGCTAGCTTGAGGATCCAGAGGATTTATTGTGTAACTATTAAGTGCACTGTCAACTTCATTAGAATATTTATCCCAGTTGACTAATTTATAACTAGGAAATAAATGTAAGTCATTACCAACACTGTTATTATTGTTGTTACTATTACAATTAAAGATAATTTTTGTGATTACAGGTAAATGATAGCTACCAAGCGGATCATCATGAACAGACCACTCACAAGAAAGAGCTAATGTTGGAGATACAATAGTGAGATCTAAAGCATTTGGACGCCAGGTCATGGAGCCCACAGTAGTAACCTGACCATTATTAAGTAATACCAAACCATTTTCATCAATGACGTCCAAAATGTCTCTACCACGCGCATCAGTAGAGTTACATCCCCAGGAGATGTGATGTGCGTTAAAATCACCAGCTAGTATTAAAGGATGAGGAATACTTTTAATGAATGAATCCAATTTATTTTTATTAAATCTAGGAACTGTATGACTTGGGCAATACATACTAACAATGCTGATGACATGACCAGCAACATGCAATTGAACACAAATATTTTGTAAAGAGTCATCAAAGAAAGTATTAAGTTTAGAATATTTAATATTATTGTGAATGAGAATGGCTACTCCATTATGTTTATTACCAGTATCATTACGCTCTATTTGGTATCCTCTAAGTTTAAATGGTTGTTCTGGCCTAAGCCAGGTTTCAGATAAAATAGCTATATGTATGTTGTTATCTAGTAGAAAATTATGTAAAAGGAGTTTATTACATAGTATACTTTGTGCATTCCATTGTATCACGTTAATGTCCATAATTAAATGTTGTTTGAATTTTTATTAAATGTTTCATTTATTATTTTTTTGATGCTACTAGAGCTAACATTTTCTTTATTTTTGTGTAAAGTAATGATCTGTATGACAGATTGAACAAGCATGTTCATGAATTTATCTGAATTTAGAATGTTTTGAAAGTTGTCTGGTGAAGAAAGAGATGGAAAAGATTTTTCGTTTACAATATCTGAGTATTTATATGACATGGCCTTTTTTTTCAATTCCGTGATTTTTTGTTTTTTAACTGGGCAGACAGAAGATATAGCAATATGATTGCCTCCACAGTTGTAGCATTTTGCATTGGCTGAGTCAATGGTACACATTTTAAAATTGTGATTTTCTGTGCAGATGGAGCATTTTTCTGTATTTTTACAATATTTAGCAATGTGTCCATACCTAAGGCACTTCAAACATTGTTTTACCGGTGGGACGTATGTATTGACCTCGTGGCGCCAGTGATCCAGGTAAACATGGTCGGGCAGCTGAGTGGCTGAGAACGTTACGGCCACAGTCTGCGTCGGCTCCAACTTCACTGCACCTCCGGTTCTTACCCGTCGCATAAATCTTCGAACTTGTATGATGTTCCTGGTGCTGGCCAGAAGAGAATAAATTTTCTTGTTAGACAATTGTATGGGGACCCTAGTTAGGACCCCAGTGGTCTCCGTGGCAGAGGCAGGTATAGAGGTTTTTAATTTATGTTCTACAGTTAATTTACTCCCCTGGAGGAACATGTTGGCATTGTTGGCATTATCGAAGACAATGCCGACTTTAAATTTATTTATGGTGCGTAAGTGTTGGACGCCGCTTATACAATCCCTCCGGATTGCGCGCGAGATGCCCATTCGGGTGCCTTCGGTGATTGGTTGGTTAGCTTCAACATGTGAAAGGAATACAATGTATTCTACATTACCAATACTGCTATCAGGATACTTCCTTATATAGTTCGGTGCATTATATGGAACGTAGTCCAGTTTTTCATCAATTGACGACGACGAGTCTGACTCTGTAGACGAGTCGTCGACGATGGAACTTTCCTCCTCTTCTTTTTTTTTCCTTTTGCGCCCGCTTTTCCCCATATTTACAATAATTACAATGACACTGATATAAATAAGCTATTTACAACTATTATTTATGAAGTTCTAAGGATTAGTTAATTAATTAATAGAATTAGCTTAGAAATTGCCGCCTATTTGTTCGAACGATTCCCGCCTTTTTTTTTTAAATGTTTTTTTTTTACAAAAACTGATAACCAAGAAAAACAAAATACCTTATCAGACAGCTGGTGTTGACAGATCTACTATACTCTTTGGTTGACAGCTACTGACAGAAAAAGTTTGCTTAGCCGCGAAGTTTTCGGTCTTGTCCGTCTTGGTCGATGCTTCCTCTTCATCTATACAATATAAACTGCACTCTTTGCAATTTATTTGTCGACAGTGAGTATTTCTTTCATGAATTACTCTAGAAATATGTACATATATGGTTTTATTTGTGTTTTTATTCATATTTTTATTTACGATTATAGGAGTTTAGAATACTAATGTTTCTATAATTTACATTTAAAATATATTGTCAGCAAGGCATCGAAAACACTTGGGTCTCGTCTGCAGCAGCGTCTCATCTGAGTTCAGGAGTATTATGACTATTAAAATTTTTTATTGCTTATTTGTTCGTAGTCTCCTCGAGTATGCCTCTCAGGTCTGGAACCCTAAATACATCATCTACATCGGACGATTATGGGCATACAGAGAAAATTCTTTCAATGAGGCTGCGGGTTGTCCGCAAGGGATACCGAGGCCTCGACATGAAGGGCGAAGAAGGAACATGGGTGGTTTTTAGTCAGTAGAAGTCTGACACTCCCTTTCGCTCTGCCCAAGAGCGGGAGGGGTTATTTGATGATTTCCCACCCCCCCAAAAAAAAAAAAAAGGGTACATTCAATTTCGTTCCAAGATATATCTACCAAATTATTTTATACGATGCAAAAGGTTTCATATTCTTCTTCTTCCTTTGTTTGAACGAAGAAATATCTCCGACTTGGCCTTTCCAATTAAGGTGAATGCTCCAACCACCCCGCGAAATACAAATTTTCTTACGTTTTTTGCAATTTGCAGGCCAGTGCTAGTTTGTATGTTGATTAAAATATAAATTGCGGCTATTATTTATATTAAGCCTCCAAGTTCATAAAGGTGCAGGAACTTGAAAAAGTCATTTTTGCACCTTTATGAATTTGGAGACTTAAATTGATGATTTTGATGATTATATTTCTGTAACTACATACGTCTTACAGCCGCAATTTATATTTTAATCAACATACAAACTAGCACTGGCCTGCAAATTGCAAAAAACGTAAGAAAATTTGAATTTCGCGGGCTAGTTGAAGCATTCACCTTAAAATTGAGAACGGATCTAGTGATGCCCCTGAGTTGCTGAGCAAGATTGGGCTGCGTCAGCTGCGTGTACTTGTTCGTTTCTGCGTAAACCTCGATTGTTGCACATACCAACGACAAGGACCAATTATAGACAAAACTAGGACGAGCCGTGTGTTCAATGCGACTTGCCAGGAGGTTGAGATCGACATTTTTAATACAAGCGTGTCGAAGTTGAAGAAAACGCTCTGTAATAAGTTCTTCGACAACCCATAACGTTTGTACTTTGCCAATCTGTGTTCTTTTTCATTATTTTGTTATATATGTCGTAGGATAATTTGATACTTCGAATCTTCGCGGAAATCCTAGGAAATCCTAGGGGTTTTGCGAAAACGCGGATAATTAGACATAGGCGAAAAATTTTTTTAGGGGCGGCATGGGCACCGGGCCGTAGGCCGACGAAGGAGGCCGGCGGAGGCCCGGCACTTCGGGGACAGAAGATATTAGTGTTATTTAATATGCGAGAGAAGCGAGCGCGCGTTGAAAAAGCTTTTGCTTTCGACGTATTTGGTGACCATTAATCCATTTTGGTAACTATGTCTAATTATCCGCGTTTTCGCAAAACCCCTAGGATTTCCGCGAAGATTCGAAGTATCAAACTATCCTACGACATATATAAGGTTTACTAATCGTTTCCACTGTCTTTTTGTTTTTACTTTATTTAAATATTGTATGACTACTTGTGAAAACTTGTAATTGGCCATATTGTTTTTAAAAACCTAACTTTTGTGTCTACCTAGCTGTAAGTTTTCATAAAAGAATAAAATAAAATAAAACAGCGCACACGGAAGTATATTTTGAAAAAAGTGGTGGCAACATAGGATCATCTTATGTTACTGCGTTATTGTCAATTTTGTCATGCTGCTTTCAATGTCAACATTTGTTGACATGTGTCTGTTCATTCATCGGCATGTGGATTTATTTACAACAGTTTTCGTGCGTTTTAGTAAATAAGTTGGTGAAACCTTGATTAAAATAAAAACTCAAGATGAAGAGTAAACCTGTTAAACACAAGTCTACAAATACTTTTCGTGTAAGTCCTACCAACAGATTATATTCTTGATGTTTTAGGTTAAGTGCGAATATTGTAGAAATGTATTATATTTTAACATTTTTGTACCACATTTCTGAAGAAAACAGTTTGTGAGTATATGTCTAAATTGACTACAAATAGTTACATTATAATTCTAATGTTTTTGGTCTTTTTTCACTTGAAAAAGAAACCAAGCTAGGAACTTCATTTCCACCAAAAAAAATATAAACCATATCTATTTAAGTGTAGCCTAAGTAGTAATATATAAGATAAAAATAGGAGGAGGCTGATGCTTCTCCTATTTTGATCCCAGAATTAATTAAAAGAAAATGAGATATGATGCATTGTCTGCCTCTCAATTGTTATTGTAGAGTTTTTATTAGCAATTTCTCGTCTTGTTGATGGCAATAGGCTGCCCCGCTATAACAACATTTTGTTGAAATAACTTCCAAAAGTTTAGTTGAAAGATAATTTTTACATTATGTTTTTTTCAATATTTTTAGTTTGTACCTTTTGCCGAAAGAATCAATGCTATTGACATTCGCCATGCTGCTCTGTATCACATTGAGCATGTATATGCACAGCAGCCAGAAGAGAATGAAACCCATTTCTTTGTGGCACTACAAAAATGGCATGTGCTTAATTTGACTGAAAACTTTAAAAAGTTCAGGAAGGAAGTCTTTGGTATCATAACTGTGCCACAGCTTTTACACAAGAAAGATGAAGTGGTTGAGATATTGGAGAAATATTTGAATTTAGAAGATCAGTTGTGTTTGCAACCTTTACTGGAGTAAGTATGTTTATTTAGTTGTTTATTAAATACTTTAAATGGAATTGTAACTTTTACAAATGTGTTATTTTTTATGGACTTCACTCTAGGTTATAGTGTAATAAATTATGGCCATTAAACGCTGGAGCACTTTGTTTTCTTGTCACACTCTTCTTTCTCTTATAATTACATTCTCTTTCAGAATCCTAGTATCAGTAGCAAAAGATCTAAGAGAAGACTTCTACCCACACTTTCCAAGGTTTCTGGATATTCTAATAAAGCTGCTAAACACCAAAGATGCTGAAAGACTAGAATGGACTTTAGTCTGCCTAGCATTTCTGTTCAAAGTCCTCAAACCTTACCTAAAGAAAGACATTGCTGTTGTTCTAAAGAGGATCATACCTCTACTCAGTGAATCTCAGCCACAGTACATCAATAATTTTGCAGCAGAAAGCTTTGCTTTTGTAGCAAGAGATATAAGGGATAAGAAAAAGTTTGTCAGTCTTATACTGAACTATTTGCAGCATAATGATGACGTAAGTATTTGTCAATTCATTGAGATATTTAGTCTTCACTTAAAGAGAAAATACTTTTATACATATTGTGCCAAATCTTATTTTAATCATCTTCTTCTAGGCCATCACTGGCTGTGGTCATCTCGTATTTGAAATACTGCGAGGTGTCACAGGAAAATTCCACAGCTGCATAGAAACATTTCTGCCTCTTCTCCTTGAATACCTCAAAGATAATAAAGAACATCAAGAAATACTGTTCAAAGTTTTGACACAGACATTAGAGGACAGTCTACAAAGTATCTCACACAAAGAGTATGCAGTCTTTTGGGCAAGCATCAACAAGTCCACAGAAGAAATTTTGAAAGAGGATGATGAGGAAAGTTCAGGGCTAGAATATATTCTCAGACTTTCTGGCCAAGTCATAGAACACCAGCAAGGGAAGTATTTAACAAACCCTCCACAGTTTGTACTCCTGTTGATAAAGGTTATTTGTGATCAGTCTTCAGAAAGTGTTTTGGAGGTTTGTGCACAGATAGGCGCAGTATTACTCCTCTCACCAAATGTGTCCTTATCTCAAGAACATGCTGGTATTATCGTCAAAGTTCTTCTGCCTCTACCATTCCCAAATATACTCATAAACTTTGTACAAAATGTCATTGAGTATTCACAATTTGATATGCATATACTACCTCCTTTCATCAAGTTTGTGATTCAGTCTGACTTTGACAATGAAGGTTTGGGGACACTGACTAAAATATGCTTGAAGAAATCTCCTTTGTCTATGAATGGCATAAAGTTATTTGAGTGGGTAAAATATCCCATAGACTTTGGGAAGAACCTGCCGAATTTTATGGGACATTTCAAAAATGTTTTGTCAGAAGATATAGAAAAATATGTGGAAAACCCTGTTAAATTAACAAATGTCTTATTCTGTTTGCCGCATGTAGAGAAAATTGATGTTGACTATTGCATTAAACAGTTAGGTGAGCTGATATCAAAATTACTAAATGTATTGAAAAGTTATAATTTAGAGAACCAGCCTAAAGAAAATAAGTTCCACTGTGACCCCACTGCACTATCGAGATGTGCTAGAAAAGTATTATTCATGTTAACATTGGCACTTGAAAGTGCTATTCACATATCAAGTTGTAAGAAGCTGAAGGAGATTTGTGACATTGATACATTTTTGCCAGTGATACTGCCATGTGCTGCAGATCCTAATTACCTTTGCTCACTGCATCTCCTGGACCTGTATTTGACAGCATATGAACAGGAACATGGATTGACTTATCCATATTTATCTCTAGTCGATTCGTATTTGAAAACGAATGTGTCTTCGCCTTTTCATGTGGTGAGTTTATCTTAAACGTTTTTAATATTTATTAATCTACACGAATCTAGGCAATAATTTAATTACAAAAATATTTCGTTTTCAGGTTCGTCTATTAACTACCCATGTTTACAAATTATTCGAAAATGTTGAGGAGCTAAACAAAACAGTTGAAGTGGGGGGTACAGTTGAGAAGTTTTCAATCTTCAGCAGATGTTACTCAGTGGAGTCCATAAAACCATCTATCCAGGAGTACAGAGCTCAGTTGAACATGCTGCAGAAGATGACCTTCAATACCAGTCAGTATGCCCTGGCTAAGGATACAGAGTTCCATCTTTTTGCATTAAATTATATGTTAGGCGTCTTGTATATCAATTTCAAGCTGCTCTGGGAACCCGTGACAGAATTTATTGCGGGTTACGGAAATGCCCTAAGTGTTGATGATTTCTGGCCTACCTTTCATAGCGTTCTTGAATCATCCTTCGTAAATGCAAAGAAAAATCTCAAACAGTTTCATTTTGATGATGAAATTGATACAAATTTCGAGATTCTTCAAAAATTATACTCTGATTACAACAGCATATCTGAGAGACCAGATTTATACAATTATAGGAACTTGATTTTAAAGGTTATGACGAATTGTATTCAAGTTTGTGAAGCGAGGAATCGCGATGTCGTTGTCTTGTTCTTGAACTTCATTGAAGAAGAATACAGAAGGAATGACAGCATGAATGCTCTTAAAATTGATATGGAAGTACGAGATAATAAGATGGAAGTTGATGAAGAAAAACCAGAAGAAAGTACTGAGAACATTGAGGAAATAATTGAAGAAATTGATGAAGCAAAGGAAACTGTTTCAGGAAAGATAGTGTTCAAAACTCTCATAAACATAATGCAAGTCCTATCTCAATTTAAGAACCCAAGAGCTTTGCACAAAGAACCAGTTTTTTGGGAACTTTATATGGAATTTTTGAAAAACAAAAATCCGGGTCTTCAGAAATATGCTTTGGATTGTGTTCTGAACTATAAGAACAAAAATGTTACGCAATATAAAAGTAATTTATGCAATCTAGTAGATGACAAGAAGTTCAAAGATGAACTGACACAGTTCAAAATAACTGAAGATTCAAAAAGTATTCAGGCTGAAGACAGAGAGCATGTAGTGCCAATAGTATTAAGAATACTTTATGGAAAGATGACGTCGAAACTTGTAGCGGAGAAGAAAGGAGGTGGCCAGAACCGAAGGTCTTTAGTAATGCGGTACTTGGCCGGTTGTAACGAAAGCGAGGTTAAAATGTTCATTGAAATGGCATTTTCTTACTACAAACAGTATTTGGATATGAAACCTCGGGAAATATTTGAAAGAATTGCATCGGACGTAGATTTAAAATCAGTTACCAGCCCTGGAAAACTTCACAGTGTTTTAAATCTATTTGAGGTTGTCCGTGAATATTTTGGAGGGTGTATGAATGAACAGTTACTGTCTCAGCTCTTCAACATTTATTTTGCTATCTGTTCTACCGTAGCTGTGGTCTTATCTCAAGGAGATAAGGTTCATGTTGGCTATGTAAAAGTTATGAAAAACCTCCGCACACTTGCTTTGGGTACAACAAGGAAGCTATTTGAACAATTTACTAAATATCCTTGGAATAAAGACGAGTTGTTTGTCATGTATGAGACATTGATTTGGCCTTTGATGCCAAAATTACACATTGAAGGCATCCATAGCCCAACAGCACTGTTAAGACTTCTAAATGCGTGGTGTCAAAATCCCCGATACTACATTTTGCTCATCACTTGCTCAGAAAAAGATAATAATACTCCACTACCGGCTATTTTCAAACTTCTGTTAGCTCCTAAAACAAGTCCTAGTGTCGTCAATATGATACTAGATATGATAGAAAAGTTAATAACGTTGACTGAAGACGAAGAAGATAAAGAAATTCCTAGAATAGAATCTTTCCATGTTTTACCAGTTGAGGCTCCCCAAAATGTAACCAGTATCAATTACGGAAGCAAAATTCTGGTGCCGCACATACCGAGTATACTAGAAGTCATGAAAAGGCGAATGGCAAATTCTGCAAAATCTAACACAGTGAACAAGAGAGATTTGCTAATTCTGTCACGAATCACAGAATTAGTTGCATCACCGGAATTATGTGACGAGTTATTGAATTTGCTTTTACCGATATTAGTGAAGAAAGTATGTATGAACATGGCGGAGGAAAACATGGAACATGCCGTGAACACAATCATAAATTTACTAGGAAATAGCACGAATCCGCAAGTATACATAAAGAATATAGCCGTTTTGTTCAACAAAGTCGGTCCTGTGGAAGTCAGAAAACTGCTGATGAAATTACTTACGGCGATTGCTGAAAGTGCTCCTAAAAATAAAGATATACTTACTAGAATGGCTAACATGGTAGTGGAAATGAATGCTTTCAATAAGAGGTGGATTGAACAGCCAGATTTTGACCGACGAATAGACGCGTACAAACAAATTTATGAGTTATTAGAAAAGGACGAAATTGATGTAGACCTGGCAATACTAATAGTGAACAATTGTTTCTACTTCATTCGTACTGAAAAAGACATAGGCTTAAGAGACAGCGCTGGACTGTGTTTAAAACGAATACTCCCTAAACTTCTCATGAAGTACAGATCAACGACGGATGGCCAGTTCTTCGTTAGAGATACGGTTCTATCACTAATTTCCACTGGAATCAGAGACACGAAAAACGAATTGTTGAGAAATGAATGCATAAACTTGCTCGGAGAATTGGCAAGAGAATGTCCTGATGCTGACGTAGTAATATCAGATTTAGCTCATTTCATAAATAAAGAAGATAGAGAAGTGGATTTCTTTGATAACATGTGCCATCTTCAAATGCATAGGCGAGTGAGAGCACTGTTGAAATTCTGCAAAGTAGCCAGGAAAATGACAAAATGTCCTACTCCTAGGACTTTGACAAACTTTATTTTACCTCTAGCATCGATGTATATTTGCGATGATAAGTACACTGATAAAAACAGTTTGATAGACGCGTGCATTGAGGTTGTATCTACATGTTGTAGGTTGTTGCCTTGGTACCACTACGAAGTAATACTAAAACTCTACTTGAATAAAATGCGGCATTCTTCAGAACACCAAAAGCAGTTGACTCGAATTTTAGTTGGCATTATTGATGCTTTCCATTTTGATTTCTCAAAAGTAAAAAATATTGAAATACCTAAAGCGCTGTTCACAAATGTGCATAAGTTTAAAATGCCTAAAGGCAGTTCAGAGAATAAGGAAAATGTAGAAAATGCGAAAAAGATCGTTGAAGATGGCGAAAATGAAGACGGATCGGAAACTAAAGAGAATTTGGATTTAGATGAAGAAAGTGAACTAAAAGCAGCAGATGACGAAATAGCGGAAGAAGAACCGAGTAAAGAGGTTACCAACATTCCAGCATTTGAGAGAGTAACAAATGTGTCACCGTCAGTAGCTAAAAGAATTATCAAGTCTTTGTCAGCTGGATTATTACCACAATTAAACCGGTAAGTAAATTGTTGCCAATTTTTGTTGTGCATTGAAATGAAATGATCATTTAAAAGTTATGACAAAAAAATCATTTGTATTTAATTTCTAGTGCCATCGGAAAAATGACAGAACACGAAGAGTCCCACAAAGTGAATCGTCGTAAGACTGGTTTCGATCGTCAGCAAGAAGACATGCTTCGGGTACCAATCGCTTTGGCGCTCGTCAAACTTCTGCAGAGGTTGCCTGGTGATCTGTTAAAACATCAGCTGCCTGGGTAAGTTTAAAATAGTCTGTCAAATTATTATGTCACAAATATTTTGTCTCTCCCTTGACTTTACCTGAACGTTCTTACTATATTTTCTTACAAAATTTACTCTTAAGTGCACTAGATTCATCCTAGCTACTAGTTATATTGTTTTATTGTCTTTTTAGCATCATAATTAAACTTTGCTCCTTCCTAAAATCACCGCTCAAACAAGTCAGAATAACTGCGCGAGATATTGTTAAGAAGATCATGCTTACCGTTGGAACCCCGTATTTAGGCGTTTTACTGGAACACATGACTTTGTTACTAACCAGAGGATATCAAGTTCATGTCTTAGTCGCCACAATACACACAGTTCTAGACGCTTTGAAAGCGGAATTTAAACCTGGCGACCTCAACGAAAATCTTGATTACATACTTGATGTTTGTATCAATGATCTGTTTGGAGCACTGTCAGAAGAGAAAGAAGTTGACAAACTACACTATAAAACACCAGAAGCAAAACCCAGCAAGAAAAGCTACGTAACACTAATGATAGTGTCCCAAAATATTACTGAACAGTACCTTATTAATCTTATAATACCTTTCAAAGATGTTCTCCAAAAGCATCATTCAAAAAAGATGGTATTGAAAGTTCAAGAAGCTCTAATGCATATTACAAGTGGACTAGTAAGTAATAAGTTTATAGATATCGAATCATTGTTCATATTCTTACATGGGATTGCATCTGAGAGCATACCAGAATTCGTGTTAGGTGCTCCAAAAAGACAAATAACTGAAAAACAGAGAGAGAAAATGCTAAGAGCAAAACCAGATTGTTTCCTCATTGCAGAAACACCGAAACGTAACAAGGAATCTCAAGCTAAAAATGTTAAAACTTCTGGGAAAGCTAATGCTCACGTTTTGGTTGAATTCAGTTTAAATATTCTGTATGTGATTTTGAAGAGAGAGAAAGTTCCAAGAATGGATTGTCGGGCGTTTGTAGATCCTCTTATACCTTTACTAGTCGATGCATTGAAAAGTGACCATGTAAAGGTGTCGACGGTTGCTATGAAGTGTATTGCTACTTTGTGGACCATCAGAGTCAGCACGCCTACTTTAGAAGAAATGGTACAAGACATTGTGAAGACTGTATTCTTGACGTTGCATAAGTACGCCACGTTTGAAATTAGTAAACAGAACGATAACTTTCATTTAGTCAGGACTGCTTTTAAGGTGAGAACATATTTTTTCACCATTTGTTTTTTTTTTAAGTCAGACCAGTATATTCTGCTGTCAAATATAATTAATATGTTGACACAAAAATAAACGAATTAATGTGAAATTTATACTTTCAGGCGGTAACAGTACTAGTACGCAACGTAAAATACTATAAACTAGAAGAAGATCAACTAAAAACCCTACTTCTATACGCGGAAGAAGACTGTCAGAATGATGAGAAGCAATCCAACTCATTCTCTTTGTTAAAAGCTATATTAGATGCTAGACTAGTATCCAATGAGCTGCACGAAGTTATGCAGAAAGTTTCCAAGATTTGTATACTGAGCGAGTCAGCTAGATCTCGGTAAGTATTTCTAGTAGTCTAGCATAATAGAAAAAAACCTGGTGAAACTCATACGACAACGCTATGAATCACATTTTCTGTGACCGTTTTCAGGCATTCGATTACGTTGATCACAAAACTTTCATTCGTCAAGTAGAATTTGGGTAATCTTATATAAGTGAGAATGGAGCACTGAGTGCGTCCTATCCATTTTATTATAGAGACAGTTAAAAATTGGTAACAAATAGCTTAATATTAAGAAGGACATTTGTTTAAATGAGTGTTACTCAAGGTTCTATTTTAAGCCCCTCTCTGTTCAATCTATCTTTGAATGAGTATTAAACTTAACCTTATTCTTACAGAGAAGAAGCTCGCGTGATATTTGTCAACTACCTAACTCACTATTCTCCTGGCAAGCGATTGGAGAAGTACGTAGACTTCTTCGTGTCACAGCTAAACTATGAACTACAGCATGGTAGAGAATCTTCACTCAAGTTCCTAGAGATGATCATCAATAAGTTACTGGTTGTAAGTATTATTTTTTTCCATTTTACGGATCATTCATGTATTTTTGGTCTCGTCCTCAGTTTTTTTATACATTTTACCCTGCGCGCCCGAAATCTTTGATTCCGAAAACACTGTCCTGCGAGTGTCACACTTCTTACAAAGCTTGTTCAGAAAAGGTGTTGTAACTAGCAGACATTGTTTTTATTATTAGCTCTCACGATTTAGGCCCAATTTTTAGGGTTCCGTAGTCAATATGGAACCCTTATGAAGCCTATAAATAATTATTCTAGGTACAACTAATAAAGCACGGAGACCACCTTTTGCTCGCATTGGGGGCCTGCATGCTCAACGACAGCGCGCCTGAGTGCCGCGCCTCAGCCGCTGGCTGCATAGAGACCATGCTGAAGAGATTTCCTCTACAGGAGAGGAACAAACTCTTTGATTTGGTGATGACATTCTTCCAAGATAATCAGGTAGGTCTCATTTCTTAATACGTTTACTTTTCGAGTCGTTGTTTATATTTATGCTAAATGAGTCTGTCCTAGTAGGTCTCAATCAATGGTTTTTAAATTGTCAAAAGTGCAGACACTTTATAGGGTCAGTTTTTTTAAATGTTCGAATAATGTTAATTGAATAGAGTCAACATCTTTGCATGAGAACCAAAAGTATGCGCGTGCTCACTCAGAATTTGCATAGTTTTTATAAATATTTAGAATCAGTTTTTGTTGTTGAAATTACTAACTCACCAAGTTCTCTTCCTATTAAAACCTTGTCCTTGTCTCCACAGCCAGTACACTTCGAATTAGCAGCTCAATTGAGCACTCGCTTCGTGAACGTCGAACAAGAAAACTTCAAGACTCGACTCAACACGATCCTTTCACTAGTCAGCGGCAAAATCCTGTTACTAAGCAACGACATCACTGAAGGAAGATTTGTCAAAATAAAACTCGACCAATCAAATGTCAAGACTGATGAAGACAAACAGAAGGAAAAGGATCATAGTTTAATACAGATATTGAACCTTATAGAGAAGATAACGGTTCATTGCACGTCGAGTTTGACGAATAAGAAGTACGTCAATGAATTTGATGAAATAGCACAGCAATGTAAAGCGTTGCTTGCCTACCCTCATTCTTGGGTCAGATTGAAGTCTGCTAAGATATTGGGGCAGTTGTTATCAGTGGTTGACGCTGAGGAGTTGGATGGTGTTGTAAAGAAGAAGGTTGAGAGTGATAGAGGGTTTATTTATGATGACACGGAAGATGTACTCAGGAGTCTTGTGTTGGACTTGTGTGCGCAGTACACTACTGGGGCTTCAAAAGAAGTGGTGGAACAGGTGAGAATGGTTTTTATGATATAGTTTTTTTTCTGTTCAACCTTTAAGTCGTGGAAATGTAGCAGGCAGATGCATCTTTCAAACTTCATTTATTAAGTTTGGAAGATGCATCTGCCTACTGCATTTCACACACATCATTTAAAGGCTCCATAGGTGACCATGGCATAGCTGTTGGTCCCGGCTGCCATATATAGATCTTTGGCAGTCGTTACAGGTAGTCAGTGACCTGAAATTCTGACATCCAGTCTTACCAAAGAGTATCGTATTACCTAGTATTAACTGGGTTGTGGAGGTCAGATAAGCACTCGCTCCATGTAAAATACTGGTACTCAGCTGCATCCGGTTATACTGGAAGCCGACCCCAACATAGTTGGGAAAAGGCTAGGCAGATGATGAGGTGACCATGGGTTAAGACGGAGGATACTTTTTGCCAGGTCTGGCCTGGAAAGATGGAAAATCTGCGGCTAGACAAATATATAGTACCTTGCCAGTGGTCGTTTGTTTTCTGTTTAACCTTTTATGCAAGATTTAACTTTTTTTTCTCCTTCCACCTCCCGCGAAGCCGCGCGTTCTTCTTCCAGTTCTGACGGAACCTGTCTATTTCACAAATTCACTCTCATAAATCATTTTGCAGACGACAGCAGTGCTATTCGTCATACTGAAGCTGGTGCACTCTATGCCAAGTTTCAAGCTTGACAAGAAGAGTCAGGTAGAAGGTGAGGACGCTGAAGGAGGAAGCAGGATGAATATTCGCTGGATTCTGTTCAAGCTTAGGAGAGCTATCAACGTGGAAGTCGCTAGAGCACCTGGTAATATGGATATTGTAAGTGAATTGTATTACGTTCTTTGTTATATTTTAGACTAGCGACCCGCCTGGGTTTCACATGCGTGCAATGTAGTTACAATGATTTCTCGGCTTTTGTCTACTATAATAAGCACGTGTACTACATATAAACCTTTCTCTTGAATTACTCTATCTATTACCGCATTAAAATCCGTTGCACAGTTTAAAATATCTAAGCGTACAAACAGCGTGGGCGACTTTGTTTTATACTATGTAAAAATAACAGTTAAATGTGAATGTCCTTATCCAACTTATTCATTAATCTATCTATCTATATATTATATAAAAGGCAAAGCGGATTGACTGAGGATCAACGCACACGCCAAACCCTAGAAACTTAAAATTTCGCATCCTCTGAGGAAGGGGGCGAAATAAGAGATGAATGATGATGATGACGATTTTCCGTACAAAGTTGTACGGAAAATCGTCATTTTTGATATTTCCGACATCACGCGGGCGAAACCGCGGGCAAAAGCTAACTAAAACCTTTATTGTTTTTCCACAGAGAACATCAATATTCACAATGTGGACACACGTCATCAGCTTACTTGAAGACGAGGATGTAAAAAAAATAGTAGACGTGATTCTCCCGCCAATTGTCCGAGAGCTCTCAACCGGAGACGCGGCCACCCCAGCTACTCCTGCCAAGCAACTGGCGGGCAGACTCGGCAAGAAGCTGCGAAGGAAGATTGGGGAGATCGAGTATAGTAAGCTTGCGGCTGAGGCACAGATGAAGCTGAATATTAAGAGGGCTGAGAGGAAAAAGGTTTGTTTACGGTTTTATTATGTAGTTTTGGTATTGCTGGATGGTTCTGATTTCAACCCTTGTGGGCGATAGAATTAGACGTTTATTACCCTATCGCATGCAGATTTTGAATCAATAGTGTATATTGTAGTTATTACCGTCTATATCGTCGTGGTAGCGTACTACGATCTATCTACACAAAGCAGTTTCTTGCTCAAATCGTCGAATGACCATAAGTGCTGGGCAGACAATTCTTTGCATCTTTTTTTGCAATGTCTGTTGGAATCACAGTTTTAAGTCCTCATTACAAAACACAAAATACAACACAAAATACAAAATACAAAACACAAACAAAACACAAAAACAAAACAAAACACAACAAAAAAACAAAACAAAACACACACAAACACACACACACACACACACACTTGTTACAAAATTGCGCGTAAATTAATCTCATTGATTATTTTTTATTATATTATTTGCCTACAAGTTGTCCCACTAGTGGGCAAAGGCCTCCCCTTTCTTTTTACATAGGTCTTTATCCTGTGCGATCTCTGGCCATGTTAAACCTGCAAACATGATCATATCGTCACGCCCCTTCGCCGCGGTCGACCTCGACGGCACTGTCCTTAGCTCGATTCCTTACTAAATGTTCTATAATTTTCCAGCTACTCCTACAAGAAAAGGTGAACAACCCAGAAAAGGCAGCCAAGAGGAAACTACAACTAAAAGAAAAGAAAAAACAATCCAAGAAGGTTAAAATGGAGATGGTAACTGGCAAACGACCGCGTCCTAAGAAACGGAAGGCCGAAGACTTTGATATAGAAGACCAATTACTGAAGGATGATGATTAAGTAGTTATAGAGTAGCGGTGGCCCAGTGGTGGCGTCCTCGACTTACAAGCAGGAACCCAGGCAGGCGCATTACTTTGAGTAATTTCTTTCATTACCACTGCTCTCAAAACGGTGAAGGAAAACATCGTGAGAAAACCGGCATGTCCTAGAACCAATAACTCGCCTTTTGGGCGTCGTCGCAGTCCGGTAAAAAATCGAAAACATGTGACATCAACCAACCCGCACTGGGCCCGCGTGGTGGATTAGAGCCTGGTGGAGTGGTGGACATAGTGGAGGCCTGAGGCTCAGCAGTTTATAGGCCGATTATGCTGATGATTAAGTAACCGCATCTTGCGACGACTGAAACAAGTGAAGCCCGCGGTTGTCGCGTCGCCCGAGACCGTAAACGGGACCTAATACCTTAGTCACTCCGCTTCATTATAAATGAAAGAATGTTAATAATAAATGGTCGCATGTTGGAGTTTACCCTCGAATTATGTCATTATAGGCACTTATTTTCAAATGCTTTGTGCATAATCAACGGTAATTGATTCAAGACTATGACTTGGTTTGATTAAAGTTTCTATAAATAATAAGGTTTGTAGGCTAATCTTATTTAAGTGACTTTTTTTAAAGTCATATATATTTTCGGAGATATAACGTTTTGTAAATATAGGATAAGCTGTTATTATGAAAATAAACACTG
Organism: Diarsia brunnea; assembly: GCA_949774965.1. Taxonomy (NCBI): domain Eukaryota; kingdom Metazoa; phylum Arthropoda; class Insecta; order Lepidoptera; family Noctuidae; genus Diarsia; species Diarsia brunnea. Next base: position 14,804,209 of record OX459008.1, on the reverse strand, counting down.
TTTTCTCATATACACTTGTTTTTGTTACTTAAAATTACTCTCAATTAATCGCAATCACGCCGTTAAAATTATGGGGTAGGTACTGCGAAAAAGAAACCACAAAAACACGCCTGTGATCCCCGAAGAGTTAGGTAGAGGTGGTATCTAATAGTACACCCACATTTTAACAGTTATGTTTCAATTGTGTCGTTAGATTTCAAATCGCATCAAGTCCAGTTTTGACATAAAGTTAGCTTTTATTCTTATTGAAAAGGCAGGGGAAGTATCTTTCACAATATTTTACCGAATTGAACCAGGTCCCTGTAGTTTTCAAGCAAAATAAGTTTAAAACACCCCTTTTTTTCAAATTGAACCAAGTCCATTTGACATGTTATATCAAAACGCAGCAAGTCGCATTGAGCCAATCAGAGCGACGCGATCGTTCAAAATGGCGCCCAGTAAACTTCAAATTTGCCTTCAAACTGCACTAAGTCCAGTATTCTGTTAGATCAAATAAAGCTAAGTCCGAAGGACTTGGTTCATTTTGACAAAATAAACCTAAATCCAAATTAGAAAATCGTTTTTCTCGTAATCTATAAACATTTCATAGAAACAAAGATAGAAAGGATGATAGAGAATCTGATTTTTGATAGTCACACCACCCTCAAAATACGATAATAAAAAGCCTTACTCGAACAGAAAAAAAACCGCTTTTTATGAATTAAATCATTTTGGACTTACTTCAATTTGAAATCTAACGACACAATTGGCTACTTAACTACTGTTAAAAATTCACGAAAATGTTATGTTATTTCAAAGAACTAACAGAAATAACACGATGTGTGAAAAAAGAAATAAAATCGATCGGAAAATGGCTTAGTTTTAACTGATTTTAAATGACGTGTTAGACAAAGACAGCGTTATAGAAACGTGACGTCATATTTCATACCGCCATAGTAACGCCACGATTACGTAGAATGGGCGTTTCGTGCGACAAGGATAGAAAGTGCCCCCACCAAAAACTTCTAAAGCATGTACCTACTCCATTTCTTCACCGATATTATTACTTTGTTCACACATCGTGTTATTTCTGTTAGTTCTTTGAAATAACATAACATTTTCGTGATTTTTTAACAGTAGTCAAATAGCTAATTCCCATGTAATAGGGAGCGAACCTATTCCCTTCAACCGGGTTCGAATCCATACTTCGTGGCTGCTACTTAGAAATTCCTGATTAAAAATAACACTTCACCCGACCCGGGAATCGAACACAGGACCCTATAGACAGGAGGATAAAACTAACACTTGGGGAAAAATGAAACACGTTATAAACAAAATAAATATATTACTTTATGCATTCAAAGTATAAAAAAACAACAGAAACACCGAACGAACAACATTCATTGAAATGAACGAACATCACAATGTGGGTACGATGCTTCTTAACAAAACGTGCTCTAAAGCATAGTTGTAATATTTTATATCAGCAACTGCATTGCTTATACATAAGTAGGGTTATCCTTAAATAAATTACTATAAAGGAATAAACCGAACACCACTGCAACGGCAAACAGCAGCGGCAAAGCCCTCAATCTATGACAGACTCAAGTGCCACGACTGATTTATAAGTCGTCATCATCATCATTTCAGGCGAAAGACGTCTACTGCTGGACATAGGCCTCCCCAAAGTGTCGCCACATTGACCGACCCTGTGCTTCTCGCATCCAGCGGATCCCCGCAACCTTCACCAGGTCATCGGTCCACCTAGTGGAAGGCCTTCCAACGCAACGTCTTCCGGTTCGCGTTTACAGGCTCTTTGCAAAGGCTTCCAATGGTGACAATGTTTTTGTGAATGGCATGTCGTATGTCAACTTATGTAGGAGTTATCCCTCGAATGCCTTAAGAATAAGACCTCGAGCCAGAGAACGTATTTTTTTCTGTTTGGCAACCTCGGTAGGTGCTTAATTTGGACTATCCTGTGGGATTTCTCAGTGTTAGGCCTCCAGCCAGGGACAATGATGTCACTTCTGCTACTTCTTGTCGTTTTTATAGAGTTGCACTGTAGTCTGTCATTACGGTTCGGCTTTGCCGGTGTTGTTTGCAGTTACAGTCGCTTACGAACTCGTACCTTAACGTTATCTTAAACATTTCCATAGGTTTTGTACAATTACGTACATATTTCATAATCTCAGGTTACTATATAAACTGCAAACCATTAAGGGATAGGCCCATTCGATCTACGATACTATATTTTCTGGGCTTATTTTCAGTAATTTATGCATTTTGGTAACTAACTGTGGCTTTAATGCCTAGACTTACACTAATATGCATATTATAGTTATTTTATTATATTTAAACATAAATATAATTCAAACTCTTATAAAGAAAATGTGCGTAAGTAAATGTTTGTTTGTTGATTCCGGTTTTACAACATATTTATGTAGATCCCTACTTATTTTATATAATATATCGGAATAAGTAATAAGTTCACAATTTAATTCGTAATTCTATATGAGAGGGTAAAACACAAATCAATAACTAAATTTGATAATTATCTAATACATACTCAATTAAATTAGATAATATTATTTTGATACTCAAAGCACCATAACTCTTTAAAACACTAATATTATTTTTAAAATAATATGTAGCTTTAAAATTACTGTTTTAATATCTGAAACTATTTTTGTTTATCTTTGTGTCTCTAAAACTACCAACAGTGAGATATTTAAATATTGAAACGTTAGGCCGGGAGCTGATATTTCGAGCATTAAAGTCATCTTGAATTAATTTATTGTATAGAACTTTACTGACTACGAAAGCGTCTAATTCGTATTTCTGTAGAATAAGTAGGTAGAGTGAATACCTAAAATATTTGAAACGTTTATTTAAAAGTTCGCCGGTAATATTGTATAATTTTAAAGTAGATAGCGATAGTTAGGTCGTGAAATACGTAAAAGTATAATTATAGAAAGAAGTAGTACCTATAACAATAACATTAATAGCAATGGACGGCAGCAAGCTCGGCGATTATCTAAAGCTTATTCAAATTCAAAGCGTAACGTTGGAGAAAAAGTAATGTTATTAGCGGAATTTAAAAAGATCACGAAACGGGTCAGAAAATTCAAAAAAGGTACAATTTTCTACAAAGCGTTGGGAGTGTATAGCAAATAATATCTCTGGGAATTGTTGATTTTATTAATCCTTAGGTATATTAGGTAACTATTACGAAACGAACATCAAATGAGATCTTCCCCGCACGGCTATGCCTGCTAACCAACATTTCAAAACCTTAAAATTGGTAATTGACTAGTAATTTGTATGTAAAAGGGAAGATTTCAAACGGATTTAGATAAGTAACAGCATAGCGGTTATAGGGTTGTATCTCATGATTTTGGAGAGCAGGATCCAGAGGAGTGATGTGGTGGTGGCTAGGGCTACGCCCCCCCAGCCGAGGTCCAGCGACCATGCGGTGGAGAACTCTCTGGCAGCCAGCAGCGACAGCGCGGGGCCGCGCGGGCCCAGCACGCCGTCCCCGCTGCCGTCCGCGTGCCCGGAGCCGCGCGCAGACACGCGCTGCACGCGCTTGAAGTGGATTATCATTAGTGTGAACATGGCGAACAGACCTGGAACGAAAAGTGAGTTTTTATAACGTTTCTTTATACAGTTAGGGACTGTTAGGCTGAGAATGGTTTAACTTATTGACTTAGCTTCGGCTTGAGCTATGTACACGTAATGACAGTTAAAAATACGCTACTAATTTGAACTGACACTATGCCAAACAAAATGCGACAACACGGTTGGGCGATTGCGTCAATTATCGGTTTTTGATAGTATTTCCTGATTTGTGACAACCTTACAGAGTTCGGGTGATGATACAGAATACAAGATAAGATAGAACAGGATCAAAGAAACATTACCAAACACTTCAATAAGGTAACAAAAGTTTGTTCCAGAGCGATATTGACGATGAACTTTGACGACGAGCGGAGGTAAGATTACCATCCAATTTACAAATCTAATCCGCAGCGCAGTCAGTGAATCGATCGGCGGGATTCTTTGCCGTCTCAAAGCTTTTTACAATAAGTAGTTACCAACCTACTCTCGTCTCAGTTATAAAATTAAACAATAAAAATTGAACTGGGTTGACTACCCAGAAAGTGCTGTAAACACGATCAGAACAACTTAACCGCGGTCAATAACTGTCAGAGTCAATCATCGTTTCAGCCGAAAGACGTCCACTGCTGGACATAGGCCAGCGTGGTCACTGTTAATATCCATAGCAATAATGAAAATGATAGTTCTGGAATGCATTTAGACTGATCGAGTTCAGTCTCATTACTGAAATTCGGCCTCATACGTACCGGCTAATAGATACATGACGCCAGTTATAAGTACTGCGCTGATCTGATGCTTGCAGATACCGAACGCGCCAACCAAAGCCGCGCTGCCTAACACTATCAGGCAGACCAGGGCGCATGATATGGATAGATTCTGCATACCTGGAAGTAAAGTTTTCGTTTTACTTAAACTAAATAGCTTTAATATAATACGGGATGCAACGAGCAATTTTCGCGAGGTTCATTTCCATGATGACTGTCAAGTGGAAAAAAATCCATTTCCGTCGTCTTTTGTGAAAAAACATCCATTATTACACTGAGCGATAGTGACGCTGATGAGCAGCTGACGTATATTCCCCCCACTTACATGCAGCTGACTAACAAAGGTGGAGATGGAGACTTACAGGGTAAAGTTTTCCCAGATAAAAGTGGAAAACCTACAATGCTTTCAGTTCTCACAAAGTCTTGTAACTGTTCCAAGTAAGATGTCGAGCATCCTTTTAAGCACAGTACTGTATTTAGTTTCAACAGCCCTCGCCTTATTAAAAGGACATTAGACTACAACTATTTGTAGGACCTACCTACTGAAACTGAATTAATCTCTCAAACCCGATGTAGTAGTGGTACATAAATATCATATTATTCAAATATTTAAGGGCCCACGTCAAAGGTTTGAGCAGTCGGCCTCTTTAAACATGTAAAGGGTTTGAGCGACGATTAACGCCACTGCAGAAAATATAAATTTCTGCCTGGAACTAGCTAAAAATATCGCAGCTTCATTAATTTTTAGTTTGAATATGGGACAGAAATGTGACTCTTACAGTGGAATATTTCTGAGCTGAAAACGTTCATTAAACATTCAAAGAACGTCGGGCCACTTCTGGTTTTGATGAAAACGGCTCTCTTTTACTGAATAACCACATTTTTTTTGGATAGGTCTACGTATAGGTACGTTAGTAGTATAATAATATCTGAAAATGAGTTGACAACGAAATCGATCTTCTAAAGAAGTGGACTGTGGCAGAAGGCACCTGGTAGCTGTCTTTCTGTTGGGTTTTCAAATTTCACCGAGGGCACTTAGAGGCAGAGTGGTACTCATAAACTTTATAATCCGGAAAATGAAAAAACTTTGCACACGGACGGATGGAGCAGCGGCCCCAACTTATGTCTCTAATTCGTTCCTTTTTACTAAGCTGCAGCCAACCGGACAAAAAACGATTTACAAATGTGTTTCCCGTAAACTTTTTCTCGTAGTCGCAAAACAAGTTGATAAATGTACTTTGCCGAAAGCAAATGGTTCTCCAAGGTTGAATCAGCGAGGGATGAAAAGGGCGTTGTTTATGCATACCTTGACTTATCGCCGTTGAATATTTTAACATCTAGTTTTCATAATGAACACTGGTTTTATTATCGTGAAAAGATAATTATGACAGCTTTATGAAGCGTTTACAGCTCGTTTTTATGTTAAAACGTAGTTATTTTTGTTATTTGCGAGTGCTGGGTGGGGATTTCGTTTTAACGAGAAAAAAAGAATAATAAAATTTGCCCTCATAAGCCAGAAATCAGTGTATTAAAAACAAACAATATTCTATTTTGTTTTGCATACAAGCTTGAAAACTCTCGCATCAGTTAGTCAAAATAACCGTACCTATAATATCGTTATTGAATATTGTAACAAAGTTCAGCAGAAAAATACCCACTGTTAACGCTAAACCGTTAATTTAATTCAAATTGGGTTAGAAACTGCACATTTTGGCTGGTAACTTCCTATCCTTATCCCTCTCACCCATTTACTCTATTCCCCACCCTTTCGCACCTCAACGACAATACATCGTCGTCATTACGCATCAGTTCGTTTCGCATCACCGTTGAAAGTGTATCTAAGTATTTGGAAATATATAAAAATCTGTTAATAGACCAAATAATCGTGTGTGCATATCAATCGTTAGTTTTTGATGACAATTTGTGATCATTTAATGGAAGAAAGGGGCGCCCCGAAAATCCAGGCATCAAGAAGATCGACGGTCGAGGTACCTACCATTTTTTTCCTATTACTTCCTACTTGCCAGACTACTGTGTGTGCATATTTTCATTCTGCATTGTTTTTTAATTATATTCTACAATAATACATTATACCATCGCGCATTCATTTTTTGGTCACTTCGAGCCGTATACGTAAATATTGTAGATTTAGGCACGCTAACGAGCGTTTCGGTCATAAATAACGCCCGCCATTTTGCTTTGGTTATTAATTACCAGTCGGTCTTTTAACTTCTAATAAGTTTCAAGTATAAGTCAATACTTATCTTACCGCGGTACATCTCATTGTCTAATACAATGACCAGGGCAAAAGAGGGTTCTGATCGTGAATTTGAAAGAATTCAAGGCAAATTAACGGTTTATTTCGAACATGTTCAATCGATTTATGACATGATGAAAAAACTAGATTTTAGTAATCCAGTTAACATTGAAACATTTCTGGCGGCTAGTTTCACTATCGATGCAATACATCAGAAATATGTAGACGCGTTAGAGGAACGTTGTCGTTATGAAACGTCATTAAGCGATGCAAGTTTGCCTTCGTATAAAGCGTTATTGTCGTTTGAACAACTTTATTCGCAAATTAAGTATAAAATACGATTGTTATCACGCGAACAGATTGATGTAAAACCCTCGATTAATAAGGGTCATGTAGGTACTATGCGATTACCTAGATTAGAAATGCGTACATTTGACGGTGAACATGAAAATTGGCCGCTTTTTTATGAGACCTTTCGTGCGGTCGTTCATGATAATCCGGAACTTACCGACAGCGAGAGAATACAATATTTAGTGGGTAGATTACAAGGCAAGGCGTTAGCTATTTGCCAGGGCGTATTACCGTCTGCCGAAAATTATGAAGTAATTTGGAATGCGTTAATAAATAAGTACAACGATAAACGTTTGTTGGCATCGTCGTATTTAGATAAATTGTTAAATTTACCTACCGTCGACTCAGGTTCGGCGGGCAGTTTAGAAGAATTTGTCGATAAGTTTTCGTCAATTATTTCGGCGTTGCGACAATTGGAGGTTACAAGCTTGGAAGATCTTTTGTTCATCCATATTGGTTGTAAGAAAATTAATCTCGAGGCAGTTAAGTCGTTTGAGATGTCGTTAAATGATACCGGTAATGATAAAACACCTACCTGTACCGAGTTTGTAAACTTCATGCGTAAACACGCACAAATATTACAACGCGCGCATAATGTCACAAACGTAAAACCAAATTCTCAATCTCGAAAAAATGTGGTTTCGACTACCATTCAATCGTCTGGTAAAAACCCGGGGTCACGTACTCATAATAATGTTAAGACATTTGTAAATGTGCAGGATCACGGTAAATGTGATATTTGTGGGAAAACGGACCACATTAAATTGGTTCAGTGCCCTACATTCCTGTCAATGTCTCCTCATAATAGGTTCTCGTTGGTGAAGCGTAATAAAGTATGCGTTCTTTGTTTCTCTAATAAACATGCACTGTCTGATTGCCAATCAACAAACAGGTGTACGACCTGTTCTCGTAGTCACCATACTTTGTTACACTTTAACAATAACGGTACTTCCTCACTAAATAGGAATGATACTAATCAGCGTAACGGTTCTTCTGCATTAAATCAGAATACAACCCCGCTGTCTGATAATATGACCGAACGTAAACAATGCGCCTCGTCGTCAGCAGACGAGCGTTTTATTACCGCGCGGCCTGATACACATGGTGACGGTCAGAATGGACGTTGCAGTGCCGCCGACCGCCCCGTTTCTTTGTGTACTGTAGGTGCGTCGTGCGCCGCTGTTAGCACGGCAGATATTAAACCCTCGACTTCAGTCTTGTTAGGGACGGCTCAATGTCACGTGACTGATACGATGGGTAATGTGTCAATTATCCGGGCTATTATTGACAGCGCGTCGCAACGCGATTTTATTACCACCGAATGTTGTAAGCGTTTAAAACTGCCGGTCTATGCGACCTCAAATAAGTTTGTATCGGGTGTCGGTGACGTCACTAACCCGATTGATGGCATCACTTGCCTAACATTCAATTCCCGCCACAACGATGAGGTGAAATTTACCATTCAACCGTTAATTGTCAGTCGTATTACGGATGCACTGCCGGTCTCAAAAATTGATACCACTCAGTTGGATTACTTAAAAGATTTGCCTTTAGCAGATAGTTGTTATAGCTCACCAGCCGCTGTAGATATTATTCTGGGGTCGGATTTGTTCGCGCGTATATTGCGCCCGCGCACCGTGGCGCGTTCGCCCGGCGAGCCGGTAGCTATAGAAACTTTGCTCGGTTATATCGTAGTCGGTCAGGCGCCCGTGATTAATCCTGTTTGTAATATTGTTCGGGCCTATTGCACAATAAACGAATCGCTTGACAATCGCGTAAATCGGTTCTTTGAATTGGAAGAAGTGCCCAACATTAAAAATACACTTTCTCCTGACGAAAAGGAGTGCGAAGCGTTTTATACAAGTACTACTCGACGCGATGAATTAGGCCGCTTTGTAGTATCCTTACCTTTCAAGAGCGACGCATCTGCCTTAGGCGATTCGGTACGTATTGCTAAGCGTAGGTACTTAGCACTAGAGCGCAAGCTGTTGACCGACCCCGCGATTAAAAGGGAATACGATAATGTATTTATTGAGTACTTAGAAAAGGGATATTTGCGTACTGTCGATAATACTGACGCCGACTTTGATAAACCGCATTACGTAATACCTCACCATGGCGTGGTGCGCACTGATAAAACTACGTCTCGTCTACGTGTCGTTCTAGACGGAAGTAGCACGACTTCGTCCGGTTTATCGCTAAATGATATTTTACATTCCGGACCTAAAGTATTAAATGATTTATTTCAAATATTGCTGCGGTTTCGATTACTGCCCATCGCTATTAGCGCAGATATTAGACAAATGTATTTGCGACTAATTATGAATACTAACGACTTGCGTTTTCAACGATTATTGTATCGCTTTAACCCTGATGATCCGATTCAGATCTTTGAAATAACTCGCGTTCCATTCGGGTTGTGTTGTAGCCCGTATCTAGCAGTGCGATCGGTTCGCCAGTTGGCCAATGATGAGAGCTCTCGTTATCCAGCTGCAGCCAGAGTGGTTGACACGGATATTTACGTGGATGACTTGGCTACTAGCTGCTCTTCGGTTGACCGTGGTGTTGAGCTGTCCGATCAGCTGATTAAATTGTTCGCGGCCGGCGGATTCGAACTAGTAAAATTCTCTAGTAACTCACCTGTGGTCATGGCTAGTATTCCTGCCAATCATCGCGTTTCCGAGGGTGTAGAATTTAGTTCGAGCGATCAATTAAAAATATTGGGCTTACATTGGTTACCGGCCGAAGACGTATTCACGTTTCGCGTAAATCTTGAACCTCGTGAATGTACGAAACGTAATGTACTTTCCGTAATTGCCCGTCTATGGGACTTGGTAGGTTTTATTGCACCCGTTACACTTTCGGCAAAATTAATTGTAAAATCTCTTTGGAACGACAACATCGATTGGGATGAGATGCCACCATCTCACATTATTAAATTATGGCAAAACTTTGAATCGGAATTGCCTTTATTGCAAAATATTAAATTACCGCGTCACGTGGGAGTCACAGATGATTGCGTCATCTCTTTACTGGGGTTCGCGGATGCCTCGGAGAAGGCGTACGGTGGAGTCATTTATATTCACGTGTACTTCCCTCAATATGGTCAAACGTTGGTAAACTTAGTGTGCGCTAAATCGCGAGTCGCACCTTCGAAAACTCTTGTTACTCTCGCTCGATTGGAATTATGCGCGAACTTAATCCTGGCCAAACTAATGCGTCTGGTGATAGATACATATTCATTACCAGCATGTTCCGTTTATGCGTTTACCGATAGTAAGGTAGCACTCGCGTGGATTCATGCAACGCCCAGCCGATGGCAGACGTTCGTGGCTAACAGGGTTTCTCAGATACAAGAAAATATTGATCCTAAACATTTTTATCATATTGCCGGAGTAGATAACCCCGCTGACTGTTTAAGTCGCGGTCTAACCCCTGCACAACTACTTGTGCATCCATTATGGTTTAACGGGCCGAGGTTTGCTAATCAACCTCGTTCCGAATGGCCACTTGACAAAGATTTTACCATTACAAGTGAAATACCTGAAGCTAAGGTAACTGCGATGACGACAACTGAAGTGTGTCCACCATCACCGCCTATTTTTTATGAGCTCGCTAATCGAGTCTCATCATGGAACAAATTACTCCGAATAGTTATGTATGTCCTTAGATTTATCAAAAAATTACCGTCGAAATTTGAACTATCCCATCTTGAATATGCGGAACTTATTGTCATTAGGAATCTTCAAAGCGTGCATTTCACTGATGAAATTGCCAAATTTAAGGTAGGGAAAGTTATGCCTCCTGCTTTTCAAAAGCTCCGCGCATTCTTAGACGACGATGGCGTTCTACGCGTGGGTGGCCGTTTGACCAATGCCCCGATTGGGTACGATAGTCAACACCCTATTCTGTTACCGCGACGCGATCGCATCGTCGACCTTATTATCGACTATTATCACCGTAAAAACTTGCACACTGGACCGCAACTTTTAATGTCTTTATTGCGACAAAAGTACTGGATCTTAGCAGCTCGCGACATAGTACGCAGCAGGGTACACAAATGCAATGTTTGCTTTAGGACGCGACCTGTCAATCAGTTCCCCATAATGGCAAGCTTGCCTGCATGCCGAGTCACGGAAGCCAAGGCATTCTGTCACACAGGCGTCGATTACGCCGGGCCTTTGTCTATTACACTGCACCGCGGTCGGGGCGTTCGCAGCATTAAGGCGTACATTTGCTTGTTTGTATGTCTCGTTACTAAAGCGATCCACCTAGAATTGTCTTCAGATCTTAGCACTGAAGCATTCATGAATTCGTTTAGACGATTTTTGGCTAGACGCGGGCCAGTGAGTGTCATATACGCCGATAGAGGTACAAATTTCATAGGCGCAAAATCCTATCTTGATAATATTTATAACTTACTCGAGTCAGAAGAGTATCGCGATAAATTCGCGAACGAGTTGCGTGAAAACCGCATTCAATTTAGGTTTAACCCAGCGGCGGCACCGCATTTTGGCGGCATTTGGGAGATTAACGTGAAAGCTGTTAAAAATCATTTATCAAAGATAGTAGGAACTCAGCTTCTCACATTCGAGGAGATGTTGACAGTTCTCACTCAAATAGAGGCGCTGTTAAACTCGCGGCCCCTTTCGGTATTGAGTAGTGACCCTGCGGAACCTCTAGCTCTAACGCCTGCCCACTTTCTGGTGTTAACACCTCTTAAATCTTTACCTGCGGAAGACCTATCTCGCGAAAATGTCAATCTTATAAGTAGAAAACGCGCAATCGACCATCTGGTCCAATCATTTTGGAAAAGATGGAAGGTCGAATACCTTCACACTCTTCAAGTGCGTAATAAGTGGACGAAGTCTAACACCTCAATTCAACCTGGAACTGTGGTGCTGCTCGAATCAGACAACAGCGCTCCTCTTAATTGGCCTCTTGGAGTGGTAGAACGCACGTTCGAAGGTAAGGACAGTGTCGTGAGAGTTGCGGACGTCCGCACGAAATCAGGTCTTTACCGCAGACCCGTGGTAAAACTTTACCCATTACCTAACCAATAAAAAAAAAAAAAATATATATATATACAGTCCACATTTCTAATTTAGCTGTCGAATAGTTAGTAGTTTAATTTAGTACTTATATTAAAAGGAAAATAGCCTACGAATAATGTAGTAACTTGAATTTAAAATAAATATTATTAAATTTCGAATATTGATGCGTATTGTATAAATTGTATTGCAATGTCATTTATTTGTTTAGGGTACGTCGAAGTGACTTAATTTTGAATGTGCCTTGTGTTATTGAAGGCCTTTCGTCCTGTCAAGCCGGGGAAGATGTTAACGCTAAACCGTTAATTTAATTCAAATTGGGTTAGAAACTGCACATTTTGGCTGGTAACTTCCTATCCTTATCCCTCTCACCCATTTACTCTATTCCCCACCCTTTCGCACCTCAACGACAATACATCGTCGTCATTACGCATCAGTTCGTTTCGCATCACCGTTGAAAGTGTATCTAAGTATTTGGAAATATATAAAAATCTGTTAATAGACCAAATAATCGTGTGTGCATATCAATCGTTAGTTTTTGATGACAATTTGTGATCATTTAATGGAAGAAAGGGGCGCCCCGAAAATCCAGGCATCAAGAAGATCGACGGTCGAGGTACCTACCATTTTTTTCCTATTACTTCCTACTTGCCAGACTACTGTGTGTGCATATTTTCATTCTGCATTGTTTTTTAATTATATTCTACAATAATACATTATACCATCGCGCATTCACCCACAATTATTTCAGTTTAGTAAAAAAAAGATAAATACATACGTTTTCACATATTCCCAATTTTTTCGAAACGTAGATTTATATAAGCAATATTACTTTTTTTAGCATACCTTCTTTAATAGGTTTTTATTGCAAAAGTAACTTACGATGCTGCCAATCAGCTCGAGGCTCTTCATCCTCACTGTTTGCTAAATAATTTGTGCATACCGGCTGCGAGGGGAAGCCAGCCCTGGACAATATCGACACCTCTTCCTCTGAAAACAAAACATGAATTAAATGGACGATCCATTTTTGATTTAAAAGTATTTTGTAGAATATTTGAAGCACTACCTTCAAGAGACACGCACATCGTCCAAATACCACCGTTCATCGGCACTAAAAAGGTTCCCCCTCCGCCGCCTTTTCGATGACTTGTATCTTCGATCTGAAAACAAGAAATAATTTGTAAATTGAGTATCTCCTCGGATTTATGTTTGAAGGAAGATCAAGGTTAAGGGAATGCATATTATGAATCGGAACAAACACATGCCTAAAACATAAATAAAATCTTTATTTCAGGTTCCCCCATATTAAAAAAATACTAAACACGAGAAACAAGGGTACCGTTTTAAAAAAACTGACTTAAATGAAAATACCAAAAGTGAAAAATATCATTAGCTTCTTTATTAAAAAAAAAACATACGAAGTGATAACCTCCTCATCCTCTTTGAAAGTCGATTAAAATTGAGGATAGAATAATGAGCTGCGCCCAAAATATTATATGTCGACTCCCGGTCTACTTTGTTAACACATGGGTTAATTAATGTAACGACGTTTGCTAAGCATATTTGCTAACATGAGATCGCATAATTGGTGCTAATAGTGTTTAATTGTCGGATTGAAATGGGTGTAATCATTTTAGACATGTTTTTGTAAGGTAAAACGTTACGATGGTTTTTGGTAGGTTGGATTTGAACCTGTTTTAGGGCAATAGCTGGCTAAATGTGGGTGTACTATTAGGAGGGACACGTCTGCCTAACCCTTCGGGGATTCCAGGTGTTATGTGTATATAAGAAGGATATTAACATAGTTATATTTAAGTCTCTTGCTATGTATTCTCAAACAAACCGAGTGGAAAGAGGATTACTGAGTCAGACATCGATTATGCGCAGCTTTCCAGCATTATTTTTGTGTAACGATTTATTTAAGTAACTTTTGAAACGTCTGGGATTTGGTAATTTGTAGGCTTCACTGGTTTTGTCAAATGCGCTCACGCGTTTTTAAGACGATTATTATTATTGTTGGTTGCTTAAGTCACAAGTCGGTCTAATGAAGTGTATAAGGTTTGTATTTCTACGAGTGGGAATTGAACTCACTCTTTTTCTGAAGAAGATTAAAAAAGAATAATGAAAAAAGAAACAAGTAGTAGATTAGAGAAATAACTTATTTTTTTTAGTTGTTGTAACACGTCTTTTTCTTTTTTAAATATTCCAATATACTTATTAAAAAAAAAAACATTCAAAAATAGAAAAAATAGTAGCTCATTGCCAGTGGTCAGGGCTCCGAAGAGAGGAACCTCCTTACTATGTGTGCCGTGTCTTGCCCTACTAGAAGCCCTTGACCCAGCCGCACAATGAGAGTCTTCTAAGGTGTTGGTTGAGGCTCTTTGCTAATACTCCATTAACCGTTACGACTATCGGTATAATGATTGCAGAGTTCACGTTGACAGCTTTAGCGTGCTGAATCAGGATACATATATGCCTTTTTTAGACATATATTTAATTAAAATCACCAAATAACCTACTCAATAAGATCTTCTTCGATCGTCTTCTTTTACCCCTTCTAAAGTCGTATTAATTAGCTTCAAGAACGGTGCAGTGTATAGTTTGAAGGTTCTATTTACTTACACAAACTGTATTATGTAATTATCATATGTACCTATGTTAGTCTATAAGGTATTTATCTATAGGCCAAAGTTGCTTGAAAATAAATAAATGTTATGTTAACCACCACGTTTCGACGTAGATTCAATAATCTCTCACGGCACACCGCATCGCTGCGTCGCGTGCAAACTGTAGGTGCAGTCCTCAAGGCAATGCTTACCTGATTACGGCACTGTTTTATTCGCTGCTACAGCCTTGACCCAGCTACCATGTGCCAATCTCAATATACATAGGGTTACCATTTAGCAAGAAAAGCCCGGATAAAAGACTGTACTCTAGGGACCATCAAGTATCAACGAGGACTGATAAAAGTGACACTGGCACAGGACTGTCACTCTAGCGGAGCGTCGCATCGAGTTGTGTGACAGCTGCCTTCTGATGATCTTGTCATGGGACCACTTCCAAGACAAACTGCTAGAATCTGGCACAATGCTGATGATATTAAAACTGCCGAACCACTTATACTAAGAGAGGTTCAGGTAAAGGCAATTCTGCATTCTGCATTAATCAACTTAAGTCAAAACCAGATGAAATTGATAAAGCCTGCCAACGGCAGGTTGGGTGAACGGAAAGGAATTTTCTGGACATGTCCAAAAAATTCCGGACAAATGGTAACCCTAGATACACGGGGCTATGAAAGGCGCAATCCCGAAACAGATGTGGGTGACGCGGTGTTAAAAGTTTCTTTGTGAATAATAATTAAACTGTTGGTGTTACCCGTTTTTTGGTGGAGAACAGGGTTGTGTTTTGAGTTTGATTTTTTTAATGGCTTTTTGGCGTGTCAACCTTTTTATACGTGACATATCTTTATAATTCCTGCACGTTTTAGTTAAGGAGGGAGAGTCCTAATCACGTTATAATTTTCCCACTGTTACAGCACAGTTTCCATAAAAATATGGTATAGACTGGGGGGAAGTTTAAGTCTACCTTATCTTCTAAATAAGCCCGCTTTCCTAATACAAACTGGAAGGTCAACAAAGAAAGTTTAGCAATCTAACCCTTTACTTTAGATAACTATGGCCTATCTCCGGAACATTGACCTTTCCAGCAAAAGTTACTATGGAGAAAAGAAATCAAGGTAGAATTGACTCGAAAAATATATCGAACGTAGTCATTAAACATCGATTTAAAAAGTAAAAACATCATGCTTTTGATTTGATTAATGGCTTGGGCGTACCGAAGGGTTAAACCCACCCCCGCAGCCCCGGCGGAAGTATTGGGGCGGAAACTTGACATTGAATCAAGAAAATTAATGGAAGCAAGACTTGACTTGGAAAACATTATGCTGAAGGTTATTTGTTCATCTCAATAACGATTGAAGCTAAACTGTTCTAAATCAATATTTTGAGTGCCTCGTTGGTCTAGTGGTCGCAAGAGCGACTGCAGAGTATGAGCTTTAGGGTTCGATTCCCGGGTCAAAGTGTGATTGGGGTTTTCCGTCAGGAATTTTTCAATAGCAGTTACGGAGTCTGTTTTTGTGCCCGGTTGGTAGCAATAGGTTCGCCCCATATTACATGGAACTTAACATATAACTGGCGAAATGTGGGTGTATTGTAAAGTACGCCTCTGCCTAACATCTCGGAGCTTACAGGCGTGATGTTAACCAATTATCTTGTACCAATACCCCAAAATTATTCATCCAACCATGTTTACATTTGTATTCGAGCGCTAAGTTGATTTAATTTAAACTTTAATCTCTAAACATTTCCACAAATTTGGCAAGCGAAAAGCGTGTAACCCGCAATTGAATTATAATAACTGGGGCCGAAGTAAAACCAATTACCAAATGGGTATCGGTAATTAAATTTGTGAGCTATAACATTAAGCCTTTTTTATTTTTTTTGGGGGGGTGGGAAATCATCACATAACCCCTCCCGCTTTTGGGCAGAGCGAAAGGGAGTGTCAGACTTCTACTGACTAAAAACCACCCATGTTCCTTCTTAGCCCTTCATGTCGAGGCCGCGGTATCTCTTGCGAACAACCCGCAGCCCCGACGGACGTCGGCCCTTGCGGGCCCCTTCCATGTTGCTGACATCTCTTTGAGGCGCGCGTGGAACACGAACGCGCCGTCGACACGGCCTGTCGTCGTCATAAGACGGACGGACGGCGAGCTAGCCCGTCACTCACCGTCCACAGGTCCGCGTCTACGGTGGATAACATTAAGCCTGGTGTCTAAATGGTACCCTAGTACCTAGGTAATTAGATACATTAGTTGTGTACCTACCTAATTCTGATATGTATGACAGATAATTTAGCTATACTCTTGTTTGTAAGCCGTTGGGAGATTACACTAATGCATTTTGGTTATTATAGGCTAAGAGTTTGTTGCAGTATAATATTTGGTAGAGTAGGTTAAGAAGGCACATGGGTAGTTTTTAGTCAGTAGAAGTCTGACACTCCCTTCCGCTCCGCCTAGAGCAGGAGAAGTCATTTGATGATATCCCACCCAAAAAAAAGGTCTCGATGCAAAGATTCATCGAAAGTTGTTCAGGCGTGAAATGGCCGAGACAATCAGTCTATCATATAATATTTGTGTTTCTGATGTAAAACGCAGCAAATGCCAGTACCAAATGCGAGGTTTGGGTAGGTACTAGTGGGTAATATAAATATGACATTGCGGCTGAATTTCATGAATCTGGATATCACTAAAGCGGAATGTGGTCTGCCCCTACTCGACCAGAATAATCATTAGATTATCAAACCTTGACGTCCTGAGTCCCCAATATAATACACAGGTAGGTGATATTTAGATTTACATGACATAACATCACGCCTGTAACCCCTGAAGGGGGTACACCCACATTTCGCCAGTTATGTTTAAGTCCCATGTAATAGGGGGCGAGCTTATTGTTATCAACTTGGCACAAATTCAGACTCAAGCCAAATGCCAAGTATTATTTGGAAAAACCAGAACCCAGAACCCAGTCCAGTTGTAGTCGAACCCAGGACCTCATTCTTAGCAGTCGCGCTTGCTACCACCACTGGACCGACGAGATAGTAACATACATATTTAGATCAGTATTATTTTGACAACTTTTTTTCTTTACATATTTTAAAAATAAACCTATTTATAATTAACTTATTTATGATCTCTCGTTGGTCTAGTGGTCGCAAGCGCGACTGCTGAGCACGAGGTCGATTCCCGGGTCGGGCAAAGTGTTATTGGTTTTTTCCATCAGGAATTTATCAGTAACAGCCACGGAGTCTGGATTTGTGCCCGGTTGATGGTACTAGGCTCGCCACCTATTACATGGGACTTAAACATAACTGGCGAAATGTGGGTGCACTATTAGGTACACCTCTGCCTTACCCTTCGGGGATTACAGGCGTGATGTTATGTGTGTTATTTATAGACGAGCGAGTGTCGAAACGAAAATTACACTGAGCCAATAAAAACACTAGACCCGAATTAATATAAGCAAAGGGTTCTACGGATTCTAATTACGAACGTGAACCTACATCGCATGTTATTTTAAATCGTATATATAACTGATATAAAGCTCACTTTCACGTGCCAAGAACTAATTAACTCTCGCCATGTTATAACTGGATTAAAGCCTTAAATTTTCATTTTCAGAGCTTTGGAACGAAGCGTTGTAAAAATATTGAAGTATTTTATAACGAAAATATTGCCTATGAAACCGGGGCGTTGTATTTTCTGCTCACCCTCTATGTGGAAAAGGCGTGAGTGCCTGTAAATTCGTTAAAGTTGGTTGGTAATTCTATTTACCAACTTATCCTTACTTCACTAATGAAAGATCGACTTAACGCCTCTAAAGGCTGACTAATAATTATTTCAACAAAATCATTTACAATAATGAGTCTACGCCACTTGTTCCCCTTTGTGTTTTCTAATAATTTATGCAAATAATCACTTAGGGTTGAACGGGTACAAATCAATGGCGGAAAGCCCTGTAGTCGGGTGACGTTGTTGCATGTATAAAATAGTTCGGTCAAGGCAACGTCGGTAGGTAATTGTTGAGGTAAAACCCCATGAAGACTGTTACCTACTATATTCTACATCTAAGTATCTATAAGCCACTATAAGGTTACTTTTCATGGACTATCTTTAAGGTCGGTTGAAATAGAATATACGTTTTTACTCAAAGGAATTTGTTTCAGTAATTTAAGTTGAAAGTGGTTTAGACACAGCTCGCCCAAGGATTTGAAACACGTGCTGCGGTTTCGCGTGTAAGCTCTTTGAAAGAATGGGTACAATAACTAGACTTCTAGAGGTAAAGATTGTGTAAGGATTTATGAAAAAAAAAGATATTTATTGATGTAGGCTAATAATTGCTGGCACTTCTTTCGCCTAGATACGTTACATAGGGGCCTAGGCGAAAGGAGTATAAAGAATTAGCAATCATTAGCAGTTTTTCGCAGTTTTTCGATTTCGTTAAGAGTACTGTTACATTACACCCATAAAAAAGTAGACTATACAAAATTTTAAAAACAATACATAATTAATTTTAGCATTGAATCGGCGCGGGCCCCGACATCCACCACTTGCGAAAATCGACATACACTGAAGTCGTCTTTACCATTTCTTCGTCATTTAAAGTAGTACAAAATAAACAATATGGATCAGTTTCAACACTTTCACTTTCCAAATGATACGAGTAATGATTTTTCCATTTAAAGTACTGTGCATATTTTTCCGGGTCATTAATCAATTCATACATTTTTCTGGCTAATTCCGCAGGACTTAACAATCCAGCATCTAGGTAAATACCATCCGGCATAAATCTGTAAAAAGATATTATGGTTACTATCATCAACTTGCGACATTTATTATTTGACGACTTTTGCCCGTGATGGTGATGGACCGGTGGCAATCTTCCATATCACGCTCAGGAAAGTGTGTACTTCACTTTGGGTTATCTGTTTTATTATAAAGAAACGCATCGAGGGGTGTGTTAAGTAACTTAAAAAATGATATTATTTGATTTTAATTACCCTGCACTGGGTCCACGTGCAGTTGAAATACGGACCATTCCATCACACAAAGACTACGCATAAGTCATAACGGTTAGACTTAGGGTGATAAATCTATTTGTGTATTCAAAACAAAATTTAATCAACAATTAAGCTAACTTGAAAGCCTCATTAATACTTACCTAGTGTAATTAGCACCACCATATACTATAGGTACGGCGTCGTTGTTCAACGCTCGGAATAACTTCTCAGTGACGTAGTCTTCATTAAAAGAATTTTCAAACGATAAATAAAAGTGATAATTCAATTTGATTATTTTGTCGCAATCTTTTTTACCATCTCGTGAACAATGCATGGTTCCACATTTACCAAGTACATCCAAGTTCAACTCGAATTTGCGTAATTCTTTTTGTAAAATAGAAGCAAGTAGTTCTCTTCCACCTTTTGTGTGGCAATTAGACACGAACCACACCGCGGCTTCGGTTTTAATCTTAAGCTGTTTTTTAAAATCGTCACTTACTGGATCCATATCTTCCAATTTTATCCAATGCATTTCTTTATTTGGTCCAATTATAGCATTATTTTTATCTCTAATAATTAAAGAACCCCATCTTACTTCAGAATCTAATCTAAAAGTCCATGTCCAGTTGAAGTACTTGTTAAATTGATTAGAGCACACCGGATAATAGTGTGAGGATTCTATACTTGCGAAAACATACTTCTGGTGTGGGGACCTTTCTTTAGGTAATTTAGAATGATCATAAGAGACAACTTCTGGTCCTGCGAATGCTATGACGTCAAATTTCGTAATATCGTTATTGTGGTATGTGCGGTTTGCAGTCACTATACAGTTTGTGTAAGGACATTTCCGTTCAATAAATCCATCCTGCCCGTTGCCCATATACACGAAAGGAACATTTGCCGGTGACGTCCATTGTAAAATATATTTTAAATTCACTTTGTTTTGAGATACATTTTGAATCACTTCACTTTTTTCTAACGTCCGGTCACGTAAGAATTGGCCACTGTCTGAAAGTATTTCATCGCTACTTGTTAAGTTTTTTGCTGCGTTGTTTAAAAGTAGCAACATTATCAATGTTAAGTTTGAAAATACTGTCTTTGTTGTATACAATGCCCTCATTATTATTTCGGAGTGTTACAGCTATAAAACTGGTGTGTGTGAGTTTGCAGCCAGTGCAACGAGAGTCTGACAATGTCTTACATATGTACGTCTTCCGCCTAATCGTGACTGTTTATCAGAGAGTGCTATAGTGATTTTCTGAATGTATAATATTTGGTGTGAGTGTAATAAACAACCATTTTATTAGCAATTTTACTACCTTTTTATGTTTTTTTACATAATTCCGACTCAGAACACAGTAGTACCATTAAGTATACAATGTTATTTCCTAACTGCAACTATGGCATGCTATATTGGTTAATGTATACACTCGACACAAAAAAATCTAAAAAGGAATAAAAAAGTTGCGTCGGGGGATCGTTAAGATTTAGCGGGATTTAGCGGATTTTTTTTAATTTAAGAGATGTTTTGTGTCGGGGGATTGTAATCTTTATTTCATGCGTTTTTAAATTTATTTTACTGGTAGTGGTGGAAACACTGCCATCGCGGTTTTTACTTTCACGGTTTAGAACTAAACTTATAGGTAATGTCACTTACGGGATATCGTCATCCTGCGATCATGGCGCTTGCAACAGCGTCGAAATATCGGCAGCTCGGAATTATGGATCATCTAGTTTGAGGCACCTTTTTGTCGACGTTTTGCAAGTGCCCATGTAGGCCTACGTGAAATAAAATATTTTGATTTTGATGAGTTTTTCTGGCGGGTTGGGTATTCTGTATGGTTGTGGTGATGGCATCAGGTCAAGGTTGTCATGATTTTGTTATATTTTTGACAAATGTCAATAACATTACAAAATTGACATATATTATTATAAACATAGACATAAAATTAACATACAAAATGTTGTGTACGGCTGTAATTGGTACCTACATAGGAACCTTCGCCTATACTTACTTATATATTTTTAATTGTAATATGTATGTACTGTTTGTTGGTGTACCTAGTTTTATTAAATAAATAAAATGTCAATATTTTAGAATCGTTCAGGCCTACGCATGCTACCTACCTACCACCCTACCTACTACTCTACCGACTACCCTACCTACCAACCATACGTACTCTACTATCCTACTTACTACTCTACCTACTACTCTACCTACTACCCTGCCTACCTACCTACCACTTTCTCACCTTTTAAACCTTTCCTAGACTTCCACGAATATTTCAAGACTAAAATAAGCCAAATCGGTCCAGCCGTTCTCGAGTTTTAGCGAGACTAACGAACAGCAATTCATTTTTATATATATAGATAGATTAACTAGAAAAAAGTGAAAAATATACTCCAGAAAAAAATCAGCTTCTGAAGTCGGTGACATTTGTTTGTTTGATTTCGTTTTCTTTGCCACCGACTTTAGAAGCTGATTTTTCTTCTGAAGTTTATTTTTCACATTTTTTTTTTTTCCGTTTTTAGTTGTGATATCCTAAACAAATATTTACTATGCATTTAAAATTCAACCAAGAACCCACCCACCTTCAAGATTCTCTTATTATTGCTTTCAACTTCTAACCGTTGAGGAGTAGCACCTTCCATAATCAGCTCACCTAGATAACCCGAAAGAGTACAACCATATATATTATACGTCCCCATAATATTTTATTAAAGAATTATCCTCCAAATCCTAACCGTTGAGGAGTTATACCTTCCATCATCAGCTCATCAATATGAAGAGATGACTGCTAGATGCGATTACTCAAAAAGCACGAAACACGTAATACGTGCCTATAAAATTTGAGAGTTGCCATCAATTTCTCTGGGATGCCATCATCAGATCCTGATTTCCTTATCATGGTACCACCCTTGAGATATCTCCTTTCCAACAAAAATAATAATTTTCTTTATCGGTTCAGGCGTCTTCGAGTAATCGGTGAATATACATAAAAAAGATTCTGACGAATTGAGAACCTCTTTTTTTTTAAAAGTCGGTTAATGAAAAAAAGAAAGAAAAGAAAGAAAAAGAAAAAGAAATGAGAATGAGAAAGAAAAAAAAACTGAACTGATGAACTTGTCTGATGAATGAGATTTACCTTCTATCATCAGATCAACCTAATATCCTGAGACAATACAACTATCGGTCCATATGTACGTATAATTTTGAAGGAATTTTCTTTTAACTCCCACCGTTGAGGAGTCCATCATCAGCGCATACACATGCGATTATAATTATCATACGCAAATTCTTGAACAACTTCAGAAAATATGTGGAAAACGTAATCATTGCCTATAAAATATGAGGGTTGTCCTCGATTTCTCAGGGATCCCATCATTAGATCCTGATTTGGTGACAATGAGATCACCTCGGGAGTATACCATTTCAAACTCAAAAAGAATCTTGAAAATCGGTCGACAATTGACGGACATACATTAAAAAAAAATACTTAAACACGAATAGAGAACCTCCTCCTTTTTGGAAGTCGGTTAAAAAGAGTTGATGAGGTTTATACGACTGAGCAGATTTTTTAGAAATATAGTAAGAACACTCTTAATAAATCATAATCGGTTCATCAGTTCAGGAACCACAGATAGCCACAGACTACACTTCAAACTTTTTGCATCCCTCTATTTTGGTCGGGGGTTAAAAGTGTTGTATATGGTGATAGATGGACAGAATGGGCTTTCGAATTCAATCCCATTGAGATAGATAGTGCGGCGGGCGGCCACCGCCGCCGTTTGATGTCTATAAATTCTAACTGGAAGAATTCATTTACACTTAGGTTACGCTACGTAAGAGGTTTCACACTCACACATACCTATTTTTCTTTTAAAACTTTTACTGGATTTTTACAAAAGAACTGGATAGCTGATCGTTTCAGTAAAAGTGGGATGGAATGTTTCTTTTTTAAACGACGTTTTCTATAAATAAAACCTAGCTAGATCGTTAAATTATAATCAAGAATTGCTCGTTCAAAGGTAAAAGATTGCGAAATAAGTAGGCCTGTCATAGGTGTGAAAGGCAGTAAGGTTTTTTTAAATATTGATACTTTTATAGCAAGTTTTGAAGAACTTTGGAAAATACCTTATTCTTAAACTTATGTAAATACCAGTTGCTACTGAGGTAGCTAGAACAAAACATAAGTTTTTACAGTTGGATAATAAACAAAGCATTTCTTTACAAGAGTGATACTTGATAGTCTAATACTACGTACGTAGATATATTTTTTGTAGCCTTTTGATTGACAATACGCTCGGCGAAACAACGTTACGACCGTTTTTGTTTATTCAATGTTGTATGAAACCCACATTTATACAAACACTTGACGTAAAACAGACATTTTTACGGCCACCATACCGCTCCATAAGCGTCACTCATCTTGTTACGTGACTCAAATAATGGCTGCCCGAAAGCAGGGATGTTATAGAGCTCCGTATCCGTAACCAAAACCGATTTAAAAGTTTCGCATTGTTTATCGCATAAAGGTGCACTCAGAGAGCTTTAATGGTTACTTAGGCCATCACTTAGTAAAGGTTTTGACAGTTTTGTCATACAAAAGTATGTCAAATCCTTACTAAGTGACGGCTTAAGTAATCATTAAATATCTCTGAGTACCACAGTAAATCTAAATATTTTTTTAATGTACCTACTGGCATCTAGTATCAGTTTTTATAGTAGTGTCTAGTGCAGACTAGAAATAAAAGTCAAAAATAGTTTATTGTATTTTACTTTTATAATTTTAATATCCATAACCGAAATTATCCGAAACTAGAGGGACATCCGAAATAATTTCATATCCGTAACCATGTCCGAAACCGGTATAATATAATTCCTAAATCCGTATCCAGATCCGAAATTTCATATCCATAACATCCCTGCCCGAAAGTAAACGAAATCCCACGGACCGGGGGCCCGTAACTTTTTATTTAAGTATGAATTATAAATGGAAGAAAAACACCTTCATATACACGGAGTTTTATTTGAGGTTGGCTGGTGTTATAGCGGTATTATTATGGTGTTATTTAGGGTAAATTATTGTGTAGGGTAGATATACTTATGCTTTGCTTATGCGTCTTTTGGAACTTTGCGTCCCACCTCATACTATACCTTCTTTTTACCCGGTTGCAAGGAAAGGGTTATGTTTTTGCCTTTCTGGACTAGCAAAGCGAGAAGTCCTGGGTTTAATAATAATAATAATAATCGTTTATTTATAAGAAAGGGCACATTTACAGTAAAATAATAACAGTTACAATATAGAGCACAGTTGCTTTTTTGCCTGAACTAGGTTGAACCTGTGTTTCAGGCTACAAGGTATATAAATATCTACTTAAACAAATAAATTAACATTTAGTGTATGGTAAAAAACTAAAATTAAAACTTATTACACTAGATACAAAAACAATGTGTGTGTTTATTTGCAGATAACAAGTAGATCCTCTGTCTGTGCATAAGATAAAGGTTGTAAAAAGGTAATTACGGTTTTTTTACAGCTAAAATAGTTTAACTTATACATACTTATTTTTCTATTTAATCTATTGTACAAAAATGGGCCTAGAAATGAAAAGAATTTTTCCGCGAAGGCATGTTTGGATTTAACTTTAGAAATGCATACTATATCATTCCGTCTCTTGTTAGTATTGTCAGCATTATACGTGAGCATGGTGTGCTGTTTTAATACTAAGTGCATAATGAAAAGCTGGCGCACAGTCAGCACGTTGCAGGATTTATATAGCTCAGCTGTAGGAAAGAAAAAGGGATGAAAGTTTGCTACCTTTAAAATTGCTCTTTGAGCTCTTTCAAGAGGAAGCATGATAGTTTTTGACGAGCCACCCCATGAAGTGATACAGTAATTAATTACACATTGACATAGGGCGAAATAAACTTGTGTGATTAATTTGGGGTCTGCAAAAGTTCGTATTTTTTTAAATACATATATCAATTTGCGCACTCTTTTAACCAGACATTCAATATGATACCTAAAGGATAGAGTGTCGTCTATTATAACCCCGAGGTATTTAATAGTACAGGTCTTGAGGATAGAAGGACAATTGCACACGTTGACTGAAGGGTTACCACATTGATGGGCACATATATGGAAGTTAGCGGTGTTGAGTTGAGACTTGCGAATGGAAAAGTGTATATATTTTGTCTTGTCAGCATTTAATGTCAGTAAATTGCTTTGAAGCCAATCATTTACAGTATTAAAACCGAGTTGAGTGTTTTCATACAGTTCGCTACTGTTTTTAGCAGAAAATATTAGCACCGTGTCATCTGCATATGAAATGATTTTGCCGTGCTTTATGTTTAGATTACACAAGTCGTTAATATAAACCAGGAAAAGGGTAGGGCCCAGTATACTCCCCTGGGGAATACCAAATCCAGTATTTTTCTGCTCATCGCTCGTAAAGTCGTCAATCTTAACATATTTGATATCGGTCGTCTAAGTAGTCAGTAAGTAATGTCAGCGTCGTTCCCCTTATTCCTATGGTCTCTAATTTCCTTAGAAGCACAGAAACAGAGACAGTGTCAAAGGCTTTCGCTAAATCAAGGAAAACTCCCAGGACTTGGTTACCTTTGTCTAGCTCTTCTGAGACATAATCGGTCACGCTATGCACCGCATCAGCTGTGGATAATTTGGCTCTGAAGCCAAATTGAGCAGGTGACAAGAACTTATTCTTTTCTAGGTAGTTAACTAGTCTGTTGTTTATTATTTTCTCAAGTATTTTCGAGATTGAGGGGAGTAACGATATTGGTCTATAGTTATTAACCAAGTCCTTGTCTCCAGATTTAAATATAGGGATAACAACTGCCTTTTTGAGACATTTAGGGAAAATTCCTTCGCAAAGACAGATTCGAAATATATGCGTTAAGGGAGGTACCAATATATCCTTATAGAGTTTAAGGATCTTGTTGCTTATATTATCCCACCCAACTGCACAGTCGTCTTTAAGACCAGATATGATTCGGGATACTTCGTCTTCGTCAGTATCCAACATCGCAAATGATTTTAGATTAGAGCTGTTGTTTAATTTTTGGACAGATGGTTGGGCACAAAGTTTCGAAATCTGTTCGGCTAAAGTTTTTCCAACATTAACAAAAAAGTTATTTACTATATTGGCGGATAAGTGTGGTGAAGGATTAGTAAGCAATAATCTCGAATTTGATTCACGTTGCTTATTCATATAGGTGACATTTTTGATATGCTTCCAAATTTGCTTGCTATTGTTACCTGCTTTGTTTAATTCGTTTTTATCGTAATTATTTTTAAGCTTCTTCAAGAGATTGTTGCAAAAATTCCTGTATCTTTTATAGGTGTTTACAATGATTAAATTATCAGGGTATTTTTTAGTTTTCTGATGAAGTTTATCTCTGTGTCTTATACATCGTATTAGCCCAGGAGTAATCCAAGGCTTAATATTACGAAGACGATTATTTACCGTCACAGATGTCGTATTACGCAATATTGCTTGTTGGACATGTTTTATTAGGTACGTTAGAGCCGAATTAGCGTCAGCAGTATTGTAAACTGGGCGGAAATCAATGTTGCGTAAATCATATTCGAGTTTATTCATGTTTAATTTAGTCTTTGTCTGGGGTCGATTTTGCTTAGGCAGCGTTAAATTTACGGCCAGTAAGACAGAATGGTGGTCGGTTATTGTTGAGTTAGTAACAAGCGTAAAATATGAGTAGCTAGTTTTGATCATCATATGGTCGAGGCAAGAACCGCTCTGATGAGTAGGCAAAGTGTGAGCAGGCAAAAAACCATGGTATGAGCAGATGTTAAGGTAATCTTCAGTCCCTGCATCGCAGTTGTCCGAGCCAATGTTAATGTTAATATCACCTGTTAGTATTACATTCTTAAATGGGCTAAGGGCTTGAAATATCCGGTTTAGGCAACTGTGGAAAGAGTTAAAGTTTCTAACAGAAGGAGACCTATACAAAGCAATTATCGCTGTGGTTGTATCAATTTTGATTATAAGGCAGTTACTACTACAGTCTTGTAGATCAGGTTCTTCGACTTTGACCTTTAATGATTCCTTGGCAAAGACAACGACACCATCATTTTGATTGTAGTTAAATTTAGTATACATTATGTTGTATCCTGGTATTGCTGGGAGATTATCGTGGCGGTTCGATAGCCAGCACTCTGTTAGAACTAAAATGTCACAGTTAAAGTTAAGTCTATGAAGAAAAATGTTAAAGCTATCTATGTTCTTATAAATACTACGTATGTTTTGAGTTAGTATGGTTAGTGACTTTTGATACTGGAAAAGATATTGTTTGCAGTCCTCAACCTCACATGACTTTGACTCAGTTAAAAATGCGTGATCTATGTCGGTAATTAAATTAACATCCATTATATTTAAAACTAACAACAATAAATAAATAAGTAACGTCTAAGATTAAACAAATATGTGGCGCTCTTAGGCGCCTTCATAATCAATTGAGTTAATGTACCTGTATTCGGCAGCTAGCTTAGCCGGGCAAACTGCATCTCCCGTCTTGTGGTTGGCTTGTTTCTTAAAGCGCATGCATGTAGCACATTTTGGGTCGTCAGCTTTTTTTGCACAGTCTTGGCTGGAGTGTCCTTCTTCTCCGCAATGGGCACAAGCCGGGACAGCGACCTTACACGTCTTAGCTGCGTGACCGTACTGCTGGCACTTGTAACATCTCGTTACTAATGTGAAGTCTCGTACCGGGCAGGACGTCCAGTTTATAAATAATCTATCTTGTGTGATGAGGGCCTTGCGAATGACGGCTGAAACTTCTATAATGTAATTACAGGTCTCAGCATCTTTTCTACCAGATTTGTGGCTAAGTTTTATTGAGCTCAGAAATGAATCCAGGGTTATTGGCAGTTTTTCCTCTATGTTTTGGTCGTACATACATTTAAAAACCTCATTTTCAGCCATTGTTGCGGGAACTCCGATTACAATAATGCGAGGTTTACGCTTCCGAGGTTCGTCGACGGTAAGGCCTGACGTAGCGGTTTGGACTGTCTGTTTGAGCTTGTTTAGGTCATCTTTGGTCTCAGTGCTGATTATAAGTCCTCCTTTCCCTATTTTACGTACGCCTCGTACTTTAAGTTTCATTTCACCAGGGCAAATTATTTTTTGTACCATGTTCTTGGTCTCATCACTACTCTTTGAGAGGTCGCATGGAAAAATCGCCACGGAGCTGAGGTTATTAGGACGAATGAAACTGCTGGATCCCTTCTTCACCATATCGGCAAAAGATGTAGTTGATGTTGAAGAGCCACCTTGCTTAGTACAGGACTCCTGAATTGTGCGGTTCATCTCTGTAAGACAGTCCGCTAGGTCTCGAGCTTCGGTCATCGTTTTCAGGGCGGTATGTGCTTGTAACGCTCTAGATTTCATCGACTGGTACTGAACAGCCATTTGAGCTACACCATGTCCAACTTTTCGGCAGAGATTGCTTATTCTTTGCTTCTGCTCAGAATTTAGCTTTCCCTCAGCAGCAATAGCACTAACCTCATTCAGGTACTGATCAATAGTTCCCAGCCAATTCTGAATCTCTGGCGTAGAAATTGGTTCGACGGCTTCTTCTTGGTACTGCTTGGGTTGTGGGGGTGGTCTAGATGTTGGTGTCGGCGGAGGGCTGCGTGACGTCATCCTACTCCGATTAAACGGGCTGCTGTCCATTCTTTTTTTTTTTTTTTTCAATTTAAAGTAACTCTTTATAATTGTGTTAGTCCATTGTTTCGAGTTAAAACTGCTAACTATGTTGATTTGTATATCACTTAAACTGGGTCAGAATTTATAGCAAACGTTAAATTATTTGTTTTTATACTGCATTGATGTGCACGTCTGTATGCGATGAACGCGAAAAATGCAATCCGATCCGGTTTAATTCCCGTGTGAAGCAGTGTTATTGAATTCTCACGAATTTTTCAGTAGCATCTGTTGATGGCAATTGGCTCGGTCTCTATTACATTGGACTTAAATAATATAACTGGCGAAATGTAGGTGTACTGTTAGGTACTCCTCTGCCTAACCCTTCAGGTATTATAGGCGTGATGTTATGTTAAGTGTGTATTTAAGTATACATATTGTAAACATGTTCGTCCTTGCTATCGAACTGGAAACCTTATAAACGCGACACGTGTACCCAAACAAACCAAACCAAAACAATTATGATGAAATTGCCCTAGTTTTGTTAGTAACACATTTCCGGAGTTCAGAGGCTGTTTCAAATGTTTCAATCTGTATTGTAGTCTCTTGGGAAAAAGTTTTAACGTTGAAAAGCGACCATGTTTTTTTATCTCCAGAGACTACGTTTGACGATGAAGATGGCACCGAGATATTGAATAGCTGAATAGACTTAAGTTCAATTCCCAAGACTCAAAACCTTCTTTTGAAAACGGTTAAGTAAGTAACTGTGCTGTCTGTCTGGTTTACTGGTGAATCATTCACATACAAACATTGTTCTCTGATTATTTTTTTGCCATCAATAGGAGTTAATAAGAAAGTTTATTTTTTAAAAGGAAATAATTGGACTTCAAGGACAAGACATAAGGACTTCGTTAAGAAGAAAAACAGTGAGAAAATAAAATACAGTTTTGTACTCATACATGTTTTATGTGATTGTTTCCGCAGTATCACACAGTAATGCAAAATGTAGGCTTTTCAAACTGTGGGTTTGTCTCTTAGGCCACGAAAAGGAAAAGACATAGAGGTAGGTAAAGGAAGTGGTCGATTTTGGTATGGACATGTAATGAGGAGGGATGAAACGCATATCACCAAAAAGTGACGGATATTAACGATGATGGATGGAGAGGGAGAGGAGGACCAAAGAAAAATGAATGAATTGTGGGAGGAATGATATGAAAGACAAAGGAGTAAATGATGCCGTGACGTTTGTCAGGGAGAATGGAAGAAGAAAACTCCAAACTAGATTGGGACAAGGGCAGGAAGATGATGACGTCTCTTTGATTACGAGTCATCATCATCACCTCCTTGTTCCTGGTATTGTTGGGTACGCGGATGACAGCACTGTCATGGAGAGCTATATATCTAGTGCAAAAGCCAGCGGTGATGAAGTACGTTCATTGAGAGAGGCCATGGTAGAGCGCACGAATTCAGCCTTAAGTCTTGTCTCCAAGTGGGGTGACGAGAATCTGGTTGATTTCAACGCCACCAAAACGCAAGTGTGTCTGTTCACCGCCAAAAGGAGTCCGTTTGATCTGGCCCCTACTTTCCGGAGTGCGTCTGTACAAGTCACAGACAGTCTCGAGCTCCTTGGCACGAAATTGAGCGCGAATCTGAACTTCGGCGCCTACATTGAATCAAAAGCTCAAACTGCGGCAAAAAAGCTGGGTATCCTAAACAAGGTTAAGCGGTACTTCAAGCCTGGACAGCTTTCAATATTATATAAAGCTCAAGTCCGGTTCGGCATGGAGTATTGCTGTCACCTTTGGGATGGCTCAGCCAAATACCAACTTGCCACACTTGACTCTGTAGAGCGCAGAGCCAGGAGACTAATTGGTGACAATAAGCTGGTTGCCAAGCTACATAGCCTGGCCCACCGCCGCAAAGTCGCTTGTCTGTCGGTCTTCTACAGACTGTACTTCGGAGAGTGTGCGCAGGAACTCCACGGGCTGATTCCACCATCTCCCTTCTTCCATCGGGAGACTAGGCGTACTGCAGGTTATCACCCATACCTTGTCGATGTTCCACACATTCGAACGAAGCGCTTTGCTAAGTCCTTTATTATGCGCACAGCCAAGGAGTGGAACTCCCTGCCTGCGTCGGTTTTCCCGAGTTCATATAACCCCAATCTATTTAAGTCGCGAGTAAATAGGCTTCTTCTGGGTAAGCTCGTTCCATCGTCGACCTCATCTTTGCCCTTAGGGTAAGATTGAGGTCAAGAGCAAGCCCATAGCAAATAAAAAAAAAAAAATCATCAGCCTATAATGTTCCCACTGCAGGGACTCGGGCCTCTTTTTTAGGATAGGGATGGGCTTTAATCCACCACCCGAGCCCAGTGCGGGTTGGTAGATGTCACCTGTCTTCAATTTTTTTGGTTCTAAGATATGCCGGTTTCCTCACGATGTTTTCCTACACCGTTTTGGAAGCAGCGGTGATGAAATAAATTGCACAAAGTAATGCGCCTGCTAAAATCGAATCCGCGACTTACTGCTCGTAAGTCAGGGCTGCCACCGCTGGTCCACCGCTGCTCTCTACGATTACGATCCGCTGATTACGAGTATTCATGCCTATTTATGGCCTACTACTGCCACCTAAGATACAAGCCTAGGCTGGGTTGGAACATATTCTAGGTAAGTACTCATTCATCAATGTTAAATTAAGAACTTCAATAATAATAAACGGTTTATTAAACTAATGTTAGTTCGTCTCCACAAAGCTATCTAATTTCAATGTGTGGTGCAAATGCTGTTAGCACCACAAACACAATTCTCACATACAATTCAAGTCACAGTATACACGGTCCAATTATGTTTGGCAATCCACTTCCTAGTTCCAGTAGCATAAGATATTCGAGCGGGGTCGACCGCAAGGGATTAGCGGCCGTGTTGGCTCTGTTACATTAGATTAGGAATTAGAACTAACCCGGGTTGGTTGGCAGGTCCGTAAGGTCCATTATTCCGTCCTTTTAATTAGGTAGCGTGGTTGGAGTCATGAAAAGTTGTGTTTAGTTTAAACTGTTAACGATCGAAAAGGTTTTAGGCTTGTTTGCATAGAAGACGAGAATTGTGTCTCGATGGGAATAAATAATTTGGAATAGTTTCATAATTAAAAGGAATTGTATGCTACAGACATTACATTTTGTAATGACAAATAACAATCTTAGTTTTACTGATCTCTGTCTAGAGTATTTGTATTAAATTAGGTAAGCACTATGGAAGGATATTTAAAAAGTCATAAAAAGTAAATAGGGCATGAAAATAATTTGAATCGAAGGACGTTACTTTTACCGATGTCTAGATATACCATGGGTTTCTCTCATGATAAAATGTTATTTGTATGCTTATTGTCATAAAGACATTAAATATGACTGCCATAACAAAGAGAAACCACTCGCAATCCTTGCAAATGTTGCCAAGGAAAATGGTTTCCAGCGCTGAAATATGATTTAGTACAGGAAAAACTTTTCCTCCATTCCCTTCATAAAAATATTTAGTAGCAGATCCACTTAAGCTACCAGAAAAAAGAAAAACAAATCATATTTGAAATGCAAAGTGGAATAAAGAAATACAATAATGGTACAATGGTAAAATACAATAATGGTAACGAATACTGAAGTACTGTTGAAACAAAAAAACCTTGCTCCAAATTGAATAATCATAATTGTATAACTTTGTTTTTCGTAAAGGGACATTACAGTACCTATCGGTATATGAAAATGATAAAATAATTGTAGAAGCGATTAGATACATCAGCTCCATTACATTGCCTACTAGCCTTACAGGTAAATATTTTATACCTAATGATATTTTACCTTCATTTTCTTTATTGAAAAATGTTACGCGAAGAACAAAAGCCAGGTCATTAATATTTCTTTTTTTATTCATCGCATTTATTAATGTTTTAACATTCTAGTCGAATATTATTAATATGTATTACTGAATGATACATCACTTTTTCTTGCGGCTTACAATAGTCCCAAGGGATCGTAGTTCTCATTAGTACTCATCTTATGTTTAGGATTCAACGTATCTTATGTTTGTCCTAATTCAGAGGCCCTAGCATGAGCTTGAGCGTGCTGTGTAAACGTAATGTAAATAAAATAAATAATTTGTGTTTTATTTCAGGCAAAATACTCAGACATAAATAAATGACTGTTGACATTTCTGTATTGTCATAATCGGTGAAACGCGCAAAACTAAGCGTCTCTTGTGTCTTGTCTCGGTGAACAATTAGTATTTCTGAATTGCCAGCGGCTTCGCCCGCTCCAACTCGGAAACTATCCCACGGAAAGATAAAATCGGGATAAAAACTATCCTATGTGTTAATCCAGGTTATAAACTATCTATGTACCAAATTTTATCCAAATCCATTCTGTAGTTTTTGCGCGAAAGAGTAACACATCCATCCATACTTACACGTTTATAATATTAAGTAGGAAGTAGGATTAGTTACTATTTCAGCCAGAAGGCGTCGCGGCTGACCTCGATGGTGGGAAGATCTTGGTAAGACTTACGACCAGCTGTTCCCTTTGGCCTTGTATTGAAATAACTGGAAGTCATGGGGAGAAGCCTTTACCCAGCAGTGGGATGATGCAGGCTAACAGTATCAGTATAATTAGTTGCAACCTTTTTTACCGACTTCCTAAAAGGAGGTTCTCAATTCGGTCGGTATGTTTTTTTTTGAGAAATATATTTAAAAAGTTGTTCTATCTTCGTTTCTGGATATTCGTCTGGAATATAATCTACCTACTAGTTCAGTTCATTTTGACGGCATGTAAAGCCAAGTCAGAGGTCCACGGGCGGCATAAAACTCTGACACCAGGTTAGGCACCAAACACACGATAAAGAAGAAAAAGTTCATTGCGGTCAGAAATTGGCTTTAACAAAAAAAGGATAATTTATTTATAAAATCACAGTTTCTCTACTTTGAAACTGAATGACGTAAAAGACAGAATTTTAAAACAAACTCATACGTTGTAGCTACCTACGTCCAATATCTATTGAATTTTGTATGAACTCTACCTACACTCAATTTGTGTAATTTGTATGCTGGTGCGAACCCTGTTCTGGCAGTAGAAATATAAAATGAGAAGAGGTGTCGCTATGTTCTGAATTCGTATTATGTAAAAGTTAAGAAAGCGTGAAATTTTTACATCAGTAACAACATAGCTTAACATCATGCTTGCCTGTAATCCCCGAAAGATAAGACTGGGGTGTACGTATTGTACGACCACATTTCGCCAGTTATGTATAATAATAATAATCATTTTATTTCAGGCAACTAAGGCCCATAAGTAAGAATAGGATAATACAAAAACAACAAACTAATACATATTAA
Organism: Diarsia brunnea; assembly: GCA_949774965.1. Lineage (NCBI taxonomy): Eukaryota > Metazoa > Arthropoda > Insecta > Lepidoptera > Noctuidae > Diarsia > Diarsia brunnea. Next base: position 14,769,518 of record OX459008.1, on the reverse strand, counting down.
ACAGTAAATAAAACATGAAAGTCCCACCCATGTTATACAGAGCGAGCCTATCGCCATCAACCGGGAATAAAACCAGACCTAATGGCTGCTTCTAAGAAATTCCTGATGGACAAACTCAATAATACTTTGTCGGACTCGGGAATCGAACTCGGGACCACATGGTCAGCAGTCGCGCTTGCAATCACTAGGCAGTGACAATTGGAGTAAAAAATCAGTAGTTCAATGAAAAAAAGTCAATGCTTATTCAAGTAAAGTATTATTCATTGGCAGCTTTCCATGTATTCTGGGTACTGAATTTGTACTTGGGCAGAAATAATATCGAAGGTAATACCCGGTCTATTTTTTAAATAGTTTCGGCAGAAGATTATGAGGAAATAGCATTCTTGTCGAAGTCCCTTCTACCATTAAATCATACATTCATAGTCAGATTACAACATACCTACTGCCGCCACATAAGGCCATACATAGGTCCTCTCCGTGGGTAGGCAATGGGTCGAAATACATTACGTGGTCCCAGTGCAGTTAGTTGGATGTCAGATAACTTCCATTTTTTGCATTCAGGACATGCTGGTTTCCTGTTTATGTTTCCAACCGTCTGCACACCCACTCCTACCTTTTAGGAATGTTTTGAATTAAAGCAGGGTCGTTTTAAATTAGTCATACGAATAAATTAAGACTGCTTTATCTCTACGATAAATTGCCGTAACTTAAGTTAAGGACATTCTCCGCAGAGCTTAGAGCAACGTTGATTAAAATGCATATTAGGTGCGCACTAAACTATGCTTTTGTTTAATTTTCAACAATGAGTACCTGACCTCATTTCACCTACAATGTTGAACCTATTTGCAGTACCAACGCCCCATTAAGTTTTATACCTGGGTGGCGAGACTGTACCTACTAAAACTAAGTATATTCTTTAGTAATGTATTGTAGGAAATAAAATGGGAAGCTAGTTTATGTTAGAGGGCCATTCTGACCCCTTTACTCCAGTTACGCAGATACGTGGGTAATCACGAATACGTTGAACCTAGGTGACGTCATACAATGACGCCAACAAGAAATCCGTGAACATATTATTGTGAATGTTTGATCAAATGTTCAATCTTATTTACGGTTGAAGTGTTGGGGTCCTCGTTCGTGTGGAGTAAAGTTGGCTACTACCATCTCTTTTGGTTTTATATCGAGGTTCATACCTGAGAACCCTTTCGAAAATAGATCTGTGGATTTGAAGCGTTAAAGGTGTATTGACTATGTAGAAAAGACCCAACTTTAAAGATAATTTAATTTACAGAATGAGCATACCGATTGTCCTACCTACTTTTTGCAAAACAAACATGGTTAGGTAGTAAGTCTGAAAGCCTCTCTGAAAGATAAAACAAAACATTCATCAATCAAGCTCACTTTATTATTTTGCCACTAGGCATAATATTCTCCCAAAATATAGGAAAATAACAATGCCAGTATTCGTGGCGCTAGTAATCATTTGTATATTATACTCGTATATTTTAGGCAGTCTTTATTGAAATATAAGAGTGTTAGCACTTCGCTCGCGACTTCAGCCACAAAAATTGTTATAACTCGGCTAATATGCATGATATAAATGTAACTTATAGCCTATAGCATCCACAACCAATGTAGGTTTTTGCAAATGCAAGATTGTCAGAATTGGATAATAAGTTCCATAAATTACCCCTACATTCAAACTTAACAAACAACTTCACCTCTTTATAACATAATTATAAGTAAGTATAGTCTTATCGCAGCTAAAGCCAAAGCGATGTAAGCCATTAATTGATCGATCTGTGTCTGCAAAATTAGACACAAGCTCACAAGCCGGTAACCTCACGTCAAAACACCCACGTTCAAGGTGACTCCGTTTTAATTTAAACCCGTTTTAGCTTTGACATTTTAACCACTGGCGAACCCTAAACGTGCTCTACTAGTTTTATTGATGGAGCAAATGTTTGACTAAAAGTTCTTTGATTGTGAAATGTGTTGGCAAAGCACTTTGGTAGTGATTGAAATATTATTTTGATAGTTTTCAATGGTTTCGTCGAATCTATAAAGGCTGAGGCCCTAGCATGAATGTACTGCGTAAACACATAGTAAAATCAAATGTTTTTTAAATAAAAAAACAACAATTCTATAGTATGTCATTTCGTTAAAAGTTTTTACTACTAGATAATTAGTATCACGCCCACGGATTATACGGAACAGAAATATTTAATATACCCATGACATGGCGACACTTGAGGGAGGCCTATGTACAGCAGTGGACGTCTCTCGGCTGAAATGATGATGATGATCACTCATGTCTCATGGATTTGAGTCAAGTCTCAAAACCAAGTTAATATTAAAAGGGTGAAACGAGTATTTAAAAAATATGATTTGAATATATGTTACATTTTACTCCACGCGTTTGTACTAGGCTCACAGTTTTTTTGCTAGACCAAGCCTTCAACTAAAAGTTCTATTGACGCAGCACTCTGTTTTTGGCTGGAATATAATTTTGCTATTCGGGTAGTGTTGAACCACAAATAAGTTTGAGGAGTTCCGTCGAATTTAAAAAAGTTGGTCGCCTCATAAGAAAAAAAGTAAAAGATTCATTGAAATCATCAATGGAAATCATAACAGATTTCAATTAATCTTTTACTTTTTCTGAAACAATTTAATTTATTTAAACTTCATGTATACGTAGTAGCTAGACTTGATGCCAGAAGGCGTTTTCTAGAAGTCAACTTCTAGGTTTTGTAGGGCAGAAAGTGTTTGGATACATAACAAAAAGATATAAATTTAATACCGAAGCCAATATATAAACTTTTAGACACCTTATACTAATAAATATTGCAAGATATTCCTTGACACAGCACGCATTATGAGGAGGTTCGGATCTCTGGAGCACTGACCACCGGCAACCTGATAAATCACAAAATATTGTGTGTTGTTTAACTTTACTTTTCATTGGTCTCCTTCTGATTAAATATTAATAGAGTCATGTCAGTAGCCTAGCTACACCTACATTGTTGTGATCGACCATTCACGACATCACAATGGAAATTGTCGTATGAATAAAATTATCACCCATTATAACGAATTAACTTTCCGGGAAAAGGGGTTGGCGTGAAAATGGAATAATGAAAAGGGCGTTATATAGGTATTGATGGGTTCGCCTACGACCATGATTGAATGAAAATATGAAATAGGCTCCAAAATATTCACCCTAATACGATTAAGAGTTCTCGATATAAAACAAAAACAACACACCTACTCGTATAATCCTCGAAGGGCTCGGCAGAGGTGTATAATAGAACACCCACATTTTGCCAGTTATGTTTAAGTTCCATAAAATAGCGGGCGAACCTATTGCCATCAGCCGGGCACAACTCTCCGTGTTTGCTACTGCCAACACAACTGCTGGCTGTACTACTAAAAACCCAATAACACTTTTCCCAACTCGCTAATCGAACCCAGGACCTCGTCCTCAGCAGTCTACTCTACACCCGTGATTAAATAAAAAATATGAAAAAAAGGCTCTAAACTTATATCACGGAAAGTAATATTTACCCTAATACGATAAGAACTTCTCGATATATCTCGATACAAGTTCAGTTAAAATGTTAAAGACGTTAACATTATAGCAGAACTTAAACTTAAAAGTAGTTTAAGTCTAATCGGGCGCCGTAGCGCGTCGCTAGGACATTTATTATACAAAGCGTTTTACAAGTTGCTAGCACAACGTCATTAAAGGCACATCATAACATTCTATTATATGAGCGGATGGTGCCGTAGCTCTAATATCAGCTTTAAAGTATAAAAGGAAGTCGTGGAGCTATTTAATACGAAGCGTCAGAAAATATGCGAGAAATTTATGCCAACTAATCTGCTCTGAAGAAATGGCAAAGGAAAATATCATAAGGCAATACTCCTTTATAAAAGTCGAAAAGAGTATGCCAAACCCATCTCAGGTTTCATCACGTGGAGAAGATAACTGAAAGGCGACTAACAAAAGGTATTTACAAGGGAGATGTGAGTGCCAACGCCCTACTCGACATACACTGACCTTATTGGTGAGGTCCTTCAAAAAGCACAGGTGCGTAGTACTCGTAACCGACGTGCGTGTATGACCAGATATATGAACGTGAACGAGGTAAAAAGAATATTCCTTAAACGAGACATTGAGACTATGTAAGGATCGTAGCAGGTTCCGTCGGGGCTGCGGGTTGTTCGCAAGAGATACTGCGGCCTCGACATGAAGGGCTAAGAAGGAACATGGGTGGTTTTTAGTCAGTAGAAGTCTGACACTCCCTTTCGCTCTGCCCAAGAGCGAGAGGGATTATTTGATGATTTTCCACCCGCAAAAAAAAAGGATCGTAGCAGGTGGATCTCTGTGGTGGCAGGCTGTTTGTAGAATTTTTAAAATATTTAGTTTGAATTATTCTACAGGTAGCTTTAATTCATAGATGTATTTATTTAATAACTACAAAATAAAAATAGGATCGACAATTATATCTTGGCATGTGTGTATGTATATCTACTGAGCGGATCGTGCAACAGGAAGTCGAGAACCTATTTCATATGAAGGCTCACATAAAATACACGAAATATTGAGGCCAACTTGTCCAACGTTAATTAAAAGCTAAGATAATGAAAGTCAGTGAATTTATTACGGTAAGTAATTGTCATTGTATTTACGCGTCATGTGGGAGAATAAATTAATGTTAAGTGTCACCAGGCTTTAGGCTTTACTCATTATAAATGTTACAATAGCGAAAAGTGTAGGGAATTTTGTATGAGCGTTTTAGCAGAGATAATGATATGTTTGTCTTGTCACTGGTGTTTTAGGTTGTCTGAATAAATTGTTCTCTTGCTAAGCCCATGTACAGGCTGTCGTTTTATATACTCGTCAAATTCAAGAAGGTAAGTTGTTTATTGACCCGAATCAATAATAAAATGGATAAGTTTTTTTATAATTATAAACATAAGTTTCAATCAGTATGATTTTCACACTATTGTTGCGTTTTCACACACACAAAACAAACCCAAACGTTTAAACCAGGGTGCTATTCAGAAAAACTGTTTTTTAACAACTAAAAAAACAATGTATGTTGATTATTTATCAGGTACTGTAATTTAAATGGATTATTTATCTTTTTCATGACAATCTCCTGAATAAACTTTGGTCGTAACCAACTGTTATAGGTAACAATAAACAGACGTTCAAAAAAGAAAATGAGTAATACGCCTGTGTTATTGATAGCTAAGTGCTGACTGAAACTAACTTCTATTTTCCTAACGTAATCTCAGCCACTTTATACGATATCTAAGGATGTGAAAGGGGCAGCCAGCTACTATTACTGTTCAGAAAACCCAACTTTCGTAATGCCTAGAAACAATCGCAGAGCAAGAAACCTTCAGTGACCTAATTCTTCGACGCAATTTTTATACCTAGACAGATTAATTCAGTAGAAAATATAATTTTTATTTCACCCATAAACATGTTGGCATAGTTAATTGGACAAAAAAATATTTCGCGACTTAATGGGCCTATTTAACCCACATCGCGTGAGAAATAAAAATCCGTCAAGGTGACTGTAAAAAGTTTTATACTGCTAATAGTGGGGTTGCAAATATGCCTACATCATTACATGTAAGTATTGCTATAACAAGCTTACAGGTTTTTAAGGTAGCAGGTTCTTACAAGTGTGTAGGATTTTTTGATTCACTATAAAATGTTTCTCCTGACCAGTAAAATGACTGCCCCGCTGGTTGAGTGGTCAAAGGCACGACTGCTTAGCCTGAGGACCTAGGTTCGATTACCGATTCGGGCAATGTGTTGCAAGGTTTTTCCATCAGGAATCTCTCAGTAGCAGCCATGAAGTCCTGATTTGTGCCCGGCTGATGATTATAGGCTCGCCCTCTATTACATGGGATTTAAAACATAACTGGCTAAATGTGAGTGTTCTCGTGTAATAGGTTTACCTCAACCTATCTCTTCGGGGATACAGGCGTGATGTTATGTAAATTGTGCTTATTAGGACACAGGAAGAACCCTTTTTTTATCTAGAATTAGAAAATACAATATAAGTAGGTACTTATTGAAAGGCTACATTGCCTGTTTATTATATCTGAAGTATCTTTAGTCGAGAAATTCCAAAGCTCATTTTCGATATTTCACGATAATCTCTCGAAAGCCAAAAATCCGAGTCTACAAAATTAGGGATAATTTATCATTGGGTTAACGATGAAAATGGGAAAACTTTGTAGTGTTTCAAAGCATCAGAATTTCCCTAAAAAGTCCATTAATTTCACTTGCGCCCATAAATTCAAGGGTGGCAGACAAACAGATAGGGAAAATTAGAATTATCTACCTTCAATATCACGATAACTTTTCTATTTATTATGTAAGAGTAACATAAAGTTCTATTAAAGTTTGTTTTACAGATTAAAATTTATGCTAAGCCTTAAATTATTTTGTTCAGTATTTTCGAGTAAAATCTTGCTAAAGAGTAGCAGTAAGGTATTTCGGCTGTAAAACTTGATCTTTCAAGCGGAGAATTTGTGTTTAAATTAGCTGTAAAGGTTTAAGTTTTGGATACCTTATTTAAATAAATTGTGTTGTGGGCTAATATTTACGTACTTCAGCATTATTTTTTTCCTAAATAGACATTTTTTTATGTAATAATAATATGCTTTTATAGAAGGTGTATTCTTCAAATCAATTAAAAAAGAACTTGAACAGTGTTGGAGAAAACGATTCTTCCAACGTCACCAGAAAGAGACAAACGTGAGAAATACCATCCCAACCGACGAAGATGTATGAAACGGTATAAAGTAAATGCGGGACCCGGATAACTGGCTCTCCTGACCCAATTTCAAGTAGGTCTGTGACCCAGTGAAGAGTTTGAACTATCTGCGCAGACAACTTCAGGATTTCTTCTCAGACAATACCTTTATTTATTTCAGCAGATATTGCATTTTATTGGATGTACCAAGTTAATTAAATTATTCTTATTCTTTATTGCACCTAAAAAGAGTATACATACAACTTGCAATAATATAGCTTATGTACAATGTCAGTATTGTCAATATCATTTGTCGAGCTTAACTCAGAATTGAGTTTTTTTACAACAAACCATTTTTCTTAATTACTAGATACTTTTTATCTTGTTTTACATTTTTTGTGTTTTGACTTATTGGCCTCCCATACCTAAGTACTATTTATATTTATGTATACTAATACTATACTTAAAATGAAAATATTGTAAAAACCAAATCATTTTAAAAGAGTGACCATGGAGTTTCTTCTCGGATCTTCTCCATAGGAAACCCGAACCGTGCACCTTGATGATTTGTAAGATCCCATGACCCATGTAGGCTCTATGTGATATAAACTATTCTGAATACTGTAAAGCAAAAATCACCGTCCACTGAAATAATAAATGAGTTAATTTCATAATACAAAAAAGAAACATAGCTCAGTGTTATCGCGTCGTTCTGATACTAACAATTAAATCCTACTTTGTTCCCGTAATGCCTGTCAGATACAACAGGCGGCATAGCCAGCTTTACATAGTGATTTCCATTAGTTTTTGCAGCTTTATAACGAAGAACTTTTTGCTGGATTTAAATTGAATATTCACGTTGAGAGATAAATCTGTTTCAGACAGTTTTGTGAACATTTCATTTGATTAAAAACCGTATTCGTTTTTAACTTTAACAATGAATAATTGGCAATACGGAGGTCGTTTTTATCTCTGCCTAGCATTTCAGATTTTATTTACAAACTACAATTTACAGAACTAAAATTATAACAAAATATATACAAGTATCAAAAAGGGAAGAATTACAGGGCGTCATAAATTCGTGCACACCGCTGTCGACAGGAAAAATGACCAGAAGGCTAGCAGCATTTCTACGTTGGATGGCAATGCTGATTCTTGGCCCAAAAAATATTCTAGCGTTCTAGTCACATGAAGAGTCTAAAAATAATACTTGCAAGTATTATTTTTCATACAATATAATATATAAATAAAATGATGACCTCTTACATACTTCTTTATATTCTTTGATGGATTTAGCATAGTACAGTTTCGAGCACCAGTTTGTATATCTATAATTATCAAAATTCAAGAGCGATTTGCTCTTGGCATAAATATTGCTTCTTCAAAAATAATATGGATTCCTAAATGTGTAACATGTGTTCTATGTTCGTAACATCATGAAATATCAAACAATACAGTAGCAGAAAATTAGATTAAAAATTTTCTACGTGTATACATGTTTATGCTTCATGTTAAATGTGGTCCCGTACACCGTGTATGGTAATAGATGGAATACTTGTTAGAGGGATGCCTCTAACAAGTATTCCAACATAGTTGGGAAAAGGCTAGGCAGATGATGATCTGCCCAGTAATACGATATCATTTGGAAAGACCGGTTGTCAGACTTTCAAGTCACTGACTACCTGTAACGACAGCCAAAGATCTATAAATATGGCAACCGGGACCAACAGCTTAACGTGCTTTCCGAGGCACGGAGGAAACTCGGTATGTAAATGGTGGTCACCCATTCACAGACCAACCTATGCAAGCGCGGCTTATCCTAAAGATCGACCCTAGTGACTGTTATTATTGTTAGAGTAATCAACAAAATATTCAGCAATAAGAACACACTTTTTCTGGAAAGCAAAACTCTTTGATAAATAAAATGGGCGAAGTACCGTATCAGTGAGTCACTCCCGTCAACCGCAATACATCGGTATTTCGCATCGCTAGTTATCCGTATCGTCTACCTACCTGTCCTTCAAACAATTCCAATTACCACAAAGTCAGCCACGTGGGAAATAACAGCAGTGACGTGAGGCATCGCTGTCTGCTGGAAGTTTCCGCCATTGTCAACTGGCATCTTCATTAATAATGCAACCTACTATGTAGTACCAACTTCGAAGGAGCAGAACTTCAATTTGAACTTTACCAATTTGTTAGGAATTTGACCTTGGGGAATGGAGGTGCTGTTTTTTTTTTGGTAGAAATATGTTTGTCATGCAAAAAAGACATTATTTTGGTGACTGTGATTGTTGTTGTGTCGTAAACTTGTTTTTCTTACATGACAACAAAAAGTGCTCTGTTCAGAGTAGCACAAAACAGTCAGAACTAGTGAATTTGCAAAAAAAAACTGATTGAATTTATTCAACACTATTCCGTTAAAGTAGATTCCGTAGCCGTCTAAAGTCGGCAAAGCTGATGTTTTCCTACTTCTCGAGAGCGAATCAGGAAAGCAAGTCCAGAATTTCAGATTAGATTTCAAATGTATGAAGACTTTTTAAAGTCTTACGTGGCTATAAAGCGTCGCTACGTAAGTTGCTACGAATAAAACTCGTAGCGAGCTACGTGCTACGCTTCGTAGCAATCCGTAGCTGAGCTACGAGATTAAAGAACTTCATTTTCAACTTGAAAGTTTGATATTTTTTTGTTTATGTTTCGTAATTTGAACTCCGATGCGCCAAACTTTCAAGATTGTGTGAAGGCAGTACGCTGATGCAGAGCCTTGTTCGGGTTTACTGTCATTGGTTTTGCCCTATTGAATCCCTGATGATCCAATATGGTTTGGTCTTTTCGGTACGAATAAATTGTGGTTCGGCTGCGGGTACCGTCCACCATACAGAGACAGATATTTCAGTTAATTATCTGTTGTTCCATGTCCATAATTTATCTGCACCGGATATACTCGTAAAGAACCGTTAGCACTTCTTGTCCTGTTGAACCTTTGAAGCCAAAAATAACTTTATTATAACTTACCTTGGCGACTTTTTCGTCGAGCAGCCACTGCAGTGCCGTATTGGAAGCGTTGGCGAGCGCGGCAAGAGCAGCATGCTCCCACACCACGTGCTCCCAATGCTCTGTCATGATGGCCGCGCATAGCATCGCCGTCGAGCAGCTAAGACAGAAAATGAAAAACAAATCAATAAACACACAGTTGTAAGCACTGAACAGAATCTGCCTCGCCTCGACTCGAGTCATTTGGGATTATTTCTATCAAACTCCATTATTTTTGCTACCCATAGGCCTCTGACGTGGCTTTACAGGCTATCGATATATATTATCTCTTTTGAATGCTGGTTTTCTCACGATATTTTCCTTTCAGCGAAGTAAGTGATAATTATACAATACGCACATGAATGCGAAAAATCAGAGGTGTGTGTCTTGGGTTAGAACTTAAAACCTATGACTTGGCAGACCGACGGTCACACCAGTGCTTTGTTGTAAAGATCAATCCAGTAATAAAAATGATAAATGATGCAGGTCCGATGCAGGGCTTATAAGTGTACTGTGAGCTTTAGTCCCCAATCTTCAACAGTATCTAGGTCAAATATTGCTTTTGCCCTCTGTTAGTAAACGGGTCACATTTTTACACCCTGGATATCCGAGAGAACGTAAAGTTAATCCTCTCGTAAATCAACCCACATACCCATTAATCAGGCACAGATTAAATCCTGACCCGAATGAAGGAAACTTAGGAAAAATATTTTATCCTATATTCCTATTTTTGCCCGACCGATCGATTGAGGTCGAGGCAAAAATCTCCGAGAACAGAGAGGTGTAAATTGTAGGTATATCTGTAAATCGTTTAGAGGGAGAGTGCCCTCTCGCGAGGCTTATTATCTTTCGAGCACATCTTGTTAATCTTAAAAGACTTGAAAGCTCTCAAGACTCAATTCTTCATCATTAGAGGAACCGTTGATCTAAAATGGATGTAGCATGAGTGATGCATTATTCTTTTCACTGCAATACTTAAGAATCGTTTAGGGTTCCGTATAAGGCTTCATCTTCAATCACTATTATACCATCTTGCAAAAAGTATTGCGAGTTCTAACGCTGAACAGATGGGAGTCTGCAACGTCGGGAAGATAGATGATACCGAAAATGCTGTAATTTTTCAACTGTCGAATGAAATTGCTCGCTTTGTGTGGAATGGACGTTTTATTGTATTTACTGACAGATATTTTTTTTTTTGTGTTTTTCAATAGGTATCTTTTCTTTGTTCCAAATCAATCAGAGACAATGTAGCCTTTCGTTTTGAGTTATGTTAGTGAATATGTCTCTGTACTTGATATGTTTACCGTTTCAGAGCTTACCCCTCAGGGAAAAAATGAGATGGCAGTTCTTTGACAAAAAATTCTATGCAACTCAAAGAAAGATTGTTTTGATCGAGACAAAGTCACAAAAGATATTACTACTTAGAAATTCAGTTAACTTTTTCAGTAAAGCTATGCTCTAGACAGTTTGCAGAAGCAAAGCGTGCATATTTTATCACTTTAGGGGCGAAAGAACTTTAAAGCATGTTTAGTCTAACAGTTTCTGTTTTATGGTGTATTTGGAGATTCGAATACAATAAAGCTGATATTATACTCCCTCGATCGTCTGAATATTGAGCTCTAATATCAAAGACGTGATGAGAGTACAGAAACCGAGCAAGACGTAGTAATTAGGCACGATGACAGTTTTGGCGCCTTAGTAATGAATACTAAAGCAGCATGTGAGATTCGAATAGGTTTGATATTGTCTTTGTTGGCAGGGAAAAGTAGTAACGGTGTACAGTTTAGTATTGTGTTTCAGATACAAGTGTTGTTTCCCGAGAATTTCAACGCTTTTAAAGAAGGCTTACAGCAATAAATTCTCCAGGACCGACGGTCTATATGTCATAACTTTCAGCGTTTTATCTCAGCCATTGCTCTTTCTAGGCAAACTTATGAGTTGGTAGATATGACTTGTTTTATGTGCGGATTGATACTTTTGCGCTGCATCGCAATAGGCAACAAAAAGCGTATGACAGAAAAAAGTTGCCAGTGGGAAATGTTGAACACAATTTTTCGAGAACGATGAATATAATAAAGTTTTATTTGGCAGTACTCCAGAATTATTGTTGTAGGCATAGCTCATTTATAATATGACCTATTTAATTCATGATACGTAGATACTATTGCTTACGAATCAATACTAAGTTAGAATAAGTATCATAGATAAGCTATCTATGCGCGATAGCGATATCTTCATAATCGAACAATGAAACCAATTGAGTAATTACAACTATTACTTGTCCATTATCATGAAACACTATTATACAAAGCAAATTGGTCTTTAGTTGTTCAATAATATAAATCGAAATTCCTTGAAAGCCGAAATTGATAGTCAACCAAGGACCGATTAATTCAGTTCCAAGTAATTATTCGCATGAAATTCGATCATGATTAACTAAATATTTGCAGCTTTAATTGCTTTGTATATAATTTAAAATACTTTGAAGTATAACCTTTCGTATGCCGTGTAATTAGACACAATTAAAAAGCCATTGTATCTCGCGTGGATCTACGTTATGGAAAGGTTAAGCCTTGTAAATTTATTGCGACAATAGCTAAAATCGATGAATAGCATCGATTAATTCAATACTAATTTCATTAGTTATGTACGGGTACTGTAGTTGTATATTATTCATGTCTTTATTGCTACAATTACCATATCTAGAGCTCAATATTGTATTATGGTCTGTAGATCTATGGTAATTGGATATTTTATTCAGTAAGTAATTTTTTTTCTTGTGTCTAATTGTAATTCTATTACAGATAATAGTATCGCATAAATTGTTATTGTTGTGTTCCAAAAACAGTTCTAGTTTTAATATCTTTTATGTCTGTAGTAGGTTGGTCCATCTACGTTTTAAAATAAGTGGGATATAATTAAATGTCCATAACCGATTGATAAATCTGCCTAGTCTTTTTTCAATCATGTGGGATCGGCTTCCAGTCTCACCGGATGCAGATCAGTAGCAGTATTTTACATGGAGTGACTGTGTATTTGACCTCCACGACCCAGTTATTAGGCAATTCGATACCCCTTGTTAAGACTGATTGTCACACTTTTAGGCCACTGACCGACTTTGGCAACCGCTTCTTAATCTTGAAGATCGACCCGTGCGACTGCTATTGTTAAGCTACGAGCACTTCAACTGTCCATAATGGATGATCAGATTTTAATATACTATACTAACCATACTATACTGCCGTCCCTACGAAAAGTGCAATAACTAGGTCAAACCTGATTTCGAGATAAACGCGGGAAAAGATTTTATTTTTATTTTGATTGTATCTCCATCACTATACATGGTATCGGATTGAAACTTTCACTACACGATGTAAAACAATGTAGAGAATATTATGTGGTACTTAATGTTTGTTCCTGCATTTATTCCCGATATAAAAACCAATAAATACAATAATGGTAAGTATTATTACTATGTAGAAAGAATGTTTACTAGTCATAACCGCAACAAGTAACCTATTTATTGCACTAATGGTTAGGAAACCAACATGGTGCCTTTTTTGACTAGCAATTCATTTTTTTTTTAACTGCTTCCTAACCAAATATGCATTAAGTTTCTTATTTATTGCGGTTTTCATTAGTAAGAGACAAGTTTAAAACGCCAAAGTTTTAACTTGTTACTATTACAAAAAACAGAGATGTTACACTTTTATGTCAAATACCTATGAATAAACAGAAGTTTGCAAAACATTATTTTACCTCTTACCGATTTAGCATGAAACTGTTTTCGGTAAAGTCAAGTCTACTCATAATATCTGCGTTCAGTTGTGTTTTTAAAATAATGTGAAATCAGTTATATTTATAATTTAATGAATAAAAAATAATTTATCATATTATAGTATATTATGCAACTAGTGAATAAAGGACGGATTTAAAGCGAGGGCCGTAGATGAGTCACGAGCAAGTGAAGGATTCTAATGATTGAATCACGAACGCAGCGACTGATTCAACTGTTAGAATCCTGAACGACGCGAGTGATTCATGGCCCTCGATATAAATTCGTACTTTATTCAGGAGTTGCATACTATACTTTATATCATGACTACGAGAAAAGACATAATTTAAGCGAAAATAGAAATTTAATCAAGAAATAAGAATTGTTACATTAATTGAAATGGACATTAAAATTAGAGCGATGACTGAAATTAAGCGTAATTTTCTTATTATTATCATTAGGGTGGTCAACTTGTGAAACAATATTTATTTCTTGTCGATGGTCAGAACTTTCTGCTGGAGGAAACTCTGGGGCATCTTTGGACGTTGAAGGGCGTGGAGTCCATGGGTCTTCAGGTTTCTTTAGGTTTATGCTGCTTGCTATCTGAAGGCTACGTTTCGATTTATTTTCGATACAATCTTCGATATAACCCTCAGCCACGGTAGTGGACTTCCATCCACCATGTCGCTTTAATTCCGTCATATCTGCACCAGTGTTTGCTAATAACGTGGCAGAGGTTCTTCGGAAAGAATGCCCTGTATACATCTCGGGATTTGGTAGCTTTAAAAATGTTGCAATGTCTTTTGGCGTGAAACCAATTTTATTTATTCCAATTGGATTTTTTGTACATTTATTTTTAGAATAGAACAAAAAGAATCTATTATTGTTTGTATTCGGAGGACGAAAACTTTGACACTTTTCTACGATTTTCATGTAATCATCTCTGACTACGAAGGTTCGGTCGATTTTCGTTTTTGTATCCTTTAAAGTAATCAGTAAAGCAGTGTCAGAGATCGTTTGCACGTCATCCACTGTCAGTTTAACAAGCTCATTTGAACGACAGGCTCCACTAATGCCGAGAATTAACGCAACCTGCAAACAAAAATAGAAAAACTGTTACAAAATGGATGTTGATAGGTTTACAATTAAATAGTTCTAAAATACCTACTTGTATTAAGCAAGATTTGTTGAAGATTACTTACTTTTACTGCCAAAAATTGCGAGTCTGGCGCTTCATTCAAAAAGCGTTCAACATTTGGAGCGGTAAAAACCAGGGATTTTTTCGGTTTATAGCCTTCTGATAGCCTTTTAAGGTAGGCTTGCAAGTTAGAATATGTTTTTATATCAATGTTATGCCTTGTTTTTACAGTACACCGCAACATAGAATATATACTCGATAATGTCGATGACTTCCTTTCCTTCGACAGTTCATTAAAATAAGTTAAGAAAACAGACTCAGAAAATGCGCCCGAAGCTTGATTTTCATTTTTCCATTTACAAAACTCATCGTAGGTTTTGATGTAAACCAGCCGTGATTTGTTGGGTAGCAAGTTTTCGACAATATCGGCTGCCCTCTCTTTCATAAATTCAGGTGTTAACACAATATCTTCTTCATCACTTGAATGCATAATCGATTTATTATAATTCAATCGTTTTATTATAAAGTAACACTAAACTTTGTGTCCGTACAATTCACAGTAAGTATTTGAAATGGCGCCAATTTACTATTTTTTTTTTCTATAAAGGCAGCAAAGAACACAAAACAGTTTTTAATCTAATGCCAAACTCCTTGTCGCAAATATCGACCAATCAAATCTCGAGAATTTATTTGCACCAAAGAGTTTTGAATTTCGAATCTTAGCGCAAGGAGTTTGTGTAAGCATTGAAATAGAGACCGGATATATTTTTGTGTTCCAAATTCAAACACCAAAATAGTGAATAAAAACAAAACAGTGAATAAAAGGCCTTTTTATTCACTGTTTTGCGTGAATAAAATAAGCTTTTTAGAGTAGTTATGGTATAAAATCTTTTTTATTTCTAACTAAAAAAGTACAATCACAATGGCAATCACTTCGCTATTTTACTTATTAATTCTGGTCTATTAGCCAGCATTTAAAATTCAACGGTTACTACAATTAAATAACAAACATTTCAAAATGAATCTTAATAGTAGTTAAAGTACACAATCGTTATTATTAAAAAAAAACTTAAAAAAATGTAATCTACTTTTTTATTTTAAGACACAATTTGAGATCAATGTTTCTTTCAGTGTAACTTATGACTAATTAAACATTTTTAGTATAGGTTCAAAGTTATATCAACTTTTAAGTACATTAAATTAATAACTAAATAAAGTAACACTGGCTAATAACATCATAGCGTATTAATATCCGTGATATGTAAACATATTGTAATATTAAATACGTTAGGTACTTACCGCCCAAACTGGTCGCACGTGCGTGTGTTCGTCCGACTCGAAGTAAGCGAGCGCCGCGACTGACGTTTGTACGAAATATTTTACTCCCCCCTTACCTCCTGGTGCTAGTTATAAACGCAATAAATAGTGAATTTATTGCAATTTATTTCGCGTAGGTATACTGTATTCGTTTAATCTTCCTACAAATAAATGCAATATATCTACTTACTAAATCAATTTGAGTATTCATCCCATAATTATTAGTAAGGTCCCTTAAGATAACTGCAATAACTCAAGCTTATTGTACTTATAACTAGTAAATGAGAATCACAAAAAACTAAATATGGTAGTTATAAATGCAATAACTCTACTTATTGCAGAAATAATTAGCACATTATTTAATACCAAAAATAAGGATCCGTATCATATCTGCAATAACTCAAACATATTGCACTTATAACTAGTCAATCAATATTACAAATGACGAACTATGCTAATTATAAATATAGTAACTATACTTATTGCAGATATAGTTAGTGAAATTACTAAATAGCGTAAGTAAGTTATTCCTATCTATAATTATTTCGGTCTTGATATGTAAATCATAAAGCATCGACCTAGATATTGCAGTTAGGCTTAGTATTAAAACCGGCTACGTCATAGATACGTAAAAAGTGTCTAAAAAGAAAATATAGATCTCGTTCTGCTAATTCCGAATATGTACTTATCTCAATTTGGTGCAAAACTCGAGTTATTGCACTTTTCGTAAGGACGGCAGTATAGATGCCCCAAAACATTCTATAGAAAATAACTTAGTAAGGACCCATTCATCTGAGAATAGCACTTATCGTGTTATATTTCACTTGAAACTTTCTTGCAGTTACAAGACAGTTAAGTAGCAGATAGTACATTAAATTGTGAAAGAAAACCAATTAAAAGTTTCCATTACCAACTTACCGTAGAACAAGTTGTATGTCTCACAGAATTGAGTAGGCTTTATTTTGACGTTTGAATTATTGTCTACATGTCTTGTAGAATATTATAGTTGAAACTTACCACAGTTTCATAGATTACGGCTTTACTAACGTTGACGTGTTATTATTATATTAGTTAGTCTTGTCTTTGTGAGATTAATTGAACTGTCGTATATTAATCAGCACTGTGCTATGGTTACTGAAAATCTATATCGATCCGAGTGGCAGTTCTTATTAAGCCACGACCTCCTCTTTCTTTGCTAAACCATTCGCAGTATGTTACTTTAAACAAGGGGCATATTGAAACCCGTAATAGTGCATGCTTACATTATTATACTTACCAATAATAATAATTTATTCTCAGACGACACAATGATCCATAATGGTTAGTAACAATTGGAACTTAAAAACTATGTTAGTAGGCAGGTATAATAATTTGCAACAAGACTGATAGCGTTAGTAACAATGTTCTTACAAACTATGTTAGTAATACACTTACATTTGTGACATCATTGCTGCAAGGTGACAGGCCCAGCCGAAACCTTGCAGCAGTGGTTCACAAACACACAATCAAGCCTGCTTGCTATCATAGACAGGATGCTGTTGGGGCTGCTCCGCACCCTACGTACCAAGGACGCGCATCGCTTACGCATCACGGCATCACTAATAAAAACATGAAAAAAAATTAACACTGATAATTAACCGACAGCACCATAGCAAATAGAAGAAAGCTAAAGTCTCGCAACCCTTGCGTTTATTGCAGTACATGTGCGCGGGTCAATGACTTTTAGGAATAATCCATTTTCCTTTAATATTTTATAACTGGCGTAGGACTAAGGTGAGAAAGAAACATCTAATGAAGTGAGATCTAAAGAGCGTACGGGCCAGGACACGTCACAAATTAAGTTTATAGTTGTTTTACATATTTGGGACGAGAATCGAATACCTTTCCTGAATAAGTTCCTCGTTTAATCTAACATACTGTATTGCAGTGGTATATGGGCTATCTTTGTGACGTTGTATAGCTCTCACTTGCCAACATGAAATTACAAGTATTATTTATTTATTTAAACTTCATGTACAAGAGTCATAACAAAAAGCATAAGAAACTTACGAATTACACAATTCACCTTATTGAGGAACGCCAGACAAAGAACTTTCAGTCTATAGGTTACAGAGAGCTCGATCGTAAAGTAAAGAGAAGCATACGACATGACATCAGAAATTACAACACACAACTGGCTGATGCAGCTCTAACAAACAACCGGTCCCTGAGGTCTGCGATGCGCGGTATGGATACAGGCAGGTCCACAATCACACACATAAGGGATAATAACGGCGTGAAGCAAGGAGATAAGGCAAAAGTTATACAAATATGCACTCAGTTCTATAAGTCTTTATACTCAGATATTACTACTCCTCAATCCGCAGCAAACGTAACTTACACATGCCCTGACGATATTCCAATAATTACTGGTTTTGAAGTCCATCGGGCTCTTAGTGGCATGAGATACAACCGAAGTCCTGGTGAAGACGGCATCACCACTGAATCACTTCGAGTTGGAGAACCAACCCTACTACCTCACATTTGCAATCTTTTTAACACTATCCTCAAAACAGGCAACTTCCCTAATCATTTCTGTCATTCGAATATAATTCTGTTACATAAAAAAGGTGATAAATCCGATATTGGGAATTACCGCCCCATCAGCTTAGTGTCGCATCTTTACAAAATTTTTATCAAAACCCTCGAAAACCGCATATCAGGAACATTAGACCACCATCAACCTCCAGAACAGGCCGGATTCCGTCGTGGCCTTTCAACTGCTGACCACCTCCAGTCTTTAAACCAAATCATCGAAAAACACCAAGAATTTAATCTACCGTTATACCTCGCGTTCGTGGATTACTCAAAAGCTTTCGACAGCTTAACACATAGGGCAATATTTTCTGCACTTAACAAACATAAAATAGAACCGACATACATACATCTTTTGCAAAAGCTATACCACAACAGCACAGCAGCCGTACGCTTAACCACCACCGGGCCAGCTTTTCCCATTCAGAGAGGAGTCAAGCAAGGCGACCCGCTATCTCCTAAACTCTTCACAGCCACGCTGGAAGAGGTTTTCCAAGAAATAAACCCACACTGGCTGGATAAGGGTGTTGTCGTCGGCGGAAAGAGATTAACTAATCTTCGTTTCGCCGACGACATTGTCCTTTTTTCTTCCTCAGCAGCTGAGCTAGGCCTTATGATCGAACAGCTGAGCCACGCCAGTCTCCAAGTCGGACTTTTGATGAATATGACTAAAACAAAAGTGATGACGAACAGCACAGCGCGTAACATAGAAATTGGGGGTGTGGTGATTGAACATGTCCATGAATACGTATACCTCGGCCAGATAGTCTCTTTCCAGGCAAGACAAGATAAAGAAATTGCTCGACGCACCGAGAATGCCTGGAAGAGCTACTGGTCGATGAAACATTTAATGAAGGGATCTCTCCCTCTTTCACATAAACGAAAGCTCATGGACATGTGCATTCTCCCCACCCTCACCTATGGAGCGCAAACATGGTCGCTTACAAAGCGTCAGAAGTCCGCACTTGGGGTCTGTCAACGAGCTATGGAGCGAAGTATACTGGGTGTCAAACTTACAGACCGCATCAGAAACACCATACTTCGCTCCAAAACCCAAATAGCTGATGCTGGCCTAACAGCTGCTAGGTTAAAATGGAACTGGGCTGGGCACATCTGCCGCATGTCGGAGGAGCAGTGGGCAAAAGTTACCACTCAGTGGATACCACAAAGCAAGAAACGACAACGCGGCAGGCCCAAAAGGAGATGGCGGGATGAGCTGGACTCTTTCTCTAAGAATTGGTCTACTGTCGCACTGGACCGGAAAAAGTGGAAGGAGGGAAGGGAGGCCTTTGCCCTGCAGTGGGACAGTATAGGCTCATAATAATAATAATCATGTACAAGAGTGGTACATAGGCAGACTTAATGCCACAAGGCATTCTCTACCAGTCAACCTTTGGGTCAAATAGGACAGCACAGTGGTAGAGTACCAAAGAAATAATAATAAGGATAATACCATTTTTTTAACATAATACATAAACAGGTGCATACCAATACATATATAATTAAATAAACCAATAGATATTTTAATAAATACAAACTGTCTAAAAAAACGAAAGACCTTATAATAATTACCTACTAAGACTAGTGACTTGATTGAGAGCAATTCAGTCCGGTTTCAAAAAGTTTTTTGAAAGCCAACTTGCTTACTGCCTTTCCTTTGATTATTCGCAGTATGAACCACCTGCAGTGAAATTGCCCCGTAGTTATAATTGTATCTGCAGTAGACGGTACAGATAGGACAACTACTAGAAATATTTCCACTTACAAACTTTCTACGTGGAAATATTTCTGAAGTGGATGCCTGAAACGGAGCAATCTTCCAAGAATTCACTTTCTATTTCAACTTTGCTTTAAGTATTTTCAAGAATATGGAAACCACTTGAAAACAACTAAAGGAATAACAAATAGGCGGGGAGGAAATCTGTCTCTTTAGTTGTAATAATGCAGTCAGTTTTCTAAGGAAGGTGACAAAGTTTTTTGAAAATTTTCTATTGTACACAACATAACATCACGCCTCTAATCCCCGTAGGGTTAGGCAGAGGTGTACCTATAGGAACACCCTCATTTCGCCAGTTTTTTTTTTGGCCGGTGGATAATCATCGAATAACCCCTCCCGCTCTTAGGCAGAGCGAAAGGGAGTGTCAGACTTCTACTGACTAAAAACCACCCATGTTCCTTCTTAGCCCTTCATGTCGAGGCCGCGGTATCTCTTGCGAACAACCCGCAGCCCCGACGGGCAACAACCCCCAGCCCCGACGGGCAACCACCCGCAGCCCCGACGGGCCACAACCCGCAGCCCCGACGGGCCACAACCCGCAGCCCCGACGGGCATGTTTACGTCTCATGTAATACAGGGCGCGCCTATTGTCAATCATTTGTTTTGGTATTTTAATTCTTTTCTTTCTTTTATCGTGTGGTTAGTATCTAATCAGGTAACAGATTTTTCATGCTGCTTATCATATGACTTGGCTTTACTTTACACCACTAGGCTATCACTGCGTCAAGCCACAATCCCCTCCCTTTCTCTCTGCCTACCCACTAGCTTTAATTTAGTTTTAATACCTTCTTATTCGTTGAAAACTGGTATAAAAAAATAACACGTTGTTACTTGAAATTAAGTGACAATATTAATTATTCAAATGTAGGTCCCCCGGTGGCGAGATGTGCAGACGATATCATAGTTGTCATCGAGGGACAAACCTGGATGAGACTGGCGCAAGAACGTGGCGATTAGCACCAGAAAAGAGAGGCCTATACTAAGCAGTGGGTGAATTCGGGCTATGGATGATGATGAATTATTCAGAACATATAAGAAACTCCTTGAATGTCCGAGTAGGTTCTGTATTTAGAAATCACTAACTGTACAGTCGCACAAAGTGGAACCATATGCAAAGGCAGTAAAACGCGATAACGCTACTTGGCCATAAATGTCGTATCGAACTTCCTTCAGCGAAGAGTTTCTTTAAACTTTGCTGGCAACCTCTCGGCGAACTTACGTAAAATGAAATGTTCAGCGGTACAACGTGTCCGCTGTATCGCAAAGGAAAATGAAAAGCGCTGCCACAAGTTTTGAGAGACGTTGGAGAAAAACTTTTGTTGGTAAAATATTGGAAACGAAATACATTTACGTTTCTTTCGTCCGAAAGGTTCGGACCAACCGCAACAGACAGATTGGGAACCAGATATTTGACCAGGTATTTACAAGGCCATGTGAGTAGCAACGCCGGGAGGGAACGCTCTAAAAGACATATATTGACCTTACTGATGAGGTCCTTCAGAAAAGACAAGTGCGTAGTACTCGCAACCTGCGTGAGTGTTTGACGAGTATGTAGGGATCGTAGCAGGTGGCGTTCTGTAGTTTCTGCCTACCCCATGGGAAAAAGACGTGCGTTTGTGTATATAACGGACAATGACAGGTAATTCAGTTCAGTGTATTATCTGACAAAATCCAATAGACACAGACAGTATCTTTACAGGAGTAGGTTAAAAGGAAAGTTTTAATAATAACGCAAAGTAAGGTCTATAAAATATTACCTACGATACAATGAATGCCATAATTCGTTTTAACATTATAGCGGTGCATGATAAACAATGAGTTACATAGTCAAACACAGATCGCTTTCTTTTTTTGCAGATATCAATAAAATATCAAAAGGTTGAAAGAAACCAAATTAAGAAAATGTTTCAAGCCTCTGAAACAGCAAGAAATCAGCGTCAGCATTAAATACTATAACACCTTTACAAGTTAGTAATAGGTATATAAGCACAGACGAGATTACATGTGTCTACGTGAAGAGAATTAAATCCCCCGATTATCTAGGATCGTGAGCTGTCCGCGCATCAAATTGTCTAGCTCGTAACGAAGATTAGCTATTTTCAGCAAATAGTAAGTAGTTTTGCTCAGCGATTTAATGCTTTCACGTGATTTTAATTTATTCGTAAGGAGGAACATCGAAATATGGCGCTAGTTCAGTGTTAGAATATTACATAGATATATAAGCATTCACTTTAAGTTGGGAGGAAGGTTGTTTACATATATGTTTTGTGAATGCATAGTACCGATTTTCACGCTCAAACATATTGACTACAGAAAGGTGCATTCAGCTCTATGTTGTGAATCATATTTCACCGGATTTTTTTATCCAGTTTTTTTTAGATATTTCGTTTTTCCAATCACTATTCCTTAATTTCAATGTTAAGTCATATTCCATGTACGCAGCACTCCATTTAGGTAAATTATACGGCTATAATCTATACTAATATTATAAAGCTGAAGAGTTTGTTTGTTTGTTTGTTTGTTTGTTTGTTTGTTTGTTTGTTTGTTTGTTTGTTTGAACGCGGTAAACTCTGGGACTACTGGTTGGAATAGAAAAACTCTTTTTGTGTCGGATAGTCCATTTATCGAGGAAGGCTTTAGGCTATATAACATCACGCTACGACCAATAGGAGCGGAGCATAAATGAAAAATGTTGTAAAAACGGGAAAAGATATTCCTTTTTGAGAGCTTCCGTTGCGTGCGCTGCGAAAACGGTTTAAGTTACGCAAATACCATGTATGAAAGAATTGTTCCTCTTTAAAAGTTCTAAAAAAAAGTCCGCGACAGCATATGTCTATCTTTTAAGATTGACTCACTGTAACCATTTTTTACTATTAAAATGTTAGGTTAAAAAGAATTATATTTTGCGAAGCTTATTTAACCCATATGGTATTAATCTATATCTAAATAAATGTGTTTGTTAGCACAGAAATTTAATATAGAATATTTGTGCCCTTTACTCTATACAGTTTAAACAAATATCTTAGAAGATATCGCAATGTAAAAATATCCGCGCGACAAAATAATTAAGCGCGCGGCAGTCATTTGGTCCGGTGCGGTAGGTTAGTGGGGATTCTGGCCTCCGGGGACTCCGGAGAAATTCATATTCAAAATATTTACTGCACCATAATGTTTACAAGGTGTTACTGTATATTTAACAGTAAGAGATACCAATAGTAATTCACACTTTAATATAATCTAAACTAATATTATAAAGAGGAAAGATTTTTTTTTTTTTTTTTTTTTTTAATTTGTTTATTTTATTACAATCTAGCCTAGTAAGGCTAATAAGCAATTTTAATCTAACTTAATTTGCTAAAAGTAAAAGTATATCTAAGAGCACGTCCATTGCGTTTACTTAGCGTCTATTAAGGTGAAGTCACTTTGTTCTTGTGTCCATATAAATAACTCGTATATTACACTCGCGGTAAAGTCACAGATATGTTACACTACATTACACTACACTAACTCAAAGAGGAAAGATACGATTTTTTGTTTGTTACGATTTAACTCAATTTATGTTGACATTTTGTTATAAGCTATATTATGTGACGCAGACGAAGTTGCATGGGTCAGCTAGTAAAAAATAAAAACCTACTATGAATGTTGAAATACGAACAACTCGATGCCACTTATAAAGCCGCGAGCCGCTCTTGAGCAGCGCCTTTATAATTGGTAACGAAGATGAAATAAAGGAAAGAAAGACAGACAATACAGCGACGTAAAATTGAGATATTTTTATAAAGGTAAAAGAACAAAGAAAAAGTAGACATAAAACCTTCCTAACGTGTTGTCAAGCTCACGTTGAAAGGCTTATTATTTTTGCTTTTACCATTGTGTAAGCTGACTTGTCAGCCGGTATAGGTCATACAGGAATATAGAATGAAATATTATTTCTTTTCGTCGCTTGAGCACGTATCAACAGAACAATAATATTACTTCGGACCGTATTTGGATGATGTATGAAAAAGTAATATTTTTCGTTGACGGCTACAATCTTGTTATTATGGTTTTTATGAAAATATTACGTTGTTTCTAAGTATAAAAATAATAAATATGACATGTCTTGAAGAACAATTTTACTAATCTTATTATTTGTTACTAAGTTGGCCATTATCGTGTAGAAAATGACATTTTGTCTAATAAAAGTCAAGCCAGACTTCGGGCTGACGACATTATAAGATACATATCTTGGATTGATAGTAACTCTGACCCTACCCGCTGTACCAGGTGGGAGGGACGGGACTTAATTCGCCCTAAAGATAAAAAAAATAACAAGAAAGATTATTTTTTTACGACGTAAAGGCCGTGAACTTTATTTTTGTGGACGCCAATGAAAGTTACTACTATCTTAATAAGCATCGTGCCTCGGGGAAACCGCGGGGAAAGAATGAGTACTTACGTTACTTTATTCATCGCTCCTTGAAATACATATTATACATTTACATTCAGAACTGAATTATTGCGGTCATTTCCTGAAGAATAAAAAAATATTCAAGGAAAGGAATTTGTGAGCGGAAATATATTTGATTTAGTAATAAAAGCATTATTTTACCGACGATTTATTAGCAGAAGTTGATAACTTTTCTTTTCTATTTTCAACCGATGTTTTTGTAGAAGCTTTTTATTCGTGAAAATCTAGCTAAACGTTTTACTGTTCTACACGTCATAATCGCTTAAAAAAGCATGAAAACTTGAAAAAATCATTGGCAACCCAGAGGTTACCATTCATTCAGTGATACCGATATTTAAAATAGTGAATTATTTTATGATTAACTTATCGAATACTCATACACATTACAAGCAAACAAAGCTAAAGATTTTCTTTCGACAATTACTTGTTCGATTTCAAAAGCTTCAAATCGGGAGACAGATTATATTCAGCAAGAGGGGGTGGGTTGCCATTTCACCTCTACGGATATTACCGACACCAATAACCTGAGATTAGATCGGTGTCAGACTGTCGAGTTCTGATTGCTCATAACGACAGCGATTGGTTTTCGATTAACATGTTATACTCTCTGGCTTGTAGTAGGGCGAGGTCTCGATGTGTGAAAATTGGAAAGGAGTAAGGACTTCCATTCAAAACTTGACTTTTAAAGATCTTAGATTGTCACCATACTCACTCTCTTGTCCTTTATCCCAATTTAGTTGAAGTCGACACAGCATGTTCTTTCTTCGTCTTTCATATCTACTTACTTATCAGCTGTTTCTACCTGTTCATCTTAGTATTTGTACTCTTTCTAGCCATAGATCAAGATTCATTATTTGCATGAAATATGGTCTTATAATAACAGGTGTCAAATACATCGCTGACTAAATTCAGCATGCAAACTTAATGTACCTTACTCGTAATTTGGTACCTACCTAGTTTCTATTACAAAACGTTTAAAAAAAAATCTTTGACTACAATATTCTAGAAGAATTAAAATACTCGTATTTAGGATGACGTAAAAAAATTAGAAATAAGCTTAGATAACATATTAATCGACGGCTGCTGGTTTCAATACAAACAAGTTTTATTCAATAAAATAAAATAAAAAGATAAAATAATAATAAGATAAAATGTTCTACTGTGTCACGTGTTCGAGATATGAGTTATCAAAGTTATAGTCCTTTCAATGTTCAGAGTTTGTATTGAACCTGGCTAGGCTTCATACAAAAATGAACCTATTTGTATTGTATTAAATGTCGAATTTATATAACCTTGTAACCTTTAAAGTCCAAAAATAGATCCAAACATTCACAGAATCGAACAATACGATGAAAATTGAGTCAGAAAGTTGAGATTTCGTGTTACGTGTGCGCGATAAACTTCTATTTGAAACGTGAAAGGGGTTCCGCTCACCTCTGTTACTTCGAAATATCTACATACGAATGAAGACAAAGTTATTCGATGCCGTTTCAATGTAGCGAGAGCCTTTGTTTTCAAAGTTTCCCTTAGACCTGATTTATGCAGGTGAACTAGCATCGTAAAACCAAAGTGAACGAATATCTTTTTCGTGCAGGATTACCCGCCCGTCCCAACGACCAATTTAATGCCATGTAAACAGAAATCACTGAGACCCAGCAATTTCGTCCACTCGATTTGAATATATTTTGCCATTTCACCTTAAATTGATTTTTAGGATATTTTTTGTTTATTTCATATCTTGTGGGTAGGATCCAGGGACTGCAAGAGTCGTCAAAATAAAATGGTTATGTTTACAGATGACTGACTAAAATTTATACCATATGCTTTGTGGAGTCTGAGTTCAGAATGTGACGGTATTTATTCGGCTGGTTCATGATTTCTGGAGACAGAGTTCAAAATGTGACCGTATTTATTCGACTGTATGTGGCATGATGGTGTCTACTTGTCGCACCTTCGATTTGCAGATGACCTCATCTTGTTCGCCGAATCCCTAGAAGACCTTCAACGCAGGCTGTCAGAACTCTACGATGCTTCTTTACGAGTAGGCTTGAGAATGAACATGTCCAAGACGAAGGTGATGTCACGAACTCCGGATGACTCTGTTTCAGCTGTTGTGGTGGGAAACGAGCGTCTGGAAATGGTTGATAATTACGTTTATCTTGGACATGTTCTATCTTTTGATAAGGAGCAATCGAACAAAGAACTTTCCAGGAGAATACAGCTAGGGTGGGCGGCATTCGGTAAGCTCGAGCATGTTTTGCGGTCTAAGAGGATACCCCAGTGCCTAAAAACCCGCCTTTTCAACCAGTGTGTCCTGCCAACGATGACCTACGGTGCCGAGACATGGATGCTCACAAAGGAGACTGTGCACCGAATACGAGTTGCACAAAGGGCCATGGAGCGAGCTATGCTCGGCATAACCCTACTAGACCGAGTGCGCAATACTGAAATCCGTCGTCGTACGAATGTGTTTGACGTCGGGGACAGGGCGATATAACTAAAGTGGAGTTGGGCAGGTCATCTGGCTAGACGCGGAGATGGCCGATGGAGTAAGATCCTGACCGAATGGTGGCCAAGGTTAGGCCAGAGAAACCAGGGCCGTCCAAAAGCGCGTTGGGTCGACGATATTGTCAGGAGCGCGGGAAGCGGATGGATGAGGGACGCACAGATCAGAAAGGAGTGGCAGAAAAAAGGGGAGGCCTATACCCAGCAGTGGGTGATTTCAGGCTGAAATGATGATGTGGCATGATTCGACTATGTACATGTGGAACGGTTCTCTGGGGCACAATGCTTGATTTTGCTAGAAACTTTATGATTTCAAATAAATGTTGCAAACTTCGCTGTTTTTCAAATTAAGTTCATAGTAGGTAGCTAAAGAGATGCGTCTAATAGTGCTCTGAGGCAAAAAGGGTTTGCTTGATATGTTTTGTAGTGGCATTTTTTTATTTGAGAAATATTTTTGTGTACCTATATAATACTTTTAAATATACTTTTACTCCAACCAAATTAGCATTCAGAAAATGTAACTAATTCCATTTTAACGCAAAGAAAAGTAATTTTCGAGCAAACTCATTTTTTTTTTCTAAACAACAAACGTCTGTCTACAAAAATCCGTGTTACCTAGCAAGTTATTTCGCTGTATAATTTCTATTCAGTTAACTTGACAGTGGGTGGGTGCTCCATCGATTGTCGGGCGAGGCGCCAAAGCGTCTGGTCTGCAGCCTTTCCTCCATACATCACGATTACTCCCAGCGTTATGTTACTGTTGCCAATTTCGGCTGCGGACAGCCGAATGGCCCAAATGTCTCTAACTTTGAAGATTCGCACGTAAAGGACACCAATGAAGCTATATGTGGCTTACTAGGAAAACTTTTGTCCGTTGAATGCCACATGTATTAGGAAAGAAAAGGTCACTGCACATAACTTCTGAGTGGCACGAATGATGATAATATTCATATTGCTCAAGGAATCACCGACGTATTATTTCCGACTGAGAAAACACGTCTCTTGGATGAAAATTGTCGATTTCGGCATAGATTTCTATTTCGAAGAATTTTCTTTAAAAAGTACTAAGTGTCTGAAACGTAGCGTCGTCGTACCCAATGGTATTGGCGTAGTACGTAGTAAGGGCACATAATAAAACTCGTCCAAATCTCGGTCAGATTACGTGACCCACCGCACTAATGAGTTCGTGACCTTATTTACAAAGACTTACAGGCAAAAGGGCTTAGAAAATGTCGCTTACCTTTGAACAACATTGAAAAAGTAATAGAAAATCACCTTTTTGAGGAATTCTTTAGCTTTCCATCCGTGAAAACCCCTCAAACATTCGGTTAAGGATTATCTCAACATATTTTGTTACCCTGTAAAGGTAAGGCAGCGAGTAGACAAAGTGTTTTCTTTCCAATGAAACGTCTCAAAGGGAATTGGGATAGAGCCCTCGCCACGTCAAAGGCATCGTCTAGACTTTATATAGCTATTTACCATCTATAACGGTTAGGTACTTTCATATTGGGTTGGAATAAACGAGTAAGAAAGTAAGTAGAATGTTCTGTTTTATAACCTAATGTCACGACTGTTATCCCCGAAGGGTTGGGCAGAGGTTTACCTAATGGTACACCCACATTTCGCCAGTTATGTTTAAGTTCCAAGAAATAGTGGGCGAGCCTATTGCCATCAACTACTTGAGAAATTCTTGATGGAAAAGCCAATAACAATTGGCCTGAACCGGGAATCACACTTAGGACCTCATTTTCAGCAGTCGCAACTGCGTCCATTTGACCACCCAGTCAGTTCTGTTTTATTTATTTAATAATATATCCCTATGCAGATTTCACACAATAATTTTTTCCATGTCGCCTTTTCTCAAAAGCAAGTCTCTATGTGCAATTTTACGTCATCACTTTTGTTGTCCAAACAAAAGGTGTAGTTTCCAACAAATAAAAGGAAAAGTGACGCTTTCATTCGGAGCTTTCAGTGTTGTTCAAACGATCGACGAGTCATTGAAACAAGCATTGTTATTTTTTTCTATGAAAAAGCGCGAATGCATATTCACAGCCTTCAAAACTTTGCTTTTGTATCAAAACTAGCATTATCAGCCTATACAGTTCCCTTAACTAGGACACACTAGGCCTCCTTTTCTGTAGGCCATTATTTGCATGGACCCAGTGTTTGAGTTTTTGGTTCTAGGGTATAGCGGTTTTCTCATAATGATTTCCTTCACAATTTCGATGCTCTCAAAGTCGTAATGAAATAAATTACATAAAAAAAATATGGTTCAAACCTTGTTTATTATATCTGTGGTCACGAATATTGAATTTTCCTGAATTTGAATATTTGTAAATTTGAATATTCCTGAGTTTCATGTGTTTCAACACATGAAACTTAGGAATATTCAAACCCTAGGCCACCACAGTTTTCATCACATATAAGGATCGGCATAAAATCTTGAGAAATGGGGCTAGTGAGTTCTCTATAAACACAGGAGAAAATGGATTCGATGCGAAATAGCTGTTTACCACATAAAATTTAATATTACATCGGACTACAGAGCTAACACGTAAAAGCACTAAAGTTTCACGCTGAGACCGTTTCGGGAAAGCCCGACCATAAAATAAAATACTCAAGTTTGGGTAAAGGTTTATATTTGGTATTTAAAAGGGATTTATGTGCGAATTCCTGGATTTGAATGATGTAGTACGAGCAATAAATTCCTAGAGCTATTTAAATTCACGGGTGACATTATACTCTGTTGTTCATTGCATAGAATAGCTATCGAAGTGTGGCTATCTTTGGCGTTCGACTATCATAGTTCTCACCTTACCCACTAAGTAAAGTACATAAAATATATTTATTATTAATTATTACGTTACCTTGCGAACAATAAGTAGAACATTTTCATAGAATAGGCCCATTAGCAGTCACCGTTTACGAAAGAAAAGAATAAAAAACAAACAGAAAAATTCAAGACCCAAGTTTACCTTAATGAAATACAGTAATAAATATTTCGGACGACAGGGATAAGAAAACTCGTTTAATTCGAATCACCAATTTTAAAAGGAAAATAATGACCTAATTGAGTTACGTAATCGCTTCAAAAAGGCAAGATAGGTTTACAAAGGATGTCTGAAGATTCTAAAGAGGATCCAGTATAATTAATTGTATACCGATTTGTTACAGGCAACAAAAGCACTTATATTATGGACAATATGGTATTAATTCCAGTTCCTGTCATGTATTCATGTTGTCAGTACTTACGATGAATGAATTATAAATGCTTAGTAATGGTCTGAGCGACAAACACAATATGCTAATGGTTGGCTTTCCCGGTGGCTTTGTTTATTCAGAGCCATTTTGTTTGTAATTGATACAGGCTGTCGATAACAATTTTGTGGGCAGTATCAATACATATGTAGGATTATTACTCGTACGTGGTACTTGTGAAACTTGTGTGGCTTTGTTGTTGAAAAAAGGTTGTTAGCCCTTGAAACTATTCGTATTTTCTGCTTCATTCTTTCGGTTTTTCTATGATCCATTATTCACCATTAGATATCGGATGTTAGATATCCTTTATTAGTCGGAAGTGGGGCATTTTTACAACTTCTCCTTTCTTAATAATGCCTTCATTCATTATTAGACATAGACCTCTGGTTTTTCGGATTTATGTGCTTATATATAATTTTAACTTGCTTCGGTGAAG
Organism: Diarsia brunnea; assembly: GCA_949774965.1. Classification (NCBI taxonomy): domain Eukaryota; kingdom Metazoa; phylum Arthropoda; class Insecta; order Lepidoptera; family Noctuidae; genus Diarsia; species Diarsia brunnea. The sequence goes on along the minus strand of OX459008.1, from coordinate 14,738,470 downwards.
GAAAAACATCTAGAGGAAACCAGCATCCTCGACGGCATGTTTAGCCAAGTCAGAAACCCAAGGGTGGCATAACAACTCTAGACACAAGGTTAGGCACTAACCACACGATAACAAAAGAATTTATAATATTAGTTTTATAGAATAACTACGCGAGTTGTTCTAACAGTCACAATATCGAAAGAAGTCGTGAAACGTTTAAAAAAGTATGAAATGTATCAAGACAAAAACTTATACAGGGTGGTTCCGACAATACGACAATAAATGAAACCACTGGTAGTTCTAGTTCATAGGAACATTATTAAACTATCAAATACATCTTAAAAGCAAAATAAAATAAAAAAAAACAATAAAACTAAGTAGCATAAAACTGTAGACGAAATACATTACAATTTACAAACAAATATTGGTTTACTAAACTTTTTTTTTTTTTTTGGGGGGTGGGAAATCATCAAATAACCCCTCCCGCTCTTGGGCAGAGCGAAAGGGAGTGTCAGACTTCTACTGACTAAAAACCACCCGTGTTCCTTCTTAGCCCTTCATGTCGAGGCCGCGGTATCTGCGAACAAAAGGCGCGCGTGGAACACGAACGCTCCGCCGACACGGCCTGTCGTCGTCATAAGACGGACGGACGGCGAGCTTACCCATCACTCACCCGTCCACAGGCCCGCGTCTACGGTGGTTGGAAGCCATCACGTGGCCCCCGACGCCCGGAGCGCCTCCCGCGGCGGCTGGGACGAGAGGTTCTCTCCCTCTCACGTTCCGTCGCCTCGGCCACGGCGTCCCATTCCTCCTCGCCCCGGACCATGGCTTGCACCAGGGCGGGTCGCCACCGCCGATCGCCGCTACGAGAACACGGCGTGGCTCTGCCCAAGCGGGACACACCTCCACGGTGTGCTCCACCGTGTCCTCCGGCCGATCCTCACAATGGTGACATCCGGGCGTTTCCTCCCGCCTGATTCGGTACAGGTACCTCCCGAAACAACCGTGTCCGGTGAGTACCTGCGTCAGACGGAACGTGAGGGCGCCGTGGCGCCTCTCCAGCCACTCCTCAAAGAGGGGACTTACCGCCACTATCGTGGCGTGCCCTTGGTTTACTAACCTTAGGAATAATTTGCACCGATTAACGTGTGGAAATAAAATGTATCAAACAAATTTGGTAAAGACATTTAGGTAGGTTATTGTCGTATCGTCGGCACCACGTGTTAGGATTTATTTGATAGTTTAAAAATGTTCCTATGAACTAGAACTATCAGTGGTTTCATTTATTGTCGTATTGTCGGCACCACCCTGTATACTTACTCGTAATTCATAAAACATTGTTCTGAACTTTCCAATGTCTGAATAATGAAAAGGCAAACGCAAGATACAAAGGAGGTTGAAACATTAATTACAGAACTTTTACTGAAGACAGAAATAAGGTCTTTAATATTTATAAAATATAGCTTGTTTCTAGACAGAATTCGTAGGAAAAACACGACACGTTCCAGCCACTTATCTTTGCCAAGCAATTTGTACAGAGCAATTGAAGTAAATGAATCCATTTAACGTTCACCGACTGGGTGGGAGCATGCAAATGACGACCTTTAAATTCTCATAAACGTAATATCGATTTTATAAAGTACTGGCTTTTGACTGCGGCCGTGACGATGTCGGAAGTAATCCCTCGGGAACTTATTACTGGGGTAAAAAGTAATATTAAGTTCAAAATATCAACCTGTGTGTAAGTTTCACAGAAATCCGACCAGCCGCTAAGACTTGAAAAGGTGACAAGATGACCGATAGACAGGCATGCTTACTTTTGCATTTATAATATTTATTTACTGTTTATTTCAGTCAAAAACCATAACCAAAAAATATATCTGCTGGAATTGAAAGCAGTTATGCTGACATAAAATTTTCTACTTCGAATATTTCGTACACTTTGTATGTCAGTTTGTCAGAATTGTATTCAGCAGTAGGTTGTATGAGCAGGAAATTAAGGCTAAATCGCTCAAAGCGCCAAATGCAACCAAATCTAGTTACGGAGTGTTGCGTTTGCCGCTTTGAAACTTTGAGCAAGTTTAATTTAATTTCCAATATTTCCCACTGAAAAGGTTCTCAGAGTTGAAATGAGTTACTGCTGCAATTACAACTGCAAACACATTTATTCTGTCTTTAATATGTCTGAAATGTAGGAGTAGGTACTTACATTTTATTAACATGTTTTGATACTTATTTAATATTAAATAAGTACGAAAACATGTTTGTTAAATTATCTTTAGAGATAGACGTACTCACCCACCATTACATGACGAGAAATATGGGTGTACACCCCTGTCTTACCGATTTGCAGACGTGTCTTATGTGAACACAGCAGACTCTGCTAATTTGAAGATTCTATGAATATAAAGATTAAACCATCCTTTCTTTGAATCTTTATAGTATAATTTATTGTGGATGTAGAAAAAGTGTAAGGGATATCGAAAAACTCTCTGGAATCGCTTACTGAATCTCTCGGAAAAGTTCGTGTCACGATAACTATTTCACCTAGTATAATTTCCATACGATTTCCCATCGAATTTCATGAGTAGGCGCGCTCAGTCAATATGTTTATACTGTCAATTTGGTGTTAGCGTTAGTTTCATGTCTTTTGTTCTATTCTGTTTACATTTGCGTTGTTGTGGACCAAGGATGTTATGGATGTGAAAAGGTTGGATCTGGATACGGATACGGATATAGGAATAATATTACACCGGTTTTGGATAGGGATCATCTGCCTAGCCATTTCCTACGGATACGGATATAAAATTATTTAGGATTACCCGCTAGTTTCGGATAATTTTGGTTACGGATATTAGAATCTTACAACACAATCTCACAATTGACAAGTAACGGCTTGGCCGGCCAAAACAAATTAAATACATTGTTATCAACTCTCAAAAATATTTATTTCAAAAACTAAAATCAAAAACCAATATAATCCTGCCATTACTTGAAAATAATCCTAAATAATATTTTATAAAAATAACGAATAATGGTTTAGTTTTCGCCTGTCTCCGAAACATTTATTTCAGTTTCAGTTACGGTTACCGATATTTTTTTATTTCGGTTGTCCGCTAGTTGCGGTTACGGTTAGGAGGCTCCATAACATCCTTGTTGTGGATTCAGAACCGTCGGCGTCGTATTATCAAACAAAACGTTATATTACTACTGAATAGGAATGTCTATGTATGTCGTGAGTACCTACGCAGTTATTCGTGCGTATAGATACGATCTCTGACACAAGGATTTAGCGTATTTTATTAAATTGTCTTATTCTTTTCATATAACTAAATTCTGCTTTTGTGGTTTCATTCTTTATATTAGAACTTTTGTAATATTGTGTCTGATAAGTCGAATATCGTGTCGTGAGGCTTCAATTATTGTACCATGTACTACCTATTAAATAACTTTTATTTCATTATTTGTGGTTTCAAAATTGGTTACGTTTAACCAAATACTTGAAAGCACATAGGTACACACCCTATGTCATCTAATGCTGCCTAGTTTTTTCCTAACAATGTTGGGGTCGACTTCCAGTCCAACCGGACGCAGTCGAATACCATTATTTAACATGGAGCGACTGCCAATCCGATCTCTGCAACCAAGTTTAGTACTTACTGGGTAATAAGTACTAACTTCTTGGTAAGACTGGTTATCAGCCTTTCGGCGCTCCCATCGGGGCTGCGCGTTGTTCGAAAGAAATACCGCGGCCTCGCCACAAAGGGCTAAGAAGGAACATGGGTGGTTTTTAGTCAGTAGAAGTCTGATACTCCCTACCGCTCTCCACACGCTCCGAAAAAAAAAATATTATTTCGGCCCACAAATGACGGCCGGGAACAATGTACTTTCCGAGGCACGGACGAAGCTCGGTACGTCATGATCACCCATCCACGGACCAACAATCCGAAGGTCGACTGGAGCGGCTGTTATTATTGAGCCTCGTGGTGGATTATAGCCCATTCCTTTCCGAGAGAGGAGGCCTGAGTTATTATTTCTATTGTATTCGTATTAGAATTTGAGTAAAAAGATGTGTAGTTTTTCTATAATACAACAATTAATGTGGGCTGTATTATCGTACACGTCTGCCTATCTCTCCGGGGACTACACACCCGTGATGTTATAGTTGCTTCATATAAGTAGTAAGAGTATAATATTGTGTGCCTTACAACACCGTAAGTCTGTAAGTCTGCGGTCTTTGTTTATAGGAAACAATACTAATAGGAAAAGTTTGTACGAATTACCGAAAGTTATGTTTCCCCCATATTGACCATCGGCCTCTTTATTAACCAGTTCAATATTTTCTTCCTCTTATATAAAAACAAAAGTTTTTCTCACAATATATTTGCTTCTGTCTAACATAACAACACGTCTTATTCCCGAAGGGTTCAGCAGATGTGTACTTAATAGGACGCCCACCTTCGTCAGTTATATTTAAGTCCCATGTTATGAGGGGCGGCCCTATTGCCATCAACCGGGCACAAATCCAGACACCGTGGCTGCTTCTTAGAAAACCCAATAATACTTTTCCCGACCCCGCTTCGAACCTAGGCCCTCGCGTTCAGCAGTCGCGCTTGCGATTACTAGAATAACGAAGCTGTTCTTCCTTTTATAAATATAGAAACAAAAGTTTTTCTTGCAATATTTTTGTCTTTCTCATATAACAAGCTTATTTATTGGGAATATAAAGAATTTACGGTTATGTCAATCTATTTGTTCTATAGCGGAAGAGTGGGCACAATGTATGTAAATAGGTATTACCTTTTTAGTTCTCGTAAATGTAAAAGGAAAATCTTTGAATGCTAGGATTTTTCCTCTCGAATATTTGTTGTCAGTCGCTTAGGCGTGAAAGGGTTATGTTAATGCAATGGTAGGTAACAATGCGAGAATTTAAGCTCAGCTAAGTGCTGACTGTGGGGTACGAAATAGAAACCGGACCGACCGAATTTGTTTAAAATAAACTTGTTAAATTAGGCACAGTAAGCGCTGCGGTTAAACTAATTTCTGTAAGTACATTTTATTGAAAATCTGTTTTTCGTCAGATAAGGGATTCTCGTTTTAGGTACGTTATAAAGTCTGTAAAGTTTGTCGCTCTATTTATAAGTACTTCATGTAAGAGGAGCACAAAGGCGAACTTAATGCCACAATACATTCTCTATCAGTTAACTTTTAGGTCGAATATTGAGAGTAAAAAGATAAAAAAGAAAAGTACCATTTTGTTAACATAAACTGATATAAGTAGGTATTACATCCTAATGATATATTTAATAAACTATCATAGGAAAGAAGATATTACATCGTAGGTACAAAGCCACCTGCCAGGGTTGCAGAATTTGTTCGAAAGCGTCTCCGCGGCCCTGGCACTCAGACTCTTAATGAGGAGGAACACGAATGGGTTTTAGTCGTATAAGAGTCTGACACTCCCTTCTGTCCTGCCTAGAGCGGGAGGAGTTTTTCGATGATATTCATATTTGAAAAAGAAGGTACATAGCCAACCAAGTCTTTTACCCCGAAATTGTAATAATATGTATATTTATTTTCTACGCCACTGCTCAAAACTAACATAGGTAATGCTAGTTTAGTTATTAGCTTCGGTAATATTTACGTTAGCGGAAAGGTCAAAGAGTTCCATTTCGCAAATAGAAATCTCCTCAGGAACAGTGAGAGAGAAAACCCATTTAGAAAATAAACAGTCCGGCTACGTTAAACAATGTGGTCATTTATTATAACTGAGACATTTAGGAACACGGTGTTTAATTTGTAAGCCACACAAGTGAAAATTGTATGTATTTAAGTTGACATTTAGAATACCTTTTTCCGGTTTTTGAATTGTCTATGAAGCTTGGTGTTTTTGGTCTTATGAAGTCAGTGAAGATAGACATACCTATACCTAACCTACCCTTTAGAACCCTCAAATCGGTTCAGTAGTTTAGGGGATTATAGATTTCGTACAGACGAACAGACATTGATTAGTATATTCACTCCACAATCAATATTTTTTGAATAATCGAGAACTGATTAACATTATCAAGAATCGAAAACGAAACAAAACCGTTACGGATTAGTACGCCGCAATGAAACAATCGTTGCAATCAATTTCAGTCTTTACAGAGAGATTACGAACGTTTACCTACGTTAAATCGGCTTTCAGGAAAAGCGAAAAGGGTAGCGTGATCTTAAGCTCTATTTTATCAATGTCGATTTCAGCTTTTCACTATTTGCAAAGATTTAACTTCGTTTTAAACTAACAGAAAACTCGTTTTTCTCGGGTTTTATGAAAAACGTTTTTCCAGAGGCAGCGTCGAGAGGCAATTTTAACGCGGCGTTTGACTCAAGATGAATCCTCTTGAGCAATATTTTGCAATTAGCTCATGTTCGGGCCTTTGACAATATTTATAGCCCATATTATTATGCGATCTGGTAGGGACAACAATAAATGTCGGCGAAATGATGTTGATATTCGATAAACATGTTTTATGGGCCGATACGATGGAGATCTACATCAAATTGGTTCTTATCATGCGACTACCTTTACATTCAGACTGTTTTAAGGTTAGCAGCTTGCTGAATGACCTTCTTGTCAATGAATGTGTGTTGTTTATGAAACAGACCCAAAACAGATTTGTTGAATAGGTGTATTGTATTTTTGTATTTGAAATTCAAAGTAGAACTTCAAAAAGCTGTAAAAACTGAGTAATACAATTCGCTTGGGGAAATTTAAATAAACGTACGTATTTAATAAAAGCTCGTCTCTGTATTTGACTATAAACTAAGGTTTGTGGTAATATTTCACCGCGCTGTAGTCTGTTTTGTGTACATACATGTAAACATTGTAAACGTTACTACGCCCTAGTGTAGGCTCGTATTTATTATAATGTATTAGAGTACCTATAAGTTATGGAGGGTTGCGAATAACTTATGAATACCTACATTAAACGTTTAACTTGAGATGGGTTCGATGAGAATCTACGAGTTAATGAAATTGGGTTTCAGACTGATTTTAAAGTAATGGGAAATTATCTGCTTTGGGCGTCAAATATCGATGAAAATGTAATACAAAGCTTTGTAGTGAAATTTGTTTGTTTTTAGGTGACAAAGACGCTGTGGCAATGTAGGGTGGTTTGCATTGTCAAAGAGTTTGATTGAAAGTCTCCAAGAGGATTGATCGATCACAGCACACTGTCACCCCTTGGTAATTTCACTGAAAGCTACTATCGAGGCCGTGTTGCAGTAGTTATTTACTGATTTTAGTTTATTTGGAATAAAAAAGTACACGAAGCCTAATATGATTCATACATTTGCATCTGAACATCCTGGCTACGCAGAATATTCACAATGATGAAAGTGAGCTTCGTGGAGGAAGTAAACGAGGCAAAAGAATTGTAGCTATTGGAGATCTGTTAGTTTCTTCATATATTCGCCTACAGAAAAAGAGCCAAGTTTGAGTATTAAAAACTTACCTGGTGAGGAGCAAGGTGGCCAGTAGATAGAACACTGAAGGGTGTACACCACATTCGCACTCGGTTTGCGGCGTGGCGGTCTGGGCCTCCATGCCTGTCCCGAGCTTATGGTAGGCGATGTACGCACGCGCTGGACTGCCGTGGGGAGCAATTTTTGTGGCCTTTCCTCGCTCCCGATAACACTGAAACTGATCATCTGGTCGCCGAGGAGACTATACTCCTCACCTGAGAAAAAATACAATCCATATCAGTCAAGTTATTCAAATAAAAAAACAATAATAACAGGAATCAAAAATGGAAGAGGGTCTTACTATTTTTATAAGAATAAGACGAGAGTATTCTGATAGAATCGGTCAAAATGCCTGAGAAAACAAAAGCAGACATTGAGCATTAGACAGGGTACCCTGTCTAATGCTCAATGTCTGCTTTTGTTTTGGCATGGTACTCCATGCCCCACCGCCGACGATCAGCAAGAAGCGAGTAGGTAGAAACTAAAATCGGATCGTATGTTTGACAGAATTCTGACCGGGGCGGCATCGGGAGCGCGCCCGGCGGGTACGAGATGTAATTCTTTCCGGCGTTTACGGGACCAACAATCTTAAGTCTTGAACAAAAAGTTCGATAGCTAGTCTCTTCCTACACCGCGCGCGCCAGTGGGACACCAGCCTCAGACTAAATTAAAACCTGCATGCAGCACGCTGGTTTTAATTCTATTAAAATGCCGTTTTCCTTAAGATCTCAAACCCAAATTGTACCCAAGACGTGCGGTCTAATATACCTACTCATCTTCAGTTTAGATGGATCTGTATTTTACTCATTTGGTTGTGAACAAAGGGACATACTCGTAATAAACCGGCGGTTTATCGTTCCGGGTGAGATGTTAGAGTCGGGTGGGGACAAAGGTCAGAGTAGTGGCCATAAACACTAGTACGATGCTCGGAAATAGCTAGTTTGTGGGGTTTATTTGAGAAGGACCCCTAAAAGTTTTTGCTGAATGCGGTTTACAAAATCAGAGAGCTGCCTTTAAATAAGACAATTACTTTGTAAAATTTGTAATCTGCCATTTCTAGAAAAACCTTTTATTTAGTTTTTGCCCGTGTTTTCAGCTGTGGTGGTCGAAAATGTTCAAAATCCGTTAAACCATGAAAAAGTAGGTAAAGTCCATTTCACGAAAGAAGTCCCGCGGACAATTGTGGAACTAAATTTAACAGATCGGCCATGTTGTCGTTTGTCGATGTTAGCAAGGTGCGTTTGTTGTGGTAGATATTTTGTGAGTTTATTATTGGATTAGTGCGTTATAAGGTTTATTTACGATGCCAAAAGTTGTGAAACAACATTATGTCGCGCGACGTACAGCGCTGCGTCTGCGGGACTTCTTTCGTGAAATGGACTTTAATAGAGAGGCAGACAGACCCATATTTCACAAATTTCGAAACGAAGATCTCGTTCTAAGAAGTACTAGATTAAAAAATAAAGAATCGGAAAATGCAAAAGGATTTTTCAATAAGCTCACAGAACCAGCACCCGAGCCTGTTCTACATGGCAAAGCCGCATGTTGAATAAATAATGCTCGTTGGAAATATTCACACTAATCCCATATATTTGCGTGTGACAAACGCGTTTACACTTCAGAAAATTCCAAATAATTCATACATTCTGCATGTGGAGTACAGAGGCGCGACGAGAATTTTAATATTTTTTATAATATAGTAGGCTGAAGAGTAATAAATATGCCAGGTTAAAGTAGAAATGGGCGGTGCTGGGTGGGGCACACTTAGAGCATGCATGGACTCAGAAGGATCGTTATACCCGTGGGAACCTAAAGACGAGCGTCGCTGAGGCAAATTTGGGAATCGTTGGTGTTTCATTCTTGCCGGATTGGCCGGAGAAAGCAAAACATGAGGAAAAAGAGGAGTAGAGAAATAATTATTTACTTATTATTATAGCTACTATAGCTAGCCCATATTGTCCCACTGCTGGGGAAAGACTCTCCATTCTTTCCAACAGACACGATTCTGTCACAATATAATCCATATTTATACTGTGATTCTGTGCTCCATCTTTCGCATTCTCAAGGAAAATACGTCAAGTAGGTTAGCAAAAAAAAAAGAGTGACGAGCACCTAATAGAGAAGGTGTTTCCTGTAACTCACGGTCACACGAAAATGAGTCAGATAAATCGGCCCAGCTTTACGACCCGGGTAATCACGCTTTACCAGGCGAAAATTAATCTCCTACATTCATAACCTACTTATTTCGAAGTGCTGATTTTGGTATTCTTGGCACGCCTACGAAATATTCGTCCCTCTCCCTAACGCCAAAACACGCCTATGTATAGAGGAGGAATGGTCAAGTGTATTCGTTTCGGGTTATTTATTTTCCCTTTATTTGCAAGTTTCGCGGTTGTTGTATTTTACTAGAGTGGTCATCTTGGAGAAAATGTAGAAAGGAACATTTTGAGTATGAATGTGGATGGCTATAACAGTAAATGGAGACCGAAAAGAATAAACGATGAATGGAGTGTGCGACGCGCGACGGATGATATGGCTAGAAAGAAGGCGAAGGCTGAGATGCCGAGTAATAGAGAAGTATGGAAGAAGAATATAAGCTGCGCCGACCCCAAATATTTTTTTTCTTTCTTATTAAATTAATTGTCGTCTCGGGTTAAGATAAGTTTATTCCAGTCAAGTAGGGCCTGGGGCTCTAGGGCCTAGAAGAGCATCTTTTTTTTCATCATCATCAAGATGGTGTCTAGTATTGCGGATGCAAACATGTTCAAAATTCATATAAATTGTTAGAATAATTGTTTGCAACAAAGTACCTACGAAGTTCTTAATTTTTTTTCGATCAAAAAATTGAGTGGTACTCAATCGACATAAAAAGAAGGACAATCAACAGTCGGAACAACGTGAAAGCAAATAAACTCAGAAAGCACACAACCTCTAAACGAAGATTAGGTATGTTTTTCAAAACTTTTCTCTTGATCATTCTATGTTATACAGAGTTCTAGCTCGTGACCGCGGATTCCCCCTCGTGTTGTTTGGTAACAGTCCCACGGGATTGTTTTACCGGCCCATAAAGTATTTTACTTATGTGTTAAAATAGTTTATATACTATCTGTATCAAATTCCAAAAAATGTTTTCTTCTTGCTTGAAAAAGTACGTAAAAAACATCCATCTATTAATTCATCCATCCTCACAATATAGGTAAGAAGTCAAATAGTCGTAGGATTGAATAGTATTTGTATACATCTCTTTTCACCTCCAATTTCTTCAGTACCGTCTTGTGTCCAAACCCTAATAAATTGACTCATAAAATTTAATGTCCTCGTTTACCCGTACCCGTTTCAGGTATTAAAATATAATACAGCTTTGTGAAATGTACGGATAATGTTCACAAATTGTGGTTTGCACCCCTGTTTATTATGTGCTTTGTTATCTAGTTTATATACGACTTAAATACTACGTTTATTTTGGACTATGGTAACTTTTTTAGGTGTTGGATTGTTTTATGACTTTATATTAAATACATGAAAAAATGCCTTAGTGTTTTAATGCCTTTTTTTTGGGGGGCGGGGGTGGGAAAACATCAATTAACCCCTCCCGCTCTGGGCAGAGCGGAAGGTAGTGTCAAACTTCTATTGATTAAAAACCACCCATGTTCCTTCTTAGCCCTTTGTGTCGAGGCCGCGGTATCTCTTTCGAACAACCCGCAGCCCCGACGGGTGTTTTAATGCCTTCGGTCAACAATTTCATCATTTTCTATTACCAATTTTGTTTCACAGCTATATCATGGTGATACCTATTAACTGTGAAACTGAACTTCTTGCTTCTTAGGTCTACAACGAAATTAACTATAGTATACTGTCCTTGGTACATTGATTTCACCTCTGGCTATTATGTTGGCTAACCTAAAGATTACAGGGTGTATATACGATTTATTCAGACCTTCCTTTTTAGTCAAACTGATACCTAGACAAATAAATAACTGCATGGGTGTAGGGACTGTATCTGAGGCAGTTACAGTCCCTACTGCCTATATAGTTCGCGTTCTATAAGCATATAATCGGAAGCCTTTCCCAAAACACCCAAAATAAATTACCCGTAGAAGTTTTAGGCTAATAAACAGGTTCAGTCAGTTACATGAATAAAAACTTTTTTATTGTTTTGGCTTAGTGACCCATGTCGCGGAATCGTGGCCCACGACCTCCTTATTTTTTATCACCCTAACTTTGATCAGGGAGAGTTTAAACAGCCTGTTGCAAACCACCTTTGGGCTTATCAAATGGCTTTATTTTCAGCAATCAAGGCGCTGCAGTGTTGGTGATGCGGATCAGTAAACAAACATGTAATTCTCACGCATCTCAACTTTTATTTTGTATTTTGGAAAATCGAGACGAGATTTGGATAATCGTCGTTATCTGGCTTGGCTTTATCCCAAACTATGTTGGGGTCGGCCGCCACTCCATAAGGCTGAATACCAGTATTCTACATGAAGAAGCTACTACTTATCTGGCCTGGGTAATACGATACGGTAAGACTGGTTGTCAGACTTTATTTGCGGTACCTACCTTATCAATGACAGAAAATGTTATGTAAATATTTTTTTACAACTTACATTCAACTGCATTCATTGTTGTTAATGTTAATTATACAAAGTTTTCATCAATACACGCGAATTCGAATTTTTCTAAATATTCGTGGAAGGTACGAAGTAGTACGTAAGTACCTACCTGCCAATTTACACAATAGCCAGCCCAGGTACTATAGTAGGCAAACACTTATACCTATCTAAACCTTCAGTAAAGGTCATTTGAGTAATTAACCATCCCATGGTGATACCGTGGGGCGATAATGATAGTAGAGAATATAACGAATAAAACAGGTGTAGATTTCAATTTAAAAAGTAGCCTGTGTAATTAGTTTATTGCGTGAGTAGTTTATAGTATCCAGTGGTTAGGTACAATAAATCGTATGGGTTCACTGAACGACCTTAATCTAAGTGTATATTGGTATAGTGTACCACTATAATAATTTATCGTGAATATATAGAGAAAGAAAAAAAAACGGAAATCTGACAAAGACATGCAATAGGCAGGTAAAAAAGCACACAGTAAATATTTGCAAAGCTTTCACCCTTAGTTATAAGTAAACGTAACATACAAAAAAAGGTTCTAATAAACAAATAAATCCAAACTTACTTATTGGTGTTCTCAGCACCTTGCATGAAAAATAAAGTCTTTTGTCACATTTTTTAAAACGTACCGACAAACTTTTTATTTAGATCTCGCGTGATTGGTATGTCAATAAAGGGTTGTAATAGGTTCGTGAAGGAGGCCGCGCGAAGCACGAGCTGCCCGTCTACCCGTTGCAGACAAACTGAGGGAACGTGGGAAAATGAAGCGGTGCCTAGTGCTGGCGCTAGGGAAAACTGTTTTATCGATAGCTAGTAAACTGTGATTGTGTCTGCTTGGTACTTAGGCGGGTATTTAGGTGCGTAGAAGATTGATTGCGTTGACTTAGGTGGACATTTGGAAGAAAGGTTCTATCTAATGGTGTCTTGGGTCTTTCAAACAGGTTCATAAATTCCATTAATTTATTATTAAGTTAGGGGATGTTTACCTGACGCAGGTACTCACCGGACACGGTTGTTTCGGGAGGTACCTGCACCGAATCAGGCGGGAGGAAACGCCCGGTTGTCACCATTGTGAGGATCGGCCGGAGGACACGGTGGAGCACACCGTGGAGGTGTGTCCCGTTTGGGCAGAGCCCCGCCGTGTTCTCGTAGCGGCGATCGGCGGCGGCGACCTCTCGCGTCCGGCCCTGGTGCAAGCCATGGTCCGGGGCGAGGAGGAATGGGACGCCGTCGCCTCCTTCTGCGAAGCAGTGATGCTAGCGAAGGAGGTGGCGGAACGTGAGAGGGAGAGAACCTCTCGTCCCAGCCGCCGCGGGAGGCGATCCGGGCGTCGGGGGCCACGTGATGGCTTCCGGCCACCGTAGACGCGGGCCTGTGGACGGTGAGTGATGGGTAAGCTCGCCGTCCGTCCGTCTAATGACGACGACAGGCCGTGTCGACGGCGCGTTCGTGTTCCACGCGCGCCTCAAAGAGATGTCAGCAACATGGAAGGGGCCCGCAAGGGCCGACGCCTGTCGAGGCTGCGGGATGTCCGCAAGGGATACCGAGGCCTCGACATGAAGGGCGAAGAAGGAACATGGGTGGTTTTTAGTCAGTAGAAGTCTGACACTCCCTTTCGCTCTGCCCAAGAGCGGAAGGGGTTATTTGATGATTTCCCACCCCCAAAAAAAAAAAAAAAAAAAAAAGGGGATGTTTACCTAAGCACTTTCGTTTATATGAATATTCCTTGGTGGGAAGGTAGGTATTATAAGTATTTATCGGATCGTTATAATTATAATATATACAAAACTAGCTGATGCCTGCGGCTTCACCCGCGTGGATGTCGGTTAAATTATATAGGTACTAAAACCTTCCTCTTAAATCACTCTATCTATTAAAAAAACGCTTCAACATTCGTTGCGTAGTTTTAAAGATTTAAGCATAGGTACATAGGGACGGACATACAGCGACAGTGACTTTGTTTTATACTATATAGTGATGATAGTGATAGTGATGATGATGATTACTCACACATAAAGACGACCTACTGACTAAATTATGTTGTCAACTCTACCCATCTAAGAATTTTTGAATATGAATACTTTTTATCCTACGGCAATCTATCGATAAGTTTAGACCGATAATGCGCAAACATTAGTTTGATTGGGCGGGTGACCGCTTTTGGGTGGGGCGGGGGAAAAGTCGATAGCTACCCACCCTGTGTCATTACACGATGCAAGCTGCACCGTCATTAATTAATAAAATAAATCGATGTTGATTAAAAATAGGAAATATCAGCTTAACATTTCTTCGAATAATATCTATAAGTACACAATGGAAAAACTATTTTTATTAAAAAGAACTTTTTCAAAACTTTGTTAGCTTATATCTACTAAATACGTTAGATACTTACATCATCATCTTCCTGCCCATATCCCATTCTATTTGGGGTCGGCGCAACACGTTTTCTTCTTCCGTTCTTCCCTGTTACACGTCAAGGTGGCATTTATTCCTTTCTCATTCATATCATTCCTCACACAATCCATCACGTTAGATACTTACAATTACTTCAAATCAATCAACTTTTTTTCGTATTATTGTATCACACTTTTAATTTCTCTTGACTATTTCCGTGCCGCATGAGTGAGGTAGGTCTGTTACGTTCCGTAGGTACCTATATCCACGAGACGAACAGCAACAATAGATTAAGGTTATTATCTACACTTTTAACATTCATTTACGAAGTAATTTGATTTAGATTTGCTCTGAATAGCGTTTTCATGATCAAATTAGTGTTCAAAATGCCGCCGGAATGGCTTTGGCAATTTCGAATGTGCGCGGGAATGCGTCCATAGAGAAACCGCATTTATGGAACATAGAACTACTGTCAATTACATTTTGACAGATAATTGACGTCTCTGTTGTCATGTGTCATCCAAGCAAAGCACTTTTTTTATCTGTTTTAAAACGGCAAGCAAGCAAACGGAATCGGTCGACACGCGTGCATAATTCCAAGTTTTAGTAGTTTTTGCTTGAAATTTAGGCATAGTTTTGTATTTGTATTGTAATATTACTCGAAAGAAACCACCAAAGTAAGTATTTACCTTGTTATTCACTTGCACATGCCTACTCATCGATTGCGGAATCGAAAATTTTGGCGCGGTTCTTTCACTAGATCGCGATTCTTCATTTCTAATATTTAATTATTTTGAGTATAAATCTACAATATTTTGATGCGACTACAAAATCATTGGTAAGGTGTGTGTTCTGGGCCCTTCCACGTGGAATTTGCTAGTTGCCTATTGTATTTAATGATGTAGGTATTGTTATAATACCGCCGACCGTTACATCGTGGAAATGAAGAAAAGAAAGTTATTGTCTCTTTCGTCGTGAGTTGTTCGTTAGATTTCATAGTAAAGTTTTATTGCTGTTAAAAGTAGGACACTATGCCCTATATTTGACATTCATCGAGTGAATTGGCGCTTACAACACCATACGGCTTGGATACTCGTTTGGTGTGCTCGTATTGTGCCCAATCAGTTCTTTCACTAAGTTCGTAGGTATTTAAAGTCTAGTTTAGTACTACATCATGAAGGCTTTTTTAACATAAACTCATTTCTGGTATTCTTGTTTCATCTAACAAAACCTTTCTGTTAACAAATCAGGCACTAAACATTATTGTTTGACTCCAGTTTATTACTAACACAACTCGTGTAAAATTTTACTATAAGTAGTAAAAAATAAACCACCCATAAGATGACCCACTGACCATCTGCTGATGTATAACATCAAATACAATCATTGACCTTTCTTTCAGATGACTGAGGTTTCCGAAGTGTCAACATCATCCCCAACAGAGCTGCTTGCTGCTGGCCGCAGACATCTGGCTGTGAGAGACTTCAGTGCAGCAGCCAGCACCCTTGCCGAGGCTTGTGAGGGTCTCGCCAAAGAACATGGAGACACAGCTGACCAGTGTGCTGAGGCTTACTTGTGGTCAGTAGTAACGCTTTTAAAATATTTAGTTTTTTTGCTGTTTAGCAACACGGCTATTATAGCTACAATTATTATTGCTCTTCCAGCCAAAGATTCTTAGAGAATGTTATGCAAGGCTGTCACAAACAGTTACCACATATCTGGTGAATTATTCTGAATCCACCTACATATGAATATTAAATTATGAAAGAAAATTATGTGATAATTTAAAAATAAACCTGCGTTTTCCTTCTAAAGTGACCTACACATGGTCAAAGTGTATGGGACAGCTGTCTTTTTGAAGCTGTTTGTGTTTGTCTATAAAAAGCTAACAAATAAACCATAATATTTCTATGATTAGCAACAAAAGTGTTGGTTTTTACCAACAATAGTGATGTATCCTTATCTTATCCTCTGAATAAAAACAAAACAATAAATAACAACAACAACTTAATAACAACAACAACATAACAACTTCATTGTCTTATATTTTTTATGCATTATCTTCTTTCTGGTTATCAGGTATGGAAAAGCCTTGCTTGGCTTGTCGAGAGAAGAGAGTGGTGTTCTAGGTGACGGTGTGCCAGGGTCGGGCAATGCTGATGAGGAGGAAGAGGATAATGAAGGTAAATATTAGCAAATGCAAGGGATTTTTTTAAGAACGTTCATCATTTCGGTTGCCTATCACTTCTATGTGAATTAAGCAAGAAGAGTGTGCAAGGATTGCCTACCAAAAATTACGTGAATAGAATCTGTTATTTTGGAAAAACTTGGGCTCATGATTAGTCATTTCCAAATTCATGGAAATGTCTGATAGACTTCTTGAAGTTAATAATTCTTAGAATCATAATGTATCTTTTCTTTTATACAAGAAGAGAATGGAGAGAACGGGGAGAATGGCGAAGCAGAGGCTGAAGCGGAAGCAGAAGCTGAACCAGAGAAAGAGAAGAAAAATGGAGAGGTAGAGAAGGTTGAGCCAGAGTCCACCACTAAGGAAGATGAACCGGGCAGCAGCACTGCTGCTGATGAGGAGAATGAGGAACCTGTAAGTATTTAGATTTGTTTGTTTTGTTGAAGTTGACTCTGGAGTTTAAAATATCTGGGTTCAATCCAAACAACAATCTTTTCTTATTTTACCTGTGCTTAAAATTCATAAAATCAATTTAAAAAAAATCTTGCTATAGCTATTTTTATTAAATATATTTAGCCCAAAATTCACCTATTGGAACCATGGTCATTGCACCTTAGTTTGGCTATTTGAAATTATTTCCACATTTATAATGTATATTGCGGGTTGTTCGCAAGAGATACCGCGGCCTCGACATGAAGGGCTGAAGAAGGAACATGGGTGGTTTTTAGTCAGTAAAAATCTGACACTCCCTTTCGCTCTGCCTAAGAGCGGGAGGGCGTTATTTTGATAATTGTCCACCCGCCAAAAAAAAAAAGGCAGGTGACAATGAGGATGTTAAACCAAGGAAAACATTCGTCATAAATTGAACTTACTTTAACAGGGAACCACAAATGGCGACGCTCACGACGAGTCTGCAATGAACATAGATGCTGAGGCTGAAGATGATGTTGATAACCTGCAGCTGGCTTGGGAAATGTTGGGTATGTATTGAAAAAAATTTTTTTTTTTTTTTTTTTTTTTTTTTTTTTAAAACGTTGCCCCACACTAGGAATTTCTCCTGTATCGTGGGTGCGTTCACGAACATATAAAGTCACATACACAAATACCCAATTAAACAATTGGTTAATGGAAATTTTGACAAAATAAACAATTGATTGTAGATTAAGGGAAAGTTAGCGTCTTTAAGTTTTTTGTAACTTTTGATAAGGAAACATGTTATTGGTTGCCTTCTAAATCTGTAAAACAAGACGGTAGATACTCATCCGGTCGTCCAGTTGTGATATGGGCAGACGACATTGTTGCCCTAGCGGGAATATCCCGAATCAGGCTGGCTCAAGAACGTGGAGCTTGGCACAAGCACAGAGAGGCCTATGCCCAGCAGTAGGTGAAGGCGGACTATGCATGATGATACTCATCAATACTGGCTCATCAAAAATCCTTGAACCATTTGAATGAAATTGTGTTTTCTGATTCACCTATGCCAATTCTTGACAGCAGCGAAGGCACAACGTAAGGTATTACAAATTCTTCTCACTAACATAGTAGTAAATGTTGTTTCTCTGTACAGACCTAGCCCGTAGCATACTGTACCGTCGCGTGCAGGACTGCGGCGGCGACGCGGCGCGCGCTCTGCTGGCCGATGTGCATCTCGCGCTCGGTGAGGTCGCGCTCGAGAGCGAGACTTACGACAAGGCCGTCACTGATATGCGTAAGTTGTTTGAAATGTAGGGAATCCAGTTGTTAAAGGAAACTCGTGTCATTTGGGGTTTTATGCGGCGTCCTAATTGGCAACGATCGATCGTACGACCAAACGATGTGTTCAGTGTGTTCTCTCTCATCTCGACTCACCAGTGCCACCCCCCCCCCCCTCCGTTCTGCCCGCGCGATGACGCGTGACCAATCAGAAGAGATTTGTAGCTTTGATTGGACGGTCGCACGTTTTTAAGCATTCCACTGAGATCGCACGATCACTTGCAAGCTCTATTGGACACACTAAAGAAACTAGTGTGTTTAATTTCGTCGTGCGACGGGAACGCATCGTTTGATCGTACCATCGTTGCCAATAAGGACGCCGTCTTAGACTACTCTAGAGGGAGGATTCCCAGTCTTAACTAGAGGGAGCAGTACCTCTTACTAAGAAGAGGTCTCTGGGGGGCGTTATTACAGGCTGATGAAGCTAACTTTTGAGTATCAGGAAATTACTTTTTTCTGTTGTACTGAATTTGATTTACAGCTCTAATAAACATCTCAGTTGCTCATGGCACACAAGCCACACACCTGCCCCTTCTGTTACCAATTATTTAATAAAGGTATGGTCAGGTGGCTTGTATGCCATGAATTGAATAAGTACCTAGCAACTTTGAAATGGCGTATGTACAGAGGGTTCCAGAGTAAACCATTTATTTTAAAACTTGCGTGGGTGTTTGCGGCACTTCCTAGATTCATGTATCTAATTATGTGTTTTTCATTTGTTCTATGAATTCCAGAGAGCTGTTTGGACCTCCAGAAGGAATTGTACCGCAGTGACGACAGACGGATTGCTGAGACCCATTACCAGATAGGTAAGAATATAATTATATTTCATTAAAATATTGTAATGATGTTGCAGAATTAAAAACATTTAAGAAAGTATATTACAGGCCACAATTTTATTATTATCTTGCAGGCTTGGCAAATTCTCTGGCATCAAACTTCGAAGACGCGATCACACACTTTAAGAATGCAGCAAACATTCTGGGAACACGTATCAAGACATTAGAGAACCCGGCAGCCGTGGTAGATGACGCTACTGTCAAGAAATTCACAACTGCAGATCCATTCTACTCTGTCGAAGGCGAAATCAAGGAGTTGAAGGAACTCCTGCCTGAAATACAGGAGAAGATCCAGGATATGATGGACTATAAGGCTGAGGTAAGACCCTGCGATTGCATTGAGGTTACTAGGAAGATGTTACGCAACATGATTATTAAGGAAAGGACTCATTGTCAGCTGGAATGTCAAGCTTAAGACTAATGTTCATATTGTTGCAAACATTTGTGTTTGAACATTTTCAAATGTTGCCGAGGCCTTAATAGTGGTTGATAAAGTACAATATGAAGAGCAACAATTTAAAATAACGCTTTTAAAATATAATCATGTAACAGTAAGCTTTGCTATTAAGGGTAGAATGTTGACATTCCATGACATTGTGATATTTGTTGCATAAATTTGACCCTAAAATTATTGTGCCAAATTACTAAATCCATGCCACCGTTTGTGATATTGTGATTGTTGATTTTACTATATGACTGTTACTAATAATAAGCAGTATTATTTTTTGAATTTTTTGGTATGAATGTGTGCCTTATTTGAAATAAAAATGTGATTTGAAAGAGACTTTGAAATGAACAGTTAATTTGACCCAGTTTTGACTGAAAGTACGGACTGAAAGTTGTTAATTAATCATTGTAATGTTAAGACTGTATTAATTTGGAATGTGATATTGTAACTGTGTATTGTGAACTATTAAGAATGTAAGTACATCACTATGGTGATGATTGAAGGCTGTATATGAAAATGCCTGAAATATTATCCATAAATAAACTTATTTAGACTGATGCAACAGTAATCTCATCAAACCAGACTGGCAGCTTTTCCCAGCAGCATTTATAATAGTATGATACTCGTAGATATAAGCTTAATGTACTGATTTTATTTGATCTGAATCATGTTAGTTTTAAGCCAACATTTTACCACAAGGCCATTTTTCTATTGTGTTTAGCAACATTTTGGAATAAATTTGTTCGAAATTATATCCTGTGTGTTATTTCAGTGTAACCCAATACATGAATGGCCATGTGGTTAATATGTTGCTTAGTTATGTTATGATCATGGCCATTGATGTTACATTCTATGGTTTTAAATATTTGTAAGATCAGTATTCTTGCTGCACCCCAATTAAATTGAGATATGGGCTGGAGAGATGGTCCAGTCAGTATTCTAAATGGTTTTGGACCTGCTAATATTAAAAAGTCACAGCAGTTAGTGTAATGCTTATTGTACAGTTACAAACAAGCATTAGAAGGACTTTATATTCGAATTCGTGATGGTAATTTATGTGCTCCGCTTTTAGAAAGGCACAATCAGTAATTTTACTTAAAACTGATGTTAAAAGGATAACTTTTAAATCAATCTACAATCAATTCAATTTCTAATATTCATAAAGACGCCAAAAACAGGCTTGAACAAACTAGATGCATTTATTTAAATTATACAAGTTCAAGCACTTTTGAATGTCAAAAACAAAATAAGCGACACTAAACTATAGTCACTATCACAAGGCATAATAACTTGTGAAAGTAGAGAACCAACCACCAGTCCCACTTTATGGAGTTAGTAAATTGTAAAAAGAACCATCATAGATTCCATGTTGGTAATGTAGTTCACAATATTACTCTTTCAATTTTAGATAAAAATATCGACGTTGTAATATCAGTGGTCAAAAAGAAAGTACTCAATGATGATATTACTTAAAAAAAATACATTATGCTCATCATCCATTAGCTTAAAACGAAAACTATAGTTTGGCCCCAACCTTTTATACTAGAACCTTCTTTTTACCATTTCCACAGACAATAAAACGAGTACGCGAAAGTCTATGCTCCACGAACGGCGAAGGTTCTTCCGCTTTTTCTTCCTCATCCAACGGGGCTGGAGGCAGCTCAGCAAGTTCCAGTTCTTCAGCTCCTAAGCCTGCTGCTTCTGATATCTCGCATCTCATTAAAAGAAAGAGGAAGGCTAGTGAAGGTGAAGCAGACTCTTCGGCCGCCAAGAGGGTGAACACGTGAATACGACAAATCTGCACACTTTTACTAACCTGTAAGGGCCTCGACGCGAAACTAAATTATTTAAAAAATCGATTTAAATGGGATGTGAAGTACTTTGAGCCTGTTAGTTGATGCTTACTATTTTTTTGGTGTTTTGACTGTTTTACTGACGACGACAAAGGTAGTTTCGGTCACCTAATTCCAACTAAATAAACCTAATCTAAATCTTCGTATTGAAAAACATCATGCTTAATGCAGTCCACTTTTATAGACCTATTGCTTGTCTTATGGTCAGACTTAACTAGAGGATTCGATCCCGGTCGATTTTTCTGATTCCGGGATTTCGGAATTATCAACAGTTAATCCCGGGATTGTATTGGTTATGGAAAGTAGTACTTAACAAAAAACATATCGAAATCATTTTTTATTGATCTTTTAGTTTTGTGAGGACATAGAACATCAAAAAGGCGGTTAAACAAAATTATACTTTCTTCTTATAAAATAAACAAACTAGGCACTTTAGTAAATAATTTATGAAACTAACAATAAACTTTTAAAAATCAACTTCTTTAGACTTAGGTATTTAGATAAACATTAAAAATAAAAAAGACTATAATTATGCTAAAGAGATCAATGTTTATAAGTATGTACTTATATTTTTTATTAATAAATTGACCAGAAAAAAAAAAATTACCAGAAACTTTAATCCACGAAAATAAAATCTTAGAAATAACAACGCATCCAACGTCTCATCTGCAAGCATACTTCTCAATTTGTTGCACAAATATGAAGATACACGGTATCAATCCCGAAAATCCCGGGATTCACTAAATTTGGTCCTGAAAATTTCGGGACTAAAATATGACCGGGATCCCGGGATCGAATCCTCTAGTCTTAACACACTAAACAAGAAAGTATCATAATAAACTGTATTGAAGACTCCATTAGTCTTCAATTCAGTTTTTATTGCTTTAGGTGACTAGACAAAGCCCTAACTAAGATTGTAGGTCGAATAGAAATTCTATTTAGTTTTCGAGGAGTTTTCTAACAACTTGTCTGGCTCAAAGATAAAATAAATTAAAATTAAGTCTAAATTATTTAAAGAAAAATCTCGTTGGGGCCCAAATATGTAATCTTGTGTACAAAGAGTGATGGTCAAGTGTTTAAATGAATCTACTGTTTAAGTGTACCGACTTATTATTATGAGGACACCAATGCTGCCTGTCTATTTGAGCGGAGCGAGTAAGCAGATGACCCTACGTTCTAAGCAAAGCTTCTCGTTGCGCGAAAAGGCGATCGTCTCGTTTATATTTGTAAGGCCCATTCACACGAGCTGCCTTGCTGTCGACAGAGGAAACTACGTTTACTGTCGACACGTGATCAGCAAAGGGCGACCAAGTTGGCTCTGTCGACAGCAAATGCTTTTCGTCTGTTTGACGCCGTACTATAATAACGTTCGCGGCGCGCTACAACAGCTGTCGACATGGTAGGCAGCAATCGGCGTGTCCAATACTGCAGCACGCTTAGTATGACCACTGTAGAAACGGGTTTTGTCGACGGAAGAATCGACAAAATGACAGATTGTAGCAAAATTTCATGTCAAATTGTATGGAAAAAGCTTTGTCTATTCTTGGTAGAATAGAGATAGAATCGCCATACTACGCGTGCTGGAGTTGCTTTTGTCGACAGTAGCAGTTTGCTTTCTCGACAGCTAAAGCTGGCTCTGCTGCCAGCATACGTCTGTTTGACGCCTTAGGATAACCGTGGACGGCACGACGAATGAACGTGACGGTTGTGTGTTCGTAAGACCATTGCGTTAGTTAGGACGTAACCTGAAGCCCGAGTGACATGAATCAAGTAGCAGTTTTGCATCCTCGTTAAAATTAAAGAGATTGTCCTATAAGACATAAATAATCAATTTAAATTACGGTATCTGGTTTGATTGCATTTCTTTGTGTGTGTGAAAGCGCGGTTATAGGACGAGGATCAGACGGGCCGGCACGGGTGGTTCATCATACCCACCAATTACCGTTAATAAGAAAAATGAACTACCTACTCATTTTATTATTGATTCGGGTCGAGAATCATTAGTATCCTCCTTGAATTTGACGAGGATGCAAAACGACAGCTTGTATACGTAATCGTTTCTTGCTTTTCAATACTTCGCTCAAATTGCCGGTAGCCGTACAGATGCGTATTTTATATGAGTCTCGTTGTGTTTGGTTTGATAGAAAGGGGCTCAGGCGTACCCTAGATCAATTATTGTTAGCATTATTGTATGAAGCGCGTACCCCAGATTTTAAATCAAAATCATACTTCCAGTGACGCTTACTTTGGAGACATGATTATGTAATCATCAGTATTTACAAAAAAAAAAAAATTACAATTTGATTGAAAACACAGAATCTATATAGTAAAGTTTATCTTCACTCATGTTAGTTAATGTAAATTTTGATATTCTTATTAAGTTGAAATCTAATATTCATCACTTTAAACATGAATTAATAGTGATTGACCCTGAATGTTATAAAACCGTAAAAGACATATTAAAAAAGAGATAATTTATACCAATGTTAAATTATAGAATTAGACCATCCACTGCCATCCAGTGAATCTTCCCTTATGTAAGCAATTAATATTGTTGTCTGATGAAAGTTTTGAGTGTTATTTGACAGACTGAATTATTTAGTACCTAACTGCCTACCCAGTAAGATTATCAGATCATTGTAAAGCTCATTAGCAACCGTACGTACCGTAGTACCGAAGCAATGGAAAAGTTTCGTGATGTTGATAATAATGTACCACTTAATTATCAACATCACGAAACTATTTAACTTAATATAATTAAAATAGACAACTTATTGAACTTTATGTAGGTACGTTTAACATAACATCACGCCTGTAATCCCCGAAGGGTTAGGCAGAGGTGTACCTAATAGTACACCCACATTTCGCCAGTTATGTTTAAGTACATTGTCCATAGGTATTTGGCATTGTACATTGTTTACGTCAAAAATACCACCTCAACATCAACTGAAGAAACCCATCGTTTCATGGCAACGCAAAGCCTCTAACCAAGGTAAAAGCCAGCCCTTGAATCGCAGAAAATGTCAGCTAAGCGTTTTGTAATTGTCTTCAAAATACAGGTATTCATCTAAATCCGCTTTGACTGGAAGCCGACCCTAACATAGTTAGGAAAAAGCTAGGCAGATATGATCAAAAAGTGTTGTTATAAAAACATTACCATTTTTATGCCGTGATTTCTACGGCTTACATAGTTTTATAACCAAGTTACCACTTTGGTGTGTTATGCAATTAACGAAAATGATACATTAAAAAAATACACTGTAACGATTACAACGTGTTTCTTTTGCAGTACAATATTTAAATACTGAGATAAGATGTTTATTACCTACATCTTAATCATTAATTACTTACACTTCATTATGATTATATATTAAGATTTATGTTTTCGTCTACACCTGATAAATGAATGAAACACTACGATATAAATCAAATTACATTTTTGTGCGTTTATCGAAAGGAAAACATGAAACATATTTTTGTCGATAATTTGGACTGTGAGGTAGGTAATTAGATAACAAGTTGCAAATAATAATAAAGTTAAGCCTGTATGTTAGTTCTTGATAATTTACTTTGTAATATAGTCTTTTCTGACTTTGGTTACAATAAAATTCATAATTTTGATATACTTTGTCTTTTATTTATGAACCAGCGACATACACCGTCTTCGGACGGGCGCAATTTACTAATGAAAAAGTGCAGACAGATTTTCATAGAATATTTATCAATATTTCTGTCTTATAAACCTTATTCTGACAATTATGAACAAAAAATATTCAAATCAGTCGAGCCATTTTCGAGAGACTAGGCACCGATTATTTGATTTAATTTATCTAGATTTGACACGACGTGGTTCAATATTTTGAATTGATATCTATACTAATATTATAAAGCTGAAGAGTTTGTTTGTTTGTTTGAACAGGGTAAACTCTGGAACTACTGGTTGGAATTGAAAAATTCTTTCAGTGCTGGATAGTCCATTTATCGAGGAAGGCTTTAGGCTATATAACATCACGCTACGACCAATAGGAGCGGAGCATAAATGAATAATGTTGCAAAAACGGGAAAAGCTATTCCTTTTTGAGAGCTTCCGTTGCGTGCGCTGCGAAAACGGTTTAAGTTACGTAAATACTATGTATGAAGAAATTGTTCCCCTTTAAAAGTTCTAAAAAAAAAGTACGCGATAGCATAATATATGTTTATCTTTTAAGATTGACTCACTGTATCCATTTTTTAATAATTAAATGTAAGGTTAAAAATAATGATATTTTGTGAAGCTTATTTAACCCATATGGTATTAATCTATATCTATAAAAATGTGTTTGTTAGCACGGAAATTGATTATATAATATTTGTGCCTTTTACTCTATACAGTTTAAACAAATATCTTAGAAGACATCGCAATGTAAAAATATACGGGCGACAAAATAATTAAGCGCGTGGCAGTCATTCGGTCCAGTGCGGTAGGTACGTGGGGATTCTAGCCTCTGGGAGCTCCGGAGAAATTCAAATTCAAAATATTCACTGCACCATAATGTTTACAAGTACAAGGTGTTACTGTATATAAAACAGTAAGAGATACCTATCTATAGTAATTGTTACTTTAATAATGTAATCGAAGCCAATCTAAACTAATACTGTATAGTATAAAGAGGAAAGGTAAGATTTTTTGTTTGTTACGAGTACGATTTAACTCAATTTAATATGTTGGATAGTCGATTTATCGAACCTTTATAAGCTATATTATGTGACGCGGACGAAGTTGCGTGGGTCAGCTAGTATTTTTATATGACTTCATTAAGTACTTCATTCCCCTGTCCATATCCCAATTTATTTGGCGTCGGTGCTGCATGTCTTCTTCCATACTTCTCTGTTCATTCTTCTCCTAGATCGAGTGCATGATATCGAAATCTGCCGCCAGACGAAAGTCTACAACGGCGGCGGTGAACCTGGGCATCTAGACGCTAGACGCGGAGGTGGCCTATTCAGCAAGGCAAGCTCGTTGGGTCAACGATAGATATCGTCAAAGTCGCGGGAAATACCTGCGTAAGGACGCAGAATACCTGGAAGTGTGGCAGAAAAGGACCAGCAGAGGGTGATTCCAGGCCGATATATGATGATGTAGACACCACCATCTTGGTGTCTACAATATCAGAAAATGATGATGATTTATTGGAGACGAAGAACATAATTATTTTGTTAGCAAGAAATTGACTTATGTAACCAAATTCCTTAAGAACTCTTTCTTTTAAAACAAACAATCAATTTACCGTCAAAAAAGAAAAGGAAACCACGGCTGTCAAATTAAGAAGTATTCTACCTTATTCTACAACCAAGTTTTTAGATTTTTTTCGTACAAATTACTTTCAGCGATAGGCATGGCTACCGAGGTAGACCCACCAAACGTCCTACCGAAGCACATGACCTATTCAAATTCTAAAGTACCGATTCTGGGTGCTTTGATTGACTATGTGGATACCAGTGTGCAGTATTTGTCACGGAAGACATTTGCTCAGGCGGAGAAGCTTAATGAGAGGGCTTCAAGGGCAACACTTTCAGCTACCTTCCTAGCCGCTGTTTGCTTCATGCTAGGCATCACATGTAACGTCAAGTTCGAAGTAGTCACTGTGGATGACGAACCTCTCCTCAATGACTTACACTTCATGTTGATGAGCAGAGAAGATAAGCTATACATAGACGATATCGACGTGACGCGTGAGTATTTGATAATACAGGCTGTATTGATCTTTTCAATGATATCAAATTATGATAACAGGATACGTGTTGTTGTGAACTTTGGATGTTATGCAATACTAAAAGTAGGTAGTGAGTGAGCACGTAGCATTGCTTCAAGTGCTAAATAAAAAACATACTACCTATCCATACGTAGTATTTTAAATGGACATGTAAATTTTTCTGTTATTTTTTTGCAAGCCTTGACAAATTGCGTGGAATTTTGGCAAACATACACCAGGCCCTGGTTTAGGACATAAGATATTTACCTATTATTGTCTTGGGCAGCCGCGGGTTAGAGCTAGCACAGTACAAACTTACAACCTCAGCTATAGCAAGTCATAGACAATGCTGTGACATGCCATTCACATAGGTGCATTGCATTTTATCGTTCTGAAAATAGAACCATGTAGAATAATGTCTAGATATTATTTACCAATTGAAGTTCATTCCTCTGTACATAACAATATACAATTAGCTCCTTGCTGGTGTAACATTTTGATGCTGGTTAGCATGATTTTAACTGTGCTAACTTCTTAAAATATTTTAGTGCAAATAGGTATTCTGTGGTATTTGGTAGTGTGTGGGTTGGAATTATTTAATCAATTCATTTTTGTAGTCGCTTTAGGTATTAATAATTATAAAAAATATAGGTAGTTTCCAAGCACGACAGCTGACCAACAACTTCTAATTTCGTGTTCGATGCCCAATGTTTACCTCGCCAAATTCATTTAAGTAATAAATTCCATTAATATTCACTAATCTAAGTAGGCACGTAGCAAGAATATTTTATAGGATTATTTTTACCGACAAAATGGTTATATTTCAAGTGTCATATTGTACCTAATAGAGGCGAGCTCGTTGCCATTAACAGAGTATGTGTGGGTGTACCTACTGTAAGTAGGTACTTATCTACCTATTATGTCAGACCTCTGCCTTACCCTTCTGGGAAACAGGCGCGATGTTCTTAAGTTATAATATATTTTTTAATGAGTTGTTGTTGTTACAGGAGTAAAGTGGTGTGTGGAAGCTTCAGATAGTCTCGTTATCTTAATTGGCAGTCTGCTCATATGGAACTCCTCGAACGTGGTAACATTCATGTATTGTAGTAATTTGTACTTAGACTGTAGGTACAGTACAGACGCTTTTAATACATTTTTAAGTTTATCGCCAAAGTATTAAGTTCAAGGCTGAATCAAGAAATTTGACAGTTCCTGTGCTGTCGTCTGTCTGTACGAAGGGAATTTGGTTCCGGAGAAGGTACACATATGAAATGAAATAGTTTTCAACAAATTATCCATTGACTTTAATTTGAGAGAGAAAATAATACGTGTAGCATTACCAAATAATAACTTACAATTTAATAACAGCCTTTCCAACGTTTTCACCATTTAACATTCCTATAAAAGCGTCAACGATGTTCTCAAAACCTTCGGTAATGTGTTCCCTAGGCTGCAACTGTCCACTATGAATCCACTTGATGAGTTCAGCAAATGCTTCCGGTTGGCGGTCAAGCCATCGCCACACCAGGAAACCTTCAATTTTCAATTGGTGGAATACTAAGGAGGGTTGTAAGATACTTGCCTTGGGCAAGTTAGGCTCGTTATACGAACTGATGGCACCGCAAACTGAAACCCTTCCGAATAAGTTCATTTGGTTAATTATCGTTGAGCTCAGCTCTCCACCAACGTTGTCGAAGTAACAGTCCACACCCTTGGGAGCTGCTTCCTTCAGAGCTGCGGCAATGTCAGCAGTCTTGTAGTTGATCGCCTTGTCGAAACCGATTTCCTCCAGCCACTGCACTTTATCATCAGAGCCAGCGAAACCGATGACCTTACAGCCCTTGATCTTCGCAATTTGTCCAACGAGAGAGCCTACTGCTCCAGCAGCGCCACTCACAACCACTGTTTCACCAGATTTAGGTTTGCAAATTTCCAGAAATCCGAAGTACGCGGTAGCACCAGGCATGCCAACAGCGCCAACTCCCAAGGAATTTGATAAGCCTTTCAAGTTTGGTAATTTGTAAACTTTTCCGGCATCACCTTTAGTATCATTTGTATCAATGATGCAGTAATCGCACCAGCCTTTGTGGGAGACGACCCTGGTCCCGACGGGGAAGCGGGGATCTTTCGAATCTTCTACTAAGGCAACTTGGAAGCCAAACTGGTCATAGGGAGCCGTGTAACGCGAGCTGTAGGCGCGCATATACGGGTCCACACTCACCCACTCAACTTTGACGAGGATCTCTCCATTCTTGAGCGCCGGTAATTCATATTCCACTATGTCGAAATCCGCACGTGTGGGAAAACCTTGAAAGTTTTGTTTAACAACGTATTTCCGTGCCTTCACCATTTTGATCTATCGTTCACGAAACGTAACGAGCGACTGAGTTCATAAACAAGTGAAACATAGAATATACTCGGTCAATTGTGTATCGTCATCGTGTGTCACGCGGAGCGCTAAAAGTCAATATCATGCTTACACACTCACACTCGCGGTGTACAGATAACGGGTATAGACCGGTGAGGCGGCCAGCGATACCACCGCTTGAGCCGATGTTTTTGTTGATAACGAAGCATAAAGCCGGCCGGCTTAAATTCCATTTACTTACATTTATATGTTTGACGATGATATTAAATTATTCTGTCGAATTGTAAGGATCATAGCGGGTGGCGTTCTGTGGTTTTTGGCTACCCCCATGGGAAAAGGGCATGAGTTTATGTATGTATTGAGGGATCGTTAGATGCATGTCCTACTGTCATACATAAATAGTAGTAGTAGAAATCGACTTTTGGACACGCACTTGCTAATTAGATATGATAATATGTGTCTAGATTTGTTACGAACAAGTTATATGTCTGTTTTGCAGTAGATACTTCGAGCTTCGGAAAATAACTTAGATGTTTTTGTATCCATGATTATTATTATAATTATGAAATGATTCATGATCATTGCAAATCAGATGGCAGAATACAAAATATTCACCCACCACCAAGAACGTTAGAAAATAGCTATTTTGGATTTTTTTTATAAATTATTAACGGTTTGCACAAGAGAACCTACCCATTCTACATAATGCAAAATATTTTAAGCTCGCTTCGCTCGCCACTAGCATTTTGCCTTTCAGTTCTTTATAAGTTGACGGAGTTACTTTTATTGTCATCTTTGTATGAATGAACTTATAGAACCCAACATGTGGGGCGGAGGCAGGATGCTTTTTGAATCTATCTTCGCTCGCTCATACATTCTGATTATCCAGAGCGGATTCAGGGGAGGAGGGTCATGATCGTTATAACCCTAGGGGTGTGCTGCCAGAGCGTAGCGAGGGCGCTAATAGTTCGAGGGATTACATAAGTCTTTAACCCGAGATAAACACTGCGTTTTTCATTACGAATACAAAGAAAGTAAAACTAAAAACATGAATTAACTAAAGAAAATCGGATTTTTACTTTTGCACGATCCACGCGCGCCTCAAAAAGATGTTAGCAACATTGAAGAGCCGACGCCCGTACCCGATACCGCTGCCTTGACACAAATGGCTAAGAGGGAACATGGGTAGTTTTAACTCAGTAGAACTCTGACACTCCCTACCGCTCTGCCCGGAGCGGAAGGAGTAATTTTATGATTTCCCAAACTCCAAAAAAAGGGGTTTCGTAGTAGGTACCTAGGTATCTAGTACTAATTGAGTTGTGGGGCTGAGATGTAAAATACTGGCATTCACATTCATCCGGTTAGACTGGATGTTTTCATTCGGATTTTAATTTATGGACATTAACAAAACTGAAATATATTCACTACCACGACGAAGGTTTGATTTATTTATTGCACCTTCAATAGAATAGGTATTCTTTTTGACTATTCGTACAGATGGAGAAGTTTCTTTGTGGACTGATACACAAAATAATAGAGTACCTACCGACTTATTTAAAAATTAAGAAACTAAAGCCCAAAACAAACAGAAAGAGCCGCGGGTCGGGTTGCGCCCATCGCGTGATACGCACTATTTATAATGGCCTTCACACACAACGTGAACGCGGGTTAGGCGCCGGCTGGGTGCGGTTCTGGCGTAGGTACCTACTCGATTAGACAGGAAAGTACAGGGTGGCAGGCTAAAATTAAAAGGGTGTGTGACGGGGGTCAATACGCCACTGGAGTAGGACAATAAAATAAAAAGTAGTTTACGCTCATGTATGCCATTGTAATGCACCCATAAAAGATACATTCAATATAATTATAATTTAACAACAGCTTTACCGATATTTTCACCGTTCAGCATTCCTACAAAAGCATCATAGAGGTTTTCAAACCCTTCAGTTATGTGTTCTTTAGGCTTCAGTTGTCCACTGTGAATCCATTCAAGCATTTGATCAAACGCCTCGGAGAAATTATCTAGCGACTCCCAGACTGAATATCCTCTGATGTTTAATCGTTTAAACAAAATAACCGGCTGTAAGAGTGTCGCTTTAGGCTTATTTGTGGGATCCGCGTTGTAAGAACTGATGCTCCCAATAACTGCCACACGACCGTATAAGTTCATTTGGTACATGATCGCACTGCTGAGCTCACCTCCCACGTTGTCGAAGTAACAGTCCACGCCTTCAGGAGCAGCTTCCTTTAATGCAGCCGAGATGTCAGCGGTCTTGTAGTTGATTGCTTTGTCGAAACCGATGGACTCCAGCCACTTCACTTTATCATTAGAGCCAGCGAAACCAATGACCTTGCAGCCCTTGATCTTCGCAATCTGTCCAACGAGGGAGCCTACTGCCCCGGCAGCACCGCTCACTACCACGGTTTCTCCAGCTTTCGGTTTGCAATGTAGCAGGAATCCGAAATAAGCAGTAGCGCCTGGCATTCCGACGGAACCAACTCCCAATGAATTTGGTAATCCATTCATTTTCGGTAACTTATAAATTTTCCCGGATTTCGGATAGACTTCATTAGTGTCAAGGATGCAGTAGTCACACCAGCCTTTATGGGAGACGACTCTTGTTCCGACTGGGTATTGAGGGTCCTTCGATTCTTCCACTAAACCGACTTGGAAGCCGAACATGTCGTACCGCTCAGGTGAACTATGTATCCGCATGTATGGGTCTACACTCACCCACTCAATTTTGACAAGGATCTCTCCATTCTTGAGGGGCGGCAGCTCGTATTCCACAATTTCGAAATCTTCACGTTTGGGTAAGCCCTTGAATTCATTAATAACCACGTATTTCCGTGCCTTCACCATAGTGATCTATCGTATAAGACGGTATATTGTGATTACAGGCGTGAATGCGTGATGTTATATACGTCTGTTCACAAGAAGTTATGAACGTCAGTGGATCAGAGTATATATTCGGTGTGTGGTGCTTGTGTCACTGCTTTCCGCGTAGCACTAAAAGTGAATAATATAATCGCATCGTATCAGATAGCAGTTGGATAGGGCGAAGCGTCCTGAGATAATGATGAAGTTGTTTTTGTCGATAAGAAAGTATAATTAAACCAGTCGGAAATTCCGTTATGTTTGAAGATGATAAAGCTGTGTCTATTACCACCTACCACCTCACTTATCTCACGTTGCGAGCATGGCTGGCAATGCAGGCGCTGGTGCTGCAGCTGCTGAGACCCTCAAGCGGCGCTAATACTATAACATCATTGGTAATTATAGTTTTGAGCCGTTTGGGGTCGAAACGCTCGGGTCATGGGGACCGAGTGTGCGTCTCCTTTTCAAGGTCTCATCAAATCTCTCGCTGATTAGTCGACACTTCGCACGACCAAAGACTTGGCTCTTTTTTTTGTCAAAGGATTAGCATTGCCATTCAACCTGACAATGCTGCCAGTCTTCTGGGCACGTTCCCGGTTGACTGCGATGCGGGGGAGAACTTGGACGCCTAACTGCGGTACTCAGTGATGTTTAATGATTACTTAAGCCGTCACTTAGTAAAGATTTGACATACTTTTGTATGACAAAACTGTCAAAACCTTTACTAAGTGATGGCCTAAGTAATCATTAACGCTCTCTGAGTGCGGCAGTAAGTGTCTTATTTGTTTGTTGTATTTAAGCAAGTTTTAATTTTTAACTACTATTTTTGCATTTTGTAAATAATGTACATATTGGGTTTACAATTTTTTTTTAAATAAACTAACTTCATTAGATTATGCAATCTCGTTTTCGCGAGATGACGTTATTGTTCTTGTCGGTGAAGATGGACCTGAGATCCAGAGCAGATTGGAGAAATGACAACAGAAGCTGGAGAATGTTGGCCTGAAAATCAGCAGAAGTAAAACTGAATACATGTTTTGCGATTTCGGCGGTCTCCCCACTTTTGGAGCCGTAGCGCTAGATGGCGTGCTTCTTCCAGTTTGCTCTGACTTTCGGTATCTCGGTTCACTTGTGCAAAGCGGTGGCGAAATAGATCGTAGTGTAAAGCATGGGATTAGCACGGGATGGATGAAATGGCGGCAGGTCACGGGAACAATATGCGACTCCCGCATTCCCCTTAAACTCAAGGGGAAGATTTATAAAACCATGGTTAGACCTGCCGTGTATGGATCAGAATGTTGGGCCACAAAAGGGATAAATGAAAGGCAATTGCATGTGGCTGAGATGAGAATGTTAAGCCCCCTTAGTGTGGTGTGACGCGAATGGATAAAATAAGGAATTAGTACACAAGAGGAAGTCTGAAAGTGGCGCCGGTAAATGAAAAGTTGTGTGGTAATCGATTGTCGTGGTATGGACATGTGATGCGAAGGAATGAAGAAAATGTTGTGAGAAAAATGTTGAATATGAATTGTGGATGGCTTTAAGAGTAGAGGAAGACCAAAGAAACGATGGATGGACTGTGTGAAGGATGACATGGCTAGAAAGGAAGTGACTGCTGACATGACGAGAAATAGAGAAGTATGCAAGAAGAAGACATGTTGCGGCCGACCCTAAATAAATTGGGATAAGGGCAGGAGAATGATGATATTGTGACAAGGGTTACCAAAATAGGTAAAATTTGAATGTTCTTAAGAAGCATTATCTCTGTTCTATTTTTCTACTCATGTGCTTTAGGTACAGACGCCATAAAGCTACTACAATCTGTCAAAATCTATAATACATTTTCAACTTTATCGCCAAAGCATTATGTTCAAGGCTGATTGGAGAAATTTGACAGCTTCGCGTAGCTTAGTGTGCTGGCGGCTGTCTGTATGAAGGAAATTAGGTTCCGGAGAAGGTACATATGAAATGAAATAGTTTTCAACAAATTATCCGTTGAATTTAATTTAAGAGAGTAAATAATACGTGTAGCATTACCAAATAATAACTTACAATTTAATAACAGCCTTTCCAACATTTTCACCTTTTAACATTCCTGTAAAAGCGTCAACGATGTTCTCAAAACCTTCGGTAATATGTTCCGTAGGCTGCAACTGTCCACTTTGAATCCACTTGATGAGTTCAGCAAATGCTTCCGGTTGGCGGTCAATCCATCGCGACACCAGGAAACCTTCAATTTTCAATTGGTGGAATACTAAGGAGGGTTGTAAGATGGTTGCCTTGGGCAAGTTAGGCTCGTTATACGAACTGATGGCACCGCAAACTGAAACCCTTCCGAAGTCGTTCATTTGGTTAATTACCGTTGAGCTCAGCTCTCCACCAACGTTGTCGAAGTAACAGTCCACACCCTTGGGAGCTGCTTCCTTGAGAGCTGCTGCAATGTCAGCAGTCTTGTAGTTGATCGCCTTGTCGAAACCGATTTCCTCTAGCCACTGCACTTTATCATCAGAGCCAGCGAAACCGATGACCTTACAGCCCTTGATCTTCGCAATCTGTCCAACGAGGGAGCCTACTGCTCCAGCTGCGCCACTCACAACCACTGTTTCACCAGATTTAGGTTTGCAAATTTCCAGAAATCCGAAGTACGCGGAAGCACCAGGCATACCAACAGCGCCAACTCCCAAGGAATTTGATAAGCCTTTCAAGTTTGGTAACTTGTAAACTTTTCCGGCATCACCTTTAGTATCATTTGTATCAATGATGCAGTAATCGCACCAGCCTTTGTGGGAGACGACCCTGGTGCCGACAGGGAAGCGGGGATCTTTCGAATCTTCTACTAAGGCAACTTGGAAGCCAAACTGGTCATAGGGAGCCGTGTAACGCGAGCTGTAGGCGCGCATATACGGGTCCACACTCACCCACTCAACTTTGACGAGGATCTCTCCATTCTTGAGCGCCGGTAATTCATATTCCACTATGTCGAAATCCTCACGTGTGGGAAAACCTTGAAAGTTTTGTTTAACAACGTATTTCCGTGCCTTCACCATTTTGATCTTTCGTTCACGAAACGTAACGAGCGTCTGAGTTTATAAACAAGTGAAACATAGAATATACTCGGTCAATTGTGTATCGTCATCGTGTGTCACGGAGCGCTAAAAGTCAATATCATGCTTACTGTAAGCATTATATTGACTC
Organism: Diarsia brunnea; assembly: GCA_949774965.1. NCBI lineage: Eukaryota > Metazoa > Arthropoda > Insecta > Lepidoptera > Noctuidae > Diarsia > Diarsia brunnea. The sequence continues at coordinate 14,702,713 of OX459008.1, read as the reverse complement.
TGATTACCGATTAAAAATCTTAATCCAAACGTTTGATTAAGAATAAAGGAGATGGCTAAATGACTGCCTCAAGCAGGTATAGGATTCCCACATTGACTCGTAATATTTAATAGTCATATATGAACTGTTTAGTGTTTGATAATTTCCTAGAACTTTCGTGGACTGTTATTAAACATAAAAAGTTTCTATAATGGTGAAATAATACAGCTGCTAGTTGCTCTAACAACTGAAGCTAGGGAGGGGCCATATCGCTTTTCGGAATGTCAAATCGAATCTGTACTTATATCGATTTTTGATAACAGTTATCAAAACGATTTATTTTTTAATACAGTTCCTCGAAAACTAGCTCTTATTGCACTACGATTAGGTTCGAAATGCAACATATTTCGCACGCGTGCGGTAATCTTATTTTTCCGCAACAAAGGCCGGGAATGAAAATGACCACAGATAACTATACCTTAGATTATGTCCAAATCAATTAAAACTTAGGAAATTAAAAAAAAAACACCACCGACTATACTAGTCGGCAGTTTTTTTTTTTCAATTTCGTCATTTTGATTTGCATCTTTACAGCATAAATATTTTTTGAATATTAAATTGTGTTTGTAAAAAGAACACTATAAATAAACATGATTATTTTAAACAATTATTTACTTTTATGAACAAGTCAACATTTATATTTGTGTTCATAATTAAAAAATATTTGATTTTTTTTATTTTTCTATGAGGCTGTTTAGCGGCTTCATACATTTGCTTCTCCTTCAGTCTGGCAAAATCAAACCGCGGAAAAAAAGCAAATGAAATCAGTCTCCTAAAAATCGATGACAAAAATACTTAAGTATCGTTATTAGTTAATTTCTGCGAAAGTGTATTGAAAAACGTCGTTTGATACACGTGGGAATTTGTTATTGCATTTCTCGACCCCATGAACACCCTCGCCGTACGGCTCGGGTGTTCAATCCGCCTCGAATGCAATAACAAACTTTCCGCACTTAAAAATGTACTATTCTGAAACTAAGAAGTGGCAATCAGAGTTTTTGGCGGGAATCGATGGCGTTTAATTCGGTGTCCAGTTTAGTTGCTTGTTATTGAGTTTTTTTATTTCTAAAATGGGGTTGTTTTAAAGTGACCGTGATTCGTTTAATCGTGCTACCTACCTAAATTGTGTCGAAAAATATTTACTAAACAGTGGTATCGACCACTGTTTAGTAAATATTTTATTATCATTACAAATTCGCTTTTTTCTTTCAACCCTTTCGATTATTATCATCGATTTTGTTACACGTCAGATGTCGCTTTGCCGTTTGCTGGTTCGTTGTGCTTTTTATTTTAAATTTTCAAGACCCTCGCTCGAGGTACCTACGGACCTCCCGCTACTCGGCACGGACTTGACTTGTAATCAATTCATCATGCGATGCATAAACTGCGGTATAGCCACGCAAAGACTGCAGCAGCATATCACCTCTTCATTGCCTGCTTTTTTACTGACTATAGGGTTGTCATTAATAGGAAGATTGGTTCTTCCGGAAGGTTTAGGAAAGCGACGATACGTTGCCGCCAACGTCTCATCATCTACGCTTCACAGCGCAGCTCATCTGCGTATTATCGCCTGCTTGTCGGTCTTCTGCGAACTGTACTTCGGAGAGTGCGCGCAGGAGCTTCGACCTGCTCCCACCTGCACCCCTTTACCACTGGACTAGCAGACTTAACGCGGCGTACCACCCACACTTGCTCAATATCGCGACGAGTAGTACTCTGCACTTTTCCTCAATGTATTTTCCACAGTCAAAGTGTGGAAGTCTTTGTCGGTGCTCGGAGCATCTGTGTTCCTCACATTTAACTCGTCTGCTTTCAACGCAAGATTGAATAGGTATCTTCTGGGCACGCTCGTTCCGTCATAGCCCTCATCCATCGCTTTACATTAAGCGTGATCAAGAGCAGGCTCATTATTCAACGAAAAAAAGAAACCTGCCACCTGAGTGCTTTTCTTGTTTTTCCGTAGAACGAGAGTTATATAATATTAAATAATATGAACCTAGCAGTATCGTTTACCTATCAAACAAAAACCAAACAACAAAAATCTAGATTTGTTTGGATCGGTTTGTATATTGTCTGTGAAAACTGTATTTTTTTACTCTAGTCATTTGGGATAAGTAGTTTAGGTTTTACAACAGTAAACACGCGAGCTGGAGTAATTTTTGCGCGGATTGTAAAAAGCCCGTTGTATTACATTTTTTACCCCTTTTTATATATTCAAGTACCAGTTACCACAATGCGAAATCGGGGTGGTTTGCTTGTCTAAAATGCAACTATAAATATCAGCGCAGATACATCCAAACGCCTAAGTAAGAGTTCACAGCAATGTCGTTTGTTTGCATTTTTTTTTACGTATTGATGTAAGAGTAACACGATTTTATTTTCAGGATTGTAAAGATATTTAGATATTTGAAAAGTATTTTTATATGCGGCTTCACCAGCGTGGATGTCGGTCATATTTTATACTAATAACCTTCCTCTTGAATCACTCTATCTAATAAAAAAACCGTATCAAAATCCGTTGCGTAGTTTTAAAGATTTAAGCATACATAGGGATATAGGGACAGAGAAAGCGACTTTGTTTTATACTATGTAGTGATATAATATTATTAACATTACATAGAACTAAAAACATGTTTTGGGTGTGTTGAATTAAAATCACAAATCTCACTGTAGACTCGGAACATTTTGTTGCCTCTGCGGTCCGTTTCGGACATTGTTTTAATTTATTAACAATACTATTATCAGCCCCTCTCTTCATAAAATAATATACGTCATAAATTTTTTTTTCTGAATTGTCATGTAAAAACATTACGTAAAACTTTGAGAAAGCACGTGACGTAGACAGAGTGACGAGTGGAAAACTTAATGAGACGAATAGTGCAATCAAGATCAGATTTGCGAAATACAACAAAACCTAGCTGCAGTGAAATCTTTGTGCATCACCGCTGATATTATGGTCAGGGAAAAAAATAAGTTTTTTAAGTGTTACAATGCACTGGATTGAAAATAACTATAAGAGGAGTTCTAAAGCTTTAGCTTGTCGCCGGTTTAAATGGACACACAAAAAAAAATGTTTCTGGAAATATATTTAGATTTTGATATTGACCCTACTAAAATAGTATGCTCTGTTACTGACAATGGGTCAAAGTTTGTGAAAGCGTTCAAGATATTCGGAGTAAATACGACATCTTTATTCGAATATCATGAAGAACTCGAAGTGACTGAAGGAGAGTTCGGCACAAGACAGGAACACGAACATGGTGATCTTCTGTTAGAAGAAAATATAGTATACAACCATTCACAGAACAGTTTTTTACCATTTCACTTCACTTCAAGCCTTGTTGAGTGATAAATTGACCTGTCTTGGAAGAAGCATTCCACAAAAAAACCCGACTGAAAAAACCGAAAAGCAAAAACCAAGCACATTTTAAATTAAACAAAACTTGGAAGCAGACGGGGCCCATTCTATTTTCGTAATTTTAGATTTAAAAGGCCGCCTGCTTCCAAGGTTTTTTCAGTCGGGTTTTTTAGTTTTTTAACTACTTTTTTATTTCCATCTTTTTAGTTAGTCACGTAAAATACTTCGCAGACGATTTGCCTTTTTTATACGATTTGTCACTATGAATTTCTTTTAAACATATAAGTTGGATAAATTATTGTTATCTCCTTTTAAAACCCTTCATTTTGATACCCTACTCGATGGTAATGAAAAAAAAAAATACTCCGCGCCGGAAAAGGAATAATTTAGATTTGATTTTAAGATTCCAATACCTCCCTCCTTCCTACTTCTGTTCTCCTGGTAGTTTGTGGGACTTTACTACCTATCCTTGTTTTTATCTTCTCCAAAAAATAATGTTTTCAATACCTCCTGCCTACTTCTATTCTCCTGGTAGTTTGTGCCGTAGTTGCAACTACGGCACCCTAAACTGTGTGATAGAGGGAATGAGAAACTTGAGTCCCGCTGGTTTTACGATTTTGTAACACCCATAAATTATATCGTAGAACTAGTGGGAATTTTTGTTCCCACTAGTTCTAAGATTTCGTACCACCTTGAATCGTAGAACTAGTGGAAAAAAAATTCCCACTAGTTCTATCGTAGGACTGTGCAGTAGAACTAGTGGGAATGATCCTATTTTACGGCGATGGTGTGGCGGCTGTACCTACTACGCTATGGCGGTGGTACACAGTAATGGTAGTCAGTTACCTAAGGGTCTGATACCTAGGGCACCCCACGATAGTGGCGGTAAGTCCCTTCTTTGAGGAGTGGCTCACCTTCCGTCTGACGCAGGTACTCACCGGACACGGTTGTTTCGGGAGGTACCTGCACCGAATCAGGCGGGAGGAAACCCCCGGATGCCACCATTGCGAGGATCGGCTGGAGGACACGGTGGAGCACAATGTGGAGGTGTGTCCCGCTTGGGCGGAGACCCGCCGTGTTCTCGTAGCGGCGATCGGCGGCGGCGACCTCTCGCGTCCGGCCCTGGTGCAAGCCATGGTCCGGGGCGAGGTGGAATGGGACGCCGTCGCCTCCTTCTGCGAAGCAGTGATGCTAGCGAAGGAGGTGGCGGAACGTGAGAGGGAGAGAACCTCTCGTCCCAGCCGCCGCGGGAGGCGCTCCGGGCGTCGGGGGCCACGTGATGGCTTCTAGCCACCGTAGACGCGGGCCTGTGGACGGTGAGTGATGGGTAAGCTCGCCGTCCGTCCGTCTTATGACGACGACAGGCCGTGTCGACGGCGCGTTCGTGTTCCACGCGCGCCTCAAAGAGATGTCAGCAACATGGTAGGGGCCCGCAAGGGCCGACGCCTGTCGAGGCTGCGGGTTGTTCGCAAGGGATACCGCGGCCTCGACATGTAGGGCGAAGAAGGAACATGGGTGGTTTTTAGTCAGTAGAAGTCTGACACTCCCTTTCGCTCTGCCCAAGAGCGGGAGGGGTTATTTGATGATTTCCCAACCCCCAAAAAAAAAAAAAAGCGTCTGATATCTTCCATTTTGTTCCTTTGTAAGAGGGGTCAGGTAACTAGGTCTCAATCTCTAACTCTCTACAGACATACTTCCTCGAAAGAACCCCTCCACTGCCTCTTCAGTCAGTTATTACCCCATAGGTGGGTCATTATAACAGTCTATGTTAATCGTTAGTTATTATAATCTCACATACACTCGATTTTTTGTCAGGGTTACTGCGATAATGCAAACGTGACGGTAAATGAAACTGCAGAGGCCGCATTTTTTTTATTCTATAAAATTAAACAAGTTTGCAATTTGTTATTTCAATCACTGTAAAAGAAAACACACACCATTAAAAGACAATTGCAAACAAAACTAACTTAGCAAAACAAAAGTAACTTGCCTTTTTTTTTTATTGGGGGTTGGGTAATCATCAAATAACCCCTCCCGCTCTTGGGCAGAGTGGAAGGGAGTGTCAGACTTGTACTGACTAAAAATCACCTATGTTCCTTCTTAGCCCTTGCGCCGGGGCCGCGGTATCTCTTTCGAACAACCCGCAGTCCCGACGGGGAAATTAACTTACCTTAAGAAACTAAATGAAAATGGGTACCTAATAATATTGTATTTATCTGTAGAAGCTTGTAATTAATAATTTAGTTGTTATTATTATGTATGTATATAATAATATACTGTTTTTATTATTTTTTTCTGATTTATAGCTGTTGAAGATTTTTAACCGACTTTCAAAAAAGGAGGAGGTTCTCTATTCGTGTTGGGACTAGTTAGTAGTATTGGTAGTCTTACGAAGATTTCTTCTCAATTCAAATGATATGATATCAGCAGTAAGTAGTGATATCAACAATAAGTAAGGTTTGAAAGTATTGGAAAAGTGAAAATAAAACGAAATAATATGCAATCAGTTATTCTAATCACTTGACAAAAAAAAAATACAAACTTATTACAAACTTATTAAAAAAATAACAATTACAATTTAACAACAGCTTTACCGATATTTTCACCGTTCAGCATTCCTACAAAAGCGTCAAATATGTTCTCAAAACCTTCAGTGATATGTTCTCTAGGTGTCAGCTGTCCACTGTGAATCCATTTAAGGAGTTGGTCAAAGGCTTCAGGAAAGCGGTGTAGTTCATCCCAAATTACAAAACCAGTAATAGTTAATCGCTTAAACAAAATAACCGGCTGTAAGAGTGTCGCTTTAGGCTTATTTGCGGGGTCCGCGTTGTAAGAACTGATGCTCCCAACAACTGCCACACGACCGTATAAGTTCATTTGGTACATGATCGCACTGCTAAGCTCACCTCCCACGTTGTCGTAGTAACAGTCCACGCCTTCAGGAGCAGCTTCCTTTAATGCAGCCGAGATGTCAGCGGTCTTGTAGTTGATTGCTTTGTCGAAACCGATGGACTCCAGCCACTTCACTTTATCATCAGAGCCAGCGAAACCGATGACCTTGCAGCCCTTGATCTTCGCAATCTGTCCAACGAGGGAGCCTACTGCCCCAGCAGCGCCACTCACTACTACTGTTTCGCCAGCTTTCGGTTTGCAGTATTCCAGAAATCCGAAGTAAGCAGTAGCGCCTGGCATTCCGACGGCTCCAACTGCCAACGAGTTTGATAATCCATTCAGATTTGGCACCTTATAAATTTTCCCGGAATTCTTGTCGACTTCGCTAGTATCGAGGATGCGGTAGTCACACCAGCCCTTATGGGAGACGACTCTTGTTCCGACTGGGTACTCAGGGTCCTTCGATTGTTCCACTAAACCGACTTGTAAGCCGAACATGTCGTAACGCTTGGCTGGGCTATATATCCGCAAGTACGGGTCCACACTCACCCACTCAACTTTGACGAGGATCTCTCCATTCTTGAGTGGCGGCAGCTCGTATTCCACAATTTCAAAATCTTCTCGTTTGGGTTCACCCTTGAACTCGTTAACAACCACATATTTCCGTGCTTTCACCATGATGTCCTCTTTGAAACTGACAAGCGACTGACAGTGGAGTTTCATTGTTTACTATTTATAGTAATCAACAGCATTGTAGCATCCAAATGACTGGCATTTTTGTTTATAGATAACCCTTGTATCAATTTAACACATAGATAATAATTTTTTGGGCGAAGTCATAATTATCCAAAATGTGTTCGTCACGTCCGCGTATTGCTCAATAGAACCTGCTTACCGACTTAGTATGTCATGTTGCGTTTGCGTTGTAGCGTCAACAGGTACCTACCTGTACCGGTACCGCAAAACACAAACGACAAACTAATCGCATTCATCATCATCTGCCTAGCATTTTCCCAACTATGTTGGGGTCGGCTTCCAGTCTAACCGGATGCAGCTGAATACCAGTATTTTACATGGAGCGACTGCCTATCTGACAGAAACCACAAAACGCCACTTGCTACGATCCTTACATACTCCTTTTGCCTCGTCCACATTCATACCTCTGGTCATACACGCATGCCGGTTACGAGTAGTACGCACCTGTCCTTTCTGAAGAACGGCACCAATAAGATCAGTGTATGTCTTTCTTTGCGTCCCTTCCCAGCGTTGCCACTCACATTTGCCTTGTAAATACCTTTCGTTAATGGACTTTCACTCATCCTCTCCACATGACCAACATAATTGGCCTGGTGTTGGTCGTGAGGTCCCCGTCGTGATGTCAAATCGATGGTGGGTGGTCTTATAATATTTGTCGCCAAGTTCCTACACAATTCCTGTGCAACAGTCTGTTCAGTGCCATAATAAAATTATCTTTAAGATATGATATGAGATCTTCAAAATGTATTTATATATCCTGTATACAAAGTACAGAAAACTGATATTTCTCTGTTAATCCATTGAAAAGAATTAATGATGATTTTTAAGAATAAAATAATTTCTTAACTAATTATTTAAACAATTGAAATATAAAAAAAACGATTATAAACAATAAAAAAATATATTTAAGATTTTTTTTTTAAAAAAAAGTCATTTCACCTATGCAGGTGAAATGACTTTAAAAAAATATATATTTAACATTTAATTAAAAAAATCTTGTAAAAAAGAATAATTAAAAATCTTAAATATATTTTAATAAATTAACTCTAATTGAATAATTTTTTTTTTACAAGATTTTTTTTTTTAAATATGTTTTCTTAAATATATTTTTTTAATAAGATTATGTTATTATTATATTTATTTATATATTATTGCTGGAGGATATCAATGAAAGGCAACACTTTTTTCTGGTCGAAAATGTTAATATTATTGTCACTGTGATAATAAAACTTACTATTAGGTATGATAAAATAGGCTAAAAAAATAAAATTGGTACACAACATGCATTCAGAACATTATTTACTAGACCTTGACCAATGCCTTCCCGTAACTTTCACCGGCAAGCATTTCCGACATTGCCTTCACAATATTATCGAAACCTTCAGTGACGTGTTCCTTAACCTTCAATTCTCCGCTTCGCATCCATTTTGTTAGATCAGCAAATGCAGATTTGTGATTGTTATGGTGGTGGTGTTCCGAATCAAAAATAAAACATTTTTGAATTTACTAGATATTTAATCCACATGTAGTGCTAACAGTGGTTTGTTTGAAACTTTAAAAGTGACTGACAGATTTTCTTGTTCCTAGCATTTATACCATCGGCGGAAAATCTCTACACCGCGATTTAGAAAACCGTCATAAATCGATCATCGCCATCTAGTTACAAATACTTAAACTAATATAACCTTTGACACATGACAATGAACCTTTTTGTTCATGCGGTTCAACGGGTTCAACAAACACAGTTCTTCTCGCTGTAGGCTGGGAACATTTTGTTGCCTTTGCTGTTCGTTTCATGCATTGTTTTAAATTATCAACAATATTATTATCAGCCTCTCTCTTCATAAAACAATATTTGTCATAAATCATTTTTCTCAATTGTTAAGTAAAACACTTTCGTAAAACTTTAGTGCGCGATGGTATTTTGAGAACGAACGTAACGTAGACAGACTGACGGACCAATAGCGTACCGGCAAAAATGCATCGCGGGTATCGCCCCCCCGCCCCCACCTTTCATACTACCAAATAGACCGATAAATCGCCTAACGCGCATTAGGCGATTTATCTTGACCGCCAGCGTTCTTCTTACGTGGCGCGACCTGTACCCAAAAGATTTGCACGCCATGAGAAATGGCACACATGTCGTGAGCCACTCTTATTTACCGACTGCGGCGAAACCCAAAAGGAGGGTTATGTGTTTTATTATCTTGCATGCATGTAATATTTTAATTCTGTATGTAAACCTGTTGTAGGTTTAAGCAGATAAAATATCTTATTCTTATCAAATCGGCCATTTCATCAAGGATCTGTATTTTTAATAGTTACCTGCATGTTTCTATATTTGCAATTTTATATTTATATACGTCCAATGTATGGAGACTTTGGGGGGTATGAGGAACAGGGTGTAAAGTTCATAATCATTCCTCATCCCCCATAGAAAAGAGAGGATCCTCCGACCACCAGACACAACACCCGTCTGTGTTGTGTCTGGTGGGCTAACTGCCCGACATATGTCAGTCGGGATTTTCCATGGTTGATAGCGCGAAGTAAGATTAGCCAATTTGTTCGCATATGTCGCTGTCGTCACATCACTCTCCTCCGAGACCGGAGGTCGATAGCAGGCTGAGGCTTGATGCTTGCCAGGCCAGTGGAAGGTTCCAGTGAGTTGAAACCGAATGCCACATAGTTCTCGGTGAGTCGGCACTGTCTGCGGTGATGCCCCAGTGCGTCAGGGTAATGCTGCATTATGCTCCAATGAGTCGGAGTGATGCATCACTCCGACTCATTGGAGCGATCTTGGTACAGCTCACTGCACTTCGGCCGGTCAGCAAGCAGGGACGCACCTCTCCCCTGGTCGAAGCAGCTGGCAGCCTTCGGTAACTGGCTACCGAAGTGCAGTGAGCTGTACCAAGATCGCTGATGAGGCTGAGAGTGATGACCAGGTATGCGCTTCCGCTGCATGCCGGTGGTCAGGATACCCGATGAAGCCGTGGTTGCTGGCTGGCGGTATGACTCGCTGCTCAAAGGCTTGAGTAAGTGATGATGTGTGAAGTACCTGCACGAAGGCTGCGTTCATGCTCGGGGTCACCAGTTTGGGGGGTATGAGGAAGGGTGTAAAGTTCCTCATCCCCCGTAGAAAGGGAGGATCCTCCGACCAGAATGGTGTTGTGTCTGGTGGGCTAACTGCCCGACATATGTGTGTCGGGATTTTCCATATACGCTAATGTCGCGGATAAAGTTGATAGCGCGATGTAGGATTAGCCAATTAGTTTGCATGTGTTGCGATAGATGTCGCTGTCACCACAGAGACCATTGCCGAATACCAAGGCCAAGTACCATTGTATTACTATGCTCATAAATTCGTGATCATGCTTTTGACCGTTGGACTCAAGTAATATTGCTTTTACCAGAACGATTTATTTTACGGCGATGGTGTGGCGGCTGTACTACGCTATGGCGGTGGTACAAAGTAATAGTAGTCAGTTACCTAAGGGTCTGATACCTTTCATTTTGTTCCTTTGTAAGCGGGGTCAGGTAACTAGGTCTCAGTCTCTAACTCTCTACAGACATACTTCCTCGAAAGAACCCCTCCACTGCCTCTCCAGTCTACTTATCCCCATAGCTGGTATATTATAACAGTCTATATTCATTGTCAGTTATATAATCTCACATACACCCGATTTTTTGTCAGGGTTACTGCGATAATGCAAACGTGACGGTAAATGAAACTGCAGAGGCCGCATTTTTTTAAATTCTTGTTCTATTTTAGGAATCCGTCGCTCGATAAGCTATCACGCTGGTTAATACGATAAACATGTATGGAGAGTAGATAATATTTACATTTAAAAACCGGCCAAGTGCATGTAGGACCACGCACAATGTATCGTAGGGTTCCGTAGACCGTAGTTGCCCATTAAAATAATTGTGAACTTACTAAACTGATTATGCACCCTGCCTACCTGCCTCCGAACTATGATTTTTATTGTAAAAATAAAACAAACTTACATTTGCAGTTTTGAGACCTGCTCTCCCATACATTATGATTGTATAGGAAAATATTTCATACAAGAATATTTTATAAGTTGGTCGACTATTACTCGTAAACTTGTACAGCCTACTCAGCTGTGATAGTTTTCCTCTTATTTTCGTTATATATGCTACTACTATGAATTTTTCCACACTACCCGTATAGGTGATTTAAGTTGCCACACTTGAGTTTTTGTTTTTTTTTTAAACGTTGCCCCACACTAGGAATTTCTCCTGTATCGTGGGTGCGTTTACAAACATTTAAACTCACATACACAAACACACCCAGACCCGAAACAACTATTTGTAGGCCATACAAATATTTGTTCCGTGCGGGAATCGAACCCGCGACACTCAGCGCAGCAGTCCAATCGCTCAGCCACTGCGCCAACCGTGCCGTCAACTACTATATGAGTCTATTACAATTACTGTTTTAAGCTTTTAATAATTGATAACTAAACTTACACGGTCACTTACAGGATTTCTTACGTTATTTTCGACTATTCTGAGTTCACGAGCTGCGAGTGCGATGCTGAGAAGACGAGTAATCAGCAAAACAGCTCAGAATAATTGTTAATATATTTTAACTATAATATATAATCAGCAGTAATACTTAATAAGTTAAAAAAAAATTAAACAAGTTTGCAATTTTTTATTTGTTTGAAAACACACACAAACTATTAAAAGACAATTGCAAACAAAACTAACTTAGCAAAACAATAGTAACTTACCTTTTGGGTGTTGGGTAATCATCAAATAACTCTACCCGCTCTTGGGCAGAGCGGAAGGGAGTGTCAGACTTCTACTGACTAAAAGCCACCCATGTTCCTTCTTAGCCCTTGCGCCGGGGCCGCGGTATCTCTTTCGAACAACCCGCAGCCCCGACGGGGAAAGTGACTTACCTTAAGAAACTAAATGAAAGTAGGTACCTAATAATATTGTATTTATCTGTAGAGGCTTGTAATTAATAATTTAGTTATAGGCACATTATTGTTATTATAATACCTTAATATTCTGTTATTATTATGTATGTATCTATACTGTTTTTATTATTTTTTTCTGATTTATAGCTGCTGAAGATTTTTTAACCAACTTTCAAAAAAGGAGGAGGTTCTCTATTCGTGTTGGGACTAGTTAGTAGTATTGGTAGTCTTACGAAGATTTCTTCTCAATTCAAATGATATGATACCAGCAGTAAGTAGTGATATCAACAATAAGTAAGGTTTGAAAGTATTGGAAAAGTGAAAATAAAACGAAATAATATGCAATCAGTTATTCTAATCACTTGACAAAAAAAAAAAAAAATTACAAACTTATAAAAAAATAACAATTACAATTTAACAACAGCTTTACCGATATTTTCACCGTTCAGCATTCCTACAAAAGCGTCAAATATGTTCTCAAAACCTTCAGTGATATGTTCTCTAGGTGTCAGCTGTCCACTGTGAATCCATTTAAGGAGTTGGTCAAAGGCTTCAGGAAATCGGTGTAGTTCATCCCAAATTACAAAACCAGTAATAGTTAATCGCTTAAACAAAATAACCGGCTGTAAGAGTGTCGCTTTAGGCTTATTTGCGGGGTCCGCGTTGTAAGAACTGATGCTCCCAATAACTGCCACACGACCGTATAAGTTCATTTGGTACATGACCACACTGCTGAGCTCACCTCCCACGTTGTCGAAGTAACAGTCCACGCCTTCAGGAGCAGCTTCCTTTAATGCAGCCGAGATGTCAGCGGTCTTGTAGTTGATTGCTTTGTCGAAACCGATGGACTCCAGCCACTTCACTTTATCATCAGAGCCAGCGAAACCAATGACCTTGCAGCCCTTGATCTTCGCAATCTGTCCAACGAGGGAGCCTACTGCCCCAGCAGCACCGCTCACTACCACTGTTTCGCCAGCTTTCGGTTTGCAGTATTCCAGAAATCCGAAGTAAGCAGTAGCGCCTGGCATTCCGACGGCTCCAACTGCCAACGAGTTTGATAATCCCTTCAGATTTGGCACCTTATAAATTTTCCCGGAATTCTTTTCGACTTCGCTAGTGTCGAGGATGCGGTAGTCACACCAGCCCTTATGGGAGACGACTCTTGTTCCGACTGGGTATCTAGGGTCCTTCGATTGTTCCACTAAACCGACTTGTAAGCCGAACATGTCGTAACGCTCGGCCGAGCTATATATCCGCAGGTACGGGTCCACACTCACCCACTCAACTTTGACGAGGATCTCTCCATTCTTGAGTGGCGGCAGCTCGTATTCCACAATTTCAAAATCTTCACGTTTGGGTTCACCCTTGAACTCTTTAACAACCACATATTTTCGTGCTTTCACCATGATGTCCTCTTTGAAACTGACAAGCGACTGACAGTGGAGTTTCATTGTTTACTATTTATAGTAATCAACAGCGTTGTAGCATCCAAATGACTGGCACTTTTGTTTATAGATAACTCTTGTATCAATTTAACACATAGATAATATTTTTTGGGCGAAGTCATAATTATCCAAAATGTGTTCGTCACGTCCCGCGTCCGCTTATTGCTCAATAGAATCTGCTTACTGACTTATTATATTATGTTGCGATTGCGTTGTAGCGTCAACAGGTAGGTACCTCAAAACACAAACGACAAACTTATCGCATTCAAGGCAAAGAAAAAATGCTTAAGATCTGTTTTCAAGCTGAAATCAAATGACATTAAAATTTGCTTGCCATTACTCAGAAAGTATAAGATAAGTTCTTACCCTACCACACGGTAGGGTAGGGTAGAACATACGTACACACGTATGTATATTTATGGGGCAGCAGTCGTGAATATAACTTACATGTATTTGAAACGCTGAAGTCGAAACGCCCTAATAATGAGATTTGTATGTACAATACTCACAATACAACACTCTATACTTAAAAAATCTTTCTAGGCATGGCACCCAGAATTTATAATACAATTCCTAAGCCTAAGTATACGAGAACAAAATGAGTTAAATGATTTTACAAAGTCCTTTAAACAAATACTTAACTCAAAAGGTATACCGCCGTATACTACTAAATAATCAACTAAGTAGACAACAAATCTATAATGCCGCTTGCATTATAGATATAGGCGTAGCTTGCATTTTAGATTTGTTGTCTATTTGTTGTGTAATTTATTGATATTTGTTGTTAATTATAACCAACAAATAAACAAGAAAGATGCAATTTTTATTTTACTTTTTCTAAAAGTTTTGTTTTTGGAGCGTTCAAGTATTACATAACGATTTTTTGAACTACGCGTTACGTAACATTGTTTTCACAATATATTTTTTTCGTATTCCGCAATAAGTCTATTTTTAATGATTTTCGTTGTAGGTACTCATTTGTCGATCTTTACCTTCAAATAACCGTGACACTTTGGGGTACCGTGTTACTGGACATTTTTTGTTCGTCTAAATGTCCTCTATCCATACATTCAACTTTCATCGTGGGCCGCGATTTCGAAAAAAAAACAAAATGGCCGGCGGGTTGATATGCCACATCGGTTTTATCCCCTTTTAAGCAAAGAATGGTCAATTGGTGGTTACGTAACGTTTTACTAGGGGAAGGGAGTACCTACTGAAAAAAACGTTACGTCAAATCGATTGTGGTCTTTTAATCTTTGTTTGCGACAAAGAACACACACACATGTACACAATTCCTGTGCAACAGTCTGTTCAGTGCCACAATTATCTTCGAAACATTTTGAAGATAATAATTATATTATCTTCAAAATGTATTAATATGTATCCTAGCTGTATATAGGAAATAATTTGAAAAATGTCATAAGTAATGTGTTTCGACTTGACTTTGACTGCACATCGTTTTAGAAGCTGTCATTCGTATCATCACATACTCTGTTGGGTGACCATTACAGCACATATATTATTATTACGTTGGTACTTAAAATAGTGCCACTTCTTGTAAAATGCTATTCTCAGATTTAGGTAAGGTAGTATGATTGTAAGTAAGGGACAGCTATAAAATATTGGTACGTGGAGGATATCAATGAAAGGCAACACTTGTTTCTGGTCGAAAATGTTAATATTATTGTCACTGTGATAATAAAACTTACTACTTAGGTATGACAAAATAGGCTAAAAAAATAAAATTAGTACACAACATGCATTCAGAACATTATTTACTAGACCTTGACCAATGCCTTCCCGAAATTTTCACCGGCAAGCATTTCCGACATTGCCTTCACAACATTATTGAAACCTTCAGTAACGTGTTCCTTAACCTTCAATTCTCCGCTTCGAATCCATTTCGTTAGATCAGCAAATGCAGATTCCCACATAAAATACCAACGCAAAGCTTGAAAGCCTTCAACTCGAAGCTGCTGTCTCAGAATAATCATTGTTATACCGTTATTATAATAATCATCTGACTTGGTTTTGTAACGGTTTCGATCGTGGTAACTTATACACCCGCAAATAGCAACTCTACCAAGAGGTTTCATCTGTGTCATGATGTCATAACTTAACGCATCGCCAACATTGTCAAAGTAGCAGTCGATGCCGTCTGGAGCAGCTTTCTTCAAGACGTTAACGACATTTACAGTTTTATAGTTATAAGCATAATCGAAATTAAGTTCTTTTTTTAACCTGACCGCCTTATCATTACTGCCCGTAAATCCTATCACCGTGCAGCCCTTTATCTTTGCTATTTGCCCAACTATGGTACCGATGCAGCCAGCAGCTGACGTGACCACCACCGTGTGCCCACTTTTAGGTTTACAAATTTTGAGGAACCCGAAGTATGCAGCAACACCCGAATAACCAACGGCGCCGATACCCAAAGATATAGGTAAACCATCTAAATCTGGCAATTTATAAGCAACTACAACTGCTATATCACTTTTTTTGGCTCGCACTATTGCATCGGGGTTGTATACGCAGTAGTCACACCAACCTTGATGAGATATTACCCGAGTGCCAATTGGGTATCTCTCGTTCTTTGACTTCTCAACAACTCCGAGTTGGTAACCGAATTGGTCGTATGGAGTATCGGAACCTGTATAAAAGAATCCCAAATATGCGTCCATACTTAGCCACTCCACCTTGACGAGGATTTCCTGATCTTGTATGGGTGGTAGATCGTACTTCACGATTTTGCAGTCGGAACTTGTGAGTGGTCCAGTGTAACGTCTAAGAATTATATATTTGCGTGCCTTCTGCACCATGTTTTTTTTTCTGAAAATGAAGATTAGGGTAAATATTATTTAAAATTTTAAGTCATCACCACCATAATTTTAGATAGTCTGCTAGTTGTGCCCCGCCCGGTTTTTAGGGTTCCGTAACCGAATGGCAAAAAACGGAACCCTTATAGATTCGTCATGTCTGCCTGTCCGTCCGTATGTCGATACTTTTATGACTACAAAGTTAAAACTTGGTAGGTACATGTATTCTGTGAATTGCTTTACGATATTTATACAAAAATAGAAGATTTAGGGGGGGCTCACCATACACGGAACTAAATCTAAAAACAACTTTTTTCATTAAACCTATTCGTGTGCCAGTCTATCAATAGGTCTTTAAAATGCCATTGAGGTTCCAAAAACCATTTTTTCTCAAAGTCAATCGTTTAAAAGATAGACACTTCCACCAAAGTAGTAAAATGTGACCCCCCCCCTAACTTTTAAACTAAGAGAGCGAAACATCTAAAAAAAATATATGCTGTAGATCGCAATAAAAACTTTCAACCAAAATTAATTTTAACTATATAGTGAATAGTTTTTGAGATATAGCACATTTAAAAACCGCAAAAATAACTTTGTCATTCATGCAAACACGATGAAAAACAAACTTATCACTAAATATGTTTTTCAAAGGTTGTTTTGTTTTTTTAAAGGGGGCTTCCGTACTACGATGGTACGGAACCCATCATGTGCAAGTCCGACTTGAACTTGGCCAGTTTTTTTTTTCAGAAATCTTCCCTGGCGTATGCAGAACAACTGTGCAAAATTTTAGCCGTTTATTTTCAAATAATATAGATTTATTCTATACACAAGCCTTACCACGGGGTATCGTATTACCCAGTACTAACAAGGTTGTTGAGGTAAGATAGGCAGTCGCTTCTTGTAAAATACTGGTATTCAGCTGAATCCGGTAAGACTACATGGTTGGCGGATAATGATGTTAACAAAATTTTAAATAGAAACAATGATTGTCTCAAACTTACTTAGATGTCCGTGAGTGAGAAAGACCTTTCTTCACGACTTGTCCATATAGCATTGATAGATTACTTTAGCTTTATTATATTTTTATAGATTAGTTCAAGTACAGATACTACTGGTTTTCACGGCCTTGCTTGCGTTTGATTTACGGAATAAACTAAAAACTAGAAATCATGCGACATCCACCAACGGGAGCGTGTGGTGGATTACGGCCCACCTCTCCCAGGCCTTGCTTCTCCTCCAGGGTGGAGACCACTGTCTCAGATGTAGGAGAATTATAGGCTAATTATGCTCATTTAATAGAGAAGAATTAATGCGATAAGAATAATTAAAATCTCAATTTAGTTCAAAATAATTTCTTCTGAGCCCTAAAATAGTCCCACTTCTTCTGTAGCTTAAAAAATATTATAAAAAAGCATATTTGGTATAAATGACAACAAAACCGACTTTATATCGATTGTTTCATTCTAGCTGTTTGTAATCATAAATAATAATTGACCATTATGTTCCAGAAAGGTTTGATTAAAAAATGTGATTCGATTAGAAATCTATAATAGAACAACGGTATTTTAGTAGAAAGAAAATGTGTGTAATACTTAGTTAAGCTAATTAAAACCATTATTGTTACAATATGTTTTATAGATGAATACTACTACATTCTTTAGGTCGCTTAAGGTAATGTCATAACATAACATCAAGGGTGAAATCTCCGAAGTATTACGCAGTGGTGTTGGCCCCCATGTAATGAAGAAGTTCAAACAGAGAATCTGTCTGACCTGGAAATCTCCCTTTGAAAATGCTCTGTAGCAGATAACCCTTGAGAACTGGATTAGTCCAACGAGGCATATTTTAGAGATTTTATTACAGAAATACAGCTTGACATAGATTTCGGACCCAGGACCCAGGACCCATTTCTTTTTTGTTTGGTGTGGGAAATCGGTAGGGACACACTGTGTCAAACTTCTACTGACTAAAAACCACCCATGTTCCCTCTTAGCCCTTTGTGTCGAGGCCGCTATATCTCTTTCGAACAACCCACAGCCCCAACGGGAGAACCCTTTGTTCAGTGTTTCTAATTATCGTTGAATGGTACATATACTTTCCAGCGTTCTCCATTAACCGAGTACCTGTTCCTGCCATGGCTGGGCGCGACACTGCGGGGCCTGTTCCTGCGGCAAGCTCCCACAGCCGGAGCACTGCTCTACACCATGGCTGTCGTCAACGGCAACATCAACCCTCTGTTCCTTACTGCCTTCTCTTTTCTGTTCCGTAAGTATTTTTTTTGAATTTTACTTTATATGGATTGTTTGAAGCCGACAACCTACCTCTTCTACCGAAGCGATGGTTGTATTTCTTTTTTCTTTCTATAATGGTTGTACAGTTGGTTGTGTAGTGGTGGTTATTTTTGTAGTTCCTGTGCTTGTCCAAATAAATATTTTTCTTTCTTTCTTTCTTTTACTACCAGTCGCATCACAAATTTATCATTTCACAGACAGTTGAAGTGTCTTTTTATACGTGTATGTACGTGTACGTCTAGGTAAACCGATATACTTTTCTAAACGAACCATATGCCATGTTGCTAGTATTCAAGTCATCATCTTGCTGCCCTTATCCCATGTTTATTTGGGGTCGGCGCAACACGTTTTTTTCTTACATATCTCTCCTGTCAGTCGACTCGCTATCATTTATTCCATTTATCACTCCTCGGTTGCATTTTCCTTATCGATCGAGTTTCTAGGAGTTCCTAGTTTTGCAAAGGAAGGATGTAAAATCAGAGATGACGGTCAGAGGTGGCTGGTACAGAAGAAAAAGACCTGATTTTAAGTAAACAAAGTTAGGGTGGCATGGTACATACGTAAAGGGCCGTGAGTCACTAAGGGGTCATCAACTAAGTTCATCATCATCAGCATTTTCCACTACTGCGTCTCACATCTTACGAATCCCTACAACCATCACCAGGTCACCAGTCCACCTAGTGGACCTAAACTAAATAGGGTAGTTGACCGACATAGAAAAATATGATTCTGTTTAGTCCGACTGTTAGATTATTAAAAAATATTGGATACGTATTTTTTGTTTTATCAAATTAATAAAAAAAATTACGAAAATAAAACGTCTCAAAGATCGTGAGTGGGAGCTGGTGACGTCACTTTCTGGTAAAAAATGTACCGAACTGTGACGTAACGCGACTTTTCGAAGCACAGTATCGTCTTCATTTATTGTTTACATGAAAAAAGAAAAAATACGTGTCCAATAATTTTTGGAAATCTATCTGACGGACTAATTAGATCTTTTTAGTTAACTACCCTATTGAGCATTTTTTTCTTATCGAATTTATTTTTTAAATGACAGTGTTGGAGGCGCGACTGTGGCTTGAGATCGCCCGTCTGGTGCGGGCGCGATGGGAGCGACGCCAACACGGCATCTTGTCTCGCGACTCGGAGTACGAGGTCCAAACTCTCTGGAGCAACGAAGACGTGCAGAGCATCGAAATGCGCAACTACGTGTATTAGCTCGTGATTTATAAATTATTGTAATAAAAAAGATAAATTGGTAAACTTTTGTAAAGATTGAATTTAGGGCGAATTTCACCAATGGAAGTGATTGCGATCAACTTATCCAAACCAATTTCCATGTCCACTACGGCACTGGCCGCTCTTGAACGCCGTTGAGAAGTACTGATCGTGTTCAGATTAATTGTTGAAAACCGCCCTTAGTGATGTGACGTTCTTCTCCATTTGTATAAAATGATTTTTCTTACCTAAACGGACGAGCAACTAAAAGTTGCTCATTCCTTTTTTTTATTTTTCAGTGAGTAACGTGTAGTTGTGATTTGTGAAGTGTTCTTAAATGTCGGTTGTTTCTATTTTTGTCAGAACTGCCTAATATCCAATGATGCTAAATTTTGTGCAAAATCAAAAATTCTCGTCTCTTGATGAACTTTTTTGAATGAGATACTTTATGATTAAGTTATAAAAAAAATAAAAGTAATTTGCGTTTTTTATTTACGTTATTTATTTTCGTAATGCAAGAGTGTTCCTGAAGCTTATAGTTTATTTAAAATACAAATTATACATTGTCTAATGAAAATATAAGTCATATTAGAATAAATAAGAAACGAACCGACTAAGACGTCAAATAATTATTAGTCAGGGATTGATGTTAAGAAAACAAAATATTTACATTATAAATCTCTTTAATCCAAAGGCGAAAACCTATTCATAAAAGTACTTACAAATAAATCCTGACCTAGAAAATATACAACTGGGTCCTAAAAATTATAACTAAAGTTAAGAAACAAAATAACTACAAATATTATTATCACAATCGACTTTGGTACTATTTCTAGTCATTACAAATATAATTCGATCGCTATACTATATGTTCATGGATATTTGTTTCCATTTTCTTATACACATACCTACTAGGAAATGTCGTGAGGAAAGTTTTGATTATGAATGTGCATGGATGGTTGTAAGAGTACAGGAAGACAAGAAACGATGGATGGACTATGTGTCTTTTACACAACAAGTAAAGGATGATATGGCAAGAAAGAATAGTGCCCAATGAGATGAGTAAGGCTGCTTTTCCACCAGAGATGTGCTATGCAGCTATGCTACGAAGATGTAATAGCTAAGCTGTGAAACTATGTGACCGTTTCCCCTGATACTAATCTATGTAGCGGTGCGAGTAAGATGTGCTATGAAGATGCGCCGCCGCAAAGTAGCTGCGCGAGCAAGATGCGCAGCTCGGGATAGGGAAGCGGCCAGGGCGGCCATACTGTGGGTACTCTGCTCTGCACATAGCTACACCACTCGTGACGACCCATAGCAGGCATCCATAGCAACGTAGCATACCACATCTCTGGTGGAAAATCACCCTTATAGTATGGAAGATGCGCACACCCCAAATGAATTGATACATGGGCAGGTGAATGATGATGATGTATTATATACTACGGATTCATACATACCTACTGATTAAAGGCAAAATTCACCAATAAACAACAACAACAACATAACATTTATTTATTTTCAGGCTACTTGGCCCATAGATAAATACCTTACAGACTAACATACATATGATAATATAATACAACTTGTGTATAAAACTAAACCACATCTAAACCGAGTTCACGTTGTTAGTGTCATTATTGTTGTTGAACAGTGATATGAGTGACAACTATTGAACGCGGTTAGATATTCTGATCACGTTTAGCTTAATTGGTGAATTCTTTCAAAGTGATATTACCACGTTTACAAGTAAATAAAGTCTAATATTGATTATTTATAAACATTCAAAAACACATCACTCTTCTTTCGCAGTTGGGTAAAAAATGTATGGTCAACAGAAACAAGGTGTGTGAAAACTTCAGCTCAATCAGAAACCAAAAGTCGATCAAATGTTACTTGCAAGATTTGCATACAGACAGACAGACACCGGGGAGTCGCTTGTGAAAAGTGAGCGCTCTTTTGAAGTTTTATCAAATTAAAGCTTGTGTGAAGTACCTAGGTCTAAGGATATTGATCACGATGTGGAGGTTTTGTGACGATCTATAAAATACTTCATCAATTGCTTATCTTGGCTTTTATGTCAATGATGACTTAACATTAACGGCATGATTTTCAGTTTCGTGTAGGTATTTCGGGCTCGAAAATACGAAATGACAAAACAAAAGTAGGTCTTATCTTGAGTCACATGTACTCTAGATAAGGCTGACTGATATACTCGTAATTGTGTAGATAAAATGGAATTAAGATTGAATGAACATGCAAATGGATTTTTCATAATTTATTTTATAAAGGCTCTTTTTGCTCGGCAATGATCAAGTAGGTAAGATATATATTTTTAATTATAATTTTAGGACAGCGCATGGCAGCTTTAAATATGTACTGCATAATGTTTAGTGAATTGTGGGATATATTAACACGTGGTTTCAGCCTCAGTAATCATCAAATAGTTAAAATGATTAAATTGAAAATCAAAAATGTTAAATTGGTTCTTAATCTAATACATTGAAAGATCAAAATGGTGTGGAGGGTGGTTTAGAAATTAGAAAGATCAACGTTGTTACCGCAACGTGTGTTACCACTAGTAGCGGCAAGTGCCATATCGTAGCAATAGTGCTACAAGCTACGGCGTAGGAGTTCGTAGAGCAGTTACGCACCGAGGACTGGATTTTACATTTTTCATAATGTTACTTCACGAAACCGTCAACCATTCTCTACATCAAACTAATAAGTAAACGAATTTACAATCAGGGATAAAAAAAACACGATTTACTGCGTTACTCAATTCTCAAGGCACTTAAAACATTGTACTAATATACCAAGAGAATATAGACTATCAGAAAGTATACGTTATTTTATAAAACCTATAAGCTGTCTGTGCATGTTTCTAATATAGATATGAAGGAGCCCCGAATATGAAGTTTGGATCACGGTTGTTTTGAATGTTACAAAGTTAAAGGTGTTTAAAATTGGTACTCACTTACGTCAAAGTATAAAGGTGAGTTTTATATATTTTATTTGGAATAAATAAACAACTTCGTCCATTATCAGACACTTGGCCACCCCTGGCCAGACACTGACTGCGATACTCAGAGATATTTAATGATTACTTAAACAGTCACTTAGTAAAGATTTGACATACTTTTGTATGACAAAACTGTCAAAATCTTTACTAAGTGATGGCCTAAGTCATCATTAGAGCACTCTGAGTGCGGCAGTCAGAAATTATAATAATATGTACGCGCCTGCTCATAGTTTGAGAACAAATTTTATACACCTTTGATAGCTTGTAACTTTCAATGCATCCGTGATCCACACTTCATATTCGGAGATCGTGCATACCTTTATTAGGGACTACACATACAAACTCTCAGGTTTTATGAAATAACGTAGGTCTGATCGTCGCGGGTTCCTACTGCGGTACTCAGAGATATTTAATGATTACATTAGCCGTCACTTAGTAAAGATTTGACATACTTTTGTATGACAAAACTGTCAAAACCTATACTAAGTGATGGCCTAAGTAATCATTAAAGCTCTCTGAGTGCGTCAGTTACTCTATAATGTATCCTTTGAATAGTCCAGGGCTCATGGAGATATTTAAAGTAAAGCTAATAGAATGTAGTAATAAAATTTACTTTTTTAACTCGTGATTAAGTTTTAACTTTGACCCCTAATATCTTCGTATCTATAATGGTCCACAGAAATGGTAAATAAAGAATAAAGATTACCGACTCGTCAGTAACGGATTTTGACCGTGAACAAAATTAATGGTTTAAAATGAACTTTAACGCAATGTAAAATTCCTCCTCCAGAGCTCTGAATGAATGAACTAGCAGACTAACTACCTACAACTACTATCACCAAACAGTACACTTGTGTGTGGGGTTCATGGGAGTCCCGGGCGGGCACTGGAACTCACGGGCGAAGTCGTGTGAGTTGGACAGTGTGCCGATGACGCGGAACCTTCCCGGTGAATGGACGGCCGTCTTCAGCTTGTTCCGCATCGCTTCGGGACGCATCGCGCCGCACCACACCTGGAAATATCATGTCGAGAATACGTTTAAGGCCCCTAGCACACGGTGCATTTTAAACGCGCAGACGACGCGCAAATCAAGAGCGTATAGGCGCTTCAAACGCAACCTAGAACCTTAGCACACGAGGCGATCGTGAAACGCGCGTTTACGCGCTGATACAGCGATCCCAAGCCGACCCTTTGAACGCGCTTCAAACGGGTTTCACACGCGCCTTCTATCGTGTTCTACGCGCGTTTGAGTCTATAAGAACGCAAAAATCGGCATCTACATCGCAGACGACGTGCGTTCCTGAAACGTGCGTCATCTGCGCGTTTAAAATCCGTATCGCTATCGTAGCGCCGTACGCTAGGGGTCTAAGTTATGCTTTTAAGTCGGCCTATAAAGGATAATCTATATTCATAAGGGATAAACTGCACTGTTTTACAATCTTGCACGATACAAGTATAGCATGTTCAGCCTATAATGTTCCCAGTGCTGGTACATATACATAGGGCTCCTCTCCATGAGACGGAATGGTTTTTAATCCACCACGCGGGCCCAGTGCGGGTTTGTAGATGTCACATGTCATCAAATGTTTGGTTCTAGGATATGCCGTATGGTTTCCACAATATGTTGAGAGCATTTGACCATTTTGAGAGCAGCGGTGCCATTTCTATTTTGGGAATGTATCAGTCAGATTCTCAGTAGCTGTTACAAAAACGATTATATTTTCGACTAGCTGTGCCCGCGACTTCGTTCGCGTGCTTGTCGGAAACTAAAATGCGTCGCTTAGATAAAAGTACATTAAATCATTGCCCTGCGTTAACTTACTGACGCTGTAGAAAATAAGAAGAGAGTAATGCAAAGTACTGACTATGTCTAATACTAAAGTTTAGATGGATGGGTGTTTGTTAATCAACCACGTCAGAACGGCCGATCGGATCTTGAAGAAATTTGAAACAGGTACATTATAGTCGAAAGGCAGACAGACTGTCGTTGGCGCGTTCGTGTTCCACGCGCGCCTCAAAGATATGTCAGCAACAATTAAGGGGCCCCAAAGGGACGTCTGCCGGGGCTGAGGGTTGTCCGCAAGAGATACCACGGCCCCGAAACACAAAGGGTTAAGAAGGAACGTGGGTGGTTTTTAGTCAGTAGAAGTCTGACACTTTCTTCCGCTCCACCCAGAGCGGGATTAGTCATTTGATAATTTACGAACCACAAAAAAAAGGGGGGATTAGAGGCTGTTTCGAGAGGGTACCTGTACCGAATCTGGCACATCGAATCTGAAATGGCCGCCACCTCCTTCTGCGAAGCAGTAATGCTAGCGAAAGAGGTGGCGGAACGTGAGAGGGAGACAACCTCTCGTCCCAGCCACCGCGGGAGACGCTCCGGGCATCGGGGGCCACGTGATGGCTTCCGGCCACCGTAGGCGCGGGGCTGTGAACGGTGAGTAACGGGCTAGTTAATCGTTCGTCCGTCCTATGACGATGGAGGCGCGTTCGTGTTCCACGCGCGTCTCAAACATTGCTGACATAGCAACATTGAAGGGGCTCCCAAGGACCGACGCCCGTTGGGGCTGCGGGTTCTTCGAAAGAGATACCGCGGCCTCGACACATAGGGCTAACAACACACCACATCTATATGACGACATGGTTGGCGCAATGGCTGGACGATTAACAGTAGCACTGCGTGTCGCAGGTTCGATTCCCACACGGTACAAAAAAAAATATGTCGTGGGTTTTATCTAATTTTAATTTAGTTTAAAAATAAATAGTATTTTAGTACTGTGTAATTGGTAAATTTTTATTTGTTGACTATTCACGAAACATAATGTATGTATGTTTACTATCACCGCGGTTCAGAAAATGACATCAAATGAATAACGCCATCTGTCGAAGACGAAGATAAACTGCTAAAAAAGAGCGATCAAACACTATAAGGTTTAGGCTATGTAGATTTTGAAAACAGCATCATTTAGTCTTATATCTACGTACCTTTTGCTATCATAACTTTTTTAAAGTTATCTTGTGAAGGCATTTAGTAATAAGTACCATATTCGTTCAATAGATGTCGTTGCTTGTCTCATTCTTGACCATAATGATAAGTTCTTCTTGAAAACTATAAATTCATATATCTTTTGATAGAGAGCACCGATTACGATGAAACAAAGACTAAGTAATAGCCCAAGTTACGCACAATATTTATGTATAAAAGTTACCTACATTCGTTTCGTAAATTTGACGTGATGCTTAGTCATCGAAACAGACAAACAGATAAACAGACAAACAGACAAAAATTCCAAAAATGCTGGAAATGTGTTCTGTTGGTTATACTTTAATACCCTGACAATTTTTTTTTTAAATATTTTCGATGTACAAAAACGATTTCTCTACAGATTTATTATATGTATATAGAATATAGAAGAAGATAGATTTACCTGAGCAAAGTTGAGGAAGAATAGCTGAGTATGAGTATGGTTGAGTCCTGGCAGCGTTTCACCCTTGACGCCATGTCGTTGCACCCAGTGCAAGTATGCGCGAAACGCTTGCTTGACTCCGCCATTGTCAGCTATGTTCTCGCCCTGGAGACAATGACACGAGGTAAGGACTGTGCAATAGCGGGGTAATTGCCATAAAGAAGGTACACATCAGACATATATCAGCTGTTGGTGTGAAAATCCCGGTGGAGTAATTGAAAAAAGAACAGAAACCAAGCAGGTACTAAACTGGTGTGAAAGTGCCTGCAAATATAGGAACGACAACATAACATTAAGCCCCCGAGTATCCCCGTAGCCCTTTAAGGTTAAACATTTCACCATTTATTTTTATTTTATTTTATTTATAGGGACAAAAAAACAGTTACATGTTAAGGATAACAATTATGATTCGTTACACAAATAAGCAAACATATAACCCACACCATTGTCCACGGATTAATAGATGGACAAGTAAGGAACGGAAATGTTCGGGGCTGCGGGTTGTTCGAAACAGATACCGCGGCCTCGGCACAAGGGCTAAGAAGGAACATGGGTGGTTTTTAGTCAGTAGAAGTCTGACACTCCCTTCCGCTCTGCTCAAAAGTGGGAGGGGTTATTTGATGATCTCCCCACCCCAAACAAAAAAAAAGGAACGTCAATGTATTTACAATAATATCTTGTTATGTTTAAATGAATTAAGCGAATATAAGTTATGATTGTGAAAGAGAATTTATAGCTAAGGTTTTAAATTTTATACTAGAAAGAGAGAATATATCTATATCGATGAAATGTGTGTTACAGGTTTCCACAAGTTGTGTTATGTTTTGAGTCCCATGTGATAGGGGGCGAGCTTATTGCCTCTAACCTGCCAGCTGCTACTGAGAAATTCCTTTTAGAAAAACCCAAAAACCCTTTACCTGACCGGGGAATCGAACCCAGAACCTCATGCTATGAACGACAACACGTTCTATAATGTAAAACTAAAAATACCCCTCGTTCAAAAGAGTTATAAAACCACCTGAGTATTAACACCATCGAGTTTCATATTAACTTCAGGCACGACATATTGCCCGTACTGATCGATCAGGCACTGCGCGCGACGGTGGAAGGCGTCTATCGCCGAGTCTGACCACCAGCGGTGCAGGTTGCCGTCGCTGTCGAAAAGACGGCCCTTGTCGTCGAACCCGTGGGTTATCTCGTGTCCTGGAAGCAAAAAGCGGAAGAAATTATGATACTAACATAATAATGCCTCGGTATAATACCTATTAGTAAAAGTAGGGGTTAGTAATATGTATATTCTTTGTATGGGGCCATATAAGTATAATAATTATACTAGGAAAATTGCTTACGTAATATAATTAAGCAGTAAGCAATTTTCTCTTAATAATTTCTTAGTAGCATTCAATAAGCCTAGATTTGTGTGTTGTGTTGTTGGTGGCAATAGGCTAATCCCTTTTTTTTGGGTGGAAATTAATCTTAAGTCCCCTCCCACCCCGGTCGGAGGGGGAGGGAGTGTCAGACTTGTACTGACTAAAACACATGTTCCTTTTTGGCCCTTTGTATTCCAGGGTCGTGGTATCTGTTTAGGCTCACCCCATACATGGGATTTAAACATAGGTAGCGAAATGTAGGTATACTATTAGGTATACAGGGTGTAAACGAACCTTTCACGCATCCGTCAACCAAGCATTCTGTACATCAAACTAAGTAACCCTACGCAAAAATTTTTGCTGGGAAATGACTTTTTTTTTTGGGGTCAAAAATCACATTTTACGGTAAAACTCAAAGTAGCACTCTTAAAACATTGTGCTAGTGGATGCTTTGAATAGTGAACGGGTCATGGAGGTAATTTAAGTAAAGTTAAAACCTGAATTACTAGTATTTACAAAAACAGCTGTGAAAAATTTGGAACTTTGACCGCCAATATCTCCGTAACTAGGAGGTTCCCAGGTATGGTCTAGAACAAATCACCCCTCCCGCTCTTGGGTACTGACTAAAAACCACCCATGTTCCTTCTTCGCCCTTCATGTCCAGGCTGCGGTATCCCTTGCGGACAACCCGCAGCCTCGACAGGCGTCGGCCCTTGCGGGCCCCTTCTAAGAACAAATGCCCTTCGTTTGCGTTAAGGGTACTTTACACCCTATATACACGTACACCTTGGCCTAACCCTTCGGGAATTACAAAGCGTGATGATATCTATACTAATATTATGCAGCTGAAGAGTTTGTTTGTTTGAACGCGCTAATCTCAAGAACTACTGGTTGGAATTGAAAACATATAATTTTTTGTTAGATAGTCCATTTATTGAGAATGGTTTTAGGCTATATATAACATCACACTACGACCAATAGGAGCGAAGCATAAATGAAAAATGTTGCAAAAACGGGATTATTCCATAGACCACTCTCTCACTTAGGTGACCCAGACGAAGTTGCACGGGTCAGCTATAGTGTTAGCTAAAGCTTTCGATCGTCACTGTTTAAGAAATTTTCTAACAACAATACTTTACCTATAACAACTCCAATGCCGCCATAGTTCAGTGACCTAGGGAAGTGTCTGTGGTAGAAGGGAGGCTGCAGGATGCCAGCTGGGAACATGATCTGGTTCTTGTTGCGGCTGTAGTACGCGTTGACCACAGCTGGGGCGGTGTTCCATAGGGTCTTATTGACGGGCTGGCCGATTCTGGAATTAAATTATCAGAATTTAATCTAAGGACAAAGCTTTGCCCTGCAGTGGGATTAATAAAATAATAATAAAGCTTTATTAATATTTATAATATTAATAAAATATGTGCTGTCCTATTTGACCCTAGGTTGACTGGTAGAGAATGCCTTGTGGCATTAAGTCCGCCTATGTACCACGTTTGTGCATGAAGTATTAAATAAATAAATAAAATATATACATAATTATTTATGCTAGCCGTGCCTCGCGATTTTACCCACCGCTCAGTTCCTCAGATTCGTAGCGTTATGTCAATGTGTTACCTCTCAAATTAAAGTAATGTGATTTTTTCAAATCAGATTGATAGATTCCAGAGATTAGCGTGTTCAAACAAACAAACAGCAAACACTTCAGGTTCATTTTATTAGTACGTAATACATACATAATTACTATGTTAAGAAGATAGATTAATACATTGGATAGAGAAAAATATGATTGTAGGCGACGTAGGCCATAGAATTGAATTAAGGAGAAGTAACACGTATCTGAATTTTATACGATTGCTTTACTTCAGTAATTCCAGAAGTATTGGGCACCCAAATTCTGCCAGTTATGTTTAAGTCCCATAGGGTGAGAGCCTAATACATGGGAGTCAATTGGGCATAAATTCAAACTTCGTGAATCCTAATTAACTTGTGGCAGTCGTATTGTAGAGCAGATTGAGACGTGAGCCGTCCGTATTACTATTCACCCACACGTCTCTGATTACTTGATTACCTACGTTAGGTACCTGGTTTAGAGATGAATTGCCTCACTGAACTACATAGAAGCGTGTTACATCAACTAGATATTTGAAACCGAGCTACACTTTCTGCAATCTAAGTAAGGTTACATTTTACTTGATTCTCGTGTCACTTACCGCGATTGCTCCATCTTGGTCAAATGCTGCAATATATTCAGAATATTCTCAAAATATTTATCCGGATGTATTTTCACTTCTTTATATCTATCATCCAATTCTTTCTTGTTCAATATAAAATCGGGATACCCTATTCTCAGCATCATAGCGTCTACTTTATGTGCTGCTAGTTTTTTGGTCTTGTCATCGATCCAGTCTGTCATATGAAGTAGTTCTCTGAATGACTGTTGTATCTCTCTTGTCATGTACAGTGTGTCGTTCTTACTCATTTCGTCGAAGTATTTTCTGACGAACATGGACCCTAATGCCATCCCCATGTTGGAGTTGACCTGGGAAACACAATTCTTCCATCTTGGAGGCGCTTGCTCACGGCCAAATAGTATGAAGTAGAACCTGTAAAATAACATAGGGTTAGGTAGAGGTGTATCTAAAAGTACACCCACATTCCACCAGTTATGTACTAGGGGGTCCTGTGTATTAGGGGATCCTATGTATTAGGGGGTCCTATGTACTAGGGGGTCCTATGTATTAGGGGGCCCTAAGTATTAGGGGGAGCCTATTGCCATCAAATCAACAAATCCAGACTTCGTAGCTGCTACTGAGAAATTCCTGATGGAAAGACCCAATATCACTTTGTCCGACCTGGGAATCGAACCCAGGACCACATGATCAGCAGTTACGCTGAT
This sequence comes from Diarsia brunnea, assembly GCA_949774965.1. Classification (NCBI taxonomy): domain Eukaryota; kingdom Metazoa; phylum Arthropoda; class Insecta; order Lepidoptera; family Noctuidae; genus Diarsia; species Diarsia brunnea. Next base: position 14,672,194 of record OX459008.1, on the reverse strand, counting down.
CAACGAAAATATTTACACCAGGTCGGATTAAATTAGGTAACGAAACTCCGCATACGTGATGGTATCGATGTCTGAAAATTAAAAAAAAATACTCTGTTATAAAATACTAAAGGTACACAATAAGGATGAACTCACTGTTGTTTCGCAGACTGAAATCTGTCATCCAGGTTGTTGACCCTGTGTCTCACAAATCTCCAGAGCAGGTAATTTGCCAAAATGCTCGGATCAGTGTCATGTATCAATTGAACTAAATGCTGCCAATGAAAACAGAATGGTGAGGGTTACGAACTTCCGAACGAAAAAATGTGAATGATTGTATTACATTTAACTTGTTCTGTCGCTCAAATTATCTTTCTTGATACAACAAGGCGTTTTTGGCTTGTGGTTTGTATTCAATCTGGTTAAAATAATTTCTAGAACCTTACATGACCCCAATTTATTTATGTCACAAGTTAATAGGTTACTTTTGGGCTAGATCGTTTCATCGGCGACCCCATCTTTGTCCTCAGGATAACATTGAGGTCAAGAGTAGGCCTGTTTAATATTTAAAATACGAATATATAAATGTCTGTCTGTCTATCTGTCACCATTTCACACACTAACGGCTGAATGGATTAGGCACTCAGATAAAACATGATTTAGGTTAACATTTAGAATAGTTTTTATCCTAGTAGTAGTTACGAAACCGTCCAATAACTTCCATAACGTGAGAAAAACATTTAAAACTAGCTTTTGAGTTTTTTAAAAGAGCTATTTACCCTAACATAACACAGAGCAAACAGCACAACAGTTTCATCGTGATGTACAGTCCTGTTCATTACGATGCACAGGTATCGTCTCCACTTCACTTCGGGTACCAGCTCCTCTAGTTTCCCCAGAGGCATCCTACGGTACAGCTCTGATACATTCTTCCTGTCTTCTGGCGCTGATGTGATCTTGGCTAGTCTGGAATATTTGAAAATAGATTATCTTTTCGTGTTTAATTGTTGAAAGCATATAATGAATATTCTAAACTCAATAAAATCTAAAATGCGCGACATCTCGCGCTTGCATTTTAGATTTTATTGTATAGTTTGTGAAACCATGAACTGAATTTATAGTACCTAATAATTTGCACATCGCTGACATTTTGGGTATATTTTGATTTTTTACTGGCAATCAGTTCGTTTAACAAAAAAAGGATGGAAGTCTTACTTTATTTCAAATTCAATCAATTCGTCTGCACTTTTCTTAACGTGGTTAGGATCTCCTCCCAGCAATATTGCAATTTTTATTAAGTAGTTTTTATAGGCGGTCAAATAGACTTTACTTGATTCTTGTAAGAAATAATCCCGTGTTGGTAGTCCTGCAATTACACGTGAAATCATTTGTAAATGTTGTAAATTAAAAAATAAACTAAATAAAACAATAATAATGACGCTACCCAAGCTAGTTTGGTCGAACTGAATTACAAATTCATCAGAGTTTTTAATATCAGGTCCAACCCATTCTGATATTAGAATATCGTTATTGTATAACCTCAGTTTCGCCATTAATTCTAGCCAGTCAAAGTTGGAAGAATTCCAGGCAGGCTTTAGGATCGGCCAGCCACCGAGAATGTCTAATAAATCCACCAGGGGCTGATGTGCACGCTTTTCTAAGATTCCATAATTCATACAAGATTTGAAGAGGAATCTTGCTTTTAGAGCAGCATCACCATCTGCCGGATCGCCTTCCGAAATTATTGAGACACTTTTAACTTTAAGTGTTGTTGTTTTTATCAATTTTCCTTGTAATAACGTGGTTTCTCTTCCTTTTCGTCTTTTATATCTTGCAGTATATGCCATCAATCTTCTACCATTTCGTATTTGGTCAGCCTTAATTTTAAACTTTCTGCTATATTCTTTAGTTTTAACTTCTGCTTCAGATTTCTTGGTTAATCGTTTCATTCTTTCTTTTTCAAGTTTATGTTTACGAGAAAAGTAGTTTCGAAATTTCGTATTGATTTTAGATATTGGTTTTATTATTTCTTTTGATTTTTTGTTTAAATATCTACGAATACGATATACTATTTGAGTTTTATCCTTATCGTTAGAAACATAGCGATGTTCTTCAGCGGTGTTATTAAATAAGCTTGTTGAGTGAGATTCCAATGTGTCAAAACCCTCAGAGTGAAATGCAGCCACGGACTCCTTAAGTGGAGACTTCATCATCATCAGTAAGAAATTGTCTTTTAAGTCTAAATTCGATCCAGGATACTTGCACGGTATTTTATCCTTGCTTTTAAATTCCAACAGTTCTTTTAAGACTGTGTCTAAATTTTCTCGGAGCATTTCAAAGGTATCGTATCTGAAAAGGATGAATATGTTATTTTGGTGGCTTTTTGGTTACACAGCAGTAAGCACAAATAATGACAATAACAAACCCTGCTTTATCAGCTGGAATGGGATTGAGCGCAGGCCAGTTCCCACAGGCATACTGATAAAAATCGTGACACGGATCGGCTTCGGAGTCCATGTATTGTTTCATTATATTTGCTTGTGTAGTTCTGATCTGATCTCTGTCACCTTGACCCTTCCAGAATGCATGAATACCTATAAAAACTTTGCACTAGATTGTCTGAACGTGTTATGTCCAAATTAGGGACACAGTTTGATATAATCATTTGGTACAAATGGGTTTGCAGAGTAACGTACAGCTGCATCCGGTACGACTGAAAGCCGACGTCTAACATAGTTAGGAAAAGTTTAGGTAGATGATGATGATGATGACAGGGCAAAGTGGAATAATCCCAAATTAGGTCCTACACACTATGGAAGGACATACGTCATGCCCGTTGTTGTACGACTAACCTTGGCTCGATTTTGACCACAGTCAATTGGATAATTCGTGATACAACGTACAAACTATTATCGAATTGATTTAGCTGTCTATCACACAATGGACAGGAGAATTGCTTAATGGTTCTAGAATTAACTACCTGGGAACGAGAAGGAAAGAAGAAAATTCCACTAAGTAGGTACTCATTTTATCGTTTGATTGCCTGAGTTGATAGAGGAACCGTATCCACGGTTTTCCGTTTAGCATAGCTCCAATCAATGATAACTAAACCGATCGTTGTACACTGCTGGAAATAGGGCTCTTCAAAACTGCACTGCAATATTCCACCTTTTGCCTCTAGTCTGACTCAACCACCTTTTAAAGCTTGGCTTGGTTACTAATAAATTGGTCTTCTATGCCTAATTCCAGATGGAAGCTACAACCAAAAAAAATCCTCTCAAATATAAAACACCCACACACCTGCATAAGACTTGGAAGGCTTGTATTTGTGTGCGGAGGAGATCATTTCGCCCTCTTCCAGTTCAGGCTGGCCACGAACCTGTTCCACCACGTCATCTAATGGGCCTCGATCCACGTGCGTCTCCGGACGAACTATGCTATTCAATCAACTAGTAGTGTGAACAATTTGTACGGTAAACGCATGTCAGTTATAGTTTAGTTAGAGACCTACTGTTCTTTTAATGTTTTGCAGGGTTATTTCTAAGGCAAGTTTTATTTTATTTGGAAAAATATGATTCTACTAATTTGTTACAAAGATGTGTACAGGGGTAGTCGTAGTTAATTGTGAAACAAAGTTTTTTTTAGCAGCAGTATAATATTAATGGACCTAAAACACACTAATATTGATTATGAACCCTCAATCCTTAGAAGAGATTACCTCTCAATATCTCTATCTTCGTCGTCATACTGATCACTCGAGTCTGAGGTTTCGTATTCCTCTTCAGCCTGGCTTTCACTCTCGTTATCTACGCCATCATCCTCACCTCCTTCATCTTTATGCACCCGATGAGGTCTTTCTTTGCTAAAAGTAGGTTACACAGGCTCCTCAATAATACCAGATAAACTTTTAAGCACTAAGAAACTATGATTGTAGTAAGTCAGAAGAACAGGGGTGGACTTTTGATTCTTTAGAAATGTTGTAATACAACCAGGGTATTACTATCCCACAGCAGGGCACACATAGGCCTCCATTCTCCATTCCAAAATATATGAAGATCTTACACTGGGCTTAACGCTAAAGTACGATTACGGACCCTGCAGGGCACAATCAAAAGTATAAAATTAAATCTAAATCAAGTAACAATTTAAAAACCCACTTACTCATTGTCCTGTGAGGTGAACCTAAAATGGCTCATCCGTTTTACCCTGGTCGGCGTCGCATGCTGCTTGTCCGAAGAACCCCATATCAAAATATCACTGGTCACATTACCCTCATAATTAGTTTCTCGTTTAGAATTAGCATTCGACCGAGCAAGCACTATCTCTTCAGGCGGCAGAAACGACGTACGGAACCCTTGGAACACATCTCTTTCCTCAGGATCCACTTCACCATCCAACCTGGTGAAGACTTTAGGGATGTCTTGAACAGTATATGGGTCAGTAGGGTCCCCTAACAAGTCATGGGGTCTTCTGATAAGGTAGTATGCAGCAGCGACGAGAGCCGCGAAAGTTACTACAGAGAAGAATCTACAGAAAGTTGCACTTCTCGTACTAGGTTCCACTGATACAGTTTGTGATGAGATTCGCGTGTCCACGCGCGTCATGGCAGCTTCTGACTGACAGAGCAACGGCGGACATTCGTAACTGGAACGTCATACATAGCCATACAAACTGCGTAGTGGTCGTTGTAATCTTGACCCTGTTGCAGCCGGCAAGTAAATTGCTTACAATCAACAACAGAATTTATGTACGGCAACTATTTTTAGCTTGTCCCGTTTATGTGAAGATTTTTATTTTAAATTAAGTGTATTCGTGTAAGAATGCACTGGCAATGATGGATGACCTGTTTTAATCGTAAAAAAATGTTCTGACAGTGACAGTTTTGGACACTGAAATAAAGCTTTTTTTGTATATAGGTATTTATTATGGGATTTGTTTGAATAAATCTAAGCACGTTACAATGACTTCGTTTGCGGAACTAACGAAACAAGTACATCTAATCAATGATTTGATTCTAGCCGATATGACTTGCGGTATGTTTATCATTTATATAATTGCTTGAGTGTATATCATGACTATTCATATGTTATCTCACACCTGTTTATGATTACAGGTAAATGTAACACTTCTGCATAATGATATTGAGATATAGTCTAGTCATTTAAGCTTAAATTAGGTAAGAATCTCGGAATTCGAGATACCCAGCTGTAAGTCTGCAAATACTTGTATATTGATACCCTAAAAGTTGTCTCAAAACCTACATATGGTAGGGTGTACGCAACTATTAAATTTTAAGGTCAAAGGTCACAAAAATCGGTTTTTTGGGCTTTTTTTGTAAATATCTCATTTCCTATGGGTTTTTTGCTATTTGTATTATTTTCAATATTGTAGAATACAAAATTCTCTACAAATTTTGTTTAAATTTTTTTTATACGGTGAACCGTTTTCGAGATAGAGGGCGGAGAGCGCGCGGTCACAGGATCACTTCAGGTCAACTGGTGCCTCCGGTCGAAAACGCGCCATATAATAATATAGTTGATGAACTATCGATAAATCAATGATTATAAACATTTGTCAATTTTTATTAACTATTATATTATATTTTATCATTTTTCCCTAACCTATCCACTTTTTATTCAGTATTAATTTATTTAACAACACTTACCTGCCCATGTAATTGCAGAATTGTTAATGAAAATATAGGAATTATATTTGAATTTTAACCTAATTAATATTAATAACTTCTTCCATGATGAAAAAAAAAAACAAATAAATTATGAATTAATCTTTTTATTAAAAAATATCATTCAATACATTTATTTTTATTAAAAGTAAAAAAATGGAATAAAGGGTACAAAAACTACAATTTATACCTTTAATCATCTTCTTCCTCTTCATCGTCGTCTTCTGGCTGCTGGTAAATTTCAAACTGGTCTTCATTATCGTCTTCAACGACATTTGTCTTAAGTTCTTCCATGATTTCGGGGTCAAAGGTTCCATCTTCGTTAATGTCGCTCTGATATGATAGAGCATTGAGGCAAGCTTGCCCATTACATTGGCCACAAGCTAAAGAGCATTGCAAGCCCGCTTTCCTGCATCCGCATCGCGAACCACAACCACTCTTACCACTCTTGCAGTTGCAGAAAATTGTATTTAGCAAATCTTCTGGAGCAGGTGGTAAAATTGTCATGATAGGCTCCAGAAAATCGTTTCGTTTTTTTTTTTTCATTAGTGTAAATGGGAATATAATTATATTATGATTTAAGTTTTTCCCTTCATTATTTTTTAATTTTAGGAAATGGTTATCAGAATTATTGAATAGATGTAGATTTAATGCATGAAGAAAATGATAAAATATAATATAATAGTTAATAAAAATTGACAAATATTTATAATCATTGATTTATCGATAGTTCATCAACTATATATGGCGCGTTTTCGACCGGAGGCACCGGTTTACCTGAAGTGATCCTGTTACCGCGCGCTTTCCGCCGTCTATTTCGAAAACGGTTCACCGTATAAAAAAAAAATTTGAACAAAATTTGTAGAGAATTTTGTATTCTACAATATTGAAAATTAATACAAATAGCAAAAAACCCATAGGAAATGAGATATTTACAAAAAAAGCGCAAAAAACCGATTTTTGTGACCTTTGACTTTAAAATTTAATAGTTGCGTACACCCTACCATATGTAGGTTTTGAGACAACTTTTAGCGTGTCAATATACAAGTATTTACAGACTTACAGCTGGGTATCTCGAATTCCGAGGTGAACTTACTATAATGACTGGACTAATAGGGAAAGTGAGTTCTCAAATGATTACAGCTCATCAATTTCTTGTTAATTTCCCCTTCTTTAGTAAAAGTAGTCAACAAACGAAAATATTTAAATAAATACGAGCAACTATTTACATCTCTTTGTCTTAGATTATATATATATAATCTAAGCTCTTTGTTTACATGTTAATAAATAATGACTACGTCGTTGTGGACTGCTTCGTAGGTCTGAGGTCTCAAGCGCGACTGTGTCCTGGGTTCAATTCCCAGGTCGGGCAATGTGTTATTGGGTTTTTTCATCACGAATTTCTCAGTAGTAGCCACATAGTCTGGAATTGTGCCCGGTTGATGGCCATAGGCTTGCCTCTTTTTACATGGAACTTAAACACAAGTGGCGAAATGTGGGTGTCCTCACAGAACAGATAAAACCTCTTATAACTGTTCTGTGGGTGTCCTGATGGGTTCACTTCTGCTTAACCCTTTGGGAATTACAGGCGTGACGTTATGTTGTATTCTGGTTAATTTCATAACAAAGAAAATTTTCGATTTTTTTTTTCAGATCATTCTAGTTAATGACAATCCAGCCCATTAAAATAAATATTTTTGACTCTTCCTTCTGAACAGATGAATCTGACCGTACCAAAGAGGCGGTCACCTTCAGCAAGCACCTCCTTGCTACCAAGTACTGGTTTGCGCGCATTTCTTACGCGAACAAGAAGAAGTACCTACTGGCTTTGCTTCACGATGTCCGCAGTGCGTGGGTCCTCTCCCTGCTCCTCAAGTCTATGTGGAACTGCCGGCCTAAGGATGCTGTTCTGTCTGTTAGCGAGTTAGTTATTATTCTATTATGGGTACAGCCTTTTTTTTTATGGAGGGTGGAAAACATCAAATGATTTCTTACGCTCTGGGCGGAGAGGCAGTTCCTTCTTAGCCTGTTTTGTCCGAGGCCGCGGTATCTCTTTCGAACAACCCATAGCCTTCAGAAAACCCGCAGCCTATGGGTCATAGATATATACCTTACACGCTAACATGGTTTGGGCGCAGAACGTCAGAAACGCAAAATGACAGATTAGCAAATTAGGAGTTAGATTTTTTTCTCAAATGGTCAGAATCGCAAAATGACAGATTAGCAAAATGACAGGTTCGCGAAAAGACAGATTAGCAAAATGGCAGGTTCACGAAAAGACAGATTAGCAAAATGTCAGAAAAGTGCAATTTTTTTTTGTGGTGAATGAGTCACCTTTTTTTTGGGTTTGGGATATCATCAAATAACACCCCTCCCGCTCTGGGTAGAGTAGAAGGGAGTGTCAGACTTCTACTGACTAAAAATCACCCATGTTCCTTCTTCGCCCTTTGTGTCGAGGCAGAGGATATCTCTTTCGAACCACCCACAGCCCCGACAAGCGTCGGCCCTCGCGGGCCGTGTTTGAGACACCTCAAGTCGTTACTTAAAGTGACTCATGTTTACCACAAAAAAAAACCTTTTTGTTTTTGTTCAAGCTTATGAATGACTCTTTCAACTCGTGTCAAGTGTTTGTCGACATCTCGTTTCTAATATGTTACATTAATTTAGCGGTAAACTTTAAAAAAAAAAAAAAGTAAACATTGCGTTGATTCAATGATTGACATACATTGACGCTAAACGCTAAGGAATGAAATTTAAAAACCTGTTAATAATTTAACAGTTTTTTCAACCTGTTGACCATTGATGATTAACAGTTAAATTACGTTAACCATAAAACCGTCAATGACACATGCCCAGTATAATATTGCTGCAATTTTTGTTGGAATCATCAACGTTAAAATGTACAGTCGAAAGCTTTTCCGCCTGCCCAGTTAAAAATTTTTTCGCATAAATCATGCGTAGGCGCCAAACCCCGCCCCCTCAAAGTTTAGGCCTATTAGAGAAGCGTCAACGTAATTAGTTGCAATCTGCACTGCGCAGCTTAGTGACGTATCCTCTGTACACCTTTTGCGAATTTTACGGACGAACTTTGGCGCGCTTCCCGGACCTTTTGAACATTGACCATTGCTCTGGTTACCTGACCTTTGATTGACTAAACATTAACCTGTGCAATAATTTTGGACTCCTGAGAACCTGTGCTAGAACATTTTGTGCATAATGTCTTCCAGAAATCTCATACAAGAAGAACGAAATGAAATTATAATTTTGCATGGACAAGGATTTAACATCAGTCAAATCGCTGAGCTGAGTCCCAAAATAAAAAAAAACAATATGAATCACATTAAAATGTTTAAATTCTTAAAATGGACTTTATTTTCATAAACATAAAGTCCATTTTAAGAATTTTAAATTTTGAATGTCATTCATATTATGTTCTGCAAAAGCGGCCATTTTAGGCCCGCTGGCTAGATCAACGTTTCACCGCCCTAAAGCCCCATTATTTCAAATTTTATCGAAATCGTTAAAGCCGATTTAGAGAACACGCTTACAATTGCCTGTTAAATAGCATGGGATTTTATAAGATTCTTATAATAAATTTAAAATTACTCACAGAAATCATTGAGTTTTTAATTTACAATTACCAAACCAACACACACGCACCATTAGTAACGAAAGTCAAATTCAGTTAAAGTTTTTTTTCTAATAATGGCAGTTTAAAAATAACAATATCTCTCGTTCGGCGTGCGTCGGTCTCGTCAGTGCGGTGGAATGGTATTGTATTTCATTCATTATTTCTATACAAAGGCGGGGCGGAGCTAGAGAGCGCTTCATGTTGTAAGTGCAAGCAAATATGAGCTTAGTGGTGGTCAGGCGGGAGTGCCCGCGATAGTACACTGTAAATCTGATAAAATGGTGGCGGACAACACCGAAAAGTGCCGTCACCGTAATAAGATCCAAATTGACATTTTTTTTACAAATTTTCTATAATTGTTTACGTTTTGTATTTGAAAAATGTGTATCTTAAAAATAATTTTAATCTCTCGACAAATAAATTAACAAAATGCAAACTTTTAATACTTACAGTTTTATATTTTTCAAAATAAGTATGAAATAATAAATAATAGCAATTCTTATTATTAACGATGTCGACAAATTATGAATTATTTCGATTTCGAATTACACTGATCTTCACATTAAAAAAATTGTATTTAAAAATAATAATTACAATCACAAAATAAAATGTCCTAGGATAAAATATAAATCTGGGTGAGTTTTCCCATAAGATAGACATCGATGTAAAATAATGTAATGATAGATCACAAGGAAGTAATACAAGTAAGAAAATTAGAAGCTTCGGGGTTTAATGATCGCACAGTTATTAATACAGATAGCGAAAGTCGAGAATGCAAACCATTCTTACTACTGATACTCGAAACAGTCACACACCTTACAGCTAACTTAACTACCTCCCGTACCGAGCGGTACTCCAAAGCATGTTACCTTCTTCACAAAGTCGTCAAAATCTCTAATGTTAGTGAAAGAAACATCTTTACATTACACACAAAGGCCAGTAAATACTTGAGTTATAGTAATTTCTACGTCGTATTAGATTTATAATATTTAAATACTACAATCGCGCGCAATGAGCAAGAAATCAAGACAGTTCTTAAATAAGATGATCGATATAAGACTAAATAGACGCACATGGGACTTGAGAACGTAGCTCGTACGACTGAAGGTACACAGATGGTATGTGCTCGTCGGCGGTGGCTTCGAGGCGAATCATGGTACGTGAACTAATGTTGAACTAGACCGTGCAAATCATTTAAATAGAGACTCGCCTCGCCTCGAATGGTTTGGGCGCAGAACGTCAGAAACGCAAAATGACAGATTAGCAAATTGTCAGAAACGCATAATGCCAGGTGTCGCAAAATGACAAGATCTGAAAATAACAGATTCGCAAAATGCCAGATTCGGAAAATGACAGATTATCAAATGGTCAGAAACGCATAATGCCAGGTGTCGCAAAATGACAAGATCTGAATATGACAGATTCGCAAAATGACAGATCAATCTCGAATTAATTATAAAACATTAATTAATGAATATTAACAACATTCTTTATTATCAGTATAGTTTACATCAACATTTTTCAAATACCAAAATGTAATTTTTTTTTATTTTTTGTTTTTCATTTTTCTTTTTTTTTTTTCGACTCAAAGGGCGAAGAAGGAACATGGTGGTTTTTAGTCAGTAGAAGTCTGACACTCCCTTTCGCTCTGCCCAGAGCGGGAGGGGTGTTATTTGATGATATTCCATACCCAAAAAAAAAGGTGACTCATACACCACAAAAAAAAATTTGCACTTTTCTGGCATTTTGCTAATCTGTCTTTTCGCGAACCTGTCATTTTGCTAATCTGTCTTTTCGCGAACCTGTCATTTTGCTAATCTGTCATTTTGCGATTCTGACCATTTGAGAAAAAAATCTAACTCCTGGCAATTTGCTAATCTGTCATTTTGCGTTTCTGGCGTTCTGCGCCCAAACCTTTTTAATGCTTGTCCTGTAATAAATAGAGTATAAAATATTATACTTATAGATGACATGTTCACTATAATAATAGTGTTGGGGGCAGTGATCTCAGCTCTTCATTTGAGAACTCTTATCGTGCACGAAGAGGAGCACCGAGCGCAGCTGCCGAGCAAACAGCTGGAGAACGGGGAGCATACATGGAGTGTCATCAGTACATGGAACTATCTCATGGAACAATGCGGCGTCCCGTTTGCGCACTACCTTGTTAGTGTATCATATTCCATCTATTTACGACTAACAATCATGTGTGTCAATGTGGTACGTTTACTTGGTCACTCATAAGTAACAATGATATTGATGTAGAAGTCAATATTAAACGCGTTAATTGTAATTGCAGTCGATATCTCTTCTCGAGTATGTGCCAATAGGACTGTATATGTGCAAAATTATTAAAGACATGTTCGTAACTTTCCGGGAGAGAATAAAACAGAAACAAACCGAGATTTAAGACATTCAACTTCAAGTAAGACGTAGCGTCTGTATTCGTGTTATGATATTCAAGAGAAGAAGTCCAGCGTTGTCTAAACGTGTTGTTGTGATTAGATTCAGATAGTGAACATGAAGCTGTGCGTACGGGAAGCGGAATTCTCTGAGCGCGCGGAGCAGCTGCGGCGCAGTGCGGAACGGCTGCGGAGAGTGCGTGCGCGCGTGCGTGAAGTCATCGCCGCCGACGCCGATCTGCGCCGCGCACTCGACGGTGCCGGTGCCTGCGACTCCGACCACGATATGCACGGCGACACACCGCAGGAGGAAGGTCATTCTACACTTACATACGATCCGATATTTCATATCGGTCCACCCTTCGATTAAGCCTTTTTTTTAGTATGAAATATATTGAAATTTTTAGGTCGTAGATCATTTTTTATTTCAGACCGCGAAGAATTCATAGTGGAATTATTAAAGGAGTTGAAGTACGAGCTTATGGCGATCTCCGAGAGGCATTTGGAGAAGACGGAACACTCGCTGACCGACCCCAACACGCCGGATATCAGCGTGAACTCCTCAGTGAGCGATGCTGATGTGAAACCGGACTGTCGAGTTAAGATCGTCAAAGTTACCAACGTTTATGAAGTCCCTTATCTTAAGCATTAGATCAAACAGAAGAGACTACGAAGAGCCAATAAACAAGCATTGTTGAAGAAAAAAGTATGTAACTCATATTTTCCTTTTAATAACTTTTTCTCTATCGCAAAAGCAGAATCTCGTTGTAACAGATTAATAATCCATTCTTCTTTTCAGATGGAAGGAATAAAAAACTGTTGGAAGATTGGCAGAAAACACTTAATATGGTCATAAACAGCAAGCTGACGATTTTGAACATAGATCCGCATCCACTGGACGTACCGTCGCAGGATGCTATGGGGGATTACTCCAAGCCTCACGCATCATCCGACTCGAACAGTGATTTCAGAAATAGTTGTACAGACATGCGTTATGACGAATACAGTTTGGGCTGGGCGCAACATCCTTACAAGCCGTATACATATAATTATGAGGTGAGTGTATTATTAAATGAAATACCTGCAACATCCAACCGAAACCAACAACAAGTAGGTATAAAAAGGAACAGTGTCAGATTACGCGAAAATCTTATAATCCTCACAAAATTTCGAAAAGGGAATAGATAAAGTAATCAGCACGGTTTTCGTAAACGTTAATATCTCCCGATTTTGGGATCGTCTCGATAAGATTACGCTGTTTTATCGCTAGGCTTTATACTATTGTTAATGAAAGCTTCCTTTTATCTACACATATGTAATACTTAACGTATGTTTTCATTCACAGGATGTACCAGAAACAAACAGGGAGTACTTTGACACTCAAGACTCTGGGGATGTATCCTGCTCAGCCCATGTTCGTACCCATCCCGCGCTCGCACGGGACGAGTTCGAGTTTATGTTCACTATCTGAATCTAATCACAACAACACGTATAGACAACGCTGGACTTCTTCTCTTGAATATCATAACACGAATACAGACGTTACGTCTTACTTGAAGTTGAATGTCTTCCATCTCGGTTTTTTGCTGCTTTATTCCCTCCCGGAAAGTTACGAAGATGTCTTTAATAATTTTGTACATATACAGTCCCATTGGCACATACTTGAGAAGAAATATCGACTGTTCCCCGTTCTCCAGCTGTTTGCTCGGCAGCTGCGCTCGGTGCTCCTCTTCGTGCACGATAAGAGTTCTCAAGGGGGGGACTTGTATTTATGCTTTTGCGATTGCACAACGACACGCTTTGCTTGGTAGTATAGATGCAGGTCTACCTTACTGCCTCCCTCAGAGGTGGCAAGGTGGCGGGGTCTTGAGGGAGAGCGCCACAGTCGTGTAGATCCTCAAGGCAAGTCTGGTGTGTTCACCTTCACGTGGTTGCCACCCCGTTTTTGGTCCAATTCCATACGAAATAGACGTAACAAAAACCACCAGGCGCGTTCTACCCTACCTTACCGCGACCATCTGTGACTGGATGGTGGTGGGCTAGGATGCCACTTAAATTCAGCTGGAATCGAGTAGGTACAACCAGTCACCTGCGCTAGGACCTGCGCAGTTGAGCGCCGTAAGCGGGGATGAAGGAGTCCTGGGGGGTTGAGCCGAGCGGCGCTGGTGGTAATGTGTCCGCAAGGCAACACGCGGTTTGGGCGCAGAACGTCAGAAACCCAAAATGACAGATTAGCAAATTGTCAGGAGTTAGATTTTTTTCTCAAATGGTCAGAATCGCAAAATGACAGATTAACAAAATGACAGGTTCGCGAAAAGACAGATTAGCAAAATTTGCGTTGATTCAATGATTGACATACATTGACGCTAAACGATAACGAATGAAATTTAAAAACCTGTTAATAATTTAACAGTTTTTTCAACCAGTTGACCATTGATGATTAACAGTTAAATTACGTTAACCAGAAAACCGTCAATGACACATGCCTAGTATAATATTGGTGCAATTTTTGTTGGAATCATCAACGTCAAAATGTACACTGTAAATCTGATAAAATGGTGGCGGACAACACCGAAAAGTACCGTCACCGTAATAAGATCCAAATTGACATTTTTTTACAAATTTTCTTTAATTTTTTACGTTTTGTATTTGAAAAATGTGTTTTTTAATATTTGAAAAAGGTTGATTTTATTATTTCAAAATGTTGATTGTATTATTTGAAAAATGGTTGATTTTGTTATTTGAAAAATGTTCATTTTGGTATTTGAAAAATGTTAATTTTATTATTTGAAAAATGTTGATGTAAACTATACTGATAATAAAAATGTTGTTAATATTCATTAATTGATATTTTTTATTTAATTCGAGATTGATCTGTCATTTTGCGAATCTGTCATTTTCAGATCTTGTCATTTTGCGACACCTGGCATTATGCGTTTCTGACCATTTGCTAATCTGTCATTCTGCGAATCTGGCATTTTGCGAATCTGTCATTTTCAGATCTTGTCATTTTGCGACACCTGGCATTATACGTTTCTGACAATTTGCTAATCTGTCAATTTGCGTTTCTGACGTTCTGCGCCCAAACCGCTAACAGGTGTACATACATATAGGGTGTAAAAGAACCTTAACGCAAACGAAAGGCACTTGTTTTCCCCACCACTGAGATCATTTTCTTGTTCTAGACCATTGAGGTATTACGTACTAGAGAATCTATTTCAAACAAAATAATGTGCGCGCACTTGATGACAGCGGGGCAGGCGAGGGGTGTCATGTTCTCATAGATTACTATCAATGCGTGCAGATGCGACATAATGTTATTATTCTGCCTACTTGATATTGTACGTACTTACTCAGAAAATAAATTAAATGTAGTTAAACTGTAACAATATTGTAATTTCCTTAAATAATTTAAGTTGCGTTTGTTTCTGCAGTTTGTTATAGTAATCCACGGTTGGATCAGTTTCAGCTTCGTGATGCAATCTAATTTTTGTATACTAAGCTATCTAATTCGAGAAAAAATAATAATAAATTATGACTCGAATTAAATGGATTCTGTGATTGAATGTTGATGGCTGATTAACAGTGAATTATGTTGATTCAAATTTGCAAATACTTCTTTCCTAATTAAATGCTTTTGTTTACGGACATATAATTAAAATCATATTTCGAGGCAACACTTCCACCACTTTACCGTATTAAATTACGTATGTTAGATGTGTGATGTGGAAGTTTATAGTATAGTCAAACTATCAATGCAATCTTCACATTTTAACTTTTTTGTTAATTGTCTTGATACACATGCTAATATTATACAACCTACTATCAATTTTGACTCACATGTAGAGGATTCGTAGTCAAGCATTGAATACATCGATAGTGTCAGGTCTGTGCATGGAAATGTTTTATTCTTTGACATTCACGTAAAAATGGCTGCCGCGATGACACATTGCAATTCAAAAAATATAATTGAATTATGTGTGTTTTAAAGATAATAGTTATAATTACTGGTGAAAAGTCACTCTTTAACTTTTACTTATATTTTTTGAATTATTTCTACAGTATCTAAATGCACACGAAGGTATATTTTAGACAAGAAAACTTCACTCAAATGTGTCACGTCGCAGCAACCGCTCGGCATAGACTAAATGAGCTGGAGTCCACTAGCTCTACCGTGTGTTACAAAAAATCGAGTTGAGACGTCTCCTCTAGTACCTCAATGTTCTAGACCATACCTGGGAACCTCCTAGTTACGGAGATATTGGGGGTCAAAGATCCATATTATTCACAGCTGTTTTTGTAAATACTTACTAGTTTTTCAGGTTATAACTTTACTCAAATTACCTCCATGACCCGTTTACTATTCAAAGCATCCACAAGCACCATGTTTTAACAGTGCTACATTGAGTTTTACCGTAAAATGTGATTTTTGAACCAAAAAAAAAAATCTTTTCCCAGCTAAAATTTTTGCGTAGGGGACCTACGCAAAAATTAGTTTGATGTACAGAATGCTTGGTTGACGGCTGTGTGATCGGTAGATTTACACCCTGTATGTTAATGATATAATATACACACATCAAAAGTGTCTAGGGATCAAGCATTTTTATGCGGATTTCTTGAGATCGAGATGTGGCTTTGTAATAAATTTATGATTTTATAAATTTATATGGATCCTTTTTGGTGCATTTCATAATTTGAATCAGGAACTGTGAATCAAATTCGAGTAAAAGATGAAAATCAGCTGTCAATATTTTCCCTATAAAAACATACAACGCATTGAAGACATTATTAGTGCTACAGCTGTTTCCCTACTACTGATTAAAACCAACGTTATTAGGGAGCGGCGACGTCATTAAAGCAGGGAAGAAATGCTTAGAGCCGTGGGAATGATAGAAGCTGGTTCCCGGCAACGTACTGTGGCTTTAGCTCTGAATACAAGTCAGAGTGTTATCAGTCGACTTTGGACACGTTACCGAAGCACTGGTACCGTGGCTGAGCGCCATGGAGGACGGTATCGCTGCACCACACGGAGACAAGACCGATACATTCAAATCTTAACTCGAAGAGCTCCAACAATAACCGCCATGATGTTAGCCGTGAGGCTTCATCACTCTTCAGGGAACTTAATTAGCGACCAAACAGTCAGAAACCGCTTGCATGAAGTGAACCTTCATTCCCGAAGACCGCTACGGGTACCACCTATAGCAATGCACAATCGTAGGATTCGATATCAATGGGCTCTTGAACACAGAAATTGGGCAGAAGAACAATGGCGTTTCGTGTGCTTTTCTGATGAGTCTCGTTTTGGTATGAGACCGGATACAAGACGTATACGACACTGGAGAACCCCTGAACGCCAACAGCGATTAAAATCCTGCCAGGAAGTCCATCCTTATAGTGGTGGAACCATCATGGTATGGGCGGGTATTTGGATCGGCGGAAGAACTGAGTTGATTTGGATCAGAGGCAACCTCAACGCTCAAATTTATGCTGAGACGATTGTATCAGACGTCATCGTTCCTCTACAAGTGCAAATCGGTCCCTTATTTCAGTTAATGCATGATAATGCACGACCGCACACCGCAAGAGTTGTAAGACAGACTCTCGCCGCAGCTAACATCAATGTCCTGCCCTGGCCTGCTCAGTCGCCAGACTTGAACCCGATTGAGCATGCATGGGATATGCTACAGAGAAGAGCTCTGCCGAATATGGAGGGTATCCAGTCGCAAGAAGACCTTTTTTTGTTGTTGCAACGAACATGGGCGGCCATTCCACAGCGTGATTTGGATGAACTCATTTTAAGTATGCCAAACCGATGTTCTTGTGTTGTTAGTGTTCGCGGTAGAAACACGGATTATTAATTGTTTAAGTTACCCAATAAAAATTTAAAGAAAACTGTTATTTCAGTCTTTTTTTCGAACTTTAATGTTAGTGGTTCAAATGTCAAAAATCCCTTTATTAGGAAAATGGTTTATCGTTACTGTGACAAACGAAAACACTTTATTTGATGAATCCTTAAAGAAAATTTTAATTAATATCAATCAGGAGAAAAGTTATTGCAAAAATATATGTTGATCCCTAGACACTTTTGATGTGTGTAGTTTGTGTTACTAAATGGACCCTGAAAACTTTATTATCACTTTACTTGTGCACTAGTTTACTGTGCGTTCATGTTCCCTGCTGCCAAAAGTTCTCTTCCAAGACGAGGTGCAGATAACACGTTGATATTCGCACCACGAACGCCTTAAAGTTGACGTAGCGGCGCGACTCAAGCTACTGCACTCTCGCTCGAGAGTCATACCTTGACTTATAGGTGGCCTTGGCAGTATTTCGTGGTAACCCTAGCCATTTCTCTCACATTCCACCACGTCCTAAACTCTCTTTGGATAGATAAGACGGCGTTTTTCATGGTAAAAAATCTCAATACTCAATACTTTATTGCATTCCACGTAGTACGTATGTAGTACCACCACCCACCACCACCTCCACCACCACCATTATAATATTAATAATTTTCACAGACTAAAAGTTTATACCAGCTACGACCAGGTGCCGATGGATCATAACAGAACGGCCCAGCCAGCGCACACTCTTGCGCAGGTCATGAAAAGCGATCGCATTTGGTTTTATTCGCTTGATCCGGTAAGCTGTATGTAACAATAATTTTACTGTTTCTATGCCGTCTTCATAATAAAAAAGAATTTTGCTCCAACTCCTAACCGTTGAGGAGTTATACCTTTCATCATCAACTCCTCAACATAAAGTGATGACTGCTAGATGCAAATACTTAAAAGACTTTAGAAAAAGCACGAAACACGTGATACATGCCTATACAATTTGAGGGTTGCCCTCGATTTCTCTGGGATCCCATCATCAGATCCTGACTTGGTGACAATGGGACCACCTCGGGTAAACCTAATACCCTGAAAGAATACAATTATCGCTCCATAAGTAAGTATAAATTAGAAAGAATTTTTTTTCAACTCCTAACCGTTGAGGAGTTGAACCTTCCATCATCATCAGCGAATTCACATGATATTATGATGGTCTGACGCAAATACTTAAACAGCTTTAGAAAATATATGGAAAACATCATAATATGTGGCTATAAAATTTGAGGGTTGCCCTCGATTTCCCTGGGATCCCATCATCAGATCCTGATTTCATGACAATGGGACCATCTCGAGAGTATACCTATTCGAAAACAAAAAGAATTTTTAAAATCGGTTTATTAATGACGGAGATATGCGATAACAAACATGATAACAAACATACAAAAAAAAAATAAAAAAAAAACATACAGACGAATTGAAAATAAATAGCCATTCGAAATATGACGGTTGTTTCTACACCTCTTATTTCTCCGAAGGAGAGAGGTGTAGGTAGGTACTCCTATTATACCTAGCGTTTAAGATCACTAGACTCATCCCGTATAGTGTTGACATTAAAGTTATGGTGAAAATATTATTTATTAGCTCTAAACATTTTGTCTTCCCTTGTCCCTCTCATTTTTCAGTACATGGTTAAATTAAAAAAAAAAGAACAGCGCGCAATTTTTTTTTTTAACTTCTTTATTTGGGGCTTTTACCAATGCAGTCCAAAAGTTTTATGAAGATTCATTGACCGGCCCTGGATTCCGAGGTATAAATCTTACGGCACTCCACTAGTAGAACTAATCCAATGTTATAACTCTTCAGGAGTCTCAAGCCTTAGTACTGTCTGAGCTGACGACAGCAGCCGGCGGGCCTGCGATGTGGGAGGTGCTGCGACAAGCGCAACGGCTGTACGAACGCAACCACGACCTGATGCTGAAGAACATCCAGGAGTGCATCGTTGTAAACGACGATAATAAAAATGTGGTAGGGTTTATAGAATAAAACTTGCTATCGAAACTACAGATGATAATTCTTCTGACGGCACGGTTGGCTTAGTGGCTGAGAGATTGGACTGCTGCGCTGCGTGTCGCGGGTTCGATCCCCGCACGGAACAAATATTTGTATGGCCTACAGATAGTTGTTTCGGGTCTGGGTGTGTTTGTGTATGTCAGTTTAAATGTTTGTGAACGCACCCACGATACAGGAGAAATTCCTAGTGTGGGGCAATGTTTTTTTAAAAAGAAAACAAAAAATTTATAATAAAAAAAAAAATATTATGGTAACCCACCAGTAATATATTGTTAGTAGAATAACTTAACTTATTTAACTTGGAACTTTATCAAACTGCCGTGTCGACGGCGCCTCCGTGTTCCATGCGCGCCTCAAAGAGATGTCAGCAACATTGCAGGGGCGCGCAAGTATCGACGCCCGTCGGGGCTGCGGGTTGTTCGAAAGAGGTACCGCGGCCTCGACACAAAGGGCTAAGAAGGAGCATGGGTGGTTTTTAGTCAGTAGTAGTCTGAAAGTCTCTACCGCTCTGCTCAGAGCAGGAGGAGTCATTAAAATTTGATGATTTCCCACTCTTCAAAAAAAAGAAGTAAAACAAATTGAAGCATATGCTCTCTATATACCTACAAAAGACGTGCAAGGTAACAGTGAGGATAAGATCAGGGGGCCTAAAGTGGCCGCAGAATCATAACAGGATAACAATATGAATTACGATACAATTCTCAAATGGTCAAAAGTGACAATTCATAATATTAACTGTGTCTGTGACCTTTTTAAGAATTTTAACGTGATCTAAAATGTTATCCAATTATGATTCTGTTATAGCGGCGATTTTAGACCTCCAGCTCTAGTAGGTCTATAACGTAGTTGTAGCTACTACAGCAACACACACACACATAACATAACATCACGCCTGTAATCCGAAGGGTTAGGCAGAGGTGTACCTAATAGTACATGCACCCACATTTTAGCAACATAGGACAAAAACTACAACAGCGCCATCTATGACACAGATGATGAAATAATATTTAAATTCTACTTCGTCCAGTTAAAGTTTTCCGCGAAGCGAAATCAAACTGCAAAAGATTTTGACACTTTAGTGAAGGTTTTGTATGTCAACCTTTTCTAAGTGACGGCTTAAGTAATCATTAAATATCTCTGAGTACGGCATAAAGTCAAAATTGGCAAATGTAGTACAAAAGATGGTGAAAAAAAAGAATAAAAAAGATACTTATTTCAAAACACAAAGACTTCTTATAGAAGAACCCAACATCACCTGTCCGGCAGTAGCCCTGCCCCCCAGACACAACATTCTTCTGGTTGGAGGAACCTCCTTTCTATAGGGGATAAAGAACCATACATGCTCTTCTTCATCCTTACTATCTTTATCCTTATATTCCGTTTATATTTAAATGTTAATATTATAAATGCGAAAGTAACTCTGTCTGTCGCACATTCCCGCCAAAACTACGGAACCGATTTAAATGAAATTTGGTACACAGATAGTCTAGAGCCTGAGAAAGGACATGGGTTGAAAGCCCCCCCCCACCCCTTTCAACCGCTCACAACCCTTTTTTCGAATGAAAAGATTTCTTTTGGTCGCGACAACCGACATGTCGCGATAACCGGTATCAACGCGGAGGAACCTGCGGGCATCAGCTAGTACTCCTATAAAGTTTACACATTTGCTACACCTAAAATCAAATCAAATCGTTTATTTGTGATGCATAGGTTACATACAGGTGTTCATTACATTAATTATAAGCTTTTAATGTCCATTCCACGATCAGCCACTTGGGCATACAAATGATAAAATAATACCTGAAGCGGGAAAAGATAAGATAATTATGAAGATTCGCCATGCGTATGTTAAGAAACTTGCTTCATTGAGCCCTTTTCCACCATAACTAATTCCATTATAAATTATTGACATAATTATAACTAATCATAGAAGTCAAGCGAAACGGCACCTGCCCCAAATATCGGTGCGGGTGAGGGGGACAGCGCCACAGCTCGGGTGACAGATGCACAAAAAGCGGTTAGTGTCCTCTGCTTTATTCATAAACTAATATTTTATAACTAGCATAGAAACCGTTGGTCTAAGATCCCATTCCAGGGCCGCCAGATCTTTTTTTTTCAAATCATCATTTCATAATGCGGGAGGAGTCATCTCCTCCCGCTCTGGGCGGAGTGGTAGGGAGTGTCAGACTTCTACTAACTAAAAACCATCCATGTTCTTACTTAGTCCTTTGTGTCCGAGGCGGAGGTGTCTCTTTCGAACAACCCGCAGCAGGGCCGCCAACCTTCCATATCGTCCCCGTAGTTGGAAAATTAAATAAGTACGATTTTGGCGATTTTGACTTTTCCCTATTTTCAAAACACCTAAAACATGCCGCATATTTGAGCCTTACAGGCATTTTCGTATCTAAAAAAAAAAAAAAAAAAAATAATTTTAATAATAATTTATAATAATAATTTTTTTTAAAATATAAAATATAGTAAAAATGTAGCCATTTTTGTAACGTACCTAATTTATAAATACTTGATGTTATCTATTTCTTCTACAACTAGATAATGATTAATTATAAGATGAAGAGAAATAAAATTAAACAAATCAAAAGAGATAGAGAAAGAGAAAGAGAAAGAGAAAGAGAAAGAGAAAGAGAAAGAAAAAGAGAAAGAGAAAGAGAAAGAGAAAGAGAAAGAGAAAGAGAAAGAGAAAGAGAAAGAGAAAGAGAACGAGATGGAGATGGAGATGGAGATGGAGATGGAGATGGAGATGGAGATGGAGATGGAGATGGAGATGGAGATGGAGATGGAGATGGAGATGGAGATGGAGATGGAGATGGAGATGGAGATGGAGATGGAGATGGAGATGGAGATGGAGATGGAGATGGAGATGGAGATGGAGATGGAGATGGAGATGGAGATGGAGATGGAGATGGAGATGGAGATGGAGATGGAGATGGAGATGGAGATGGAGATGGAGATGGAGATGGAGATGGAGATGGAGATGGAGATGGAGATGGAGATGGAGATGGAGATGGAGATGGAGATGGAGATGGAGATGGAGATGGAGATGGAGATGGAGATGGAGATGGAGATGGAGATGGAGATGGAGATGGAGATGGAGATGGAGATGGAGATGGAGATGGAGATGGAGATGGAGATGGAGATGGAGATGGAGATGGAGATGGAGATGGAGATGGAGATGGAGATGGAGATGGAGATGGAGATGGAGATGGAGATGGAGATGGAGATGGAGATGGAGATGGAGATGGAGATGGAGATGGAGATGGAGATGGAGATGGAGATGGAGATGGAGATGGAGATGGAGATGGAGATGGAGATGGAGATGGAGATGGAGATGGAGATGGAGATGGAGATGGAGATGGAGATGGAGATGGAGATGGAGATGGAGATGGAGATGGAGATGGAGATGGAGATGGAGATGGAGATGGAGATGGAGATGGAGATGGAGATGGAGATGGAGATGGAGATGGAGATGGAGATGGAGATGGAGATGGAGATGGAGATGGAGATGGAGATGGAGATGGAGATGGAGATGGAGATGGAGATGGAGATGGAGATGGAGATGGAGATGGAGATGGAGATGGAGATGGAGATGGAGATGGAGATGGAGATGGAGATGGAGATGGAGATGGAGATGGAGATGGAGATGGAGATGGAGATGGAGAAAGAGAAAGAGAAAGAGAAAGAGATGGAGATGGAGAAAGAGATAGAGATAGAGATAGAGATAGAGATAGAGATAGAGATAGAGAAGGACAAAGACAAAGACAAAGACAAAGAGAAAGAGAAAGAGAAAGAGAAAGAGAAAGAGAAAGAGAAAGAGAAAGAGAAAGAGAAAGAGAAAGAAATAAAATAAATATCTTCAGACAAACACTATTTTTTTAAAGGAAAAATAAATAACTCAGTAAATAAATCAATAACTGTGGTCAATGATAAGTTGAATGTCAAATAAATTGAACAACATGAGTTGTTGAATTTTTCCTCAACTTAAAAATTCTTTCACATAACTAACACAGTTGTATGAAAACTAATTAACTCTATTTATTTAATTCTGCTATTCAGAATTCTGATATAACGTACCTAATTTATAAATACTTGATGTTATCTATTTCTTCTACAACTAGATAATGATTAATTATAAGATGAAGAGAAATAAAATTAAACAAATCAAAAGAGATAGAGAAAGAGAAAGAGAAAGACAAAGAAAAAGAGAAAGAAGAAGAGATGGCGCTGCCGTCGCGTAAACACTAAGTTCGTGTCAGAAGCTATAATAATAATAAACTTGTAATTTATAATTTAAATCAAATATGATTTAAATTATAAATTACAAGTTTACCACCTCTTTTAAGTTTTAAAGTGAACATCAATTCCTAAATATATAGTACGAGTGTTATCTTCAAATTATATTCAGTCTGGAACAGTAATGTTAAACACACAAGTGAATGTGGACATCAACAAACAAGAGTAAAACTACGATTGTTTTCAAGCAAGGTACGACAATTCATCTTCAAATTAACCAGTGAACGTTGTGTTATTGATCAAACAGTATAATAAAGTGTTTTGTGTGATAAGATAAATCTAACGACAGTTATTTTTCACACATTTAAAAAGCGCGCAGTGATAGCGCCTCAGGTGGCTAGTAGCCGAACCAAAATGTTGAAGCTGTTTTATCGACTTATATTATGCCATCTAGCGTCGAGTAGCGAAACGCAGTGACAGCGCCTCGGGTGCACCAAATTTGGAGCTGCTTTATCGACCGATATTACGCCATCTAGCGTCGAATAGTTAAACCTAATATCCCGCGTTACAAACATCTTGAGCTTACGCTATACGATTGCAACAGACTTAGCATACGCCACGGTACGGGAGCCAAATAATAAACAATATTTTCAGAAAGTGAAATTACTTGGCAATATGGATTCTAGCAGCAGCAACATCACTTATCGTCCTAAACCTATCAGAACCAGCTCATTAACAGATTTAACAAATAAGACTATTGATGACACTATACTTGACACCACTATGATGAGTTTACAAGACAGCTTGCATGACAACAGTGGAATGTTGAGTGAGCTGACTGAACAAAATAAAAGTCTTACTCTCCAATTAATGAGTGCGCATCAAGAGATTGAAAATCTAAATAATGAGAATTTTCGTTTGAAGTCCGATCTACAAAATATGATAAAAACAAAGAACGTTTACAAAAAACTATGCGCAACGCCTGACAAAAACAACATAACTCCAAAACGCAAGAATAAAACTTTGCCGCAAATATTCAGCCCAGGATGCTCAACCAGTAACGAAATACTATGTAAAAACACAACATAACTATTATGAGGCCTCTCCCATCCTCAAGAATAGGGAGACACAAACGTCAAATATCTTCCCTCAGAACTCCACCACCTTCAAGAATAAGGAGACGCAAACAGTTCCCCAGAAGCTAGAACCAGAAACTAGACTGAAAGAACCCACTCAGGAACGAAATAGTGATCTACCGAATGTATCAAAACTGGCGAGCACCTCCACATCTAACAACAATAATATACTGACCGAAAAAAAGGCCCCAACTCGGAAAATCTGCATATTGAGTACAAATAATACTAACAGAATCCTTACAATTGCTGACAACACCTTAGGCCCAAACACGCAAATATGTCATTATGTAAAGACAAATTGCGGAATCGAGGAAACTATGAATGGAATTGAACTTAAATTGCAAAACTTTACAATGGAAGACTTCTGTATAGTTTTTATCGGCGAGACAGACTTTAACACAACAAAGGACTCCATCAACATGATATTAGCAATAAGAGAATCACTACAAAAAGTGCATCACACAAATGTTATTTTATGCGTCCCTACGTTTAAGTGCATAAGTTATGCTAATATGTATAATTGGAGAATCGAAAACTTCAACAACCTCCTGTATCTGGATATCATGACTCACGAACATTGCTATACTCTTGACTCAAACAAGCACTTAACGTATGACCACTCAATGTTTTCAAAGACAACAGGTGCTATCAATGATTTAGGCATGTACACAGTTTTCGGGGACATAAAATCACAAATTGAAAGTATAATACAATACAACGCCTGCAAAATACAAAATGACAACTCTTTATTAGATGAAATAAGTAACCAAAACTCTGTAAGTCAAACAAACAAAGATTTAAATTGTGATTTTTTTCGTAAATAATTGTTTAACTATCATGCATCAAAACATTAATGGTTTGATTAGTAAATCGGATATGCTTTCAGTGTGCTTAGATGAATTAGCGACAGAAGGTATGAAGGTAGATATATTGTGCATTACGGAACATAACATGAGGAAGGGTGATGAGGATTACTTACGGATGCTGAACTTTGTTTTGGGATCATATTTTATGAGATGTAGTAGACATGGAGGCTCATGTATTTTAATAAAGAATAGACTGCGATTTAAAAGTCTCGATGAAATCAACAAAATGTCTATTATAAATATTATTGAATGCTCTGCTATCGAACTAATAGACCACAAAATATATATTTTATGTATTTACAGACCGCCGAACAAAACAACCGGAGCAACAAATTCTTTCTTTTTAATTTTAAGTAAAATATTGGATAAACTATGTAAAAGTAAAAAAATAATTATTTGTGGAGATTTCAACATAGATATTACAAACAACTCTAAAATATCTAGTGAATTTGTAGAGCTACTGTTAAGCTTTAATGTGACCCTTCAGTTTAACCAGGCAACACGAACCGCCAGTAATACGTGTATTGATAACATAGCTCATAACATTAAGGGCTGCAAAGGTGAAATTAGAGATTTTGCGCTCTCCGACCACACTGCACAAATAATGAAGTGTCCGGTAAAAAAGTGTAGTCCAATTGAATATTGGTATGTATATAAACGTAGTTTCACTAAAGAAAATAGATGTTTATTTGCTAAATATTTAAGACCAATCTCGTATAATAGTGTTTATGAGGCTACAGACCCTAACAGTGCCTACAATTCATTCCATGACATATTCAGCTTGATCTATGACTTATGCTTTCCTATAAAGAAAATTCGTATTAATAATATTTCGAGACCTAAATGGCTATCAAAAGGAATAAAAATGTGTAGTAAGCGTAAACGCGAACTTCTCTGGAAGTATAGAAAAAACTTAAACAACGACAATAAAATGAAGTTTAAATCTTACGCTAAAAAATATAAAACAATAATCTCGCTTACAAAAAAGTCTCAGAACAATTACTTTATAAATACAGCTGTTAATAAATCCAAAGCAACGTGGAAAGTAATAAATGCCACTAAATACAACTGTCCTAAGGACGGCATTGAGAAATTAATAAACAATGACGAAGTACTTACGGATCCTAAGACTATGGCAAATACCTTTAATGACTATTTTGCTGACATTGTTAAAAATAATAATAATAATAATATTTTCTCTGACCCAACACGATCATATTCTTCTAACTTGACGTTTAACTCTAAATCAATATTCATGTTGCTCTAAACAATTCCTCCAGACATTCTTAAAATTATTACTTCTCTGCGGAATACAAATAGCGTAGGCTATGACGGTATTAATACGAAGATCGTTAAGGATGTAGCAATTTTAATTGCTGCTCCTATAAGTTACATTATTAACTTGTGCATAGAACACGGTATTTTTCCAGAGAAATTAAAATTGACAGTTATAAAACCAGTACATAAAAAAGATAAAAAATCATCTATCAGTAACTACAGGCCAGTTGCTTTAATAACCATTTTCTCTAAAATATTTGAAAAAAACATATATAACTGCCTCTACCCGTTTCTCGAAAGTAATAACATATTAACCCCATGTCAATATGGTTTTAGGAAAAATAAATCGGTTAATACCGCAATATATAACTTTTTACACAAAGTCCTTCTAAATATGGACACTAGGTCGCCTGCCATAGCTCTGTACATGGACATGTCAAAAGCATTCGACCGAGTCAGCCATAAAATACTATTGAATAAATTATATGCATTTGGCGTAAGAGGTAACGTATACAAACTCATTGAATCATATCTAAGTGACAGAAAACAGATGGTAGAATTAAAAAGAGTCTCCCTAACTACCAGAACTGAAGAAACCGTTGTTTCTGAGGTTAGAATTATCCTGTCCGGTGTCCCTCAGGGCAGTATTCTAGGCCCACCACTCTTTCTAATTTATATAAATGACATGTCTACACTTACAATGCACCATATGACCTTATTTGCTGATGATAGTACTATATTGTTTACCGGTACTGACATAAATGATCTAAAACTTGACATAAATAACACCCTAACAACAATTATAAAATGGCTTGATAAAAATGACTTAAAAATAAACCTAGAAAAATCAAAAATCATGAATTTTAAACAGCGAGTACAAACGGATGCTAACCTAAATATATCTTGCTCTGAAACCAGCATAGAAGAAATAAATGTAACCAAATTTCTGGGTCTCTATATTGACAGCAAAGTCAATTGGAAGTCACATATTGAGCAAGTCTGCAAAAGGCTTAGTCAGAGCTCTTATGCTCTTTACAGACTAAGGAACACTGTCAGTCAGTCTGCACTACTAACTGCCTACCATGGATATGTTGCTTCAATCATACGCTTCGGCATCATATTCTGGGGCAACTCTGTAGAGAAGGAGCATGCTTTTAGAGCTCAAAAACGGTGTATCAGATCGATGTGCAATATACACCAAGTAGATTCATGCAGACCACACTTCATAAATTTAAAAATATTAACTCTCCCTTGTGTATATATATATGAAGCTGTAATGTTTATAAAATCAAACCCAAACTTGTTTGATTTTTGCACTAGGGCCAGACACAAAGACAAGCTGCGCATCGTAGCCAGTAAAACAAAGCTTTTACACCAAAGCATCTTTTGTATGGGTCCACGTATCTTTAATAATCTGCCACCTTTTCTCAGAACTATGAGCGATATATATACCTTCAAAAAAAAACTACTTGAATTATTGATAGATAAATGTTATTACTCCGTAAGAGAATTTCTAGATGACAATACATTGAAGCAAATCCATTGAGTGAATAATTTGTTAATTTGACTTAAATATTGTACTAGATTAATCATAATGTATTGTAATTTAATTTTAATATGTATTTACCAAACTTGTGACCTATGATCCAAAATGAATGAATTATTTAAATTTGAAGTCCATATGATTTCTTAATCTGACATAAATATTTTACTATTTTGCCAATTTAATCAAAATGTATAGCATGACAGATTTGATGTATTGTAATTTGTATCTTAATTTTTTGTTGTTTGATCTCAATTTTATTTTATTAATTAATTTCTAGTATTGTATTGTTTTTGCCGAACTTGTTTACATGAACTTTGTATGCCTCAATGGCGGGACATAGCTGACACCTGTATTTAACACAACATCTTATGAACCTATGATTCACAATAAATTATTTGAATTTGAATTTGAATTTGAGAAAGAGAAAAAGAAAGTGAAAGAGAAAGAGAAAGAGAAAGAGAAAGAGAAAGAGAAAGAGAAAGAGAAAGAGAAAGAGAAAGAGAAAGAGAAAGAGAAAGAGAACGAGAAAGAGAATGAGAAAGAGAATGAGAAAGAGAATGAGAAAGAGAATGAGAAAGAGAATGAGAAAGAGAATGAGAAAGAGAATGAGAAAGAGAATGAGAAAGAGAATGAGAAAGAGAATGAGAAAGAGAATGAGAAAGAGAATGAGAAAGAGAATGAGAAAGAGAATGAGAAAGAGAATGAGAAAGAGAATGAGAAAGAGAATGAGAATGAGAAAGAGAATGAGAAAGAGAATGAGAATGAGAAAGAGAATGAGAATGAGAATGAGAAAGAGAATGAGAAAGAGAATGAGAAAGAGAATGAGAAAGAGAATGAGAAAGAGAATGAGAAAGAGAATGAGAAAGAGAATGAGAAAGAGAATGAGAAAGAGAATGAGAAAGAGAATGAGAAAGAGAATGAGAAAGAGAATGAGAAAGAAAATGAGAAAGATAATGAGAAAGAGAATGAGAAAGAGAATGAGAAAGAGAATGAGAAAGAGAATGAGAAAGAGAATGAGAAAGAGAATGAGAAAGAGAATGAGAAAGAGAATGAGAAAGAGAATGAGAAAGAGAATGAGAAAGAGAATGAGAAAGAGAATGAGAAAGAGAATGAGAGAGAGAAGTCATTTTTGTCGGA